>OW443334.2:26536131-28936131 GCA_937001555.2 Hypsopygia costalis
CCTGAAATACCTGTACCGTGGCTGGTGAGGTCTGAGAGGTGCTGTGGGGAAATACCGTCAAGACCGGAAGCCGAGCCTTTCGGGAAGGATGTAAGGGCTGAAACTACGTCGTTTTCGGTGGCGTTGAGGCATTCCGTGGGATCAGAAGAAAGGTCGACAAAGAGTGCGGTAGAAGGGCCTGGGGGATGCTTTGACTGTAAAGCAGCGATGGTCTCCGGTGAGTCGGGTGCAATTGTGTCGTTTGAAAATAAAAGCCGTGTAGCCCCTTTAAGGTCTCCGTCGTAGACTTTCTCCTCCACTTTTTTAAAAAGGTCAAAATTATTTTTAGTGGTTCGAGTACGCGGTGTAGGAAAAGTTGTGGTAGGAGATACAGTGTTGTTTTTTATTTTCTGTGTAAGAGAAATGCCGTCACTATTATTTTTATCGTCTACCTACATAAAGGATCTTGTATGAAAAGGTCAGTAGTTCCTGCCAGGAGGCTAAGTCGTTATTTCGAACGCATTTAGTAATAGTATTGGCTAAAGCATCGGCTACAGTCGGTCTGGCGCCACGCGGAATGCGCTTTATGAGTGGTATCGAATGCTTATACTGACTAAGTAGAGTGTGAAGCGGGGTGGAAACAATAGGTGGGCTTGTTGATTGTGATAAACTTGTGACGTGACGGTTTGTTTGTGAAGAGGGGGGGCCGTGGTTGAGGATAGTTGATGGAGTCGGAAAGGAAAGGATGCGAGCATGGTGAATGCGAGTTTGGTGAATACGCAAACCTTTTATAGTGACGAAATTTTTTTGGCATACCTCACAGCGCTGCATCTGAGGGAGGCGGCATAATCACACACACAAACAATGACTAATTCAATAGAAATATTTAGAAAACACAGTGAACTTTTAAAAAAAAAAAAACACATATAAATTAGAAAAAGTGATGGCTAAAAAATGGAAATTTCGCTGACAGCAACCAAGAGACGGACTGTGCGCATGTGTTGATCGGTGTTGTCCGGGGAACGTAGACGCCTGTATGGTGGTCGGCCAATGGGATAGGGCTGGCCTAGTTGTTGCCCCGGGCAACGCGTATAGCGTCTGCGCGGCGACTTTTCTGTCGGCGTTTCGTTCTGACAGCGTCAAAACGGTGTCAAAAAAACAGCTGTTTTAATAAAGCTTGGAAATTGGAAATCAGCTGATTGCGCCTGTGTTGCGCGGTGCCCACAATATCACACCTTTCTTATAAGACCAACATTCGTTTCTTCGGGTCTGAGATAATTATGGCCGCTGTAAAACAATTTATAAATATTTATTTTTTAGCTGACATAGCTGACACTGACGTGAAGCAGTTATTTTACACATAATATATAGTAGATCTAATTTGTACCTTTAAATAATGACGGAAAGCAGTTACCGTAGCCTATGGACTACTGTAACACCAAAGACATCACATGCGTGTTGCCGACTCTGTAAAAATCTCTTCACACCCTTTTCGAAGAAACCCATGTTGTAGTCATTCCTGGGTAAACCTCAACAGGCAATTCATTCTACAACTTTTCTTCCACGTACTATTAACGTGGAAAAAAACTTCTCTTAACTAATCTTTTAAAACTCAGAAAGTAACACTAATGAAATAATTTTCAGTTGCATATAAAAGTCACAAACTTTGGAAAAAGACAAGCGTTGGGTATGTCATACCCTGCCACATACTCGGCAGAAAAATGGGCAAATAAATCAAAATATAAATCGTAAAGTCCGTCCATGTGTAAATATTAAGCGTGAAAGGGGGTATACAAACGGGAATGTCGTGGGGCGAGTAGGGCTGTGCATAATAATAATACACAAAATTAATGTTGTCGTTTTGAGAATAATATATATTGCAAGAGATCAGCACCAAAGCTGACGTACACACCTGGTGACGATTGCCCCACCCTGCTCGTCGGCTATAATAACGATCGCCGAGGACCGATTCGGGTATTGCCACTTTAGACGCCGTGCTAGACGGACGTGCTGTGAGCTCGCTAGTTCTAGTCCTTCTTGATAATTAGTTGTGTATGTGTAATGATAATCACGGTAACCGTTAACTTGGCTACACAATTATCAAATAGTGTGTAATAGATATTCTTTTTTTTTTAATATAATCGACTCTGATACCTAATAATATTCTCTTTAATAATAATATCAATGTCAATTTTCAAGCAATGTGATTTACACAACTTTGCGTGCTTCCGTCACCAGTTAGTTCATGCAAGCTACTTCCGGTCGGGACCCACCCACTACTGTAGAAGTACCACGAAATAGAAGAAACATGCTACAGGACGCGTATTTCGCCTCTACGCGATGCACCATCAGGCGATCTCTAGATGTTGATAGTTAGAACAACAACCTACAAAGCACGAAAAGTATGGTGATCAAATTGCTTGTAAATTTCATATAATTTGGTTTCATATTTTTTTAATTTAAATTACATTTTTATATAAAAGCAAGTGACAACCCTAGCTACAACAATAGGAACCACAGGAAAATAAACCACTGCGTTTATATGTAGGCACGTAAGGGACGACAATCAAAAGAATTGAAATTATTTCCTTAACATTGTACACAAAAGCATTGTGGTATATTTTATCTTTTATAATCTTTATTTATTGTTTATGTATAAAGGTGCTTATAAAGAATCCAATTACCTGCTTACAGGTAGTCAATATGATGCCCACAGCCTCCTTTTACAGTCGCACCGCTTGCCATCGGCAGGAAATTATCTTCACACATTGGAGCCTAGATGGCCGCAAACTGTGCGGTTCCACAGAGGTTTTCTTCCACGAACTTTCAGGTTATGGAATAAATTATCTGCCAAGGTTTTCCCAAGAAACTACAGCATGGGGTTATTCAAATAAGATGTGAAGAGGTTTTTACAGGTTTGACGAACCTGTAAAAACCTCTTGCATGAGTGAAACCTCTGGTATTGCGAACGTCCATAGGCTGCGACGACTGTGTAAATATATGTAAGGGCGTAATTACATATGTTCAGGTACATTTATTTCGCTGGACGAATCTAACTACACTTAGGTAGTAAAAAATGGCGGCATATACGTATTCGTGCATTGTCACGAAAACATACTAGTGAGGTGAATTTCAGCTAAGTAGGACACTGGGAAGTGGGTCAAATTGAACTTACAAAATTTGATTACGTATGTAATGTGGTGAACGGGGACCTCGAAGTGACGTTGCAGTTTAATTAAATTATCACGAAAGTCAAACAACATAGACCGTAGCCTGTCCATAGATGGGTTTATTTATCTCGAGCTCCTCCGTGCTTCGAAGGTCACGCTAAACCGTCGGTCCAGGCTGTTCTCGTTAGATGACAGTCGTTAAGCCAAGTCAGTGGCCTTCAGGCGGCTTGAAAGTACCGACCTCCGCCAACCCGCAGTTGAGCAGCGTGGTAGAGTATGCTCTAAATACCTTCGATTGAGGAGAGACCCGTATCCAACAGAGGATTGAATAATCATTGACGATAATGATAATAACAATAATACTAATTTTGCCTTCGAGATTGCCGACGTGTGGCGCGTGGATTCAGCAATTTTTGTTCCGGTGGTGATCTCCGTTCACGGCTTAATAACGAAGAGCTTCGATCGTCACCTTAACAAGCTCTCGCTTGGCACTTGGCTCAAGAGTAAAATTCAGAAGGCTGTCGTACTCGATACAGCTCGTATTGTGCGCCGGTTCCTTACTCTGGAGTCCTAGCCGTTACAGGAATAGGTTTAGGCCTTTCCTGCCTCGGTTTTGTATGCCTTTTTTATATTGTTATTTTTAACATTGTATTTTTTTTTATATGTATATATAATTTTAATAATAACAATATAGATAAGTTGTAATAAAATGAATAAAGAGAATAATACTAATTCTGGACAAATTACATATGGCGATGTAGTCTAGTCTCAAACTAAGGAGACCTTGTACTATGGATACTACATATGTAACAATATTAATGTATATTTATCAGTTATCTAGTATCTCAATAGTGGGAAGGGTAGATGACGACAAACGTGGTTAAAAATAAATAAATCTTGTAAAAATAATAGTAGTTTATGAAACTGTTGCATAATAAGGGTTATTAAAATACGAGTGTGAGTTTATAACACGAGCCGAAGGCGAGTGTTATAATGGACCACACGAGTATTTTAATACCTAATTATGTGCAGTTTCATACACTACTTTATCTAATCTCATGCAATATATGATAATAATATTTTAAATACAACCATTAAGTTAATTTAACAGCTATAATTCTTACTTATATCCATTTGCAGATCGAGCGTGCGTAGTGCGCATGCGCGACGCGCCGCGCGGCGCCGCGTTCACAGATTATGTAGAAAAATTTTGCATAGTTGCAATGTATTTGCTTTGCAACCTGTTTAAAATACCTGTATCCAGGGCGGAAGCTGTATCGAAATGGTAAAAAAGTTATTTTACGATACAGTTGTCCATAGAAGAGCTGTATCGAAATAGTAGTTTATGAAACTGTTGCATAATAAGGGTTATTAAAATACGAGTGTGAGTTTAAAACATGAGCCAAAGGCGAATGTTTTAATAGACCACACGAGTATTTTAATACCTAATTATGTGCAGTTTCATACACTACTTTATCTAATCCCATGAAATATATGATAATAATATTTTAAATACAACTATGAAGTTAATTTAACAGCTCTAATTCTTACTTATAAATCCATTTGCAGATCGAGCATGCGTAGTGCGCATGCGCGACGCGCCGCGCGGCGCCGCGTTCACAGATTATGTAGAAAAAATTTGCATAGTTGCAATGTATTTGCATTGCAAGCTGTTTAAAATACCTGTATCCAGGGCTGAAGCTGTATCGTAATGGTAAAAAAGTTATTTTACGATACAGTTGTCCATATAAGAGCTGTATCGAAAAATAACTTTTTAAATTCTTTTTGATAGCTTGTGCGTAAAGACTGTCATTAAGATACTGTGTTTAGTTTTTTAATGTGTAATTTTCAGTATGAGATTAGATAAAATAACTTTTTAAATTTATTTTGATAGCTTGTGCGTAAAGACTGTCATTATGATACTGTGTTTAGTTTTTTAATGTGTAAATTTCAGTATGAGATTAGATAAACATCTTTATCCAAAATTTGATATACCAGTGTTCCATTCATTTTCGTTCATTCCGAATTCGTTCACTTTTCAATAAATCGTTCGAAACCAAAAAAAAAAACTTTTTCCATACTCAAATATAAAAACAAAGTACGAACAAAGTAATTTCCATGCAGATTCTACATACACAAGATTACTCCCAAAATTCTATTGTACTAAAAATTCGTATAAAACGGTCGACCCTCGTCGCGTTTTCAATATGTATTATATTCATCATCCCATGCAAACAGCCTAGATAGAGGGTCCTATAACAAAAGACAACAACCCTCCATCGATCCAAGCTTCACAATCGGGGATGACAATGTGTTTATCGATTTACCATCATGCATGAACAGTTATTTACTGAAGGTATATAAATAAAGTTCATTAGGTATTTCTCAAGGGTAATATATAAATAATTTAAAAGGCTAGTGGCCTTTGGGCGGTTTGGAAACACTGACCTTCGCCAATCTTCGGTTAAGAAGCGTGGAATACGTTGTCTATTTATAGATATAGATTTATTATATACGAGTATATAGATATACGTATATAATAAAAATCTAACTGGTTAATGTTTATGAGGTATGGAATTTGTCAATAATAAGATGTTATCATTGCAACTGATTTATTACTACTCTCTTTAATACATTGGAGTTTTGACTTATATACTAATCATATGTTTTGTAAAGGTGTTCACACACCACATGTTTGTAAAATAGAGATATTTAAAAAAAAGTAATTAGAGGGATATAATTAAGAACAATAGCGAGGAGCTTGATAACGTCGCTGCGCGTGTCACGTAAGTAAAATTACACGCAAGTTAAGCAACGGCGACCATTGCCTGTCCGTGGACGATGGACGGGCTTATTGATCTCGAGCTTCGCCATGCAACCGGAGGTACATTAAGCTATTGGTCAGGGCTGTTACGAGCCGGGCGAGTCGGTGGCGAGTGGTGAAATGAGTAAGGTTTGACGACCACGATGTCTAGGCGGTATTTCGAGAACTTCATAGGCATTATCTACTAGTTATGGTACTAGTATCACCGGTTTCGTGAACGGGAGAAACATATGAATATATTTTTAACTATACCTAGCCTTTTGTAAACACAAAATTTTTCTTTTTTCTAACGTTAGCTTTATACAAATGGCGATGAGTTACCTATTGCATTCGAAACAGGCAAGTGCTGGCTAACAAGCGCACGCTACGCGTGTAGAGGTTATGCTACGCCTGTAGACGCTGTGTGTGCTACGCACGTAGAAGTTAATTCGCTACGCGTGTAGCTCTAAGGCTACGCTTCAGCAAATACATTTTCTTATGTAAGGTTCTCGTTTGTAAACTTCATAATAGGTGAAAATTTACAGGTATATGTAGTTTAGTAATTTAATGGCAAGTGAAGAAAATAGTGTTTTTAACTATATGCCAAAAAAAATATGTAATTAGACACTAAATCAAAGAAATGATGTTGTTAAAAGTCGAAAGTTCATTGTCTTCGTATCTCTCTTACTTTCTATGTAGCCTTCAAACGTATATATGAAACTGGAAACATCAATTCGCCATAACTTTCTATGGAATTCCTCATGAAGTACTGGAGGTTTTACCATGGGAACCGCTTTATGTGCCGAAATTTTAATTGTCTTAAATATTGACTAGAATATAATCATAATTAATTTAGTATATAGGTGGACACAATATTTAGAGCCAAAGCCAACCTACCCTGTTAGTAAAACAACAACCTACCCGTAGTAGCTAACGAGAGAGAAGTACCTCTACACCCAATATAAGACCACCCAATAAAATGCCTTCGAGAATTGGTATGTTCCTGCGAGTGAGTGAGGCCAACCAGCCGAGGAAGTGGGCACGCGTCGCACCTATAGAGTAATTATAGTTCTTCGCGCCTTTAGGAGCGAAGCGGAGACTTTAATTAATCCATACTAACATACGTAATTTTATTGTAGTAACTTGAAGACTACAGTAACACACTTTCAATAAATATTACTTTAGTAAAAACAAAAACTCAGCCATTTTGCGCAAGTGCATCTTATATTTTCATTCCCGCATATTACCATCACAGAAAGTATCACTATATTTTTACCTTTTCATAACAGTGTTATCTAAGCTTACTATGCGACACACCGGTAGCAAATAATCACATATTATGCTCACGAAAAGATGAAATTCCGAACATAAGCTGTAATACGAGGGAGATCAAAGGATCGCTAATAAAACCGCGATATTAGTTGGCATTCCGCAGTCTAGAGATTGAGAACTGACTGACTATATCTAAGGAAACTGTTGATGAGACTTAAGCCTGGGGTACACGTGTAGAGTAAAATAGGGCGAGAGTACATTGCGAAGCTACCAGCATTCTAGGAATAGTATTGATGAAATCAGTAGTCAATGTAACTACTGTTCCGATTTTACTCTACCCATTGGTTTGACTGTGTCATATAATATATGACACAGTCAAATTTAGACTGCAAATATCAGGCTTAAATAGTTTTGACCAACCTTTATAGTCAAAACAGTTTTGACTGATAGTATGTGGTCAGGAGTGGTTTTAAGTAACATTTTTATACAAAAGTGGTTTTGTATGACTTAAAGCTCACAGTGTGATATAGATAGTCCATACCCGAGGTCTCGGTGCTTCTTTGTTCGACTCACCAAACCTCTCTTAAAAAGCAAGTCGAAGTTTTGTTTCAATCAATACCATTGGGCAAAACCAATTTTTACTGCATAAGTCAGTTAAAACTAGTTTTGACCAACATCTTTTTTGCAGTCAAAAGTGGTTTTAACTGGCTATTAGTTTGAACAGTAACATAACTAGTCCAGCCATACGTTCTGTTACAAATGAAAATGCATTTTTTTTAATGAAGTAATGTAACTAAAAAAAGTAAATTTATTAAAGTCTCAGTAAAAAATAAAAAAATGTTCTATTCGAAATGGCCACCTTTGGCTTTTATACAGGCCTTAAATCTGTTTGGCCACGATTCTATGGATTTACGCACTGTTTCCAAGAGAAATTTCGCCACTGCTTCTCCAAAGATTTTTTAAGAAATTAAATGTCGCCGTGTTGCTTAGAGCAGGCCAGGTCCTCTAAAACTGGCCATAATTTGAAGTCTAAAGGGTTGAGGTCTGGGCTAGATGCCAACTAGCCAGTCTTCAGCTCTTATAAAGTCCGAAACGTTTAAAGCCAGGCTTGGGTAGTTCGTGCCTTGTGACCAGGTGCAGAGTCCTGCAGGAAAGTCCACGGTATATTTTTAAAAAGTGTATTGCTGAGAGGTTTCACAACATGATCCAAGACTGTATCTTGATACACTTTATCTGAAGTATTCACTCCTTTTTCACAAAAATGTAGTTTTGTGACTCCTTGATAAGACACGCCACACCAAACCATCACTGACGCAAGATGATGACCACGTTGTACCTTGCCTACCACTTGAGCAGCTTCTTTAGAACTGTGAGCGTACACTTTATCATTTTGCTTATTATAGTGTTCTTCAATCGTGAAAATTTTTTCATCGGTAAAGAGGATAATATTTCTGTGCCTTTCACCTGCGTATCGTGACGATCGATCCACTCTCTTTAATTGTAAAGATTGATTTAGGGCATGTCCTGTATATCGACGATAAGCACCGAGCTTCAGGTCATGTTTTATAATACGCGACAGAGGCCTAACGGAAATCTTCATTTCACGCGATAAGATTTTTTGCTTCCTAATGGGGTTTCGACGAATTCTGGCTTTAACAGCATTAACAGCCTTTGTAGTTCTAACAGCACGCGGTCGCCCCGATCTTTTCTGGTCTTCGACAGACGAAGTGTTGTTGATAGTACGATATACGAACATACGGCTGATGCCAAGCTTTTGAAGTGTCTGGTATATGACCGACGGCTCCATACCCACTTTGTGCGAGGCGATCACTGCAATCCTATTTTCTTTAACACCCCATATGGAAACGAATCGAGCACGAAAAAATATGTGAAATAACGCAAAATCGAAAGAAGTTTTTAAAATAATATACGTGTTCCAAATTCAAAATAATTAAAAAGTTGAAAAAGGAAAAGTTTTTATATAACAGTATTTGTGGCCAGACTAGTTATATGACATTTTGAGAATTTTGTAATGTAGAAGAATTTCATATATAATCTGTGCATTTATTCAATAAAGATTAGTCTTATGGTGTATCCACACATACCCGGCGGCACGGCCGGCGGTACAACCGCCGGCACTCGCGGCTTTACGCGGCTCGCGCGGTAAGCTAGCGCCGAAACAGTCTGCATGTCGGCGGCATATGTGTATGCACCATCAGTATGACATTCGGTGGTTTTATTACTCCCAACTATACATTTTTTACACACTGTTTAGATTTAAATTCATAAAACGTGCGGAAACTACTACCACGGAAGCAATTCGGGACTACAATTTGCAAATGGCGATCTGGAGTCGGGATACACCCGTCGTGAAAGAATAGGAAAGAAAACAAAAAATAGGAACGCGTCTACTCAGTTCCGTACGGAACTGATGACACAGAAACGAGATGGTCGCCCATGCAATATCAGTGACAACGACAGACGAAATATGCTGGGTCAACGAACGTAAATATCTGGTGGGTGAGAGGGAGAGAAAGAGAAAGACCATAGGGAAATATATAGAGGTTTTACTGTGCAGCCCTGACAGCCCAGATAGTCATGCTCACTAAAGTGTTCAAACTGGTGGTGGTGTCGTGTGGCGGGTCGCCGCATTCCCAATAAAATGGTTGAATGCGGTGATGGCTGCCCCATGCATCAACTCGTGAACGGGTGCTGTCAGAGGGGACTGGTCTGCCCTGGCTGTTATGGTTGCAAGGTAAACAATAGGAGCAATAGACGATAACATATAGTAGTAATAGACAATAATATAATTATTAGCATAATAGCGACGTGCAAATTATATTGTAAGAATATTGTAAGATAAAAAATAGAAAATAGTTAATAAAAGTTACGGACCCCGGGTCTGTAGATTGTGATATAAATCAATAAAAAAAATAATTAAAAAAAACACTATATAGAGTGGAAGTGGTCTCACTCTATTATTTCTGAACTATACAAGATATTGAAAAACTATTAAATGAACCTGAAAGTGTTTCTCGAGATTTACATTAATTTAAAATTTTTAGTAATCTTTATTTACATTTTAAAATATATTTAAATCTTTAAGAGAGATCCTGCTTTGAATAGAATAAGTGGGGCGGCAATCTAAAACAAGCTCATTTTCTAAGTTATCTATTTCAAATAGAAATCCAGACAATCCTACCAACAAAGTAATCACTTTCCCAAACAAAACTTAATACGCATTTTTGAAAGGCTTTATGCTAAACTCAGGATTTAAACCGAGCTTTTAACAAAGAATAACTCACCATAAAAGAAAATGCCTCTTTCAATGTGTTAATAAACAGGAGATTTGATGAAATTGAAGCAGTTTCAGGGGAATTACGTCTGCCTTCACGTTATATTTTTATAAGAGGATTTTTACAGGCTCTTATTTAGTTTCACTGCAGTGTCTGTAATCAAATTTTGCAAATTAAATTTGACCCACTTCCCAGTACCCGATTGAATTGAAATTTCTCACGACAATGCTCGATTACCTAAATACCACTATTTTAATCCAATACGGTGGCTTTCGCAAAATGGCGATTTATAACTTCTACTTTAACGTTACGTTACTACGTTAACGTTGCGCGTATCAATCTAATCGAACACGCAAGTTAATCAACGTGGACCGCAGCCTGTCCATGGATGGGTTTATTTATCTCGAGCTCCTCTGTGCTTTTCGGAGGGCATGTTAAGCCGTCGGTCCCGGCTGTTGTCATTAGATGACAGTCGTAAAGTCAAGTCTGTGGCCTTTGGTCGGCTTAAAAACAATGGCCTCCGTCAACTCGCAATTGAGCAGCGTGTTGGAGTATGCTCTAAACCCCTTGAATTGAGGGGAGACCCATATCTCAGCAGTGAGATGAATAAGGATTGACGACAACTTTATCCCTTATGTTACGGATGTGAAATGAAAGGTCTTGATGAGCGAAACACAGTAACTAAACTTGTTTGTTATTTTTTATGAAAAACTAATAAAAGCTTTTTAATTAGTTAAGCAACTAAAAAACTATTTATTTGTTTTTATTATTGTTAATCGTATTAATGTATACCTATGTTTTGTATAAACTGATAAAGAACATAATATTGAATTTTCTAAATTTCAATATTATATTACCTAGTAGTGTGGACGATTTTACTACTGTTTGAAGCCTACGGTGCAGAGATGCTGATCGTCAAGCTGGTTCACAAGCTTAAGTTGACAAAGCTATGCTCGGAGTTTCTGTAAGGGATCTCATCCGAAGCGAAGATATTTGACAGAAAACTAAAGTTGTCAACATAGCTTTCAAAATCAGCAAGTTGAAGGGGCTAAGTATTATAATATTATTTCTGGACAATTTACACAGCACCATCTAGTTCCAAATTAAGCGCAAAGCTAGAACTATGGGTTCTAGACAACTGATAAATGTACTTAAATACATTTTTTTTGTAAATACATACATTATACAGCATGGAGTTTGGAATTCGCAAGATTCCCAGCTCGTCACCGAACTCACAGCGGACGTGACGGGTTGGGGCTCATTGAAATTGGGGAGCACTTGATATTGACGACTCCGGTGGTCGAATGGCTAACTATGTCCACTTTAACTCCGGGGTCGTGGGTTCGATTGTGGGAATCGACAAATACAAGACAAATATTTGTGTGCATGAACATGTCTGTTTGTCTTGGTCTGGGTGTTTTCTATGTATTATAAGTATGTATTTACAAAAAAAATGTATTTAAGTACATTTATCAGTTGTCTAGAACCCATAGTTCTAGCTTTGCGCTTAATTTGGGACTAGATGGCGCTGTGTAAATTGTCCAGAAATATTTATTTATTATTTATTTATTGTTTGGCTTCTGTTTAAAGCTTACGGTGCAGAGATGCTGATCGTCGAGCTGGTTCACAAGCTTAAGTTGACAAAGCTATGCTCGGAGTTTCTGTAAGGAAACGCATCCGAAGCGAAGATTTTTGACAGAAAACTAAAGTCGTCACATAACTTTCAAAATCTACAAGTTGAAGTGCCAAAGTATTATAATATTATTTCTGGACAATTTGCACAGCACCATCTAGTTCCAAATTAAGCGCAAAGCTTGAACTATGGGTTCTAGATAAGTGATAAATGTAGGTACTTAAATACATTTTTTGTAAATACAATTATAATACTTATGAAACATCCAGACCAAGACAAACAGACATGTTCAGGCACATAAATATTTGTCTTGTATTTGTCGATTCCCAGAATCGAACCCACGACCCCGGAGTCAAAGTTGGTTAGCCATTCGACCACCGGGGTCGTCAGTATCAAGTGCTCCCCAATTTCAATGAGCCCCAACCCGTCACGTCCGTTGTGAGTTCTGTGAGGAGCTGGGTATCTTGCGAAATCCAAACTCCATGCTGTAGTCGTAAAGAGCTCGATGACGTCATTGCGCATGTTAGTTTAATGAAAGTAAAGCAACGTCGAGTGTGTTAAATATGAGCAGTGTTGTTTGCTGATCGATCATACCTCATTATATGAATGTTGACAAGGTGAATAGTATTCTGTCTGCCATTCTAGATTCTAGTATGATTTTCATGGTCATTGTTAAATTCGGCTAAAATGTATCAAATTTAATCTTCTAAATATAATATCTTCGACGATGTGACGAGCTCGGTGGTCGAATGGTTAACAATGGCCACTTTGACTCCGGGGTCGCGGTTTCGATTCCCGCACAAGACAAACATTTATGTGCATGAACATGTCTGTTTGTCTCGGTCTGGGTGTTTTCTATGTATTATAAGTAAGTATTTACAAAAAAAATGTAATTAAGTACATTTATCAGTTGTCTATTACTCATAACACAAGTTTTGCGCTTAATTTGGGACTAGATGGCGCTGTGTAAAATGTTCAGAAATATTTATTTATTTCTTATTTAACTTCAGATACAGAGTCCTTAGTTCTTATTGATAATAATAAATAAGAATTCAAACAAGTCAATGACATGGTAATATTGGACTTACAGTGGACTCAATTGTAACGGGGCAAAGTTCTGTTTGATAGCCATTACTAAGGTCCTAAATCAGATTGAAGAGAAACTGAACTTGTAACCTACATCAAATATAAAGCACTTGTCCTGCTTCTGGTAATAAATTTAAATTACTAAATATATCAAGAAAAATTTCGTACTATGAGAGTAGTTAATTTTCACTTAATTTTACGCAAACACTGGAGGTGTAAGAGGTACATCCCAATCTTTGAACCAAAGCCAACTTCACCTGTTCGCGGTGTACCCTGCTGACTGACAAACGAAGCACTGATGAAAAGAGAGGTAGGGAGAGTAATTGTAAGTTACCCGACTGGGGAATGTACCTCCACCTCACAGAATACCGCAGCCAAATAACAATTCCCTTGAGGGTTGTTGTGTTCCTGCGAGTGAGTGAGGTCCCCAAAAAGGAAGGAGATGCTGCGATGGCAGCGGGGGTGGCGGCGTGCGAGCGATATTTTATGTTGTGAGCGTTAATATGGCTACGGTAACCGCTTCACATCAGGCGGGCCGTATGTTTCACCCGGCGTAGAATTAAAAAAAAACATGGCAAGTCACAGGCACAAGTACACCAAAGTACAAATACTAGTAGTTCGTCACTACACGTGTTGCCCGCCCGATCCATAGTCACACCAAGTAGTCACACTAGTGTGACAATGGATCGCCAATAATAAAAGTTCCTATTCATAAAAATATACACAATTACACAAAAAATAGCACAAATATCCAATCTAATACTTTGTGACGCCACAAAAATCAACAAAGTGATCAAATTGGTTGGATACTACGCCTGTAAATAATAAAAATTTTACGACAAAAGAACAGTATTTCATTTTCTTATGTGATGAAGGAACTATGTCGTAAAAATATTATTACTCTGTAGGTACTTAGTATACGGATATTATATCAATTCTGAACACATTAAAAATAGCATATATATTACTTAATAAAGCGATATATTTATAATAACAGAACATCTTTTTTCGTTACAAAATATTTAATCTAGCCTTTGTTGATTCCACAAATAATATCTCTTTTGTATAATAATATAGATAAATCAATACACATACAATAGACAATCAGTCTAGAAGTCAATTTGACTTTAGAATTGTCGTATAATAATATTGACTGTTTAGTTAAATATTTATGAACACTTAAAAATCTCCATCAGCTCGATACTTTTTTTTAAATTAAACTTATTCCTATTTTTTATTTAGTACTTGCTAATACTTAAATAATAACCATGACAGCAAGAATGAAATAGGTAGGTACATGAATTCGTGTACCTACCTATAATCGTAGGTAGGTACACGATAATCGTGTATCGTGATATAAATAAAATAACAGTATTCTTAAACAATAAAAACAAAATAACATATAATCAATAACATACACTAAAATAACAATCACAAAGTTCATAATGTACCATATAAAATCACCAAAAATATCATTTATATTATTATTCTTAAACAATAAAAACAAAATAACATATAATCAATAACATGCACTAAAATAACAATCACAAAGTTCATAATGTACGATATAAAATCACCAAAAATATCATTTAAAAGAATCAATAATACGGACTCGCTTCGCTTTGGCTAGCTACGAATGAGGCATCCCTTCAGTCGTCTGGGCGCCTACGAGCGGAGCAGACGCGTTATCCTTTGCTCGGCAAAACGAAGATTGGTTTCGTAAAAAAATTGTGATCGAAAAAATGTGATTCTGTATTGAATTTTGCTCAATTATTTATGTGTTTGGAGTGAGTGACGTCAAAATGTGGAAGACTGTTCTACTGTTATTTTTCATCTTCTACTCAGCTGTGGGAAACCCAGCAAAAATAGGTCAGTACTTTTAATAAATAATTTAGTTTCGCGCTGGTACTGTATTGGCAGTTTGACGGATGTAATAAAGGTGATGTTTTGGTTGGCGTTCTAGCCTTTTTACGTCATTATTTCAAGATGGATTGGGATGGAAGAAAACTGTTATTTATCCAGCGTTTATACCTAACCTTTTTGTATTGTTCTATGAATGATTATAAAGAATGGCATGAAGCAGAGGCTCTAGCAGCAACTAAAACCTTTTCAAATTTTGAAAATCGAATTTTGCATTATGATTATTATTCTTGGACTTAAATTGTAAAGGTTGTATAAGTAACCTTTTCGTATTATTTTAGGAACGTTTATACGAAATGAGACATGATGAAACATCGCAGCATCTCCTTCTTTTCTGGTGACCTCACTCACTTGCAGGAACACAACAACCCTCAAGGGAATTGTTATTTGGCTGTGGTATTCTGTGAGGTGGAGGTACATTCCCCAGTCGGGTAGTTTACAATTACGATCCCTACATCTCTATTCGCCAGAGCTTCGTTTGTCAGTCAGCTGGGTACACCACGTGCAGGTGAAGTTGGCTTTGGTTCAAAGATGTTGATAAACCACTTACACCCCAATACCGTTGACTTATTATTTGAATAAACGTAGACTGTGTTTGCTATCTATATTAGTATCAATGTGAGTTTATTGAGAGAAGCTTTGATTTTTTTTGTGAGAGGGGGGCTTTTTTTTTATATGATTTTTTTATTATATGGGTCAATCAATAAAATCGCAAGCAATCACAACCGCCCATGGAGATCAGCATCACCAAGGAGTCGCCGATCAGTTGCCAGTCTATGCTCCATCTTTCCATTCTTTCTGGTGACCTCACTCACTCACAGGAACACAACAACCCTCAAGGAAATTGTTATTTGGCTGCGATATTCCGTGAGTATGTATGAGTCATTATGTGTGTGTGTGTGTAACTTGGATAATTAAATTTGATATGATATGATAATATAATTGACATTCTGTTTTGTATTTATTAAAATTTACTTGTGAAAGAAGCTATAAATTTTTCACGCAGGTAACGGTTAATTGTGAGAATCTGCTACATTGGTATAACTCTATGATCAACTATGTAACCACATTTTTGCAAATAAAATTCTATTCTATTCTAATATTCCAGGACCAATTACACATCGCCATCTAGTCCCAAACTAAGCAAAGCTTGTATTATGGGTACTAGATAACTGATTAATATAATTAAATATAAAATTTATATTCTATAAAAGACGAGTCTACACTAGTAAAGCGTTGGGGCGGAAGGCTAGTTTAGATGTAGATGACCAGAAATAGTACTAATCATAAAATTCGACCAACATAACATATCATTTATTGCAATTGTAATGTGTACAGGTCTTAGAAATATGATAAGCCTATCGAGCGCTGAAAATTTTAGAGCGCTGGACAAACGTCAATCGAATAAGAAAAGTCAGGAGAGAATCGAGTTCTTCAAATAGCGCGTGAAGAGCTTTTTACAGGGTCGGCAACGCGCAACTGCTTTCCACCAGGAATCATCAATCATGCTTGTTTGCCACGATCGATCACAGTTCACAAACATATTCTATATAATGATAATCAAAATTCGGATTAACAATTTCAGCTGAGGTGCTAAGGCTTAAGTTGTCAATATTTTTTGTGTTGTTCTATGAAAAAAGGAATATCAAAATCGGTTCACTAGAAAAAAGTTTTGAAGTAACAAAGTGGAATAGAGCACTTGTATCTTTTTTGGTTTGTTAAAAATAAAACATTATTACTACCTATTTATTAAATTATATTAATTTGTACAACAATAATAGGTACCTATTTTTTATCAGGAAAGCCGACTTGTTTCGATCTCATACGGACATATTTTTTTAATGATTTAATGTATTTTTATGCATAATAAAAAAATATATATATTAGCATACTACACTTCTTCTCTATATAAACTATAAGTGTGCGAAATTTCATATTCTTCCGTCCGTTCCGTGCAATTTTCGTAAAAACGGGTACAATTTTTTTGCTTTACGTATTAATTTAATTATTAATTAAATAACTATGATTTCTTACATGAATTTTAATAATATTAATAATGCTTACATTTTAAATCACTGTACTAACTCATACAGTAGTTTAACATAAGCACATTAGAGTCCGTTGTGGATACATATTCTGCCTATTATTATTTCAAAGCCGTTTGGGGCAAGATCTTCATTGCACAAAGGAGCGTGTTGCATATTAGATCTGTTTCTATGGCTGCAAATGTATTAATGTGCATTATTATGTACAGCACAATGCTACTATGGTCTGTCGATTTGAATATTCACTAAATAGACCTCATAAATTCGACGAAGCCTGAGGGGCAATTCTCGTAATTAAAATATAATCAAAATTCAGTTTCGATCCGGTTTCGTTTCAGTCTCGATCTCATAAATGTCACATTTGGTATTCTCGTAACACAATATGTAACTTCAAAATTAAATTTAAGCGGGATTGTATCGAAATATGAGTGAAAATTAAACAAACTAAGAATGCTACTTTGCCAACAACAAGAATTGATAATAATTAATTAATGAAATCAAGTGTATAATTTTAGTCAATTAACAATTCAATCTCGATTCGGTCAACTTTCAATCTGCGTTCGTAGAAAAATTATGAGAATTGACCTTCTGGAGTCAAGTTCTATTCACATATGAGTCCAGATTTTGCCTGAAGCTAGATGATGGAAGGATTAAAGAGAGACAGGAGATGGCCGGGAGAGAGGTACGTGCAACATCATTGGAAAAGAGGCATATGGTGGAGGGTCAGTTATGGTAAGGCGTGCCCCTAAACAAATGTTTGTGGGCACGTACGGAACTCCGCAACATAGAGAATGGGTCACTAACAGCGGTAATATATATAACCGAGATTTTGGAAAAAAATGTAGTGCCATTTGCCCCTTTCCTAGGAAATGGATTCGTTCTTATGCAAGATAATGCTTCTAGACGTTGAAATCAATCCTATCTGGCTGGCTACCCCAGCGCGATAGCCAGATTTAAACCCCATAGAGCGTGTATGGGATAAGCTTGGAAGACAAATTAAAAAGAGAAATCCCGCTAATCTGAGAGATTTTAAAAACGCATTAAAGGAAGAGTATACTGCAATCCTTCAAGATTTTATTGATAACTTGATTAGGTGTATGCCAAGGAGAATGGAAGCTGTTTGTAGATCTCGAGGGGGCTACACTAAATACTGATTCAAGCCTATGTTATGGCATTTTCTAAGCATTTCCGAAGAAAAAAATGTTAAAACTGTTTCTTTCCAATAAAGTTTATCTTTTCTTTTTAATTTGGTCATTTTGGCTATTAGATCGTTTTTTTTTTGTTTTTTCAACGTTTACAATTTTAAATTATCGCATAATAAGCAAAATCCAAATTAATAAATTTAATTGTCACAAACAACCATGATATTTTGCTTTTGATTTATACACCCTTTTTAGCGTTCTTCTAAATTTGTCCATGAGTGTAGAAGAATGTTTCATGACTTAAACTTTCCCAGAAATATTTGCTTTTGATTTATACACCCTTTTTAGCGTTCTTCTAAATTTGTCCATGAGTGTAGAAGAATGTTTCATGACTTAAACTTTCCCAGAAATACGAGTCAGTCGTATACTTAAAACTCTATCCAAATCCGATGTATAGTTTTTGAGTACTCCTCTCTCTTCTTTGAAGTCGGTAGAAAATGGTCACTTTTACCAATAATATGCATTAATAAATATAATTTTGGAGTTCAAAACCACAAGATTAAAAATAGCGGCATTAATTAATGCGTTGTCATGAAAACTCATTACCTATCACTCATCACAAATCTTGTTCCGTTTTAATTATTCAGCAAACATGAAACTCGAAGTCTATACTATGCAGTCCTTGTACAGTGACAAAGCCATTTCTGTCTAGAAACTCGAGTCTGAGAATACGAACGGTGCGGAACAAAGTGCATTGAGAATGCATTTGTCAGTTAACAGTGCACTATTTACAAATAATATGTCTGGTACCTACGAGTCAATTGCATAATCTTGACGGTAATTCGATGTTCTTGTGTATGGGGAGTAAGTTGCTTCTCATCTTTAGAGCCAAAGCCAATTTCACCTATCATCATCATCATCATCATCAGCCTGTAGATATCTACTCACTGCTGGATATAAGCGTTCCTCAATGCTTTTCACCAAATGCGATACTCCGCCTTCCCCATCCAGCTGCTTTTTCAAGGTCATCGGACCATCTAGAAGGAGAGCGTCCAACGCTTCCTCGTCATACGCGCGGCTACCACTCTAATACCTTCTTCCTCCATCTGCCATTACTTACTCGGCAGATGTGAACTTTTTTTTATTTTTATATACTACTTCGGGTAGCAGACAAGCATACGGCCCGCCTGATGTGAAGCGGTTGCCGTAGCCATATTAACGCTAGCAAAATATCGCTCGCGCGCCGCCACCGCAGCATCTCCTTCCCTTCTGGTGACCTCACTCACTCGCAGGAACACAACAACCCTCAAGGGAATTGTTACTCTGTGAGGCGGAGGTACATTCCCCAGTCGGGTAGCTTACAATTACGCTCCCTACCTCTCGTTTCGCCAGAGCTTCGTTTGTCAGTCAGCAGGGTGCACCGCGTGCAAGTGAAGTTGGCTTTGGTTCAAAGGTGTTGATGAACCACTTACACCCCAGAACTTCATCTACTATACCGTTAAACAATTACTCTGACGAAAGATAGGTAAGGCACGTCATTCCCGACTGAGGAATCACCTCCATCTAATACAATACCTCAGTCAAATAACAATGTCCTTGACGATTGTTACTGCAAGTCAATGAGGCCATATAAAGCGCTGTGTTAGCAGCGGGCAGCATCAACACGTGAGAAATAATCCTTGTATTGCAAGCGTTACATGGATCTGGTAACCCCTTACCGTCAGGTGGGCTATCCGCTTGTTTGACACCCGACGTCATATCATCTTAACGGGCATACGGGAAAATTATGTAATTAAAATCTTTTACTTTTGGAACCCAATGTATTTTTGGATGGTTCATAAATCAACCGAAGTACCAAGTAAGTAAAATACAACATGCACATAATTGCATATATATAAATGTACAACATTACTATTACTGTACAAAAGGTCTGGTAAAACCAGCGCTGTGACGAAAAGGAAAAAAAATCCTAGTCGTCACACTGGAGCGCCGAGCTGGTGTGACGCATGCACATGCATACTCAAAAAGTCTACGTTATATAATTTGCAAGATATTTTTTCCTCAATAGAAAAGGAAAAATACATATACATTTTCACAAAACTCTAAGTTCGTAGTTTTACGGATGCATTGTGTTATTTAGTTATTTTATATTACGATATTTACAAGACAATGCAATTGCATTCTCCACTGCGACGCGCGCATCAAATACTCACACTGTAGAGTTTATTTGAGCATCTAAATGGAAAATCGTGTTTTGTTGACGAAAACCCAAAAATCCAGCTTATTTTTAGACGATGAAAGCGGATTTCATGAAGCTTAGGGATAAAATATAAATTCCGAGACAATGTTGTTTGGACTTGGGTCTGTTATTTTACATACTTATCACGTCACGACTTTTGTGGCGAACATGGAAACACAAGATTTCGAATTGCATAGCAATGACATGGGTAGCTATACTACTATGGTATGGTACTAGTCATATCTGCCGAGTAAGTGCTGGTAAATGGGACAGGAAGGTATTAGTGTCTAAATACACCATACCGAAGATATGCGACCGAAGTTCGGCGACATTACGCCTGCAATACGTTTTCAATGACCATCGACATGTTTGACCAAAATACGTTGCGTTTTTTACATACGCGGAATTTCGGACGCGGAATTCGACGAAGTGTGGTTTGATACTTAAAGTGACGCCGCGCGTATGACGACGAAGCGTTGGGCGCCCTCCTTCTAAATGGTCCGATGACGTTAAAAAAGCGGCTGGATGCGGAAGGCGGAGGAGTGTATTTGGTGGAAAGCATTAGGGAAGGCCTAAATCCAGCAGTTGGTTGACACAGGCTGATGTCATCATCAGCTTGTGTCTACGCACTGCTGGATGGTTGGATGATTAAGTACAAACTAGAGATAAGAGAAGCAAAGTAAATTGTACTCGAAAATAAATCACAATGTTTGAATAGTAATTACAATTGATGAAAGCCTGAAGCTAAGCCTGAAATCTAAATTCTAAATGCCTGTCAGCCTTTTCCAACGCAAATTATTTTTATCTGACTGCGGTGAAGTCCAAAAGAACGATTTTGTATTTGCTCTATGAGTATATTTGTATGGCCGATATTTGTTCCCTAATAACTCATAAATGATACGTCAATATATGTATTCGCCTTTTTCGTGTTTTTGGTTAAGCGAAAAACAAATGAAAATTACATAAACTGTATGTAATCTTTAAAAATACATATTTCATTAACTTAACATATGACGAGCTCGGTGGTGGAATGGTTAGCAATGACTACTTTGGCTCCGAGGTTGCGCGTTCGATCCCCGCACAAGACAAATATTTATATTCATGAACATGCCTGTTTGTCTTGGTCTGGGTGTTTTCTATGTATTATATGTATGTATTACAAAAAAAAAGTATTTAAGTATAATATCACTTATCTAGTACCCATAGCACAAGCTTTGTTTAGTCTGGGACTAGATGGCACTGTGTAAAGTGTCTAGAAATATTTATGTATTATTTATTATGTATTATGTACTCAAGTTAAGAAAATAAAGGTATTGTCCGTACCATTCTAACTATTCAAGAATCCACATGGACTTACATCAACGCACGGTAATAGCTTCGCTAGCTAACGATAATGGTACATGCACATAAATAGTTGGTTGGCGTAGATAACTATAGTTAACTGTAATGGCTATAGTTAACAGAATTGTCGTAGCGAACAATATGGCACTGATTACAGAACAAGAAGTGATTAATCACGGCAGCAATTACACGACCGATGTAGCGAAGCGCCGTACATCGTGCAAGTTTAACTATCATTATGTATATTTTAATAGGTATGCTGCAGAAGCTGAAAATCGTAAAGTAATATGTAAATGATAGAAAAAAAATAACAGAATATTAGTTGAATATCCCTATCCAGCGAGGTGATGTTGCCAGTCTTCTAGGGACACTGCCGACGGGCTACGATCTTGGGGATATTTTTATTTGGAAATAAATATTTTTTATCGCGTAACTTTTTCTGTTGTTTAATAGATAAAGTTAAGTTAACATTAAAATTTAGTTTAAGTTAGTGTATTAAATATACGTAAATAATTACATCCTAATTATATAAGCTTTGTACAATTGATTATATGTCAATTAATATTTTTAAATAGATTAATAGTTTTCTGTCAAAAAAAAATGTTAATTGTCAAGCTATCTACATAATAAAAGTCGAGTTTGTGCATAGATTTCTTCAAATAATGATGGAGCAGACTTGACTATCGATTCAGAAGATACATACAGTTATGTTTTTGTGTGTGTTATGTGTGTTTAAACTGAGCAGATTTTGATAAATTTTTATACAGTGATATATTCCATAATTAATTAATTTTGGGTTTTTGCGGAAATATAAAAGGGTTTCTATGGACTATGAATCAACCTATAAAGGTATAGGTTGAAAGGGTTTCTATGGACTATGAATCAACCTATAAAGGTATAGGTTGATTCATAGTCCATAGAAACCCTTTTATATTTCCGCAGAACAGAACGACCTGATTTTAGTTTAAATGAAACTTTTAGCAAGCTTACGCTAATATCTGGTACAAAAAAGTCCATAGAGTGAGACATCATCGGGTTTTTATCGATCTACGTGAATCTACGTGACCGAAGACGTTATAAAATGAAATCGATCATATTAATATGCTTTATAGATCACACGTCGATTATCACATAGCACTACTTTTGCTCACGTCAATGGGCCATTTTTGAGAGATACAAATATGTTTTGTTAGTAGCCAGACAGTTTCGATAGTTATTTAATTTTTTTACGGTTTTGTTACCTGATCTGCCAAAGCCACGATGACCTAAACTGCATACTTGCTGGTCGTTCTTACCTTTAGTAGATGCATGTACAGAGTAACGCTAATCTTGTTTATATAGACGAAGGCAGTCACGGACTCTTACTCTATTAGTGGAATGAACGATTATACGCTAGCTTCGCGATTATCGAAAGGACTCAATGGCAATTCGAGTCGTCAGCCACATAGTTGTTAACAAGTACCATCGTAAAGTTCCGGCCGTTTTAATACGCTTTTATTAGGTCGACGTGTATCTAACTAACAATGTAATTGAACCTTAACTAAATTTCAGCCAGTTACAATTTGTGGTAGCAACATGAAACTTGGCAATTGTGGCACTCAAACTCCATAACGGATCCCCGTATCCTGGTTATTTATATTACCCGATTGTCGAAGTAGGGAGGGTAATGTTTTTCGAGCTTATATATGTATATTCTAATTCTTTGTCACGATTTACAGTTAAACATCCCGTTTTACAAGTACATTTTGTTATGTTCGTCGACCATTACTCGTCTACTTACCTGTGATACTTTTCCTTTTAAATTCATTACACTTCCTGCCTACTGCCGTGAATTTTTTCACATATCCGTAAACAACCGTCCCCATACCAAATTTGAGCATTCTAGTATAGTACTAACTAGCTGTTACCCACGGCTTCGCCCGCGTGGTCTAGGGGAGCTGCCATGGATTTGTGTATATTTTTTTCTTGTTGTAATTTTTTTACTTCGTGGGATAAAAAGTAGTATCAATATGTACAAATTTTAATGATGATCGGCTGCGTAGTGAATACTTATAATATTAGTATGGATGGAACGCCCACACTCAAGACAAAAAAATTGTTCACCACATAAATGTTTGCCGTCTGCGGGGATCGAAACCGCAAACATCTTCCTCGTATGGATAGTCTCTGACCTAAGCCACGGACGGACATGGCAAAACCATAAGGGTTATTTGTTTACCTACTATGGGACACTAAAAACCGAAAATACGACTATTTATAGAGCAATAACAATTTAGACAGGCAATACACAATATCATTTACTTACACAATGGAAGTAGGTACTTGATGATTCTCAGTACTCAATATGTTGTCTCATTCAACAATAATTCCGCTAAAATGTTTTGGAGATACCGCAACAATTCCAACTACGAGTAAGTGTTATTGTTGGGAATTGTACGGAATTTCATTGTGCGAACTAACATAAAGTTATATCAAATACGTAGTATATACAATCTATATACATATAACGCAAAAGGTCATTCATTCACTCACTTTAATCAGAGAAAACAGCAACCTAAACCTAAAAAAACCTGATTTGCACATAAAATTAATCTGAAGGCCAATTCTCGTAATTTTTCTACGACCGCAGATTGAAAGTTGACCGAATCGAGATTGAATTTTGAATTGACTAAAATTATATACTTGCTTTCATTAATTAATTATTGTTGTTGGCAAAGTAACATTCTTAGTTTGCTTAATTTTTACTCATATTTCGATATAATCAAGCTTAAATTTAATTTTGAAGTTACATATTGTGTTATGAGAATACCAAATGTGACATTTGTGAGATCGAGACTGGATCGAAACTGAATTTTGACTATATTTTAATTACGAGAATTGCCCCTCTGATCGTACATCCTCCATCTGATGTGCAATAAGTATTTTTTTTTATGTGCAAAATAAAAATCTATAAATTGCTTATCTGTCTTTCAGCTTCATAGTCCAAGATTTCGAGATTTCAGTTTTAATGGATACTATTTAACGTAACATCAGACAAACAAACACGGATAACAATGACAAAGAAAGATAAGCAATTAATAATTTTTTTATTTCTTTATTTTATATGAGAAAGGGGCAAACGAGCATGTGGGTCACCTGATGGAAAGCAATCACCACCGCCCACGGAGATCAGCAACACCAAGGGGTCGCCGACCCGTTGCCAGCCTATACTCCTTCCTTTCTTACTGTCTGGTGTCTTCACTCACCGCAGAAATACAACAACCCTCAAGGGAATCGGTAAGAAAGGTCAATTGAGATTAGATTTTTATACCACGCCAGTTGTAAAACAAGCGTACGGCCTGCCTGATATAAAGCGGTTAACGTCTCTGAGGCGCTTGCAATACAAGGAGTTAATTCCACTGCTTGGCAGTACGTGGGAGAAAATCTTTATGTATGGATGCATTCTCTCCCGATGGCTAGAGGTGTGACTGTAGAGGGAGACTGTGGACATCGTGACAGACAACTCCTTTGAACACACCACGTCGTACCTAAAATTTAGCATATATACAGTATACTGGATAATAACTCAAGCGGTAGTAGAAATAGTAGTGAAAGTAGTTTTAACACGGAAAAATATTTTGATCCACGGGAACGAAATCAACGCGGGTAAAGTCGCGAGCGACCACAAGTATTATATTTACAAAAAACGCCGTGTTATTTCATTCGCTAAAAATATTCGATGATCTTCAATTCGACTCTCCCTCACTCCAACCCCTACCCGGAACAGGAAATACATATATCATAGCTGAAAAGGAATCTCTTTTATTCGAAAATACATTTAATCAAAAATCGATTCATTGTAGTTCGATCCCTCTACATATCACAATAATGACACAATTTGAATTGAGCTTGACGCTTTTTAGATGAGTATCCATTGGAATTATCTCATGCGATGTGTCGTGCCCGCTGTTGGCGTGGCGATGCGTCATTATGAGCTCGTATGTTTGTGACTCTCTCCTTAGTTGGGATGGTGTTTTCCCATCTCACTCAGCCATTTTTCGATACAAATTAGTGACGGTGTTTCTCATCTACGTCGTCATCATTCCATGTTCATACCACTGCTAGGTTTTTCCAATTTATTCCAGTTCTACGCTTCACTTTCAATCCTCTCTGCCTCTCACGCAGAAGTTACGAAGTTCAGATAATTAAAACATGTAAGTTAAATATAATTTTTGTGAGCCTTTTTTATAACTCTTTATTTTCATACCCCATCCGGTATGAAGTAAAAAAACTTTTTCTGGCGTTTTTTTCGGGTAAAAACAGTTAATTTGGATCTAGTGTTCATATTTTCAAAGAGAATAATTATTCAACCAGAATTCACTCAAATAATAAAATTTATCGACTTTTACGCTTTCTTTTCGTTAGTTCGTATCGCATCTCTAAGTTACACGTGTCGCCTTGTAAGAGTGGAACGCAACTTGTAATCATAACGTGATAGTCAGAACAAGAGATAAATTAATGTGGCAACAACCAGAAATACTTGAACTCTGCTTGCGTTGGTAAAAAAAATATTATTAATATTATACCTACCGGTGAAATAAGATATAACCATTTTGGAAATTATAAGGACGACTCGAAAGTCCTCATCACTTTTCTGGCAATTCGACATTGTTTATATTTTTACATATTTATTTATGTTGACGCTAATACGCAAATTACGTATCCGTTACCTGGTTCTTAGGAACTCGTTTTCGAGTTCACCTTTATATTCATACTCAAATTCATATATTTTATTTGCGAACATGGGTAATGTAACAAGATGGAGTACAAAAAATTAGTCCTACCATATTCTACCTAATAACTAACTTACTACTACTACAACTTTATACTACTACTATAATAGTACCCATACAACCATTTCAGTTGTAGTGTAGAAACTGTTACTTTTTGATGTTACTACACAGGTAACAAAAATAGTAGCTGTGTCTACCTTGTTTTGACACCTCGACAAAAAGTGGGGAATTTAAGAAACATAAAAGTGGTTACATTTTAGAAAAGATGTTTCGTAAAATTATAGTAACATTGTTAACAGATTGTTACAGTTTTGAATGAACGATAATCGAATGATTGAACGTTTAATGCAACTTAAATCTGACATCATTTTACTTTTATGTCAAAGTCATCGGCCATTACAAGTTAGTATATTTATTCATTGTTTGTTACGGTAAATTTTAAATTCATTATAGTTATTTACAAAATGCGCAAGTTCGTTTGTCGAGGGAATTTGGAATATAATTCCAAATAATAAAGGCGCCGGCGATTTATAAAGACATAATATAAAACATTTACTTTTTTGTTAATTTTGTGATAATAAAAAATAATATTCCAAAGGTGTTATTATTGCTAATTAGAGAGTTTAAATTATTTAGATCTAATATTTATTTCAAGGATACAATATTTTTTGCAAAAACATGTATTTATTTTGTTTTGATTTCAATTTAATTGATTTTGTAAGGCTATCACAATGTTCAGTTACTAAGTCGACACAAAGTGTACTTATTGCTCAATTCAGTAACAAAATCTATTATGGCCGACGAAATAATCCGATGTCAGTGGTTCCCAACATGTATCCAAGTACCTATCTATATGCTGTCGTCATGCAGATTCGGCAAGTGACTGACCATGAGCGTAGTTAGATTGATAAATTCTGTACTGGACACAATATTAGAAAATAAGTTAAATAGAACAGTATTAGTTCACATTAATAATTCAGATTAATGATCGCCAATATGGCTTTCGCCAAGGTTTCGGCTATTTTTTATATTTGACTCACCGTTGGGCGGAGACAGTAAAAAGCAAGGGCGAGGCTTTGGCTGCTAGCCTAGACATAGCAAAAGCCTTTGATCGGGTGTGGCATAAGGCACTACTATCCAAGCTTCCTTCTTTTGGGTTACTCGAGAGACTGCACATGGATTGCCAGCTTTCTCACTGGGCGGATCATTAAAGTTGTGATTGACGGTTCACGTTCGGATCCATTACCCCTGAACGCTGGTGTGCCACAAAGCTGCATATTGTCCCCCACATTGTTTCTTCTGCATATCAATGACTTGCTGCATGTATGCAGCATCCATTGCTATGCAGATGACAGTACCTTGGACGCAAAATAGAGTCTATGCAATGTTTCTCGGGATTGCGTCGATGAGTACCGAACAAAACTTGTGTCTGAGATTGAGACGTCTCTTGGACACGTCTCTGACTGATGTAGACTGAAATTAGTCTAGCTGAATCCCTCAAAGACACAAGTTTGTGCGTTTACCTCAAAAATGTCCCCATTTGTCGTATCTCCCAGATTGGAAGGTTAGACCTTACTATTAGCTCCAGCATTGGTATCTTGGGTGTTGACATATCGAGTGATGTTCAGTTCCGTGGTCACTTAGAGTGCAAAGCCAAATTGGCCTCTAGGAAAATTAGCATCATCTGTAAAGCCAGACGGTATTTTACACCACAACATCGCCTTCAACTGTATAAAGCCCAAGTTAGGCCTCATATGGAATACTGTTACATCTCTGGGCTGGTGCGCCCCACTTTGCTCCTTTTGACCGCATACAACGAAGAGCTGTTCGAATCGTCGGTGACCCAATGATTTCTGATCGGCTGGAGTCTCTCTCTACACGCAGAGATGTTGCATCTCTTTGCGTTCTATATAAATTATACAACGGGGAGTGCTCGGATGAGCTATTTGAATTGATACCTGCCGCTGAGTTCCACTATCGTACAACTCGCCATAAATTAAAATTCCATCCTCATCATCTCGATATTTGGCGATCGACTACAGTACGCTTCTTAAGACATTTTCTACTACGAACTGTGAAGTTGTGGAATCAACTTCCTCCAGCGGTATTCCCAAATAAATACGACATGGGCTGATTTCTATGGGCGGTGGTGATTGCTTTCCATCAGGTGACCTACATGCTCTGCTTGCATGCTTATGCATTAACATGCTTGCCCCGCTCTCATATAAAACAAAAACATTTTGTCGACTCCGTAGCCTAGTGTGTAGTGCACCTGCCTGCGAAGCTCGCGGTTGTGGGTTCGGTTCCCACCCAAGGCAAACATTTATGTGGTGAGCATTTGTATTTGCCTTGTGTCTGGATGTAAATTATCTATTACGGTATGTATTTATATTTGTAAATATATCAGCTGGCTGTTACCCATAGCACAAGTTTACTACAAGCTTAATTTAGGATCAGATGGCCCTGTGTGAAATATCCCATTAGATTATTATTACATTAAAGGTGTGCAAAGACGAAAGATAGTACGAAGTGTAGATGTAAAGTGAAGATGTCGGAGTTCCATGATTCTCTTTCCTCCTTTGAGCTGAATGAAGCTCCTTTTCTTTAACTGCGTGGAGTCGTCGGTAATAAGTAGTTGTATGTCTAAAAGGTTTACTCATACTGTTAAAATTTTTTTAGCACTCAATTATCAGATAAAATGTTTGAGAACATACTGAACTTTTTTAATAGGAATCGAATATTCTAGAACTGTGTACTAGTTTCGACTATGTTACAAAACTAAGTTAATTAATGTGCACATTTACTTGTATCTCTTTATACACAAAGTTTAATAACATTCTAGGAACAAAAATGTAGTCACAGTATAAACACTTTTGGGTAGTTTTGTTCTTGATATCATAACGTAGTAACAGTGTGGATATATTTACGAAACATTGTTATCAAAAGTTAGTCTGACACATTTAAGTCGCGAAGTGTATACTCTGTTACAATATTTTGAGGCTAAACCTCACGCAGGCACAAAGCGTAGTAACAATTACGACATTGCAACCAGTCGATTATTTTGTTACCGAAATTTTAGTCACCACGACCGGATTTGGTTGTATGGGTATATATATACTATAATAATATATATATTTATAGAAAACGCCGCTCTTCTAGCTCACGTCTCGTAGGCTAGGTGGTCTATGTAGAACAATAATAATCTCGCTTAAATGTAACATAGCTATAGCAAAGACATTTCTAACTTACTGCGATTGTTGCAGGAAACACGGGATAACATCACGTCTACTAACGCTCTGATTTTTAAACGTAATGAAATACTGACCGATTACTGATAATAAAGTACTAATTATTGTTTTATAATATCTGCAACTGCGCCTCTGAGCACATTACCAATAAAAAGCATATTTAAGTTAATCTAATACATATTTCACCTGTATATTCGATTTCATTCAAAAATGTGTTCTGCCGTTTACACGTGAACAGTAACAAATATCGATACATTCTTCATCCTCACAATCTTTCGTGTAATTTAATATTAGTAAAATTTTCAGTGTTCTCAATGCAGAATTCATTCAAAAAAAGGAAACGCTCTCTACTCTGCAGATCCTTATTATTATATAAAAATATTTTTTTCCTTACATTTTCAAATGTCAATCATTTTGAGACCATAAAACTTCTACTATACATCCGAATTTTCTAGTGTTACAGAAGTTAACTATACATGGATCAAATATATTTCATATTAGCCAGTCTACTATTATGGTCAGTCTTACTATTAGTATTTCATCCTTTCTGATGTCCAATTTTAAATTCGAATTCCGTTGCGGATTTCTATCACAAAACAAATATAGAAAACCGCTTCGCGCCTGTCCGTAATATACTTCTGTATATTTCATTCTATTTGCTCCTTATTGTTTGATGCCAGTGCGAGGAAACGCTCCCGTGTAAATAATTCGGTGTAATAACATTTGCGAAGGCTGTTAACACAATTGAGAAAGCTTGAATAATATTACAGCATTGTGCTCACAAATGCAAATATGACTGTAGGAGGTAGTGATCTTGGAAATGTGTTGTCTTGCAAAACAAATTTACTAATTATCTTTGAGATAAAATATAAATGTAGGAATACAAAAATAAACATGTTTAAGAAACCTTGACTTGGAATATAGATAAGGATAATGTTGCATTTCAAACTAGCGTGTATATGTATTTTGCGAATTGTGACTTTATTATTTTAATACTAATCATTCTGCACACCGAGAACAACGTCCAGCACATTCGTATCGGTACCCACAATACAGATTGTCTAGTGTGGGTACCACCTGTAAAAAAAAGATAAGTCTATTAAACAACATAACAGTTGTAATCATAAATTTACTTAGATTTTTAGTTATAAAATACCGTTAGGCAGGGATATGACTTCAGTTAAAATATTATGTTTTTCTGAATATAGATACTACATAATATAAAGTAACAAAAAAGAAAAGGCAACTGAAACTACGAAGCATAAGTATTAGAATAAAAAAAATGTACATAGAAATCACTAAAACAATAAAGACATTACCATAAACAAGTAACGAAAAAGAAAAAGTAACAAAACAGAAATAGCGATACGCAAGTATGGTCTTGAATTTTCAAATAAATTATGAACCGCAGCTCACGCGTGATTTCCAGAACATTAGGGAACTCAGTAAAACTGTCAATAACTTTTACAGACTGCGGTAAAAATAAAAAAAAATCTGTAGTATATTCAAATTACCAAATAATGTAGACATCAACCCATAATCATCCCGCTGTTAGTCTTAAGTCCGCTGTCGAGGGGGTTTAGAGCGTACTCCACCACGCTGTTCAACTGCGGGTTAGCGAAGGCCAGTGTTTTCAAACGACTGTCGTCTAATGACAACAGCCGGGACTGACGTATGCCTTCCGAAGCACAGAGGAAGTCGAGATAAATAAGCCCATCCACAGATAGGCCGCGGTCGCCGTTGCTTAACCTGTGTATTCGATTAGACTGATGCCTACGCAACGACGCCATCGAGCTCCAGAAAATATGTAGGTTATGTCTAAAATTTATCCGAGTAACAAAAAGAGAAGGTAACAAAAACTGCGAAGCGAAGTGTTTCCGGTGTAGCTTTCAATTTCGGGATACAATCGTAACGCATGCGTAATTCCCGAAGTATTTGGGAACTCATTGAAACTTTCACTTGGTTCTCTTAGTAATGATTGTACAAGGGCAAAGCATTGCACAATTTACGTGGCATATAATTAATTGGATAATCATATTATATATTAAATGCTTAAAATACAAAATGACTAAGTGCGAACACAGCATAATGGTACAATAATAAGTTTGATTAAGTTCATCATCATCATCAGCCTGTATCTACCCACTGCTGGATAAGCCTTCCCCAATGCTTTCCACCTGATACGATCCTCCGCCTTCCGCATCCAGCCGCTCCCAGCCGCTTTCTTAAGGTCATCGGACCATCTAGTAGGAGGGCGTCCAACACTTCGTCGTCCCATGCGCGGCCTCCACTCTAATAACTTCCTCCCCCATCTGCCATCACTTACTCGGCAGATGTGACCGGCCCATTGCCACTTCAGCTTGCAAACTCTGAAGGCTATGTCGACAACTTTAGTTCTCCGTCGAATTTCTTCGTTTCGATTCGATCCCGCAGAGAAACCCCGAGCATAGCCCTCTCCATCGCTCGCTGCGCGACCATTAGCCTGTGGACCAGTCCGATGGTGAGTGTCCGTGATTTTGAGTTGATTAAGTTACATCTGTTTAATCTATCTTTAGTTAATAGTTTAATAACCAATCATCGTCATCATCATCATTTTTGCAAAAGGACGTCTATTGCTCAGCATAGGCCTCCCCCATAGGCTTCCACAATGACCGGTTTTGTGCCGTTCCCAACAATTATCCCCCTCCGAAGTTTATCACATTTATAATAATCAATAGTGATTCAGTTTGTTACTATCCAATTCTAATTAACAAAATTAAATGATGTTCTTTCAATCGGTAAGAGATAGATTAAAGTAAAAGTGGTTAGAAGTCAATCACCCCGTTGCGCAATTTTTAACTGACCGTGGCAATTTTAAGGCTAAACTCTTTCGTTTAAATTAGTACCGTCGCCATTATGCGAGTGTTCTACTGCAAATCATGAATTCGATCAAACAGCACGCCATGTTCTCTGGGAGTGTGATCTTTGGCGACGGGAGCGGGATGACATGTTGAATTCCGGGGTAGTACATGTATACTATTCTGATTTGGTAGCAACAAGTGAGAGTTTCCAAGCGTTCAGACAATTTTGCAATTCATATTATTGGAATCGATGTGTTAGGTTGAGTTGGTACTCAATGTTTTAGGACCCCAATAGTGTTAGAAATTTAAAATCCGTGGTACACGGCAGTTGAGCTTCACTTGACTAGCCATCTCTTTAGGCTTTTAATACCTTATTTGCCATATCGCTGTCTCTCACATTGCTAATCATGAGGGGAAGTCAAATTCCAAAAGCTTCTACTAATTTCTTCTGATTAAATTCGTTGTGAGTTCCAAGGCAGCCGTAGTTTTACCCCCGGGTCGTCGCGGTTAATCCTGGCTACACAGAAAAAACAGTGGTGGGAATGTGTGGAGGGCCCAAAAAAATGAGATTTCCTTTTTAGGGTTCCGTACCAAAAGGGTAAAAAGGAACCCTATTACTAAGGCTCCGCTGTCCGTCCATCCGTATCTCATGAACTGTGATAGTTAGACAGTTGAAATTTTCAGAGATTTATTTCTATTGCCGCTATAACAACAAATACTAAAAAAACAGAATAAAATTAATATTTAAGGGGGCTCCCATACAACAAACGTGATTTTATTTGCTCGTTTTTGCTCGCAATTGATAACGGTAATAGGTAGACGCTTGAAATACTCACATAACATTTAGTTTTATATTCACTTTATAAATAAATCTATATATATAAAAGAAAGTCGTGTTTGTTACAACACTTATAACTCGAGAACGGCTGGACCGATTGCCATGGTTTTTGATTTGTTGGATTTGTTTCCGTCCCGAATAGCAGAATAACTCTTAAAAACATTGGAAAATTCTCGAAAAAATAAAATAAAAGAAAAAACATTTTCCCATACAAATGAAAGTGTCAGTTGAAAAAGGGATTACGATATTTATTGGTTGTCAAATATCAAAACGTCAAATCGATTGGTGTCACTTTTATGTCGCGAAAGTTGTCTGTGATTTGTTATGAAAATTTAAAAATGTCAAATCGATAGGGGTGAAAACGCTTTTCCCAAGGGTTCGAGCGCAAGAATCAAATCAGAGTAAACATCAAAAGAAATGACAATTACAAATCACCAAAATGATAAAACCTATTTCAAAACTAAAAAAAATAAAACAAAACGTTTTTTTAAAAAGAATTTAACAATAAGGAAATCTTTATTTTTATGAAATCTTCAGTTTTTATGGATACGGGTCTTCCCTCAACCGAAGGGGTTTAGAGCGTACTCCAACACGCTGCTCAACTGCGGGTTGGCGGAGGCCAGTGTTTTCGAACCGCCTAAAGGCCACTGACTTAACTTAACGACTGTCATTAAATGATAACAACCGGGACCGACAGCTTAACGTGCCTTCCGAAGCACGGAGGAGCTCAAGATGAGCTAATGATAACAACCGGGACCGACGGCTTAACGTGCCTTCCGAAGCACGGAGGAGCTCAAGATGAGCTAATGATAACAACCGGGACCGACGGCTTAATGTGCCTTCCGAAGCACGGAGGAGCTCAAGATGAGCTAATGATAACAACCGGGACCGACGGCTTAACGTGCCTTCCGAAGCACGGAGGAGCTCAAGATGAGCTAATGATAACAACCGGGACCGATGGCTTAACGTGCCTTCCGAAGCACGGAGGAGCTCAAGATGAGCTAATGATAACAACCGGGACCGACGGCTTAACGTGTCTTTCGAATCACGGAGGAGCTCGAGGTAATATAAACCCATCCGTGTACAGGCTACGGTCGACGTTGCTTAACTTGCGTGTTCAATTAGACTGACACGCGCAATGACGCCATCGAGCTTCTCTATTATTTTCTACTATTCATTGTTTTAATTCCATAAAATCATAAATTTAGTTCAGCTAATATGTACCACGACATTCATTGATTGTTAGGCGGTACGTAGTTCGCCGGGACAGCTAGTAATTAAATAAAAATAAAACAAATATTTAAGGGGGCTCCCATACAACAAACGTGATTTTTTTTGCCGTTTTTATAGATAATGGTACGGAACCCTTCGTGCGCAAGTCCGACTCGCACTTGGCCGGTTTTCGTTACTAAAGCAAATTCAAGTAATGAAAAAGAAACTGTGGAGCGTACCCATAGCCTTCAATTTTCTGACACATTTGTGGCCCACTCGTGACTCTCGGAGCATGAGAGATGTCTAATATTTTTACTGATATGTTATAGGTTTTGCGTTTTATATATTCTCGCATCGAATCGGTATGTTTGTTTGAGACAATATTTCCCAAATGATGACTATTTTTACCCGACTGCGCAATGCAGAGAGGGTAATATGTTCATGAGTCTATGTATGTATGTATGTTCATTTGTGACCCTCTAGAGACAAAACGCGTGGACTTATTTTGATGATTCTTACATCAATTGATTTGTCTTAATAGTCCAAATATCAGGAACGACTATTATATATATATATATGACACTAATCAATATAATATACATATATATGACATTAATGAAATCTTAATATGGCGACAATAAAACGCCATTTTGTAAAAAAAATGTAATTCGATGTCAAGTGGGATATTATTGAATAGGGATTTGTAAATCATTATGAGGTTTTTTATCATTTTTAATTTTGATTGACGGTTTAGGAACTCTAACGATTTAAAGTTTGACTCTCTAAAATCTTCCCCCTCTCTCTCTCTAAAAAAGAACAAACATCGGCATGTGGATGTATGTTTGTCGTTTGCTGTTTGCTGCATGTGTATCTGTTTAGCAAACACAAAAGCGTGTGGTGCAGTGTTTGTGCTGGGTGTTTGGCATGTGTTTGCTGTTTGGCTGTTGTTTGCCAAATGTGTGAGCCAGCTTAATACTCCGACTATCTAATAAATAAAAATTCCTGAAACGATTTTTTAAAATATTATTTCTTTTATTAAAAATCTATGGTTGCAATCATTTGTAGTATAATAAAAGATGGCTTTCCATCACAGGCAACACTTGCAGGTCCGCTGGTGGAATTGGCAAGGATCCAGCGTTTGTTTTGATAAGTCATGGAAGGATGATGTCGAAATGGATGTACTTTAAAAATGCAGTTACTGCATTGCGCTTTCTGTTTTAATAAAGGAAATTTCTCTTTTTATTTTTGGCACGACTTGATGGCTTAAAGCAGCGATAGTTAGATTTTATCGTTCGCTTTAATTGCTTAGTCGTTTATTTTTAATTTCTGATGCTAAAAGTCAGCGGCTGGGAATTTTAACACTGCCTGTGATGCCACTTTTATATGAACAAGAATACTATTATATAGATACTAAACAAGAGCCGTCTAGTAGTTTGATAGTAAGTTAGATAGTTGGTCAGTCAGTACTTTTATGAAAATATATGTATAAAGTTTTATATGTTACTAGCTGACCCGGCGGACTTCTTACTGCCTAACAGTCAATGAATGTTGTGTTGTTTGTAAGCTGAACTAAGTTTATGGTTTTATGGAAGTAATACAATGAATATAAAATAAATATTAATTTAAATACTTTATTAATGAAATAACAAAATAAAAAGTACAAAAATCAGGAAAATTATTTGACACTCATAAATATTTGACAACCAAGAATATCTCAATCCTTTTTCAACTGACACTTTTTTGTATGGAAAAATATTTTCTCTTATTTTATTTTTTCGTCTATTTTTTTATATTTTTAACAGTTATTCTGTTATTCGGGACGGAGACCAATCCAACAAATCAAAAAGCTTGAAAACCGGTCAAGCCGTTCTCGAGATTGTTTTGTTATACAACAACTTTGTTTTATATAGGTACCTATAGAATTATTAATAATAATAAACTTTAATACAAGTAATAAATTATATTTTTCTTACGAATATCATAATTACTTCCAAGCTGTGAATTTGATAAATATAGCCTCGAACACACAAAGTATCTGCGTAGGCAGTGCCCAATTTTCTGAAGACCCATGGAATTCGTGACTCAAATATATTACAGATCCCACATAATCTCGCACAGTAACTAAACACACAGGTTCGTGTGCAAGTACAAGGCATGTAAAAATGTCCAATTATCCAAATATTGATTTTTACCATTCCCTATTCCAAATAAATCAATATATCCATGAGAAAGACCTGCTACCAATCCGCTTGCGTGCTCGGTTGGTTTACTGACCGCAAGAGCGGTGCGGGTAAAGGTCCTCTCGCCTGATTGACGAGAGACTCGCAATCATGTGATATAACAGGAAGGTTGGTACACAGGGGCGCTTTAGCCGTTAGTTATATGTCCATGAAAAAAAACATTATTTTTGCAAATCGACTCCTACACACTTAGGCTAAGTTCACATGACCGCGTGGTACAGCGCGGCGTCGCCGCGCGGTTGGTGCGTTCACATGACGGCATATATATACGGAGCGCGCCGCGCGGTACCGTGGTCATGTAAACGATAACCATCGTTTACTTTGATCTTGTACCGCGCGGCAAGCGTTCCGCGCGGCACCGCGCGGCCATCTGAACTTAACCTTAAAATTTCAATAATGCCAAAATATTTTTCTACAGAACTTGGAGAAGCTTAAGTTGACTGACAGTTGCCGATGCCATTTGGGCTCATCTTCTCGTTTAACATTAGGTGAGGTCGAGTTATTTTGCTAAGCTATTATTTTCAGCAGGACAGGATGCCAGGAATATACGCAGTAATGCCAACCCAACGAGGTGAGGTCTCTGTTGGAAAACGGATCTCCCCTCAATCGAAGGGGGTTTAGAGCATACTCCACCATGCTGTTCAAATGCAGGTTTTTTTTTTTTTTATACTACGACGGGTGGCAGACAAGCATACGGCCCGCCTGATGTGAAGCGGTTACCGTAGCCATATTAACGCTTGCAACATAAAATATTGCTCGCGCGCAGCCACCCCCGCTGCCAACGCAGCATCTCCTTCCTTTCTTTCTGGTGACCTCACTCACTCGCAGGAACACAACAACCCTCAAGGGAATTGTTATTTGGCTGCGATATTCTGTGAGGTGGAGGTACATTCTCCAGTCGGGTAGCTTATAATTACGCTCCCTACCTCTCTTTTCCCCAGAGCTTCGTTTGTCAGTCTGCAGGGTGCACCACGTGCAGGTGAAGTTGGCTTTGGTTCAAAGATCTTGATGAACCACTTACACCCCGAAGTGGATTGGTTGGCGGAAACCAGTGTTTTCAAGCAACCCAAAGGCCACTGACTTGGCTTAACGACTGTCGTCTAAGGACAACAATCGGGACCGATGGCTTAAGGGTACGTTAAGTCTAAGTTATACAGAGGGGCTCGAGATAAATAAACCTAGACAGGTTACGGTCGACGTTGCTTAACTTGCGTGTTCGATTAACGACGCCATCGAGATCCTCATAAGACGTAGTATATATGTCGCAGACATCTGGTTAAAATAGCCGTTCAATCAAACAGCTAGCCCTTTGACTGAACAACGCCATTCAATCACACGGCTATACGTCGTTTAGCGGACTTGTTGACTGCAACGTTCAACACTGTAGTGTTGAACGTTGCAGTCAACAAGTCGGCTAAACGACGAAATCTTGGGCCAGACGACGCTTAGCCAACTGGTTAAATGGCAAATTAACTAAGGTGACCATTAGTTAGTAGGTAATTTGAGAGAATATTAATACCTACCTATTAAGCAAGCAGAGTTCTGGGACGTCTCCGGCGCTGAGGGAAGTGCAGCCCCTTCGCCTTTGCGTAACGAAGGGCAGGCACCATGCGAGCCGTAGCGGCGGAGGCTGGCCACCAGAGGTGGCCAGCCGGAGATGCGAAGGCCTTCGTCACGCAAAGGCGAAGGGGCTGCACTCCCTCAGCGCCTCCGGGCTTACAAAAAAACACTCTAGTATCGATCTGGCAAGTCTACGTGAAGTCGGGGTTGGCAATATTTATCTTATATCCCCGAGCACCCAGGATGCTGGGCTGCGTCCCTAGTTTATGTATTTACTACTTTCTTTCCGAAAAGTATCTTGAAACAATCACAAACACCGGCTAGTTGACGCCATATTGAAAACAAAACGCACCTAGCGCCGCGGTGGTGAGCGCTGAACTAAGTCAATTAGATGGCGGCTTTTGAATCAGCTGTAATAAGTTTTAACCAGTTGTCTGCGACATATATACAAAAAAGGTAGTTTCCGTATTCTATAGACCAGCTGCATCACTCACACATTTCCGACCCTGTAACGATCTCTCCAGTGCCCCATGTTGTGGTCCCCTTGTAAATTCTCGACAGGGAGGGAAGGAGATGTAAATTGATAGTGCACGGTATAAACCCTGGAAATGCATAGTAGGTATCTATAAACCCGATTCAAAATTATAGACAACTCCATCCAGACAGGGTGGCAAATAAAACAATATGAGCAGTTTTTTTTTTTTTTTCATTTAATAAAAGTAAACAGCAGGAAAAAGATCAATTAGTTTTTCTATCTAGCAAAGTAAAACTAATCATTCAGCATATAATTATGTTTATGCAATAATGATTTTAACAAAAAATAAACAACTCCAAATACTACATTTATGTATGTAGATACAGGCTGATGATGATGAAAAAAATTTTTTTCAAATCGGTTTATAAATCACGGAGTAGTTAAGTAACAAACATTTAAAAAAAATACCTCCTCTTTTATTGGAATCGGTTAATAAATAAATAAATATTGCTGAATAATTTACACAGCGCTATCTAGTTCCAAATTAAGCGCAAAGCTTTTACTATGGGCAACTAGACAACTGATAAATGTACTTAAATACTTTTTTTTTTTGTAAATACATACTTATAATATACATAGAAAACGCCCAGACTAAGACAAATAGACATGTTCATGCACACAAATATTTGTTTTGTGCGGGGATCGAACCCGCGATGCCATCAAAGTTGCCATTGCTAGCCATTCAACCACATTCACCAAAAAAATTCATTATGCAATAAACCAAAAAAAAAATCCCAATTATTTTCGATCGCAGAATGAAAGTTGACCGAAACGACATTCAAATATTGACAAAAATTTTCGTTTGTCGTCAATCCTTATTCATCCTGGGATACGACTCTCCAGTCAATTGGAGGGATTTAGAGCATACTCTACTATGCTGCTTAACTGCTGGTTGGCGGAGGTCAGTGTTTTCAAGCCGCCTAAAGGACACTGATTTGGCTTAACAAATGTCATCTAACTACAACAGCCGAGAAAGTGCAGACTTAACGCAGAATGAAAGTTGACCGAACCGAGATTGAATTATAAATTGACCAAAATTATATATTTGATTGAAGAATATCTATTTTGGTTGCTTTAAGAATATCTATTTTGATTGCTTAGTCTGGTTACTTTCGATCATAATTCGATATGCATACGAATCATACTTTAAATAAAACTTTGAAATTTCAAATTGTGTTACGAGAATACCAAATGTGACATTTGTGAGATCGAGACTGGACCGAAGCTGAATTTTGACAAAATTTTAATAACGAGAATTACCCCTCTGGTTTCAATTACACACTTACAGCGCATTGAATTATAAAACATGCTCATTTACTTACTTCAACTTTATACTTTTACAAAATATTTCATACAAAATAATGTTCTATATTTTCGAAGTGTTAGTATCTGAAATGTGATTCTAAATAACTTTACGACACGTTTTATTGCTGACTCTACCTCGGTTCTGCTCTCACAAACATAGTAGAGATAGTGACAAAATATCGCGTTTTATCATCGGTTTCTGCTGACGTTACCGAAGTGTTTGCTCTAAATTTGAGTTCGAGATAACATCAAAACAGGATATAACGAAAAGCTTATGAACAAGTAGGGATGATAAATTTTAAAACTACTACATAAAATAACTAGAGTACAGAATTTTGTATGTCGGGACGGGTACCTCTCTTTCGCCAGAGCATCTTTCGTTAGTTGGCAGGGTGCACCATGTGCAGAGAGGCTTTGTCTCTAATAATCGTGGTGAGTCACTTACATGCCAAACAACAACCGGAGAGAATACGCAAGGCTATAAGTACTCGTAGGTATATAACAATTTTATCGATAGATCAAAGAAAAAACTATCCCCGAGAGTCTCTGATAGGATTTGGGCCGCGCACGCGCTGCACTGTCAACATCGTATAACATTAGCTCCTATTTTCAATAATACTAGTAGACAAAAACTTTGTTGAATTAAGTGTATTTTGTGTGGACTTGGATAGTAACAACCGTGGTTAATTGTCCAATGACTGTTGTGAGTTCTGTGTTCGTATTATAAGTGAATTACTTACTGTGTTTTAAGAACTTGTTAAAACGTGGTTATCGGGAGACTTACACGTTGTGCATACTGTGCATAGCTTCTCGCTCTTAACTGTTAGTGCCCTATCTGTGCATCCCGTTCTGTCAACTGACTGCCGCCGCCGCGCTGTCTGTGTCATCAAATCTACAACTATTTGTATTGATATATTTTATCTACCATCGCCACATATATTAAAAAATGGCACCTACTGAGTTAACCTGCGCTAAGTGCCAAAAAGTAATTGCTTCAAATAAAGACTATCTGCGTTGTGATCTGTGCCATGATACTTATGATCGCAAGTGCACTTCGATATCTGAGAGCAAATTTAATACTATGGCTAAGGATAAGATCTACTGGAAATGTGATTTTTGTAGAACCAAGCAGTCGAAAGTGGAAAACATTAGTGGCGATGAAAATGTATCGAAGCGTCGTGCTGCATCTAAGGTAGACCCACCGACCAGAGAGGATAGCATCGACTCCCCCTTGGTTTTGGAAATACGTGCATTTTCGGAGCAAATCATGGCGTTACGCAAGCAGATGGAGGAGCTCACTTCGACTGTTTCAGCGGCTATTGCAAGGATTGAGACATGCGATAAACGGATTGACGATCTTGATATTCGTATTGAGGTCCTCGAAAAGCGGATGGATGAGAGATTGGAGGATCAGCCTTCCCATACACCATTCATCGAAACAATAGCCCAACTCAAAAATGAGCTTAATGAGCGCGATCAAGATCTCCTAATGAATGACCTTGAGATATCCTGTGTACCTGAGGAGAAAGGTGAAGTAGTGCCTCACGTAGTGATGACACTCGCCAGTAAGCTTGGTGTTGTACTGGTCGACCAGGACATTGTTAGTGCTACTCGCATTGGAAGGTATCAAGAACGCGAAGAGAGCGGGGCCGTCTCTTGTCCTCGTCTTATAGCTGTGCGGTTAGCGCGGCGTACGCTGCGCGATGAGATGCTGCAGGCGGCGAGAGTTCGTCGTGGAGCTACCACTGAGGGTACTGGTCTACCGGGTGCACCGTGCCGATTCTATGTCAATGAAAGATTGACTCGAGTCAACCGTCAGCTATTTAAGAGGGCCCGCGAAGCTGCAAATATTCACAATTGGCGTTATTGTTGGACCAAAAACGGAAGGATATATGTACGCAAACATCCGGGAAGTGATTCTCCCAGGCACCGAGTTTTCTCAGAAAAGAACCTTGATAGTGTTTTTGGATCGGTTTCGGTTTGTTCTTCCAATTGAATACTTTTTCATATATTATTTTTTCCAAGACGTAATCACTTTCATTAGTAATCTTTTAATTCGTAAGTATAAACGATATGCTGTTATAGTTGTAGTTTATCGAGTAGAACATGCTGTATTTAGATGCCTATTTAAGCTCATATCATACGAATATATAGCAAAGTGTATCAATAGATATGATTTTTTTTACAAAGAACTGTAATATTGTATTCTGTGTGTTTGTTTTAGCTGTTATATCTGCCGCAGTAACGCTTTTTGACAGTTCCAACTCCAGTCAATTATATAACAAAATAATAACGTATTTATTTCATAACTACAGAGTCACACTTTCCATAATATTTATTTACATTACAATTATAATTAGGATATTTCATTGGAATGTACTGTATATTATTATTATAATATACTGTTACTCATATTACATAATTATACAAAAACCTACAGTATTATTACTAATTATTTTATCGTATATTGATGGATTCTGACAAACATCTACTGAAGTTAGCTCTTTATAATGCAGGCTCGTTATGTAGTGGACACGACGATTTCATATTAGCTATGAACCGGTTTGATGCGGACATCGTAGCAATCAATGAGACGTGGTTGCGGGAGGGCCGCGAGGAGCTCGCGCCGTCCGTAGCCGGCTATAGACTGCGCTCGGCGCCGCGGCCGCAGCATATGCGTGGTGGGCGGGGTGGAGGTGTAGCATTTTATATCAAACATCGATGTGTGCGCGCTCGAGTTGTAAGGCATCCTAATGTAAATATCGAACAGCTGTGGCTCTCGATCGCTGTTAATGGTATGCGTGTAATAGTTGGAACAGCCTACCGACCGGAATGGGTGAATATTGATGTTTTCCTTGATGCACTTACTGAATCGGTTGTCTATTTTTCTAAATACGATCACATTGTTCTCTTAGGCGATTTCAATATTAATTTGCTAGACGAAAATAATTTAAGAAGTAAAAAATTGCAGCAATTCTTTCACTGCCATGGGCTTAATCAAGTTGTAACTGAACCGACACACTTTTCTGTAAATTCTGAAACTCTTTTAGATGTCGTGTGCACCACAGCACGGGTACGTAGTGTTATAGTGTCGAATATTACAGGTTCCCTTGGACATGCTATGGTAATCACTACTCTGTTTATTAAAAAAAGCAAACCTGTTTCCAGGTGGATTACCTTTCGGCCCATAAAAAGCATCAATCTTACGCTATTTAATAATGATCTAAACGCCGTGAATTGGGAGGCTGTGTTGGCATGTTCGTCGGTCGACAGCATGGTAGCTATGTTCAATTCTTTAATATTGTCTTTATTTGACAAACATGCACCTATTAAAAAAATTAAAGTTAGAAATGGCTATTCGGAGCCGTGGATTACTGATAATATTAAATTTATGATAGATCTGCGTAATAAGGCATTTAAAAGATATCGTAAAACTAAATTAGACAGTCATAAAGAGTATTATATACAATTAAAAAAATTGGTAAAAACTAGTATATACAATGAAAAACGGGCTTTTTTTAATCAGTACATCAATGATACACGCGACGACCCAAAGTTATTTTGGAAACACCTTAAAGAAAAAATTTGCACACATTCAAAAAAAGAACATTTCTTGCCAGAAAAATTCGGCGATCCCGATGTAGTTAATGCTTTCTTTTTAGATGTTCCTGGCTCTTCCTCAGTGCCAATTTCTGAACTTACTTTTTTTCAATACCATAGATTTAATAATTGTAGTTTGGAATTTAAAACAGTTAGTGAAAACGAGATAGCCAAGCTTCTGCTTTCTATTAAGTCTAACGCTTGTGGGGTTGATGGCATCGGGAGAGACATGATCCTGTTCACATTACCGCGCACATTGCCCATTATAACAGCTATCATTAACAAATCAATTATCACTGGGCATGTGCCAGAATTGTGGCAGTCTGCTGTAGTCACCCCTATACCCAAAGTTGATAACCCTACAGAGCTCAAACACTTACGTCCTATAAGTATCCTTCCGTATTTGTCTAAAATTTTAGAAAAAGTCGTATATTCTCAATTGTCTAAGTATGCAGAAGACAACGGTATTTTACCATTAAACCAATCAGGTTTTCGCAAAAGTAGGGGCACAGTTTCCGCGATGCTAGATGTTGTGGACAATATTCTCACAGCTCAAGATGCCGGAGCGGGTACGATTCTGGCCTTATTGGACTTTTCTCGCGCTTTCGACAGTATTAGTATTCCACTGCTTCTGGCAAAGCTAGCATATTACGGTTTGGATGACAAAGCCGTCGCTTGGTTTGGCAGTTATCTGGGAAAACGGAGACAGGCTGTCAAACTTGTTAAAGAAGACGGGTCTTCTTTGTTGTCTGGCCTTTCAAATATTAGCCGTGGGGTGCCTCAAGGCACGACACTAGGTCCCTTACTCTTTATTATATATGCCGCTGACCTTAGTAAACAGATTCAATATTGTGATTATCACCTATACGCTGATGATGCTCAAATTTATGCATCAGTTCCACGTCAGGGTACGCTGGAGGTGTTGTCGCAAATCAATGAAGATTTAGATCGAATTGCTTCGTGGTCCGCTAGAAATGCACTGGTTCTTAATCCTGATAAATCAAAATTTATCATATTGGGTTCGAAGAATCAAATTTCATTTATCTTGCGACAAAACCCTAAAATTGCCATCGCTGGACAATTGATCAGACGAGTTGATGAGACTTGTGATCTCGGCATAATAATTGATAGTGAATTACGTTTCGAGACCCATGTTGCTAATTTGGTACGGAGTTGCTTTTTTCGTCTCAAAGTTTTTTACAAAATCAGACATTTTCTAAAAGAGGATGTTCGCATAATACTCTGTGAATCATTGGTTTTGTCAAAATTCAATTATGGAGATTTAGTTTATGGTTCTCGACTGTATTCTAGAACTAAGCGCTTAATCCAGAGAGTGCAAAATGCTTGTTTTAGATTTTGTTATAATATTCCTCCCCGCGGTCATATTACACCATATCTTAATAACACATTTACGCTTAATATGGCATCCAGGAGAAATTTGCATCTTGCTTGTCTATTATTCGATGTTTTGAAATATCACAAGCCGGAATATCTATACTCTAAGCTTCGTTTCAGTCCATTTCATGACAAATATTGCACCAGACCGACGCGTTTTTTGCTGGCGAACTATTCTCATAAAACGATGGCATTCGAGGGTAGTTTTCGTTATCAAGCCACTAAGTGTTGGAACAACATTCCGCCACCTCTGCGAATGCTGAACAGTAAATTTACTTTCAAAAAAGAATATAGAAAATTTTTATTGAGTAAACAGAATTTAGGTATACCCGATATTTATAGGCATGATCTATTTATTTCATAACTTTTATTTTTTATTATTTTTTTTTTATTTGGACGTAAAAATATTTAAATATTTATTATATTATAGGTACCCATTTATTTCATATGTTTTTGTTATGTGTACATGCAAACACACTTTGCAACTTATTCACCTACATAATTCATATTCACCAATTTTACTCGCTCATATTTAATAGTGTTGCGGCTAATCACTGGCTGTAGCAGAATTATCAGCGTTTTGTTCATTTTTGAACAAAACATGTAGCTGAGCTATGGCCTTTTTGTGTTACTGCGGCACACATATGATTCTTTTTGTCACTATATTGCACTTAAGTTTATATGTAATTATTATAAAACTGGAAAGAACTTATTATGTGTGTGCTGGAGATACAAATAAATGTTTCATTCATTCATTCATTCTGACAAAATTATGCCTACAGCACTTCACATTCTGAGAGACCCAGGGAATTTATTATCATCCATCTAGAACATCAATCATCTTATTTGTCGCGATTTCTGAACGAAAACAAATCAAGGGTCCTGTTTATCTGTCGTGTGGTAATATTTTTCTCGCGCCCTGAGGTATGCGTGACTGGAATTTGGGGCTACGTCCAAAGATTATAAGCACAGAAATGATATTATTCTTTATCTACTTACAAACATTCGAAACAATGTTATTCATTTTCAATTATTTATTAACAAAGTTATTAAACTTTATCTTCATCGTATTTTTTGTTAATTTTTAAATCTTGACTGAGGACCATAATGACGATCATTTACGACACGCATATATCTCATCGGCACGTATTTCTCTTGGAACTACTGGTCAGGAGTTCAGTAATATGTCATTAATGACCACTGCTTGGTCGTATGTATGTTTGCCCCGAATTTCACGCGAGCGAAACCACGGGCAAAAGCTAGTTCAAAATAAAGTATTAATACTAATAATATACTAATAGTAATAACAAATAATTTTACTGCAAGTCCTGTTTAACCAGAACGATAGGTATATTATACAAGATAAAATTTGCAAGAATATCATCATCATCATGATGATGATATCATCAGGTCCATTTTAGTCTCCACTACAGGAGCACGACCCTCTCTAGTCCGTCCTAGACGGAAAGAGGATTTGGCCTACACTCCCCACGCTGGCCAAACGGATTGGGGAGGCCTGTTTGATATTTGATAATGTATTTCCCTTAATCGCCTTGTACGACATCCACGGGCAGAAACGGAGTGATTCTGCCGGAAACCACACGGCCTGAATATCATATTATAATTTAATATTTCAATAATCCATTAGGCTGTATAACTGGTTATCATCATCATCAGCAGCCTGTGTCTATCCACTGCTGGACATAAGCCTTCCCTAATGCCTTCCACCATATGCGATCCTCCGCTTTCCACATCCTGCCGCTTCCGGCCACTCCAGGCCGGCCCACTGCCACTTCAGCCTGCTGACTCTGAGAGCTATATCGACAACTTTGTCGATGAATATTTTCTGATTGTTTCAAATACAACTGACAGCTTAAAAAGAATATGTATTCACTGTTTAAAATTAAATTTAGGCACCCAGTGCAGTTATAATAACTTTTCTTTTTTCTATCAATTTTCGCATTATACTTGCACGTCACGTAGTTATTAGATCATCTTCACCTTGCGTGAGCATAAGGAGCTCACGCGGGTACCTGTCCGGATTAGTCCGGTATTTCGTGCCTGTGAGCTTTGTTGTGTGCGTTCTTGAAGAGCGTTTCAAAGTCAAAGTCAAAGTCAAAGTCAAAAATTCTTTATTCTGTGGGCCCTCGCGGGCACTTAGACACGTCTTTTACAATTAGGTATATTTTTTATCTACCAGCATTTCGGAATGACCATTGACGAGAAGAAATGCCGAAAGAAACTCTGTCAATATAGGTCTTTTTTTTTTAAATAGCCATACAATATTATCATAATACAATAAAAATAATGTCAATGTACAATAAAAAAAAATGGTATGTCAACCAAAATAAGAGAGATAATAAAAAATAAAAAAACAAGTAAAATAAAATAGTAAAAAAAAATAAAAATATAAAAAATCATAGTATAGAGTGTATATACATATTGTATAAAGTCTAAATATGTATATCCACAATACTACTTGTAAAGATAAGACGCCTGTGCTTCACATCCTGTGCCGAGAATTTGCCATACATTTTTATCATTAAGGTAATCGTCGGTCCTGTAGTAAGCCTTTTTACATAAGGTGGTCTTAATAAGCTGTTTGAATTTAGTGTCGGGTAAAATCAGGACCGACTCCGGCAACTTATTGTAGTAGCGGATGCAGTTTACGACAAACGAATTATTGACCTTCCCCAGTCTATGTTTTGGAATAACCAATTTGTTTTTGTTCCGCAAGTTGACATTAGTTATATCACATACTTTTGTAAAATTCGAAATATTTTTACGGACGTACATAATATTTACATAAATATATTGAGAAGCGACAGTGAGGATGTTTATCTCCTTAAATAACTCACGGAGTGAATCCCTAGAACCCAAATTGTAAATTGATCTAATGGCTCTCTTTTGTAATACAAAAATTTTATCAATGTCAGCTGCTTTACCCCAAAGCAATATGCCATATGACATAATGCTATGGAAATAACTAAAATAAACGAGCCTAGCAGTTGTCTCGTCCGCTATCTGTCTTATTCTCCTAACCGCATAAGCTGCGGAACTGAGTATGCGAGCTAGTTTAGTTATATGAGGGCCCCATTGCAACTTTGAATCAATGGTAATACCAAGAAAAACAGTATCATTGTCATAAACTAGGGTGTTATCCTTTATGACTACATCAGCATGGACTTGCCTGACATTGGGTAACGTGAATTTAATACATTTAGTTTTGTGTGAGTTAAGAAGGAGATTATTTGTAGTAAACCAGTTCAAAATTGCAGAGAGAGCATTATTAACATCATCAATTTTGTCTTTAAACCTAGCAACTTTAAAAATAAGTGAGGTATCGTCGGCAAACAGTACTACGTTGGCAAATTTTTCTACCAAATCAGGCAAATCATTGATGTATACCAAGAATAAGAGAGGGCCCAAAATTGAACCCTGGGGCACGCCCATTTTTACATCAAATGCATTTGATTTTGTGCCATTTACATCCACCGTTTGAGTTCTATTACTAAGGTATGATTCTACCATTTGCAGAGCCTTCTCTTTAATACCATAATGATTTAATTTGAGCAGCAGTGTCTGATGATCAACACAATCAAATGCTTTGGAGAGGTCGCAAAACACACCGATAGCGTCCTGAGACGTCTCCCAAGCCTCAAATATGTATTTCATACCTTTACTTCTGTACTCTCTGTATTTGGGGGTTCAGATTATTTAAATTATCTTTATTATATAAATAATATTATAATATTTATAAAACATACTTAAGAATGTACTAGTTCTACACAGAACTATAAACTTTTTAATGAATCAAAATCATTTGACTCTGAGAAGACAACAATTTGTTTCATTATAGACAACTATCTGCGTTATTTATCTTATTACTCTTTGATACACCCCTTGACAGAGAAAGCGTCTTTGTAAATCGTTGTCCATTTTTCCCCTCGGTTCAGGCTTTTGTCGTCTATAATTATATATATACCTATATTTATATATCGTTATTCAAAATTCGTTCAATATTGCATTTCACAAAAATAAAATGATTTCTTATTGTGATAAAATAAAATGTGAAAGTAGGCCATCACAGTATGCAACAGTGCATAAAATAAAATGATAGTAGTGTCATGAGTGTTTTTTTATGAGAGAGTGACTAACTAGCATGTAGGTCACCTGATGGAAAGCAATCACCACCGCCCATGGTGATCAGCAACACCAGCGGGGTCGCCTATCCGTTGCCCGCCTATACTCCTTCCTTTCTTTCTTTCTGGTGACCTCACTCACTCGCAGCAACACAACAACCCTTATGGAAATTGATATTTGGCTGCGGTATGCTGTGAGGTGGAGGTACTTCCCCAGTCCGGCAGCTTAAAAAATATGCTATGCCCCACCTCTCTTTTCGCCAGAGCCTCGTTTGTCAGTCAGCAGGGTGCGCCGCGTGCTGGTGAGGTTGGCTTTGGTTCAAAGATATTGATGAATCTTATTATTAGATACTAACACCCCCAAAAAACTTCATCATTTATTGTTACTACGGAACATCAAGCCATGCTTATACTTCATTACATCTTTTAAATTGTGTACACAATTTTCACTTACCTTACTCAAAGATTACAAAATATTTCATTTCCCTGTAAAACTTAATATTTTCATGAAAATTACTACCTGGGATTTGGACACCCTGCGGCGAGATATCTCCACCGAGGACTTTATTAAAAAGACGTGAATCTGCCGTCTCTGTCTAACTTGTTTGTGTTGTCTATCGCCATCTCTATCTCTTGGTGCTGTGAAGGCAATAATCGATAAATTTGCATAAATATGTAGAGCTAAATGTGCCACGTACACAAAGTTTAGTGTGATACAGTTTATTAATGGTGTTTTAGTAAATATCTGTTAAAACCTGATAAAAATTCTAGGCGTTTGCTATTGTGTATGGAGATTACTGTTAGAAATCAAGAAATTTAAAAAGGGAACTGATTCATTATTAACTATCCATGGTCATTCTACTGCTGAGATATGAGTCATCCTTCAATTGAAGGGCTTACTTCAGCGCCGGTTAACGGAATTCCAGAGACCAATGTTTACAAGCCCCAAAAAGGCTGATAATCTCACACACTCACTCACAAATATGACACACATATAAAGGCACTTTTATTTTTATTTCTAATTTGAAATAATCATCAATAACTTCTTTTATCAACTTTATCAATAACTTGTTAATTTATTGTTATATTGTTATTAAGTTTGATAATGTATTTGAATTGTATATATATGTGTTGTATTTTCTTGCTATTTATTTTATTAATGATATTATTATTAATTTATATTATTAGATGGCTAATGGGTACCTTGTACCACTTCGATAATTGATACATTGTAACACTGTTATTTTTGCATTAATATTATTGTTTGTTGGAAGTGACTGATATCTGAGATACAGGCTTCTAGCCTAGTGCAGATACAGAAGCTATAATTGAAAAACAAATCAAAAATAAAAGACTTGTTGGTAATGACAACGATTTTCAAGAACATTGTTTTCATTGGGGTGTATGTGTTCATCAACATCTTTGAACCAAAGCCATCTTCACCTGCACGAGGTGCACCCTGCTGACTGACAAACGAGGCTCTGGCGAAAGGAGAGGTGGGGAGCGTAATTGTAAGCTACCCGACTGGGGAGTGTACCTCCGCCTCACGGAATACCGCAGCCAAATAACAATTCCCTTGAGGGTTGTTGTGTTCCTGCGTGTGAGTGAGGTCACCAGAAAGGAAGGAGATGCTGCATTGGCAGCGGGGGTGGCGGCGCGCGAGCGATATTCTATGTTGCCAGCGTTAATATGGCTGCGGTAACCGCTTCACATCAGGCGGGCCGTATGCTTGTCTGCCACCCGACGTAGTATAAAAAAATAAAAAAAATCCCTTAAAAGGCTGGCAACGGTTCGGCGACCCCTTGGTGTCGCTGATATCCATGGGCGGTGGTGATTGCTTTCCACCAGGTGACCCACATACTCGTTTGCGGGGGGCAAACTTACATAAAAAATATTATATTAATAACTTACATAATAAATTTCTTACATAAAAAAAAAGCAGTAAAGAAGCAGATGAAATAAAGCAGTAAAACAGGTTCAGGTAGGTGACCTGAACCTGTTTTACTGCTTTATTTCATCTCGTGCACCAAGGTCATTAATAATTCATTTGTTAAAAAATAATAATTAATGCGTCGCGTCGTTTTTTAATAATTATTTATTGTAATGAGTATAAGGTTGAACGTGCCTGAATTAAATAACATTTTAAGTTAATTAAAAATTTCCTTAACATGTTATTTATCTTAGCATTAACTTTTAACTCATTAAAAATATATAATTAAGAAAGGTAGGAAGCGTAATTGTAAGCTACGCGACTGGGGAATGTCCACCTCACAGAATACCGCAGCCAAATAACAATTCCCTTGAGGGTTGTTGTGTTCCTACGAGTGAGTGAGGTCTCCAGAAAGGAAGGTGATGGTGAATTGGGCGGCGGGGATGGCGGCGCGCGAGCGATATTTCATGTTACGAGCGTAGTACCGTACGGTAGCCGCTTCACTTCAGATGGGCCGTATGATTGTCTGCCACCCGACGTAGTATAAAAAACCACTTGATCCCACCTCCTGTCTGCTAAAATAATCGTTTTGCATCGAAGTTCAATATGCTCATCACGCAGTACAATACTCAAAAATTCGTCAGCAACACAAACCTTCCTGGTAGCTCAGTTGGAAGAGCACTCGACCGGTCATCGAGAGGTCGTGGGTTCAAATCCCACCTAGGGGGGGGGCGGTGAATTTTTCCATTTTTTTTTTAAAAATATACTCAATGTTTTCCAACATTTGAGATACGCTACAGTTTGCATCCAGCCGCTTTATATGGTATATCATCATCATCATCATCTCAGCCATTGGAAGTCCACTGCTGGACATAGGCCTCCCCTCTAGATCTCCAATAAGACCGGTTGGAAGCGGCTTGCATCCAGCGGTTATGTATTTAGTGACCGGTATATGGTATATACCGGTCACTAACTACCAATCATCCTATAAATAAATTCGTTAACGCTTTGTAATTAACTATATTACTTACTAAATATATTCCTATCAGAAAAATTGCGTAACGTTCCGTAATGCTACATACAATGCTCGTATATCAACAGAATCACAAAATGTAAATGTGCCCTTTCAACACAAACGGTACGACTTGAATGCGGGCAATGACTGCGGGAAACTGCGCCTCGGGGACTATTTGAGAGTGCGTTGACAATCTGTTAATGCCTTACTTGTCGTGTTGTAGATATCTTATATAAATCTGGATTAGAAAAAAATATATAAGATCACATTACTTAAGTTATATGTCACATTACGCTTGGGGTTTCTCTACAGGACAGATTCCGGAATAGGGAACCAAAAGTTGTGACATAACACTTAAAATCGGTAAGTTGAATTGGTAGTAGGTCAAATATTTATCTCGAACTCATCTGTTCTTCTGAGGGAACGTTAATCCGTCTGTCCCGGCAGTCTTTAGAATAGAATAGAATAGAATACACTTTATTGCATTGATGCAATAAATATGATATTGATATCATATTACATACAAGAGACTTACAAAATTAGAAGTACAAAAGGCGGTCTTATCGCTAAAGGCAATCTCTTCCAGACATCCTTTATTACCATTAGGTGACAGTTGTTAAGCTAGTCAGTGCCTTTTGGACACTTTGAGAACACTGGCCTTCATTGGCAGTTTTTTTATACAACTAAGGTGGTAAACAAGCATTCGACCTGATGGTAAGCAGTCGTCAAAGCCTATGGACGCTCGCAATACCATAGGTATCACTCATGCATTACCTACCGACCAAAATGAACTGACGTTTGGTGCGTCACTGCCATCCCTACCTACTTGTTATTAAATTAATATTATAAATGTGAATGTGAGTTTGTTTGTTACGCTTTCACGCCGAAACTATTCAACCGATCATCATGAAACTTTGTACACATATTCTCAAACTTTGTACACATATTCTCAAAGGCAAAAATAGGAAGGGCATAGTATACTAAAAAAATAAACGCGGGCGAAGCCACGCGTGGATGCTAGTAATAATATAAAGTTCGGCAGATAGGGCAGGGCAACTTCCACTTCAGCTTACTACATCGTTGAGCTATACAACCATAGTTGCAGAGTAAAATAGCTTGAACATTTTCCATGGCCTACTGCATTGCATTCCCTAGCGGCTGCAGTTAAACGCACGCTGCACACGCAATGACCGCGGAATGCAATACCGGCCACATTCTACGTAATAATAAGCTGTAATCGACCAATTCCCTTTTATGTGGATGCATAATCGCTTTGTTACTAGTTGTAGAATGGAAAATGTATTGATATTGCATGTTTAGGGACTCATATTGAATAATTGATGAATTGTAATAGCAGGAACCCTTAGCTGCCTGCGCAGTTATCAAAGAAATGAAGGCAAAAGAAAGAAGAAAAAATAAAAAAGAAAAGAAGGAAGAAAAGTAATATTCCTATAGGTATTAACAAATGTAAAAAAAACCTGCCAAGTGCGAGTCAGACTCGCGCACGAAGGGTTCCGTACCATTATCTATAAAAACGGCAAAAAAATCACGGTTGTTGAATGGGAGCACCCTTAAATATTTATTTTATTCTGTGTTTTAGTATTTTTTTGTTATAGCGACAACAGAAATACATCATCTGTGAAAATTTCAACTGTCTGTCTATCACGATTCATGAGTTACAGCCTGGTGACAGACGGACGGACGGACGGACAGCGGAGCCTTAGTAATAGGGTTCCTTTATACCCTTTGGGTACGGAACCCTAAAAAGAAAAGCAATATTCCTATAGGTATTAACAAATGTAAAACAAATGAGTACTTACCTTGAAAAATATGTTAAGAAAATACTTTGTAAATAAATTGCAATAAATATTGAATATTAATTAGATTTTTTTGTTTTATATGTATATATGTACTTGTGTAAATAAAATTTCTATAATTGCAAGATAGGAAAGATCATATTAATAAATAATACCAAAAAGATGTATCGACATAGCAAACGTTACATAGTAAAATTACCATCATAGTAAAATAGAGCGTCAAAGGTCGCCGATAAACTGTTTTGCAGTTTGGCGAACATTAGAAATAAGTTAAAAAATGTAACTCATTATGGTGAAAGAAATAAATGTGATGGTGATATTGCTCGTATTATGATCTGTTAAAAAAGTTACCGATTTGCCGATATATTTATCAATTTTGATATCCTGGACCGATATTCCGATATAGCGCCCGAATTTATAGAATTTTGCAGGAAAATTTCATCTTATAATTAGACTATGTTCCCTTGAAGTGAAAAAAATGTAGGTAGAGACGACGCCAAGTAATTCTCACGAATAAATCTATTAACAAAACAAAATCTATTATAATTTATATAAATCTATTAACAAGTTTTCAAGCTAGATATTGTTACTAACCAATAAAAAATATAGTTGATCAAATCCACTTGTTCCGAATAAGATGAACGTTTACATTGAAGCAAAAAAATGTAATAAAAATCCTACATAAACACAATAATTTATATAGATGTAGATGACATATTTTTTTTAATTCCTATGGGATACCGTAATACGACCGGTTGGTGCAATGCAAGCTCATTATTTATAATTTTAAATCTTTTCTTTTTTATGGTTCTGAGGTTAGCTTAGGTATTCATTCTTTAGACGCCTTTTCAGGAACTTTTATTTAGTTTCACCGCAGTGTCTGTATTTCTGTAGGTAGTCAAATTTTGCAAGTTAAATTTGTTCCACTTCCCAGTATCAGATTGAGATGAAATTAAGTACACTCATGTGGTTCTCGTAAACATAAATGTGACGCCATTTTTAATCCAATATGGCGGCCGCCACAATGTGACGGTTTTTAATTTCCACTTTAGCCCCTATGATATGAATATAGGTATAAAATGATAGGGATGATGAGCGAAACGCAGTATACGTACTGTGTTTCGCTCTTTTATCTTTTAGTTCTTAATTATTCATCCTCATCAACCTGTATCTATCCACTGCTGGATATAAGCCTTCCCCAATACTTTCCATCAAATACGATCCTCCGCCTTCTGCATCCGGCCGCTTCCAGCCGCTTTCTGGAAGTCGTCAGACCATTTAGAACTAATAAAATGTTGTTCAATAAAAAATAATGTATTTTTTGTTTATTCCTATTACTATGAGTATGACTGTCTGATATAGTTCATGGATATTATTATTTCTGTAGTCGAGGAGGCCGTTAATAGCTAGTAATTAGTTAAGAATCATCATGATCATTATCAGCCTGTATCTATCCACTACTGGTTATAGAAATAGAAATATATTCATTTCAACATCACACACACAATGCAAAGGTACACAAATACAACATTACTTAAAGTAGAAGATGTGATGTTGAAGTTTTTACCCACTCAGCTATTTCCAGCCGTTTTTTTTTCATGTCATCGCGAGATAAGAATAAAATAAAAAAATAACATTCCCTATACCTTTAACGCATATTCTTTCAGGCACTATCACCGTCGATCGTTTTCATTTGTCTTCCACTCAGACATACATAATACTCAATCAATACCACTGAAGTACAGTATCGCTCGCAAATAGCTGGCACAATTTATCACTTCGCAAACAATGGTACAACTGCGCTCCAGATGTAATTGAAATACCAACCTATAGAATTGAACTTTAGTTACAAGATATAGAATGGTCTATTATAAAGATATCATAGATGTGATATAGTACAAATTCATGTTCTCCAAACAAATATGTTATTACCTATAGATTTCTTAATACATACATACCTTCATTATGGCCAGAAGAAAGGAAGGTAATTGGCCGGCATTCACTCAGTCCCGCGCCATACACAGGCGCGGCAAGACGTTAGCGCTAAACAAAAAAATTGGTCGTCCGTAAAGTCGGTTTACGGACCATAATTTTACGTCACGTAATGTCATAAGAAAACATCGGTTGATGGAGTGGGAGAGAGATAGATGCGTCACCTGTTCCGCGCTCTCGCTTGCACGCTCAGCTCAGGCGGATCGTGACAATGAGTCATACTTTTTCGTGCATGCAGCCGGCGTTCATCGTTTTATAAAACGTTATCCCTGCTACAACTTTTGAAAAGTTGTAGCAGGGTGTACCACGTGCAGGTGCGGTTGGCTTTGGTTCCAAGATGTTGATGAACTACTTACACCCCAAAATGGTGAATAGACGAATATTCGTGGCATGTCTAATTATTATTACAAACTGACAACAAAACCATAGAGTCACAGCTAGTGTAAGGATTGCGCAGTGAGTGAGAATTAGTGTACAGTCATTTAAATAAAAATAACCACAAATTTCACAACCGCATATTTATGAAACAATAATTATTGGCAGATAGGAATAATGGAGCTCTGTTCGCGAACCAAATGTGTGGTTTGGCAAGCAATTTGCAATATATTGATACAAGTTCACCGCATAATAATACCTTTTTATGTAATAGTCGATACTCGCTGTGATAGCGTATTTATCCGTATAGAGCATTAATAAATGTCTTTATTACAAGAATAAATGTTACCATAGTATTAAATTTGTGAGTAGCGGCCTATAAATCACTGAAACAGCCTATCATGTACAGCCTCGTTACCACCATCTCTTTTTGCGATTCAATAACTGAATAGAATGCTTATTCATACCAATGATTAAGCGACTCTATTGCATTTGAAATAGAGTCGCTTATTCATTGGTATGAATAAGCATTCTATCCAGTTATTAAATCGCAATAAGAGATGGTGGTAAGGGGGCTGATTTTTAAAGTTACGTGGGTAAATATTAAACTCTGTTGCTCTTTTGTTGCTCGCTCGTCTGTTCGTCCATCTATCTGTCCTACTTCAACCCCAGAGACCTATATTTACAAGAGCTTTGTTGCGAAACTATTGAAGCCACGGCCTTCATGTTTGCTCTATTGATTATTATTTATATATATTGGCCCAAACTCATATATATTCCATGTTATTGTTGTTCTAAGTATCTTTTTGTACAAAAAGTTGTGGTACACAATAGAAATACAATGATTACATAAATTTGTACAAAACCGGGTTTATCCCATAGATGGATATCTTCCACTTGTTATCCCTAGCCCAGTTATCGTAGAGAAAGCAGCTATTATAGAAGTGGTTAAAGACTACGTCTACCTCAATCATTCCATACAGCTTGGCCGGGGTAATTTCTACAAAGCGATTAATAGACGCATTCTATTAGGCTGGACAGCTTTTGGAAAGCTTCGCCGCATCTTCGACGCACAGATACCCCAAAGCTGGAAGACTAAAGTCTTCATCCAGTACGTCCTCCATGCAATGACGTATGGTACAGAAACTTGGAGACTGACCATCAGACTATCAGACTGGTCCACAGATTTGAAGATCGTGCAGCGAGCGATGGAGAGGGCACGATGGCGTACCAATGTTGTCGACCATAGCCTTCAGAGTTTACAACCTGAAGTGGCAATGAATCGATCACATGTGCCGAGTGAGTGATGGCAGATAGGGGTGGAAAGTATTAGAGTGGAGAACGCGCATTATACGACAAAGCGATGGTCGCCCCTCCTTATAATTGGTCCGATTACCTTAAGAAAGCGGTTGGAAGCCTTGGGGTGGGCCTATATCCAGCAGTGGGTAGATACAGGCTGATCATGGTGAAAGCATATTATAGTAAATTTTATGTTTACTTCACTTCTCCCCGATTGATCAATTTATTTTTCTATCGTATTTCGCATTGAGTGCATGTTTTGACAAGTAAAACACTCACGTCACGAGTATACACGCTTACTTACATCAATTTAACCACATAAAGGCAGAGTTACCTTACAAAATATTAGCTCACGCAATTTTCTACCAACACCCCACATCGTAAAGGTTATAATCCTTTCACAAACACTTGCCCTTTCATGTACCGCCATTTTTATGGCTAAATTGGCTCTGACTGTACATTTCTCAAGGTATCCACTTACGCACTCATAACTGTATTGTGTTACATATTTGATTTGATTTTTTATGCCGTCCTTTGAAATATTTGATGGTATTTCTTTGAGTTGGGAGACATTTTATTCTTTTGAAATATAATTCTCAAAGAGATGGAATAGTATGCGAGTAGGTAATTTAATGAGTCTTTGTCTGGCTTGTAAAATATATAATCTAAGTAGAAAGAAAAAGCTCGAACTATATATTCTATTAATTGATAATAAATAAATATTGTTTGACGCTCTCGGTGGCGTAGCGGTCAATGACGCGGCTTTCGACACCAACGCTCGTGGGTTCGATTCCCACACAGGAAAAACATTTGTGTGCATGAACATATCTGTTTGTCTTGGCCTGGGTGTTTTCTATGTATCATAAGTATGTATTTACAAAAAAAAAATGTATTTACGTATGTTTATCAGTTGTCTAGTACCCATAACACAAGCTTCGCTTACTTTGGGGCTGACAGATGGCGCTGTGTAATTTGTCTGACAATATTTATTTATTTATTATTATTTACTATTAAGGTCGATTGTGTTCGTAACTACAAAGCAAGCCGATTCACATTACTTACGAGTATTCTGAAGTATAGTTTGTTTGTTTGTAAAGATTTTATTGTATTATAACAGAGATATACACTGTGTTAATATTTTTTTTTTATACAATGGCAGTTTTATCCCATCAGGGATCTCATCCAATAAACCATAGAATACTCATAGGAAACTGAAAGTTTGGCGAGGCAGTTAAAATTAAGCACAATGTCTAGATAAATTTATACAGACATACACAGATACATACATATCTAAGTAGGCATCTGTATGTATACATAAATTGGTTTACTTATTATTTCAAATAATTATGTAAATATGTATATTCTATTCTAACATTAGTGAAAAATCTATAGGATCTAAGTGGTCCATCATTATCTTGGAGTCAAAGATAACCTCACTTTACGGTTATTTAGCAATGCTTTGTGTTAAAAGCACTTATGGTTATGCTACGATAACCTCTTCAGAACAGGCGAGCTGTATCAAATCTAGATGAAAATCTAATGTTTTCTAAATTACCGTGAACATTTTTTTTTTGTTTTTATACAAAAGTAAAATTTTAAAGTTTACAAGAAAAATTTTACATGTATTGAAATTGCAGATCTTATTCATACAAATTTAAAAACAACACTAGTTGTTCTGTTTTACTTACCTGTCTGTTTATTCATAATAGGCTATTTTTCAATGTTTAGAAATTGTACAAATTAGTTAACAATATCGTAAAATACACAAAACTATAAAGATCTGCAAACTTTCATTCTAATATCTTCGGTCAGACTTTTTTAGCGTCGATCAAAGTTTGGCGGGAAAGTTCATTTTAAAAGTATGAAATTATTAAAAAATATATTTCCATTGGAGAAGCAATAAAAAATGCTATAACTTTTATTATGATACTAATCACATAAACGTAATATTTAACATAGCTGTCGTACAAATTTCTGATTTGATGCATACAAAATACAAACATGTGACGTCATAATTCGGTAGTCTTTTATAGGGAGCGTTTTGGGGCAGCCTAAAAATTGTGATTTTCAAATTACTATATCTCGAGAGATTTTTATGCTATCGAAGTAATTCTTTCACCTATGGTTATATTATGGAGACGTCCCTACATATCAAACAGAAAAAAATGTTAGTCAAAGAGCCTATTGTATATAAAGTCATCGTGTAAGACCCGAGCATTACAAGTACTGTATTTCTTGTTGACTATTAAAACCCCTCAGGTGAATGAATATAGAAGCTGACAATGTCAGCTCCTATATTCATCATCATAATATGGTCATTTTAGTCTCCACTACAGGAGCACGACCGTCTCTCCGTCCCAGACAGAAGGAGGATTTGGCCTACACTCCCCACGCTGGCCAGACGGGTTGGGGAGGCCTGATCGATGTTTTATAATGTATTTCCCTTAGCTTGTACGATATCCACGGGAAGAGATAGAGTGATTCTATTCTAGTCTGCCGGAAACCACACGGCAAATCCTCCTATATTACAATGCACTAAACTGATAAAATAGGTATAGCCACCAACTTAATATTATCAAAAAAATAGGGTGGGGCAGTGTCGATGCACACGCCGCCCGTTGAAAGTGAAACGTCTACATCAGCGAGTCGCTTTTATTGTTATACACTCGTCGAGTGGCGAAGGAAGTAGCGAGGGAAGTAGGCAGGAACGTAGTGTGGCCACGTTACTCGTCATGCCGCTCGTCTTGCTCTTCGTCTTGCCCATCATTCCCTGTTTTGGCAACGTGAGCTCGAGTGGCCGGCCATACAATCGCCTCGAACGCATTCCGCATCGAGCGCTCAGGCGCGTAACACGCGTCTTAATTTTTTTAAATATTTTTTTGAAATCATGTCTGTCATGAACATTTCCATAGAAGAGCTGAAAGCAAAAAAGAAATGTTTGATGGCATCTTTTGGACCGTTAGTCCATAAAAAAAAGCTTCGTTTCGCTATAATAAAAATGCATATCGCGCACGCTGCCACAGCTTCATCGTCCGTTGTATAGCAAAAGCAAATGTCCAAGTGCGGAGCGTCGCGAATAATTGCGCGAGTAGAGCAGTGTGGGGGCAGAGAGGGAAACATCGCGGCAGCGCGAGGAGCAAGGCGATAAGCAGCGCGAGGAGCATAGTGTGGCGGCGCGGTTAAATCTGGTATTCTACGCAATGCCCCTCCCCCGCCGCCCCGCCCGGCCCCGATGCAAACTTAAGGTCTTAGCAGCGAGCTGACTATATACGCTAAATAATGACATGCGATTAATGTTTCTATCACTTATAGATTTGTAATTATTAAAGTAAGACGATATAGACCAATGCATTACAATCCACCCTACCGCCGAATCTGAAGCCGATTACCGCCGAATATTTTAACTCGGAAAATAGGTCTCACGTTTTAGTTATTGCCAAACATCTTCAGCTTAGTCGGTAGAACTCCAGGGTTTCTACCATAATAGATTTATGGTACTTGTATTTAAGTACCATAAATCTAAGTTGAAGTTAGATTTTCCCAATCAAAAAATCTGATGGGAATCGGCTTCAGCTTAGGCGGTAAGGCCCCTAGTACCCGTATGTATTGGAGTGATTTTAAAGACGTTTCACGTCAAAATATCTCATCTATCAATAATAAGACTAACGTTCCATTGACATATCTTGGAGCGGGTCACGGCGGGCGTTCAACATTACATCATACTTCTCAAAGGGGCCTCTACGCGTAGGATCTATATCCCCGCGCACGCCTATCAAATGACCGGGTTTAAGCCCGTGAGTCTAAGAGAGATAAGACTAATATTCATCTGTGAGTGGCAGGACACCGCCTGCCACAAATAGCTAGTAAATAAAAGCCCGGTATTTAGTTCGCCCAGATCTCATCTCCATAGCCCATTTATTTTCCATCACACTTTGAGATAATTTCAACGCCTGCCAAGACCTGCTCATGGGTATATCGTTCCATTGATGGATTCCTGAAGCGGGTCACGGCGGGCGTACAACATTACATCAAACTTCTCAAAAGGGCCTCTGCGCGTTGGATCCATGTCCCCGCGCACGCCTATCAAATGACCGGGCTTGACCCGTGATGAAAAAGAGACTAATAAAACGGGCACTATGTTGGTTTACCAATCACCTTTTAAGACCGCAAATAAATTGATACGCTTTGTTACATATATTGATTTGATGTACTTGAAGAAATGTGTCAATGCGTGTTATCCACTCTATTGCCTATGAAAATGTGTTGTGCAGATTTCTACAGACACGGGACATTCAAGGAGATTTTACGCTTACACATCGTCACTCGATTGGCCAAGTAATTTAATAATAAACAAAGAAAAATTCAGTTTTCGTGTTATTCTAGAAGAAGATAGCCTTTTAAATATGACATTAGATTCATAATGTCCAAATCCCAAAATACTTTGCTTGACTTGTATTATAGATTACCTAACGGTAGTGGTTTAAGAGAGGTAGGGAGCGTAATTGTGAGCTACCCGACTGGGGAAGTACCTCCACCTCACAGAATACCGCAGCCAAAAGACAATTCCCTTGAGGGTTGTTGTGTTCCTGCGAGTGAGTGAGGTCACCAGAAAGGAAGGAGTTGCTGCGGTGGCAGCGGGGTGGCGGCGCGCGAGCGATATTTTATGTTACTACGTTAATATGGCTACGGTAACCGCTTCACATCAGGCGGGCCGTATGCTTGTCTGCCACGCGACGTAGTATAAAAAAAAAAAAAAAAAAAAAAAGAAGATAGCCTTATAAATATGACATTAGATTCATAATGTCCAAATCATAAAATGACTACAAGAGGCTACGATCTAATTTGCTTGACTTGCGTTATAGATTACTCTGCAAGCGCAATGACACCAACAATCTCCTTAATTTCTATTAAACTTTGAATAAATTATTATTGCAATTTGAAACTTTGATAATGAACCGTCTACAAATGCAAAATGTAAAGATAACTAAGAAAATGAATTTGCATATTATTTGAATTTATTAAAAACAAAGTCTAAGACAGGCACTAGAAATCTTTTGTGAATTTAATTTTCATCTCGTCGTGTTTGATACAATTTCACTTCATTATTTTTTAATTATCTTGACATTAGCTTCTTGGTCCGTTGTTTATCAAGTTTGTCCAATATTTAAGAGAAATAGTGCAGTGTAGATTATTTCTTAGACGGTTCTGAAAATGATTTCGTATTTAAAATATAACGATATCTAGATTAGAATTTAATAAGTAAATAAGTATACGGGACTAGATGGCGCTGTGTAACTCGTTACTGTTAACAAATTACACAGCGCCATTTAGTCCCGAATTAAGCAAAGCTTGTACCACATGAGTAAAGAAACGGAACAGAGAGAAAGCTGTCTAAGATCTGCAAAATTTGTGCCTATTCTCATAGGGTTGACACCTTTTGCTTGTACAAAACATCATTCAGTGTAATGCATTCGATATTTCCTTGACAAAACCTAGGAGTGTTATCGATATTTGTGGGGTATAAGTGGCTCAGAATCACCTTATGGGCCAAGGCCACCTCACCTGCACGTGGCAACCTCCCTGCCAATAAGTTCTGGCGAAAGACAGGTAGGGCTCATCAATAGCCCGACTGGGAAGTACCACACCTCACAGAAGACCGCAGTCAAATAACTTCTCTCTGGAGTGTTATTGTGTTCCTGCGTCAGGTCATCAAAAAGAAGGATTAGCAGCAATAGCAGCCGGGGTGGCAACGCGCGAGTGGCATTTACTGTGTTGCAAGCAGTGGCGGCTGTACCTTAAGTGCGCTCGTGCGCTGAACCACCAATTCAAAAGACTAAAAATTACATAATATTATTTCATCTTTATTTTTAAATTACCATATTAATACCTATTTATTTTTTAAACATACAAAAACATAACAAATAAAATATTTCATGACGAAACAATTTAAGCTCTTTGCTAAACTATTAAGAGTTATTTTCCCTGTAAACAAAAATCGCCGCTCGCCGAAGCGCACGTGAGCTGCTAATGTAACTTGTATGGGCGACGACGACGACGAGATAATATGCCTGACGCGTGTAACAAAAGATAGTTCATAGAAATGTACCGAGTATTGGGTCTGTTTTCGTGCGCCGCATGGGCGAACCGAAGACATTTTACTATGCCGAAGATTACCGAGAGCAGCCGACGATGTTTGACGAAATTCGCGGGCGGCCATGTTTAAGGATCATTAAAATGCACTTTCTATGCTCAATATTGAAAAAATAAAAATATACAAACAATACCATCGGGTATTGCTTGTATATTTTTTTAATTTTAATATAAAGGTGATTAAAGGTTTCGCTTCAGAAAAATGGCGTCGCATAGATTTGATGTATAAAAACTTATAAAAAAAATAACATGTTTTATGTAAATTGTTGTTTTGTTTCAATTTTTAATCTTAATACTTATTAGTGAGCAAGTAAACCACCAGTCCGATAACCCACCAGCCGCCACTGGTTGCAAGCGTAGGCGCGTCATGTGCTTGTTTTCCACCCGACGTAGCATAAAAATCCTTTACTGGTATGTCAACGACAGTTCTTTGACTTCAGGTTGTGTAATATTAATAATAAAAAAAAATATGCACGAAAATTCAAACATGTTTTTAAATATCAATAATATAATGATAGCAAATTGATTTCAAAATTTAACTTTTAGTCCCTCTCTCCCCTACTGGGTCGATATATGTTCCATTCCACTCCTAGGCTATCGTGACTTCTTACTCTTACATCACAGAGTACCAGTCACTTACTTAGGTACTCTTTACATAAAGAAACCAAAAGTGTATAATATCCATATAATTAATATTCACTACATTCAAATTGCAATTAATTTAATATGAAGACTAGATTATATTAATTATATTCAATTACAGCTTATTAAATACTTGATACATTAGCAGGCCGATAAATATAAATCGTGTGCAAATTGTAATAAATAAATTAATCAAATATCTACTTACCTAGTTGAATCCTTGGGATAGTTAAAATACGCAATATTTTTACTTTTTCTATTATTGTTCATACACACAGTACAGTAAATAACCATTTTGTCACATTTTTCTATTTTTAACTTTTACTCGTAAACAACGTAGAGCGTACACGTGCAACGCGCAGGCCCTGAGCTTGTCCACTGGCGGAGTCAGTTTGAACCGGTTATTTCTAACCGCGGCGTGTACGCGACGAGCGGCCAGTGGACACGCACACTAGGCCACGCATGCTTGTAGTAGTGTACCTAAACACCGCGGTTGAATGAAGCTTTATCTCTGTTCGTTTCTTTACTCATGTGCTTGTACTATGGGTACTAGATAACTGATATATGTACTAATATACATTTTTTGACGTGACAACGTCTTATAATTCGATGGAGCCGGCTGCACGCAAAATTTTCTTTTGAAAAATGCAAACATTCCATCAGTATTTTCTTATGACGTTGTCACGTTCAACTATCGTCATTAAACCGAGTTTACAGACAACCGATTTTTTGTAAATACATACATATAATACATAGAAAATACGAGAGAAAAGGACATGTACATGCAGAAATTTTTGTCACGTGCGGGGATCGAACCCGCGACCTCGGAGTCAAAGTGGCCATTGCTAGCCATTCGACCACCGGGCTCGTCATCACTTTGTTAGCTTTTATTGATATGTGTTCCACTTATTAGTCTGAAACCACGACCTTCCAATTGAGTAGTTAACTCATGGATATCTAATTCGACATCGTTTGGCATCAACCCATAATCATCCCATTGTTGGGATACGGGTCACCCCTCAATCGAAGGGGTTTAGAGCACACTCCACGCTGCTCAACTGCGGGTTGGCGGATGCCAGTATTTTCAAGCCGCCTAAAGGCCACTGACTTGGCTTAACGACTGCCATTCAGCTCGAGATAAACAAACCCATCCATAGAATAGATCGAATAGACGTGACACGCGTAACGACGCCATCGAGCTCCTCATGATATCAGATTTTTAATTTTTGAAACGCATTGTATGGTATCACTGCGTAAAATACCACCAACTTCGTCGTGTAAAATTGCAAAATAATAAAATTGATCTTTTCTAACACCACTTTCAATGCTATTATTAGGATAAATCATAGTTTACCAGCAAAGTTCAGCCGAAGCCGTATTCACATCGACCTTCCAAATAACTACCCTTAAATTACTCTCAAACTAGCCTATAACGAAAATCAAATTTGCTAAAGTTGGGTATTGGTTGGAATCCTTCGATTTGCCCAAAACTTTGCGAATGGAATGTCACCCTGAGGACATAACAGTCTATAAAACACCCGTCGACTTCGGCAACTAACTACTCATGTACAATGTTTGATACTCAGTGAGATTCCCTATGAAGATATTTGTCAGTAAGAACTTTTTGAGATACGAAGCCTTTTTGAAAAAGACGTTGATCCAAAAAAGGACACCTTCAAGAGCAGAGTCTGTATTTTCCTTACAAGGGGCAGGCAACGGATCGGCGACGTGGTGCACACTGCGGACTGACAAAGGAGGGTCTGGTGAAAGCTGCCCGACTAGGGAAATCCCTGGAGGTACTTCCCCCTCACAGAATACCGCAGACAAATAACAATTCCCTTGAGGGTCGTTGTGTTCCTGCGAGTGCGGTCACCAGATAGAAAGAAAGGAAGAAGTATGACTGCTGGCAACGAATCAGCGACCCCTTGGTGTTGCTGATCTCAATCGGCTGTGGTTCCTTGCTTTTCACCAGGTGACCAACATGTTTGTTTTCCCCACTCTCATACAAAAAAAATGGGGTTTTAACGATATTATTATTGTCGTCATCAGTTACTCAAAGAAATGGTAGTTCACCCTCATTTATGATGATCATTATCTCCTCATATTTTATTTCGCATTTTTGATAAAAGAAATTACTGGTACCCGCGATGATGGTAGAGTACTATTACTTATACTGTGATGGAAGGAAACGTTTGTTTATAAAACTTTATTGCAATAATAACAATGTACGTAAGCCATAAAATAATATTTGCATGGGCGAACTTATTCCGTGAAGGAATCTCTTCCAGTTAAAAGTTCCAGTTGCTTTTGAGTAACTTCGTAATCGGCGGTGATAATAGTACAACGTATTTAAGTTACTTACTTAAAAAAGGGCAAATTCTCAGTCAGCATTTTATGTTAACATTGAAATTATTTTTTCTCTATAAAGAATGTTCTACTGAGGTGGCTCGGTAGCTCCGTAAAATCGACAGAGAAACAAACTTGACTTAACTTCAGTCATTAAGTCAACGGATGTTTATTTTGTTAGTATCATTCTCATTGACGTCATTTTGAATGAAGTCGGTTTGTATATTAAAAGTTTTATTAATACTTTGTAAACTTTAAAACATCTCTGTATATTAAACACGTACTTCAAACCGTCAACATATCGAACCAGTATACAGTTCACTATGTATACTTTATATGGAAATTGATCTATTAATAAATTTATTAGTCCATAATTAGAAGCTCTTTGATGCGTGCCTATACTGTATGATACTAATAATTCGATCAACTTAATAGAGCACTAAAGACCTATCATCCGTAATATACGTCAGTTCAATTAATCCATATTACAGATTATAAAACATTAATTCATCATCATCATCATCAGGTCATTTAAGTCTCCACTACAGGAGCACGACCCTCTCGTCCGTCATAGACAGGAGGATTAGGCCTACACTCCCCACGCTGACCAGACGAGTTGGGGAGTCCTGATCGTTATTTTATAATGTATTTCCCTTAGTCGCCTTGTACGACATCCACGGTAAGAGACGGAGTGATTCTATTCTAGTCTGCCGGAGACCACACGGCCAAAACATTAATTAACACATTTGAATTTAATAAATCATCTGAGTAGTAAGCCAAAAAATGAGCTGTGGCTGTATCGTGGACACGGCCGCGTGTGTACGTGTGAATACTTCATATGCTCTAAAATTATCTCAAAATAACAGCGCTTCCCACTTTCCCGCACACGATGTTCCATAGTCCTTATTTAGTGTACTAAATTATTTGATAATTCATCTATCCAGTGGTGTGATTGAATTTTGGATGGGGATGATAGATATGTAGCTGCAACACCAAACTGTATCCCCCGATTTTTTTTTCATTAGTTTTTCTGCATTGCCTCCCTATAGAAGCAATTTTAAAGACTTATTCACGTAAAAATGGTAAAACTAAAAACACAAAACTGCAATGGGATATCGCATCGTAAAAATATACGAGCTCGCAAGAAATGAAATGGCGAATAGATTCGCATCGCGCATTCCTGCGATCTTAGGTAATATTCCTGTATTTTTCTATTAATAACATCGGTATTACACTTTTTTTGCCACGAATATTTGTGGTTTAAAAAAATAAGTCAGTATCCCGTAGAATATCATGAAAGGATGGTAATCCAGACATGGCAATGAGATGCCATTTCGCACGAAATCGTGTTGCAGCAATAATATCTTTTGAATTTTTGCGATGCATGATTAAAATAATAATAGGTAATCACGGGAATTAAGGTGATCATGCATGTAAGGTGCAACCACATCGAAACGTCAGGCAATCATGCATGTAAGGTGCCACCACATCGAAACGTCAGGCAATCATGCATGTAAGGTGCAACCACATCGAAACGTCAGGCAATAATAAAGGTATGTAAAAATACCTTACATGCATGATCGCGTCAATTCCAGTGGTTAACGTATTGCACCAATTCACCACTAAGGTGACAAATAAACATCCTCCTCCTCAGTCGTTCACTCTTGACAGAGTGGTCGTGGTTTACGATGATGCGTCTCTGGATAACGCAGCTCTCGCGATACGCCTCCACTTGTTGCGGTCTTCAGCATTACGGGAACATTGGACTATAGTATTTTGGCGTGGCAGCCTTTATGCAGTCTGTCCAACGCGTAGGTGATCGACCTCTGGACCGCTTGCCCTCCACTTGCCCCTGGACAATGACTCGTTCTATGGAGTTCTGGTTCCGAACAATGTGTCCGAAGTATTTGAGGATTCGTAGTTGCACAGTCGACGATAATCTATCCTTAATTTTAAGCTAGTCTAAGTCGCCAGCACCACATTTAAATATAAATCAAATAAGCATACGGCCCGTCTAAAGGAAAGCAGTTACCGCAGTCTACCTGTAGCACTAGAACATCACACGCGCGTTTCCCACCATGTAAAATAATCTTCACGCCCTTTTTGAAGAGCCCCATGGTAGTGTCTCCTGAGAAAACCTAGACAGGCAGTTTATTTCACAGCTTGGTAGTAAGATCTAATCTAATCTAATTTAGTTTTTCACACTAATACTGTTTATGTGACGCTGATTGAAGATGCACATAAGTTACACTTCACACAATTCAGTTGTCTAAATGAACCAGCTGATGAAAGATTATATTTTCCATCTCACCGTTATGGATATTCCGCATCTTGTTCAATAGATCGTTCGGAGAGCTTTATTTCTATACAAGTAGGTAATAGATTGTTTCATATTTCTCAAGTTAACTAGAATCTTTCTTCTACATTGCCATTAATCAGGGTGTTGAAACAGCACTCTGGTGTATGATAAATAGTTATCTAATACATTAATCATAGTTCCACAACTATCAGCCACTCCTGGCGTGTGATATCGTAGATCATTATTACCCGCCTACTTCCTTGTTTTACTTCGAGATCGCGTTAAAGTAGGTCATGTTAATTTTGCCATACATTACACCGTCGCGATATTTGGACCAGCTCCAATCCTCCCAAATTAGGGCGTACAGTTCGTTAGTTAAATTGATAAGGTGCCACTCTACTTTATCAATTTGGTTGAATATTAAGCTCAACCTGGGAACCTAATTATTCAGGTAATGTTTGTAGGAGGTATTGGATAATCTATTGCTAATACGAATATATTATGTATCGACTGAGATTGGGTTAATATTAGACTAGAGATTTGGAGCAACATTTGTATTCTATTACGCTTACGAATAAAATTATATATTTTTGAATATCTTTGTCATGCACAAGGATCCAAGATGACAAGGAAAAATAAAGATATTTAATTTAGTAAACGAATTTTTTATTTGTATTTTACTTTCAAAGTTCGTGTCTTTACCTTTGCTATTGCCTTGTTCTACAGTTTGAGAGATATCAAATACATTTTTTTTATTATATCTTGCCAAATCCTCTGCGCCCTCTTGATTTCTGTAATCCGAACAAAATGTGTGCCAAACGAACATCCGTAAAATGTTATAATTTTTTCTCTTTTTGCAATAATTTATAATCTGCTGACATGTCCTGACATTGACAAAGATTGCAAATGGTTATTGTTGGTATACAATGATAAATGGATTTATATTTTATGTGTGTTTATATTAAGCTGAGAACCGTGACAGAGATTTATTTACTTAGGAAACACGGTTTTCTAATGATTTTCTCAAATCCACAAAATCGTTTTGTACCTGAATATAAAAATTAATGAAGAGTTTTCTTTACATAAAAGAGATTTCAATTATTTATAAATATCGAAAGTTTTTGTATTTGAAGCAACAATGTGCTCTGAGCTATTTCTATACCAGGAACATTTCAAGACTCATAATTTACACTATGCGTCAGTTTTAAAACAAAAATTTGTTTTCTCTCCTATGCAAATATTGTAAACAGGTAAAACTTGTAAGTTTATTTGAATTTAAGATAATAATCTCTTAAACTACTCACGCTGTTTCCAAAATTCTTTCATCAATATTTAGGATGAACCATTCTGAGAGTCAGTCGAAGCTGCAGTCACAACTAGTGTTATAATATACTCGTACATAGATAGACAATACGTAGGCATAGTATGTACAAGTATTAATTTTTATATATAGGTAATGAAATTTAATGACCTAGTTTTTACTTAAGTACAATATAAAAAAACACAATCATTAAGGATAAAAACACGCTCCATTGGTTTCCCGCAAACTAATTGTGTGCAGAATAGGCCTTTGTGTGGTTTTAATATAAACGTCAAGGGAAAAACTCTTCAGTGAAACCAATATGTCCTCGACTAGCAAAAAATACGAGCAGAGAAAATACGTACGACATAATACTCTATTTTCGAACAGTCAATATGCTGGTATTAACATGGGTTCTCGAAATCTGTTTTTCATGAATCTTTGTTCTACTATTTCTAACAAATATATTACATGCGAAACCGAGTTAAGCACATTCTATGAATATAACGCTTGTTAATTAATGCAAAGTCACGTATTACGTACAAATTATAAACGAATCAACATTCATATATAGAAAATATCTACTTTATTCTGTGTAATTATTGATCTTTATCTCATCATCATCAGGTCCATTTTAGTCTCCACTGCAGGAGCACGACCCTCTCTCGTCCGTCCTAGATGGAAGGAGGATTTGGCCTACACTCCCCACGTTGGCCAAACGGGTTGGGGAGGCCTGATCGATATTTGATAATTTATTTCCCTTAGTCGCCTTGTACGACATCCACGGGAAGAAACGGAGTGATTCTATTCTAGTCTGCCGGAAACCACACGGCCACGATCTTTATCTATATAGATTAATTATTGTTGATCAATAATTCTCCGCCAATCCGCATTTGAGCAGTGTAGTGGAGTATGCTCTAAACCCCTTCGATTGAGGAGAGACCTATATCAAAGCAGTGAGTTGAATAATTTATCAAATTATGTTGCTTTAAATAAACGAATATGTTTGAATGAAAAAAATAAGGAGTGGAGGAAAAATGCATCCCTGCGTCACTTTTGCAATTAGTAATATGTAATGTTTTTTTGTTATAAAGTTGTTAATGTTTATAATTCGAATTCGTGTTGTGATATCATGGTAGAGATCCTCGGTCGGTGTTACAATGCAATGGCAATTTGCGGAACCCTTTCATTTGGTTTGGTCGCGTTATCGAAAGCCGGTCCCGAGTCAGCCAGGATTGGATCGCGACCCGCGGCTTCTAATCCCCGCTATCTGTGAACCCGTGCCGATATATTTCAGATTCTGCTGGGAGTGAAAAATGAAACGTCAGGCTGTTACGTTGAGATAATTTTGAAATTTGCTACTACTACGTAGTGTTTTGTTGTTCATCAATCATTCTGCGAAATGTTGGAAAAGCGATAGCTTTACTGAGAATATTTTTTTATTTGTGCGATTTCAACAAAGGTATATAAGAAAATGAGTTTGGTACCTTTATAAGACGATGCCTATTTATATTATTGTTTTTAAGTTTTCTGATTCAATGAAATCATTTTTTACATGAATATTACAAAAAAACAAATGTAAATTTTTCAGAGTATAATTATCTACATAGTATAATTAATATCCGTGAAGTACTTACTGGGTAGAGGAGCTCGATGACCTCGTATCGCGTGTCTTTCTGGTCGAACACGCAAGTTAAGCAACGTCCACCATGGCCTGCCCATGGATGGGATTATTCATCTCGGGCTCCTTCGCGCTTCGGAGGGCACGTTAAACCTTCGGTCCTGCTGTTGTTATTAGATGACATTCGTTAAGCCAAGTCAGTGGCCTTAGGCGGCTTGAAAACACTGGCCTCCGCCAACCCGCAGTTGAGCAGTATGCTCTAAACCCCTTCCATTGAGGGGAGACCCGTATCCCAACAGTGAGATGATTATGGGTTGATGCCGTTAACTTACTGGATACGTGATGAATATTGCGGATTATGTAAGCCGGTAGAAAAAATGTCTTCCAAACCAGTGAACTGTATCAACATCAACAATTATGGACGGCAATTAAAAAAGGTATTAATAAAATATAGCAAAATAGAAGTAAGGTACAACGTATTTGTAGCTACCGGATTGGGGAAAAACCTCCACCTCACATAATACCGCAGCCAAATAACAATTCCCTGTTGAGTTGTTGCGTTCCTGTGAGTCAGTGAGGTCACTAGGTACGGTGAGCTACGGTAATCGCTTTAAATCAGACGGGCCGTATGCTTTTCTGCCACCAGATGTAATATGAAAAAAAATAGGAAAAGTCTGACTAGGGCATTTACCTACACAAAAAGCAACCTACTAACAATTTTAGAAGGTTGTTGAAACTTTTGCAAAGAGGTTGCAAAGGATTTGTAAGCGACAATACATTTCATCCGATGGCTTATCATCTACATGATCCAAAGATAAGTCCAAGTAAAATATTTCTTTGGACCATGGAAGATAATCTAAAGTATTTATGTAAATGTTCTGTGTTATACAGTTTCGCCCTCGAAAATAAATGCCTCCATTATATAAATCAAAAAGTAACCTTGTTGAATACCACCCCCTTCACTCCATGCATTATTCGCCAGGTCAGCTAAACCTGGACGAGCGCCAGACACCCGCCCTACTTTTGCAACACTGAACATACTCAATATCAGTTGACGAAGTGGAATTCATTGGTGATATAGCTTCCCGTTAATCTTTTCGATAAATAAATTCTTTTTGCTTTTGTAAGAAAAGAAAAGACCGGAACAAACATCGAAAATGTTATTCTATCTCTTTTATACGGGTACTACTCAGGTGGCGAATCGTATTTTGCGTACTTCCCCTCTTTATTATTTGTCTATTTCCAAATGTCAGCTACTCGTGGAATCTTCTTTATCTATAAAAGGAAACCGCTATTAATTTATATATCAACGTGCACCTCATACCACTAGACAGATTGGGTTGAAATTTGGCATACAGGTAGATATTATGACGTAGGAATGCACTAAGAAAGGACTTTTGAAAATTTCCAAGTGTACCGGGATATGTCCATACGAAGTCGGAGGAAAATAATAAAATATATGTAAACTCATTCTAAAAATTATAATACTGATATACTAAAAAAACCTCAAAGGAAATTAAATAATAATACTAGATATTATCTAAAAAGGGCCCTCGTGGCACTGTACCGAAGATGCTGGCCGTGTTCCTCGCTGTATAGAGATACTGATGTGCCGTACTAAAAAGTACCAGCTCTCCGGTCACCAGTGATCTACTATAGACTAGGAGCAGTGGAAAGCTCATGCATAAACATGAGCTCATTTAGAACCCCACAAATCCAGGGACTCGACTCCAAAAGGAACAAAAGTGTATTCCGAGCCGAGATCTCGATATTTTGCCATTTTTCTTTTCTCGTCCGCATTGATCGCAGCGCCTGCCTTACGTATGGTTCCTTGTAGATGGAATGGAGCTAGCGTATCGATGCAAGTAGTATCCCAAACCAAAGCGGACGAGTTTTGGGATCATCTTCCAAGGAATCAAGGTCATACCGTTTGGTCTCTTACCATTGTCTCTCGAAGTACCATTTGGTTTCAGTAAAGCTGGTACATTGTCGGTGGCAAAAGAACGGCAGATGATATCATTCAGTGCGCTGAATGATATCATCTGCCGTTCATCTGCCGTGCTGCGGCACGCCATGAAATGCAGCCTGCGCTCAGCTGACAGGAGAGTCCGTGGAGTCCTAACTGGTCGACATCCGTGTCATAAGGACATTTGTCTGAGACATAGATCGGCACTCCCAGTCTCAGGTTGACTGCCAGCCTCAGAGTATCAGGCTCAAAAATTTGCCAGGCATTTCGTGCATCGTTTAAGTATGAAAAATTAATCTTATTTTACCTATGAGATGGGACGTGCTGTGGACGGATGATAGGAATGCCGGCAGAGCCACGTTGGAAATTTTGAGAATCCCTAGCCCCCTAGCCTAATAACTGATGGAAAGGGAAACTTAGGTCCAAGAGTTGGATTAAAAACAGATTTATAACAGATTCTAAAGCGGATAATTATCATTTTTACAATAAGTTTTTAGTACACAATTTATGATATACAAATTTTCCAATAAATGTTATATTCTAAAAAAAAGTATGTAATATCTTATAACTCGTACAATAATGTTAGTTATGCCTCATGGTTTACCCCGTCGTCACGAGAACGAGCCACAATATATCGTATCGACCCATGGTTGTATGTAACGTAATGTTAACTAGCCTACATCCTTTCTTCTTTTAAGTTCTGCTCATATGGATACTAGTCCTGCCTATTTTTGCTGTATCATTTAAAATGCTCAAAGCCTGGAAGAGATTCATTTGTGGGATAAGTCCGCCTTTGTATAAATTGTATGTCAACATTTTTATCATTTTGTGTACTACAACTGTATTGTACAATAAAAATATTTGCAAATAACAACCGTCCTCAGGAATCAGTTTGAGCGTTCCTGAAATTAGTGTACTCAAATAAAAAATAATAATTAATAATCTCTTTAGTTTAATATTTTCAATCTTAAAAACATAAACAAATTGTTGTTTTAAAAATATTTTTCACCCCGACTTGATTGGAAGATCTCGATGTCCGTCTAAAACTAATGGCTAAATTGACATTTGGATAAATTAAGTGTTAGATTGACAATCTTTTTATTAAGGAAAAATATTGATATTGGCCCCAATCATTAAGCAATCAATATTGTTATTTTTATTATTTTCAAATGCATCTCGAAAAGGCAGCGTTATGCCAAATTAAATACATAAATGACGCTTATACTTGGAATTAATGTGCACAGTCGTGCCTACACATTTATGACTGTGTCTCTGACATTCAGATAAATTGGCAAGTTGCCAGGTCAAAGAAGATAGTTTGCAATACTCGAAATATTAGATTAGCTCAAGAGATTAATGAGATTGTGACAAAATAAATTAATTGAAGAATTAGAGACAGTGAGACCAGGAAATACCCTGAGGAAATGATGCATTAGTAGTTAAAGTGGCAAGACGCAATATTACATTAAATTGCGCGTGATGTTTTAGTGTCATTGTGTGTATTTCGTGGTATTTTTTTCTTATCTCGAGTGCTTCGGAGGGCACTTTAAACTATTATAGGTCCCGGCTGTTGTCATTAGATGACAGTCGTTAACCAAGTCGCCGGATTTTAGGCTGGAAAACATAGACCTCCGCCAATCCCCAGTTAAGCTCTAGACCCGTTCGATTTAGGGGAGACCCAATGTTTCTTGCAAAATATAAAACTAAATAAAGTACGTGCTGAAATCAATTATTATTGTGCACTTTCGTATCATATGGGATCTCTTGGCCTTACTTTATCAACGTAAATTTCGAAATACAGAACACGGTAGTTTAAACTATTTCAATCAATTCGTGCAAACTAATTGGGAGGTAATCCAATTGACTTACTTTTCGGGTGTTCAAATCAAATCATATCTTTATTCCTTGGACTTTATAAAGCACTTAGAAGTTCGATTATAACTTAGTGGCATATCTATAGAAATATTATATAATTGAGTATATTATATAAGTCAATGATTACATCCATATCCACACCCAGTCATAGGAAAAAGTTGACCAATAGAGTTACGAGTATTTCATCAATTCTCACAATACAGTGATTTTCACAGTTCGCTGAGGAGAAAAATAATTGAAATGTTTTATCGAGGCGAATTGACACAATAACTGAGCAGAGTTTCCTGTTTATCTTTGGGTCTTCACTTTTATTGACATCGCTGTGACTTCATCCAAATGTCATAATAAAATTGGAAGATCTGCTATATAAATTTGTTTATGTAATAAATTTTATTTTAGCTACTTTCACTGATCCAAATTGTTTATGCGGCATTTTCCGAGTTAGCTGTTGCTTTTCTCTTGCGTGACTTTTGTTTTCAGTTGCCGTTTTCTGGCCTTCAAATTATCTTTACGTATAAATCAAAGAGATTTGTCATTGAATATCTTTGGTATGAATAGATAGCCTCTCTTCATTCACTCGTTTTGTAATAAACATGGTAAAAATAGACAAAAAATGCTCTCTCTCGTCACATTGGACGACGTCGTTTTTGGGGTGTAAGTGGTTCATCAACATCTTTGAACTAAAGCCAACTTCACCTGCACGCGGTGCAGCCTCTGACTGACAAACGAATCTCTGGCGAAAAGAGAGGTAGGGTGCGTAATTGTAAGACGACGTCATTTTTGGGGTGTAAGTGGTTCATCAACATCTTTGAACTAAAGCCAACTTCACCTGCACGCGGTGCAGCCTGCTGACTGACAAACGAAGCTCTGGCGAAAAGAGAGGTAGGGTGCGTAATTGTAAGCTACCCGACTGGTGAATGTACCTCCACCTCATAGAATACCGCCGCCAAATAACAATTCCCTTGAGGGTTGTTGTGTTTCTGCGAGTGAGTGTGGTCACCAGAAATTAAGGAGATGCTGCGATTGCAACAGGGGTGGCGGCGCGCAAGTGATATATTATTTTGCGAGCGTTAATACGGTTACGGTAACCGCTTCACATGAGGCGGGCCGTATGCTTGTCTGCCACCCGACGTACGAGTAGTATAAAAAAAATAATATACTAGGGCGGACGTTTTACTTTTATGGACTAAAGAAAGAAAGAAAATCACTAATTTGCCCATTACACAAATGGAGTTACATGATTTTGGCCATTCCTCCGGAACAGCTAATTTTTTTCAGAATAAAAGGTATCCTATTATGTATTTATTCTGGACTTCTAAAGTTCTAACTTGATGTATGCAAAGTTTCATAGCAACGTTACAGTAGTTAAGGCGTGAAAGCGGAACATACAAACAAACTCACTTTACCACTTACTATGTTAGTAGAGTGTACGTTTTATCCCGCACGTTTTTTTTTATACTACGTCGGGTGGCAGACAAGCATACGGCCCGCCTGATGTGAAGCGGTTACCGTAGCCATACCAACGCTCGCAACATAAAACATCGCTCGCGCGCCGCCACCCCCGCTGCCATCGTAGCATCTCCTTCCTTTCTGGTTACCTCACTCACTCGCAGGAACACAACAGCCCTCATGGGAACCGTTATTTGGCTGCGGTATTCTGTGAGGTGGAGGTACATTCCCCAGTCGGGTAGCTTACAATTACGCTCCCTACCTCTCTTATTCGCCGACGCAACACCAAATTATTTAAAACAAATATATGTTAATACATTATAACAAAAATATAATGGGTCATTATTTGAGGCCTTTGGTGTAGAATAGCTGGGGCCGAGTGCCAAAAAAATTTTAAACACTTGTCTGGTCGAAATCGCATCTGTCGCATCTGGTCGAAACATCTCGTGACCAAAACGCTCTCTAATTTACACAAAGAATTAGTATTGCGATCCAACGAGGCAAACGGGGCCAGCATATTGGGAACTTTGCCTACGGGCAGCGTTTTATTATATAGTTATATACTACTGTACTATATATTGGCCGTGTGGTTCCCGGCAGACTAGAATAGAATCACTCCATCTCTTCCCGTGGATGTCGTACAAGGCGACTTATAAAACATCGATCAGGCCTCCCCAACCCGTCTGGCCAGCGTGGGGAGTGTAGGCCAAATCCTCCTGTCTGTAACGGACGAGAGAGGGTCGTGCTCCTGTAGTGGAGACTAAAAATGACCTGATGATGATACTAGTTTTGTTTTTAGTTTATTTTTGATGTGTAGTTTTAATTTAGATGTATTTATTTAATTTTGTCTATTTTAAGTTCATTTTAAGTTGTATTTAATGTATTTTATTACTAGGCCGGATTCTAGCCTACAGGGCCGAAAATGAATTAAGCGAGTTTTTTAGTGTCACTGAAAAAAATATTGTTTCTCAATCAAATCGCGCCATCTTTTTCGGGCCAAAAATATAATTCTCGCGCATGTATGTTTTTCATTGATTTCAATTGAAAATGTATTTGATCATTCTGTGTCTATGACATGACCTCAAGCATGTCGAGGTCTTTAATTGTGACAAGTTTCATCAAAATCGATTCAATGGTTTTGGAGTCTATTGTTTGAAATGTTAAAAAGTAATTAATGACACTAAATATAAAAGAAAAATTATAACAAAAAACTCTTATCCTTTCAAAGATTCCAAACATCGGCAAAATTGCTAAGCTCAATTTTTTCTCTCCAAGCTTGTCGTAACTTTTTGCTATAGACCTTTAGAGTGCTCATTAAAAAGGGTCGCCTAAAGGGTCATTTAGCTCTGCGCTGACCCTGACCTCTCCAGTTTTATTCAAGAACTCTTCCCGTAGCCTCTTATTCGTGCCATAGACTATCTTAAGGCCTTTGTATTTTTAATGGGGTCCTTTTTGGAGTTTCGTTGAAGAGATTTTGTCTGATCACGGTTCATGTTTGTAAGACGTAAACTGACGTAAACTATAATCTTTATGCTACAATCTTCAATCAATTTTTGGGGTGTAAGGGGTTCATCAACATCTTTGAGCCAAAGCCAACTTCACCTGCACGTGGTGCACCCTGCTGACAGACAAACGAGGCTCTGGCGAAAAGAGAGGTAGGGCATAGCATATTTTTTAAGCTGCCCGACTGGGGCAGTACCTCCACCTCATAGAATACCGCAGCCAGTTAACAATTCCCTTGAACCAGAAAGAAGGAAAGGAAGGAGAATAATTAGGCTGGCAACGGATCGGTGACCTCATGGTGTTGCTGAACTCCATGGGCGGTGGTGATTGCTTTCCATCAGATGACCCACATGCTCGTTTGCCACCCTCTCATATAAAAAAAAAATCTTCATGTAAAAGAAAATTCGATTAATTTTATTATTTTTAATATTATCACTTATATATCTACTTTAGGCACTTTATTTTATTTGACTGAGCCGTCACGCTCGGCTATGCAATGCTTGTTCGGGTAAAGTCGGATGAGAGGGAGCAAGACGGAGCTAGAGATGAAGTTTTCACTTCTGTCGTGTAGTCAAGAACACACCTTTTTCGACGTGATAACGTCGATGAACGCTGGCTGCACGTACGAAAAACATTACTCATTGTCACGTTCCGTCTGAGCCGAGCGTCAAGCGAGAGCGCGTAACGAGCGATAGAGAGGCACGATCGGCCTAAGCGTTCGGTTTGTAACGTATGTATCTCTCTTTCACTCCATCGGCCGATATTTTCTTATGACGTTATCACGTAAAATTATCGTCCGTAAACTGATTTTGCAGACAACCAATTTTTTTTTGTAAAGAATCAAAATAATATTGTCAATTCTAGACTTACAGGCGTTGCAAAAACTATATTAATCAGTGCACGTTTTATTTGCAATTATCTTATCGCTTTACATCAGGTGGGTCATACTCTCGTGTATTACACAACGTGAAGTATAAAGCGTCCCAGCGTGGGTTTGTTATATCTTTTTTGCCCCTAAACAAAGAAGATATTGTTAGCAATTCATCTCGTTAGCATACCCGGCTATTTAGGGTCCTAAGGGTCAGAGCGACATAGTCGGGTACGTGTGAATCCTTCATTGACATGTAGGTACGATGCGCAGGTAAACATGTGGTAAACGGGCCAAGGTCGCAGGTCGTACCCTTTGTTGTATGGTGTGAGGTATAAGAGGGAGGCGGAAAATTTTGAAATAAAAAAAAGGATTTAAAAAAAAATTCGGATGATGATAGTTAATAACATTTTGAAAATTATTGAGAATTTAATAGGTATATTAGATTAATAGATTAGTTCGGCCATGTGATGAGGAGAGGAGATGGCAGCCTGGAAAGGCTTGTTATTGTTGGCAACACCGAAGACAAGAGAGCACGTGGCACAGGGATCGATGGAGACAGATTGTCCGTTCGCGAGGTTCCTGTGACCACGATCCTCAGCAATGAGGAACCGAGTGAAGAAGAAATAGATTAGTTATGAAACTGTCCGACTGTTATACTAACTTGGTGACTAAGGATGTTGCTAACATAACAAACCTAACCTAACCCAGTATTCTAGTTGCCCGATTAATGATATTAGTTGCTCATACATTAATGATCGTACCAAGGTCGTTAAACAGTCAGGTAGCAAAAATGTTTATTATCGACAAGTTTGGAACCGATCCTGCTCCGATTTTGATAAAATTCGGTATTTTTTTTAATGCTACGTCGGATAGCAGACAAGGGTTATTAAATATCGCTCACGTGCTGCCACCGCCACTGCCAATGCAACAGACTAACATACACCTAACAAAAAAATCCGACTGTTGAAAAGCGGCCAGTAGAGCCACCAAACGCCACCAACCCGCAGATATAAATAAAGAACAATCGCCTTAATATAAGTCTTATATAAAAAAGTTTATTATATAAGACTTATATTGGGGAAAATAGGGGATGAAAACCACAGAGGGAGGGCCCAGTTTCTATAAGGGCCCGATGTATGTCTGAACTCTTAGCACTCAGTTTATAACTCAGACCAGTTAATATACGGTGGCATGGATGTGTATATGTTTTATCTCATGAATATTTAACGATTTGTTACCCGAGCGATTTTCGTTGAGCTGGGTGGTTGAATATATCCGTTTTTTTCTAACTCACATCTTAAGATATAAGAAAAAGCGGGATAGATTGCAATATTTGTGTATTCTTGAGATGTTATTCGAAGAAACACTGTAATATTGATGTGTTTTAACCTCTGAAGCAATAATATATCCTTTCAAGTAACTTCAAGTGGTGGTATATTGACGTTTCCAATATTAACTTTGGTTTATAGGTAATGTTTAACGGATATTTGAAGGATCTTGTGGTATATTCGATTAATAATAGATTATTGCGGGCACATTCCAGAATTTTGAGGGTTGTTGTGTTCCTGCGAGTGAGTGAGGTCACCAGAAAGAAAGAACGGAAGGATTATAGGCTGGCAACGGATCTGCGACCCATTGGTGTTGCTGATCTCCATGGGCGGTGGTGATTGCTTTCCATCAGGTGACCCACATGTTCGTTTTCCACCTCTCATATTAAAAAAAAAACATTACGGAATACGGAGCTTTCTGTCGATGTAAGATGTAATAAACGTGAAGGGAACACTCAGGCAGGGGAAGAAGAGCGACCTTCAATGCTAAAGAACATGCTAAGGAAGAAACGTGTAGAGACTATTGCCAACAGTAATAAAATTAATCCACAGATTAAGACCCTTGTAGCCGCGAATGTGGCGCCACTTTGAATAAAAAATCATATCTCAGCATATAGGATGAATATCAGAAATCTATATACAGTTAGTTCCAAGACAATAAAGTATTTTGATGTTATTGTACCAGCATGTACAATGACGAAGAATGAATGATACCTAGTGCATTAAATTATAACACAGCAAGAAAGTGTTTCGCCTTTACAGACACTAAGAAAAGTCAATGGATATATTCTTAGACTATAATATTTAGAAGTTTATATTAAAGTTAAATTACTTATTAGCCCGTAAGCTACATCGTAATAATTTAAAGTATCATGTTCCAGCATTCAAAATGTTTCGATTTAGAACTAGTACAATCGCACCAAAAATGGGCTCAAATTTCGCGGCTACAAGAGCCTTAATAAATCTTCTCCACGACCCTATTATATACCGTTCTTATTAAGAACAATAACCCCTTGAAAAATGTTGCCAACTTCTAAACTTGTACTAGATTAATAGCTACAGACACAGCTAGAAGACTCGGCTGCGCCGCATTCGGCGTATATTTTTTTGTCGCGTTGTATTCTTATGTTAGCTGAATCTAGTAGGAGCACAGCACAGATCTGACTGAGCTATATTTGGCTCACCAAATAAAACTTAAGTTTTGCCTGCATATTTAATGGATAAATTATACACTGCCGTCTAGTCCCAAATTAAGCAAAGCTTATACTATGGGTACTAGATAACTGATATTATACCTACTTAAATACAGTTTTTTTTGTAAATGTATACATATAATACATAGAAAAAACCCAGACCAAGACAAACAGACATGTTCATGCACACGAATATTTGTCTTGTGCGGGGATCGAACCTGTGACCCCGGAGTCAAAGTAGACATTGCTAGACATTCGACCACCGGGCTCGTCAACAATCATTATCCAACAATTATTAGAGCCAAAACCAAGCTCACATGCACTTGCTGCACCCTGCCGACTTGCGAAAGAGGCTCAGGCGATAGAGAGGTAGGTGGTTTACATCAGGTGGTATTTTGGGGTGAAAATGTTCATCAACATCTTTGAACCAGAGCCAAATTCACACATATATATTATAATATATATGTGTGTGTGTGTGTGTGTATATATATATTAACGATTTAAATAATTATTAATATGTAAATCAGTCTCATTTCGTATTTTGATCGAGTATGACGAACAGTGGAGCAGTGTTAGGTACTGTTGCATTTTAATAAGAAAATACTGCCAATACTTCAAAGTGCGATATATGATTCAATAACTGCACTGACATATAGAGAATTTCAGTTTATTTATCTCTATAGTACCTAATACGACGAGCTCGGTGGCGTAGCGATCAATGACGCGGCTTCGACACAAACGCTCGTGGGTTCGATTCCCACACAGGACAAACATTTGTGTGCATGAACATGTCTGTTTGTCTTGGTCTGGGTATTTTCTATGTATCATAAGTATGTATTTACAAAAAAAAATGTATTTACATATGTTTATTAGTTATCTAGTACCCATAACACAAGCTTCGCTTACTTTGGGGCTAGATGGCGCTGTGTAAATTGTCTGACAATATTTATTTATTTATTATTATAGTAAGTATAGCTTCAGCATATATATAGGTTCAGCAGTAGACCTTTGTCTGAAAATAATCATCATTTCAGACAAAAGATTTATGCTGCAGTAATAACGAAGATGATGACTATTACTCGTACATCTCCACATAAACAACGTTTCAGAACAAATTACGAAATTCTCGCTGGTAACAGTATCATGTTTAAATTAATTATTAAATATCCTTAGTAACTTTGTGATATTAATATACTTGTAGCGTATAAGATGTTTATATTATATAATGGGCAAATTCCTCCGTTGGTTCTGTCAACACCGCGGGCTGTGGCGCGAATTTGCGCTAATGATGTACGATATAATTTGTATCATCGCCAGTCCGGTGGTTCTGTCCAAAATTAATCTGGAATTAGCATGTAGGAAGGTAGGTAAGGGGCAATCGATGCCCCGCTATTACTGAAATTTTACCGAAGAAATTAGACGAAAAGCAAAGTGGTCCATATAAATCTCATAGTGTGCAAGTTAAAGAGCATTGGGTTAAGCTACATCTACCAAGTTAGGGATGGCAAATGGGGGCGGGGGGGGTCTTAGAGTGGAGACATCGTATGAGGCGCTCTCTCTCTGAATAGAACTATAACCTCAAAATCGTTGCTGGTAGTGGAAAGCATTACATAAAGCCATGCATCCAGCAGTGAGTAGATACAGGCTGATAATGATGTACAATCTATGACAAATAAACAATTATTTAAAAAAATGGTTTCCTGTAGGTTTACTACGGGCGACAATTTTACGAGATAACGTGATCAGAAAACATCGGCCGATGGAGTGGAAGAAAGATAGATGCATCACTAGCCGAACGGTTAGGCCGAACACTAGGAACGCTTCATTATCGCTACGCTCTCGCTTGCACGATCGGCTCAGGCGGAACGTGACAATGAGTCATGCTTTTTCGGGCGTGCAGCCGGCGTTCATCGATCACGTCAAAATATAAATATTACAGAGGTACATGTGATTTTGTTAATACAAAATGTCTACAAAGTTTCACCAAATGCCAACAATCACCAGTATCAACAATAAAAAATAAAATATTAATACAGTGAAAAGATGACTCTCCAATTTTATTAATTAATTTATCGATATTTCACCGCCACAAAACCCAATCAATCACTTAATTTGACTGATTCTTGCTACAACTTTATTCGATTCTCGATTCCACCGAAAATTACGTGAGTGATCGCACTCAATGACCCCAGTGTCGCGGGCAATTTATCGAGTTTCAGTAAAATATGACTTTGGGGTTCGAATGACCCGCCCTGTCTCTCGGGACTTACCCGCTAATAGGTCGGCTATTGGATATCTATACGCTTAGACGTTTTTTCGTTGTTCTTGTCTCTTTTCAAAATATTCATCTTCTATATTCTTGATGCGGAATTATTCTTGATGCGGATGCTATACTCTTGATGCGGATTCTGGATGCGGAAGGCGGAGGATCGTATCTGGTGGAAGGCATTAGGGAATCCAGCAGTGGGTAGATACAGGCTGATGATGATGATGATGATCTTCTATATTGGGTATCTATAAAAGGTGTAAGTGGTTCATTACCATCTTTGAACCAAAGTCAACCTCACCTGTACGTGGTTCACTCTGCAGACTGACAAACGAGGCTCTGACGAAAAGAGTGGTAGGGCTTAGAGTATTTTGTAAGCTGCTCGACTGGGAAAATACCTCCCAGATTACCGAGTATCGCAGTCAAATAACAATTCCCTTGAACCCTCAAGGGAATTGTTATTTGGCTGCGGTACTTTGGCTCTTGTATTCCTGCGAGTGAGTGCGGTCACCAGAACGAAAGAAAGGAAGGAGGCTAGCAACGGATCGGCGACCCCTTGGTGTTGCTGATCTCCATGGGCGGTGGCGACTGATTTCCTGTTATGTAAAAAAAATACGCTCATTTATACCCGACATAATATAAGAAAGCTGTCAAAATTAATGCGGTTCTAATTATCTGTTAAAAAGTGTTTTAAAACTTCAGCTAAAAACCTTTCCATGTTAATAAAGTAAAAATCTTTTTCCTCAAGTGATTTTCTTAAACACATTCACTTAAACAGATTAACCTGAACGGTAGGGAAAAAATTACCAGCGTTTCGGTCTAAAGAAAAACCCGCTGAGGTGTACTAACGATTTAGCTAAATTAGTGAACGAATGAGAGAGTGAATGAATGAACAAATAGGCTAAAATGGACGGTTAATATACACTGACAGTGAATGATTCTCTCGAGTTAATAACGACAGAAGGGTTAGCAAAAAATCTGACTGAGTTTCTCAAAGTGTTTTGCTGTAGATTGATGGGTGCTAATAGGTTAGAAGTAATAATTCACATTTTAGAAGAAAAACATGTTTTTTTTTTTTCATTCTCTTGATCAGTTTCAGATATACAAATTTTCCGTTCGCGTAAAATAGTTATGGAGTTTTTGTTTTTAAGTGAGAGGGTGGCAAACCTTGGTCATGTTAGTTATGGAGTTTTTGTTTTTAAGTGAGAGGGTGGCAAACCTTGGTCACCTGATGAAAAGCAATCACCACCGCCCATGGAGATCACAACACCATTTGGTCGCCAATCCGTTGCCAGCCTATACTCCTTCCTTTCTTTCGTATCTGGTGACCTTACTCACTTGCAGGAACATATAACAACCCTCAAAGGAATTGTTATTTGGCTGAGGTATTCTGTGAAGTGGAGGTACTTCCCCAGTCTGGCAGCTTAAAAAATACGCTATGCCCTACCTCTTTTTTCGCCAGAGCCACGTTTGTTAGTCAGCAGGGAATGTACTTTCCGTCAAAGAACTACTCCTTAGGATTGGTGCTATACCATAGGCGCTTGGAATAATGGTTTTTTATCTTATAGACGAGGGGGAAAACGAGCCTGTAAGTTACCTGACGGTAAGCAATCACACGCCGCATGGACACCACTAACGCCAAAAGGTCACTGGCAACAGAGCCAGCGTTTTTAGCTCGATGTGCAAATGCACCGCCAGTTGCTTCAGGTGGTTACAAAGACGCTATTTGTATTTTAGCTTTGTAAAGTATATCTAGAAACATATAAAAATACCTAGAAAAGCTTCTAATGGGTTATTTTTTGTGAACTAACGACATGATAGATATATACATATTACGTAGCCTGCAATATGCAGCAATATACAACATACTCGTACAGTTTTCAATGTACAGGCGTGACAATGAAAAAAATTAAGCACACTTTTATGCGAATGCTTTCATAATGACCAGATTAAAAAAGTAGAGTTCTTAGCTACGTTTGATGTAAGTAAGTAGGTCCAAGATGATCGCCGCCATAAAATGACAAATTACATATTTTTTCACCCCTTCAATGGGCGTATCAAATGAAAAGGCTTGACTAGTAGAATAATCTTGGATTTGAAATTTATCATAATATTAAGATAAATTTCAAATCCAAGATGGCCGCTACCACAAAATGGCGAATTAAATATATTTTTTTCACAACTCCCTCAATATGAATATCAAATGAAAGGGCTTGACTAAACTAGAAGGTTGGAGGTTTTTTAAATTTTTAATTTTATTGTCTTGTTATTCCTATGGTTTTTCAAGTTTATATTTGCAAATAACAATAGCACGCTAAGAACCGTTCCACAATCACTGGGCTCACAAAAATCCAGTTTTATTGACGCCCTCCTACTGCCATGATTTGTAGCGCTATGCATCGCTTTTATGGGGTTATGTTAAAGGCTTTTATGGTTTTTAGATATGGGTTGTTTATGCCATTACCTTGCTTCTTTCATATAATACAGGAATTTTATTACATCTCCATACCCAAACGGGTAAAATGTGTTATGATACAAAATTCTCAAGAACTTGAGCTCTAATCTATATATTTTCTTCGACCCATAATCATCCCAATAATGGGCTGAAATACGGACTTCCCCTCAACCGAAGGGGTGTAGAGCATAGTCCATCACGCTGCTAAACTGCGGATTGGCGGTGTTTTCAAGCCGCCCAAAGGTCACTAGCTGTCTGACTCATCCGACGGTCCGACCGTCGTCTAATGACAACAACCGGAACCGACGGCTTAACGTGCCCTCCGAAGTATGGAGGAGCTCGAGATAAAAAAAGCCATCCATAGAGAGGCTCCGGTAGACGTTGCTTAACTTGCGTGATCGATTAGAGTGACACGCGCAACGACGCCATCGAGCTTCTCAAACTACTAAACTAAACGCGCAAAGTCGTAAAAAAAATTTACGTTTACGAAAATGTTACATAAGTTTCTACTTAACTTAATATTTCCACAGCTCAGCTGCTCACTTATTACTTTGTTTCACCTGCATAACTTATTCACGTAAGTTCGCACGTACAAAAATTCAATCCATCACACTTATTCATAATAAATAAAGCTTTATAAGTTCATAGCGAGCGTGACTAACTGAATAGTGTAAGCTTTTCCCTACATTTTATGCCTATATTTTTTCAGACTTTTTCGGCGATATCAAAAATTGAGAGTTATCATCATCATTATCAGCATATAGATACAGGTTATCCCTATGAATATTATGAATGTAAATATGAGTGTGTTTGTTACACTTTCATGCCGAAACTCCTCAACTGATCATCAAGAAACTTCGTACAAATATTCTCAAAGGTATTAGGAAGGATATAGGATACTTTTATTAAAAAAAAAAAGTAAACGCGGGCGAAGCCGCTGGTGGAGCCTCTTTCGCTAGTCGGTAGGGTGCACCACGTGCAGGTGAAGTTGGCTTTGGCTCCAAAGATCGTGGTGAGAGACTTACACCCCAATATTTTCATTAATAAATAACTTTAGACAAGCTCGGTGGTCGAGTGGTTAGCAATAGCCACTTTGACTCCAGGGTCGCGGGTTCGATTCCCACATAACACAAATATTTGTATGCATGAACATGTCTGTTTGTCTTCGTCTGGGTATTTTCTATGTATTATAAGTAGGTATGTATTTACAAAAAAAAAAATTAAGTATTATAACACTAGTACCCACAATGCAAACTTTGCTTAGTTTGGGACTAGATGGCAGTGTGTGATTTGTCCAGCAATATTTTTTTTATACCACTAAAGTGGCAAACAAGCATACGGCCCGCCTGATGGAAAGCAGTTACCGTAGCCTGGACGCCTGTAACACCAGGGGCATCACACGCGCGTTGCCGATTTATTTATTTATTTACATGATCGGCAAAATAGTCGCTACGTGTAAAAATACCTTTAGTCCTAGCTAAGTTCGTGGCTCGCTAGCGTGTCGAGTCAGAGTAGAAAAGTGTCGGTAATTGTGTTTTCATATTTTTTTGTTCTAATTTCAAAGCGTTCTCGTAACGCAAACGTACATGTTAATGGCTACGATAATAACTTAAAACAACATAGAGTTAAAATTAATAGTGACTTCGTTATTTTATGTAAATTTATTTTATAATTTAAATTAGCAATCTTACTTAGTACATAGGCGAAAGTTTAGATGGACGTATGTTTATTACCCGATCACGATACATGAGCAAGATTTTTTTTTTATTATACTACGGTACCCGACGGTAGCAGACAAGCATACGGCCCGCCTGATGTAAAGCGGTTACCGTAACCCCGTAACCATATTGACGCTCGCAACATAAAATATCACTCCCCCCCCCCCCCTGCCTTCGCAGTATCTCCTTCCTTTCTGTTCACCTCTCTCACTCGCAGGAACACAACAACCCTCAAGGGAATTGTTATTTGGCTGCGGTATTCTGTGAGGTGGAGGTACATTCCTCATTCTTTCTCTTTTCGCCAGAGCTTCGTTTGACAGCCAGCAGGGTGTACCGCGTGCAGGTGAAGTTCGCTTTGATTCAAAGATGTTGATGAACCACGTACACCCCAATATTTCTTCAGGATTTCAAGATTGTTCAAGGAAGGCGTGACGAGGTTTTTATAGGATCGGCAACGCGTGAGTGATACCTCTGGTGGTGCGAGCGTCCATAGGCTGCAATAACTGCTTACTATCAGACGGGTCGTGTGCTTGCCCTACATCTTAGTTGTATAAAAAAAAATGTTATTTGTTTATATTAATAGTACTTTCCTGTAAGACGTAGGTACTTCTCCAATCGTACGCGGCATGTACTACCTCTTTTCGCCAGAGCCTCGTTAATTAGTCGAAAGAATGCACCACGTGCAGGTGAGATTGGTGTAGGATCTAGAAATGACAGTGACTCCTCAAACATAACATTTTAAATAAATCATTTAACGACTAGAGTGCGTTTCATCAAATAGTTCCTATGCCGTCAAGTTGGTACTAACCTTTATTGCTATGGTAATTGAGGCGATTGATTTTGATTTTCATAGTAGTACCAACATGACGGCATAGGAACTATTTGATGAAACGCACTCGAGCCTGTTTATTAATAATTTAAATAAATTATTTAACTCGCCTGTTTCATTTTAACATCACGATCGGCTATCGATCGTTCATCAAAGGTACGTCTACCTCATCCAACCAGGTCAAGCTAAGTATACCAGGCTAACAGAGGCTATTTATATTACCCACTTCGCTAAACTTCAAACTAAAAGTGCATAATTAAAACTAAATTAATTTGGTAGCTCTGCAGAGTTTGAACTATGAAGTTCGTTGCTGCCAACACTTTGAGATTGCTGGATAGTTTTAACCGGTAATTTACAAGTATAGAGGTAGCACAGAAGTTTTGGGGTGTAAGTGGTTCATCAACATCTTTGAACCTAAGCCAACTTCACCTGCACGCGGTACACCCTGCTGACTGACAAACGAAGCTCTGGCAAAAAGAGAGGTAGGGAGCGTAATTCTAAGCTACCCGACTGGGGAATGTACCTCCACCTCACAGAATACCGCAGTCAAAAGCACAGTATCGTGGTTACCGTAAACATATAAACGCAAATCGCATCATGAAATATTGCAAATATCACTTGGATCACCACCACTACCTTCCTGGTTACTACAGGACACAAAGTAGCACTCGCAAGAACACAACAACCCTCAAATGAATTGGAATTATTTGGCTGCGGTATTCTGTGAGGTGCAGGTGCTTCTCTAGTCGAGCAGCTTACAATTACGCTTGCCCTACCACTCTTTCGCCAGTACCTCGCAATATAATATCATGCCATTGCTTCTTTTTTTTTCTCCGTACCTCTTACCATATCATAAAAATCACAAGAAAATGATTGCTCTACAGTACGGTAGTAGAACGCTTTGCTTCGCGGCACCGCAAGTACCGCAACGCAATGCTTGATGGCGCGTTGCGTGGCGGGGCCGCGACGAGGTTATGTGTTTCGGCTCATAATGTTCCATGTAATTAAATTTATTTTTACCGACCAGTTTAGCCTTAGGCTAAACTGGTCAGCTAAACTAACTTAGCTCAAGGTAAACCGAAGGTGTTTGTGTTTCGAAACACAATTAGCATACATTAATTGCTTTAGTTATAGGTTATTTAAGTTTAAGGTAGGTAAATTAATTAGATAAATTAAACGGGTCACTCACGTCTTTTTGTCGGGACAGCCGACTAGTTTCGATCTCAAAAGGAGACCTTCATCAGGGCGAATGTCCAGACACGTCCACCCTTTGTCTCTCGCGCCGAACACTGCGCGCCAATGCGCGCGCCGCACGACTGGAAAGGGTGGTGGGGGGTTGGTGCGTTGATTGGTGGACATTCGCCCTGATAAAGGTCTCCTTTTGAGATCGAAACTAGTCGGCTTTCCCGACAAAAAGACGTGAGTGACCCGTTTAATTTATCTAATTAATTTAGTATAATGTCTCACGTGAGTTTTAATAATATTATTTTAGGTAGGTACTTTAGTTTTATAGTGTATTTTATGTATTATTCTACTAGATGTTATAAATAAATAAAATATTGCTTTGTAAATAACAAAAACAGTATATTCAGTTTTGTGGTAGCCGATTAAAAATAGCTTACAGTTTCTGCAGTACACTCACGTAGAGTGCCGTGCAGCTGACGTTGACAGCTGACGCCGCGTTTAACTTAATAGTTCAGACGTCAGACTGCCTGATGCAGTTATGTAAGACGAGGTTCCCATCATCTTAGATAATTAAATTACCTGATCATAGAGTATAGAATAATAGAAGGAACAAGTTGATTAACAAATTTTGATTTTTACGTGAATAAGTCTTTAAATTTGCTGCCATACGGGGGCAATTCAAAAAATCGAATGATAACCAAATCGGGGGATACAGTTTGGCGTTGTAGTTCTGAATCTACGGTCTACATCCAAAATTCAATCAACACTGGATAGATGAGATGAGTAGAGTAGAATATATTGTGCTATGTAAGGACTATTGACAATCGTGTGCGGGGGAGGGTGAAGCGCTGCCGTTTTGAGATAATTTTAGTGCCAGTTATTCACGTACATAACACGGCCGTGACTTAGCCACACCCCATTTTTTGTATTCAACATTGGTATAGATTTTTATGAAGACCGCGCATACGAAATAGCGGTTATAATTAATATGTTTGTTTATTAATACTTATATGATTTTTTACAGGTAAGTCATCACAAATGTACAAAAACGAACAAAATTTTTTGGTCTGTAAGTATAAAAGAATATTCGTAAATCTACTACTTTATACCAAAGCCACTACTTATATAAATGTCTCGCCTTTGACTGTTACATTAACAATAACGTCTATGCAGAGCGAGATTGAGCGTGTGTGCGTGCGGCGCCGAACAAACTCTCTAGTCTCTGAGCCTCTGATGGAAGTGAGGTCGACTCATGAGAGCGGCAGGGAGTGGCAATACACGAAAGCACTTTTACTTATACTGTGATCTAGTGACGTAATACTTTTACTTTACTGAAATAAAAACCGCGGGTACCTATAGTTACGGTAGCTTTTGTTTCCGTTTACAACCCTTAAAATCTATTTTTTTTTTAACAAATAGTTTTACGGCTCTGAAATCAATGTACTTTTGAGCCCGTCTTTGTTATTTCATTGTCCTACCTTGGGATATGCCGAAAAATATTGTCAGGAGTCTTCTTGTTCTTATATCACTTGTAACAAGTCAACAATAAAACTGATAGTGCAATTTTTCTGCTGTATAACACCACTTCTTGGAATGACTCGGCAGACCCGATTCGTACACTTTTAATCTAAGATTCTACAAACTTTATGCACTCAAATGATTACTTGCATCTTTGTAGCTGTCTCCAACACCACGTATCCATGACATTGATTGTTCTCTTTTCCTTAAGCCTCAAGGTATCAGTTCAGTAGAGAAAAATTGGAAAGACGAGACTTCGCATCAGTCTCACCTTTGTGCTCGATAATGATGATGATAAATGTAATATAGACGGTTATTATATAACCATTACTTATATAGTGTACTAGCACAAGTGGATCGCTTAGTTTTACTAGGCCAGGCTAAGTTCAGGCAACTTAAGCAACTTTCCGAATTATACGGGCCCCGAGTTGAAATTTAAAAAGTTTGCAGTGTTGTTTGTTACCCGGTATGAACTTTACTCTTTTTCATTACGGTTTTGCGTTTGGTACTTTTTATTATTTATTATTGAATAAAGTAGACAATATAGATATAAATAAATATTCCTGGACAAATTACACACGACCATCTAGTCCCAAACTAAGCAAAGCTTGTACTATGGGAACTAGATAACTGAAATTGTACTTAAATACATTTTTTTTTGTAATTACATACATATAATACATAGAAAATACTCAGACAAGACAAGACAAACAGACATGTTCGTGCACACAAATATTTGTCTTGTGCGGGGATCGAAATCGCAACCTCGGAGTCAAAGTGGCCATTGCTAACTAACCATTCGACACATTACATTAGATAGATATAATCCGTCAATTATGTGCCTACCGCCACTTAGTCACGTCTCGGTTCTCTTAATTATATCAAAAATTTCAGCTAAAAATGTTCTTTATAAAAAAGTTCCTATATTTATATGGCGAAATGCTTCACGTACGAATGTAGGTAGGTAGTCGCGCGCCTAAAATCTTTTGCAATACCTGCTAAAGGTGATTAAGTTATCTTATACAAATCTAAGATCCTCTGAACACTTCGTTATACAATAAAGTTTTGACTTTAACTTTGACTTATCATAAGGAAGGTTCTTACCACCATCAAAGTACCATACAATTTCATCATCATCATCATCAGGTCATTTTAGTCTCCACTACAGAAGCACGACCCTCTCTCATCCGTCCCAGACAGAAGGAGGATTTGGCCCACACTCCCCACGCTGGCCAGACGGGTTGGGGAGGCCTGATCGATGTTTTATAATGTACTCGTATTTCCCTTAGTCACCTTGTACGACATCCACGGGAAGAGACGGAGTGATTCTATTCTAGTCTGCCGGAAACCACACGGCCAATTTAATTGCAAATTAAGTTTTGCGTAGTAAGAGAGCCGATTATATAATATTGACCTCGTGGGAGCGTTGAGAGAGTGGAACACAACTTGTATACTGGCTCTCTCTCACCCCAGAATGTCCGTTGCGAGAGGCGGGGTGGCAGCTGAAACCGCAGAAATAAACAAACGACGCAAATATGTATCTGTCACATAAAAGTACATATTTGTTTTGTTTGAAATCGTGACTGTCAGCCCATGGGGTCCGCCTGCGAAGAAGTTTTATAAAGAAATGTCTTCGCGTTTGATCATCGCCGCCGGGGACAAGAGGGCTGCTCTTTCTTCACTCAGAGAATAAGCATTGCTATTCAGCAGGAAAATACAACCAGCGTTCTTGCCACTATACTATACGGGCACTGTTTTTTTTAGTTTTATATTATTAGCTGGCCCGGCGAACTTTATATCGACTTTAAATATTTTTACGTAATTTTTTCCAATGAGTTATAAACTATCCTATCACTCAAGTTCGGTCAAACTGCACACACTGTGCAAAATTTTATTACAATCGGTTCAGTAGTTTAGGATTCCATCGCGGACAAACAACGTGACATGAAATTTTTATATACATATTAAGATTATTTTTAATTTATTGTCATTAAGTTTATTTTTAGTTAAGTTATTGTTTGTTGTTTAGTTTAAACAAAAATTGCTATTTAAATATAACTAAAGTAATCTTTAGTTATATTTAAATAGCAATTTTTGTTTATATGTATAATAGTATTTAATCGTTTATTTGCATTTTTCCACATAATACACAAGAATCTGTTAATTTAATCTATTAACAACACATTTAGTGCATAATTGTGTGATATATGTTCTACAGTAACGCAATTCTTATTAGTAAAAGCGACCAAAATTAGTAAATAATATATTTTTAGGTTACATACATTAAAAAAGAATTACCTACTATAAATTACTAATAGATCACTTCATTGTCATCTGTTAGTTCTTCGGTCTGTCTGTCTGTCGAGATTCTTTTCGCGAGTGAATGAAGGAACGCGTATCCACGCGGTATCAAGTTGAAATAAGAAATACATTCTCTTCGTTGAAGTTGTGATAAAAATGTAACCTCCCTAAATTCAACTCAGTTCATAAACATGGCCGTTTATGCTTATTTGAAATCCAGTATCAAAAAGAAGTAGATAGCACGATTTAGAATCGGTTTCACTTGGTATATAAGGTAAATTAGTAGAAGGATAAAAAAAACCGGACAAGTGCGAGTCGGACTCGCCCATCGAGGGTTCCGTAGGTACGTAGTATCATTATTAAATTTGATATTTTTCACTATAAATAAGAAATAATGCGTCGAAAAAAATAAATAAAATATATTTTGCAATGTGTACATCAAGCCCTTTCATATGATACCTCATTTGAACTAGTAGTTTCAATTTGAAATTTCGACACCCTATAAAAAATATAGACCCCCTATTTTTTAGATCTATTTACAAATGTATAGTTTTGAGATTTATTCCTGTACTTGTAGTCTATAACGATGTTACTTGCCAAATTTCATAGTTCTAGGTCAACGGGAATTACCCTATAGGTTTTGATTCCTTTGAGTGTGTCGAAATATGCGTTTTTTGCTGAATAAACGGCCGTAACTTTTTTCTACGTAAACTTAGCAGTTTGATTTTTTTTTAACTTCATGGGACCGTAGATCTGTGTATACAGTTCAAATTTCAGCTTGATACCTCCACGCATTCTCGACATAGAAATGTTTGACAGACAGACAAACAGACAGACAGACAGACAGACAGACAGACAGACAGACAGACAGACAGACAGACGGACAACAAAGTGATCTTATAAGGGTTCCGTTTTTCCTTTTGAGGTTCGGAACCCTAAAAAAGAGAATATACTTGTTATTTCCTAAAAAAAACTTAGAAAAATTGTTACCATTATTATCTATTTTAATAAAAATATTATTTATTAATTGTAATGAATGATAACACACACATACAGCACAGGTTAGCTGGAGATCTCTTAGAGAAATAAGCTCGCCTTTGCAAAACTACAAAATGTTGCATTTAAACTAGTTCTGAGAATTTTTATATTGTGTTTATTTGTTATGTATTTTATTAATGTGTAATAAAGAAAACGAGCGAGATTTAATATTCAATACAGTGTTCCTGAACGTATCTTCTTTAATTTATTCTATACTCGCACCCACATAAACCAGTCCTTCCCAAACTATGTTAGGTTGCGAGCATATATTGGGTGGCGTTTGTATAGATTCAATAAAACATCACAGCCCTAACACGCCCTACGAACCATTTCTCCTTCATATTAGGCATGGAGTGTGTTCCAAACTTAGATTTTCCCGGTACGATAAATCACCCACTTAAACAAGCCCAATCAAAGATAGTTAAAGGTAGTAGGTATAGTCACCACTTCAACCATACAAACAATTACCATACAAATAATTAACTGGGATATGGGTCTCCGTTGAATCGAATTGGACTCAGAGCGTACTTCACCAAGCTCTTTAATTAAGAATTGACGGAGATTCAGTATTTCTGACTTAATGTGAACCAACTGTTGTACCATTCACTTAACGTGCCCTCCGAAGCACGCAGAAGCTCAAGATAAATAAAAGACATAAACAGACTTTCGTCGATGTTGCTTAACTTCATTGTTTTACGTGTGATTTTATAAGATTTTTGTTAACAATAATGGGGGATCCATTTTGGAGGCGTAGACTCCAAAAAATCCATTCATTATTGTTCATTCATCATCGGACATCGAGTACAAAGAACGTGATAACAGGCTATTAGAATAGAAATAAAAATTACTCTTCATAAAACAATAGACTAAACTAAACAAAAACTATAATTATAATTGCAGAAAATATGAAACTCAAAACAATATCAACACAAAACAAACGAAAACTGAACTCGGGGAATGGTTGAAATAAGTTGCAGCGAGTTTAAAAGACTCATTGTGTTTGAACAATGATTCGGAACGAAATGAGACGTTGACAAACACTGGATAAAGGTCGTGGTACACATGATCGTTTTCTTCTATAAAATCGTGCTAAGGTCTGGTCGCCGAAAAGAACAAAAAAACGCCGCACTGCAATCAATTCGCGCGAAAATATTAAACAGACTAATTGCGTTCGTTTCGCTTCACGAAACGGCGCGCGTTCCCGCGTCCTGCGTGCGTTTGTTCACGTACACTTCGATAAGCATCGATTGTCTGATGTCGCTCTTCGCCTCGCCACTTCGCATTCGCGCCTAGATCGTCTATCCAAGACGCTGTGAAATACAAACAGATCGATTCAAACTCAAAATTTAGAAATTCTGACTTAGGATTCGTATAGAGCATCAAAAAGTAGTAATGTAAAGTGACCTTGGTTTTCGGATATCAATTCGGGATTTCAAAAAATAAAATAAAAATTTCGCTATAGTGGCGCATGCTGCGCGTCCGATGTTTTTATTTAAATTGATTCATTAATTCAGTAACATGACGCTACCTGAATTTTATTTATAAAAGACACAACAAAATCGACAAATACAAACCGCTAAATAAATGTATACCTAACTCATATTATCGGCGTGTATCTGGATGTGTATGTTTTGAGTTGGCGTAATGTGCATCGAGATGAAGATTGTGTTATGCATGAAAGAAAACGCGTGTACGAGCATGCGTGTTGCCACGCACAAACTGTACCAGGGGCCTTGAAGCCGATCCCATCGGATTTTTTGATTGCGAATATCAAACTTCAGCTTAGATTTACGGTACCTGTGCTTAGCTTCATCATCATCATCATCATCTCAGCCATTGAAAGTCCACTGCTGGACCTATGTCCAGAGATCTAGAGGGGAGGCATAGGCCTCCCCTCTAGATCTCCAATAAGACCGGTTGGAAGCGGCTTGCATCCAGCGCGATCCTACGGTCTTAATGAGGTCGTCTGTCCACCTTGTGGGTGGACGTCGTGACGTGCTTAGCTTAGCTGGTAGAAATTCTGAAGTTCTGCCAACTAAGCTGAAATGTCTGTCAATAACTAAAACGTGAGACCCATTTTACTAATCAAAATATTGGATGTTAATCGGCTTCAGCTCCGGCTGTAGGGCCCCAGATTCAACTCAGAGGGGAGGTGACATCAGTTCACAAGAACCTGCATTCTATACATAATTCTAAAATTACTTATTGTACCGATAAAAGTAAAGAAATTGTATCGACATTCTACACGCTTACATGTCAGTGAATATAATGCCAAGAGATCGCAAGAGAGAAAAAAATGAGAATGAGAGCCTATTAACAGACCAGCAGTTCACGAAGCCTTTCTAACATAGCATACCAAATGACTCTATTTGTATTTACTGTTTTTTACTTTGAGCGCGATCAAATGGATCATGTAATTCAGTTCAAAAGTGAGCTTCGAGGGGTTTTTTAAGATTAAATCAAGCGTACAGACGTCTGAGACGTCACTGAACCGATAAGTCTGAGAATATACTTGTCCCCGAGCCAGCAACAGATTCACATGACCAGTTTCTTCCCAAGCGAAAACTAGTGAAATGATTCGCAAAGTTGTGTCATGAAGCCTAAAAATTGTCAGATGCATTTCTGTATGTGGGATGAGTAGCAGCCTCCCAAACATGTTGAATTACTACTACTACGTCGGGTGGCAGACAAGCATACAGCCCGCCTGATGTGAAGCGGTTAGTCATTAACGCTCGCGACGTAAAATATCGCCCGCGCGCCGCCACCCCCACTGCCAAGGCAGCATCTCCTTCCTTTCTGGTGACCTTTATCACTCGCAGGAATACAACAATCCTCAAGGGAATTGTTATTTGGCTGCAGTAGTCTGTGAGATGGAGGTACATTCCCCAGACGTGTAGTTTACGAATACGCTCCCTACCTCTCTTTTCGCCAGAGCTTCGTTTGTCAGTCAGCGGGGTGCACTGCGTGCAGGTGAAGTTGCCTTAGGCTCAAAGATGTTGATGAACTACTTACACCCCATAATAAAAAATCAGTCATTTCTCTCTGAGTTGAAAGTTTTTAGCTACAACACTAACAAAAAACACGTCAGCTGCTATAAGGTGGTGGAATATACTTCAGTGGGGTGGAGTATTACTAGAAGTGTACATGGTCGCCCGAACATATTTTAAACTTTCAGTATAAAATGATCCTGTGTAGCAAAGAGACGTACATAAGCTTAGTTATTCAATCACGCTGATCGCTCAAATTCATCCATAGACATTAGAACTGAAATGGTCGCGTCTCAGTACCAGATAGATTTTCACGCGAGCACCACTAAGTTGTCGAATAATGTGCATATTAGAGTGTTTTCAGGACACTATACTATGAATTTGGGGTGTAAGTCGTTCAACAACATCTTTGAACTAAAACCAACCTCACCGGCACATGGTGCACCCTAGTGCCTGATAAATGAGGCTCAGACGAAAAGAGAGGTAGGGCATAGCGTAATTCTTAAGCTGCCCGACTTGGGAAGTACCTGCACCTCATGGAATACCGCAGCGAAATAACAATTTCCTTGAGGGTTGTTATATTCCTGCGAGTAAGTTAGGTCACCTAGAAAGAAAGAAAGGAAGGAGTATAGGCTGGCAACGGATCGGCGATCTCTTGGCGTTGCAGATCTCCATGGGCGGTGGTGATTGCATATAAAAAAATTAAGTTTCCAGTAGGTATGCCAGGTTACCAATACTTGGACTGATGCCTGCCTACAGTCATGTGTATCACAGGCTTAAGGTATAGACCATAGACCATAGACCATAGAGGCAACAGTGTCGCACTCAGGTCTCGGGGCAACCCGACGTAAACAATGCTCCTACATAGAGTACACAGTCTGCTTCATTCCATCTAGATATCGTTCTCTATATGTCTATTACAATTGAACGTATAATTTAATTATGTTATTTTATAAGGTCGAACTCTTCACCTTCCCATGGCTCCACCAACCCCGCGGTCATATGAGCTGAATCGCGGGAGATGCGCGCGGAATCTTTTTGCTACAACTTCAACTTGCAGGGAGTCAAGAAGTGCCGCGAGCAATTCTTGACTCCCTGCAAGTTGTTTTCTTTCTCTTTCCCTTGTCCTTATAGCGCTTTCTCCCCATTCTGGGGCAGCGACTTCCGCGGTTACAGCTACGCCGCCAACCGTAGAGTATAGTAGTATTTAATAAGGTCAGTCACAAATGAAGAAATAAAGTTTAGAAGTTACTTAATTTCGTTGTTACGTAAGGTTTGACCAAAGGCCCACTAGACATTCCCACCACTGTGTGCCTTTTGTAGCCAATATTATCATAATCATAATCATTTATTTGCATTCGTGTTACAGAATAGGTCTTATAAACGTATGAATTTAGTACAAACACGAACCCTGTTAGGGCGTTGCAAAATATTTTCTAAATATAAATTACAAATATTATAATGTCAATTAAATTATTAGACAATTAAATTATTTCCAAATTACATACATATTCATTCATTATTTATGTCAGTTTTATATAATAATTAAAAGATAAAAGTTACATTTAGAATGTCAAGAATATTATATTAACATATTATAATGGCTATTAAATTATTTCAAAATTACACACATAGTCATTATTTATGTCAGTTTCATATATTAATTAAAAGATAAAAGTATGGCAAGGATATTACATAAAAATTATAATTAGATTTTTCAGCACAATTATTATTATTCGACATTTAGCAATAATTAGTCAGAGATTTATAATTTATCATTTAAGAATTCCTGTATATCATAGTAACATTTTTCCAACAGAATAGTTTTCAAGGCATTTTTAAACTTAATAATGTTGTTACTCTCCTTTATGTGGTTCGGTATTTTATTATAAATTTTTACAGCTATGCCAACTGGGCTTGAGTGGACTAATTCCAATTTGGAGTCTGGCAGTGTCAGCTTCGTTTTCGGGCGTAAGTTTTGAGGCCGTGAATATAGTGTGAAGAGATGAAAATTTTTCTTTACGAAAAGAGCCGTTTCTAAATAATATTAACAGCGGCGACCACCATAAAAGACAATAAACAATGAAGTCTACTGCAGTGACGGAGCTACGGCTGCCTTGGAACTCACAACGAATTTAATCAGAAGAAATTAGTAGAAGTAGGAAGTTTTTGGAATTTTACTTCAACTCTTAGCAATATGAGACACAGCAATATGGCAAATAAGGCATTAAAAACTTAAAGTGATGGCTAGTTAAGAGAAGCTCAACTGCCGTGTACCTACAAATTGGGGGCCTAAAACAAAGAGTTTGTTACCTAACACATCGATTCCAATAATACGAATAGCAAATCGTCTGAACGCTTAGTAATTCTCCCTTACTACGTAAGATTTATCAAATATCGTTAAGGAAGTACAAAATTGAATCGCCGACAGGAAAAGAGGAAGTACAAATATTTTTGACGAACATAGTGTTCGATGTTCGTTAGCGATACGCTTATGCAATTAAATTTTTTTCTTATCTTCTTGGAAGCAATGCCAACCTCACCTACACGTGGTGCACAAACGAGGCTCTGGCGAAAAGAGAAATAGGGCATAGTGTATTTTTAAAGCTGCCCGACTGAGGAAGTTCCTCCACCTCATCTGTGAGGTGGAGGTACTTCCTCAGGGGTAGGGTATTGTTATTTATACTTAAACCAAAAACCCTTGAGGGTTGTTGTGTTCCTCCGAGTGATTGAGGTCACCAGAAAGAAAAGAGTACAGGCTGGCAACGAATCGGCGACCTATTGGTGTTGCTGATCTCCGTGGGCGGTGGTGTTTGCTTTCCATCAGGGGCCTTACCACAAGCTCTATACGCAGGAATAAAACTATGATGGTTGCGTATTTATCAATGAATTTCATGCATAAATTCGCAACCATGATGGTTGCATTCCTGCGTTTAGAGCTTGTGGTAAGGCCCCATGCTCGTTTGCCCTTCTCTCACTATAAAAAAATTGGTTGCCTGTAAAGTCGGTATACGGGCGAAAGTTTTACGTGACAACGACTTTGAGTGGTAAAATGTTTTCGAGTGGAAGGGACGCATGCCTTTCACTTTTTATGTCTGTCTCTCTCGCTCTTAGGCGGGCTAACCATGCCCGAGTGTAAGGGACGCGTGCCTCTCACTCGCTCTCATTGTGAGCGCATAACGTGAGCGCGGAGCGTAACGCAGTTTCTTGAAGTGTCACCCGGCTAACCAATTTATAAGACGTTGTCACGTCAAAAGGAAAAAATTAAAGACCATATAGGTATGCTTCAACAACTCTACGTCATTCTTATTAACTTTTAATTGTTCTTAATAATAACAAAAACTTTCATGAATTTGTAAACTTTTTGATAGTACTGACTACGACTTTAACTGGAAGTTATTCATATCCCGCTCGGATAACTTTTAAACTAAAAATTGCATAATTAAAGCGTAGATTAACTTCATAGCTTCTTAACAAAGTTGAAATTGAGTTAGCAATCTTGTACTATGGAAGAGATTTTATAGGGATGCAGAACTGCGAGGCAGAATGCCTTCATTGGGTTTTGTGTGTTCCGTTATACTTGAGTTAAATTTAAACGTACTGGATTAATTTTGCTAGGACAAGTCTTCTTATCTTTTTCTTTTTCGCTATATCTGTAAAAGGCAACTGTTATTGACTGATGTATACTTAACTTATATATACATACTGATCTGTACATAACCTATATACAGTGGTTGAATGGGTTAGCAATAGCCACTTTGACTCCGAGGTTACGGGTTCTATCCTCACACAAGACAAATATTTATGTGCATGAACATTTCTGTTTGTCTTGATCTGGATGTTTTCTATATGTATTATGTATGTACGAGTATTTACAAATAAAATTGTATTTAAGTATAATATCAGTTATCTAGTACCTACCCATAGTGTCTCATCTTGTCTGCTTGACGGTGCCTATAGATTTTTTAATCATGCGATATTTAATTTGGACATGTGACCATAGATGTGTGTAGCATAACTATGAACATAAGACATTTTTTTTTTTTTTTATTCTTTTATTTTTTGACCATGTGATATTGAATATTTATAATCATGTATTAATTGTATTTTATAATAAATTTAAACTTTGTAATGTAACTTGACATTATTTTTTGACGTTAGTTTGTTACATTGTTGCATTGGGTGAATTTACCTGTAATGATAATGTATTTCTCAATAAAAAAATAAAAAAATAGTATAAGCTTTTCTTAGTTTATCATATACTGCGTACATCTAGTCCCAAAAAAAGCAAAGCTTGTACTATGGGCCATGTGTAATTTGACCAAGAATGACTAGTGGACGGATCGGGTTGAAATTTGGCATCTACAAAGGATGCCGGGTTGTGCGTATACGATATTTTTTATACTACGTCAGGTGATAGGTATATGGCCCCATTGATGTAAAGCGGTTACCATAGCTATATTAACGCTCGTCACATGAAAAGTCGATCTCGTACTTACGAAAGAGACTCTAGCAAAAGGAAGGTAAACCACAGTGTATTGGCACACCCCGGCCACTCCATACAAATTTCGCGTCATTTACTACTACATAAACAATGACGTCCGTGCAGAGCGCGAATGAGCGTGTGTGCGTACGGCGCTATACAAACTGTTCCAGATTTGTCTCAAAGGAGAGGTGAGGTCGACACGAGAGAGCGGCAGGGAGAGGCCATACTGTACGTAGTACTATTACTTATACTGCGGTATTGGTAAGCTGCCTGACTGGGAAGTACCTGTACGACACAAAATACCGCAGCCAAAGAACAATTCCCTTGAGGGTTGTAGTGTTCCAGCGAGTGAGATCACCAAAAAGGAAGGAGTTACTGCGTTGGCAACGGGAGTGGCGGCGCGAGAACGATATTTCATGTTGCGAGCGTTAATACGAATTTGACAAACGTTTCACATCAGGCAGGCCGTATGCTTGTGTATAAAAAAAACTTCGAAATAAAGGATAATGGAACTGGTTGTACTGTTTTAAGTTTACATCAAATGAAGAGAGGACTGTGAGTCATCAGGCGGGCCATATATTTGTGTTACGTCCTAAGGGTTCGTAACAAAAACTCTAAAAACAGTTCGTTGATCCGCGTTCCTATATATACATACGGAGGTATCATTAATCGGAAATCAGACGAAATGAGATCATCCGGCAGGATGCAACGAATTACATTGGGGAGCCGTGTGTGAATGATGCGTGCCTTTGATGTTGTGCTAATCAATTTCGTAGGCAATTTTATCGCATGTATCGGCGCTGTATAGCGAAAACGTTATTTGTTCATACTATTTTTAGCCACGTTTATGTGGTTCTTTTTTATAGCCTACTGTGAGAACAATTTGTGCCTGCCAATAACTCACCTATTTGTTATAAATAAATAAATAAAATAAATATTCCTGAACAAATTACACACGGTCATCTAGTCCCAAACTAAGCAAAGCTTGTACTACGGATACTAGATAAAATCAAAATCAAAACTGATATAATACTTAAATACATTTTTTTTGTAAATACATACATATAATACATAGAAAACGCCCAGACCAAGACAAACAAACATGCTCATGCACACAAATGTTTGTCTTATGCGGGGATCGTACCCGCGACCTCGGAGTCAAATTGGGCATTGCTAACCATTCGACCATCGAGCTCGTCATTATGAACAGCGGTGACGAAAAAGTCAATGAATAATGAAGTCCATCCTTGTATCGGGAATGAAACTACAGTCGCCTTGGAACTTACAACGTTTGTGGATTATGAGAAAGCTTTTGATGTGATCGAGACGTGGGTAGTGCAGTCTCTCCAGAGATACGCCAGTGATCATAGGTATATCGAAGTGTTGAATCATCATCATCATCATCAGGTTCATTTTAGTCTCCACTACAGGAGCTCGACCGTCTCTCGTCCGTCCTAGACGGAAGGAGGATTTGGCCTACACTCCCCACGCTGCAGCTGGCCAAACGGGTTGGGGAGGCCTGATTGATATTTGATAATGTATTTCCCTTAGTCGCTTTGTACGACATCCACGGGAAGAAACGGAGTGATTCTATTCTAGTCTGTGTTGTGTTGAATATTATATACAAAAACGCCTTCATATCAGAAGTGTCATTGGGCAGGCCACATAACTCACTGAACTGATAACCGTTGGGACAGAAAGGTCCTGGAGTTTGCAGGAATAGTTGTCAAGGACAATATTTTGGATGCTTTTTATTGTCTTAGTAAATAGCATTATTATCATCATCATTATCAGTCTGTACTTACCCACTGCTGAATATAGGCCTTCCCTAATGCTTTCCAGCATATGCCATCCTGCGCTTTCTGCATCCAACCGCTACCAGCTACTTTTTTGAGGTCGTCGGACATTCTAAAGAGGGGGCGCCCTACCTCCTCCTCCTACGTGGCCTCCACTCTAGGACTTAAATTTAGGAAAGCTACCCAGCCCAATCCATTGCATCTATCGATCTATTTGTTGATATTACCCCGGCCCAGCTGTATGACCCGCCCGAGGTAGACGTAGTCTTTAACCACTTCAATATATAATATAAATAGCATAGTAGAGTAAATTAAAACCTGGCAAATGTTAGTTGAACTCCCGTAGAGAAGGTTCCGTACGATGAATACATACGAGTAGTGTCGAGTGCTTGACCTACTTAAGTTGAACGTGTAGCGCCAAAATAGTAGCGTACGGTTTAAAACTGCTGGTAACTCTACCTTAGCATTTCTGGACAAAGCTGACAGTTAATGCTGACAATTTTTTAATATTACGTATTTAAAAATTGTCAGCATTCAGTTTCTCATGTAAAAAAAAAATGGTTGTCTGTAAAGCCGGCTTATGGAATTTTACGTGATAACGTTATAAGAAAATCTTAGCTTAGGCCGATCGTGCCTCTCTATCGCTTGTTCCGCGCTCTCACTTGCACGCTCGACTCAGGTGGAACGTAACAATGTGTCGTGCCGTTTCGTGCGTGCATCCGGCGTTCATCGATTTATGATTTTATTACGTCAAAAAATATAAAAATAATACGCTAAATTTAACAACTTACAAACAATTTAACTCCGTCAAAACGATGTATTTCACAACTGTAATCCGCAGAAACTACAAAAACGAAACTTTCCCCAATAAAAGACCTAAACAACCAAATATCGGCCTCTGCTTATGACAAGTCCATTCCTTGCAATACGCTATACACATAAATTTGTCTCGAATAAACACTATACTTATTCGAAGTTTCACTCGGCTAGCTTATTGGCTGAGACAAATGCAGTCTCAAAATTCAACCTTAACGCGTTGAAATAAGGGTAGTTAACGTTCGGATCGTGGTTCCGGATAATCCCAAATGACTAATCTTAGGGTACTTCAGCCGCCTTTTGCAGATGTCGATCGATTAATCTTCCCATCGGAATTATTCGGGCTGTTGACTGGTTGCCATGGGAACAGTTCAGATCCCAACTGAGATTTAGATGCTGATGTGGGTAATCTGTTTAGTGACGATGCATTTGAATATTATTGAATTCGGTGGTAATTTCAGAGTTCTATGTCTCTCGGAGAATATAAGCTTTCTTCATCAACCCATATATTCATCCCTATATACGAGTCTCCCTTCAATAAAATGGATTTTAAAGCGTACTCTACCAAGCTTAACACATATGTATGCCACAGCATTGACCAGTATTTTCAAGTCCCTCAAAGGCACTAACTAGGCTTCACCATTTTCAGTATATAATAAATGGATTAAATCAATGCTTTATGTGTTTTTGTGTGATGCACGTACAGACTACATACCACTATTACATTTACCACTTAACGCAATAAAAATAAATTCTACCCATGACACATTCATGATTGGCGATCTACCACAGTATGTTTTTAAAAGCATTTTCTACAAAGTACGGTGAAATTGTGGAATCAACTACACTCATCAGTGTTACCGAACAAATATGACTTTAAAGTTTTCAAGAAAAGAGCCTATATTTCCCTAAAAAGGCTGACACCGAATCAGTGACCTTGTGAAGTTACTGATGCACATAGGCTACAGCCACCCGGGCCATCTTTGATCATTATTAGTCATTGCTTACCATCAGCTAACCCATATGTTCGTTTGCCTCCCTCTTTTAAACATAAAATAAATCAGTAGAAAGTGCGTATCTGCACACATATAAAAAAAAATATGTGGAAGATAACAAAAGAGTAATAGGGCACGAAATTATTTTAATTTTTTTATCTATCTTTCTGTATGTACAACACGCTTATCTCCAAAATAATGAACAAATTTTTCACAAATACATTAAGCTCAGCTTCGAGTAATATTATATGCTTTGTTTAATTAAATTCTGGTCTCGGTGAAAAAAGTAAAGTGGCTGGGAACGATGAACTGATGAAACAAAATAAATAATGCAGTATTAGTGAAATATCTGGTTTTATTATAATCAAAAACTTACACCATTACAACATGGAAGAGCGGTACAGGAAGAAGGAGAAAAAATAGGCAGTGTTGCCAACAATAACAATAGTAAAGGTGAAATTACATTGATGCTTTTAACACCCCCGCTCAATGTAATTGCACCAAAGTAAACTAATAAATAAACTAGTCTTACATCTATCCTATGTTACCCATGCCTCATTTTCCTAAGAAACGAATTATCAATTCTCTATTCAAACCCTTTGTAAGCATATCTGCAGGTTGATCACTAGTTTTAACATATTTTAAACATAGCTTCTTATTTTTAATGAATTCTTTTATAAAGTGATAACGGATATCAACATGTTTTAAACGTTTTACAGTGTCAGTACAGGCAACAGATATGGCTGACTGATTATCACAATAAATATGTATAGGACATATCTTGTTTAATTTAAAATCATTTAACAAATTAACGAGCCAGCAGGCTTCACTAGCTGCCATACTAATGGCAACATATTCCGACTCTGTAGAGGATAAACTTACAGATACCTGTTTGTTCCAACTCCAGGAAATTAAACAATTTGAAAATTTAAACAGGTAGCCTGTAGTTGATCTTCTATCATTAAGATCACCTCCCCAGTCTGCATCACAGTCCCCTCCAAAACATTATCTGTACATTTATACACCAACTTATAGTCTAGAGAGTATTTGACATAACGCAATACTCTTTTCAAAGCGCTTAACAACACATCATTTGCACATTTTTGATACCTACTTAAAAGAGATACAGTATAGCATAGGTCAGGCCTAGTATCAGATGCAGCATACATTAAACACCCTATCATTTGTCGACATAACTTTTCAATGTTTTTGTCTACTGTACTACTGTTGTTTTGAAAATTAATATTTTGATCTATTGGTGTAGACATTGGCTTACAATTTTCCATTTTAAATCTTTTAAGGATATTCTCTAAATAATAGGTAGGGGAAAAAGTCTTTTCGCATTATAGTATGTATGAATTTGTAATAAAATCTCTTTGGTTATACCATTTGTATCTAGCAGGTTTTGATATCTTTAAAAAGTTTAAATTTTAAAAAAGATAATTCCAAATTCAAATTAGGTAAATGTGTGATTTTCATTTGTTTTTTTTACTGTCAAGATGAGTGAATCTAATGAAGAAATTCGATACATTTTAAAATTTTACTACAAAAAAGGTAAAAATTCAACGCAAGCTGCGAAAAAAATTTGTGACGTTTATGGACCTAGTGCAGTGCCTGTGAGAGTAGCACAAATTTGGTTTAAGCGTTTTCAATCCGGAAATTTTGATGTCAAAGATGCACGTCGCTCTGGTCGCCCTGTTACGGATAAAATGGATGCCATTTCTGAAAAAGTGGAGCAAGATCGGCATATCAGTAGTTACGACGTAGCTGAAGAACTAGGAATTGAAAAACAAAACAGTTTTGGCGCATAAAAAGGTCGTGGTCAAAGGCCGGCCAGGCTTCACAGACTCTGGCGAAACCCGGGTTAACCCGCAACAAGGTGATGCTGTGTGTATGGTGTGATTGGAAGGGAAGATATTCATTATGAGCTGTTACCGCCAGGCAGGACTATCGATTCTGAACTCTACTGTGAACAACTGATGAGATTAAAGCAAAAAGTTGAGAGAAAGCGGCCGGAATTAATTAATAGAAGGGGTGTAATTTTTCATCATGATAACGCTAGACCTCACACATCTTTAGCCACTCAGCAAAAATTAAGAGAGTTTGACTGGGAGGTGTTAATGCATCCGCCGTATAGTCCTGACCTTGCACCTTCTGATTTCCACCTGTTTCGGTCTCTTAAGAATTCTTTAGGCAATGTCAGGTTAACATCACGAGAAGACTGCCAAAACCACTTGGCGCGGTTTTTTGAACAGAAGTCCCAAAATTTCTATAGTAATGGGATCATGTCTCTACCTACAAGATGGCAAAAGGTTATCGAACATAATGGCACCTACATACTTTAGTTAAATGTAAATAAACTTTATTAAAAAATGTTTTGAATTTTCATATAAAATACGAAAAGACTTTTTCCCCAACCAATACTTTCTTTGGCTCAATTCAGTAGTTCCTGTTTCTAAATTTTGTTTTATAGTTATGCCTAAGTAATCAGTTACAAACCCTAAGTCTTTCATTTTAAATTCCTGATTTAATAATTCTTTTACTTGTTTTACTAAACTATTATTTGTTCCAAATATGAGTACATCATCAACATATAATAATAAAAATGTTTGGTCACTATCAGTGCATTTTGTATAGATACAAGAGTCACAATTTGATCTAACTATCTTTAACCATAACATCATTAAACTTAATATTCCAACATTTTGCAGAATTTTTGAGACCATATAGCGATTTATTTAATTTTACAATGTTATTATTACCTGAGTAAGCTCCCTCTGGCAAGCTGACATAAACATTTTCATTAATATTTCCATACAAAAATGCACCTGTTACATCCATTTGAGTTATAGGTAAGTTAAGTTTAGTAGCAATTATTATTAATAGCCTAACAGTTGACAATTTTGCAACAGGAGCATAACAGTCATTTAAGTCTACAATATCATGTTGTTCGAACCCTCTCGCCACCAATCTAGCTTTATATTGAGTATATGCATATTGGCAAATATAGTGATTAGGTGGTTTCCTTACTCGTTTGCTGGGTTCTCTTTGATTTATCTCAATTACTGAATCAAGTGAGATGTTACTATCTTCACTGGGGTAATATTCAGTTTCAGAGTCTTCCAACGTACTAGCAGTCATCATAGTTTCATACAGATCTGCTGATTTAGTGTCCGTGTCATTATGCAATTCATTATTTCTGTCATCATTTCCTCCTGTGTAGTTCATTTTTATTTCTACTTCATTATAGTTTGGCTCCTTCTCTAAGAAAACTATATCTCGCTTTAATTCTACATCATTCCGATGAGAAAAATATATTCTAAATTCTTTTGCCGTTTCTCCATACCCAACCATTATTCCTTTTTCTCCTTTACTGTCCCATTTCTTTCTCTTTTCTTTTGGAATGTGCGCATACACTGGGGTCCCAAAGGGTTTTAGCTGATGAATGTCAAAGTCTTTTCCAGATCATACCTCATATGGCGATTTTTCTCCGTCTTTACTTTTTCCAGTCCTATTTAACACAAATGCTGCTGTGTTTACAGCCTCGCCCCACAATGTCTTCGGCAGATCCTTACATGATTTCAGCATTGTTCGAGCAGCTTCAACCAACGTACTATTCTCCCTCTCTGCCTTTCTATTTTGTTCAGGGGTGTAAGGGACGCTTGTTTGATGTAGTATGCCACGGTTAACCAACATTTGTTTAACTTCTCTATTTATAAACTCAAGACCATTATCAGTTCTGAAAACTTTTATTTTATTTCCAGTCACATTTTCTGCCTTGTTAATAAAATCTTAAATACAATTCTTTATCTCGAATTTATTCTTGACAAAATAAACTGATCTATAGTTGGAAAAATCATCTTTTAATATTACAAACTACTTTGAACCGCCGACTGACGTAACCTCCATAGTCTAGTCGAAATATCAAGTGGACACAGTCTCGTGCACCAGCTAATTTAAGGTTCGGTTCATAAGGACACCGGTGTTGCCCCCGGCCGATTTCTTGGAATTTCGGGGGTCCATGTAATGAGTGCCGAGCCACCGCCTGCCACAAGTAGCGAGCAATAGAAGCACGTACCCTATACCTAACTGCTAATGCGACCTGGCTGCAACCTTTCGGTTATATCACAGAAAGAAATAGTCTCAACGCTTGCCGAGACCTGCTCAAGGGTATATAGTTCCATTTATATATTCTAGAGCGAGGCACGGCGGGTGAAACTTCTCAAAGAGGCTTCTACGCGTAGGACGCACGCCTACCAAATGACCGGGTTTATCCCGTGTTTTTAAGAGAGATAAAAGAATAAAGTAACCATAATTAAGATTAGAGTTAACATATTCAAGCATCACTACTAATTAGTGATCTCTTAAATAATTAGAGTCTCATTTATCGTCTGACATTTAGAATCGAATAACATTTGGGTAATAAGTAGTGTAATAATTACACTCCATCCAAATGTTATTCGATTCTACTTACCCAAATGTTATATGTAAATGAGAGATGTGAGAATAAGAAAATAGGCTATTTGCCCAACATTTTTTTCGGTTTGATATGTAGGGACGTCTCAATAATATAACCATAGGTGAAAGAATTACTTGGATAGCACAAAAATCTCTCGAGATAGGTTAATTTGAAAATCACAATTTTGGACTTTCCCGAAAACGCTCCATACAAAAGGCTACTGAGGTTTGTATTTTGTATGCATCAAATCAGAAATTTGCACGACAGCTATGTTAAATATTACGTATATGTAATTAGTATCATAATAAAAGTTATAGTATTTTTTATTCCTTCTCAAAAGGAAATATTATATTTTAATAATTTCATACTTTATAAATGGACTTTCTCGCCAAACTTTGATTGACCCTGAAATAAGTCGGACGGAAGATATTAAAATGAAAGTTTGAAGATTATTTAGATAAGTTTAAAGATATTTAGATAAGTTAATTAATTTATACAATTTTTGAACATTGTCAAATTAATAGCCTATTGTAAAAAACGTATGTCTGTAGAATTCATATTCCTTATCTCGTCTAGCTACTTATCTCATTATGTGCCGGACACATCGGACTTTGTTCTGCGGAGTCGATTTGTTACTGCCTTAGATTAAGTGAGATGTGTAACAATGACTCAATGTAAGTTATATCTATCTACTTGTTTAAAAAGAATTAAAAAGAATCACTGACCATAAATCCATTTCCTTCGACAAGTTACGAGGCGGGTTGCAGGCTTAGCCGGCAATGCATCGGGTTTATATCCCGCTGCATCCTGATCCAATATCTAGCCACTAACACTGTACTGAAATTTATGGGTTCGCTGTTGCTGTAAAGTTTCATGATGACGTAAACAGGAAACATGTTTCTCGTATTTCTAATAATTCAGTAGGTGGTGCAGCTAAGAGCACTTGGGCAATTCGATCTTTGTACAGTTCTTATGTCGTACGTAATAAGATTTACAATCGCATTGTGACAGTCAAGCGTGATCTGCTGTACTACGAAATATTATAGAATGCTTGTAGATCTCACTAATATAAACTATCTCAGCCTGCGGCATCACTTGCGTTGATTGTTCATCTTAGCAGATGATAATAAAAAAAAACATCAAAATATTAAAAAAATCTTGAATATGACAAGAAAATAAACCTATTTTTATTAAACGGAACTTCAAAACGGAAGTTCTTCGGAATTCAAAACAATGTAAAACTAAAAAATATGTAATAAAATCTTTAAAATAAAAAAAGAGAAACGACTTCATTGAAGTCGACGCGTATTCATCATCGTTGTTTATCCTCAAAATCATGGACTTCAATGAATTCAGTTTCTGCATAGTTTTAGTAGTAGTACGTGCGTGCGGTGCAATGCGGTGGAACGAGTGACATAGAATCAGAGATTCAGAGACGCTGACACCGGCCGGTTGCACAAACCCTCGGCCGAGGCAGTCATCGACTGCCCGCACTGTAGACATGGGTAACTCAGTAAAATTTCGTGCGTTAACCCAGTAGCGCTAGCGCAGCTTACTGCGCCGGCTCACTGAGTTAACGCAAAATTGCGCCATGGCGCAATGAGTTTGAACGCGCTTCCGGCTGCTAAGTGACCTACGTAGCGCACTGCGCCACGGCGTTGTGTACCTATGTGCGCGGCACTGAGCCGGCAGGCGCGCGGTGCGCGGCCGTGCGCCGCTCGGCTCAGCGCCGCGCACTGCGTCCCGCACGTCGCACAAGCCCCCCGCGCACGTCCTTACACTCACATATAGCCAAAGATATAATACACTACACGAAAAGAAACGACACTTAATCATGTGTGCTCATAAAATCGCTCGCAGCTATGTGTTCACCTTTAATTAAGAAATAATGTACTTTTACCTAAAATAAAAAAGTTAATACCAATGTATCAAAAACTCAATCACGGAATCCAACACGGCTTACCTATAATATTTTTACATAAAAACCCGCACGGAAATCCGAACAAATCCGCAATATAACATCGCTTCGGAATATTTATACGTGCCGAGGGAATACGAGTTATGACTCTTCAACCGCAGTGAATAATATTTTATTTTTAGAGTAATGCACTTAAGAAAATTGACTCTTCGGCATAAAGTTGAGGATGGAATATGAATCAGCGTTTGGTAGCAAAAATACCGAGGGAGAGAAGATAAATCGGTTTCCGAAGGGTTGATTTACGCTGGAGGGCATGTATTTTACGCATTGGTAATTATGACTATAATTCTTTTTCATTTTTACAAATGGCAATCGCCCATTTGTAAAAATGAAAAAGAATAACAAAAGTATATTGTTGACTCTTTGTTAATTTATTGGATTGTCCAAAAAGTTTAACTATTTGAATATACATAGAAAATAAAGTTAAAACTACCTAATTAGAATTAAACTGTAAACTGTTTACTTTATAAATATGAAATACGCAGTACCAAATACAGATTATTTGGTACTTATACACTTAGATTTTGGTATACACTTAGGTTTTTTTGGGAATTTTATTAGGGTCTTTTTAGGAAAGGGAACGTACACGTATGTGTACGTTCCCTTTCCTAAAAATATGTAAGTATATGAAAGTCGTATGTAAGTATATGAAAGTCATATGGATTTGCATTTAAAGCTTAAAAATAAGTTATTCTGTTTTGAAATGAATAATGGTAATAAACTATGCATACGGCAGTAAGTGGTTCATCAACATCTTGTTGTTTGTTTCAAAGAAGGTTGATGAACCACTTACACCCCAAAATACATTTACACTGTATTTTCCGGTCCGTGAACTTTCCAGAATTTTCCTGCCTTTTCTGTGAGGTGGACGTACTTCCTCAGTCAAAGGGCAGCTTACAAATACTGTGCCCTACCTCTCTTTTCCCAGAGCCTCTTTCGCTAATCGGCAGGATGCACCACGTGCCGGTGAGGTTGGCTTTCGCTCTAAAGATCTTTATGAACCACTTACATCCCAATCTTAAACTAATTATCAATTTCAAACTAGAGAAAATTATATAAAGTTATATAACATTTATTTATCTACTTCCACATAACAAAATAGAAATTTCTGAGGAACTGTTATCAAAAACTTTCCATATAAAACGAAAGGTTACCCCATCTATCGAGACCTTAGGGCCCTCTGGGAGCTGGCCGGGGTAATGTCCAACAATTCGCACTCAGCGCCCGTTTGCGTGGTAATCACTTGCTGGACCCCAATTGCGGTAAGACATACGATTATGATGTTTGACCCTCTTCCCTCCTTAAGTGCTCGAGGGTAGTTAATGGTTGACATTATTGTAATCGTTATTTTATGGATTATAGACATATTTTCTGTCTACTGTCCACAGCTGTACAGTACAGGACAGTTGAATATAACCATATAAGTAATAGTAAGCCGTGTAGTTTCTGGCAGACTAGAATAGAATCACTCCGTCTCTTCCCGTGGATGTCGTACAAACCGACTAAGGGAAATACATTATTAAACATCGATCAGGCCTCCCCAACCCGTCTGGCCAGCGTGGGGAGAGTAGGCCAAATCCTCCTTCTGTCTTAGACGGACGAGAGATGGTCGTGCTCCTGTAGTGGAGACTAAACTGACCTGATCATGATGATGACTAGTAATAGTACTACGTACAGTATGGCCACTCCACGCCGCTCTCTCGTCGCGTCTATACAAACTGTTCCAGAATCGACTCAGAGGGGAGGTGAGGTCGACACCTCCCCTCTGAGTCGATTCTGGAACAGTTTGTATAGTGCCGCACACACGCTCATCTATGCGCTGCACGGATGCTATTGTTTATGTAGTAGTAAACGACGCGACTTTCATATTGAGTGGCCGGGGTGTGGTATAACCACAAAATACAGGTAGTATAACCTTCTTCAAATTTCAAGGCAAATGCATAGTACAAAAACTTCTAGTAGACCAACGCATTTGATGTTTCGTGAAATGCCACTTACATCGCTCGCGCGCCGCCACTTTCCCTTCCGTCGCAAGAACTCCTTCATTCCTGGTGACCTCGCTCACTCGGACGAACACAACAACCCTCAAGGGAATTGTTATTTTGGTGCAGTAGTGCCAAAGCCAATCTCGCCTGTACTCTGTACCTGTGCAGTGAAAGAAACTCTGGCAAAATAAAGGTAGAGCACAGCGTATCTGAAAGCTGCCCGACTGGACTTAACCCTCGCAACATGAAACATCGCTGGCGCGCCGCCAATCCCGCTGTCATTGGTAGGTAGCGGTTGGATGCGTTTAGCTGGTAGAACTCTACCGACTAAGCTGAAGATGTTTGTCGACAACGATCAAAGTCACGCTTCTAAAAGAGAGTATCTAGTCTCTGAATTTGGTCTAAACAGATTGGATGTCGGAATGTATCACGACGTGTTGGCTAATCCCATGTCACCTGTAGCTAAAGCCTTATTTTCTTTATATAGCAGCAGATGATAAAGTTAGAATAGGTTACGATGGGACTGACATAGTCAATTATGACAAAAGTCCCTAAATTAAAATATAGATTATATTATATAGATTATATAGATTAAAAAAAAAAAAAAAAACGATCAAAGTCCAAGGCTCTGTCCTCCTCGCCATGATCACAACACATCAAGCATGAAGAAGAACATCGCGGGTAAGCATGGCAGTGGATAGAACACTGTTGCAAAGTCTTCAGTCATTTGCCAATGAAATTTGGGCTCCTCTTTTCGCTTACTCAGCATTCCTGGACTGGACTGAGGTACCTCTCACCTTACAGACCTCCCCAGCCAAATATCAATTCCCTTTATGGTTGTTCTGTTCCCACGATTTTGGGGTGTAAGTGGTTTATCAACATCTTTGAATTAAAGCCAACTTCACCTGCATGTGGTGCACCCTGCTGACTGACAAAACGAAGCTCTGGCGAAAAGAGAGGTAGGGAGCGTAACTGTAAGCTACCCTACCACTTTAGCTTCGATTGACGATAATTGTGTTTAGCTTAGATCGTAGAAACCATAGAGCTCTACCGACAAAGCTGAAAATATTTGTAATTAATTTAAACCTAAGATCTATTTTCGCGATCAATAATTTGATAATAATCGGCTTTAGCTTCGGCGGTACCTCCCTGGATTACTAAACGTTCCAAGTTCCTAATTACGCTGGCTACGGATCGGCGACCCCTTGGTGTCGCTGGTCTCCATGGGCGGTGGATGCCAGATGGAATTGATGTTCCCGAATCATTACGGAATGTTCCCGAATCGCTACCAACCGGGAAAAATGGAAAACCATCGTAAAGCAGCAGTCATGGTAGAGAACAGATCTCCGTAACTACTACCACTTTATCAAGGGTGTGTATAGCTAAGAAGATTAGTAGGAAGTAGGATTAATTACTCTGCTTATACTAACTTTCATAAAACTAGACATAGTAGTGGTCGCCCAGTGATCGAAATTCGACCTTAATTAATTGAAATTATGGCTGTAACAATAAACCAAAGATTATATATGTGTGGATCAAATACACGGTAGTATGTGTAATGTTCAGCTAAATTTATTGAGCTTACAAAATCGTTCGGTCGTTCTGTCTGTCCGTCCAGAAACTCAAAATTTCGAAATTCTGACTTCGGATTCGTGTAGAGCATCAAAAAGTAGTAATGTAAAGTGACCTTGGCTTTCCGATACCAATTCGAGAAACTAGCCAAAATAAAAAAAATATGTCTGTCCGTCCGTTGCCATGAAACTCAAAATTTCGAAATTCTGACTTCGGATTCGTGTAGAGCATCAAAAAGTAGTAATGTAAAGTGACCTTGGTTTTCCGATAACAATTCGGGAAAGAGGCCAAAATAAATAAATAAATAAATTTCGCTATGGTGGCGCATGCTACGCGTCCGATGTTTTTTTTTTTATTGATTTAAAGTATTTTTATGCATAATTTAAAAAAAAAATGCGTTCTGCACTTAGCGTTCTCTATATTTACTATAAGTGTGCGAAATTTAATACTTCTCCATCCGCGCAATTGTCGTATAAAGGGGTACAAAGGTTTTGCTGAACGTATTAATATATAGATTACCGAATAGACACATAAACAAGACAATATAAGTCATTTATAGCGCTATTTACCACACCGAATGTTGGCGAGAGATTAAGCTAATTTGCCGTTTACCGCGTTTTACTTTTTGTGAGCCCATTGGGATAATGCGAAGAGTATTCCGCATCGTGTTTGCTTTTTGTACTGAAATAATTTGTTTGCACATGCTTCGTATCATCATTGCCGCTTTTTTTCTAACGAATATTTATTTTACGTTATTGCGCCCTCTTTTCTAAATCGTTTGTGGAAACATGACATTTACACTATTTGTTTAGGATGCAAAGGCTTTTCTGGCCTTACTTTTTTGACAAATATTAAAAAAAAATGCATATTTGGGTTAGTATTTTACTTCAGGTGGAAAAGAAATATTTGGCCTGCCTGATTTGAAGCGTTAAGCCACATATCAACTAAAAAAAGCGGCCAATTGCGAGTCGGACTCGACCATGAAGGGTTCAGTAGCAAGTAACATAATATAAAAGTTCTTGTAGTTCCCAAGATTTATTATTAGAAAATAATGGTTCACGGTTTATGTATATGTAATTAGATATATTCTTTTATTTTTGTATTTGAGTTGATTGAATGAAAGGTAAATTTATGACGTATTAAAAAAAAACTACTTACTAGATCTCGTTCAAACCAATTTTCGGTGGAAGTTTGCATGGTAATGTACATCATATATTTTTTCCAAAGTGGTAAAATGTGTCCCCCCCGGGGGGGGGGGGACACATTTTAAACTTTGGAAAGTCACACTTTGGAAGTGTCTCTCGCGCAAACTATATAGTTTAGAAAATAATGATATTAAAAACCTCAATATCATTTTTGAACTTATCCATTGATACCCCACACGTATGGGTTTGATGAACAGTTCTAAGTATGGGGAACCCCCAAAATTTATTGTTTTTTTTTTCTATTTTTGTGTGAAAATCTTAATGTGGTTCACAGAATACATCTACTTACCAAGTTTCAACAGTATAGTTCTTATAGTTTCGGAAAGAAGTGGCTATGACATACGGCCGGACAGACAGACAGACATGACGAATCCCGGTTCCGTTTTTTGCCCTTTTGGCCACAGAACCCTAAAAAGTAACATGATAATATAAAATATCAGTCGCGCCATCCTCACTTCCAATGCAGCTCTTTCATTCCTCACTTTAGTCTTTTTTTTTTATACTATGTCTGGTGGCAGACAAGCATACCTGATCCGCCTGATGTGAAGCGGTTACCGTAACCGTATTAACGCTCGCAACATAATATATCACTTGTGCGCCGCCTCCCCCGCTGCCAACGCAGCATCTCCTTCTTTTTCGGTGTCGGTAGGGTCGGTAGTCGGTAGGGTAGCTTACAGTTACGCTCCCTACCTCTCTTTTCGCCAGAGCTTCGTTTTGTCAGTCAGCAGGGTGCACCACATGCAGGTGAAGTTGGCTTTAATTCAAAGATGTTGATAAACCACTTACACCCCAAAATCGTGGGAACAGAACAACCATAAAGGGAATTGATATTTGGCTGGGGAGGTCTGTAAGGTGAGAGGTACCTCAGTCCAGTCCAGGAATGCTGAGTAAGCGAAAAGAGGAGCCCAAATTTCATTGGCAAATGACTGAAGACTTTGCAACAGTGTTCTATCCACTGCCATGCTTACCCGCGATGTTCTTCTTCATGCTTGATGTGTTGTGATCATGGCGAGGAGGACAGAGCCTTGGACTTTGATCGTTTTTTTTTTTTTTTTAATCTATATAATCTATATAATATAATCTATATTTTAATTTAGGGACTTTTGTCATAATTGACTATGTCAGTCCCATCGTAACCTATTCTAACTTTATCATCTGCTGCTATATAAAGAAAATAAGGCTTTAGCTACAGGTGACATGGGATTAGCCAACACGTCGTGATACATTCCGACATCCAATCTGTTTAGACCAAATTCAGAGACTAGATACTCTCTTTTAGAAGCGTGACTTTGATCGTTGTCGACAAACATCTTCAGCTTAGTCGGTAGAGTTCTACCAGCTAAACCAAACACAAGCCCCAGACATCTAAACTGAGGAGCAATTCTCGTAATTAAAATATAGTAAAAATTCAGTTTCGGTCCAGTTTCGATCTCACAAATGTCACATTTGGTATTCTCGTAGCACAATATTACGTTAGTACTATTACTTATACTGTGACAATATGTAACTTCAAAATTAAATTTAAACGGAATTATATCGAAATATGAGTGAAAATTAAACAAACTAAGAATGTTACTTTGCCAACAACAAGAATTGATAATAATTATGAAATCAACTATATAATTTAAGACGAACTTCTTAGCTTCCATGGATTCACCATGCGGGTGCCGGGTCCATCGTGTGGCAGAGAGAGAAACCCCAAGTAGATCCCGAGACTTGTGACACGGGTGTAGGTTTAAGGGGCCCCTTTCCGACGTACATCAATTCACAATTCAATCTCGATTCGGTCAACTTTCAATCTGCGTTCGTAGAAAAAATACAAGAATTGGCCTTCTGAAGTTTGACTTTCGCAATCAAAAAATCCGATGGGTATCGGCTTCAGCTTCGGCGGTATGGCCCCTGGTCTGAATTGGACTAAGAAATGGGTAGTGCAGAGCTGACTGAGATTGAGCAATGGATAGAGAAAGTACCGAATCCAGAACAAAGAAACAATAAGTATAAGTTGTTATTTATAGTAGACTGATCGCAGCTCCGGAGTCATTATTGGCAGATGTGGGAGTAAAGTTTTATAGTAGAGGCTCCATATAAGAAGCTTAATACGATGTAGGATCGTAATTTCGATTTTTATACCATGTATTAGGTTGGGGAAAAAGTCTTTTCGTATTTTATATGAAAATTCAAAACATTTTTTAATAAAGTTTATTTACATTTAACTAAAGTATGCAGGTGCCATTTTGTTCGATAACTTTTTGCCATCTTGTAGGTAGAGACATGATCCCATTACTATAGAAATTTTGGGACTTCTGTTCAAAAAACCACGACAAGTGGTTTTGGCAGTCTTCTCGTGATGTTAACCTGACATTGCCTAAAGAATTCTGAAGAGACCGAAACAGGTGAAAATCAGAAGGTGCAAGGTCAGGACTATACGGCGGATGCATTAACACCTCCCAGTCAAACTCTCTTAATTTTTGCTGAGTGGCTAAAGATGTGTGAGGTCTAGCGTTATCATGATGAAAAATCACACCCCTTCTGTTAATTAATTCCGGCCGCTTTCTCTCAACTTTTTGCTTTAATCTCATCAGTTGTTCACAGTAGAGTTCAGAATCGATAGTCCTGCCTGGCGGTAACAGCTCATAATGAATAATGCCCTTCCAATCCCACCATACACACAGCATCACCATGTTGCGGGTTAACCCGGGTTTTGCCAGAGTCTGTGAAGCCTGACCGGCCATTGACCACGACCTTTTTCGCACGTTCTTGTCGTACGTGATCCACTTTTCATCACCAGTTATAAGCTTCTTCAAAAACGATTCGCTTTCATTACGTCGTAGTAAAGAATCGCAAATGAGTACACGGTTCATTAAGTTTCTTTCAGTGAGATCGTGAGGCACCCAAATATCGAGCTTTTTAGTGTACCCAGCTTTTTTCAAATGCGCCAAAACTGTTTTGTGGTCAATTCCTAATTCTTCAGCTACGTCGTAACTACTGATATGCCGATTTGCTCCACTTTTTCAAAAATGGCATCCATTTTATCCGTAACAGGGCGACCAGAGCGACGTGCATCTTTCATATCAAAATTTCCTGATTGAAAACGCTTAAACCAAATTTGTGCTACTCTCACAGACACTGCACTAGGTCCATAAACGTCACAAATTTTTTTCGCAGCTTGCGTTGCATTGTTACCTTTTTTGTAGTAAAATTTTAAAATGAATCGAATTTCTTCATTAGATTCACTCATCTTGACAGTAAAAAAAAACAAATGAAAATCACACATTTACCTAATTTGAATTTGGAATTATCTATTATAAAATTTAAACTTTTTAAAAATATCAAAACCTGCCAGATACAAATGGTATAACCAAAGAGATTTTATTACAAGTTCATACATACTATAATGCGAAAAGACTTTTTCCCCTACCTATTATATAAAATAACCATTCGTACTGAAAAAAAAATATGTAATTAATTATTACATCTAATCACCTAATATATTTTATTCCTCGATTCGTTACAAGATTGGCTTTACTTTCGCACAATTATTTTTATGTATTTATTATTTAATAAAAGTAAATATAACAGGAACAAAACGAGAAATAGTTTTGAATTCAACCCATGGTCGAGTTTATTAATTATATATATTAATGCTCAATTATTGCATAAAGTTTAATAATAATAAATAAATGAAAACCTAAGAAAGAACATTAAATTTTGTTAATTTATACCAAAAATAATAAAATTATATTATAACAGGCCAATTATTGTTCTTAATCAATTAAGAAGTAAATTAAATATTTTTATGCTATAATTGATCATATATTAATGCTCAATTATAGCATGCTTATATATTTTACATTTACAATATATATACATATATATAAATCAAAATACCAGCAACAATTTTTCATGCAAAATGATAATAGAGTTCTTAATGAAAAATGTATACCCTTTTAGAGGAAAATTCTTAAACCCTTGCAATATTTATCATTTTCCAAAATTCACTATGAGTAAGTTGAACTAATATTGCGCCATGTCAAAGCGGTGTCCATTTTCGCCGCTCGTAATAAAAGATTTAGTTCGCATAATATTCATACCGGGCCGGCTCCATTAACCTCGCTAGCTAGGGTTACCTCTTGAATTTATTATGAGATTGGGTAAAAAACGAAATGTACATTTAATATGAAAATGATGAAGTGTACGCAATTAAAAGTTAAATAAAAATCTACAAGAAATAAAACACCAGAATTATTAAAGCTGCTCTAAGTAATTAAAACACAACTTTATTTAGAAATACGATGGTTATAATTGGGTAGGTAGCTGTATTATATATTAATAATGTTTGTTTCCATTATTATAAATTAATTTCTCATGACATGTTACACAAGTCAAACACAAGGTTTTTGTACATATGACGAATCAATATAAATAAAAACCGGCCAAGTGTGAGTCGGACTCGCCCACCGAGGGTTCCGTACGTAGGATCATTATGATTTTGATATTTTTCTTTATAAATAAGAAATAATGCGTCGGAAAAAATAAATAAAATATATTCTGCAATATGCACATCAAGCCCTTTTATGATACCCCATTTGAACTACTAGCTTCAATTTGAAATTTCGACCTCCTATAAAAAATATAGACCCATATTTTTTAAGATTTAATTACAAAATATATTGAGATTTATTCTTGTACTTGTAGTCTATAACGATGTTACTTGCCAAATTTCATAGTTCTAGGTCAATGGGAAGTACCCTATAGGTTTTGATTCCCTTGAGAATGTGTCGAACTACGCGTTTTTTGCTGAATAAACGGCCGTAACTTTTTTTTACGTAAACTTAGCAGTTTGATTTTTTTACAACTTAATGGGACCGTTGGTCTGAGTATACAGTTAAAATTTCAGCTTGATACATCCACGCATTCTCGACATAGAGGGTCTTGACAGACAGACAGACGGACAACAAAGTGATCTTATAAGGGATCCGCTTTTCTTTTTGAGGTACGGAACCCTAAAAAAATAATGTTGTTAAGCGCATTCGAGAATGGCTCGAATGCGCTTATCTTTTCTACACAAAATTGTTGTTATGTATGGTAGCTGATAAAACGTAACTAACTTGACTAAGATGTCTGCTGTCATTACTTAAAGATGATTACGACTAGATCAAATCGGAGTTTTTTTTTTCAGATCTAACAGAATTTTTAATTTTGATACTCAAATATAGTGACTAATGTTAAACGATAAAAATATTTGTGCACGTAAATAGCATAGCAACAAGAATACGCCTCAGCATACGTGGTAGAAAAATACCTTGAACGGGACGAGTGCGTCAAGTTGATAACGACCTAAAGCTTGCAATAAGGCATTTTTTCCCGTTCAGTGTCCTGTCCGGGACGTCGGGTGATAAAATTGTGTGCAAAAGTGATTGAAAAAAACCCTTTTTACCGTCACTTAAGATCATCGTCAACTTGACGTGCCCATCCCCTCCAAGATATTTTACATTTACGTACGCTGAGACCTTATCAGCACAGATGTCTACGTTACAAATTCTCTACATCCTATATTGAAAGAAATCTCCTCATTAACAAAGATGTTTTTTTAATATATACAAAAAAAAAATTGTCAGACAAATTACACAGCGCCATCTAGCCCCAAAGTAAGCGAAGCTTGTGTTATGGGTACTAGACAACTGATAAACATACGTAAATACATTTTTTTTTGTAAATACATACTTATCATACATAGAAAACACCCAGACTAAGACAAACAGACATGTTCATGCAAACAAATGTTTGTCCTATGTGGGAATCGAACCCACGAGCGTTGGTGTCGAAGCCGCGTCATCGACCGCTACGCCACCGAGCTCGTCTTGATTGGCATTCGTTCGTAAAAGAAAAAGATTGGCTTTCGTTCTTTATTTCTTTCTATTCTATATATTTATTTTATTAAATGGGTCATGGTCATGCCGGGGAGGATAGAGCCTTGGACTTGTTGGGCTGGTCTGAATTGGACTGAGCAATGGATTGTGCCGTGCTCGGGGTAATTGTGAGGAACCGAATCCTGAAAGAGGAAACGATAAGTATAAGATGTTAAAATGAAGGTGTTCATTACAAATTTATACAGAAATACGATATTCGTAATCAAAAATCCCGACGTAAATCGGCTTCAGCTTAAGCGGTTGGTCTCCTGTTCTTGTCAACTTTAAACGAAAAAAGATTTTAGGTAGTTATATTGTTTACAATATTTATATATATATATATATATATATATATATATATATATATATATATATAGTTATATTGTTTACAATATAACTACCTAAAACCTTTTTTAAAAGATAAATTATATATATATAGTTAATTGATTCAGGTGTTATTTTGCGGAAGTTCAATTTAGAGGCAATTTGATCTATACTACTTTGCGTGCTTCCGCCACCAATTAGTTCACGCAAATTACTGCCATGGTCGTCTCTGCGACACGTGTCGGGGCAGCGGCGGCGGTCGCATGTATCTTCTGTTTCAGATGTTGGAGATTCGGCGAGACGACCACAGCAGCTGGAGCAGAGACGACCAAAGCAGCCACGGCAGTCGCATGCAACTACTAACGGTAGTGGGTGGGTGCCGGCCGGCAGTAATTTGCATGAACTAATTGGTGGTGGAAGCACGCAAAGTAGTGTAGATCAAATTGCCTATAAACTATATAATTGTGCTTACTCAATTTGAAGCAAATCGACTGGGAAAATATCTTAATCTTATAAAACACTACAACTGTATAAACTAAACTCAACATAATATAACCCGAGCAATAAGTCTAAAAAGGAACTCATTTCCTCTATTTCCCATAGCTCGAAATGAAAACAAAGTAAACAAAATCAGTATTAGAGAGCGTCAGCCCTGCGTCAGGACAGCCGAAATTGCTTTAATAAAACACGAAAATAAATTTCCTTTTTCAAGCCGTGCCCTGGGAGTTGGTGATGGGGACGATATTAATGCTAGATACTTGGTTCTGTGTTTGAGTAGAGTGGATAGTTTTTCGTTAATGGTTGTGGGGTTTACGTTGATGTGTTTTATTGCCGTATACATTATTCCGTTTTGGGAATACTCGAATGCGTATTGTATTTTGTATTATTCGTATTGTATTTACAATTTCTTTTTTGTTCTTTTTTTTTAACCATTGACATACGAGCATACGATCCACTTCATGGTAAGCAGTTATCGTAGCCTATAGATGCTAACACAAGCGGTATTATTTGCGAGTTGCAGACCCTTTAGAAATCAATCACACCTTTCTTGAAGAACTCCATCCTGAATAAAGGATAAACTACTTACACCCAAAACTCTTATCTCACTCTTCTCTATGGGCAATAAAATGGGCATACTCCATAAATTAATTCTTCATCAACCCATGATTATCCCACTGTGATATGGGATACGGGATACGGATTCAATCAAAGGGGTTTAAAGCGTACTCCACCACTCTGCACAACTGTCGATTAGCGGAGGTCATAGTTTTCAAGCCGCCATTGACTTGGCTTAACAACTGTCATCTAATGACATCAGCCGGGACCTACGGCTTAAACACAAACCAAGCTATCCTCCTCGAGTCGTGTTCCTCATTGTTGAGGGTCGTGACCTCTCATGATCCTCGTACGGCCAATATTACGCCATTTGTGTCTGTCTGTTGCGGTATGGATGGCCTCGCAGATGGTGGTGTCGAGTGTAGATCGAATTTGATCAGACCAACGCATCGGACTCCGCCCCCTAGGTCGTTTTCCCTCAACCTTGCCGGTACAACCAAGCTATATACACTACAAAAATTGTGATGGATTATTTGATAATAAGACTGCACTATTACTTAGAATCGTAAATCTTAGAATCTCTAGAGAACTGAAAGGAATCACGGATATACTAAAAAAAAGAATCTAATACTTTGTGTGCGTGCACATAATGCGTAGTTCACACTCTGTAAATGGGCGAAAGCGCTCGTTACGGGGTGTTTTTGAATAAAAGTGAAAATTTATGAGTCGCTCCGCTGCGAGATTTATCAGGACCCATTTGGTTTCATTACGCAGTTGCGATTTTCAAGTCGTTTTCTGATAGTAAAGATACTTCTTTTATGGAATGTTTTTACGCAGTGTGGTTTATGTATAGCTACTTACTTGAGGTATAAGTTACTCACCTATTTTTTTTTTTCGTCGTTGTCGTCCTCGGCCTCGACAGCCCTAATTCATCCCATTGTTGGGATATAGGTCTCCCCTCATCCGAAAGGGTTTAGAGCGTACTGTACCATGCTGCTAAACACTGACCTTCATCATCCAGCAGATGAAGGTCAGTGTTTAGCCGCCTAAAGGCCACTGACTTGACTTAGCATCCATCCATGGACAAGCTACGGTCGACGTTGCTTTACTTGCGTGTTCGTTACTGACAAGCGCAACGACGACATTGAGTACCTCATTTTTTTTTTACTACGCAGTTATGTCCGGTCGCAAACGCACACGGTATGGGTCGCCTGATGGGAATTGGTTACCAAAGCCTATAGGCTATAGGCGCCTATAGGCGCCGTTTTTTCCACCTAGGGTAATATAAACACATGTATTACATACATCTTATCAGAATATCAAGGACTCTCTGGAATCTTTTTTTTTATAATACGTCGAGTGGCAGACAAGCATACAGTGCGCCTGATGTTAATATAATAGCGGTATTTTCGAACAACTACGACATGGGTGCCTTTCTGAACAGAGTTTTCATTTTCCTTAAAAGGCTGGCAACGGATCGGCACCAAGGGGTGTCGCTGGTCTCCATGGGCGGTGGTGATGGCTTTCCACCAGGTGACCCACATGCTCGTTGGCCCCCCTCTCACATAAAAAAAAAAACGCTCCTGTGCCACCCCCGCCGCCCCCGCCGCCGCCAACGCAGCAACTCCTTCTTATCTGGTGAAATCACTCACTCGCAGGAAAAAAACAATCCTCATGGGAATTATTATTAGACTGTGGTATTCTGTGAGGTGAAGGCACTTCCTCAGGCGGCCAGTTTAAATATACGCTGTACCCTACCTCTCTTTTGCCAGAGCCTCTTTAGCTAGTCGGCAGGATGCATCACGTGCAGGTGAGGTTGGGTTTAGCTCTAAAGGTCGTAGTGTGCCACTTACACCCCTTCTGCGCTCTTACATTACATAAGCATCGCAATTCGTGTTGCAAGATTTGAGTTGGACAGGACAAGATGAACAACTGATCGGTGACCCCTTGGTGTTTGCTGATCTCCATGGGCGGTGGTGATTGTTTTCCACCAGGTGACCCACATGTTCGTTACATACCCCCCTCTTATATAAAAAATAACCTATAACTTGCTTAATAACTCAAAACTAAACCGAATTCGATCATGATATACTTGTACCTACGACTTCTGCGTAACTGCTTCCAAACCGAACTTCGCAATATTTAAAACGATAATTGAGTGGAGTGAGCGAAGAGAGCTTATATACGCCGAAAAGTCATTCTTATATACGCCGAAAAGTCATTCTTATATACGCCGAAAAGTCATTCTTGTATACGCTTATACACGCCGAAAAGGCATTCTTGGAAATGAATAGGCTCCAAAACCACAGAACCAATTTTGATAAAACTTGTCACAATTAAAGACCTCGACATGCTTGAGGTTTGTGTTGAAAAAAAATTGAGATCGATCGTGTTCTTGAGGAATGATCAAATACATTTTCCATTGAAATCAATGGAAAACATACACTAGTGAGCTAGAATCTGGCGTAGTTAAAATTATTTTCGAAATAATTCGCGACAAGCGTCTAACGATGTGACTGAACCGAGGACTACACAAAACACATGTTTAGTATGGGGGACAGTAAGCAGCAAGGATTCGTGTCTACAAGTGGGGTTCAATCGTACCACGCACACAAAAAAGGAATTCTCTGTAGGTGGGAAGCGCTCGTTAAGGGCTGTTTTTGAATAAATGTGAAAATTTATGGCTCGTCCCCTTCAGAAGATTTATAAGGGCGCCGTTCATTACGCTTTCAGTGTGCGCGGGGCAATAAATAAATAGGTAACATTTTGCTATAAGTTAATTTATAGGATTATTTGGAAATAAACGTGGTTACCATAGAAATAATCTGTACATGAAACTGGAGAACTTGAGCGAAAAATATAGGAAGAGTAAAATTGGAAGATAATTTTTAATCCGGTAAGATATTTTTCAATTCAGACGACCTCATTAAGACCGTAGGATCGCGCTGGATGCAAGCCGCTTCCAACCGGTCTTATTGGAGATCTAGAGGGGAGGCCTATGTCCAGCAGTGGACTTCCAATGGCTGAGATGATGATGATGATGATGAAGATATTTTTACCTTATTTTTACCCACCGGTTTAAAAATTTTCTTAGAAATTAGTTTAAAAATGAATCCTTACACATCAGAGTAGAAATGGTCATATACTGTGCGGTAGACACGCACAATAGACCAATCAAATGGCTGAGTGCGGAAACAGCCCAGTGAAAAATAAACTAATTACTGCGCGGTTCAAGAAAAGTTTTCTCACACGCTGCGGTTTGAATTGCCTCTCGAGGTTTTTCCAGGAGACTAACAGCATGAGGCTCTTCTAAAAGGACGTAAAGAGGTTTTAGTATGTTGAGCAACGTCCGTCTGATGCCCCTTGTGTTGCAAGTTGTCAAGCGTCAAGCTGCGGTAACTGCTCCATCAGGCAGACCGTACGATTTTTTACCACCTTAGTGATATTAAAACCACTGCTTAACCAGAAAGCGATACCGTGGAACTTCAACATGCAATACAAGATTCTATACTCCACTAAAATTACACCAATATTAAAAAGATCAAAAGTACAACATTCGGTCGGGTATGCTTGTTTGTCAGTCCTTAAGGTAGAGGAAAATTATATTTAATCTTCATACTTTTATCTTTCTGTTACAGGTACGTCACAACATAAGATGGCTGACTACCACAGCAAGTATTACAAGAGTACTTGGATATTAGGGGAGACTTCTCCCTAACGTCTTTATAATCGTATGTAAAGTGGACGCGATATTGACCCTTCTCTGCATTCCCTGAATGCACCTTTATGTCACGTTCTTCGGGGATTTAAAGATGAGGCGTACAATTTTGTCTACCCTACTATTATGAAATTCTCGTACCTAATCCATTTTTAGGGTTCCGTACCTCAAAAGGAAAAACAGAACCCATTTATTAGATCACTTTGTTGTCCGTCTGTCTGTCTGTCTGTCAAGACCCTAACATACATGACATAGATGTCGAGAATGCGTGGAGGTATCAAGCTGAAATTTTCAACTGTATACTCAGGTCTACGGTCCCATGATGTTGCAAAAAAAGCCGTTTATTCAGCAAAAAACGCATATTTCGACACATTCTCAAAGGAATCAAAAGCTATAGGGTACTTCCCGTTGACCTAGAACTATAAAATTTGGCAAGTAACATCGTTATAGACTACACGTACAGGAATAAATCTTAAAACTATACATTTGTAACTAAATCTTAAAAAACAGGGGGTCTATATTTTTTATAGGAGGTCGAAATTTCAAACTGAAGCTACTAGTTAAAATGGGGTATCATATGAAAGGGCTTGATGTGCACATTGCAAAATATATTTTATTTATTTTTTCCGACGCATTATTTCTTATTTATAACGAAAAATATCAAATTTATAATGATGAGTCCGACTCGCACTTGGCCGGTTTTTTTTTGCTAAAAACTCGTTTTTAAACCGTTCTACGCCCAGCTTTGGGTATAGTGTAGAGTGAGAAAACTATAGATAAATTAATACTTTCCATCGCATTGACACAAACAAAAAAGCTTACTTTTTTACTTACGCTATGTTGGTGCAAGGAAATGAGAACGCGCAGACTTGTGTCTTTGTGGGATTGAATTGAACTAGGTTCTGTTGCCCCCCATCGGACACACTATTCAATGTGCTCTCGATCTCTGTGTTTCTTTTTCTCTTGAGTTCTCTATGTTTGACAAAGAAGGACATCTGAGGTGCGAAGACTCCGTCAACAGATGTAACTAAGGGGCCACCTATAAATTACGTCACACGTTAAGGGGGAGGGAGGGGGTCGACGAAGTGTGACATTGTGTGACAAGGAGTGGGAGGGGTCCTAAATTTCGTGACGTGACATTTCAAAATCTTACAATTCAGGAACTTTGAACTTTGAACTATTAACGAAAAACTAAAAGAGATTTGCAACTCTAGATGTAAAATTGCAAAATATGTGACGTCACTAGGGAGAGGGGAGTCTCATAAATGTGACCAGCTGTGACATGGACGGGGGAGGGTTAAAAAAATCATGAAATTCGTGTGACGTAATTTATGGATGGCTCCTAAAGGGGGTGAACGATGCATGTCGATTCTCGGAGGCACTCGAATATTTCCTCTTTTTCTCTTCGTCGGCAGATTTCATGACTGATGACATGATATGAATGATGTACAGGATAGTGCATCGCTATAAAATCGCTAGTCGCCTTAATCTAATGAGCTATCTATACTTCTATACATAAATAAATTGGAGAATCTGTTTGTAATATTAAAATAACCGCTTTTTACTAAATGCATATAGATCTGCTTATACTCGTACACGGTACATATACCAAATTAACATTTTTTAGGGTTCCGAACCTCAAAAGGAAAAACGGAACTCTTATAAGATCACTTTGTTGTCCGTCTGTCTGTCTGTCTGTCTGTCTGTCTGTCAAGAATTTCTATGTCGAGAATGCGTGGAGGTATCAAGCTGAAATTTGAACTGTATACTCAGGTCTACGGTCCCATGAAGTTAAAAAAAAATCAAACTGCTAAGTTTACGTAGAAAAAAGTTATGGCCGTTTATTCAGCAAAAAACGCATATTTCGACACACTCAAGGGAATCAAAACCTATAGGGTACTTCCCGTTGACCTAGAACTATGAAATTTGGCAAGTAACATCGTTATAGACTACAAGTACATGAATAAATCTCAAAACTATACATTTGTAAATAGATCTTAAAAAATAGGGGGTCTATATTTTTTATAGGGTGTCGAAATTTCAAATTGAAACTACTAGTTCAAATGGGGTATCATATGAAAGGGCTTGATGTACACATTGCAAAATATATTTTATTTATTTTTTTCGACGCATTATTTCTTATTTATAATGAAAAATATCAAATTTAATAATGATACTACGTACCTACGGAACCCTCGGTGGGCGAGTCCGACTCGCACTTGTCCGGTTTTTTTTTATAATTTATGTCTGTTTGTTTGTTGTTAATCTCTGAAATGGCTGGACCGATTTTAACGGTACTTTCACTGACAGATAGCTGATGAATAAGGAGTAACTTAAGCTATTTATATTTTAGAAATTTTATTTATTTTTATTAATATAAAATAATAATTATTCCACACGGAGGAAGTCGCGGGCAGAGTTAGTTTATTATATAAGAGAAAAAAATAACAAATTCCTCGTCTGCACAGTGGCATTTCATTACTTCGCTTACAGACAATGAGCGTGGCTTGAAAGGCAAAGTAAAAACCTCTTCATTTGGCCGCAATCTAAATCACGAAATGGGCTCTTTCATTGGGAGATTGAATACGGCAAAACAATAAGGTTAGGTAGCACACGACTTATTAACTAGAGGAAGGAAGAATTAATGAAAAAAAATATATATATGTTGTAAGTAGATTTAGTAGTGGTTCCGTCCGTATTTTATTTTTAAAAGTGTATATTTATTTAGCTATCCTAGGATAGCTATATTTATTTAGCTATCCTAGGATAGCTATATTTATTTAGCTATCCTAGGATAGCTATATAAATATATAGGAAATTTATAGGAGATTAGATATTTGTCTTCGCATTCTAGAAAAGAATTATATTATGTCAATTTCTTACACCACTATGGTGGGAAACAACGTATACGTTCCACCTGTCGCAGCCCATGGACGCCTGGGACACCGAGGCATCACACGCGCGTTACCGACACTTGAAAAACCTGTTCAGGCCCTTTTTGGAAAACTCCTTACTGTAAGTTTCCTAGGACTCCTCTGTATTGAGTTACAAGGTGTGTGCTGGTACTTCAGCTCTGTAAAGCAGAAACCTTTGCCGCGATAGGAAGTACTGCTTCAGCCTGTTGAGCACACCTAGTTTCTTCGACGCCAGCTTGACCGGAAGTAAAATATAAATAATAATAAATTATTTATTGACGTGATAACGTGTTATAAATCGATCAACGCCGGCTGCACGCACGAAAAAGCATGACTCATTGTCACGTTCCGCCTGAGCCGAGCTTGCAAGCGAAAGCGCGAACAAGCGATAGAGAGACACGATTGGCCTAAGCGTTCGGCGGGTGAAGCATCTATCTCTTTTCCACTCCATCGGCCGATGTTTTGTTATGACTTTGTCGCGTAAAATTATCGTCCATAAACCGACTTTACAGACAACCATTTTTATTTAGAGAACTTACTTTTTAAAAATATATAAATTATCTTCATAACTGTCGCGCCAGCGCTTTTATTTATCAAAATTAAAAAAATATAATCAAGAACATCATACTATTTTTTAATCTGTTAAAAATTCATTAGCCATTGACAGACTTCGAGTTAAAAAAAAATAGACTGTGTACGAAGCATGTAATACTCATTTGAAACGAATTTTACGCTCAAATGAAAAATTATCACCGAAAAACTGAAATATAAAAGGCAAATGAAAGCTGCACAACATTTTTCAGACAAAACTTTCCAGTTTCAGTTTGAATATTATATTAAAAACAAAGTTGTAAATTGTGCTTTGTAACGAGAAGTTTTAACTAAATCGTTTTAGTTTAAACTCAATTTCATAATCATTTTTTGAAAATGAAAAATACACCTCCCACCTAGGCGGTGGGATTTGAACCCACGACCTCTCGATGACCGGTCGAGTGCTCTTCCTCTTAATAAACAAAAAAATAGACTAAGTGACTTATTGACTGACCGACTGATGGACTGAACGCATCATGCTGAAAACAACAACATAATGGTGTTTAATAAGTTGCCCACCACTTCCATTAAGAGCATTCAAAAGGAAATTAACCCAAGGGCACATTGAACAGTGTATTTATTCAGTTCAGATTATATGGATACAAAAATAAATATAAATGACGAATTATGAGGATAATGGCCGATAACTGGCCGTGTTGTTTCCGGCAGACTAGAATAGGATCACTCCGTTTCTTCCCGTGGATGTCGTACAAGGCGACTAAGGGAAATACATTAGAAAACATCAATCAGGCCTCCCCAACCCATCTGGCCAGCGTGGGGAGTGTAGGCCAAATCATCCTTCTGTCTGGGACAGACGAAAGAGGGTCGTGCTCCTGTAGTGGAGACTAAAAAGACCTGATGATTATTATGAGGATAATGGCATATTCAAGTACTGAATTTATTATTTTTATTTTTATTTGCTGTAGTTGAGGTATGGTACTGGTCGTCATCATCGTCCTCCGGATTAAAATTTTTGACCTATGAGATACATTCTGCAGGCAGCGCTTATTTTTTTTTATACTACGTCGGATGGCAGACAAGCATACGGCCCGCCTGATGTGAAGTGGTAACCGTAGCCATATTAATGCTCGCAACATAACATATCGCTCGCGCGCCTACACGCCTACGATATTTACAAAAAATATAATTATATTATAGCTCCACTCAATATTGTTGGCACTGCGCAAAGTGTTTGGCTGTTTGTTCGATAGCTTGGCACAATCCGGTTCAGCGTTAACTACCTTATTACACCTACTGCATTCCAATCCAGATGATTTCTTGGTAACATTCTTGTTACTGACGGCACATTTTTTCACAACCATAATTGAGGGTATATTACACTACATAATAAAAGAGCTATGCACATCCTTTCCTAACAGCTGTGTGACGCGGAATCTGAATCATGCGAGTGAGGTCACCAGAAAGAAAGAAAGGAGTATAGGCTGACAACGGATCGGCGACCCCTTGGTGTTGCTGATCTCCATTGGCTGTGGTGATTGCTCTCAATCAGGTGGCCCATATAAAAAAGTATTTATAATCAACACTTACATCAAGTTTGACTACATAAATAAAAATGGCGTTAGGTATAACATCGCGAACATTCTTATATCTACTTGTTATCTTTTGCCAAGCGCTGATAAAATAATATGAGAGAAAATTACAAAGAAAATTCTAAAGAAATTTAACAAGCGTTTACAAAGCCTGAGTTTTTCCACGGAACCCCGTAATAGGAAACAAAAGGGAAAAGAAGGTATTCATAGACAAAGCACCGACGAAAGAAACGTCTCTAGAGGGATGTTAATTGGAAACTGGCAAATTGAATGGAAACCCCGACTTGTGGTTTTATTTCGGAAATACCAGCTGCCTTAATTAACACGCGTCTTTGTTTCTGCCTAATGGAAACGCTAATTGGTATGTGCTGAGTAACGCTGAAGTATTCTACCATCTTTCTTCTAGAGGGTCCTCAGTTTTTTTTTTCTTTCGTCGTCTGAGCAACAACCGATAATACGGCTAATATTTCTCGACGAAAATTTGTCCGATCTTAAAAACAGAAGTTAATTTCCGATCAGAATACAGGACATGAAATTTTGGTGTTCTCCAGGGAAGCATTTTGGGACCTCTGTTGCTACCTATCTAGTATCTATTATTGTCTTTTAATTTAAGATTTAGTGTAAAATTCAGAGGCAATGCGATTGAGAAACCATATTTGACTTTGAAACGCTGCATATGAGGTATTTGTAAATTAAAACTAAGAAGTTATAAGATATAAAAAAAAAATAAGCACAATAGTGAGTGTTTTCAAAGACGCAGTATATTACAGATTCTTTCTATTACATGATTACAAATTAAGCTAGATTTAAAGTGGATGTAGGATAGTATTTCACATTCCGACTAAAGCGTTTTATAAAACATCGTCGTCTTCAACCCTTATTCAACCCACTGCCGGGATACGGGCTTCCACTCATTCGAAGAGGATTAGAGCATACTCCATCACGCTGCTCAACTGCGGATTGGCGGAGGCCAGTGTTTTAAAGGACATTTGACTTGGCTCAAAGACTTGTCATCTAATGACAACAGCCGGGACCGACGGCTTACCGTGACCTCTGAAGCACGGACGAGCTCGAGATAAATATGGATAGGGTACGGTAGACGTTGCTTAACTTGGGTGATCGATTAGATTGGCATGCTCAACGACGCCATTACGCTCCTCGGACTCGAATAAAACGTACGTAAATTATTTAAACAGGTAGTAGTTTAGCAACTAGATAAACCATCTAACTAGCTAGACAGTCGTCGTCGGTCCGCGGACCCCAATAACAAGCATTCGATCTAAGTAGGGACATGGAGTTACGAATATACAACTGCGGTATTAAAGTCTGTACAATGCATAAATGATATAGGAAAAAGATAAGATTAAAACCATAATCGAAATGGACATATTATTTAGTAAGTAGGGTTTGTCTGTATTTTGTATCAAAATTAAATAACCTTATAAGGATCCACCTAAAACAGCTTTGAATTATGAGACACATCCCTCTCTGGCAGGCATCAAACGCTTCATAATATTTATTATTGATAATTTTTTTGGTCCTGTCAGAATAGAGTTTTTCCCTTTTTAAATATTTATTTTAAGTGAGAGAGGGGCAAACGAGCATGTGGGTCATCTGATGGAAAGCAATCACCACCGCCCATGGAGATCAGCAACACCAAGGGGTCGCTGTTCCTTTGCCAGCCTATACTCGTTCCTTTCTTTCTGGTGACCTCACTCACTCGCAGGAACAGAACAACCCTCAAGGTAACATAGTGGAATTATCTTAAATTTAATAATTAAAGATACCGCCTTTAATTTAAAAAATATACGTTTCTTAAATCTATGTTCCTTCGAACTGCAGAAATTGTGTTCTTTACAATGGAGTAAAAGTTGTTATCGCAATCAGCTGATTAAACTACCACTCACAATCGACTAACGACCGTAAAAAGACGGGGCAAAGTCTGTTTTCGTTTAAGAATATCGTGGTAGCATATGTGAAAATGGCATAGAATTCGCTTGAGAGAGAATTAGATAAAAGGCAGCAATTTCGTTGAAATTAAGTACGTTTAATTCTTGTAATAACCTATGAAGGTTATATTGTTATTGCATGAGTACTATACAACAATACTAAGTTGTATTATTACATAATGGGGTTATATCGTTAACTAGTCAGTACTCGCGGGTTTTTCATATTTTTTAGGGTTCCGTACGTCAAAAGGAAAAACGAAACCCTTAAAAGATCACTTTGTTGTCCGTCTGTCTGTCTGCCTGTCTGTCTGTCTGTCAAGACCCTCTAAGTCTACTCAGATCATTTGAACTTTGAACTGTATACTCAGATCTACGGTCCCATGAAGTTGTAAAAAAATCAAACTGCTAAGTTTACGTAAAAAAAAGATACGGCCGTTTATTCAGCAAAAAACGCATATTTCGACACATTCTCAAGGGAATCAAAACTCATAGGTTACTTCCCGTTGACCTAGAACTATGAAATTTGGCAAGTAACATTGATATTGATTACAAATACAAGAATAAATCTCAAAACTATATATTTGTAATTATATCTTAAAAAATAGGGGGTTAAATTCCTGAACTATTATTAATGATCCTACGTACGGTACCCTCGGTGGGCGAGTCCGACTCGCACTTGGCCGGTTTTTTTTAGTCGGCATCAACCCACAACCATCCCATTGTTGGGATACGGGTCTCCCCTGAATCGATGGGGTGTTGTCGTAGAGAATGCCGATGAAAATGGTAGACAACCACTTCAGTCGTGGCATTGTCTACGACAACACAACAACATAATATCACACCCCGGCCACTCCATACAAATGTCGCGTCGTTTACCACTACATAAACAATGACGTCTATGCAGTGCGTGAATAAGCGTGCCTGCGTGCGGTGCCATACAAACTGTTCCAGGTTTGTCTCCGAGGGGAGGTGAGGTCGACACGAGAGAGCGGCAGGGAGTGGCCATACTGTAGTACTATTATTTATACTGTGATAATATACGAAAAATCAATACAAAACACAATTATACATTTAGCATAAAGTTGTTACTTTGACATCTTAATTTTATTTAAGTATATAATATTTATAGATGAGGAAATTTGTCACCCTATTGTAGTACCTGCACTGATTATAATTCGCTAATAATTAGTTAAACCTTATTGTTCACACTCGACTAGAGGAACTGATGAATACAAATAAGGCAATGAAGTAAGGCAGCGCTCACTTTGGTTATGTTTTCATACAAATTTGATTGATACGGCAACGTGTAGATACGTACAAACAATACCGATCTTCCAAATATATGAGCGCTCTCACTGCATCGGAGTTAGCCGCACGTATACGAACGTATACGTGCGAAGCTATATCGTCATATAGTCGAAATATTTCCATCCGGTTCTACCGTACCGACAATACTGTCATAATCTCCGGTTTAATACATGCATATCTAAAACAGGGGTTCCCAACCGGTGGTCCGCGGACTACCAGTGGTCCTTGAGAGGTAGATTATGGTCCGTGATACAAACTTATAACGAAAGAGATTGAGTATTATTATACAAAATACTAAAATCTCGAGTTATAGAATAATGAATTTATATCACACTGAGGGACCCAACACCCATCAAAAAAACCCAAAAAAAGGTTGGGAACCACTGATCTAAAAGATGTCTTCAGGTAAGCAATATCACTGGGGCAGTACCTATTTGAGCAGTCAATTCGTTCGAACGATGTTCGTAAGTTTACGTACGATGCAATTACACTGACACGCAGTGTAATCTACCATAAACTACATTGGAAGCGTGACCTAAATAAAACAACTAGAAATCATCATATAACAATTTTATTTTAAAAACGATTCAGAAAACTACGGAAATGTTACACAGAAAATATCCAATTGAAAAAGGAATATTCGATTCACCGTAGTGTAGGTTCCCGGAAAAGTTTCGGAATAAAATATGACTACAGTCTACAGCGGCACTGGGAGTGGAAGATACCACGTAAAACATACTTCAGGGGTGAAAAAACTGGGTACAGAAAATGCATCGCTACGGAAACATAAGTATATAAAATTGAGACGCTCACTGCTGATCATTTTATTAACAATATTTGTTAACTATTTTTTATTCCACAATTGCAATCAAAAGCAGTTCATTTATAAAAAGAAAGCAGGTTAATGAAGTTATTAGTGAATGTACGTCGGGTAGTAAACAAGCATACAGTCCGCATAATGTGAAGCGGCTACCGTAGTCATATAAATACTCACAATATAAGGTATAACCTTTCTTCCTGGTGAGCTCACTCAAGCAACAAGAACACAGCAACCCTCAAGGGATTTGCCTACGATATTCTTGAGGTGGAGGTAATTCTCCAGTACTACCTCTCATCTCCAGTACTATCTCGCCATAACCTCGACAGCCAACTCGCATGCTCACTGACTGACGAGCACCTGCACGTGAGGTTGGCTTCAGGCAAAGCCAAGTTCACGTGCAGGTGAGGTTGGCTTTGGCTCAAGGAAGAATGATGAGCTCCTTAGACCCTAAATAAATAAAGTACTGAGATAAAAAACACTATGTAATTCTATAACCAAATTTGACGTTCAACTATTTCGACGTGGCTCATTTTGCGATGAAATATAATAAAACAAAGACATATTCAAATTTCTAACTAGTTTTTATATCACTAAAGTGGAAAACAAGTATAGGGCCCGCCTAATGGAAAGCAGTTACCGTAGCATATGAACGCCTGTAACACCAGAGGCATCACACGCGCCTTGCCGACCAAAATATTTATAAACAGATAGAAGTATGTGAATATCTTATATCTGTGAAAATTTAAATAATACAAAGAGAAGAAATGTGATTTTAGTTTATATGATTGCAACACGTATAAACTATAGTTTAAAACAGATAGACGACCGTTACTAATAGTTTTGACAAATTTTAGGTACATCACCTCCGAATCAGGATATTGTAAGTTGCTGAAGTTACCGTCAGCATTATTCCCCCGTATGTCCCGAACTCCACAGTAACATAAGAAAGCGCACTAACTTACTAAGTTGCGGACGTGCGAGTGCGAGGTGTGAACTGAGTGGTTCCCACAAGTTTCTAATGGTACATAGTTACTATACAGTATATACAGAAACTACTTCAAGTTATTAGTATTCCATTATGCAAGTTTATATAGCATACGAGGGCTGGTATTAAAAAAAAATGTTGTCTGTAAAGTCGGTTTACGGACGATAATTTTACGTGATAACGTCATAAGAAAACATCAGCCGATGGAGTGGAGGAGAGATAGATGCGTCACAAGCCGAACGCTTAGGACGATCGTGCCTCTCTATCGCTTGTTCCGCGCTCTCGCTTGCACGCTCGGCTCAGGCGGAACGTGACAATGAGTCATGCTTTTCCGTACGTGCAGCCGGCGTTTATCGATTTATAAGACATTATCACGTCAAAAAACATAATTGAAAAGTTAAATTGGATGCGTTTATTTATCGCGAGCTCCTCCGTGCTACGGAGGGTACTTTAAGCCTCGGTCCCGGCTGTTGTCATTATATATATGATAGACGTTAAGCCATGTTAGTTGCCTTTCGGCGGCTTGAAAACACTGGCCAACCCGCAGTCGAGCAGCGTGGTGGAGTATGCTCTAAACCCCTTCGATTAAGGCGAGACCCGTATCCCAGCAGTTGAATGAAGAGTTGTTTACGAAATCCAAACTCAAATTAGAAGTATTACTTTTATTTATTTATCTACTCTCATACTGAAATTTAGAGATTAAAAATCTAAACACAGAATCTTAATGTCAGTCTTTTACGCACAAGCAATCAAAATAAATTTAAAAAGTTATTTTTCGATACAGCTCTTGTATATACCGATACAACTGTATCGAAAAATAACTTTTTTTCCATTTCGGACAGTTTCAGCCCTGGATACAGGTATTTTAAACAGGTTGCAATGCAAATGCATAGCGACTTTGCAAAATTTTTCTACATAATCTGTGAACGCGGCGCCGCGCGGCGCGTCGCGCATGCGCACCACGCATGCTCCATCTGCAAATGGATTTATAAGTAAGAAATAAAGCTGTTAAATTAACTTCGTGGTTTTATTTAATATATTATTATCATCTATTTCATGAGATTAGATAAAGTAGTGTATGAAACTGCACATAATTATGTCTTAAAATACTCGTGTGGTCTATTATCACATTCGCCTTCGGCTCATGTGATAAACTCACACTCGTATTTTAAGAACCCTTATTATGCAACAGTTTCATAAACTATTATTATTCATCAAAATATATATTAAAATACATTTTGTATAGTTATGAAGATTCTCGGAAAAGCAGTAGAGGCACTCAACAAAAGAACCTTTGTCTCATTTGCCCGTTCCAAACCACTCGGTGCCGACTGCAACCACTTTCATATTCCCAATGAACTCCTATTAAATTAAATAAGCTTTCAGTTATTCATTTTGTGGTACAAGTAATAAGAATATAAAAAAAAAATCTCCGGCGAAAGAGAGGTAGGGCTCAATGCCCGGCTGGGGAAGCACCTCCACCTCACAGAAGGCCGCAGCCAAATAGCATTCCCTGGGGGCATCGACCACTAATAAATATTAGTGATCGATATCTGCAGCGGTTGTTGTGTTCCTGCGAGTGAGTGAGGTTTACAGACAGCATAGAAATGCTTGGAGGATTGCTGTGGCGACATTGTGAGAGCGGCGGAGGATTCCATCTGTTCATTGCCAGGAGGACTGAGCTGACCCGGCGGCCAGGGAGACCCGTTGAAACGGTTGTTCCGCCCGCGGTATAGTACAGGGACCCAATTGAGGCTAACCACCTCGAGAGGCTATCATACCGCGCATAATCTCGGGGTAGATCGTCGTGCCGGTTGGTGACCGGAAGGTGGGGACCCGGCGACTACCTCCGGGGGGGTGCGGGGGCCCTTCCGTCCGTCGGGTCAGTGCAGCTCCTCTAACGGCAAGTTTATGGAGGGACGGGACCACCGCCCCCTTCCCTTCTGTCGTGATAGCAATTGCCTCCCTTCACGTTTCCCATCCTACAATTATGACAGCGCAACAAAAAAGAACTGGTCATACAGTAGTGCACTCCCCCACCACCCTGTTAAAGGTGGAGTTCGCTAACATCCGCGGACCCCACGCAAACCTCAACGCCGTCCACCAGCACCACGAGACGGCTCGGCCTGCCTTGCTGTTTCTGACGGAGACACAAATCCAGCGTCTAGCGGACACTTCTTACCTGCAGTACCCCGGCTATGTACTCGAGGAGAATTTTCACGCGAAAGCCGGGGTCTGTTTGTTTGTATGTTCGGATGTCTGTTGTCGCCGTCTGCGCTGTTATGAGGATCCCTCCTTTTCCGTCCATTGGGTGCATGTGATTGTGGGCCTCCATCCCATAATGGGGACGCGGAGACAACTCGACTCTTCGAGTACCTAAGTCGGACGGCAGATGAAGCGCAGGAGCGGTACCCTACTGCAAACGCACCATTTTGGGGGACTTTAACTGCCACCACGACTCGTGGTTGGGTTCATCCACAACCAACCATGCAGGAAGGGCCGCTCATGCGTTCGCTCTGTCCCACAGCCTGACGCAATTGGGTATTTGACTAACATTTTTTTCTGTTTGATATGTAGGGACGTCTCCGTAATATAACCATAGGTGAAAGAATTACTTCGATAGCACAAATATCTCTCGAGATATGTTAATTTGAAAATCACAATTTTTAGACTGCCCCAAAACGCTCCATACAAAAGACTACTGAATTATGACGTCACAGATCTGTATTTTGTATGCATCAAATCAGAAATTTGTACGACAGCTATGTTAAATATTACGTTTATGTGATTAGTATCATAATAAAAGTTATAGCATTTTTTATTGCTTCTCCAATGGAAATATTATTTTTTAATAATTTCATACTTTTAAAATGGACTTTCCCGCCAAACTTTGATCGACGCTAAAAAAAGTCTGACTGAAGATATTAGAATGAAAGTTTGCAGATCTTTATAGTTTTGTGTATTTTACGATATTGTTAATTTATTTGTACAATTTTTAAACATTGGAAACAACCCAATTGGTAGACCAACCTACCAGAATACCCGACAGAATACCGAGCAGAGAGGGCGCCTGATCAGCAATGATCAGGCGCCCTCGCTGCTCGACCTACTGCTGACCACCCACCTCTTGCCTCACCTCACTTGCAACAACCAGCTGTTCCTAATGTAATTCAGTGACATATTTAGCTGTATTCACATTTTTTTTGTAATCTCATTCGCTAAGTGGCGGAGTGCAGTGTGTGCAAATTTTTTTTTTGTTATAGCTGGTGAGACGCCATATTTGGCCTAACTACTTATACTTTTGGGGTGTAAGTGGTTCATCAACATCTTTGAATCAAAGCCAACTTCACCTGCCCGCGGTGCACCCTGCTGACTGACAAACGAAGCTCTGGCGAAAAGAGAGGTAGGGAGCGTAATTGTAAGCTACCCGACTGGGGAATATACCTCCACCTCATAGAATACCGCAGCCAAATAATAATTCCCTTCAGGGTTGTTGTGTTCCTGCGTGTGAGTGAGGTCACCAGAAAGGAAGGAGATGCTGTGTTGACAGCGGGGGTGGCGGCGCGCAAGCGATATTTTATGTTGTACCTCTTGTTGTACCCTTCGTACGCGAGTCCGACTCGCACTTGGCCCGTTTTGTTCGTACCCGAACGACGTATAAAATAAACGAATAAAAACCTCCATCTTTATGTAAAAAAATAATAAAACTGCTAATAAACTCCGTACAGAGTCAGTTTAATCAAACATGCAAGTTTAGCAACGTCGACCGTAGCCTGCCCATGGATGGGTTTATTTACCTCGAGCTCCTCCGTGCTTCGGCGAGCACGTTAAGCCGTCGGTCCCGGCTGTTGTCATTAGATGACTGCCATTAAGCCAAGTCAGTGGTCTTTAGGCGGCTTGAAAACACTGGCGTCCGCCAACCCGCGGTTAACCAGTGTGGTGCAGTAAAACCACACCCCTGCCACTCCATACAAATGTCGTGTGGGTAACTACTACATAAACAATGACGTCTGTGCACAGCGTGAATTAGCGTGTATGCGTGCGGCGCCATACAAACTGTTCCAGATTTGTCTTAGAGGGGAGGTGATGTCGACACGAGAGAGCGGCAGGGACTGGCCATACTGTACGTAGTACTATTACTTATACTGTGGTAAAACACTTCGATTGAGGCGACGTGTCCCAGCAGTTTAGCCGTGTGCCATGTGAATCACTCCGTCTCTTCCCGTGGATGTCGTACAAGGCGACTAAGGGAAATACAATATCAAACATCGATCAGGCCTCCCCAACCCGTTTGGCCAGCGTGGGGAGTGTAGGCCAAATCCTCCTTCTGTCTGGGACGGATGAGAGAGGGTCGTGCTCCTGTAGTGGAGACTAAAATGACCTGATGATGATGATGATGATCCCAGCAGTAGGATGAATAAAGTACGGTAATGAAATCTAAAGCACAACACCACGTATAAGTCTGTGACTTGAGCCATAGTAAAATGAGCATTATTCTCCAAACGTAATTTATCTAGCATTCGTTAGTGGCAATTCTCTAGGATTATTTCCAGCAGAGAAACGCTAGTATTTCATTTCCAAAGCCTGCTTCAACTGACACCAATTTTGTCTAGAAATGACCCTCCTATAACGTAAATTTCCTTTCTATATCGGCAAATTAAAATGATTTATGTTTTGTTTATTTGGACTTTATTGCAATAAGATACATAGAAGCTACGAGCACTTAACCTCATAGAAGTAAGCCGTATACGTTGATGACGAATCAACCCTTATTCATTCTATGTGTGGGGTGTAAGTAGTTCATCAACATCTTTGAATCAAAGCCAACTTCACCTGCACGCGGTGCACCCTGCTGACTGACAAACGAAGCCCTGGCGAAAAGAGAGGTAGAGAGCGTAATTGTTAGCTTCCCAACTGGGGAATGTACCTCCACCTCACAGAATACCGCAGCCAAATAACAATAGGCTTGTTGCCCATGTCACAAAATTATAAAAACTCTCTATCAGTAACGTAAAATACATAAAACTAGAACGATCTGCGATCTTAAAATTTTAATAACTTATGTCCGACGTGTTTTATGTTCGGTCAAAGTTTGGTGGGAAAGTCCATTTTAAAGGTATGAAATTATAAAAAATAAATATTACCATTGTAGAAACAATAAAAAATACTATAACTTTTGTTACGGCACTGGCTACATAAACGCAATATTTAACATTGCTGTTGTACAAATTTCTGATTTAATGCATATAAAATAGCACGGTGTGACGTCATAACGTGGTGGCCTTTTGTATGGAGCGTTTTCGGGACAGTCCAAAATTTTGATCTTCAAGTTATCATATCTCGAGAAGTTTTTATGCAATCGAAGTAATTATTTCACCTATATTTATATTATTATGACGTCTTTAAATAACAAATCGAAAAAAAAAAAATGGGATACAAGCCTATTCCCTTGAGGATTGTTGTGTTCCTGCGAGTGAGTGAGGTCACCAGAAAGGAAGGAGATGATGCGTTGGCAGCAGGGGTGGCGGCGCGCGGGCGACACTATATGTTGTGAGCGTTCATATGGCTACTGTAACCGCTTCACATCAGGCGGGCCGTATGCTTGTCTGCCACCCGACGTAGTATAAAAAAAAATACTCCACCACGCTGATGACTTGACTTGAGTTAACGACTGTCAAACTATAATGGCAACAGCCGGGACCGGCGGCTTAACGCGCCTTCCGAAGCATGGAGGAGCTCGAGAAAAATAAACCCATCCATGGACAGGCTACGGTCGGCTTAACTTAACTTGCGTGTTTGATTAGACTGACACACGCAACGACGCCACCGAGCTCCTCCAGCCGTTAAGGAATCTCTTCCAGTCCACCTTGGCCTTTTAGTAACCGGATATAATTTGTAATCGGCAGTAAGAAAATATACAAATATATATTATTATGACGAGCTCGGTGGCGTAGCGGTCAATGACGCGGCTTCGACACCAACGCTCGTGGGTTCGATTCCCACATGGGACAAACATTTGTGTGCATGAACATGTCTGTTTGTCTTAGTCTGGGTGTTTTCTATCTATCATAAGTATGTATTTACAAAAAAAAAATGTATTTACGTATGTTTATCACTTGTCTAGTACCCATAACACAAGCTTCGCTTACTTTTGGGCTAGATGGCACTGTGTAATTTGTCTGACAATATTTATTTATTTATTATTTATTATAAATAAATATTCCGGGAGAAATTCCTGGACCGAGTCCTAAACTAAGCAAGGCTCGTATTATGAGTACTAGATAACTAATAATAATACTTATATACATTTTTTTTTTTTGTAAATACATACATTACAATACATAGAAAACACCCAGACCAAGACAAACAGAAAAGTTCATGCACACAAATATTTGTCTTGTTCGGGAATCGAACTCGAAACATCGGAGACAAAGTGGTCATTGCTAACCATTCGACCACCGAGCTCGTTAAAATTGGTTTGTATATTCTGTTAAAGATTCAATTCGTCACGAAAAAGAGAGGATGGACGCGTCTGGATATTTACCCTATCTCCATTTGATATCAAATCTAGTCGGCATGTCCGACAAATATTTATGAGTGGCGCGTTTAATTAAATTAACTAATTTACTAAGATTTTATTTATTAGTTTGTCGCACATTTATAATCTAAATATATATCTCACTTTATGAGTTAGAGATTTAGAGTCAAGTAGAGTTTTGGATGAAACTTTGGATGACCATACCAACGCGAAGTCTTACAATTTTAGATTAGATCTCTATAATGCTAAATGTGCGATTAGTACGAGTACGAGAGTAATGCTCATATCTGTCATCATTGTAGCGTCTATAGGTTACGGTACCCGCTTCATATCAGGAGGGCTGTATATTTGTTTACTACCCGATGTAGTATGAAAAATTCTCGGCGGCAACATGACGTCTTTTTAAAATAATCACTACATAGTATAAAACAAAGTCGCTTTCTCTGTCCCTATGTCCCCATGTATGCTTAAATCTTTGAAACTACGCAACGGATTATGATGCGGTTTTTTTTAATAGATAGAGTGATTCAACTGGAAAGTTTATATGTATAATATATGCATAACATAGTAGAAAAACACTGATAATTTAGAGGTTTCTAATGAGATGTCGTAAATAAACACATTTTTTTGCTCTTTCATTGCAAACGCTGGCTGAACCCAACGAGATAGATCAAAATAATGTAGTACAGTATTGTTCACCTTAAAATGGTCTACAAAAAAGTTCGCGATGGTATATGTCTATCTCTTAGTGGTAACACACAATAACCGTTATTTTATCCTTTGCTTTTTACAAGAAATAATGCCTTATTTACGAAGCGATTTTAAGCAATACAGAATTAATCCTTATCCAATTAAGTACCTTAATACATTGCGCATTTAATATAGATGAATATGGCCCTTCACAGCATCTAATTTAAATGAATAGTTTAGAAGATATTACACATTTAAAATGCAGGGACATAACGGCTGTGGCGGTACCGGCCGCGGAGCCGGCGGCGTGTGCCTATAACTGGGGAAGGACTGGATAGGACAAAGCGCAAAGACCTTCTGTAGTACATTTAGTATCAGCATTGCACCCGTGCGAAGCCGGGGCGGGTCGCTAGTATTTTATAAAATACACACGGGGCGAAAAGCTAGGTTAATGTTTTCCATGTTGAAACTACTCTAAAATCTATATAATATGTATTTAATAAATAGACGGGCCGTAAGCAATCATCACGGCAGTAAAAAATGTGTTGGCGGTTGTTCAAAGTAATGAAACTCTCGAAGTAATGAAACGTTGCTTGCTATTCACTTTATTCCCAGGAGTAGCTTAACTGTAATACTGACAGTTGAGATCGTTTATTTCACACACGTGTTGTCTGTACGAACGCTCGATATCGAATGCCTGATGCTTGCTTCACTTGGAATGAAGTTGGCGCCCTCCTCTCCACTTTCACCACTCTTGATTGAAGGGTGGCGTGCTTCATCGTGATTGGTCGAAATGCTGGCGCAACGAATTACAAGCTTGGAGTCAAATCAAATCTTTTATGCAATGTGAAATCATGACTGTGGCAATCATACGCATAAATACACACTAAACAGTTATAAATTATGCTTTTAAATTTAATCATAGCTAACAATTGACTACAAAGCGCTTACTCAATACCTATGTAATTACGTACCGACAGAAAGGAAAAGAACGTCAACACACAGGAAGACATTTTATTTACAACTTTTCAATAATTGTTTCTGAATAGCGCTAATGTCTTGCTGCGCCGGTAAATTGCGCAGAACTGAGTGAAGGCCGGGCAATTACCTTGCTTTCTTCTCAGAGGCTGGTAGAAAGCATCTATAGGTAAAACACCGCACTCTGAAATGGGTTGGAATTATGAATGAATTGAATTTCGGTACGTGCTCCGTGTGACCGCAGCGCGGCTGGACGGCCACCCCGCTACATCGACTGTCTTCCGGCAGGGTGACACTTTGATATTTCATTTAAGATTTGACTTTGGTACCGAGCGTTGGAGATAATTTCGGAGGCAAACTGTGAAAATTGAATTATTTTTTATACCTACCACTAAGATTTTTTTTCCATTTATTGAGATAAACAAACAACAGCACAGTTGAACACAGTATAATAAAAAAAATACAATTCATAGTGCTGATTGACTGTGTCATCAGCATCGTTCACCACAAATTTCTAAATATTTTCTTTATGAGCGAGTATTGGTGAGTGGTTTCATTACAATTTAAATTATACTCTTATATGAAACGTGTGTAACAATTGATAGTATGTATTTTTATTTATTTCTAAATGTATATATTTTCAGCGAAATTAATTCAGCTTATGAAATCGTCCAGGCGTTCTGTCTGACCGTTGCCATGAAACTCAAAATTTAGAAATCTTGACTGACTTCGGATTCGTGTAGAGTATCAAAAAGTAGTAATGTAAAGTGACCTTGGTTTTCGAATATAAACTCGGGATTTCGAAAAAAAAAAAGAAATTCGCTATGGTGGCGCATGCGGCGCGTCCGATGTTTTTTTAGATACATACATATAATACAAAAAAAATGCCCAGACCAAGGCAAACACACATGTTCATGCACACAAATATATGTCTTGTGCGGGGCTCGAACCCACGACCCCGGTATCAAAGTGGACATTGCTATCCATTCGACCACCGAGCTCGTCAGTTATGAAACTAATAGTCGAATTAAAGTCGTAAATTGAATTGAATAAGGCTGTCAGTTACATCCGACAGTCAATGTAGAAGGTACCAATAACTTGACTGCGGTGAGAGGTCACGTCTTGCAGAGAAAGCAAGTAACCATTTAGACAGACTGTTTTATCATTTCAACCTCATCGCTCTTGATATAAGACTTACAATACATATTTGTTACAGTAATAGGTAAAGATGGATTATTTTATTGAGTTTGTTGTTTTTAGGGTAATTTCTGGGGTAAGTATAGACATAGATTACATCTCTACGTACAGATTAGGAAAAAAAACCTCAAAAGAGTTCTCTCACTCAAGAGAGTATATGGTTTTAAAATAACATAGTAAATATCTCAATATTGTTCGTACAAACTTATATTAGTATTGGTTAGTATTTTGTATAAATAATTTTTATTATTTGAAAAGCTAGGTAAGGTAGGTTAGTTATGTAAATAAGGTTTTTTTTTATACCACCAGTGTGGCAAACAAGCATACGGCCCGCCTGATGGAAAGCAGTTACCGTAGCGTAACTAAAGTGTTACAGGCGTTCATGCCTGTAACACCAGAGGCATCACACGCGCGTTGCCGACCCTGTAAAAACCTCTTCACGCCTTTTTTGAAGAACCCCACCCCCAGGTTTTTATTATTACTATATAATATATTAACTAGCAGGAGCTATGAAATGCAACTCTGATGTTAAGCAGTTACCGCAGCCTGTGGGTGTTAAAGTTATGATATAAGTGAGGTAAGTTTGCAACATTGAACCAAAACCACCTTAGAAAATATGCCGACAGGCAACTTTTGTTAATTTTTACGGTCCCCTCATTCCTAATTGCCCAATGAAAAAAATGGGATGTGACTGTATCGAGACACGGTCGTGTGTTGTACGTGAATACGTTATATGCACTAACATTATCTGAACATGGCAGCGCTTCCCCCTCCCCCGCACGTAATATTCCATAGTCCTTACTTAGCCCACACGTGGCAGAAGCGCAAGAGCGCGGAAGAACGGGCAAACGCGCTGCCGGGACCGAGGGAGCGGGAGGCACGGAAGATGATCCAGACAGTCCATCGCAAGAGGAAAGAAGCGAAGGCGTTGCTGTGGTCGTCGCCGCCCCAGAAGGGGGTGAGGCCAAGAAGGAATACGGATGTAGATTAAATAATTTGTAGAGAGTCAATAATTGCCCGCGCCACAAAAGAGCCTTAGAGCAACGGTGCTGCGCGCATCTCTCGCGATTCGGCTCATATGACCGTGAGGTCGGAGGATCCCATGGCTCCTCCGACCGGTGGTGGGATTTATGGAAAAGTCCTTACTTAGCGAAATAAATTCTTTGATCCTTCATCTAACCAGTGGTATAATTGAATATTGGATGTAGAGCACAGATTCGAAACTACAACGCCAAACTGTATCCCCCAATTTTGATTTTTTTATCATTTGATTTTTTGGATTGTCCCCGTATGGTAGCAAATATAAAGACGTATTCTTTTTTAGGGTTCCGAACCTCAAAAGGAAAAACGAAACCCTTATAAGATCAATTTGTTGTCCGTCTGTCTGTCTGTCTGTCTGTCTGTCTGTCTGTCTGTCTGTCAAGAATTTCTATGTCGAGAATGCGTGGAGGTATCAAGCTGAAATTTGAACTGTATACTCAGGTCTACGGTCCCATGAAGTTAAAAAAAAATCAAACTGCTAAGTTTACGTAGAAAAAAGTTACGGCCGTTTATTCAGCAAAAAACGCATATTTCGACACACTCAAGGGAATCAAAACCTATAGGGTACTTCCCGTTGACCTAGAACTATGAAATTTGGCAAGTAACATCGTTATAGACTACAAGTACAGGAATAAATCTCAAAACTATACATTTGTAAATAGATCTTAAAAAATAGGGGGTCTATATTTTTTATAGGGTGTCGAAATTTCAAATTGAAACTACTAGTTCAAATGGGGTATCAAATGAAAGGGCTTGATGTACACATTGAAAAATATATTTTATTTATTTTTTGCGATGCATTATTTCTTATTTATAATGAAAAATATCAAATTTAATAATGATACTACGTACCTACGGAACCCTCGGTGGGCGAGTCCGACTCGCACTTGTCCGGTTTTTTTTTTATGTGAGAACCCTCTCACGACACGACAAACGAGCATGTGGGTCATCTGGTGGAAAGCAATCACCGCCGCCCATGGAGACCAGCGACACCAAGGGGTCGCCGATCCGGTGCCAGCCTTTTAAGGAAATTGAAAACTCTGTTCTTGAAGGCACACATGTCGTAGTTGTTCGGAAATACCGCTGAGGGAAGTTGATTCCACAGTTTCACTATTCGTGGTATAAAATGTCTTAGGAAACGTACTGTAGTAGATTTTTTTTTTTTTTTATACTACGTCGGGTGGCAGACAAGCATATGGCCCGCCTGATGTGAAGCGGTTACCGTAGCCATATTGTTGAAGTTTCTAAACGCAAACGGAATCTAGTGGCGCCATCTGATATGTAATCTGTGCATTATGGTCTAATAAATGAAGTTGTTCACTTCCCGTTCTTCCACTGTACCTAGTGCGTTGACTTTTATTTAATTTTCTAAATCACATATTTACTTCAAATATCAGTATAAATTAACAGGTTATGGGCCATTATTGATTGTGAAGTAAAAATATTTGTATTTTACCGAAATAGTTCCGCGATTCAATTAGATTAAAAAAGGCATAACCTAAAATTGTAACTTTAGTGTGCAGCCACGTGAAAGTCGTAAAGACACATTATTATTTTTCAGTTTTTAGTCGATTTCAGCTATTAAATATGACGTCTCAAATATCAATTGGGACAATTGAAAAGTTGGTCGGCAGGGAAAACTATCCCACATGGAAATTCGCTGTAAAAAACTATTTGGAACACGAGGAATTATGGGATACCATTGAACCGAGTGCGGATTATAAGCAAGACAGTAAGAAGGATACAAAAGCAAGGTCAAAAATAATACTTTTGTTGGACCCAATTAATTATGTCCATGTACAAGAGGCAACCACCGCGAAACAGGTATGGTTTAAGCTTGAAAAAGTATTTGATGACTCCGGGCTCAGTAGAAAGGTAGGCTTGTTACGTGATCTGATAACAACAACGTTGGATAACAGTTCTAGTATTGAAGAATACATTAATAAAGTCATGACAACAGCGCATAAGTTGAGAAATATAAATTTTGTAGTAGGAGACGAGTGGCTTGGTACTTTGCTGCTCGCTGGCCTCCCCGATGTCTACAAACCGATGATTATGGCTATGGAGAGCTCTGGTATGGCGATAACTGCTGATTTTGTAAAGACAAAACTGTTGCAGGATGTCAAAATGTCTGATGCTGCGGCATACTATGTAAAATCTGACAATAAGGCTCAAAATGTGTGGAAATCCAAAAATAAAAACCAAGCAAAGGGCCCACGATGTTACAGTTGCAATAAATATGGTCATTTTAGCAAGAACTGTTACTTTCAGAACAAAAAAAAAACAAATTCAGATTCTAAAAATAATGGCTATTATGCTGTGTTTTCAGCTGCAGAAACGTTGGACAAGAACAGCTGGTACATCGACTCCGGAGCTACGCTGCATATGTGTAGAGAGAGAAAGTGGATGTACAACGTGTCGCCTTCAACAATAAAAAGTATAAAAGTAGCAGACAATAAAACAGTGGAAGTCGAAGGATGTGGTAATGTAGATTTACAAATTAAAACTTCTAAAGGCCAACTTCAGACAATTCAGATTAGAAATGTGTTATATATACCTTCCCTGAGTACTAATTTACTTTCTGTAAGTCAGATGACAAAAAATGGTTGTGAAGTTAAATTTGGAAATGATGGCTGTAAAATTTACCAAAATAATAAATTACTATTGAGAGCATTACATCGCAATAACATGTATTTATTAAATAATGTTTCCGAAGCACCGGCATTGCTGTCAACCGTCGATGAACATGACATAAACTTATGGCATCAGAGGATAGGCCATCTCAATTTCACAGACTTACAGAAATGAATAGATAGTTCAGAAGGTGTAAAATTGTCTAAAAAAAATACTCAGATTTGCACAACTTGCATGGAAGGTAAAATGAGTAGGCTGCCGTTTAAAAATATTGGAACTAGAGCCTCAGAATGTCTTCAATTAATCCACTCTGATGTATGTGGTCCGATGGAGACAATTTCATTTGGAGGAGCTAAATATTATGTTACCTTTATAGATGACTACAGTAGAAAAGTATATGTTTATTTTTTTAAAAATAATTCTGATACATTCGAGAAGTTTAAGGAATTTAAAAACTTAGTAGAAAATGAAACAAATAAAAAAATTCAAATATTTCGATCAGATAATGGAAAAGAATATGTAAATAATGAGTTTAAATTATATTTAAAAACATATGGCATACAACATCAAACTACAAACCCATATACCCCAGAACAAAATGGCACAGCTGAGCGAATGAATCGCACACTCGTAGAAAGAGCCAAATGTTTGTTGTTGAATTCTAGATTAGGAAAGGTTTTTTGGGCTGAAGCAGTGTCTACAGCAGCCTACTTAATTAATTGTTCACCAACCGTAGCTCTGGAGTACAAGACACCTTATGAAGTGTGGACTGGTAGGAAACCTAATATTCAACATTTGAGGATATTTGGTTGTAGTGCCATGGTTCATGTGCCAAAGGAAAAGAGGCAAAAGTGGGATCCGAAAGCAGTCAAAATGTTATTTGTTGGATATTGTGAGAATACAAAAGGGTACAGATTTTATGACGCAAATCGGAAACAAATATACAAAAGTAGAGATGCTATTTTTGTTGAACATACAGTTATAAATAACAGCGTTATAATGCCATTATCTGAATTACAGGAAAGTGAATCACCAGATGTGTCGCACACAGAGTCGTCAAATGACACATTGAGTTCTGAAGATGTAACTCTGAAGGAACAATCATCAGATGACAGTAACAGCTTCTATTCTGATGAGGGTCAAGATGATTACATACCTAATACAAGGGTTAGTAATGTACAACCTAATACTAGATCATTAAGACCAAGAGATAATAAATACAAGCCTAATACCTACTTATGTCAACATAAATGTTCAAATAGTCAATTGATTCATGAGCCGGAGACCACTGAGGAAGCTCTTTCAGGCCAGAATGCAAAAGAGTGGAAAATGGCCATGAATAATGAATATGAGTCACTTCTTCAGAATAATACATGGACATTAGTAACTTTACGTGAGAATAAGAGAGCCATTCCGTGCAAATGGGTCTACAAAATAAAGACTGATGCTAATGGTGAAATTGTGAAATACAAAGCAAGACTGGTTATTAAAGGATTTTTTCAAAAAAAAGGAATGGAATATAATGAAATATTTGCTCCTGTGGTTCGCCATACTTCAATCAGATATTTATTGGCTTTAGCTGTCAAGTACAATTTATATATTGAACAAATGGATGCAGTAACCGCGTTTTTACAGGGGGATATAGACACAGAAATATATATGTGTCAACCACCATTATATGAATATGGAAATGAAGTATGTAAGCTAAATAAATCCATCTATGGACTGAAGCAGGCAAGTCGACAATGGAATTTAAAACTCACATCTGCTTTAAAGAAACTAGGGTTGAAAAGCACATCTGTGGATCCATGTATATATTATAAGATTGATAGTGAATTCATCTTGTTCTTGTTGATATATGTCGATGACATATTATTATTCTATAACAATGAAGAAATAGGAAGAGGAATTAAACAAGAATTGAGAAATAAGTTTGATATGAAAGAACTCGGTTCTATACATCACTTTATCGGTTGGAGAATAGAACAAAATTTGTCAAGAAATGAAATTTGTATTGATCAAACTACTTATATTGAAAAAATATTGCAAAAGTTTAAAATGATGGATTGCAATCATATTAATTCACCATGTGACCCTAGTGTAAAATTAATTAGCTCAGAAGATGAAAAAAATATATTGACGAATATTCCATATCAAGAGGCAATTGGAAGTTTGCTCTATTTATCACAGGGCACTAGACCAGATATATGCTTCATAGTTAACAGATTGAGTAGTTTCAATAACAAACCAGAAGAACAGCATTGGCAAGCACTTAAGAGAGTTCTACGATATATAAAAGGAACAAAGAATTACAAATTAATATTTAGTCAAAATAATGAAGAAAAGAGGATTTTTGGCTACTGTGATTCCGATTGGGCTTCAGACATTAATGACCGGAGATCATGCTCTGGCAACATTTTTCTGTTTCAGGGTGCACCTATTTCATGGTGTTCTAAACGTCAGAATACCGTTGCTTTATCGACGATGGAAGCAGAATACATGTCACTAGCTACTGCCACACAAGAAGCAATGTGGATAAGATATTTGGAGTCTGAAACGCGCCGTGACGTCCCTGCTTCTCCCACTATTATCTACTGTGATAATCAGAGTGCCCTTAAATTTTCAGGTACAGACTCATACTGTGCCCGCAGCAAACATATAGATATTAGGTACCAATTTCGAGAGAAGGTTGCTAAAAAGGAAATTGAAGTGAAATATGTTGGAACCAGGAATATGTTAGCTGATATTCTCACTAAGGCTACTTCGCAGATGAAGATTGATGAAAGTTCAAGAGCAATGGGTTTGCGCTTAAGGGAGGATGTTGAAGTTTCTAAACGCAAACGGAATCTAGTGGCGCCATCTGATATGTAATCTGTGCATTATGGTCTAATAAATGAAGTTGTTCACTTCCCGTTCTTCCACTGTACCTAGTGCGTTGACTTTTATTTAATTTTCCCAAATCTTGCTCTAAATCACATATTTACTTCAAATATCAGTATAAATTAACACATATTAACGCTTCCAACATAAAATATTGCTCGCGCGCCGCCACCCCCGCTGCCAACGATCGCCAATTATCAAGATAATATGGATGGAATTTTAATTTATGGCGAGTTGTACGATAGTGGAATTCAGCGATATTCACGTCAAAAATGAAATCAACAACCAAATCATGAAATTTTATTACAATCCACCACAAATTCCATCTGGGTACGTTTTACCGCCACAACTTTCCATTGAAATAAAAACCAACGCAGAACTTCCTGATCAAACGACAAAGTTCACGTGGAGTAACATTGAAGTTTTTACGCCATTCCTTTGGGCCGCCAACCGAGACTTAACTTTTTATGAAGTTGCCAACAAAGCGGGTCATTTCGTACCACAATGGTATCTTTATATTGAGTAGTATTCTTATGTCTCTGAGTTTTTATGGCTGTTATTTCAAAGTAATATAAAAATTATGTAAAAAAAACTTTTAATTTAAACGGTTTTATTGAAAATAGTGTACTAAAAGCTAAAAAATAATTCGGTAGGCCGGAGGTTTCAGTCATCACACCCCTCTCCCTCATCAGTCTAAGGCATTGATCAGACAAAATAATAAAATCGTTGGGCGTAGCGTAAACTGAGTTGACTGGATGGAAACACGGGCCCAACGATTTTATTATTTTGTCTGATCAATGCCTTAGACTGATGAGGGAGAGGGGTGTGATGACTGAAACCTCCGGCCTACCGAATTATTTTTTAGCTTTTAGTACACTATTTTCAATAAAACCGTTTAAATTAAAAGTTTTTTTTACATAATTTTTATTTTCAAGTTTTTAGTTTCTAATTTCATTACATAGTACTTCTCGTTCTATTAAGTTTAGATTTGACTTTTGTCATTATTTTTTTTACTTTTAAATTTGTCTTGTATTCAAATGAATACCCATATTGAAAAAATGGGTATCAAATGATACCCATATTGAAAATTGAGACGATATGTAACCGCGCCAACCGGCCATTTTGTTGACGGCCATCTTGGATTTTATAATATTCATCGTGAACTGTGTTCTACTAGTTAAGCCCTTTCATTTGATACCCATATTGAGGTAGTCGTGACAAAATTTGTAAATCGCCATTTTATAGCGGCAGCCATCTTGGATTTTCATTTTTTTTTCATGTGAACTGTGTTCTACTAGTCAAGCCCTTTCATTCGATACCCATATTGAGGTAGTCGTGACAAAATTTGTAAACCGCCATTTTGTAGCGGCGGCCATCTTGGATTTACAATGAAACAGAATTTATTTAATTGTATTGTCACCAGAACTAAAGGTGTATACCAAATTTCAGATCAATCTGTCAACAGGAAGGGGGTCAAATTTCAATTACTAGATTTGACCCAAGAATAAATAATAAATAAAACAAACGGGGTGAGCTAAATAAAACCGTTTAATAAAACCTAGATGTGTAATCATTGTGACTATAAACTTTATTGATGTAACTTTTGAAAGTGGCTGGTTAGAGACGGAAAGCGGAGGATCGCTTATAGTAGAAGGTGGAAGGCTTAGGGCTTATTATACTCGTATATCAGTAGTATAAAGACTTTGGTGATAAACTTTTGTAATGGTTTTTTTTTATAAGAGGGGCTCAAACGAGGGTCACCTGATGGAAAGCAATCACCACAGCCCATGGAGATCAGCAACACCAAGGGGTCACCGATCCGTTGCCACAATATTCTCCTTCCTTTCTTTCTGGTGACCTCACTCACACGCAGGAACACAACAACCCTCAAGGGAATTGTTATTTGGCTGCGGTATTCTGTGAGGTGGAGGTACTTCCCCAGTCTGGCAGCTTAAAAAATACGCTATGCCCTGCCTCTTTTTTCGCTATAGCCTCGTTTGTCAGTCAACACTGACTGTTGGGCTGATTGACTGACTAAAAGTCGCAAAGCAAGCGATGGAGAGAGCAATGCTTGGGACGATGCCAGAACGAAGAAATTCGACGGAGAATCAAAGTGGTCGACATAGCTCTCAGAGTCAGCAAGCTGAAGTGGCGGCGGTATGGCCACATCTGCCGTGTCCCCGATCGCAAATGTGGGAGGAACGTTCTGGAGCGGAGGTCACTTATGGGGCAACGAAGCACAAGGCGCCTCCTCTCTGTACTCTTACCTGTGTAGATTTTTAACGTAGTTATTTCATATTTTGTTTTATACCACGCTAGTCGTCAACTGTTATTGGTATTTATGGGTATCGTTATTTATGAGAAGAGATCGGTAGTCGAATGGTTGGCAATGGCCCATTTGACTCCGACGTTTTGGGGTGTATGTGGTTCATCAACATCTTTGAACCAAAGCCAACTTAACCTGCACGCGGTGCATCCTGCTGACTGATAAATGAAGCTCCGGCGCAAAGAGAGGTAGGGAGCGTAATTGTAAGCTACCCAACTGGGGAATGTACCTCCACCTCACAGAATACCGGAGCCAAACGACTGCGAGTGACTGAGGTCACCAGAAAGGAAGGAGATGGTGGGTTGGCAGCGGGGGTGGCGGCGCGCGAGTGATATTTTATGTTGCGAGCTTTAATATGGCTACGGTAACCGCTTCATATCAGGCGAGCCGTATGCTTGTCTGCCACCTGACGAAGTATAAAACAAAAAAAAAAAGAAGTCTAGGGTTCGATTCCCGCACAAAACAAATATTTGTGTTCATGAACATGTCTGTTTGTCTTGGTCTGGGTGTTTTATATGCATTTACAAAAAAAATGTATTTAAGTATAATATCAGTTATCCTAGTACAAACTTTGCTTAGTTTGGGACTAGATAGCGCTGTATAAATTGTACAGAAATATTAATATATTTTATTTATTTATGGATCAAAAATTAAGGTTTGCTTGCGACAGCAAATGTCCTTTGGTTGAAATGACCATGCTCTAATAAATGTTACAACTTGTTCAGTCTCCCAAAACAACTAAACATTTACTTTGCCGATATGTAGCGTGAACTCTCGCAACTCTTCCGTAACGGTATCTCACGTCCCAGGACGCCGATAAAACTAAAGGAAGGCACCACCAGACTATAATATTTTCAGAAACTTCGACAAAGATACACTGGGTTTACACTGTATTACCTGCAAAAGTTTAGATAGGAAAATGTCTAAAGTACTTATTATTTCTTTGAAATTAAGTCTTGTTCACCCAACATGACGGGGGACTTATTTTTCTTACGGAACGGGGAACCACCACACATTCCCACCACTGTATCTCCTGTGTAGCCAGTATTAACAGCGGTGACTGAATGCGCGGAAAAAAAAAGGCAATGAACAAAGAAGTCCATTGTAATCTACAGATGCGCTACAGCGCATAATAATAAATTCATAAAGCAAACCCGGGGTTTTTCCGTAGTTAATAAGTAACGCAGCTATGGTGGACGGATAGACAGATAACGGAGTACCAGGAATAGGGACACGTTGGCAGCCTTTGGGCACACCCCGGTCACTCCACACAAATGTCGCGTCATTTACTTAAACAAAGGCGTCTGTGCACAGCGTAAATGAGCGTGTGATTTGTCTCAGAAGGGAGTTGAGGTCGACACAAGAGAGCGGCAGGGAGCGGTCATACTCTACGTAGTTCGATTACTTGTACTGTGCTTTGAGTATGGGACCCCTAAAGCCTTTTTTAACCGACGAAAGAACGGAGGAGGTTCTCAATTCGACGCGTATATTTTTTTATTTTTTTTTACCTTTGTAAAGACCACTTCTCGATATTAATTAAATCACTTGTTGGTTCCAATTGTATTTATTTTGCTTGTTTACCTTGACATTGATAATGCCGTGGGTAAATTCGCTTCCATTACGTGATGGTAAACAGCGCGATTGTAGAAAGGAACTGCGAGCATCGTGTCTAATAACTTCTTTAGAAGGGAGCTATCGTTTTCGTGCTCACCAGTCGGCGCCACTGTCGATTGAGAGTCCAGGGGCCCTACTGCCGAATCTGAAACCGATTACCTTCGGATTTTTTGATTGTAAACATCACACTTCAGCTTAAATTGGTGGTAGTTGTGTTTGGCTTACCTGGTAGAAATTCAGGAGCTCTACCGACTGAGCTGAAGATGTTTTCCAATAACTCAAACGTAAGACGTATTTTTAGTACCAAAATATTACATGGTAATCGGCTTCAGTTTCGGCGGTAGGGCCTCAATCCTGGACCTCAATCGACAGTGGCGCCAACTGGTGAGCACGAAAACGGTAGCTCCCTTCTAAAGAAGTTATTAGACACGATGCTCACAGTTTCTTTATACAATAGCGCTGTTTACCATCGGCAGAGACTCACGTAATGGAAGTTAATTTACCCATGGCATTATCAATGTCAAGGTAAACAAGCAAAATAAATACAATTGGAACCAACAAGTGATTTAATTAATATCGAGAAGTGGTCTTTACAAAGGTAAAAAAGGCTTTAGGGGTCCCATACCCAAAGCACGGCCCCTGAGTACTTAGTGCAGATTTTTTGTTCGCGTTCGATAATGTCAACGTAAACAAACCGACCAAATAGAAAAGAAGTCTCATTTTGTGAATTTATAAGACACGTGTTATATATCAAAATTATGTGGCTTACTTGCTCACATTTTGCATCACTTCAAAATATTAACCCGCATTATAGCAACCCGGCCAATTTGAATATCTAACACGCATCTGGTAAATTCACAACATGAAGCTTTTTCTCAATTTGGTCGGCTTGTAAAATTTCATCATCATCATCATCATCAGGTCCATTTTACTCTCCACTACAGGAGCACGACTCTCTCTCGTCCGTCCTAGACGGAAGGAGGATTTGGCCTACACTCCCCACGCTGGCCAGACGGGTTGGGGAGGTCTGATCGATATTTGATAATGTATTTCCCTTAGTCGCTTTGTACGACATCCACGGGAAGAAACGGAGTGATTCTATTCTAGTCTGCCGGAAACCACACGGCTGTAAAATTTATCACGTTCGAATGTGACCAAATAACTCGCAGTTCGCACTAAGCTCTCTAAAGTACAATGGTCAAAATATGTTAAATACGGGAATAAAATCAGTGTATACATTTAGATCATGTGTATACGTTGTTATTATTATTTTTTTATATGAGAGGGGGTAAGCAAGCATGTGGGTCACCTGATGGATAGTAATCACCGCCGATAGACATCAGCGACACCAAGGGGTCGCCGATCCGTTGCCAGCCTTTTAAGGGAATTGTTCTTGAAGGCCCCCATGTCTTATTTATTTGAGAATACTGCTAAGGGAAGTTCATTCCACAACTTCACAGTTCGTGGTTAAAAATGTCTTAAATCAAATATCAAGATAATGTGGATGGAATTTAAATTTATGTCGAGTTGTACGACAGTGGAACTCAGCGGTAGGTATCAAATCAAATATCTCATCCGAGCATACGCCGTGGTATAATTTATATAGAACGCAAAGAGATGCAACATCTCTGCGTGTAGAGAGAGACTCCAGCCGATCAGAAATCATTGGGTCACTGACGATTCGCACAGCTCTTTGTTGTATGCGGTCAAATGGAGCGAGTAAGTACTGGGGCGATAACAACCATACCGCAAAAATATCGATCATACCGCAGTACGTAGTGTTATTACTTATACCGTGCCGCAGGATTATTGAGTCCGGTTTTGTTCGGAGAAAAAGGAGGACATAAGTTTCCAAAGGATAAAACTGTCTCATAGCACTGACATTCTATTTTATCCGTTATTTATATTTACCATAAGTATGTAATGTCTATTGTCTATTGCAGATATTCACAACTACAAATAGAAATCCGAGTAGTCCACACACAGACAATTCAATTTCAAACAGAACATCCATGCTTAGATAAGCATGGATTTTCTTTTTAAAAATTGTTTTTGAAATTTTAATATATTTTCGTTTTGATATTTTTGAAGTTGAATTGAAAGATAAAATTGTCTTTCTTATCTTAGACGGTTTAATGAAGAACTGAATCATCATCTTCCTATATTATCTATCTATGTATTTGTATGTACGTATATTATAGTGACATATTCTTATGTATGTTCATTTTATTCGAATGAGTAAGATCATCATTTTAAATATATTTTTTCTTTTAGCTGAATAGTCATTAACTAAGTATATCTATTTTCGAGACCATGTTTTCTTATTTTCTGCTTTGCAATCGCATTCGTGTATTTCTGACATTCCCAAAGGTTGACTGATAGAAAATGCTTTTAGAATTAAGTCCGCCTTTTGTTCCCTTATGTAACTTTGTGGTCCATAAAATTTAAATAAATAAAATTAATACAAACAGTGACATTTGACATTTCGGAGCCCATGCTTCAAGCTCATGAACTTAGACTTCATCACTATGTGAATCCAGAGGTAGTCAAACTTCTCGATAACACAGACCTAGTGAGGAGACTCAAAAGAACAAAACCTTTTGAGTTAGTGTAGCAATAAGTGAGACAATATTAGTGATAGTGAATTAAATATAACACAACAAGAAAGTGTTTCACCTTAATAGACACTAAGAAAAGTCAATGGACATTCTTAGACTATAATATTTAGAAGTTTATGTTAAAATTAAATTACTTATTATCCCGTAAGCTAGATCGTAATAAATATATATAATAAATAAATAAATATTGTCCGACAAATTACACAGCGCCATCTAGCCCCAAAGTAAGCGAAGGTTTTGTTATGGGTACTAGCCAACTGATAAACATACGTAAATTCATTTTTTTTTGTAAATACATACTTATGATACATACAGAAAACACCCAGACCAAGACAAACAGACATGTTCATGCATACAAATGTTTGTCCTTTGTGGGAATCGAACCCACGAGCGTTGGTGTCGAAGCCGCGTCATTGACCGCTACGCCACCGAGCTCGTCGAATATTTTAAAGTATCATGCTTTATAGAAAAAAAAAACTACACTAGCGCCTCTAACAGCAAATGCATATAGCCCTTATATTTATTTATTTGTACAGTCGGCAGAACGCTGAAAAAATTATCTTCCCAGATTTAAAGGTTTAATACCGACTTAGTCATACATGTCTAATAACCCTAAAATACCGATAATGACCTACTTTCTAGCTTACTGTTAGTCATTAAATATTTACATAATAATTAAAAGTAAATGCTATTAATAATGCTATTACACTTTCAAATGACTTTTCAAATAGATTCAAGAGTTAAGTAGTTATACTCTCTTGAGTCCGGCACGGCCAGGCTGATTTCAATGAATAATATAATTAAAACTTAAAAGATTTAAATATTTAAGTGTTCTCACTAAGTTTAATTACTAAGGCTACTTAGCACCACTTTTGGTATATTTTCTAATATACTAGCGACCCGCCCACGCTTTGCTGTGGCTCAATCTTCCCGTTCCCATTACTGCAGCGCCATCTGCCGGGCTGATTTGTGAATATAAACCATCCAGGGCGTCACCCAAACGCATACAAAAAAAATCATTCAAATCTGTCTATCCGTTTAGGAGGAGTTCAGTACACACGTACAGTAGAATTACGAGTACCTATATCTATACATATAATAAAACAGTAAAAATAATGTGTCTGTACATTGAATATATTTACAAAAAAACAATTGGAGGCGATGGAGATAATGTAATAATAGAGTAAGAATTTAAAAAAAAATGTCTGTCTGTTTGTCTGTTTGTCTGTATGTCTGTATGTCTGTTTGTACACGCTAATCTCTGGAAGTACTGGACGGATTCGAATGAAACTTTTTTTGTTATATAGCTGTTAAGCCTGGGCAAAATATAGGGAATAATTGATTTTGGAAAGTGGAACACCTGATGATGCACCATAATGGTCCAGGTAAACTATAAGAAATATAAAAATGACGCCTTAGCAAAAGTTGTTCAGCCTGATGAGCATTTTCTGTTGAGGTATAAAAATCCAAGATTTGGAACACCTGACGCAAAACCTTAATGGTTCAGGTAAACTATAAGAAATATAAAAATGACACCTTAGCAAAAGTTGTTCAGCTTGATGAGCATTTTCTGTTGAGGTATAAAAATCCAAGATTTGGAACACCTGATGCAGAACAATAATGGTTCAGGTAAACTATAAGAAATATAAAAATGACGCCTTAGCAAAAGTTGTTCAGCCTGATGAGCATTTTCTGTTGAGGTATAAAAATCCAAGATTTGGAACACCTGATGCAGAACCTTAATGGTTCAGGTAAACTATAAGAAATATAAAAATGACGCCTTAGCAAAAGTTGTTCAATCTGATGACCCTTTTTTGTTGAGGTATAAAAATCCAAGATTTGGAACACCTGATGCAGAACCATAATGGTTCAGGTAAACTATAAGAAATTTAAAAATGACTCCTTAGCAAAAGTTGGTCAGCCTGATCAGCATTTTTTGTTGAGGTATAAAAATACAAGATTTGGAACACCTGATGCAAAACAAAGTTAAATTTATTTGCATAAACAACACGTGTTTACAATAAATTATAGTTTCAAAAAAAAGTAAAAAAACACGCTACATTAGCCAATAGAACTAAAAAAGTTTTTAAGTAACTTTTTTAGTTCTATTTGCTATTCTATCGTGTTTTTTTTTTACTTTTTTAAATCTATTTATTACAATGAATAGATTAACAAAATATTGAATGTATTGTAAAAAAAAAACCGCGGGGTGCTACTTTTATTCTTACCTGCTACAAGTTAGACGCAATCGTTTTATTTTATTTACATAGGTAACGTGGTCTATTTAGTCAGTTTATTATAGACGTGTACGCTAAAATTGAAATGGAACGATTGGTATATATTCGCACAAACCAGAAGAATACGTGCATTTGCGGGACGCTATGTAGCAAGATCAGAGTTTATTTGATTTGGTGGTGGAAAGTGTTTTAAGCAACGAGGGGAAACTGTTTTTCTTAATTGCTCCAGGAGGGACTGGAAAAACATACCTGACGAGAGCAATCCACGCTGAAATCAGGCGCCAAAATAAGATCTCGCAGCAGCATCGCCAGGTATTGCAGTCACATTACTACTAGGCGGAAGGACGCAAATACAATGTCCAATATCCTACTCGATTTAAACAGAATTGAAACACCGACATGCTCTGTGACACGAAACTGTGTCAAAGCGAAGGTGTTTCAGGATTGCTGTCTAATCGTTTGAGATGAATGCGAAATGGCTAGCAGTAGAAGCTGTAGATAGAACTTTACATGCCCAAGAGTTTTCAAGAATATTGTTAAAATTTGGGGAAGATCTCCTTTCTGAAGTAAAGTCAATGGCAGCGCAATATAATTGAAGCTGAGATTCTCACTGGGAGTGGTGCCGGTGAAACTGTATTTATTCCGCGTATACCACTCTTCTCCAAAAAAAAAAATCCATTTTAATTTTAAACGTACGCAGTTGTCTGTGATCACTTGCTTTGCTATAAAAATAAAAAAACGACTAAATTCGCTGGTGACAAGCGTAGGACTGCTTGTTTTTCGCATGGCCAACTTTACGTGGCTTTCTCGAAAGTTAGTGATGCTTCAGGTCTGTTCATATTAGTTCCCGAAGGAAAGACTTCCTTAATTTTTTGTTAAACTATGGTTACAATGTTAAAAAAAAATATTGACTTTTAACGTATAACAAATATTTTCTTATGTATCTACATTAGTTCGTATTTGTATTAATACGCCGGAATCATAAAGTCCACGCGAACGAAGTCGCGGGCATCAGCTAGTATATAAATAAGATATAATTCTCGTGTCGCTGTGTTTGTTATCTAACTCCTCAGAAACGGCTGGACAGATTTTTATGAAATTTTATATGTATATCGGGTAGGTCTGAGAATCAGCCAACATCTATTTTTCATACCCCTAAATGATAAGAGTAACCCATCCCTAAATATTTTTATTTTATTTTATTGTCAATTTTATTTATTTTTAGTTTGTTATGATTTAGCATTGAAAAATACCTACAACTTCAAATTTTCACCATTCTACCATCAACCCCTAAATTTATATAGCAAAATAACGTTTGCCGAGTCTTGTTTGAGTAGTCAGCTGGTAATATATAATGAGCAGTTGTTTTAGCTAAGTTGGAGAGTTTAATCCATGACATTTTACATTATGTGTTCATCAAAATTCTTTGAAACTGTAGTTACTTTTAGTAAACATCCTAAAAGAAATACAGTGTAACTTGGAGTCAGATTTTGTGAAAGTCTCTTAAAGCGAATTTAAGGGCGAAAAGTTGGACCCTCAGATCTCAAGTAGTATTCGGGGACCCACCTATATTTAATAAACTATGAACATTACGAAAGAAGTCTTTATGTCAAAGTCTCAGTGAATCCTAAACACAATTTGTGGAGAAAAAATGTTACCTCAGAACGCCTTCGTATTTTTTTATATTTTGAATAGGCCCGCGTACGGTATGCGTACAAAAATTGATTACGCAAAAAAAGAGGTAGGGAGCGTAATTGTAAGCTACCCGACTGGGTTATGTACCTCCACCACACAGAATACCGCAGCCAAATAACAATTCCCTTGAGGGTTGTTGTGCTCCTGCGAGTGAGTGAGGTCACAGAGGAAGGAGATGCTGCGTTGGCAGCGGGAGTGGCGGCGCGCGAACGATATTTCATGTTGCGCGCGTTAATATGGCTACGATAACCGCTTCACATCAGGCGGGCCGTATGCTTGTCTGCCACCCGACGTAGTATAAAAATAAACTACTATACTTACAACTACTGTGTGTTATTGTATGTTGTTTAGTATATTTTGAGTATATAGATACTTATTTTATTGTTAATTTGCGACAACAATTCATCTACATAAGGAATAAGTTCATTTCTAAGCCAAAAATGTTTGTAAACATAATGTATGAACAAGCTACTAGGATCAATCACCTTAATCGTTGTTTTCGTAATAGAACCATCCAGATATTTTCTCCAAAGTATCGTTGACTATTAGAACTGTGAAGAGTTTATGCCAAGCGCTGCGGACTGGCCATTTATTTATATAGTTCCGTGTTTGAATATTTAAAAGTAAATTCAAAAACAAGACAGTCTAAAAAGAAATTGAAAATTATCAGAACTCAAAGCGCGTTGCACCGAGGCGCACGTCATATTACCCTATATTCGATAAAATGTAAAAATCTATATATATCTTCTATATATGTATGTATATAAAAATGAATGTCTATTGCCCTATATCATCGCATCACGCGTGAACGGCTGGACTGACTATTTCTTTTTGACGTGACAACGTCTTATAAATTGGTTAGCCGGGTGACACTTCAAGAAACTGGCTCACGTTATGCGCTTACAATGAGAGCGAGTGAAAGGCACGCGTCCCTTCTAAGAGCGAGAGAGACAGACATAAAAAGTGAAAGGCATGCGTCCCTTCCACTCGAAAACATTTTACCACTCAAAGTCGTTGTCACGTAAAACTTTCGCCCGTATACCGACTTTACAGGCAACCAATTTTTTTTTTATTGTATTTATTATTGTTGTTATTATCAGGAGGTTCTTATGAAACAAACACGCAGTGTGCGCCACCATAGCGATTTTTTTTTTTTTCGTAATCCCGAATTGATATCGGATAAAGATAAAGATAAAGATATTTATTTGCTAGAATACGTTTTTTTTACAGATATTACATAAGATTGGTGAGTTCCAGTATTCAACCTGCATGCAGATGTACAAATGTTATAATGTCACAATACTCACAATGTAATGTCGGAAAACCAAGGTCACGTTACATTACTACTTTTTGATGTTCTACACGAATCCGAAGTCAGAATTTCGAAATTTTGAGTTTCATGGCGACGGACGGACAGACAGAATGACTTTTTCTCGGAACACCAAGGTCACTTTACATTACTACTCTTTGATGCTCTACACGAATCCGAAGTCAGAATTTTGAAATTTTGAGTTTCAGGACGGACAGACAGAACGACCGGACGATTTTATAGGCTCAATAAATTTCGCTGAAAATATTAGAAAATTGCATGGAAAATTTGAAAATTAAAAAAGCTGAACGACTATATTACTTTATGTCCTTTGACAGATTGCGCAAAACCAATTCGAATTTATTGAAGACAGGCCAATGTCTGTCCGGTCTTTGATAAAATGTAGTATTCGATAAAATGTAAAAATAATTTATAAAAAAACAATCCTATATATCAATAGTTTGACTACATGGAAGGACCCATTCAGTTTCATGGACCGTAACATTTTTGACGTGACAACGTCTTATAATTCGATGGAGCCGGCTGCACGCACGAAAAAACATGACGTATGCGGCGTTACCTCGCTCTGAGGCGTTCCATTAAATTTTTCTTTTGAAAAATGCAAACATTCCATCAGTATTTTCTTATGACGCTGTCACGTTCAACTATCGTCAGTAAACCGACTTTTCAGACAACCGATTTTTTATTTAACAAGCAGCACAAACGCTACAAAACTATCATCATCAAAATTATAAATTGCCCTCCAACTTGACTCATATACAATCTAACATTTCCTATCTCAAAATAAACTACATTTAAGCATCACTCCAAGTTAAGCTCAAGAACTAAAACTTTGAAACTTCTCGTAATAGAAAGATAATCTCAGCTAGTGTGGGTAGTTCGCGTTTTGATGTATAGCTTACAACCCCGAGGGAGTAAAAGTTTGAGCCACGGAAATCCCCAGGGCTGAACTACTTGTCGGTAAACAAAAAAACTGTTTTGTTTGGCTGTTGCGCTGCTGACATACTGTTTCAGCGATCAGCTAACATCTTGCAGAAGTAAGAACTTTTTGGTGAAATTCTGATATAGTGTTATCTTCTTCTTTAAATAAAATAAATATAAATAAATAAATATTGTCACACAAATTACGCAGCGCCATCTATCCCCAAAGTACGCGAAGCTTGTGTTAATGGTACTAGACTAACTGATAAACATACGTAAATACATTTTTTTTGTAAATACATAGAAAACACCCAGACTAAGACAAACAGACATGTTCATGCACACAAAAATTTTTGTCCTGTGTGGGAATCGAACCCACGAGCGTTGGTGTCGAAACCGCGTCATTGACCGCTACGCCGTCGAGCTCGTCACTTTGTCGCTTCACTCTTGCCAGAGTGGTCGTGGTTATCATGATGAGGCAGCAGACAGGACTCGCCCCACGACGTCTCGGTACCTCTGCCTGCTGGACGTCAATCGCCAGCCTTTGCCAGATTCTTACTGACCGCTATAGTATTATAGTGCTATAGCGGTCACTAAGAATCTGACAAAGCCTGAAAAGTAAATTTTCGACATCCTACTTTAGAGGTCAGAGAATCTAACTTCCCTGTATTTTCTTTTTGGGGTGTAAGTGGTACGTCAACATCTTTGAACCAAAGCCAAATTCACGCTACAACCACTGACTAAGTGACTACTCTATCGTTTGTTCCGCGCTCTCACTCGCACGCTCGGCTCAAGCGGAACGTGACAATGAGTTATGCTTTTTCGTGCGTGCAGCCGGCGTTCCTCGATTTATAAGACGGTATCACGTCAAAACTTCTGACGAAATACGTTTTATTACGTTTACGTACGAGTTTAGTTACGAGTTACGTTTTATTGAGAAAAATAGGTATTTTTCCATTAATGCCTTTGACGTGATACCATCTTATAAATCTAGGTAGATACATTTGATAAAACGAAGGAAAGTTGAAAACAACTGTAAGTCATGTAATGCGTTGTAATAATTCCTTGTTGCACCGCGACATCTTATGGCAGTTTGTCACGGACGCTGTCCCACGTTAGCGAGTAATGCGACGCAAAATATATTACGTTGTGCCTTGAAAACACGTCGGCAACTATGAGCGTTCTTGCACTTTAAGATTTCTATTATTATCTCTAACTTTTATGGCGGTTGTTCACATAATTGAGAAGGTAGACAGTTAAACCAGTTCTCTCTTGGTTTAATTCACTTTATCGTGGTATATGCATAGTATTCTTTTTTTTTAATACTACGTCGTGTGGCAGACAAACATACGGCCCGCCTGATGTGAAGCGGTTACCGTAACCGTATTAACGCTCGCAACATAATATATCACTTGCGCACCACCACCCTCACTGCCAACGCAGCATCTGCTTCTTTTCTGGTGACCTCACTCACTCGCAGGAACACAACAACTCTCAAGGGAATTGTTATTTGGCTACGGTATTCTGTGAGGTGGAGGTACATTCCCCAGTCGGGCAGCTTACAATTATGCTCCCTACCTTTCTTTTCGACAGAGCTTCGTTTGTTAGTCAGCAGAGTGCACCACGTGCAGGTGAAGTTGGCTTTGGTTCAAAGACGTTGATAAACACACAATGTCGCTCAGCCCCTCTATCAGTTCACTAACATATAGTTTGAAGAGTATAAATTTCCTTTTTTTCCATCCACAGATTCAAAACGGGACCACTGCAACAAAACAGTGGAGATATACGAGGACGTGTCGTCACCTCCAGTCACGCCTGAAAACTTCGGAAGATCACTCACTTGCACGTATAGGTATGACGATTTTATATTTTATGAAAATATTCAACGTAAAGTTGATACTGTTGATTGTTGGCACTTGGTGGAACATTATAATAAAGCACTTGTACTGGAAATCTAAATTACGTGGAACAGTACAAGTGCTATATTATAATATTATGATAATCAACGTAACTCTTGTGTGAATATGTGAATTTCAAATTTTGTTGACATTTTCCAAATCTACGTGACATCCCGAGTGACAAGGGTACCTAATATTTTTTATACATTTTTCTATTTTAATTTTTAAACATAATGTACATCCTACGAATATTACAAAATTTGAAAGTTTGTGAAGATCTATACTTATCTTATCTTATCTTGAAATGGGTCCAGTGCTGCAGCACCGGTGGCACAACGACCCTCTTGGATCTTTTGTGCACTCCCTATTCTTTAGTAACTTAATTGAGAAGAGCCTGTAGTCCTCCAGGTCGGGGTATGCCTTTCCTAGGATTACCATTCGTTTGCCAGCTAGGGCATCACATTGACACTTCAAGTGCTTCATGGTCTCATAAGGTTCCTTGCATGTTCTGCATTCTGGGCTATTGACGAGTCTCATCTTGTATAGGTGCCCATGACAGGCGTAATGCCCAGTCAGTGATCCAAGGATGAGACATGTCCATTTTCTGTCATATTTCTGTACATATTTGTACCAATTTACCATGCCTTCGCCGATTGTTTCCTTGGAGGAGGATGTATACTTACTTACTGCTGCGGCGCTACGACCCAAAGTGAATCTTGGCCTCTGACACCAGATGACGCTATGCCTTTCGATCCTGGGTCAGTTGTTGTCAATTGCTAACTCCGAGGTTCCACAGGTTCTTTTTTTTTTTTTTTTTTTTATACTACGTCGGGTGGCAGACAAGCATACGGCCCGCCTGATGTGAAGCGGTTACCGTAGCCATATCAACTGGAAAGCAATAACTCTCTTTTCGCCAGAGACTCGTTTGACAGTCAGCAGGGTGCACCACGTGAAGATGAGGTTGGATTTAGTTCAAAGATGTTGATGAACTACTTACACGCCAAAAATAAACAAATGAAAGCCCGGTGGCTTTCATTTGTTTCGTCAGTGTTCGTTAGTGCGTCACACCGCTCCATTGTTGTTTATATACGTGTTGGTTCATTCTGTTGTTGAGTGAAACACTAGTGCTACAAGATATATTTTTTTTCACACAGGTTTAGAGCGTTCCGTGGTTCGCCGAAGGATTGGATCCTAAGAATCAGGTTCAAGAAATTCAAAGTCGGCACTTTGATCAATGGAACCACATGTCATAAAGGATATTTACAGGTGAGTTCCTAAAAAAGCTCTTTTAAGATTAAACTAGTAAATTATCGACTTCGTTGTCATTATCGATGAGCTCGATGGCGTGTCGGTCAATGACGCGGCTTCGGCACCAACACTCGTGGGTTCGATTCCCACACAGGACAAACATTTGTGTGCATGAACATGTCTGCTTGTCTTGGTCTGGGTATTTTCTATTTATCATAAGTATGTATTTACAAAAAATAATGTATTTACGTATGTTGTGATGATCAGTTGTTTCAATGTTGTGATATCAGTTGTCTAATACCCATAACACAAGCTTCGCTTACTTTGGGGCTAGATGGCGCTGTGTCCTTTCATAAATCCTTTAATAAAAATTATACTAATTCAACGGGCTATTGAGAAGCTCCGTGGCGTCGTTGAGTATGTCAGTCTTATCGCATACGCAAGTTAAGCAATCGGCCGTAGCCTGTCCATGGATGGGTTTATTTATCTCGGGCTCCTCCGTGCTTCGTAGGGGACCTCAGCCCAACACACCTAGGACCGGCACCGACGGCTTACGTCAGACCCGGCTGTTGTCATTATAGATGACAGTCGTTAAGCCAAGTCTTTAGGTGGCCTGAAAACACTGGCCTCCTCGAACCCGTTGTTGAGAAGCGTGGTGGAGTGTGCTCTTAACCCCTTCAATTGAGGGAAGACTCGTATTCCAGCAGTAGTGGGGTGAATATGGCTTGACGAAAAAACTGCCCCCTTACCACCATCTCTTATTGCGATTCAATAACTGAATAGAATGCTTATCCATACCAATAAATAAGCGACTCTATTTCAAATGGAATAGAGTCGCTTATTCATTGGTATGAATAAGCATTCTATCCAGTGATTGCATCGCAATATATTAGAATAGGCTATTTGACTAACATTTTTTTCGGTTTGATATGTAGAGACGTCTCCATAATATAACCATAGGTGAAAGAATTACTTCGATAGCACAAAAATATCTCGAGATATGGTAATTTGAAAATCACAATTTTTAGACTGCCCCAAAACGCTCCATACAAAAGACTACCGAATTATGACGTCACAGGTTTGTATTTTGTATGCATCAAATCAGAAATTTGTACGACAGCTATGTTAAATATTACGTTTATGTAATTAGTATCATAATAAAAGTTACACTATTTTTTATTGCTTCTCCAATGGAATTTTCTTTTTTTAATAATTTCATACTTTTAAAATGGACTTTCCCGGCAAACTTTGATCGACGCTAAAAAAAGTCTGACTGAAGATATTAGAATGAAAGTTTGCAGATCTTTATAGTTTTGTGTATTTTACGATATTGTTAAATGATTTATACAATTTTTAAACATTGGAAAAATGTTTAAAAATTGTTCACGTTGTCCCTGTGTAAAATTTTAAGTGTTGGATATGTCATTTAAAAATACTGTAACGTCTTTGTGAGAATATTGGTGTCCTGTAAGTTTCGTTTTATAATCGTTTAGAAATTTTTATTTTATTCACTAACGGTACATTCGAGTAATATCAGTTAACTAGTACTCATAGTACAAGCTTTGCTTAGTTTGGGATTCAATGGCAGTGTGTAATTTGTCAAGGAATAATATATTTATTATTTATTACATTCATATGGTTAAATGCAAATTGTTAATGTTGGTGGTTAGAACAATTCATTTGCAGGTTGTTGTTCTAACCATCAACATCTACAGATCGCCTGAGGATGCCTCGCGTAGAAGCGAAACACGTGTCGCTGAGACGACCACGGCAGTCGGGGCGGCAGCAGTTGCACGTTTCTTTGTTTCAAATAATAGAGATTCGCCAAGACTATCACAGCAGCTGGAGTAGAGACGACCAAAGCAGCCACGGCAGTCGTATGCATCTACTAACGCTAGTGGATGGGTGCCGGCTGGTAGTAGGCATGAACTAATTGGTCGCGGAATCACGCAAAGTAGTGTAGATTAAATTTCCTGGAATCTTTTTCTTAAAATCAACTAATTACCGTATTTTAATACAAGGGGTTAATTTACAGGGGTCTATCCACTTGATTGCCTTGAGTGAGCTCACTTATTATTAAGTTGTCAAATTTCTCCTACTCACAGAAAGTTTAATTATGCTAAATCCGATATAATAACAACCTGAAAACCTGAAACAAGGAAAAGATAAAGTTCTTCAAGTCACAGTATAAAAGTTATTAGAATCGATTCAACCGAACGTAGTTTTTCCATTCGCCAAGTTTTATCAAATGTCCAATACTGAGTTATTTTTAAGACCGGGCCAATTTCCGCACGCACTACCCCGCGCGTGACCAGCACGCGACATATTGTGCGTCGTGTCGTGTCGTGTCGCGTACACCGCGCCGAATTACGTGCCGACGATTAAGGCTAATTTTGTTAATGTTGCTGATTTGATATCGATCAAGTATTGATTGATCGGTCATATAAATATAGTTTAGATTACTTTACATCGAAATTAATTCGATGTAAAGTTTATTGCGTTTCACTGGAAGGGTTATGATTTTAGCAGTCTATATATACAATACAATACGTTCTTTACGGGAACAATATTTTCTGTCACCTAAGTTAAGATGTGTCACTACTCTGCAGTAGGTACCCTAATAATAATATTTATCCTCAAGAAATATTATTAGTCATCATTTTATTCAAAACTGTCTTTAAATATAAATCATCAGCTTAACAAACTATTAGCATCTTTTAATTCGTTTGATCATCAAAATAATAGATCTGTCACCAAATAAATAGATCAGCTCCTTAATTGAATAAATGGTTAATAGGGGCGAAGTCAAATTGGCGTCATATTCACTGACGAGTCTTACCAATACTTGGTCAATGTAATAAATCATGTTTTGGTTAGATTTGAGTTGATTTTTGGTTAGGTTGGGGTGTCGTTGCGCATGCCAGTCTAATCGAATATAACATAACCATAGCCTGCCCAGCGTGGTGGAGTATGTTCTAAACCCCTTCGATTGAGGAGAGACCCGTATCCCAGCAGTGGGATGAATAAGGGTTGTCGACAACATATATGAGTTATCTAGTACCCATAGAACAAGCTTGCTTAGTTTACTACTAGATGGCTCTGTAATTTGTCCAGGAATATTTATAAATAAATCCGTTATATAAAAGATTTTCGAAAATTCCTATACAATATTGAAATAGCAGACGAAGCCACGGACTATCTCTAGTTGCGGTAGTAAATAATAAATAAAGATTGAATTTTGATATCAAAGGTACAGTTCGCAATATTTTTCATTCACAGACAACTGAGAAAAGTACATGAATGAAATTCTAAAACACCATTTAATAATATAGAATATGAAATTATCTGTCTTTTCCAAGCTTCCTTCTTTTGGGCTACCTAAGAAGCTTTGCATATGGATTGCCAGTTTTCTATCTGAGCGTAGTATCAAAGTTATAGTTGACGGAGCACGCTCGGACCCACTACACTTGAATGCTGGCGTTCCACAAGGCTATGTATTGTCCCCCACGTTGTTTCTTCTGCATATAAATGACTTGCTGCTTATACACAATGTTCATTGCTACGCGGTAGACAGTACAGTGGACGTAAGATACACTGGCCAAGGTAATGTTTCACGGGATTGCGTCGATGAGTACCGAACAAAACTTGTGTCTGAGATTGAGACGTCCCTTAGACACGTCTCAGATTGGGGTAGATTGAATTTGGTACAGCTAAATCCAAGACACAGATTTGTGCGTTTACCGCTAAAAAGTCCCCATTCATCGTAGCTCCTAGTTTGGAAGGTACTCCCCTTAGTGTTAGTATTGCATTACCATCTGGGGTGTCGACATATCGAGTGATATTCAGTTTCGCGGTCACTTGCAATGCAAGGCCAAGCTGGCTTCTAGGAAGATTAGTGTCATTAACAAAGCCAAGGTATTTTACACCCCGACACCGTCTTCTACTATACAAAGCCCAGGTTCGACCTCACATGGAGTACTGTTCGCATTTCTGAGCCGGTGCGCCCCAGTACTTGCTTGCTCCATTTGACCGCATACAACCAAGAGCAGTTCTAATCGTCGGTGGGTCACCGAATGATATCGGTTCATTCGGTGACCCACCGATGATCTCGGATCGATTGGACTCTCTCTCTCTCTACACGCTGAGATGTAGCCTCTCTTTGCGTTCTATACAAATTATATCACGGGGGGTGCTCGGATGAGCTGTTTGATTTGATATCTGCCGCTGAATTCCACTATCGTACAACTCGTCATAAATTAAAATTCCATCTATTATCATCTTGATAATTGGCGATCTACTACAGTACGTTTCCTAAGACATTCATACCACGAACAGTAAAACTGTGGAATCAACTTCCATCAGCGGTATTTGCGAACAACTACGACATGGGTGCGTTCAAGAACAGAGTTTTCATTTCCCATAAAAGTCTGACCCTTTGGTGTCGCTGATCTCCATGGGCGGTGGTGATTACTTTCCACCAGGTGACCCACATGCTCGTTTGCCACCCTCTAACATAATAAAAAAAACTAATTCGGTATATTTTATTATTTAATATAAAGTAAAGATATTAAAACAAACACATTTCCCTGGAAACACCACGAATAATTAAAATATCTGATTATCGATTCTTAGAAATAGTAATCCAAAATATTTAGAGAATATCAAAATATTTTACAATCGAAACAACTTCGAAGAGTACGTGAGCGTAAATGAATGATCCAATAATTAGTCGCCCAAATTGGCTTGGCCTCTGTTCGAGTTCCCGAGTTACCCCGTTAACGTAGTTCAAAAATTAATTAGTTCAATTGCTGAACCGTACAACTCAATTAGTTGATACTTTCAAAGTCGGGCGATTTGGAAACAAAGTTTTTATATTTGTTTGTGTAGATTACTGTGGCATTTCCTTTGAGATATTCATCGTGAATACGGTGTATTTTTAGAATAGGGTCGGCGAGTTTGCGCTCAGCAATTTTCATTTCGTTATTGACTTGCCCGTTTTCGAGGTGAATTACGAGTATTTTGGACGTGTTTGAGGATTATTCTTTTGTATTCCGAATGCTGTCATGATAATTAAGAATAGGTATTTATTTTTGGTCCATTCGAGTGAGCGTACAATTATCCGAGATGAACGAATCCAATTTTGGAATTGTTTATATGAAATCTTATGAAAAATCAATTTACTACGATAAGTTAAGCGTTCGGTCGATTAATGTTCTCTCGGTACGCATACTAACCATGTGTACTATAATACTTGGTCTGTGAAGAGTAATCCTCAAGGGCATTGTCGGTCTGTGAAACGGAGTCAGGCTCAAAATTTCCTACCTTTCTTCGCCAGAGCCTTGCGTGCTACCCGACAGGACGCTCACATTCCTAATACTTATTTATCCAAATATATATTTTTCAATTTACACATTTATTTTTTTATACAGATCGTCGACGGCAACGCAAAAACAGACGTGTCAAATAGAAAAGAACCAGGTCTGTTCTGCGGCGAGATAGAGCAGCCTCAGACCTTTATATCTGAAACCAACTTCGTCAAGATAGTCTTCCATGCTGACAACTTCACTGACCAGACCTACTTCAGCTTTGACTCAAGGTAACTTGCATAGATTAACAAGTCCGTGTGTCATATATGATGCACGATAAACCTAGCTACATACGTCTATGTATCACATGTAATGCATTACGTGTTATGTACCTAAGAATTACTACTGGGATGCATAGGTATAAGTTGACAAAGTAAGCGTGGGACAGCTAATCTATTAATTTCATGTCTCCGCTGCGCTCCGACTAAATTCCGCTAACGCACGAATTCCGAAAACAATATACGCCGATGCGGGTTCGATCTCCGCACAAGACAAATATTTGTGCGCATGAACATGTCTGTTTGTCGTGGTCTGGGTGTTTTCTATGTATTATATGTATGTATTTACAAAAAATAATGTATTTGAGTATAGGTAATATATATCAGTCATATAGTATATACGAGTATCAGTTATCTAGTACCCATAGTACAGGCTTTGCTTAGTTTGGGACTAGATGGTAGTGTGTAATTTATGCAGGAATATTACTTTATTCTCTGTATTATTCAATAATATAAATTCGTATACACTTATACGAATATACCTATGTACATTTCTCAATGACATAGTTTACAATAAATAATGGTCTCCTAAAACAGTTTTCCTTTAACTACTACGGTTAAGGTAACAACCCTTACCACTCCGTTTCAATTTACCACCCTTTATAAACAAAATAGTATCCGTTAACTTCAAAGACATTCCCTTCCACAGGGCTGAGCAGCAGTTCGAAGTATATCTGAGATACGGCCAGCACCCAGAACTTTATCCGAATCGAAGAGGAGAAGTTGTCGCAGGGTAAGTAACTTGTCATATCTTGTTTTACAATCCTGTCTGAGGGTCAATTTTCGTAATTGAATTAAAGTCAAAATTCAGTGCAATCGAATCTCGATCTTACGGTTTTAGTATTCTAGTAACACAGTATGAAACTTCAAAGTTTAACTAAATGTGACCGAACGTTAAACAATCTAATCTATAATATAAAAATGAATCGCTGAATGTGTTGCTAAGCGCTAATCTCGAGAACGTCTGAATCGATTTCGCTAATTCTTTTTTTAGATATTCCTAGAGAAAAATTTAAGAAATTGCCAGTCTAAAAATAACACTTTTCTATACTACCATACAAACGATTCGTAATAATACTTAAAAGGAAATTTGAACTTTAATGCTATATCATAAAGTTCAAATGCTAGTGGAGAGGTTCCGGGAAGGCAAAACAATTGAGTGACGTTAGTATCGTAGGCGGTACAAAGTTCGCCGGGTCAGCTAGTAATCTACTATATAAAAATAAGTCGGGTTTTCCTTCCTGACGCTATAACTCCAGAACGCACGAACCGATTTCCACGGTTTTGCATTCGTTGGAAAGGTCTCCGGCTCCGTGAGGTTTATAGCAAAGAAAATTCTGGAAAAATTTGAAAAGAAAAGCGGGAAAATCTTTTTTCACATACAGCGCCATCTGGTGGCGAAACGGAGTTCGCCGGGTTTGCTAGTATTATATAACTAGGTGACCCGACAGACGTTGTGCTGTCTTCTTATTGAATTCGAATTTGGTTTCGTGCAATCTGTCAAATGACTGACAGTTCTGTCTAACGACATAAAGTTACATTAGAAAAGTATGGTCATAAAAAATGTGGTCTTTCAGTTTTCTTAAATTTCTGTTTTCTTAATTCTAAAACATTCTCCTGATAATAACAAATAGGTACAATCTGATAATAACAAATAGGAAATAGCGAAATCAATCCAGCCGTTCACGCACGATGCCGTGACGAGAGGAAATAGGGATTAATTTTTATATATACGTATAGATAGAGCATAAGCTCTCAATAAGAATTGAAAATGAGTTAATCCATTTTCAGTCAATTCATAATCCAATCTCGATTTGGTCCACTTTCCGATGCACGTACGGTGTAAATCATATTATATCGTAAATGTAAATCCATCTCTCTTTTACGAACTACTTTGCAAAAATATTACAAATAAAGTTAGTGAGAACACTTATATAAAACAAATATTAACACTTTAGACCCCAACCTCTATAAATCTTAATTAAATCTAACACTTAGTAATAATTAATAATACTCTAGTTTTATAAAAATAAGTAATTTAGATTATCAAAATTTAAAATATTTCAATTTTACTACCATACAGGACATTTATTATATCACTAAAACGCAAAAAAGTGAACGGCCACATATTTAACAAAAAAAATATCAAGGCAAACAACATAAAACACATATCTCTCGAGCCAGCAATCAAATCAACTATAATTCTTACACTAAAATAAAAATGTGAAACCATCTTAGTAATAGGACCATATAGATTTTAACAAAAAGTTACCAAGACAAACAATATAAAAAAGACAGTTCTCAAGTCAGCAATCGGACCCCATCCACTTTAATTCTAACACTTGATTACTGAGCATAAATCTGGCTACGCAATAATAGGTGGGCAGGCGGCGGCCGGCGATTTATCCCCCATTTCGGTCACGTACTACCCCTAGTGGGGCCATTTGGAACGCCAGAAAATGATTCTCGTGCGTTTGCGACATTCAAGATAAGCCCCTTAAGTAATTGGCAAGTTTCGCCTGATTTATTCGGCAATTCGTTGAGATGATTTGTTCATCTTTAGTTCGACGTGATTGAGTTCAAAATGTATTGCTTCATTTGGAGTGAATTGTGTATGAAATAAGTTTAATTTGTATATGCAATCACTAAATACATGATATATAACAAAATGTTCACCAGCTTCATTTAGTCTTTTGACATACTCGACGGGTTACAATTAATATACCTTCGTTCCCGTTTTTCACTTGTCTACTCCGACCCGTTTCCAACGCCCCTGTCTCACCAAAACTTTAAACTATGCCACATCGAACACATGTTTGTTCTTTCATTCATTTCAAACAGTCAATCAGCAACTCCTTCTCTGGTGACCTCACTCACTCATCGGAACACAACCACCCTCACGGGAATTATTATTTGGCTGCGTTATTCTGTGATGTTGTTTCCCCAGTCATGCAGCGTACAAATACGCTGTACTCTACCTCTCTTTTGCCAGATCTTCTTTCGCTAGTTGGCAGGGTACACCACGTGCAGGTGACTTTGATCTTGGCTCTAAAGATCTTGGCCAGTCACTTATACCCCATTAGGTACAAAAATTTGCGTTATACAAGGAATGTGTTCTGTCACTTAGAGCAAATCTTAGCCCACATAATTTACTTACCGCGCGATTCGCTATACCATCGAAAATGTGAAACCTAATTGAACCTTGTTATGTAGAATAGATCCCGACAAACTGCTAAATTGAGAGATATATATAGCGAAAAACTTCAAATCGAGTTTTATGTTTTCAACGCAACAGATTCTAGCAGTTGTGATGACATGACATAATATGTCCCAAAACTTATACTACTTGATATTTTTATTCCTATTAAACTTTAAATTTACTATAAATAAACCATATCCATAACATATTGAAAAAAATACTGCCGTGAAAATGTAGTTCAGGGGCATATATAATCATTTATAAAATAAATATAATTTATATAGTTATTTTGTCTTATAATATAGAAAAAGGTTTTTTATTCATTAATAATGAAAAAAGAAGTTTTTATTTCATATTTTTTTTAAAAAGCATCTATTTAAAGTAAAAATCAATACGGTAAATAGTAGTAGTTCCATTAGAGAAATATGTAATATACGAGTTTAAAATAACCTATCTTCCTTTTTTCCGTATCCCAACACAGCATAGTAATTACTATGATGGTTTCCCAACAGTGGGATGAATAAAAGTTGACGACAATATAATATAAAAAAAATATATTCCTAACAACCCAATAGCAACACTCACTTGTAATTCAATCACTATTATTACCCCAAACGTCGATCACACTCGAGCTGATCACTCCAAATTCGACTCAGACAAAAGCGAATAGCTATTCCGAGCGATTTGTTTCAGAATGTTCATCACGTAATACTCAGTTTCAGCCACGTTTCAGCTCTCTTTGAAGTCGGTTTGCAATTTGGCAGATAATTTAGGTAAAATAGGGTACAACTCCCTTACGATTGTACCCTGTGGTAAACGACGGAACTGCACTTTTGTATTGTACCGTCCAACGTGAATTTTAAACATTTCGCTAACTCGTTAGAAGTTTTCTTTGTGTTTTTGAAAGGAAATGTTTGTTATTTTATCTAGAATAAGACTGGGTTTGGGGTGTAAGTGGTTTAGCAACGTCTTTGCCAAAGCCAACCTCACATGCACGTGGTGCACCCTGCTGACTGACAAACGAGGTTCTGGCGAAAAGAGAGGTCGTCGGCAGGGTGCAGGTTAGCTTATGCTCCAAATATGGTAATGAAAGACTTGCCAATTGAGCACAATCGAGTAAAAATATATTTATTTATTTATTTAAACTTTATTGGCCACAAAATTACATAAGGGTAGAAAAGGCGGACTTAACGCTAAAAGCATTCTCTACCAGGCAACCTATAGTATATAAGTATATTAAATATTGAAGATAGAATATTTTACTGAAAGAAGACATCATTTTAATTTTAATAATAAGTAGAACTGCATTCACAGATTTTTTGAAAATCGCCTGCCTCAACCAGTTGCTATGTTATTTAGGAAAAAACAATCCTTATAATTAAACTCTTTCGAAGGTTATAATAAAATATATGTGGTTATTTTTTTTTTCACATTTCACGAGTTCGATTCCATGTTCAGGGAAACGAACTACTCATGAGAGGGGGGCAAACGAGCATGTGGGTCACCTGGTGGAAAGCAATCACCACCGCCAATGGAGACCAGCGACACCAAGGGGTCGCCGATCCGTTGCCAGCCTTTTAAGGAAAATGAAAACTCTGTTCTTGAAGGCAGCCATGTCGTAGTTATTCGGAAATACCGCTGAGGGAAGTTGATTCCACAGTTTCACTGTTCGTGGTATGAAATGTCTTAGGAAACGTACTGTAGTAGATCGCCAATTATCAAGATGATATGGATGGAATTTTAATTTATGGCGAGTTGTACGATAGTGGAATTCAGCGGCAGGTATCAAATCAAACAGCTCATCGGAGCACTTCCCGTGATATAATTTGTATAGAACGCAAAGAGACGCTACATCTCTGCGTGTAGAGAGAGAGTCCAATTGATCCGAGATCATTGGGTCACCGACGATTCGAGCTGCTCTTCGTTGTATGCGGTCAAATGGAGCAAGCAAGTACTGGGGCGCACCGGCCCAGAGATGCGAACAGTACTCCATGTGAGGTCGAACCTGGGCTTTGTATAGTTGAAGGCGGTGTCGGGGTGTAAAATACCGCCTGGCTTTACTAATCACACCAATCTTCCTGGAAGCCAGTTTGGCCTTGCATTCCAAGTGACCGCGAAACTGAACATCACTCGATATGTCGACACCCAAGATGGTAATGCTAGTTCTTACACTAAGGGGAGTACCTTCCAAACTAGGAGCTACGACGAATGGGGACTTTTTAGCGGTAAACGCACAAACCTGTGTCTTGGAGGGATTTAGCTGCACCAAATTCAATCTACCCCAATCCGAGACGTGTCCAAGGGACGTCTCAATCTCAGACACAAGTTTTGTTCGGTACTCATCGACGCAATCCCGAGAAACATTACATTGGCCAGTGTATCTTACGTCCACTGTACTGTCATCCGCATAGCAATGAACATTGTGTATAAGCAGCAAGTCATTGATATGCAGAAGAAACAGCGTGGGGGACAATACACAGCCTTGTGGTACGCCAGCATTCAAGCGTAGTGGGTCCGAGCGTGCTCCGTCAACTACAACTTTGATGCTACGCTCAGATAGAAAACTGGCAATCCATATGCAAAGCTTCTCAGGTAGCCCAAAAGAAGGAAGCTTGGAAAGTAATGCTTTATGCCACACCCGATCAAAAGCTTTTGCTACGTCCAGACTAGCAGCCAATGCCTCGCCCTTGCTTTCCACTGACTCCGCCCAACGGTGAGTCAAGTATACCAGAAGATCACCAGCTGAGCGACCATGGCGGAAACCATATTGGCGATCATTTATCAGCTGGTGATCCTCTAAGTAGGCTACCAGCTGTTTGTTAATGATAGTTTCCATGATTTTGGAAAATATGGAAGTTATCGCAATAGGCCTGTAATTGGACGGATCTGAGCAAGTGCCTTTTTTAGGGATCGGGTGGACTAAAGCCTCCTTCCATGAGCAGGGGACCACGCCAAGTGAGTAGGAGTACCGAAATAGGCGTGTTAAAATCGGAGCCAACTCTGGAGCACATGTTTTTAAAACAATAGGTGGAATGCCATCCGGCCCACTCGACTTATGGATGTCCAGGGAGAAGAGTGCTCTACGGACAGCTCTTTGCGAGAACTTAATGTCTGGCATAGAGCTCTCACACCGTGGGATGGTTGGCGGTGTTGCTCCCTGATCATCGAGAGTCGAGTTAGACGCAAAGAGAAGTCCAAGAAGATCGGCCTTTTCCCTTGCAGTATGGGCCAGTGAGTCATCCACTCGGTGCAATGGTGGAAACGACGACCGACAGAAGTTACCTTGAACAGCCTTGGCGAGCGACCAGAACGCACGAGACCCAGAGGGCAAGCGCACTAATCTCTCGCCAATTTTGCTAACGAATTTGGACTTTGCCCTGGCGATGCAGCCCTTAAAGGATCTTGACGCAGCGTTGTAATTCTTCTTAAGGACACCGGTATTTGCATCTCCAGCTGCCTGAGCCTCGGACCAGGCTCGGTAAGAATCCTGCTTATGACGCAACGCGGCTTTGCAAGACCCTCCGAACCATGGTCGAGATTTGCCACCAATGGGCACCGCAGAATTAGGAATAAAAAGTTCCATGCCCTGCAGAACCCCATCAGCGACAGCATTAGCACAGGCGCTGGGATCTTCCAGCGAAAAGCAAATCCGCCCCCAAGGGTAGGAGGCCAGGAAACTACGCAGCCCATCCCAATCTGCTGACCTAAAATGCCACACACGACGTGTGCTGGCTGTGCGCGGTCGCCTTTGGCGTGTGAGTGGCACAATACTCTTTATGAGGCAATGATCCGAAGACCCAAGAGGGGCGCCAACAGACACACGATAATTTTCAGGGTGGGAGGTCAGCAGAAGATCCAAAAGGGACGCCATATGCTCCGACACATCCGGCACCCGCGTGGGCGAGGAAACCAGCTGTGTCAGACCATATGCCAAGGCAAAGTCATGAAAGTCATTAGAAACGTGGATGTGAGTCGTTTGAGGGATGATGCGTGTAATCTCGACTGGTCTCAACTTTTCGCAGCTTCTAAAATTGATGAAAAGGTAGCCATCTTCAACTCGATTTTAACCAAATTGTATGACACTCACGCTCCAATAAGACCGGTCAGAGTGAAACATGTTCCTGCTCCATGGTTAACAAACGAAATTAAATCTGTAATGAATAAACGCAATAAAGCTAAAAGCAGGCTTAAACAATGGCCTTCTGAGGCGAACCTCTTAGAGTATAAAAAAATGCGCAACATCTGCAATAGAATGTGTAGGGATGCTAAACGTCACTATATACACTCCACGATTGAAAACATGCCCCCTACTCGTATTTGGAAATTTCTGCGGTCACTGGGTGTAGGTAAACAGCCTGCGACTTCCAATAATTCTCTAGATTTAAATAATCTAAACAAACATTTTTGTACACCTCCAATTTCTGTGGATACTTCGACTAAAGCTTCTACTCTGTTTTCACTTTCCCAGCAGGCTTCACCCACTTGTGACTCATTCTCATTTCACGACATCACAGAGGAGGAAGTTAAAAGGATCATTTTATCGATAACTACTAATGCTGTAGGTAGTGATGATGTGAGTCGTGATATGCTGCTCCCAATTCTTGACTGTATCACAGCAGTGGTCACTCATATACTGAATTTTTCTCTCGCATCTAACGTCTTTCCGATAGCATGGAAACTGGCTCACGTCATCCCCCTTCCTAAAATATCCAATCCAACTTCTTTTTCCCAATACCGACCTATTTCTATTCTTCCGCTACTCTCTAAGGTTCTAGAAAGTGCTGTATATAACCAGCTTCATACCTTTCTATCTCATAACAATCTTCTCTGTCCTTTTCAATCTGGCTTTCGTCCCAATCACAGTACCGTGAGCGCGCTGCTGAATGTCACTGATGACATACGCCAGACTATGGACAACAAAAAACTCACTTTGATCATTTTGTTAGACTTCAGTAGTGCGTTCAATTCTGTCGATTTTGACATACTTCTTGGAATTCTTCGGTCTATTAACATATCTCCTTCTGTGGTGGCATGGTTCGACTCCTATCTCCGTGACCGCCGGCAATGTATCAAAACTGATGAGTTTTCGTCTGATTGGTCCGATCTAGTAGCCGGTGTGCCACAGGGCGGCGTTTTATCTCCTTTACTTTTCTCAGTCTTCATCAATGAACTATCTAAAGTCATTACTTCGCGCTACCACCTATATGCAGATGATTTGCAGATTTATAGCCATTTTTCCATCTCAGATTCTTTGGAAGCGTTTAACATTATAAATCGAGATCTAAATGCAGTTAAGGAATGGGCTGACAACTATGGTTTGCTTGTAAATCCATCAAAGTCTCAAGCTATCGTAGTTGGTAGCAGTCAGATGAAAAGTAGATTAAATGTAAACAATTTACCTCAAGTTATTTTCAATGATCTTAATATTGCCTTCACAAATAAAACAAAGAACCTTGGGTTAATCATTGATGAAACATTGTCCTGGACCCCACATATTAATGATGTTAGTAAACGCATGCATTACACGTTTCATTCGCTCAAGCGACTCCAAAACTTTTTGCCTTTCAAAACTAAAATTACGCTGGCTCAGTCTCTATTACTCCCAATTCTCGACTACGCCGATATCTGCTTTTTGGATGTGACTGAGGAGCTTCTGAACAAACTGGAGCGCCTGCAAAATTTAGCTATTCGTTTCGTGTTTGGTCTCAAAAAATTTGATCATGTTTCTGAATTTCGCACTCAGTTAAAATGGCTCCCGATCCGCTTTCGCAGAAATGTGCACATATTATCTTTCCTTTATAAATTATTTAAAAATCCTAGATCTCCTCAGTACCTCACTTCTCGCTTTCCTCTATTACCACCCTCATCTAGATCCCAACGCTCCTGTCATATAAAAACACTAGACTATCCCCCTTCCAACACTAAATTCTTTTTCAATTCATTCACTGTCCGCGCAGCACAACTTTGGAATAAATTACCGCCTCAAATAAGAGATTGTCCATCCCTTATTGGTTTCAAAAAAAGATTGAAGGAACACTATTTGTGTCAGTTATGAATGTGTATGTATTTATAGTTGATATGTATCTAATATTTATTTGTGTTTATTATTATTTGTTTAGCACTTAGTTTCTCTATTTTTGGTTATGAGTCAAAATATCGTTTGTTTGTTTTTTTTTTTTTTCCTCTCTCTGTACGTATTGTAACTATCCGTCAAATAACTATTGTTGTTACTGCCTATAGGGTCGGCTGGAAGAGATCTCTTGTAGAGATAAGCTCACCTTTGTACACTTTTTTATGTAACAATGTTGTAATAATTTATGTGCAATAAAGAATATATACAAAGTTCTTCCAGCATGGTCAGTTGATCTAGACCCTAGCCATTCGACGTGGTGGGCATTAAAATCACCCAGTACCACAATCTCTGCAGAAGGCATCTGCTGGAGTATACTGTCGGTCGTCGTATGTATGTGCTCCACAAGACGCTCCGTTTCGACATTTCCGCTGTGGGACCTGTAGAGGCACGCGTAAATGCGAGTGCGGTCCTCAAAATCTGCGCGCAGCCACATAATTGACAGGTCCCTCGCTTCAAGACTGCCAAGACGTCGACAACAGATATTCTCCCGAATGTACGCGCAAACACCGGCTCGTGGCACAAAGTGATGTTCCACTTTGTACCCTGGGTAACGCAGATATGAGATGTCAGCAGGGGGGAATATCTGAGTCTCCGTCAAAAAGAGTATGGCCGGCCTAGCCGTCTCTAGATGATGGTGGACAGCATTGATGTTGGAGTTAAGTCCCCTAACGTTACACAGCTCAACGCAGAGCTCAGGGGGAGGTGCCACCACACTCTTCTTGCGTTTGCTCCCGGCAGAAATATAGAGCGGCGTAATGCCCGCCCCAGAATACGTCGGGCGGCCTGAGCAGTGGTGCTCAGGGAGGGATTCTCCGTCACCAGCGGTGACGGTACCCTCCTGGGGTATTGTTCTTTTTACTACCGCTGCCATATTTAGAGTTGGGGTGTTTGGGTTGGGCTCCGGGTCTCAACACTCACCGTACGAAACGCAATAGCGCGAGCTATTACTTCACGCCGGTCTTCTGCGTGAGAGTGGTACTGCCCCGGACGAGCCGGCCCAATTACGAGCTGTATTCATTCAATGTCCAAAACTTGACCGCGATCATGTTCTAGACACTAAACGACTACAGCTTGGCTCTACCACTCAGGAAAAAGGCTACTCGTTTAGCACCACCCAGGGGTCACGTGCAGGGAAACTAGGGTAAAGCCTGCGGACGTGAGTAGCATCAACCCCCATTTAATATACCTACTTTCCCTCCATGTGGCATGGCCGTGAGACGCCCTGTATATACGAGTATATTACTTTCTCTACTCATAAATAGCACACTAATAGCACACTTTAAGTAATAGTACTACGTACAGTACGGCCGCTCCCTGCCGGTCTGTCGTGTCGACCTCACCTCCCCTCTGAGACGGATCTGGAACAGTCTGTATGGCGCCTCACGCTCTACACAGGCGTGATTGTTTATGCAGACCGACGCAACATTTGTATGGAGTGACCGGGGTGTAGTACAACCGTACTAGCTACGTGTCTTTAAAACTGAACAAATCAAAAATATCAATTTATTTCCAATAGATAGCATGTAAATACCAAAAGAAAAAATGTATTAAAGAAGAAAAATGTTGATAAATAATTTATCATACTAATTTTTCCTTCAGGCCGTCCGAGCTACCATCAATCTATGCATTATACTAATGTACTACGAAAAGAACGTCATTAAAATGATTGGTTACTTAGAAACGACTCGCTTGTACATCATGGTCGTATTTTAAAAAGGATTTAAAAACAAATATTGTTTCTGATGTCAGTAATTGTGTATTGTCTCTCACCGCCAATTACGAATTCCATCCGGTTACTCAAATGCAACGGTTGACTGGAAGAGGTTCTTTTTTTTTATACTACTTTGGGTGGCAGACAAGCATACGCGTGCACCGCGTGCAGGTGAAGTTGGCTTTGGTTTAAAGATGTTGATGAACTTACACCCCACTGAGAGGAAACCCTTGTCTCAGTAATGGAATGTATATAGATTATGATCGAATTGCCAGTGTCACTAATATTTCACCACAACCTACAACGACAAATAAACGACTCGTTTCTCATAATACTCTCTCAGGAGAAAATCCATGAGGAAAGTGGACAGAAAATATTTCGTGGAAAAAACACTTTACGTCGCTCATAAAAAAATATAATGTTATGAACCCAAAGCCTTCTCGGTAATTAAAATTATCTTGATCGTTTTAGACACACGTCTTATTGCTAACGAGAAGCGATAAGTGAGTTTATTTTCGGAGATGTCTTCAAGTGCTTTCGTCTTTTGTCTTCTCATATTCAAGACAGCTCTTGAAAAGGCTCATATGGGCAAGTTTCTTTTGCTAGTAGTAGTTAGTTTTCAAAAATAAAACGAATATGATTGAAATGTATAGATATTCTCGCATATAAACATTTTTAAATCGTTGATTTTTATTTTAAGTAAACATTATATTTTAGTAATACCTGAGAATTAGCGTTATCGCCAAGCGTAAAGCATAGACACGCAAGCATTACGCTTGGGTGTGTACGCTTCACGATCGGTTCGATTGAGTCATTCATCATTCGCTAACCACAAAATAAAGTGCGCAGCGTGCCTGAAGAAGTTTTCATTTCAGACAAACACAACAAAACCAGATCATCCCTTTTTACACGTTATTAATTAGACTTTTCATTTCAAGATAGTGAAATATAAACAAAGAGGCAAATTACTTTAAGTAATAGTAAAACTGGCACATCATATTTTTCAAAGTTTTACTCGCCATCAGTAAGGCGGTAGCTTTACATTATTTTCTTTGTTCCAGCTCGTATTGTGAGAGGGTGTTCAGAGACTGTCGGCTGCAGACATGCTACGTACAGTCAGCTGCATACCCAGGAGTTTACCCTAGAAATCTACATTGCAGGTATTTATCAATTCCCACACAAGACAAACATTTGTGTGCATGAACATGTCTGTTTGTCTTGGTCTGGGTGTTTTCTATGTATTATAAGTATGTATTTACAAAAAAAAATGTATGTAAGTATATTTATCAGTTGTCTAGTAGCCTTAACACAAGCTTTGCGCTTAATTTGGGACTAGATGGCGCTGTGTAAATTGTCCAGAAATATTTATTTATTTATTTATGTCTCCAACATTGTTACTTATCTTAGAACAACTATATGGACACAGTAATAAGTAATAGTACAGTATGGCTCTCTGTCACACCCTGTACACTCTCTGTGGCTCTCTCGTGTCACCTTCCTTCTGAGACGAACCTGTAACAATTTGTATATCGCCGCACGCTCATTCACCTTCTGCACCACAGAAATCTAGATAACTGTTTCGATTTCTGTGCTCTGCATAGTCGCCACTGTTTATAGTTATCGATATGACATTTGTATGCGGTACGTTTCTGACATTTTGTACCAAGAATGGTAAAATTGAGGAATCAAACTATAATCAGCGGTGTTTCCGATTATTTACAACATGGGAGCCTTCAAGAACAGAGTCGATATTTCCCTTAAAAGGTTGGCCATGGATAGGCGACCTCTTGGTATTGTGAATTTCTTTGGGCAACGGTTAAAACTTTCCATCAGGTGACCAGTTTGTTTGTACCGGAGAGAATTCTATCAACCGGAGACAATCAAAAAATCTTAAAGAAATTTAGCATAGACTATTGCTAATTATTTTACTTATCATATATTTGATCATATTTAATTTTAATGAGATTATAATCAACATTGCTACCTTCGAAGCTAATTCTTCGAATAAACAATTCCTATTGTTAATGTACAAATTGCGTGACCCTCCTGAGTATTATTTTATTTCTACAATTTGATAACACGAATATTGTGAAATTAGTTGATCTCTTGGGAAATTCATTTGGACATGCAGTTGCATTTTGTAAATTACTGTACACGTTTACCATAACGGTCATGTTTGAAATGTTAAATCATCATTATCATCAGCCTGTATCTACCCACTGCAGGATGTAAGCCTTCCCCAAAGCTTTTCACCAAAAACGTTCCTCCGCCTGCAGCATCCAGCCGCTTTCTTGGTTATCGGGCCGTCTAGAAGGAGGGACCAACGCTTCGTCGTCCTACGCGGGGCCTTCACTATAAAACCTTCCTCTCTCATCTGCCATCATTTACTCGACAGATGTCAGAAATGTTAAATATATTTCGCACCCTTATTTCAAAACCGACACTTTTTTTTTTTTTTTTTTTTTATTATACTACGTCGGGTGGCAGACAAGCATACGGCCCGCCTGATGTGAAGCGGTTACCGTAGCCATATTAACGCCTGCAACATAAAATATTGCTCGCGCGCCGCCACCCCCGCTGCCAACGCAGCATCTCCTTCCTTTCTTTCTGACTATGATGACTATACAAAATATGTAATAATGATAGAGACATTAGCTTATGAGAGTCATATCTGCACATTGTCACTATTCTTTGATAACAAAAATTATAGGGTAAATATATCGTGTACATCAGATGAAAATATACGAGTATATTGTACATTTCTTCTATCGACGAGCTCGGTGGCGTAGCGGTCAATGACGCAGCTTCGACACCAACGCTCGTGGGTTCGATTCCCACACAGGACAAACATTTGTGTGCATGAACACGTCTGTTTGTCTTGGTCTGGGTGTTTTCTATGTATCATAAGTATGTATTTACAAAAAAAAAATGTATTTACGTATGTTTATCAGTTGTCTAGTACCCATAACACAAGCTTCGCTTACTTTGGGGCTAGATGGCACTGTGTAATTTGTCTGATAATATTTATTTATTATTTATTTACCACATTGATTTACGTTTTGATAAAAACAATGTAGATTGAGCTTTTTTTTTTCAAAATCAAATAGCGTCACTATTGTTTTAAGAGTGCGATTTGTCGTCGTTCTGAACCCTCATTCATTTCACTGCTGGGATACGGGTCTCCCCTCAATCGGAGGGATTTAGAGCATACTCCACCACGCTGTTCGATTGCGGGTTGGCGGAGGCCAGTGTTTTCAAGCCGCCTAAAGGCCACTGACTTGGCTTAACGACTGTTATGTAATGACAACAGCCGAGACAGACGACTGATTTTAACCCATATTCACAAATAAATTTATTGATTGTTAGAACTTAAATGTTGCCAAAAACAAAACAGTCGCTTTCTTGTTACAGATACCACCTCAACACCAGACTGCCTTACATAAAGCTCTATATAGAAAACGAAGAATTCAATATAGATGGACAACGTTGTGAGAATATTATGACATGCCCCATGAGACCAATCACATCTGGTAAGCAGATTTATCATTATCACAGTAATTGGAATATTCGTAGAGTATAGGACCTCGTTACCCACAGAACCAATGTCGCCGTTCCCAGTCGTACTATTTTTACTTGCACACATGCGAAATAATATGCGCAAGTTTGCACACACACGACGTTAAACGGACCACTGTGACTGGCACGTCTTGTCCAAAAACAATTGACTAAAATATTACTATTTTTTTTATAATTTACATTTGATTGATTTGATGAATGAACATTGACAACTGTATATGTTCTAATGTTATAAAAAAATATTTATCAATATCGTAAAATATACAAAACTATCTACTTACAATCTTAATTTTTTTATAACTTATTGTCCCCAGAAGTTTTTATGCTATCGAAGTCATTCTTTCACCTATAAATATAAATAGGTAAAAAATATCATCTAGCCTAACATTTCCACAAGTGCCTGAGTTAGTTAATCGATATATACATGCCAAACACATAACTCTCCTTTTTTGCTTCACCGCAGTCGGGTACAGAAGAACTCAACATTTTAGTCCAATTTACTCAATGATGTTATAACTACTATAGATATGGCATACTTATACTAAATTGCGTCAGAAAATGATTTTCGTCTTGCCTGGAAGACGGACTATCACTATCATTATTATCTCCTATAATCTCGGCAGTTTAATATTCTTGCCATCTCTTTCTCTATTTGAGTGCTTCCTCTGCGGCACTATTACTTCCTTTTTCTTGCAAATATATGAAATTAACCTAAAATACGCGTTGGCCGTGTGGTTTCCGGCAGACTAGAATAGAATCACTCCGTTTCTTCCCGTGGATGTCGTACAAGGCGACTAAGGGAAATACATTATCATATATCGATCAGACCTCCCCAACCAGTTTGGCCAGCGCGTGGGGAGTGCAGGCCAAATCCTCCTTCCGTCTAGGACAGACGAGAGAGGGTTGTGCTTCTGTAGTGGAGACTAAAATGGACCTGATGATGACGCGTTAACATCAAATATGTAGATACATTCGTGTTCGTGTGATATGTGATCCCTTCGACTTTATTTACTTTATAAATTATAAAATTATGCATTTTTGTGCGTTTTTAGGGTTCCATACCTCAAAAGGAAAAACGGAACCCTTATAAGATCACTTTGTTGTCCGTCTGTCTGTCTGTCCGTCTGTCTGTCTGTCTGTCTGTCTGTCAAGAATTTTTATGTCGAGAATGCGTAGAGGTATCAAGCTGAAATTTGAACTGTATACTCAGGTCTACGGTCCCATGAAGTTGTAAAAAAATCAAACTGCTAAGTTTACGTAGAAAAAAGTTACGGCCGTTTATTCAGCTAAAAACGCATATTTCGACACACTCAAGAGAATCAAAACCTATAGGGTACTTCCCGTTGACCTAGAACTATGAAATTTGGCAAGTAACATCGTTATAGACTACAAGTACGGGAATAAATCTCAAAACTATACATTTGTAAATAGATCTTAAAAAATAGGGGGTCTATATTTTTTATAAGGTGTCGAAATTTCAAATTGAAACTACTAGTTCAAATGGGGTATCATATGAAAGGGCTTGATGTACACATTGCAAAATATATTTTCTTTATTTTTTTCGACGCATTATTTCTTATTTATAATGAAAAATATCAAATTTAATAATGATACTACGTACCTACGGAACCCTCGATGGGCGAGTCCGACTCGCACTTGTCCGGTTTTTTTTTTAGAAGATGGCATTTTTACCTATTTCAATCAATTCTTCGCCACGTGAGACAATTACCTCACTTTTCGAGTGTCCGTTTTTGACGCTTCGTGGCATATCTATAGAAACATCATTGAATTTACTGAATTCATTAATTTGACGATCCCGGTGGTTGAATGGCGACTAGCAATGGTTACTTTAACTCAGAGGTCGAGGGTTCCCCGCACTAGACAAATACTTGTGTGCATGAATGTGTATGTTTGTCTTGGTTTACACAGCGCCATCTAGTCCCAAACTAAACAAAGCTTGTACTATGGGTACTCTTTATTTCTAAATTTTAAAACAATATAAATAACTTATAAATGGGTATGGGTACTAAATAGTATGGGTAAATACTTTTTTTTTTTTTTTTTTTTTTATACTACGTCGGGTGGCAGACAAGCATACGGCCCGCCTGATGTCACGAGACATTTCATGTGACGAGCGTTTATTTTTGGGTACACGTGGATCAGGGCGGCCGCACCCGTTCACGTCCAAAAAGCCTGCAATATATAAAAAAGTCATCATAAAAAACTCAGTTTCAACTACAAAACGATAGACCTCGCTCAAACATTTTATGTTAAAAAGTTCAGAATATTTTAGTAATATATATTTTTTTTATCTATGAAAGGCATCTGGCCACAGAGGTATTTTTCGATACAGAACACATGTCTGCCCCGGGGCTGCTCGTAACGAGGGTCGCTGTTTTCTGACACTTGATACGAATTTAATAACATCACAGAGACACAGATGGTCCTCCTCATCGAAACTGCGTTAACAAAAATACACATAGATTGCATATTATATACTTTTTTGAGGAGTAAGGTGAGGTTCATCAACATCTTTGAACCAAAGCCAACTTCACCTGCACGCGGTGCACCCTGCTGACTGACAAACGAAGCTCTGGCGAAAAGAGAGGTAGAGAGCGTTATTGTAAGCTACCCGACTGGGGAATGTACCTCCACCTCACAGAATACCGCAGCCAAATAACGGTTCCCTTGAGGGCTGTTGTGTTCCTGCGAGTGAGTGAGGTCACCAGAAAGAAAGGAGATGCTGCGATGGCAGCGCGGGTGGCGGCGCGCGAGCGATATTTCATGTTGCGAGCGTTAATATGGCTATGGTAACCGCTTCACATCAGGCGGGCCGTATGCTTGTCTGCCATCCGATGTAGTATAAAAAAAAGGTGTATTTTTTTTAGGTACGAGCTAGCGAATGGTTCTGTACTGTCACGCTCGGCTGTATAATGCTGTAAACGTTATAACCAGTGATCGGAAACGGTAGAGTGATTTGCTGTACTTGCCATATTATGACAGCATTACGCTGTCATAATATGGACATGCCTTTTTAATGAACTGTTATCGAAAAATTTCGGTATTTCGGTATTTCATTAAATATCTAGGTCGTGATTTAGTAGCCATTGTATTTGAAATTAGAGGTTACGATAGTAAATCACTTTTAAGTAGTACTTTATGTGCTATATGTATGTGAAATTAAAAAAAAAACTGATTGATTAACGGAATCTTATGTTTAGACTTAGCTTTGGAAAGCACGTAAAGCTAGATAGCTTTACGTGCTTACCAAAGCAACCGCAACCCCGGAGAATTAAAGCCTCAATAGTTTCGAAATCCCGAAATCCCGGAGGTATGTCCATATTAATATCAGCGTTTGAGATTATTGACCCTAAATCACTCTACCTATTCCGATCACTGGTTATAAAACTCTAAATTCGTCCGAGTAAAGTCCGCACAAGTTGATTAAACAACCTTCCTCCTTATTCGGGTCCTTAGGTACCCAAGCGGTTTTAGCATCGGCGATCGACGATTTAACTGCTTCACTTATAAGTTTGTGCATTAAATGCATTTCACATTTTTTTTTTTTTTTTGAGGCAAGTGATACGATTTTGCGTCCACGCACTTTGTACGGCGATAACGTCCGAACGGTTACGCTATTAGCGAGCGAATGATACAACCATCTATTGATTACAGTACTGCTTTGCGTCAGGTCATATCCTTGTTTGGCTTTCAACAAAAGAAAGCCAAACAAGGATATGTAAGTGGTATGTAAGTGGTAAAAAGAAACGAAAGGAAATAAAGCAACTGGAGCCCGACTGGGAAAGTAACTCACAGGGGACCTATACTAAGTAAAAATTGCTGTCTTACTGCGTAAGGTCACCAGATGTGAAATAATAGTGCCAGTGTAGTAATATTTTCTATCTACTCTCATACTGAAATTTAGAGATTAAAAAACTAAACACAGAATCTTAATGTCAGTCTTTTACGCACAAGCCATCAAAATAAATTTAAAAAGTTACTTTTCGATACAGCTCTTCTATGGACAACGGTATCGAAAAATAACTTTTTTCCATTTCGATACAGCTTCCGCCCTGGGTTCAGCTATATTATGGAGGTTGCAATGCAAGTGCATTGCAACTTTGCCAAAATTTTCTAAATAATCTGTGAAGGCGGGGCGCGTCGCGCATGCGAACCACGCATGCTCGATCTGCAAATGGATTTATAAGTAAAAAATAAAGCTGTTAAATTAACTTCATGGTTTTATTTAAAATATTATTTTCACCTATTTCATCAGATTAGATAAAGTAGTGTATGAAACTGCACATAATTAGGTCTTAACATTTTTGCTATTATCACATTCGCCTTCGACTCATGTGATAAATTCACACTCGTATTTTAAGAACCCTTGTTATGTAACAGTTTCATAAACTAACTACTATTATATTACAAGCATTCCTCTTTTTCTTCACTGGGCATTCTGCGTCCATGCTCCCGCGAACGTGCCCTATAGTTTCTGAAATCAAACAATCAATATGGCCGATATGGAAGTAGGTATTTAAGACTATGATTAGCTTCGATTGTTGTCTTCATACTTAGAATTTGGCTTATCTGTTTATGGCTAATAGATCTAGGATTTTATTTCTACCCCTCTGTTTCAATAATACACGGTGAAATTAACGTGGTTGTTTTCCCGCGGCAGAATGATTTGCCTTTAGTAGTACTATACATACGTAATATTTTTTTTTATTTTAAACAAAAAGAAACAGATTAACAAATGTGAAAAACGGAACTCGAAAGTAAGCGCGAAACAATAGTAGGACCGCTCGCACCTGACACAGACACGCGAGCGCGGGGGCAACGGCTGGCGCGCCACCGTGCGCGTTCATTAACCTCTCGCACCCAGCTGATTGAATGTTTGCCTACTTAGTTATAAAATGTACAAAATACTAAAATAAGTACAAAATACTAAAATAATCCAATTTTTCCTTCATACTTTACGGGCTTAGGACCGTCATAAATACTTTACCTCCTTTATTAACCTTATTATGTTATTTACTTTAAACATAAAACTTAAAACCAGCTTTAGAAAGAAAAATATCTGTGTAGCATCGAAATGCCATCACCATAGACAAAAAAAAATATTTCGTTCTTTTCTCTCAACACTCTGACTGAGGTAAGAGTAATTAGGGCGTATTTAAAAAATTGGAATCAAATTATTTACCTACAATGATTTTAGTCAACTTACCTGCTCTACTGATAAACGGCAGGATTCGTACGCATTCACAGAACATAAATACGCATTTATACTTCGCGGTATCGAAGTAATTGTTCAAAGTGTAAACCATTGCGTTCAATACACAGTCGTGCACGTTTTATTTGATTGTCTTTTTGTTTTAATAAGGTGTCACTATCACGTCTAATGGTATCAAAATAGTGCCATTATCATTTTGAATTAGCCACTCACAAAAAGCAATTCTGGCCGTTGCGTCACTTATTTTCGTGGAGGGTATGAACTTTACGAAAGTCGTATGGATGCAATTTTTCACTATGTAGAAGTTTCCACACGTAATATTGGCTTACGCCAAAGGTCGTCGCAGCCATGCGCGTACTTCGACGAGGGTCCCGTTAGAAATACTCTGTGATGTCCTCGTCGAGCTCTGGGGCGTAATGGGGTTGACGCGCGCGACGCGTGTCTCGCGTGTAACTCGCACGGAACCGGCGGGTCGACTAACAGACCCTTCCGCTTCGCCGATGCGACTGCGACTGCGACGCTCGGCACGATCCCGCCGGGCGCGGCGGCGTATACAAAGCAGGCGGCGCGCGCATTACAAAAGATGCGCGCGCAGGCAGACGGAGACCTTTCGGCATCGCGCCGCGACGGCTCGTACTATTGTTTCTCACGCTTTCGAGTTCGGAATATTTTTTTATTTATTTGAAAATAAAGAAACATTTGTATTTTTCAAATTTAACTCTATGAATTGATAGTACTGCTGAAGGCAAATCATCCTTATCCGGGAAAACAACCACGTAAATTTCACCGTGTATAGTCCTTTTTTCAAAACCACACAACAGAACACAACTCCCAAAGCCTCATATTAATTAAATATTACCGCGAATATCAGGCGAGTCGTACATATATCCTTGCGTGTGGCGCTTGACAATATAAAAAAAATAATCTTTTTTTTTTCCATTCAGGTTCAGAGAATTGCCCTTACGACTACATCAGAATCTACGATGGCAAGGATGAATCGGCATCGGTAATCGGCACATTTTGCGGGATGGGCAAGTTCCCCTACTCCATCATCGGGACATCTCAGGATCTGTTCGTCGAATTTGTTAGTTCTCCAGCTGGTAAGAAAAATATTACTTTATATTCATTTCTTTTTTTACTTTAATGCAGTTTTGCAAACCCTGGTATAATTTTTATTATAGCGTTTTTGGGTTCGCAAAAATGCGATATTTATAATAAATATCAGAATATCCGGTATTTATCCGATATATATTATGCATATGCAAAACAAAAAAAAACGCAAATAGCATGGTTTCATGCTATTTCTAGTCTGCAAGTGGCTTTATTTATTATTTGGTCTGGTGAAAGTGTAAATTAAAATCTAAGTTCACTGTAAGTAAATCTTATTACATGAACATAAATATTAAATTTCAATAAAAAACTGACCGTTTATGTACATAAATACGAATACACGAAATTTCCTTGAAAATATAAAATTTTATTGAAAATATGAATCCGTTGATCGGGACGAGGGCCCACCACACATTCCCACCACTGTGTCTCCTGTGTAACCAGGACAGCGGCGACCGCCAAAAAAGGCAATGAACAGTGAAGTCCATTGCAGTCCCGGATGTAAAACTACGGCTGCCTTGGAACTCACAACGAATTTAGTCAGAAGAAATTAGTAGGAGTAAGAAGTTTTTGGAATATGACTTCCCCTCTTAGCAATGTGAGAGACCGCGATATGGCAAATAAGGCATTAAAAGCCTAAAGAGATGGCTAGTCAAGTAAAGCTCAACTGCCATGCACCACGGATTTTAAGTATCTAACACTATTGGGACCTAGAACATCGAGTTGTTACCTAACACATCGAATTGCCAAGCGTTCAGACGATTTTGTAATTCATATTATTAGACTGAATCCGTTGATATTTGATATTTATTAGCAGACCCTGGTTTAAACCCATGTACACCGCTATGAATGCACGGTCTATCCATTAATATTGAGTTCCATTTCCGGTCGCACTTTAAAATGATACAAGCGATATTAAAGAGACTGTATAATGTACGACCTGCATCAAATATTGTAGTACTCTTAAAACTATACCGCTCACTGTAGGGGTGGTTTAGAAATACATAAATGAAACATTAAAGTAGCTTTATTTTTAAACTACTCCAAAAACGGAGGAGGTTCTCAATTCAGCTGAGCTCATTTGAAAGAGTATTTAAACTTCCAGATTGGTTCCATATTTTTTTCATCATCATCAGCCTGTTATGGAGTTGAGATAGTAATGTTTGGAGTTGAGAGTTGAGAGAGTTAGGAGGTTTTTGTTAAAATTATTCTAAGCACGTATTTTTTTCAAGTAGTTACCATAGCCTATATATGGACGCCTGTATCACCAGAGGCATCACATGCGCATTGTCAACCCTATAAATACAATAAATACACAATAATGCCTTCTAAATGCCATGCTAAGTTTGAAATGTCTAATTAGTTCAGTTCCTTTTAATATTTCAATTCATTTATAAATCCAACATTAATTTGGTTTCTTACTAATTTACCTCAGTTTCTTCAGACTGGACACTCATTTACTCGACATCTTTTGTCTGATGCTTACGAGTAACTACATCATACACATCTTTTATATCTAAGTACATAAATTCGTTTGTTATCAACTGACACTTTTATTTCTTCAATTGAAATTAATTTACAAATTCATTTTCATCTATATTAATTCGTTATACCTATATTTTTACAACTTTTCCTCAGTTCTGATTATTAGTATTCATCGTTTGATGGTACGTTTACACGCAAGCATTCAATGCGACTTTCAACAGGCACAAGTAGGGGCGCGAGCATGTAAACCGGTAGCTCATGCCGGCGCCCTTGCTTGTGATCGTGAATTTCATGCGTATGATTGGCTGACTTAGTCCACCAACGTTCGCCGCACTTCGAGCTGAGCTGCATGCCGGGCTGTGTGGCATGCATTTAAATGTACCATTAGGTTTTACATATGTTTTATCTCGTTTGACACTTCACTCACTCATACTATAAATACACACCCTTCACATTATATTAATTTGTCTATATCCACATACCCCCCTCTATTATAGCTGAAAATCATTGTTTTTGCTTTTTATTAATCAAGAATATTTTTAGGTCCACTTCTAAACACCGGTTTCCACTTCAATGTTGGTAACTGGCCAGGTCATGTAGAAGCGCCAGGTTCCCGAGTCGGTACCTGTGACTGGTTGCTGACTGCTGAATCCCTTAAGAAGTCAGGAGATACCGAAGGCATATTCCTCTCTGTGGCACATTGGTATCCCCCACATACATCGTGCACTTATCTAATGCAAGGATTTCCTGGTCAAGTAGTCAGGCTGTATTTTCCCAGGTAACAAAGATATGTTTTGTAGAATTTCAGCTTATTAATAAATTATTTATAACTTAGCTTAGAGTAGTGTTTACGATTCGGTCCAATCTAACTTGGAATCGAGCTTTAAACATTTTATCAAAATCTTATTCTGATTATTTATCAATAATTTTATACAAATTCTTGAATACGTAATAGTAAAACGAATTCTTAACTTAATATTTTTTTCTTTTTATTTTAATTTAAACTTTATATTTCTTAAAGATTTTGTTTTATTGTCCGTTCATTTATATCCACAATTTATTTGTTATGTTCTTACCTTACCTTCTTACCTTACTTTCAAGTAATGATGTAATAAAACTAATTCTTTGTTTACTCGAAGTCTATGAACCTTATCTTATCTCGCTGCTGACGATATTCTTACTATATCTTCTTCTATGGTGATAGGTGCCACAATAACTTTATTAACACACATATTCACAAACACCCACATAGTATGAGTCCGAAAACAAGGGGCGGAAATCTTTCACATTGACAAATGTTTGTACCACTATATTAGCGAGCTATTAGCATTATAAATAGTATTGCAAGTGGTATTGATATTTTCAACTCTAGCCTGCCAATGATCACAGAAATTACACAAAAACATATTGAACTTTTATGAAATTATGAATTTATTATGACCATATTTTGCAATATTTTTTTCAAATTTAGTATAAATCTATTCCAATGTATTTATTATCTTGTCTTATAGCATCGCATTGGTGTAGCCTGTAATATTGTTTTAAATGTTTTCAATAAATAAATAAAAAATAAAATTAATAAAAATTGGGTGAAATATACGTGTTTTGAGTATTTCATATGGTTTTTCTTGTTATAGAATAATATTTTTGTTGTCTAAAGTAATATTTTTGTTCACAGCTTCCGAATTAACCGAATAGAATCACCAATAGTACCATGGACAGGTGATTGTGGTGAATCTCTTACTCTGTACGATGCCCCAAGACCCGATGATGCAAGAATCATAAAGACTTTCTGTGATACATTCAGTAGACCAATGGAAAAACACGACTTTGTATCTACTGGAAATGCAATGTTTGTGAGATTTGAGAGCAAAACGGGAAGTTATAGTGGGTGAGTTAATATTTTCTGTTATAGTTAATAATAATATCAAAGCGTAATTGTAAATCGACTGAATTTCTGATTAGTCTTACAGGACTAATTTGCAACATCAAAAATTATTCCATTTGCTACAACTTTTCTCATTTTCGGTTCATACCATTTGGATGTCACTGCTTTATCGTACACATACTCATACGTCATTTTAAACCAGTATGAGGCAGGACTCCTACAATCTTCCCCATATTGTTATTTTTTGGCCAGTTGAAGTCCAGTTGCTTCTGCTGATTTTGGGGTATAAGCGGTTCATCAAAATGTTTGAACCAAAACCAACTTCACCTGCACGCGGTGCACCCAGATGACTGATAAACGAAGCACTGGCGAAAAGAGAGGTAGGCGTAACTGTAAGCTACCCGACTGGGGAATATACCTCCACCTCACAAAATACGGCAGCCAAATAACAATACCCATGAGGGTGGTTGTGTTCCTGCGAGTGAGTGAGGTCACCAGAAATTAAGGAGATGCTGCATTGGCAACGGGGGTGGCGGCGCGGGAGCGATACTTTATGTTGCGAGCGTTAATATAGCTACGGTAACCGCTTACCATCAGGCGGGCCGTATTCTTGTCTGCCACTCGACGTAGTATTAAAAAAAATCAATTCTTTAAAAACATAATATTAAAATATTCATAGTTACAACATTTTATTTCAGATCGTCTCTCTACTATTGGGCTCATTACGACTTTTTCAATAACACAAGATTTGGTGAACCAGTCCCTGGAACTGCATGTGACGAAGTTATTGCTTCCTGGAAACACAGAGCTGGCAGGCTTCGTTCCCCTCTTAACACTTTGGTCTATAAACAAGCGCCTGTTGGAGAAGATGTCCACTGCTTGTACAGATTCGTTACTGATAAGAGAATTTATGCCAGAGTCATACTGACAATCTTAAGCGTCAATTTCAAGGTAAATGTTTCATGAAATCCAATTGCTGCAGATTACTTAATAAGTATTTGCTTAATTAAATTACAACGTTCTTCCTCATTATCCTATTAATTAATTAATTCTTCGATAATTTTAATGTCGACACTTCATTTTCTTTAATTAAATTCCTCATTCATATTCCTAACTACCGTAATTGAGGAAATGATTTAAAGGCGGTACGTAATTAAAAATGAAAGGTATTAATTGAGTTTTCTTTACAGGAACATCCCTATACACCTGTCTCTTGCCAAAATTGTTATGAAGATCGAGCAGATAAATTGATAATTTGGGAGCCAAATCCAGGTGGGAAGTTTGCCAATTCTTCATTGGGTGTTACCACGACACCTTTGCCGTTGCATTTAGCTGTGCAGAGGTCACTTGGATCATGTCTATGTGCTAAACATGCTAATACTGTATCTCGACAACGGCCGTATAGAGTTGTATCTTCAGGAGAAACTTTAAATCTTCAACTGATAATAGACAACGCCCATGCTGCAGCCTCATATTTCAAAAATCCTTCACCGCTTTTTGAGGCAAGGTATGAATTTGTTCATGGACCTCTTTGTGGACCCGCCGTTCTTGCAGCAGCATCTGATGGAGAAATAGTGTATCCTCATTTAGAAGCTTTGGGTTATACTGAACCACCAAAGCGAATACAATGTATTTGGGACTTAGAAATTGAAGAGAAGAGAGATATTTGGTTACACTTTGATAGCATTAAATTTGCTTCTCGTCATTGTGAAGATGGAAATATTCAGATTTATTTGCCTGGTAGACTAGATCCATATTTATCTATATGTGGGGGAAATGTATCAGAAACTGATAAGCTACCAATTTTGTCTGCTGGAGAACTAGGGTTTGAATCTCTGGATGATCCTCTAGTAATAGAAAAAGAAAAAACAAGGTCTATACGAATTGTTTTCATAGGTAGTGCATCACCAGCTAGAGCTGCCTTTAAAATTGCTTGGACTGGCTTATTTCACTTACCAAAAAATTCTGATGGCACTCTTATGACGTCTCGTCTAACTGATGGTGGAAGTAAATCATCTGATCCAAGTCACGGTTGCGACTTTATCTGCCCAGGTGACGAAGCTCTTTGTATTCCGGCAAGATTAATCTGTAATGGTGTTGTAAACTGCCCGAATGTCACAACTGGTGAGAGGAAATTCTGGACAACTGAAGAAAAACGGGCTAGAGAAGCGTATTCTGAAGATAGTTTACGCCGTCTAGGATATCTGGATGCATTAAATGGAATTCCTCTTGGTCAGTTGCATGATGAAGCACCTGAGCTATGTGCTGGGGCTAGAAGTGCAGTTGGAGGTGATTGGACAGCGCCAGCTTTGGGTGCCGGCTTAGCGATCGCATTGGCAGTTTGTGCATTGGGCGCCGCATGGCGTCTTTGCTGCCGCAAGAGGTCCCCGGATGAAGAATCCTTGGATTACTGACACGCGGCCCGCGGTGCACACGCACCGCCTTCTCTTCACTCGCGATCCACCTCCAGGGACTTGCCCCTGGATTGGAGTCTACATTGACAGACGCTATACTGAGCGCCTGAACCCTCACTTGTTGACTACTAAATGGCAATTTGATTTATCCTTGTTATCGCCATGTTTGTTTCTTGAATTACTTCAATGGACAATGAAGTGATGAACGTTTTGAAGACACTTTGATTTTTAAATTAATTTTTAGATTATTTTTTAATGCGAGGGTTCAATGTATAAATTGAAGGCGCTCAATTATATTGTAATTAATGTATATACCTGCTCTATACCAAAGTAATTAATATTAATGAATGCTTCGAACGAACGATCATAGGTTAGGACAAGGTGATAGTAGCCAAACATTAAGCAATTATCATTTAGGTTATAGATGTAATGTAATTTTTTATGAGACACATTGAAGTTATTTCCTGCATAAAGTTTGAGCGAGTAAATGATATGTTTATAAACTTAAAATAAACATGGACAAATTATAGAAGTCTGAGTTTGAAATGTAGCAGAATAATAAATTAATTAATTAATATTTCTGGACAATTGAATGAAAATGTAATAAAATTTATCCTTGAGGTTGAATAACCTTACTGGCTTTAATTATAATAATAATTCTTTGTTGTCAAATGTTTGTTTGTGACAATAAGTCAGAAATTACCGACGAAGCTATTGCCATGAAGCCCTAACAGAAACGTCTATATTAAATGGCAATTAAGATGACGTAACCAAGGTGATTGTTTCGTCAATTTAGACTCTCCAAAAATATTGGTTAGTTTAAAGGAGCGAACATTGTTATATTTTTTAACCTAAAGGCGCCCACTGAACATATTGTAGATGGGCACATTAGTGTCTAAACCCACTATGTCGAAAATACACGAGTTCGCGAAGTTCAGCTTCATATTAGGATAGCTATGTAAAAAAGCGACGCCGGGAATCGTTCTGAAAGTTTGCGTATTTTCGACATAGGTATTGTGTTTAAATAAAAATAAATAACACATTACGATCTTTTTTCTTAAATGCATTTTCTCAAAAACAACGCCACAAAAATAACAAACTTGCGCAATTTTACGTTAAATACAGTAATACTATCATGCAACCCCCATTATATTTATTTATTAAAACTTTATGCACAATAAAATATTGCAACACCGGCAGACTTAATGATGCAAGCATTTTCTATCAATCAACCTTAGGGTGATGCTACATGTCGACTCAGAGGCAGATTATTAGTTTTGGCCGCTCTAGGCCGTGCTTTGGCCGCCCTAGATCGTGTCATGTAGTAACCACCTTATTCCGTATTTTAGTTTTAATACAAATAGAAAACGTACCCTGTTCTTTACTTCCTAACTCCATTTTATGTAACTGTTCTCCGCGGTCTGAAATTTGTAAGAGTTATTCACGAATTATCCCTCCAGATTCACCTGCGACCGCCCCTGACATTTGGCCGCCCTAAGCCCGGGGCTAGTTGGCCTTAGGGAAAATCCGCCTCTGTGTCGACTATAAGTAGTGTACAATTGGGGGTTCAAAAACAATAAATCCCCAATTGCACACTACTACTCAACAATATTATCAAAGACATATACTAATTCTCTGGAACTCACTTGAAATAATACACGCTCATTTCTGCGTAATACCTAAACCGAATGTGTACGTAAACAAAGTGTCGATATTTCACTTAGTCGATATAAAATAAATTGAATTCCTAAAGGCCCCCGTGTACTAGGCGACCATGACAGCAACCGTGGTCGCAGTGCCCATCAATTTGTATGACTTGTTGGCGAATGGGTTTAATTGAAAGCAAAGTATGGTGTAAATGAAGCATAATTAGTGATATAACGCTGGTCAATACTTATATTCTTTGATTTTTAATACTTTGCCAATAGAATAGCGGTCTTTAGGTTACTGTCGTACTTCAATCAAGCGATCAATTGGCTACTGTACGACTATTAAAGCCAACATAGTGCGAGTTTTTTGGTCACATTCGAGCGTATAACAGAGGTTAAAGAGATCATTTGGTCGGCTTATAGAGATAAGCCGACCAAATTGAGAAAAAGTTTCATATTGTGAATTTACCAGACGCGTGTTACATATCCAAATTAGCCGGGTTGCTCATTTCAAAATATGAGCAAGTAAGATACATAATTTTGATATGTCACGTTATGACACGCGTCTTTTAAAATCATAACGTGAGAGTTTTTGTTCGCGTTCGATCTTGTCAACGTAAACAAACCAACCAAATAGAGAAAAACTCTCACGTTGTGATTTTATTCTTCTCTATTTGGTCGGTTTGTTTACATTGACATGAACATTCGAACGTAAACAAAAACTCACACTAAGGACTTTGTTGTACAATTGGCCACTCTTTCGCTGAATTCGGCCAATCAGGAGTCAGCAAACTGTTCGCGTAATAGGCCCGAAGCCTTACGATGTTTTTCTTAAAGACCTCGTTTTGTTAAAGATTGTCTCATGTAATACTTATTTATATTTTTCCAAATAATTTCGCTAATTCTCGTACGTTAAGTTGTACCTGCTATATTTTAAACCTCAGCGTATTAAATCACGACTGAAACATCTCACAAGTCAACTAGTTATTCGTTACTGTAAATAGGTTTATGAATAGTCTTAAGAATGTTATTGCAATAAGGTTATGTTCAAATTAGGCTATCATATAGTACTGTGAGTTTACTCTGTTTTGTGAATGAAAATTGTAATAAAAATAATATTACTTTTTTATTATTTTTGACGGCATGCAGGTGAGACGTGAGGTCTTTTTTTATTTTATACTACGTCGGGCGACAGAGCATACGGTCCGCTTGATGTGAAACGGTTACCGTAGCCATATTAACGCTCACAATATAAAATATCGCTCACACACCGCCACCCCCGCTGCCAACGCAGCATCTGCTATCTTTCTGGTGACCTCACTCACTCGCAGGAACACAACAACCCTCAAGGGAATTGTTATTTGGCTGCGGTATCCTGTGAGGTGGAGGTACATTCCCCAGTCGGTTAGTTTACAATTACGCTCCCTACGTCTCTTTTCGCCAGAGCTTCGTTTGTCAGTTAGCAGGGTGCACCGCGTCCAGGTGAAGTTGGCTTTGGTTCAAAGATGGTGATGAACCACTTACACCCCATTCTAGATCAGGTCTACTCACAATCGAATGGGTTTTAAACGATACTCCACCACGCTGCTCAACTGCGGGTTGGCGGAGATCAGTGTTTTCAAGCCGATCTAATCCCACTGACTTGGCTTAACGACTGTCATCTAATGTCATGTCATCTAATGTCATGTCATCTAATGTCATGTCATCTAATGACAACAGCCGAGACCGACGGCTTAACGTGCCCTCCGAAGCACGGACGAGCTCTAGATAAATAAACCCATCCATAGACAGGCTGCGGTCGACGTTGCTTAATTTGCGTGTTCGAATAAACTGATACGCGTAACGACTCCATCGAGCTCCTCTTCACTTCTTACAAATAAATAAATTTGAACTTACGCGTTTATTACGAGTTCACACCCGAATTCACCCACGAAATCTACCTACGCATTAGATTAATATAAGCCTGTATTTGAACACAGCCTTACACAAGCTCAACGATTTCTTGGAAGAGTAAATTTGGATCCTTAATTGATTTGTTTACCAAGAAATCTTTGATAATAACTTAAGGTGATATTTGCACGATGATTAGAAAATATTAGTTGTATTCGCAATATGTTTTGTTCTTAACTGATGGTTGTTTGCACTTAGTATACTGCCTTTAAACTAAGACCCGCTATTAATAGACTGATCCCAATATTGTATATAATTCTATTAATACATTAAATACTTTATAATATTATCTAATATGTTTAACATGTTAGATGCAATCCGCTAGTTTTACTTTTGAATATATTCCATTTTTCATAAATATAATAAATGTTTGTTGTGTCAAGTCGCCATTGAAAGTAATCATTTAAAAATTAATTACAGAACTGGCATACACTAACGCATTGTCAATTTATAAACACTCATTTATATGAGTGTTTATAAATTTCAAATTGAATATAGTCGCTTATTCATTGGTATGAATAAGCATTCTATTCAGTTATTGAATCGCAATAAGAGTTGGTGGTAAGGGGGCTGCTATATAAATAGCAGCCCCCTTACCACCAACTCTTATTATATAATAGAGTCTCTTATTCATTGTATAATAAGCAATCTATTCAGTTATTGAATCGCAATACGAGTTGGTGGTAAGGGGGCTGGACATAACAGCTGGGACGAAATGTATGATCTTTCATTTGTTGTATTTATCCCTATCACGAACAGCAGAATAGCTATACATACATATTTTTTTTTATACTACGTCGGGCGGCAGACAAGCATAGGGCCCGCTTCAGCGTTAATCCGCCACTGGATGCGATGCAGATCCGGCGGGGCGCCTGAGCGGTGTAATACATACAAATATTCATGGTGCGGCACAGTACCGCACCCTCACCGGACTGAGACAAGGGGGCACTGCTCCGACGTCGCAGATCGCAGATGTGTTGACAAAGTTGTGAATGTAGGACGCTTGCTCACATCGTGTTTTTTCCCCATTTTTTTTAAAGGACAATTTACACAGGTCCATCTAGTCCCAAATTAAGCGCAATGCTTGTGTTATGGGTACTAGACAACTGATAAATGTACTTAATTTTTTTTTTTTTTTGTTATTACATACTTACAATACTATGTATTATTATAAGTATGTATTTACAAAAAAAAATATTTAAGTACATTTATCACTGATAAATGTATGTACTTATTTTTTTTTTTTTTTGTAAATACATACTTACAATACTATGATACATACTTATAATACATAGTATTGTAAGTATGTAATAACAAAAAAAAAAAATTAAGTACATTTATCAGTTGTCTAGTACCCATAACACAAGCATTGCGCTTAATTTGGGACTAGATGGACCTGTGTAAATTGTCCTTTAAAAAAATAGGGAAAAAACACGATGTGAGTAAGCGTCCCACATTCACAACTTTGTCAACACATCTGCGATCTGCGACGTCGGAGCATACGAGTTACGAGCATAGTTAATGTGAGTTAGTTAATGAAAAGGAACTAAAATGTAACTACTCGGAATGGAGGATTCTAGGCGCTAAGAACATACTGAATTATTTTTTAAGTTTCTTAAATTAGATTGCATCTAACAAAATGCTATTAAAAATTCTATACTTCTTTAATATACATTTATTTGCATAAAGTAATAAATTTTGCAAATTATAGTCTGATTTACTATAGTTATTATTTTAGCTATTTAGTTGACCATCAGAATGTTAAAAAATAATAATATATTTTGTACAAAATATTGAATTTTATTTATGTCCTTGATCGGATTTAAAGGTGATAACTGTATCTTCAATTCCTGTATTATATTATTATTCGGTGCCAGACAATCATATGACCCGCCTGATATGAAGCGGTTACCGTAGCCACCTTAACGCTCGCAATATGAAATATTGCTTGCGTGCTGTCACTCCCGCTGCCAACGCAATAACTCCTTTCTTTCTTTCTGGTGACCTCACTCAGCAGAAAGACAATAACCCTCAAGGGAATAGTTATTTGGCTGCGCTATTCTGTGAGGTGGAGGTACTTCCAGTCGGGCAGCTTACAAATACGCTGTACCTCTCTTTAGCTAGAGCCTTGTTCGCTAGTCAGCAGAGTTCAACACGTGCATGTGAGGTTGGCTTTGGCTCTAATGATGATACTGTACTACTTAGAGCTCAAAGTATACTATTGGTAAGTCACACTTCTTAATTAACCAAGAGTGGTTCCTGCCAAATGCCTACCACTCAACCCCAAGGTGATGTCTCCTGAGTAGCCGGGATTAACAACGGTCACCTCCAAAAAGGCAATAAAGTGATGTCCACTGCTGTCTGAAGGATAAACTTACGGCAGCCTATGGCTGAGGTCACACGATACGGTGCGGTGCGATCATTTTGCCACATCAGCGTGCACGGCGTCGCAACTTATGTCAGTACCATTGCGGCGCGCTTGTAGTGAGTGAAAACATGGATAAATGAATGAGGAAAAGAGTCCTATTACTACACCATCACCAAAACAGTGGAATCACACGATATTGGAACATATAGATAATTAGAGCCTATAACGAATGGTTAGCAATGGTCACTTTGACTCCGAGGTCGCGGGTTCGATTCCCGCACAAGACAAACGTTTGTGTGCATGAATATGTCTGTTTCTCTTGGTCTGGGTGTTTTCTATAAGTAATAATAAATAATAATGAATATTTCTGGACAATTTACACAGCGCCATCTAGTCCCAAATTAAGCGCAATGCTAGTGTTATAGGTACTAGATAACTGATAAATGTACTTAAATATTTTTTTTTTGTAAATACATACTTATAATACATAGTATTGTAAGTATGTATTTACAAAAAAAAAAAAGTAAGGCAACATTGTATTTCCGGGCCTACTAAAGAAGTTTTCACTTCTAAAATATAAATTAAAAACCAATCTTTCGGGCCCCAAAAATTACGGGCTCTAGGCACAAGCCTATGTTGCGTAGACCTTAGTCCACCCCTGACCGCATCGTGTCGCTTCAGCTTTGACGAGCTCGGTGGTCGAATGGCTAGCAATGGCTTCTTTGACACCAAAGTCACGGGTTCGATCCCCGCATAGGACAAACATTAGTGTGCATAAACATGTATGTTTGTCTTGGTCTGGGTGTTTTCTATGTATTTAAGTACATTACAAAAAAAAATGCATTTAAGTACATTTATCAGTTGTCAAGTACCCATGGTACAAGCTTTGCGCTTAATTTGGCACTAGATGGCGCTGTGTAAAACGTCCAGAAAAAAAACCAATGTGGTCGCGTACTGTGCGATTCCAGAAAACTACTCCCGCGTACGCTATCAAGCAGTGGAATGAAACCTATAGATGTATTCTCAAAAGGGCGTGAAGAGATTTTTACAGGGTCGGTAACGCGTATGTGATAGGTACTCCGGATGTTGCAGGCGTCCATAGGGTACGGTAACTGCTTTCAGGCCGTATGCTTGTTTGCCATCTTAGTGGTATAAAAAATTGGTTGCCTGTAAAGTCGGTATACGGGCGAAAGTTTTACGTGACAACGACTTTGAGTGGTAAAATGTTTTCGAGTGGAAGGGACGCATGCCTTTCACTTTTTATGTCTGTCTCTCTCGCTCTTAGAAGGGACGCGTGCCTTTCACTCGCTCTCATTGTAAGCGCATAACGTGAGCCAGTTTCTTGAAGTGTCACCCGGCTAACCAATTTATAAGACGTTGTCACGTCAAAAACGAGTGTGCTTTTAGATCACACGACTGAAGTAAAACTTCTACTTATATCTCCCTTTCAACTTCTGTTCGCCTCGCCTATCACACTTTTCATAACGCATCACTCGTCACGCATTCACCAGCTTACTCCCCAAGTCAAGCACGCGTAAAGAAGTTTTACCTCAAAAATCTGTCAATAGCGAAATTTATACCTCATGTTCAGTCTAACCGTATAGATAATTTTATATCTATGTTTACGACGCCATGTTTCACAAAGTAAGCGGCTTGTACGTAAAATATCGACAAAATCCGTGTTTTCGAACAAGCGGCCAAATATTTTGCCACCTGCCGTGTACACGTGCATACGAATTTATATTTTATTGCATATTGTTTATTCTTTAATATTTTAGAGTTTGAAAACTGGATGCATTTTTTTTTACATTGCACGTATTCCTTCGGAATTAGTAATGAAACGTAGCAATGAAAGAGGACAAACGGGTCGTCATACACAACGTTTAAACCATTATTATTATCCACATAAATACCCACAGAAATGAGTTTGTAAACAGCGCGGTGAAGTACGGTCGAAACCCCTTCGATTGAGGGTAGACGCGTATCCCAACAGTGCAATGAATATGATTTGACAAAGAATATGTCTGTAGGTACTAGAACTACTTAGACTAGAGTTATTAAAACTCATGTGACAACTCTTAGTAAATTAATTAATGAATGAAGCGATCCACCAATCAATGCAGCGACCTCCCACTACCCTTTCGAGTTAGCAGCGAGAGCGTTAGCGCGTAGTGCTCGTCGTAACGGAGACAGGAAGTGTTCGTCTGGGCATTCACTCGAAGATTGCCTACTATAGAACTCCCTTTGACATCGAAACCAGTCGGGTTTAAGGACAAAATTACGCGAGTGACACATTTAATTTCATTAATTGATTTACTATACTAGAGTGACCGTTTTAAAATCAGCAACCTGAAGTGGAAGAAGGCAGACCACATAGCTAGAACAGGCGACCATAGCCATACCGGCAGAAAGACTCTGGAGTTACAGCCAAGAATAAACTGTAAAAAATTGTGGAAGTATAATGGGGTGGTCTAAGTTCCAGAGTTGACATTCTGAAATAAAAATGATGATAATACGAATGTGCGTGTATATCCAATTTTATCTGCTGATTAATTAAAGATACTAAACGAACTCCGTATACCGACTTTACCAAGATATATACAATCTTCAAAAAGGGCTTGAAGAATTTGTATGAGCTCAGCAATACGCGGGAGATACACTTATTTGCCATCATGCAGGTCGAATACAATTTCAACAAAAAGCATATTGAAAACAGGAGTTAAATTAACGAAACTATGTCTAGATGGACCGACGATCTAAAAACAAGTGGCTGGTAGCGGTTGGATGTTGGTTGGCTGTGCGGAAAGCGGAAGATCGCATATAGTGGAAGGCATTGGGAAAAGTCTATATCAAACAATGGGTAGATACAGGCTGATAATGATGATGATTAACGAAATGGAGTAGCACAAACCCGAGTAGAGACGAGTTGCTTTGTCACGTCTTAACGCATCGCTGCATAACTAAAAGTGCGGTTTCACTGAAGCCGAGCGGGGCGGACTTGGCATGCACGTGAGCGGACTCCGCAATATACCGCCCCAATCTGGCTTGACCTACTTCTCTCTTGTAGCCGTTCCACTATACTAAGTTTGTTTACAGCTTTCCCACTCCTATTCTTTTCCCATTGAAGCAAAGCGGAGAATAAATGTGGTCCATGTGGCTGGTGAATCGCGGCAACTCCTGTCTCCGCTACGCCGGAGTAGATTTGTTTCTTTGTAATATTTTTACCCGACTGCGACAGAGGGAGGGTTATGTTTTTCGAGAGTATGTATGTATGTTTACTTGTTTGGCACGCTCTGCAGCCTGAACGGCTGGATGGATTTTAACTTGAGAGGTGTCGTTAGATTCGTATTTGCTGTGAGAATGACACTGTTTACGTCAAGATAAAAAAAAATCTAAATAGCGGATTTTTGGCGCCAAATTCAAATGCAAATGCAATGCAATGAGCGCCGTAGTCTGAACTGCTCGATGAATTTTAGCTTGAGGGGTGTCATTAGATATATATTTACTGTGAGAGTGACTTTGCATTAACCAAAATAAATAAAATTAAAAAACATAAAATAAAAACGGTAAATTAAAAAACTAAAAAACCCGACTGCTTTTCAGTGTAATTTGGAAATGAAAAACCCCTAAAACAAGAAAACATGTAGCAGTCGGGACCCTACATATGCTCTAAATTCACTAAGCCTCCATTTATAGAATGGGTCCCGACTGCTACATATTTTCTTGTTTTAGGGGTTTTTTATTTCCAAATTACACAGAAAAGCAGTCGGGTTTTTTAGTTTTTTAAATTACCGTTTTTATTTATTGTATTAGAAAGCTAATACAAATTAATTATATATTAAAGAAAAATATTCACACAAAGGCGCCCTTTGTGTGAATATATATGTGACATAGCCCTTATCTCTATAAAAGCTCTATCTAACCTTCAACTGTTCGACAAGAGACAGTGTTCCCAAACGAGGTTTTGACGTGAACACGTCTTAAAAATTGCTTCCATAGGGAGGCAATTCAAAATAAAACCGGCCAAGTGCGAGTTGGACTCGCGCACGAAGGGTTCCGTACCATTATCTATAAAAACGGCAAAAAAAACAAGTTTGTTGTATAGGAATACAATCAAAATATCAATACAAAAAATTATTTTTAAAGTGAATATAATGTCAATATAATGCTTGAAATACTGACATAAAATATTATGTCAGTATTTCAAGCGTCATCGTTTGCTGTTATCAATTGTGAGCATAAAAAATCACGTTTTTTGTATGGGAGCCGCCCTAAATATTTATTTTATTCCGTATTTTAGTATTTGTTGTTATAGCGGCAACAGAAATACATCATCTGTGAAAATTTCAACTGTCTAACTATCACGGTTCATGAGATACAGCCTGGTGACGGACGGACGGACGGACAGCGGAGCCTTAGTAATAGGGTTCCTTTTTACCCTTTGGGTACGGAATTTTTACCCTTTGGGTACGGAACCCTAAAAACGAATGATAACAAAATCGGGGGATACAGTTTGGTGTTGCAGCTACATATCTATCATCTCTATTCAAAATTCAATCACACCACTCGATAGATGAAGGATCAAAGAATTTATTACGCTAAGTAAGGACTACAAAACATCGCGTGCGCGGGAGGGGAAAGCGGTGCCATTCTGAGATAATTTTAGTGCATATAACGTATTCACGTTACAACACACGGCCGTGTCCATGACACAGCTATCTCATTTTTTTATACAATTAAGGTGGCAAAACAAGCATACGACCTGCCTGATGATAAGTAGTCATTGCAGCCTATAGACACTCGGAACACCAGAAGTATCACCAAAGTTACAACGATATTCCACGTACATACGTATATTATAAGGATACATCCTTTTGGTGTTTTTGTTAAAAAAAAAAGGAAAATAAATAAATATACCGACTAAAAATCTCGGAGGAGCTCGATGGCATCGTTGCGCGTAATCGAATAGGCAAGTTAAGCAAGGTCGACGTTAGCCCGTCCATGGATGAGTTTATTCACCTATAGGTCCTCCGTGCTTCGGAGCTCACGTTAAGACGTTGGTACCGGCAGTTGTCATTAGATTTCAATCGTTTAGTCAAAGTTAGTGGCCTTGAAAACATTGACCTCAGCTAATCCGCTCTACTCTATGAAAGATACTAAATTAAAATTTATGTACATTCACGAGGCTAATTCGTCGCAGAGTCACTTACTAAGCATAGTCACATACTCAGATATCTACACATTATCAATAAAAAGCATTGTCATTGGCGAGAACATCGGGAGCGCCATAAAGAAGAATTGAATTGGGTATTTGACTAACATTTTTTTCTGTTTGATATGTAGGGACGTCTCCATAATATAACCATAGGTGAAAGAATTACTTCGATAGCACAAAAATCTCTCGAGATATGGTAGTTTGAAAATCACAATTTTTAGACTGCCCCAAAACGCTCCATACAAAAGACTACTGAATTATGACGTCACAGATCTGTATTTTGTATGCATCAAATCAGAAATTTGTACGACAGCTATGTTAAATATTACGTTTATGTGATTAGTATCATAATAAAAGTTATAGCATTTTTTATTGCTTCTCCAATGGAAATATTATTTTTTAATAATTTCATACTTTTAAAATGGACTTTCCCGCCAAACTTTGATCGACGCTAAAAAAAGTCTGACTGAAGATATTAGAATGAAAGTTTGCAGATCTTTATAGTTTTGTGTATTTTACGATATTGTTAATTTATTTGTACAATTTTTAAACATTGGAAACAACCCAATTGAATCCGCAGGTGAGCAGCGTGGTGTAAGCATATTCTAAACCCCTTCGATTGAGGGGAAGCCCATAACCCAACAGTGGGATGATAATGGATTGACGGCGACGACTAAAAATACTAAATGGGCGACTGGAATACTAATTTAGGTTTAACTGTTTTACTTCATCATTAGTAGTAGTGGTTTATCAACATTTTTGAACCAAAGCCAACTTCACCTGCACTTGGTGCACCCTGCTGACTGACAAACGAAGCTCTGGCGAAAAGACAGGTAGGGAGCGTAATTGTAAGCTAGCCGACTGGGGAATGTACCTCCACCTCACAGAATACCGCAGCCAAATAACAATTTCCTAGAGGGTTGATGTGTTCCTGCGAGTGAGTGAGGTCACCAGAAAAGGAGATGCTGCGTTGGCAGCGGGGGTGGCGGCGCGCAAGTGATATATTATGTTGCAAGCGTTAATACGGTTACGGTAACCGCTTCACATTAGGCGGGCCGTATGCTTGTCTGCCACCCGACGTAGTATAAAAAAATAAAAATAAAAATTGACCAATTTTGCAATGCTCAGTTTGTTACTATCCTCAAAAAAATATATTAATAGAATTGATATAAGCGCGAACACGACACAAATTCCAACAAAATTGTTTACCTGAAATGCAGATGTAAATTCCTCCGAAAACATGTTTTCCTATTTTCATTCCTCCAATATCAATGTTTTAAAGTATTGCGTTCCGGTTTCAATAACACAAATAAATCTGAAACTGCACGTATGTTCGATTTCTCAGCTGGTAAAATAGATGTGTAATTTTTAAATTCCATTACAATGTTACATCTCACACTGAAAACAAAAATGGCGCCTTGAAACATTTTCAGTTTAAATTTTTCAAGTAAAACTTCTTTACGCACGCTTGACTCAAGACGAGCTTACGACGAGCTCGGTGGTCAAATGGTTAGCAATGGTCACTTTGACTCCGAGCTCGCGGGTTCGATCCCCGCACAAGGCAAACATTTGTGTGCATGAACATGTCTGTTTGTCTTGGTCTGGGTGTTTTCTATGTATCATAAGTAAGTATTTACAAAAAAAAAAATGTAATTACGTACATTTATCAGTTGTCTAGTACCCATAACACAAGCTTTGCGCTTAATTTGGGACTAGATGGAGCTGTGCAAATTGTATAGAAATATTATTTATCTCACACTGAAAACAAAAATGGCGCCGTGAAACATTTTTAGTTTAAATTTTTCAAGTAAAACTTCTTTACGCACGCATGACTTGTGGCATATAAACGACGCTGGTGAATGCGTGACGCGAGCGTTACGAAAAGTGTGATCGGGCGAGGCTAATGGAAGTTGAGAGGAATATATAAGTAGAAGTTTTACTTCAGTCGTGTAGTCTAAAGCAGTGTTCCGCAAACTCTTTGACTCCGAGGTCGCGGGTTCGATCCCCGCACAAGACAAACATTTGTGTGCATGAACATATCTGTTTGTCTTGGTCTGGGTATTTTCTACGTATTTACAAAAAAAAAATGTATTTAAGTCAAAGTCAAAATTCTTTATTTTGTGGGCCCTCGCGGCCACTTAGACACGTCTTTTACAAATTAGGTATATTTTTTTTTATCTACCAGCATTTCGGAATGACCATTGACGAGAAGAAATGCCGAAAGAAACTCTGTCAATATAGGTCTTTTTTAAATCGCCATACAAGTATTATATCAGTTGTCTAGTACCCATAGTACAAGCTTTGCACTTAATTTAGGACTAGATAGTGCTGTGTAAATTGTCCAGAAACAATTATTTATTTATAATACGCCTTGCATCTACTACCTAGTGGTTGAGAAAAAGAAATTAGCTAAATACAGAAGAGTTAATACATTAAATTAATATACATTCACAGCGTCATTGCAACATCTTCTAAGATACTTGGATTATTTATGAATACGATGAGGCTGTAATAGGATGCGCCTGAGCAGCTTTGTCTTTTATATAAGGTTCAGGTTCGCTCGTGCCTTTCCTGATTCTGTTGACCGATTGCAACGTCGTGCCATTTACTTTGTGGGGTGCTCAGAGTTCATCAACACCCTCGAGCCCAGCTACGCAGAGACTTTGGTAGTGTGAGTGTTCTATATGGTATCCATCATTGGGAATGTTCTGAAGAGCTCTTAAATGTTATTCCCTATTTATCCTTAGAGCCACTTGTGCTGGTTTGAAATGTAATCCTCATATGTCAGTCAGGATAGCGACTTGCCAAGTAGTTTGGTGATTCATTATTCTGCTGAACCAAAAAGGTGTAGAATTCACTGCAGCACTCCTATTCCACTTGAATTCATTCAGACGAAGCATGAAGAAATACTTATTTAAGTCATTAGGAATGTTCTATGTGGTGATTCTTATAATACATAGATAACAACCAGCCTAAGACAAGTTGACATGTTAATGCACAAAAATGTGTGTCTTGTGCGGGGATTGAACCCGCGACGTAGGAATCAAAGTCGCCATTGCTAGGCATTCGACCACCAGGCTCGTCAATTATATATTATTATTCACATGATAAATCCGGAATCACCAAATCACATAGTATTTATCTCACACAAAATGCCTACCAAAGTTTCACTAAGTAAATACCTTAGTTTTTACTAAGTTTAAGACTAATATAAAGTAGGGCGCCAAGGGAGAGAAGTTAATTAATTCTTCGGACGTTAAGATCGTTTATTGAACTTGGACTGTGCTAACTTGCTGATGGCACCTCTAACTAAGTTTTAAGGGCTATTACGAACTTTGCTATCGTTAATGCCATTAATATTTTCACTCAAATGTTTCGCTATAGATAGCTAATAAAGCGTTATTTCTGCTTGGCCAGATATTGCGTGTGACATTTTATATAAAGACGTGCCATAGCCTAACCACACATTATTTTCATCATTCGTAATATATTGTTTCGTGTGCCTCGTACATGTGAGCGACTATGCACTAAAAAACATTTATTTTATATATTAAGTAGCAGAACCTGTTATGTTCAAAATAGTTTTATAAGAAGAACATGTAAATTTTATAATGAGAATTTACTCCAAATTGAATTGTTTTTTGGGTTCATTCAAGGCCTCCCTGGTTGAGTCTCTGAAATAAACTTATGCTTGTATCAGCGACTTAGCTAAGTAGTACCTACTGTTTGTGAAATCTTTTTCGCAATGCGTTTATTTTGTTTGTTGTGCTTGGTGGATGTTTGTGTTGCTTACTATAAGTTAAAATGTAATAAATGAAACTATAGGTCTGTTCTTAAATATGTATTTAACAAGATAATAATAAAAAACTGTTTGTTTCTAAATAAATAAATCACGACAGTAAAAATTTGCTACAAAATATTTACTCAATACCTACGCAATTTATATTTATACATGCAATATGCAAATAAAAAAAAAGAACATAAACACACAGCAAGGCATTTTTATCTACTACTTTTCAATATTTATTTTTGATTAGCGTTAACGTCTTGCCGCGAAGGTAAATGGCGCGGGATTGAGTGAATGCCGGGCAATTACCTTGCTATCTTACTCTATTTTACAGTTGTCTGGAAGAATTAACGATAAGATCACCTTTTGCGTTTTTGGACAATGTATCTTTAATGTAAAAATATGTCTTTTGTTGCAATAAAGAATTTTGTATCGCATTACATTGCATTGCAATGCGTAGAATGCATCTACAGACAAACATCTCTTAGGATATTGCTAGTAAGAGTAACGCAAGATAAGCTTTTAAGTTATAAAAATAATCTCGTTTGTAGGCTTAAAGTCTTAACTTCTCTGGACAGCCCCTAATGATTGTCTAAAAAATACAATGTTTTTCAATCAGTGCGTCCGCTCCGCTATGACCTACGTACGTTTCTCTAAAGAAAGAAATTAGACTGTGAACCAAAGTGGTCGACATAGCAGTGGCACAGTATTATGTAATCTTAAGACTGTGGCAGTGGGTTGATGATTTTTTTTTTGAGTGAAGAATAAAAACAACATTTTTATTCTAATTTTATTTATTGTTTATTCATTCATTAAAAATACATTTTTCTTATCACACTTCAAGGAAAATCTTATCCCTCGACTCGTGATAAAAAAAATGTATATACGGACGGTACAACAAACTCCTGCCGTGGACTCAACTCCGTTTAAAGCTTTTTTATTACCCTTTTAAGGCACAGTGTTGTATTTTTCACACCACAGCCCGTACAAGACACTAGCATACGACTAAAATATATTTTTTATTATTTTTGCAACATGCAACGGTATGAAAGTGTGGTATATTGAACACAATTTCCTTCAAGTGGTACAGGTAACATACAGTAGAATTCACAGTATATTGTCTGCGCTGTTCACAGATAATTGCGCAAGGCAGTAACACAATGGAGAATTATAATAATACGACCTGGCGTAGCGCATTCGTAGCTTTTGGCGTAGCATGTTGCTACGATGCTACGGTACTGTTGTATATTTAGGGGGACGAGGGGAAATTCGCTTTGACTCAACGATAGTTGCGCCAAACCCTACCACTATACTCCATGCGGACAAGCTTCGTTCTCTAGCTATTGTACTTGAACTTCTCACTTGCTCAATACTTATAGAACAATAATCTGGGAATTTCAATAAGTAGATACAAAACGCAACATATAATAAAACATTTGATCCAATATAAAACATTTAGATAATAACCAAAAAATGGCCGAATTCAATATTAAATAATACTTCATATGAACCAGTTTATGAGGAAGGGCAAAGAAGTCTAACTCTCTAGACCATCAACACGCTCTATCTAGAATCTAGATAGAGCGTGTTGACGTTGCCACGATTCCAAGAGTAGTTGCGCTCCTTCCGGACCCACGGCACGACTACTATGCTCTACTATGCTCAACTGGTTGTGCCGTGGGTACTTTTGATTCCCATCTACGCAACTACGGCACCAACGACTTAACCCGGACCCAGGGCCCAACTACTATGCTCAACTTGTTAAGACTTAAGGAACTCACAAACCAGTCTGATTAGACTGGATTGTGAGTTCCCAGAATCAGACTGGTTTGTGAGTTAACACGATTGGGGTGTAAGTGGTTCACCAACATCTTTAAACCAATGTTAACCTCACTTACACGTGGTGCACCCTGCTGACTGACAAAGGAGGCTCTGACTAAAAGAGAGATAGAGCATATATTTTTTAAGCTGCCCGATTGGGAAAGTACCTCTACCGCAGCCAAATAACAATCCACTTGAGGGTTGTTGTGTTCCTGCGAGTAAGTGAGGTCACCAGAAAGAAAAAAAGGAAGAAGTGTAGGCTGGCAACGGATCGGCGACCCCATTGTGTTGCTGATCTCCATGGGCTGTGGTGATTGCATTTCATCAGGTGACACACATGCTTATTTGCTCCCGTCTCATATAATAAAAACTACCATCTCTATTACATAACTCAAGCACTGAGAATAAGTTACAGTCCAGTCAGTTAGTCTGTGTACTTTGTAACCTACAAACAGTTGCGTACCTGCTCACTTGACTGGCGTTTCTGTGCCAGCCTCTCAAGATTGCCTTCGCGCCAACTACTAGCTACAAGCGGTTACTATAATATCTCAATAATGAAGATTGAGTTTTTAAAAATTGCGTAGATTATTAACCCAAAACTCTGCAGACCACTGCGAGATTTGTTTATCCACATTATTATTTTGGGGTGTAAGTGGTTTACCAACATCTTTGAACCAAAGCCAACTTCACCTGCACGTGGTGCACCCTGCTGACTGACAAATGAAGCTCTGGCGAAAAGAGAGGTAGGGAGCGTAATTGTAAGCTACCCGACTGGGGACTGTACCTCCAAAAAACGATTTCCTTGAGGATTGTTGTGTTCCTGCGAGTGAGTGAGGTCCACCAGAAAAGAAAGAGATGCAGCGTTGGCAGCGGGGGTGGCGGCGTGCAATTAAGTTAATACGTTTACGGTAACCGCTTCACATCTGGCGGGCCCTATGCTTATCTGCCAGCCGACGTAGTATAAAAAAAAGAAAAAAAAATCCACACGGCACCCGCACTCTAAGACCTTCCCCCCCCCCACTAATCTGCCATCATGGACTCGGCAAATATGGTAGATAAGCTATGCCGAGCTTAACTTAAATCTGTGAACCAACGCAGCGTTCACAATCCAAGTCTTTGCATCATATGTCACGATGTGAAGTACGCACTGGTTGAAATCACTCGATGTGAATTCAGCCTAACGAGATAAGATGAAATACATGTAGTAATGTCCTTAAGCTATATAAAGGCGTTAAGTTTTAAGGGCCATGAATATTCAGACAAAGCAAACAGCTGCACGTTACGGAAGCCCAGCTTTAATGTCCACCGTTTGCACGGTACACGTTTATTTGCACGTTTACGACCAGAGTTGGATGTTTAGCGCATTTTTTACGATCCAGCCGAATTACGATCGATGTGTGGTCCAAGTGATGAGAACTGTGGATTGTATATTTTAGTCGTATAGGTAGCGAATCTGAAACCGTTTACCAACGATTGATCCACATAATCTAAAAAAAACCGTTAACTTTTCATCCAAATGACTTTTCATCCACGAACGTTTCGCCAATATAACTTTAAGTCAGAGAATGTGTAGCCAACAAAATATTTTGACTTTTCACCCAAATAATATTTCGGCCATGGGCTGTTCGCCAACAGAACAGAATGGTCCTTATGTCAATGAGTGTTTAACCAACAGAAAAAAAGAAATAAAAAGTGCTGATCTCCATGGGCGGTGGTGATGATTGATTGCTTTCCATCAGGTGGCCTACATGCTCGTTTGCCCCCTCGCATTTAAAAACAAAGAATCTTTAGGCAGTATCATTTCTCCCCCTTTTGTATAAGTTATATTTCAACCATGAAATGTCGCTTACAAAACAATCCTTCCTGAATATATTATATTTGGATTAGGGGCTAAACGCACTAGCAGTCACCATAGACATGAATCCGCAGTCTGCAGGTCACAGAATTCGCTGGCAGACATGCGGCCGCCATGCAATGTTTAAACTTCATACTATTTAATTTGCATGGGTCCACCCGCTTAACAATTAGACCACAATGTAACACAATGACTCATTATAACGACGCCAGCTCGTGGACATTAATTTTAAAGCTGCTATAAATTAAAACTGATTATTTCTTATCACCTGAGCACTCGCTCGAGACAAATCAACGATAACAAAGCCCTTTTCTGCTCAGCTCACATAGAGTTATGGTATAAAATTATGATGGTGTAAGTATCCTAAATTACTTATGATACTTTATGCAGTCCCCAAAAAAACAAAAGTTTTTTTTGGAACGCTTCAGCACATTCTTACCGCAAAGATACCTCAAAACTTGGCTGTGTGGTTTCCGGCAGACTAGAATAGAATCACTCCGTTTCTTCCCGTGGATGTCGTACAAGGCGACCAAGGGAAATACATTATCAAATATCGATCAGGCCTCCCCAACCCGTTTGGCCAGCGTGGGGAGTGTAGGCCAAATCCTCCTTCCGTCTAGGACGGACGAGAGAGGATCGTGCTCCTGTTGTGGAGACTAAAATAGACCTGATGATGATGATGATGACCACAACACTGAAGATCAAAGGCATCAACCAGTGCGTCCTCTACATCGTGATCTACGATTCAGACACTTGGATTCTGACCGCTGCGTTGGTTCATAGACTAAGTTAAGCTCGATATAGCTTATCGACCATATCTGCTGAGTCAGTGATGTCAGATGGAGGAGAAAGGTCTTATAGGGCAAGCACCGTGTATAACAACGAACCGTTCGATTTATGGTTGAGATTTAGATTAGTTGAGATGAATTTCACTTATATTGCGATAAAAGGTGGTCAATGTCCTTAACAAATTTCATTCAAATTGGTTCAGCCGTCTAATCATTAGAAGCTAACAAACAGACGGACAGACACATAGACAGACCTACAAGCTTTTTCATTAGCTCAATAAATAAATAATATTAAATACGGTTAGTCAATTCTCAAGTCAAGCCGCTCCTAGGTTTGACTGGTCACACCTCAGGTTAAAGTAATGCCTTTTGGCAAGTCCAAAAATAGATACCAACTTCTGCTTTTGACTGATATATTTTTAGGCAAAACTAGCTCTTGAATAAGATAAAACTGCTATTTAAATATACACGTAATGTAGAATTTCGGTTGGCAATCCGACATATATTTTTTTTATACTACGTCAGATGGCAGGCAAGCATACGGCCCGCCTGATGTGGAGCGGTTATCGTAGCTATATTAACGCTCGTAAAATAAAATATCGCTCGCGCGCCGACACCCCCTAATTATGAGTTTGTATCACGGACCATAATTAACTTCTCATGGACCACTGGTGATCCGCGGACCACCGGTTGGGAACCCCTGCTCTACTGCTCTTGATCAACCGCTGAACTCAAAAACTAAAAGCGGATATATGCAGAAAGCGAAGGGTCCCAGATGGTGGAAAGCATTAGGGAAAGGCCTCTTTAATGACGACGAAAGACTAATATTCTCATAATTCATTGTATATCCAACGAAAACAAAAATAATATCCATTATGGATCTCAAATTACTGCTGAAATTGGAAGCCACAAAGTATTTTTTTTTTAATACGTCGGGTGGCAGACAAGCTGTCTTTTGAAGGGTAGACAAGATCGTGAGCGGTCGATAACGTAGACAATACGGCTAAAGCACGTCACATAATAATAATAATGGCATTTCTTGTTGATATCACCGTGCCATGCGACGAGAATCTCGTGAAAGCTGAGAATGATAAGTTGTCGAAATACTTGGACTTAGCTCACGAGGTTACCGCCATGTGGGACGTTGATTCAACAATAATTGTCCCGATAGTCGTGTCGGTAAACGGTCTCATAGCGAAAAGTCTCGACTCATACCTCAGGAGACTTTCGCTAGGTCACTGGGTCAAGGGCCGGATTCAGAAGGCAGCAATTTTGGGCACTGCACGCATTGTCAGGAGGTTCCTCAGTCTGTCGCCCTGACCACCGGCGCCACTGGCATATGTCCTGCGCCGGCGGTAACTTTTTATAAATATTTGTATTTATAATGTTGTATTTTTATATTTATATTGTGAATACAAATGTTGATAAAAAAGAATAATAAATAAATAATTGGTCTTAGTAATAAAAGAAAACATGATTCATTGGTTATAAGTACTTATAAACTATGTTAGTTGTTATTTGACAATGTTCAAAAATTGTATAAATTATTTATCAATATCGTAACATACACAAAACTATAAAGATATGCAAACTTTCATTCAAATATATTCTGTCTGACTTATTTTAAGGTCGATCAAAGTTTGGAGGGAAAGTCCATTTTAAAAGTATGAAATTATTAAAAAAACCGGACAAGTGCGAGTCGGACTCGCCCACCGAGGGTTCCGTAAGTACGTAGTATCATTATTAAATTGATATTTTTCATTATAAATAAGAAATAATGCGTCGAAAAAAATTAATAAAATATATTTTGCAATGTGTACATCAAGCCCTTTCATATGATACCCCATTTGAACTAGTAGTTTCAATTTGAAATTTCGACACCCTATAAAAAATATAGACCCCCTATTTTTTAAGATCTATTTACAAATGTATAGTTTTGAGATTTATTCCTGTACTTGTAGTCTATAACGATGTTACTTGCCAAATTTCATAGTTCTAGGTCAACGGGAAGTACCCTATAGGTTTTGATTCCCTTGAGTGTGTCGAAATATGCGTTTTTTGCTGAATAAACGGCCGTAACTTTTTTCTACTTAAACTTAGCAGTTTGATTTTTTTTTAACTTCATGGGACCGTAGACCTGAGTATACAGTTCAAATTTCAGCTTGATATCTCCACGCATTCTCGACATAGAAATTCTTGACAGACAGACGGACAGACAGACAGACAGACAGACAGACAGACAGACAGACAGACAGACAGACAGACAGACGGACAACAAAGTGATCTTATAAGGGTTCCGTTTTTCCTTTTGAGGTTCGGAACCCTAAAAATAATATTTCCGTTGGATAAGCAATAAAAAATACTATAACTTTTATTATGATACTAATTACATAAACGTAATATTTAACGTAGCTGTCATACAAATTTCTGACTTAATCGACGACGAAAACGCGCCATACAACAGGTGTGTTGTATGGCGCGTTTTCGGGAAAGACCAAAATTGTAATTTTCAAATTATCATATACATATATATATATATATATATATATATATATATATATATATATATATATTCACTCTAGTCACTTATGTACGTCACTTCCAATAAAATTGATTGTAGAATCACCTAAATGCTTCGTAATTTTCCCTTGTTACTGCCAAATCAGAATAGTGTACTACTCCAGATGCGACATGCGAGTAATTTAACATGTCGCTCCTGACGCTCGTGATCCCTCCTTGATCAACATGTTCATGATTTGCCGTAAAATATTCAAATACAAGCGAATGAACAAGTTCATAAGATAAGTACTGCTTTTTTTTCTAAATTTATATATTTCACGTACAACCTACTTTGTGATGTATTTTATAACAGTGCACTAGTTATTTTAAGCTTACTTGCCCGTATTGATCGGCTGCACAATGTGGCAGCGTTCACATTGAACGCTAGAGAATTTTGCCGGCTTATATTAATTAAATTATTACTAGTTCAAGCTTATACTTTATTCAACATTTTATTATAAGAAATTAAATGTATTTATCTATATTTGCTATTTAACGTAACATCAAATAAATACATTGCAAACCTAACCTAACCTATATTGCACGTCAAGAAGTACTTATCTCACATCAAATACAGGATTTGATGTGCGATCAGATTAATTTCATGTGCAAATAAGGTTTTTTTTTTGTGGATCAATTTAATATTTTCATTTATATAAAGTAGGTAAATAAACAAAGAGTGTTCTCATTGAAAAGTGAACATTTCTTCAGGTGCAGGTAGACATGAGCAGTCAGTTGAGCGTGTCAGTCTAATCGAACACGCAAGTTAACCAATGTCGACAGTAGCCTATGTCAAGATTCAAGATTTTCAAGATTCAAGATGTATATGGATGGGTACGTTTATTATCTCGAAATCCTCGTGTTTCAGAGGGCACGTTAAGCCCCCGTTAAGGTCCCGGGTGTTGTCAATAGATCAATAGATGGACTGTTCATGCCCAAAAACTTGACATTTATGTGTACTAGGAATTTACCGTAAATTATTATATTAATACATGAAGCAAAAACTTTGTACCCCTTTTTACAAAAATTGTGCGGAGTATGAAATTTCGCACACTTTATAGTTTATTTAAAGAAGGAGTGCAGAATACTAATATTTTTTTTTTTAAAATAATAAATAAAAATAGATTAAGTCAATAAAAAAAACATTACCCACACTACCATGTATTTGACACACACACGCATACTGTTTTGTTTATTGTTAAAGATGACTTTAACAATAAACAAAAGAGGACGAGAGTAGACCGTTATGAAATTGTCGAATTTCGACTAATAGGCGACCACTTGTATGTACATAGGTACTTATTAGGAATTTATTGTAAATTCCCGGCATTTAGCTCAGCTTTAGTTGCGGGGTCATGCGTTTCGCCGAAATATCCATCAGATATCCTGCCTACTACCTGCAAAATAGCCAGAAGAAATGGAACTAGTGCAAACTTATAACACAAACGGAACTTAAAACAAACTCGGTAATCCCCGTACAACACAAACAGGGCTGCCAAATCGTTAACGCAATTAAAATAAATTCTTGCACGTCGGCTAATCCCTGCGCGTGTTTGCTTATTCACATGGTGTTTTAGTTATTTTCGCCTTGTTCCGCTAGGATTAACACCAAGCTCCACTAATTGGAGCTTGCAGATTTGTAGCTGAAAAGGTGTGGGCGCAGTGCAAGCGTTAAAAATCTGTCGAAACCAAAATTCCAGTACCTATAGACTATGAACTGCGTAATAAGGATTTACATGTATTAATTTCTTTTTAATTTTTCTTTTTGGTTGACTGGAACAAATCGCTGCATGGGATAATTCCATCATTGTATAAGACATTTCTTTTGTATCATCTTCATTTAAGGTTTAGTACAATAAAGTTTCCAAACAAACAAACTGTATAATGTACTTCTTCAAATCTCGATCCACATCATTATTATCATCCTCATCATGTATCTACTTCACTACTGCTGAATGAAACTAATACTACTGAATGAAATGTGAATGACCTTCCCTATTCAACACATGCGTTTTTTTTAACAATTCCTGTATTACAAATAATAAATCACTCTTTTCAAGCCAATACTACCTAATGTCTTTGATAACCTATTTGTCTATGCAACTATAAAAAAAAACCGGACAAGTGCGAGTCGGACTCGCCCACCGAGGGTTCCGTAGGTACGTAATATCATTATTAAATTTGATATTTTTCATTATAAATAAGAAATAATGCGTCGAAAAAAATAAATAAAATATATTTTGGAATATGTACATCAAGCCCTTTCATATGATACCCCATTTGAACTAGTAGTTTCAATTTGAAATTTCGACACCCTATAAAAAATATAGACCCCCTATTTTTTAAAATCTATTTACAAATGTATAGTTTTGAGATTTATTCCTGTACTTGTAGTCTATAACGATGTTACGTGCCAAATTTCATAGTTCTAGGTCAACGGGAAGTACCCTATAGGTTTTGATTCCCTTGAGTGTGTCGAAATATGCGTTTTTTGATGAATAAACGGCCGTAACTTTTTTCTACGTAAACTTAGCAGTTTGATTTTTTTTTAACTTCATGGGACCGTAGACCTGAGTATACAGTTCAAATTTCAGCTTGATACCTCCACGCATTCTCGACATAGAAATTCTTGACAGACAGACAGACAGACAGACAGACAGACAGACAGACAGACAGACAGACGGAACAAAGTGATCTTATAAGGGTTCCGTTTTTCCTTTTGAGGTTCGGAACCCTAAAAAATGAATGAAACTATCGCAACAAAGACCGAGAAATATACTAAATTAATGATACGGCGGTTTTTCAGGCAGCGGTGATGTTGCACGTTTTAAATGCCATAATGATTCAGTTATAAAATTAAGTGTGTTAAATGATGTTGTTCAATTAACACGTTAAGTGCGAAGCGAGGCCTAAATCACCCCTGATGCAACTTCCCTGTGGTGCGGCAAGCAAAAAAGTGAATTTCTCTGTCGTGCGAATGGCATAGCTTTGGTTTGGTCCAGTGTAGGAAAGAGATAAATATATATTTGAGATCACTAATGGTTCCGGACTCGGTGGTGTACCTACCTTGGTACCGGATGTCTTAGGCCTCGTGCCGCACTGAATTAATATAATTTTAATGCAGTGCGGAACGAGGCTAAAACGTCCCATATCCCCCCTGACCTCGTACCGCACTCAACGCGAGCTTCCCGCGACTAGTGTTGTGCATCACGTCGATTGGAGAGAGCTAATATTTGGTACGGCGCTAATTAATGCCTGGATTGTGTTTAATTCAATCCAAACTGATGGAAAAAAGTTACCAAAAAGACTCTTTGTGGAGAAACTTATAGAATCTTTAATAAAAAAGGAAATCGATGAGACCCCAGGTAATGTAATGCTTAGATATATTTCTTGACAGTCAACGTGTTGAAGCTTTCATAAACTAAGCTTGACATTTGGTCATTATTAAGTTATTTATTATTGTTTCCTTTTAATTATTCTGAATTTAAGCTACCTTACCTACCTACTCTTTCAACATTTTAAGTATAAAACAAACACATTCATTTGATGCAGTTATACCTACATTATCATTGTTATTCTCATCTACGATCTAACCTAAGTAACAATGTCAGTTTTATTACGTTATACATTTTTGTTATTTTTCAGCACCTGAAAGCGCACGCCATTGCCTCGAAAAGGGTGAAAAAAGGAGAAGATGTGTTGGTTGTTACCAAAAACTACGCACATTTTTACCATCTCGTGAAGCTGATAAAAAATCCAAAAAGATTTTGACTCAGTGCACTCAGTGCAAAAAATCTTATTGTCTACCCTGTTTCAATGAAAAACACTCATAAATAAGTACAACATATATATTGAGATTTTTATAAAAAAAGTATATTGATACTGATTTTTTAATGTTAATTCAAGTTCTAATAAGTGTATTTTTAAAGCCCGAGGCAGAATAAATAGGACAGTTTCTTTTCTACTTCTGGTTGCCTTTTTTTTCTATTCTGTGAACCGCATTAAGATTTTTATATACAAATAGAAAGATAAACCTTATGCATAAACCGTAATCCATTATTTTCCAATAATAAGTCTGTAATAGGTGCCTCTTAATGGTATAGAATGGAACGCTTCATGCGCGAGTCCGACTCGCACTTGGCCGGTTTTTTTTTCTTTATGGCGCCTTCAAGCACAATTTAGATTATTTAAAAAAAAATGTATCCTTTGATAGCTTTGTGTTGTTTTGCCAGGTTTTGCCCTTAAAACGATCTAATGAGATATAATTGATCAAAATCGGTCAAGTCGTTGCGTAGTTAAGACAGTTTAAAAACGTCGATATTATTTTTCCCATCACTAATCGCAGCGAAAATTTGCCCTATTTCAGTGCGTTACGAGGTGTATAAGATCCCATATTTTGTTTTGCTAATAATTCCTAAACTAGCCATCAGATCCCGGGGCGACGGTGGATTAGGGTTCATCAATTCACTGTCTATATCAATAAGGACCAAAATTCTCATTTATCTTTGATTTCGCGCCAGAAAATGGATTTTAGTCTGTAAAAGGAGGTGGGGTCTAATAGACCGCGTGTCGCCCTAACGTCTGGTCACGGTACGGGCCGATTATACCTCGTGCCGCAGGAACGGAAAGTATGCAAAAATTGGTGCCGCAGCTAACGTGTTAAAGAGGTAGCCGTACGATTAAATGGCTATTTTTACTAGTTGGCTGAGACGTTTCTTTCGCATTAGGTCTCAAGGAGTACCCCAATTTTATGAAAGATGTGTACACAATTTTAGTTTGGCATCTATATTGTGTAATATGAAAAGTATGGAAGATGTTCAAAATTCCATTTATTTGTTAGGTATTATTATAGTTTCGATGACGTAAACGTACCAATGACAATCTCTCAAATCGCGTCAAACTAATAGTTTATAAACTGGTAATATATACTAACGACTTTTACAACCAAAACTGGGGCCCTACCTCAAGTCAAACATTCAACTATTATTTGACACATTCACGATAATATGTAAATATCGAATGTTTCAATCAATCCAACGTTTAAAATTAAAACTTTAAACGTTACATAATATTATTCTAAATTCTGAGTTCATCACACAATAGGCAAGATTACTACTTATGTTCTAAAATCATAAAAAATATTTATCAATATCATAAAATACACAAAACAATAACGATCTGCTATCTTAAAATTTTAATTTAATAACTTAAGTCCGTCTTGTTTCAGGTCGATCGAAGTTTAGTGGGAAAATCCATTTTAAGGGGATCAAATTATTAAAAATACTATAGCTCTGGTCACGGCACTAGCTACTTAAACGCAGTGTTTAATGTAGTTATCGTACAAATTTTGACTTAATACATACAAAATAAGAATGTGTCAAATCGTAATCAACTTGCCTTTGTATGGAGCGTTATGGAGAAAATTTTGATAATGTGCAAGCTAACATATTTACCTCGAGATTTAGTTTTTATGTAGTAATATTATGAAGTAATTACCTATATCGCCTATAGTTATATTATTGTAACGTCCATGAGTAACAAACCAATTGTGTGAGCCAAAAATAATCGCAAAAAATATACAATATTTTTAGATCCGAATATGGCAACTCAGTATTAAAAATAACACAGCAATCTGGGTTCAGCGACACAAGCTCAAGGTAATCTTGCATTTTAGAAGGGAAGCAGAGGGGGATAGAGGGTGGCAAATAATCTGATAAATTTTCTGCGTAGATGGCGCGTGCCTATCTAGAAAGGATTTTAACAATTAATCGTGCTACAGGTTTTAATTAATGACTTAGCACCCTATGTGATGTTTGGTACAAAGTATTAGAAAATGGGAAATCGTTTACTTTTAACGTTTACTGTATTGTCATATATTATACGAGCTCGGTGGTCGAATGGTTAGCAATGGCCACTTTAACTTCGCGAGTTCGATCCCCAGAGATGACAAACATTTGTATGTTCGTCTTGGTCTGGGTGTTTTCTATGTAAAAAAAGTGGGCAAAATCTGGCTGTTGTGCCATTTCTCATGGAATGGTGCAGCGGTGAGATTGGTTCAACAATGTATTAATTATGATCCTAACATAACTAACATGTAGACTAAGTTTTTACTAACTTAATGAGTCATGGTTACTTGAATAAAGAAATTATATTAATATTAATATTATGTATATATTTACAAAAAAAAAAATAAGTATAGTATCAGTTATCCAATACCCACAGTACAAACTTTGCTTAGTTTGGGACTAGATGGCAGTGTGTAATTTGTACAGGAATATTTATTTATATGGTATCGTGTATACTAACATCGTTATGTCTACTTCTTTTCCTCATATATATGTCGCAGCCAATTCGAAAAATCCGCCGCATTACATAACGTCTAGCTGTTTTAAAAAATGGCAGAGCCATTATTTCAACCCGCCTATTTATCATATGATTACACGACCGAATTGTTACCTGATGGTGCATCACCAAGGATACTATAATAATAAAATCAAATAGCTTGGCTGTTTCTAATCAGAACACAAACCTATCCAAACCTAACCAAAAGATAATTAAAATACAATCTGCCTAAAGTTAGCCGTTTTGTAATGTGGTAGTTCTACCAATTGGCTGCGACATATACAAGACCGCTAAAAAGACGTGTCGACTAGCGCAGCATGAATCGCGAATGAGGTTTACTAATGTACAACCGTGGGACCGGAAAGTTCCCCCTCTACAAAGCGGGGATCAGAAATATACTTTTTTTCTATTAAATTTTTCTCTATGTATGTTACACAAAAATACGGAATGCCATTTTTATTATCGTTTATGTGGGAATTCGCTTTAAAGTCCAGATTCCGTTAACTTGACACGTAAAACGAGTGAAAGAAAAACGAAAAGTGAAGAAAGAATATCTGGAGACCAGAGGGGCAATTCTCGTAATTAAAATATAGTCAAAATTCAGTTTCGATCCAGTCTCGATCTCACAAATGTCACATTAGGTATTCTCGTAACACAATATGTAACTTCAAAATTAAATTTAAGCGGGATTATGTCGAAATATGAGTGAAAATTAAACAAACTAAGAATGTTACTTTGCCAACAACAAGAAATGATAATAATTAATTAATAAAATCGAGTATATAATTTTGGTCAATTCACAATTCAATCTCGATTCGGTCAACTTTCAATCTGCGTTCGTAGAAAAATTACGAGAATTGACGTTCAGTTGATTCATCAACCGGTCTCCAGATCCATGGGGTATGTTCGAAGGAGTTGTTTGATATCATGTCCACGGCCTCTTAATAAAGTCACACCGCTCGCCACAGGCAAAAAATTCATCCTCACACTGTGGATCAGAATAAATGAGTAAGTAATGTCAAAAGTTGCAAAACGCTTCAGCTTTTCAATTAACTATACAAAATTCTACACAGAAATCTTCCTAGGGAATATGTACATAAGTTAGTAACTCCAATACTGTTTTAAACGTTAAATTTGTTTAAACTCACAATCACTTGGAATAGGTACCTATTATATATCTCTGCATCAACCCATAGTCATTCCACTGCTGGTATACGGGTCTCCACTCAATCAAAAGGGTTTAGAGCATACTCCACCACACTCCTCAACTGCGGGTTGGCGGAGGCCCGTGCTTTCAAGCCGCATAAATGCCACTAACTTGGCTCAACAACTGTCATCTTATGACAACTGCCGGGACCGACAGCTGTGCGGAAGTACGCTGTAAACGGCAAACTTTTTAAAGATCAAGAGAAGGCTATATCGCAGCAGTGGATGATTAATAGGTTGATGCAAAAAAAACCAATAATATTATAAATTATAAAAATTAATTAAATGAGTATATATAAATAACCATCCAAACCACTTGCACCAAAGCTGTTATTCAGTGCTCAAAATACCACTAGCGCCATCTATGCGATCTGTATGTTAACTTGTAACTGAAATGAAGTAAAAACTGTTCCGTTTTGTCAGCCATAATGAGCACAGTGTTTTATTTAAAACGATCATAAAATCATTAGGTTATGGGCCCAGGCAGTCCCTGGCTCTCCTTTGTTTTATTGTTTTGGACTAGTTTCTCGCGACAGTGTGTTATCAGGACATAGATAATAAGTTGCAGTAAGAGGACAGAGTACATATTTTGTGCTATCGTGAATTTGAGGTTATGGCGGCGAACTCGAGTTACATGTTAAACGTGCCGAAACTAAAAGGTCGCGAAAATTATAGTGAATGGTGCTTTGCGGCAGAAAACTTCTTAGTAGTACGCTAGGATGCATCAAGCCAGAGCAAGATCGACCGGTGATTGGAGCGACAGAAGATGCTAAAACCAGAGCCAAATTGATTTTAACTATCGATCCGTCCATTTATGTTCACATCAAAGAAGTGAATTCTACGAAGGAATTGTGGGATAAGTTGAAATCTTTGTATGATGATTCTGGATTCACTAGAAGAATAAGTCTGTTGAGAACCCTAATATCAATACGACTAGAAAATTGTGATTCCATGTATTCCTATGTGACTCAATTAGTGGAGACGGGTCAGAAATTGGCAGGTACTGGCTTCAACATCAACGACGAATGGATTGGTTCTTTGTTGTTGGCGGGATTAACAGAAAAGTTTTCGCCAATGATTATGGCCATAGAACATTCTGGCATGACAATTACAACAGATTCCATCAAATCAAAACTATTGGATATGGAAACGGAAGTTCGTGATGTCGATAGTGTTGCCTTTGGTACGTTTCAACACAAACATCAGTGGAGCCAACATAAGAAAAATATCAAACCAATAAACAGAGACAAACATCGCGGCAAAGATGGCGCCGATGGCGGACAGTTGTCAAAGTCAAAAGTGATTAGATGTTTCAAGTGTAAACAACTGGGACATTACCGGAATCAATGCATAAATACAATAAATAACAAAGAAATGGATCGAAAACAAACAAATGCATTTAATGTGGTGTTTCTCAGTGGTGTTTACAGTAAATCTGATTGGTATGTTGACTCCGGAGCGAGTGTGCATTTGACAACAAATGAACATTGGATAAAAAATGCATGTTACGAACCAACCACGAAAGAAATTGTTGTTGCTAATGATAATAAAGTAGCAGTTAAATGTTCTGGTGATGTACAAATAACTACTTATACTAATGAAAACTACTTTGACGTAACAGTGGAAGAGGTTATATGTGTTCCGAGTCTCACAACAAATCTCCTTTCAGTAAGTCAGCTTATAAACAAAGGCAACAAAGTGAATTTCAGAAACGATGGTTGTGATATTTACAACAGAGAGGGTGTTTTGGTGGCAACAAGTACCTTGGTTAATGGAGTGTATAAACTAAATATGCCTACATACCTATCAGCTGCAGTTACAGTATCCAATGAGATGTGGCATCGCAGATTGGGGCATGTTAACAATAACTACCTCAACAAGATGCAGAATGCTGTGGAAGGCTTATATTTGAACCAGAAGGCAGAGACCAGTGCAACTTCCTGTGTTACCTGTTGTGAAGGGAAGCAAAGCCGTCTACCTTTCCCAAGCGGTAGTAATAGAAGCAATCAGTTGCTAGGTATCATTCACAGCGATGTGTGCGGACCAATGGAGAGTGTCTCTCTGGGTGGATCAAGGTATTATATCATATTTGTTGATGACTATAGTCGTATGACTCATATTTATTTTATGACAAATAAAAGTGAAGCTTTTCAATGTTTTCGAGATTATGTAGCCAAAGTAGAAAATAAACTAGGGGAAAAAGTGAAGGTTCTACGCAGTGACAATGGTCGGGAATTTTGTAAAAAGGCATTTGAAAATTATCTAAAGCAAAAGAGCATAGAACATCAGAGAACTAACCCTTACACGCCTGAACAAAATGGCTTAAGTGAGCGTATGAACCGGACTATTGTTGAAAAGGCTCGATGTTTGTTATTCGATGCTGGTTTAGAGAAGGAGTTCTGGGCAGAGGCATCTAACACAGCTGTTTATTTGCAGAATCGAACAGTATCACCTGGATTAAACAACAAAACTCCGTATGAATTGTGGACTAATAAGAAACCAAATATTAGTCACCTTAGAGTATTTGGAAGTACTGTAATGGTACATGTTCCAAAAGATAAAAGATTAAAATGGGATAAGAAGTCTGTTCAATGTATTCTGGTGGGTTACCCGGAAAATGTGAAAGGATATAGAATATACAATCCTCAGTCCAAGTTAATAACAACCAGTCGAGATGTCATAATAATTGAAAAACAATTGCAAACAAGTAATGTGACAGTAACTGTAGAAAACATGAACTTGGATTCCCACATACAGAATGACAAGAAAAATATAGATTCAGTGGGGGACAATCATCAGTTAGATGATTCATTTTTGTCCGCAGATAATGCAGATGATCCCGATTATGTACCCTGTGAGAGTGAAGAGTCTGACAGTTCTAATGCGAGTACTGGCAGTGTTATAGAATCATTACCACCCAGAGAAAAGCGCAAACCAGACAGGTATGGCTTCTCAAATATGTGTACAGAAGGTATCAATATGGATGTCAGTGAGTTAACTTTGGAGGAAGCTCTACAAGGCCCGGAAAAAGATCGTTGGTTATGTGCTGTCAGAGAAGAATTACAGTGCTTTGAAAATAATAGTGCGTGGGAACTGGTAGATGCTCCGAAAAGTGGGACTATTGTAAAATGTAAATGGGTGCTCAAAAAGAAAAAGTGTGAAAATGATAATGACATTTGCTATCGTGCTAGACTAGTTGCTAAAGGTTATAATCAAAAGAGTGGCATAGATTACAGTGAGACTTTCTCGCCTGTAGTCAGGCATACTACATTGAGATTATTGTTTGCTTTGGCAGTGCAGCTTGGACTAGAAACTACACATTTAGATGTTAAGACTGCATTCCTTAATGGAGAATTGGAGGAAACCATTTATATGCAGAAACCAGATTGTTTTGAGTGTTCTGATGATAATAAAACTAAAGTTCTTAAGTTAAAGAAAGCAATATATGGTCTCAAACAATCCTCCAGAGCTTGGCATATAAAAGTAGATAATGTAATGTTAGATAGTGGTTATAAAAAGTCTAAATTAGAGCCATGCTTGTATACAAAAATTACTATTGGTCTTAGAACAATTGTGACATTGTATGTCGATGATTTTTTTATTTTTTCTAATGATAAAAAGGAGTCTGAATCTTTAAAAGAGATCTTAAGTAGTAAGTTTAAAATTAAAGATTTGGGGCAAATCAAACAATGTCTTGGTATAAATGTGAACACTGATAGGGTGAATAATGTTTTTTTTTTTTTTTTTTTTTTTTTTATACTACATCGGGTTGCAGACAAGCATGCGGCCCGCCTGATGTGAAGCGGTTACCGTAGCCATATTAACGCTCGCAACATAAAATATCGCTCGCGCGCCGCCACCCCCGCTGCCAACGCAGCATCTCCTTCTTTTCTGGTGACCTCACTCACTCGCAGGAACACAACAACCCTCAAGGGAATTGTTATTTGGCTGCGGTACTCTGTGAGGTGGAGGTACATTCCCCAGTCGGGTAGCTTACAATTACGCTCCCTACCTCTCTTTTCGCCAGAGCTTCGTTTGTCAGTCAGCAGGGTGCACCGCGTGCAGGTGAAGTTGGCTTTGGTTCAAAGATCATGATGAACCACTTACACCCCAAAATATAATGTAATTACATTGAGTCAAGCTAACTATATAGATTATTTGTTGTACAAATTTAATATGACTGACTGTAAAACTGTGAATACCCCTATGGAGGCAAAATTAAATATTGTAAACAATGACAGTCACAAAGGTCAATATCCTTACCAACAACTCATTGGAAGTCTTATGTACTTAGCAGTTCTAACAAGACCTGACATAGCTTATGCAGTTGGTTACTTGAGTCAATTTAATAAGTGTTATACCAATGAACACTGGTCTTGTGCTAAGAGAATACTAAGATATTTAAAACAGACTAGAAATTTAGGTTTAAAATTTTGTAAAAATAGTAATTGTAATATTGAGGGATATGTTGATGCTGACTGGGGAAATAATTCAACAGATAGAAAATCTTATTCTGGTTTCTGTTTCATGTTGTCAGGTTCTGTCATATCATGGTATTGTAAAAAACAAAGAACAGTAGCGCTCTCTAGTACGGAGGCGGAATACATGGCACTTGCAGAGGGTTGTAGGGAAGCTGTCTATTTAATGAACCTACAAAGTGAAATAACTGGAAAAATGTATACTATTGTATTGAATAATGACAGAGTGCTAAGAAGTTGTCTGATAATCCTGTTTTTCACAACAGAACAAAGCACATTGATATACGTTATCATTATTGTAGGGAAGTAATTTCTAACAAGATAGTTAAAGTAAATTTTATAAATAAAATAAATTTACCTACAGGTAATATGCCAGCAGATATGTTGACGAAAAGTTTAAATTCAGTTAAGCATCATAAGTTTACTAATATGTTAGGTATTGTCAAGGTATTTTGATAATTATATTATAGTAGATAAATGTGTGTATTTTGAGAGTGGGGGTGTTATTCAGTGCTCAAAATACCACTAGCGCCATCTATGCGATCTGTATGTTAACTTGTAACTGAAGTGAAGTAAAAACTTAATAAACTTGTTCCGTTTTGTCAGCCATAACGAGCACAGTGTTTTATTTAAAACGATCATAAAATCTCACATGCACGCGGTGTACCCTGCTGACTGGCAAACGAGGCTCTGGCGAAAATAAAGTTAGGCATCCACTACACTATTCTGTGAAGTGGAGGTACTTCCCCAGACGGTGCGCAGATGGTTTCGTTCACTAAACCACGTGTTTCAACGGCTGTACCTACAAAACGCACCAACGCCATGCAGGCAGACCGGCTCCATACGATTCATGTAACTGTTCTACACGCTATAGATACAAAATCAGCCGGTGAGCTGATAGATTAGTCAATCCGCTGCCGTCTCTTAGTCTATAACTTTAACCATGCAATTACCGGTAACTTACGAACGAAACTGACTTCAACTCCTAACAATCATAAGGCAAACATACTTATTCCACGGCAAAGTATCACGTTTAAATAATAGCCATAGTTGCTCCCATTATGGACATGCCATACCCTCATCAGAAAGTCATCAGACTGTGGCACCATCAGCTCATAACTCACACTTTATAATATTACTTGTTCAATGTGTTTATTTGTCTAATGGAACAGTGGCCCGTGAGAAATTTATTAAAAAAAAGACTTCTAATAAAAAAGAGATTTCTCACGGGTTACCTTTATATCGTACCACTAGTGTGGCAAACAAGCATAAATTGGTAGTAAATAGTAAAAATAATAGTAGTACGTACAATATGACCTATCGCTGCCGAATACCGCTCTCATGAGTCGACCTCACCTTCCCTCTGAGTCGAATCTGGAACCGATTGCAAGGGCTGCCACGCGACGCCACGTTTGACGAAACTTCGTTCGTGGTATATTGAAATGTCTCGTTTTATTAAGTACCAATTGTCCAATAAAGATTTAAGTAGTGTAAAGTTTTAAATGATTTATTTTGACGTAATCATCATCATCATCATCATCAGGTCCATTTTAGTCTCCACTACAGGAGCACGACCCTCTCTCGTCCGTCCTAGACAGAAGGAGGATTTGGCCTACACTCCCCACGCTGGCCAAACGGTTTGGGTAGGCCTGATCGATATTTGATAATATATTTCCCTTAGTCGCCGTGTACGACATCCACGGGAAGAAACGGAGTGATTCTATTCTAGTCTGCCGGATACCACACGGCCTACGTGAAGTGATAACGTCTTATAAATCGATGAATGCCAGCTGCCCGCATGAAAAAGCATGACTCATTGTCACGTTCCGCCTGAGCCGAGCGAGCAAGTGAGAGCGCGAAACAAGCGATAGAGAGGCATGGTGGACCTATGTTTCTTATGACGTTATCAGGTAAAGGCGGCGGTGGGCGCCCCTGTACACGAATGTACGATCGACGACCAGCAGGCAGAGGTGGCGAGACGTCGTGAGGCGAGTCCTGTCTGCTGCCTCATGATAACTACGACTACTCTGGCAAAAGTGAAGCGACAAATAAGAAACGGGCTCTACAGACAACCAATTATTTTTATCATGTAATTATTACCATCGAATATATGTTTTTTTCATTAGAAAACCAAATGACGTAATCCAGTCTTATCAAACACTTTTAAAAATTCTATCGTCGATATCATTGAATTTCCAATTTTATGACATTGATTCTACATTTTCAATAGACCACTACGATATTATGTTTAGATTGTTTATTGACCACCGTTACAGCCCGCGTGTAACTATTATAGTACTACTATAACATAACAAGATTACATTTTCAATAGACCACTACGATATTATGTTTAGATTGTTTATTGACCACCGTTACAGCCCGCGTGTAACAATTATAGTACTACTATAACATAACAAGATTACATTTTCAATAGACCACTACGATATTATGTTTAGATTGTTTATTGACCACCGTTACAGCCCGCGTGTAACAATTATAGTACTACTATAACATAACAAGATTACATTTTCAATAGACCACTACGATATTATGTTTAGATTGTTTATTGACCACCGTTACAGCCCGCGTGTAACAATTATAGTACTACTATAACATAACAAGATTACATTTTCAATAGACCACTACGATATTATGTTTAGATTGTTTATTGACCACCGTTACAGCCCGCGTGTAACAATTATAGTACTACTATAACATAACAAGATTTTATTCTGTCTCATAATCATAATAATTAATAGTAGTTTATGAAACTGTTGCATAATAAGGGTTATTAAAATACGAGTGTGAGTTTAAAACATGAGCCGAAGGCGAGTGTTTTAATAGACCACACGAGTATTTTAATACCTAATTATGTGCAGTTTCATACACTGTTGAAGCGCCTAGCGTTTTTTAGATGGCAATACTTGCCTCTGCCCATAGTTGCTTCACCTACAATAATTTTTATATTTTTTGTTACGAAAACGTTGGTGGAATACAAAGTCATACAATCATTACCTCTGTCTTTTAATTTTAATTTCTCGAAGATACCATAGGCTTCCAGTCCTAAACATGGTCCTAGATCGAAGCCGGATGTCAAATTTATAAGGACCAACCATTATTTGGAAGAATATATATAATATAACAATTTTGTTAAGAAGAAGGAAATAACTGGATTGGAGGTTACTGGCATTGTGGATTAAGTGCATTTAATTGTGGTGTTAAGTCTAAGTTTATATATTTATACATAACCCAGCACTCAAACAGGTAATATTTGGTGTAAAATAAGGAATCTAGATAAGGTTAGTAATATTAAATACACTATATTTCTGTACCACGTTAGATTGACCTCTGACCCTATTCATTTTTACCTATTGAATTGTGAATATTTTACGTATATTTCACTTTAATTAATACCAAATCATACTTAATTTATGTATAGTAGTTATTGATGCTACATTATTTGGATTAATTAGTCGTTATTAGTGTAAATTGCATAGGTATTCACGTTAGTAAAATGTTCGTAGGTAAATTATTTTGTCGAGTTGAACCGATTATTATATTTTGTTAATTTTTATTTCGAATCGGTCAATTCGTAAGGGGCAAAGGCGAATAGATATATGCTAGATATTGTACGATTTTTATAAAGTAATATTCATAGTTTGCTTGTTATATTTTATATAGGTACCTACGTACCTGATTCAGTCAAGTTATTGTACATACATTTGCATCACTTAATATATAGATAGTACAAGGTATAATATATTAATGTTACACCTTGGTAATTTATTTTGTAAACAATAATAGCAGCGAGTATATAGTAAAAACGTATCTTTTTTTTTGTAGTTTAGCCAGTCATTTTAGTAAACAAACCAGATTGAACAGTTTGTATTTATAGTTTATTTACCGTTTTCATTGTATAAATTCCAGGTCGACTACACCCGTATCCCATAATGACTGACGAAAAGGCTATATTAATCAAGAAGGTAGCAGTTATAAAGGGCGTTTAACCGCGTTTGTTAACTATGTAAACGCCATAAGTGAAGAGCCTTTGAACAACTTCACCTCCAGGGAATTACAGTTGCGTATTGGTAAAATCAAATCTTTATATGGGCAATATGATGAGGTGCAGTTGCGTTTGGAATGTTTAATTGATAATGAAGAAGAACTTTTTAAAGAGCGCTCAGAATTTGAGTCGCAATATTTTAAGGTAATGGCTATTGCTAATGGTTTACAAAAATTAGGCGATGAGGAGTCGACGGGTAGTGATAGGGGTACTCGTGCGAGTAAGTATAAGCTTGTCAAGTTACCTACTATTCAATTACCAAAATTTTCGGGATCATACGATGATTTTCTTGAATTTCGAGATACTTTTGCCAGTCTTATACACAATAATGATGAAATAGATGATGTAAATAAGTTTCATTATTTGCGTGCGTCTCTGGAAGGTTCTGCTGCTGTGGTGATTCAGTCAATTGAGTTTTCAGCTAGTAATTACGCTATAGCATGGAAGCTGTTATGTGATAGGTTCGATAATAAGCGTTTATTAATACAAAATCACGTATCTGCTTTATTTAATATCGATACTATTACAAAGGAGTCGTCCGTAACTTTAAAACGTTTGATTGATCAAGTAAACAAAAATTTACGAGCGCTTGAATCGTTAGGTGAACCTGTCAAGCAGTGGGATACTCTTTTAATTTACATTATCACACGGAAATTCGACCAGAAAACTTTTCGTGAATGGGAGGAGTTTAAGGGACGTATGGACAAAGACAGTTTGATAACTTTGGAAATATTTATACAATTTATCCGTAGTCGTGCTGATTTGATTGAAACACTCGAATTATCACACGGTAATCAAAGTAACTTGAGTAATAAATCTTTTGGTAAGCTAAAGTCTATGGTTTCCGTACAAGGTAACAATGTCCCTCAAAAGTGTAGTACGGAGTTAACTCAAAGGATTTGTCCTAAGTGTAAGGGTGACCATTATATAGCTAGCTGTCCACAATTTCTTGCTTTGACGGTTGAAGAACGATTAAAGTTATTGCCTAGCTATAAATTATGCTTTAATTGTTTCCGAACAGGTCACTTTGCTAACATGTGTAAAAAGACTGGATGTAAGATCTGTAAACGACGACACAACAGTCTTATTCATAAGGGTAGTAATCAGCACGCAAGTCATGATAACGGTAATGTATCCCAGGAGGTAACTGCAGCATCGTCGCCGCCGTCTGCAACCAATGTCAATAATTTATCCCTGTCAGCAAATGTATTCAATTCTAATAAAACTCAATGTGAGGTTCTGTTGTCTACTGCATTAATTAAACTGTACGATTCTAATGGTCGTGAACATGTCGTTCGCGCTGTATTAGACAGTGGTAGCACAACAAGTCTTATGACTGAAAGACTATGTTGTCAGTTAAACTTGACAACACATCAGATGGATAGATCGATACTGGGCATTAATAACGCTATTTCACGCGTAGGTAAAACGTGTCATATAACCATGACGTCATTAAACAATAGTTTTTCTTCGGAACTTTATTGCTATGTTTTGCCATCAATTACTAGTAATGTACCAGGTCGTGAAATAGATATTACCAATCTTGAATTACCATCCAATATTTGTTTAGCGGACCCAACGTTTTACAAGCCTGCTGATGTAGATATTTTAATAGGCGCTGATCTCTTTTGGGATTTGTTAGGAACGCAAAGAATAAACTTAGGTAAGAAAAAACCTGTACTGTGTGAAACAAGGTTAGGTTGGGTAATTTCAGGTCCAATTTTTAGTGATCGTGCAAACAATATGTTGTCGCGTGATCTTAAGTGTAATTTCATTGAACTTGATTCTTGTGCACATCATAGAGATTTTGATGATTATGTTAAATACTGTGACGTACGGTATATGTAGCTCTGCGTTCTTATCTACTAGATGCCTTAAGCAGTTAGGTTTAGAATGCAAAAACACTAAAATCGCAGAAATCATTCAGCGTGACTTTTATGTTGACGATCTTCTTACGGGAGGCGACGACTTAAATGAGGTTCACACCATCCGCAAGGAAGTCACTGATGTACTTGCCTCAGCTTGTATGCCATTGAGGAAATGGAAGTCCAACCATCCTCATTTGGTTCTTGAGAATACTGAATCGGCAACAGTTGATTTAAACGTTGGCAGTGATGAGCCAAAGAAGTTATTGGGTCTCAGTTGGCATGCAGACTCTGATCAACTCTGCTTTCCAATAGGTTCTTCGATTCCCAGCGGCAGTACTAAGCGTGATGTTCTCTCAGTTATTGCTAGAATTTTTGACCCGTTAGGACTTTTAGCTCCATGCATAATTATCATGAAGATGTTACTGCAGAAGCTTTGGGTTCAAAAAATATCTTGGGATGAACCATTAACTCATGACATTAATAAACTTTGGATTGCCATTCGTGAAAGTTTGCCTTTGTTGAATAATATTCGTATTCCAAGAATTGTTATGTGTGACGCATATTCATATTCGGAACTGAACATTTTCACGGATTCGTCAGAACGAGCATATGGTACCTGCATTTATATGCGTAGCATCAATGATAGCGGAGAGGTCTTGATTCGACTGTTAATGGCGAAGAGTCGAGTAGCACCGATTAAACCAACCACAATACCGAGATTGGAATTGTGTGGTGCATTAATAGGTGCTCGGCTTTATGAGAAAGTCATCACTTCGCTTCGGCTGAGAATCACTCAAGTTAATTTCTGGACAGACTCCACCATTGTGTTGGGATGGTTACGTATGCTGCCTTCTAGACTTCAGCCATTTGTTCGCAATCGCGTTGCTGAAATCTTAGAAAAGACAGACAAATGTACATGGCGACACGTACCAACTAACCAAAACCCAGCAGACCTAATATCTCGTGGCGTAGATATTAGTAATCTGCAGAATTTGGAGCTGTGGTGGTCTGGCCCTAACTTTCTTCGTGAAGACTTGTCGAAATGGCCTTCTCAGCCCAGGCATGCCGATGTATTACCAGAGACAAAACCGGACATTTCTTTAGCAGCTATCGATAACAATGTTAATCAATTTATTGAATTTGATCGATTTTCTAATTATTTGCGTCTTGTGCGATCCGTGGCATACGTTTTAAGATTTGTTAGTAATTGTAGGAAACAATCCGTAGCGCCAGTTTTCTTAGGGGAAGAGGAATTACGGAATGCATTAAATATAATTATTCCTATTTGTCAAAACGATTCATTTCCGGAATATCAGTTGCTATTAAATAAGCAGAACTTGCCAAAAAAGAGTCAACTTATAAAATTTAATGTTTATTTAGATGAACATAATATAATGCGCGTCGGAGGTCGTATTGATAATTCATCTTTTTCTGAAGATAAAAAGCATCCGATTTTAATACAGTCCACTCATATTTTTACTAAATTATTATTTAAGTTCGAGCACAAAAGGTTACTGCATGCTGGACCCCAGTTATTACTGGCATCAATTCGCGAAAGGTATTGGCCTATAGGTGGTCGGAATTTAGCGAAGGCTACCTACCGCAATTGTGTCAGATGTACTCGCATGAAGGGTAAGATAGTGATTCCATTGATGGGGAATCTTCCGCAGCAGCGTCTTCTTTCAGGGGGCTATGCATTTGATAGCGTAGGAGCTGATTACGCGGGACCTGTAATGTGTGCTAGTCGTCAAGGTCGCGGTTGTAGGCTGGTAAAAGTATACATCGTCGTCTTTGTTTGTTTCACTACCAAGGCTATTCACTTGGAATTAGTGGGTGATTTGACGAGTAACAATTTTTTACTTGCTCTACGTAGATTTATATCGCGAAGAGGGAAACCCGTGAATATTTATTCCGACAACGGTACCTCATTTGTTGGCGCATATAATGAAATTTCAAGATTTTTAAAATCCAATTGTAATTTACTGGGTGAAAGTGCAGCCAGCGATGGCATTAATTTTCATTTTATTCCGGCATATTCTCCGCATTTCGGGGGTTTATGGGAAGCGGGTGTCAAGTCGACGAAGTATCATTTAAATAGAGTGTTGGGCAATTGTGCTTTAACTGATGAAGAGCTTAACACCACGCTTGCACAAATCGAAGCGATATTGAATTCTCGACCGCTAACACCTCTTTCTTCGGATCCCGCCGATTACAATCCATTAACGCCAGGCCATTTTCTTATTGGGCGGCCACTCACCTCTTTACCACATCAGGATTACCAAATGCGTTCTATTCATCACTTGACTCGATATCAACACATTGAGCAATTGCGTCAACATTTTTGGGCTCGATGGAGCAAAGAATATATCGCTGAGTTACAACAGCGTGTCAAATGGCGTTCCTGCAATGACGGTCTGAAGCTGGACACTTTGGTGGTGGTAAAGGACGATAACCTCCCGCCACTCAAATGGAGACTAGGACGAATCGTGGCTGTGCATCCTGGATCTGATGGAGTTGTTCGCGTTGCCGATTTAAGGACATCGACTGGAGTGATCCGCAGGGCCTTCAGCAAGATCTGCCCATTGCCAGTGACATCGGATTCTGGTTGAAAGCACGGCTTTCAACGCCCGGGGACATGTTGAAGCGCCTAGCGTTTTTTAGATGGCAATACTTGCCTCTGCCCATAGTTGCTTCACCTACAATAATTTTTATATTTTTTGTTACGAAAACGTTGGTGGAATACAAAGTCATACAATCATTACCTCTGTCTTTTAATTTTAATTTCTCGAAGATACCATAGGTTTCCAGTCCTAAACATACACTAATTTATCTAATCTCATGAAATATATGATAATAATATTTTAAATACAACCATGAAGTTAATTTAACAGCTATAATTCTTACCTATAAATCCATTTGCAGATCGAGCATGCGTAGTGCGCATGCGCGACGCGCCGCGCGGCGCCGCGTTCACAGATTATGTAGAAAAACTTTTGCATAGTTGCAATGTATTTGCATTGAAACCTGTTTAAAATACCTGTATCCAGGGCTGAAGCTGTATCGAAATGATAAAAAAGTTATTTTACGATACAGTTGTCCATAGAAGAGCTGTATCGAAAAATAACTTTTTAAATTTATTTTGATAGCTTGTGCGTAAAGACTGTCATTAAGATACTGTGTTCAGTTTTTTAATGTGTAAATTTCAGTATGAGATTAGATAAAATTATTTTCAATTATTGTGATTATGAGACAGATACTCTGTATACGTACAATTATACAGTATATTATAGGTAATATTTTTCAAATGTTTATACCTATAATCATCAGGTCATTTTAGTCTCCACTACAGGAGCACGACCCTCTCTCATCCGTCCCAGACAGAAGGAGAATTTGGCCTACACTCCCCACGCTGGCCAAACGGGTTGGAGAGGCCTGATCGATGTTTGATAATATAGTTCCCTTAGTCGCCTTGTACGACATCCACGGGAAGAGACAGAGTGATTCTATTATAGTCTGCCGGAAACCACACGGCCACTCGATTTATACATATAAACATTTGAAGAATATTACCTACAATATTTAAAGTACATATAACATCTTACATCTCAGCGCGAGATGCCTACTTTGTTAATTCGTATGGGTTCAATATATTAGTCAATCCTAGGGCGGGTGCCCTACCACCCGGACCACGTCTGTATACGTACAATTGTGTATGTGGGTACATACACAATTGTACGTATACAGACGTGGCCTATTTATGTAGTAGTTTTTTTTTGTATGGAGTGGCTGGGGTGTGTTTTTGCTATACAGAATTTGGCTTAACGACTGTTATCTGGTGACAACAGCCGGGACCGTCAGCTTAACGTACCCTCCGTAGCACGGCTCGACGAGCTCGAGGTGAATAAACCCATCGTAGACAGGCTATGGTTGACATTGCTTAACTTGCGTGATCGATTAGACTGACACGCGCAACGACGCCATCAATAAGTGAGGAGTGCGTTCTTACTAGTGACTGAAGTCACCAGACGTGAGGAGACGCTGTATTAATACCACGACGGAGTGCCACGTAGCAATACTCTATTAATGCCAGCGTTTATCGACTAAGGTAACAACTTTACATCAGGCGGGCCGTATGCTCGTTTGGAATATGACGTAGTACAAAAAAAAATAGTAAAAAGAGCACCCGAACATTTTCCAATTTTCCGCAGAACAAGAATTAAAAAAAACGATTGATAAAGTATCCCTTTTTTACGGCATAAGTTTGTAGGGCAATAAGAGTACATTCTCTTTTCGATATAACCTCCAGTACTACACTTCTCTATAATTATATAAATAAATATAACATAACAGTTTGTTTATTTTTTATAGATATGAACAAGCGTCATTTATTAGTAAAATGATACATAAATTGTCGACTTACAAATTGGGCTATAAACCGAATAAAGTGTAAACACCAAATGACCTATAAAATGTTACAAAACAAACCGATTTTATCGGATATAAATTTTGAAAGTAGATACCTAAATGGCGTAATAATGGTGAATCTAAGTGCATGGTAGTGTGCATGGCCAAGTTCAAAGCGATCTACTTATGTACTTTTGTATATATGTGTTTGATATGTGTGTATGTGTGATAAATTAGTTATTATTCATACTAAATAATAGTTGGCCAATTGATTTTTAATTAGGTTAGGTTTTCTTGTGTCCTGTCGCCAGAAATAGATTATGAATGAAGTGGTGCCAAGTAAGCTTAATTATTAATAATTGGCAATTTATTACTTTGGCCAGCTATTATAGGTAAATAATGACTAATTTATCACATTGGATGTAACATATATATCAAATTCCACATGCGCAAAATTAATAAAAAATATGTGTAATATTTACACACAATAATTTAATAAAAGGTATATTTCGCTTATCTTGCAATTTATTTATATCACTATTACGATACGATTAGGGTGTAGAATATGTATAAAGAGTTCTTTAGAGCGGCTCTCCTATTTTCGTTAAAGTAACTCAAGAAAGGTATAACTTAATTGTAACAAAACCAACAGCTTCAATTTATTTTTGCCACGAGTATAATAAACATAACTTGTTAATTTGTATTAATAATGCATTCAAACTATTCTAAATACTTGTAGTGTAAATATTGTGTTATAACAAACCACTAATGCATTGTTTTTGACAAAATCATGCGACCTCGAGCAATGGCGTCGACCATGAGGAGCTCGATAACGTTGCGCGTGACAGTCTAACCGATTACGCCAATCAAGCAACGACCGTAGCCTGTCCATGGATGGGTTTATTTATCTCGAGCTCTTCCGTGCTTCGGAGGGCACGTTAAGCTGTCGGCCCCGATTGTTGCCGTTATATGACAATCGTTAAGCCAAGTCAAATGGCCTTTAGGCGGCTTGAAAACATTGACCTCCACCAATCTGCACTTGTGCAGCGTGGTGTAGTATGCTCTAATTGAGGAGAGACCGTATCCCAGCAGTGGGATGAATAAGGGTTGGATAATGATGAAAAGGGATGAATAAGGTTGCGCTTAATTAGCAGTTACGACGGTGTGACTGCTGATTAAGCGCATTCAAATTCCAACCACGACTTTTGCTAGCAAAGCGGACTGAGAGTTTATCGAATAGTCAAACCGTATTCAAAAGTTGATAGATTTTGCTTATACTCATATGCGATCAGGGGCCGGCCAAATTAGGGCGCGCATAAAAACTTTTATGCTATCCCTGCAATCATGCGGGAACTTGGCCAATAAACTAATACTGATGTTATTGGCAGGATTGTTATTAGTGGAATAAACTGTTTATTTGAAAATTGCCCAAAAAGCAAATTAACTACGGCAGTTATTAAACAAGAATGGGTTTCAAACACAGAGAAGTTTATAATTGTAGCGTAATAGACTACGAACTAATACGGTTCCTACGTATAAAGCGACATGTCAAAAATGATTTTTTTTAATGCATAAATTGCTATAGATTGTCCGTAAAATAACATTTTCTTTATAAATTTGATTTTATTTAATTATAAAGTACGTATAAAATTAACTCATTTGTGCAATAATAATAATATTCTTTAATTACTATATCGTAGTATAAGCAGACATGTCTGAAATTAAAAAAAATGTAATTTTTGACATGTCGCTTTATACGTAGGGACAGTCGATTATTTATTTTATAGTTGGTTCATAATAATAGACGGAGTTGCCTCCGGCCAATTTTTCCTGGCATTCGGAGGTCCACCTAGTGAGTTGCGAGCCACCGCCTGACGATGGAACAATAGCGCTATTTATGGCAGTCGTCCGGCTATCCTAAGTAATTAGTCAACTAAGATCTTCTTAGTAGCGCATTTATTTCTTAACATACTTTGCAATAATTCCAATGCCTGCCGCGACCTGGGGGCTTACCGCCTATGCCGAAGCCGATTCCCATCGCGTTTTTTGATTGCGAAAATCGGTTACATTTCTGATAAGCATCTTCTGTTGAATCGATAGAGCGTCTCCGTTCCTACCGGCTGAGCTTATACTATAAACACTAATCAAGATGTAGTTAGCTTTTCGCAATCAAAAACATCGATTGTAATCGGCTTCAGCTTCGGCGGTAGGACCCTATACACGGGAATATTGTTTCATTGATAAATCCTAGATCGGGTCGCAGCGCGTGAACAACATTACATTAACATTCTCAACGGGGGCTCTACGCGTCGGATCCATATGCCCGCGAGCGCCTATCAAATACCCGGCATTGGCACGTGAATAAAAAGAGATAACAAGATAATAATATATTATAATCCAGGACAAATTTATACATCGCTATCTAGTCTCAAACTAAGCAAAACTTGAGCTATAGGTACTAGATAACTGATATATATGAAATGAAATAAATTTATTGTAAATAATTTAACCAATAATAACAATTATTTATTTATTTTTCCATATTTTTTTCTTTGGTTAATAGATAAAATATATAGGTTTTTAGATTCGTTTTAGTTTAATGTACATTTTAGAATATACATATGTAATAAATCCCAATTAATTATAAATAAACAATAATAATTTATTTCTGACAAGTTTCTTTTTACAAGATTCATGGTTGAAGTCTCCTTTTAACCATGATGCCTGTAGGAGGCCACCCTCTTCGATAGCGACAATAAATTTTCTTGCAAAAAAATTGTAGTGTTATTGCTAAACACACACGTGATGCCATAAAAGTAAAGGATATTAATTAATTAAGGAGTCACTTAATTAGACGCAGAGAAGTTTGAGTACCAAAAAGGCATTCACTCACCTGCATGCATATAGGAAATCATCATCATCATCATCAGGTCATTTTAGTCTCTACTACAGGAGCACGACCCTCTCTCGTCCGTTCCAGACAGAAGGAGGATTTGGCCTACACTCACCACGCTGGCCAAACGGGTTGGGGAGGCCTGATTCATCAATCATCAATTTGATAATGTATTTCCCTTAGTCGCCTTGTACGACATCCATGGGAAGAGACGGAGTGATTCTATTCAAGTCTGCCGGAAACCACACGGCCAATAGTTATAAATATAGCGAAGAATATAGGAAATACATTCTTATAATTTATGCCCGGGCTACTCTGCTTCAAACGTACCCCCTAAGGTCTGAAACAACGTTATTTAACGTTTATATTACAACTAGGTACGGACTATTCGCATCATCATCATCAGCCTGTCTCTACCCACTGCTGGATATAAGCCTTCCCCAATGCTTTCCACCAGATACGATCCTCCGCCTTCCGCATCCAGCCGCTCCCAGCCGCTCTCTTTAGGTCATCGAACCATCTAGCTAGAGGGAGGGCGCCCAGCACTTCGTCGTCCTACGCGCGGCCTCCACTCTAATACCTTCCTCCCCCATCTGCCATCACTTACTCGGCTTTATCACTTACTGCCGACTATTCGCATGACCAAATTTAATTATTACACCTTGTATAGTGTAATTAAATAAATATTCCAGGACAAATTACACACGGCCATCTAGTCCCACACTAAGCCATGCTTGTACTGTGGGTGCCAGATAACTGATATCATACTTAAATACATTTATCTAATCTCATACCACTAACAGTAATCAGACACAAAACCATGACATGTAAACAAACAATTGTAAAAAACCACAACTCGAGCAGCACATTCGCGCCTGCGCTCTGACGCGCTCTTTGACACATATAAATCGGCTATAATGCTATCCTGTTCACATCTCGTATGAATTGCATCTTGTATCCTACTCTGACAGACATGAATTAGTTATGATGAAACTATGGCTGCCATATGCTTGTAATTTATAAAATCTAAAAAATATCTGTTCCTTATTTCATCCAAAGGGAACGAATACATTTTTATTTTTGACTTTCCATGTGTTGAGACATCCGTCGACTGCACAAGTGACTCCCATCTTTTATTTTAAACTGAATGGAGAATAAAATACGAGCTATGTCAATTCGTACCTTGCGAACGGTTCCACATCGGTCTCAGAGGGGAGGTGAGGTCGACTAGTGAGAGCGGCAGAGAGTGACCATACTGTACGTAGTACTATTACTTATACTGTGCTCATACTGAAATTTAGAGATTAAAAAACTAAACACAGAATCATAATGTCAGTATGATGTTTATTTTGATGTCTTGTGCGTAAACCACAAGACATCAAAATAAATTTAAAAAGTTACTTTTCGTTACAGCTCTTCTATGGATAACTGTATCGAGAAATAACTTTTTTTCCATTTCGATATAGCTTCAGCCCTGGACACAGGTATTTTAAACAGGTTGCAATGCACATGTATTGCAGCGTTGAAATTTTGCAATTCTATATAATCTGTGAACGCGGCGCCGCGCGGCGCATCGCGCATGCACTCCACGCATGCTCCATCTGCAAATGGATTTATAAGTAAGAAATAAAGCTGTGAAATTAACTTCATGGTTTTCTTTAAAATATTATTGTCATCTATTTCATGAGATTAGATAAAGTAGTGTATGAAACTGCACATAATTAGGTCTTAAAATACTCGTGTGGTCTATTATCACATGAGCGTTCGGCTCATGTGATAAACTCACACTCGTATTTTAAGAACCCTTATTGCAACAGTTTTATAAACTACTATTTTTTTGTAAATACATACAGTCTTTAGAATACATAGAATACACCCAGAACAAAACAAATAGACATGTTCATGCACGCAAATAATAAATAATAATAATAATAAATATTTCTGGACAATTTACACAGCGCCATCTAGTCCCAAATTAAGCGCAAAGCTTGTGTTATGGGTACTAGACAACTGATAAATGTACTTAAATACTTTTTTTTTGTTGTAAATATATGTATTATATATACATAGAAAACACTATAATAAATAGAAAATATTTGTATTGTGTGGGGATCAAACCCGCAACCTCGGAGTCAAAGTGGCAATTGCTAACCATTCGACCACCGAGCTCGTCATCTTCAGAAAATATAAAAATTAACAATTTAAGAGAAATGTCACATAAATAAAATCAACGCGTATAGAAAGCACTAAATAAAAAGTATTTTTAAAGTTTCTCCATTCGCTGGGAAACCAAATAATACTAGTGTGACGTTTATAACACCGGGGACTTGCTAGGAAGGTAATAATATGAAAATATAAGAGTCGGGGATAGGGAAACTGCCGGGTTGGACTCGCAAACGAGCGCATTTCCCAAATAGTGCGCATTTGGAATAAAATTTGATTATTATATGTCAGTATTTGTTTTATAAACTGATAATATTCTTTATTCTAGCATCATCATTATTATCACTCTGTATCTACCCACTGCTGGGCATAGGACTTTTCTAATGCTTTCCATCAAATGCGATCCTCTGCTTTCCACATCCAACCGCTACCAGCCAGTTTTTTGTGGTCGTCTGTCCATCTAGAGAGGAGACTTCGTTGCCCCATACGTGGCCTCCACTCTAGAGCTTTCCTTCCCCATCTGCCATCGCTGACTCGGCAGATGTAGCCGGCCCACTGCTAAGGGTAGGGCTACCCTTCGTCGCCCCATACGAGGTCTCCACTCTAGGACTTTCCTCCTCCATCTGCCATCGCTGACTCGGCAGATGTAGCCGGCCCACTGCTACTTCAGCCTGCTGAGTATGAGAGCTATGTCGACAACTTTGGTTCTCCGTCGAATTTCTTCGTTCCAGAATCGGCCCCGTAGAGAAATGCCGGGATCTCTCTCCATCGCTCGCTGCGAGACTTTCAATTTATGGACTTGCCCAAAGGTTAGAGTCCAAGTCTCTGCATCGTAGGAACTGAAGGGATATTGGACTGAAATTTAGCAGGTAGGCAGCTATACGACGCACACATCTTTAGGATTCTTGTTCTCTCGGGATACCGAGACAAAGTCACAGGCGAGAGCTAGTTTATGTAAAAGTTTTTATTTATACTCCCTATTGTAATTTAAATAATTTTACTGGTCATCAAAACTTTCTCCACAGAAAACGAAACATATTTTTATGTCTTAAATTCTCGGCCAAAGTTCCCGAGTGGTGGGAACTCGCTCTCGGTTTAATGAAAGTTTTATAAAAGAATATTTTTTGTTACTTAAACAAATAATAATTTGAAACAATCTTACACTATTAGGTACTCTTGCAACTAAAAAATGTATGAATATCTTACAGGCCAATTTGTCCCGCTTTTTAAAATTATTTAGTTTTAGTCATCGATTGAGACCTGCCCCCTTACCACCATCTCATATTGCGATACAATAACTGAATAGAATGCTTATTCATACCAATGAATAAGCAACTCTATTTCAAATGGAATAGAGTCGCTTATTCATTGGTATGAATAAGCACTCTATTCAATTATTGAATCACATTAAGAGATGGTGGTAAGGGGGCTGCCCATAGTACCTACTAATAATTTGTTCGATATTATTTGTTGAATTATCTTTTTTATTTTATACCACGTCGGGGGCAAACAAACTTACGACCCGCCTGATATGAAGTGGTTACCGTAACCATGAAAATATTCGTAAAATGAACTAACGTTCGCGCCCTGCCGCCCTGCTGCTGCCAAATTAGCCACTCCTTCTTTCTGGCAACCATCAAGGGAACTGTTATTTGGCTGCGGTATTCTGTGAGGTGGAGGTTTATTCCCAGTAGGGCAGCTTATAAAATACGCTATGCCCTACCTCTCTTTTAGCTAGAGCCTCGTTTGTCAATCAGCAGGGTGCACCACGTGAAGATGAAAGATGTTGATGAACCACTTACACCCCATACACTTGTATAAAAATAAGTCACAAGTATCCATATTATGACGGCTGCTTATCTTCAGGCAGGTCGTACGCAGGTTTATCATCCTTTTGATATAAAAAAAAAATACCTTATACTTGAAATCCAGTGGTTTATAAACTACGAGTATAGCGCTAAAGGGTATCGTCGCCAGAGTCAACTAAATGTTGAGATGACTTGGCCAACCCGCAACTGAGCAGCGTGTTGCTGTACGCTCTATATCCCTTCAATTGAGGGGAGACCCATATCCTAGCAGTGGGATAGATAAGCATTCAACAGTGAGTTGTACACAATTCTGAAGTAAGTAACCGATTTCGCAATTTTCTGAATGAAAGATACAGGCGTAACTTTTTCCCGTATAGACCTATATAGAATTGCGAATGTCAGGTAAAGCGATTTGTCACGGACACCGGGACACCGTCCCGACCGCGGGACATCCATCACGCGCTCAGCGCAGAATTATTATTCTTTATATCGCATTATGTCGCACCTGCGCCCCCTCGTCAATCACCGCGCATTGATCAATCCGGATATAACCGGTTTAAGGAACAATGATTGATGTCGTTGAAGGATCCAGTTTGAATGTATAAATTAATGTATCTTAGACTTAGGGACAATGACAAAGTATCTAACGTCAGAAATATAAGAAGCAGGTCACGAAAAAAATTAGAAATATTTCATTATACATGTAGATCTGTCGACTAATAATACCTTGAAATAAGCGTGCCTATACAATTTGCATTAATTACTTTACTTAATTCACTCACGGCTCTCACTCACTCCTCATTAGCCAAATTTATGTTGTGGAGTCCTTGGTGATATCATAAATTGTGTTTTAAATTTCTCCACAAACAAAGAAGGAAAGTGAGGCTTCTCAAACACTTCCTCTCTGTCTTTATTTATGTTTTTATTACGATCATTAGAGCCAAAGCCAACCTCACCTGCACGTGGTGCACCTTGCCGATTAGCGAAAGAGACTCTGACAATGTCTCATGTCTCTCAGAGTCAAAGTAGGACTCTGCGGTCATACATATAAAATACTCACTATTAAGTTGTTGAATGAACTTCTCTATTGACGTTTTCTCGAGAGAATATAGCACAGGGTACGCTACCAAAAGGGTGTGCAGAGGTTTATACAGGATCGGCAACGCACAATGATGTTTGCATTAGTCTGATTAGTCTATAGGCTACTGTAACTGCTTTCTATCAGGCAAGCTGTATACTTGTTTGCTACTTTAGTGGAATAAAAAAAATATAGGAATACGAATTACATGGGGCACACTAAAAGTTTTGCACTTCTAGCTAATCGGAAGTATTTTAATTTCGAATGTTATATTTTTTGAAACGACTTGCAACCTTCTTAGTAATAAAAAAAAATTGGCGGGAAATCATTTGTTCATTGTTTTTTATCACACATCAAAGTTCTACGTACGCAACGAAAATGGAATTAAGTCGAAAAGATTTAAGAGCGATGATTTTTTATGATTTTAAAAGTTCTCTCTCTCCGCAAGACTGTGCCGCTCGTCTTCAAAATGCTTTTGGGAAAGAAGCACCTTGTTTAAGCACCGTGAGGCGATGGTTTGCTGAATTTGAGAGAGGTCGGGTTTCTTTACATGACGAATTTCGTGAAGGGCGGCCTTCAACTGCCGTCAACGAAAATAATGTGGCTACTGTCAAGCGGCTAATTGAAGAAAACCCGCGGATTACCTATGAGACAATTCGAGGACTATTGGGGATTGGTATGAGACAAATTCAGAAAATTTTACACGAAGAATTAAAAGTTCGGAAACTTTGTTGTCGTTGGATCCCTCATGAACTGACAGCGGAGCAGAAGCGGGCTCGCGTGGAATGGTGCTCACAGATGCTACTGAAGTACGACCACGGACATTCTAATGCTGTTTATGACATTGTCACAGGAGACGAAACGTGGATTTATTGTTTTGAACCCGAAAAAAAACAGCAATCTTGTGAATGGGTTTCTGAAAATGAGAACAGGCCAACAAAAGTGAGGCAGGGGAGAAACGTTGGTAAAAAAAGAAACGCATTTTTTTTTTTAGGTTGTGCAGATGGGACCCATAGGTCCCTCCTGCACAATTCTACTTGAAGATCAAAAGAGTGTTAATACCGAGTGGTATTCTACCATTTGTTTACCCAGGGTGTTAGAAAAAGTTTGCGAAAGACGACCAAAAAGCCGCGTTCTCCTACATCAAGACAACGCTTCTTCATACACGGCCAACAAAACAAAGTAATTTTTAGCTTCCAAAAAAGTACAACTCGTCACCCATCCTGCACATAGCCCCGACCTAGCACCCTGTGATTTCTGTATTTTCCCCAAAATCAAAGATTTGATGAGAGGTTTCACTTTTACCAACTCCGAAGAAGCAGTGATAGCGTTCAATCAGCACGTAGAAAACATGCCTTCAGATCCTGTGTTAAAACATGGTTCGATCGCATGAAAAAATGTTTAAAATGTAAAGGAGAGTATTTTGAAAAGCAATAAACATAATATTTTGGTTATAACATGTTTTTTTTTTTTTTAAGTTACGCAAAACTTTTAGTGTGACCTACGTATTCAGAGCTTGCAAAGGCACTCACCTAAGTAAACTTTCTACGTTCATATTACATTCCAAACACCTTTTGCTAAATTCCACTGTTCCCTTTCCTGCATTTCTATCAATAAAGCCATTATCCGCTGCAGTGCACACTTTATCACCCATACGAATCGAATACAGTGTTTGCCCAATTCGGACTGTCCAAATTTGGTCGTTTTACCCTACCCGGCGGTGTTTGTTTGAGTGAATTTCGATAGTATTATTATTCAACGACGCACCTGTTCACCTATCCAAAAATATGTCGGTTCAAAAATAGAGACTCATCATCATCATTCATTCATCATCAGCATGTCATCATTCATCTACACACTGCTGGATATAGGCCTTCCCCAATGCCTTCCACCAAATATGATTGTTCTTTATATTTGGGGTGTAAGTGGTTCATCAACATCTTTGAACCAAAGCCAACTTCACATGCACGCGGTACACCCTGCTGACTGACAAACGAAGCTCTGGCGAAAAGAGAGGTAGGGAGCGTAATTGTAAGCTACCCGACTGGGGAATGTACCTCCACCTCACAGAATACCGCAGCCAAACAACAATTCCCTTGAGGGTTGTTGTGTTCCTGCGAGTGAGTGGTCACCAGAAAGGAAGGAGATCAGATGCTGCGTTGGCAGCGGGGGTGGCGGCGCGCGATCGATATTTTATGTTGCGAGATTTATTATGGCTACGGTAACCGATTCAAATCAGGCAGGCCATATGCTTGTCTGCCACCCGACGTAGTATAAAAAAAAAATCCATCGCCATTCGCATCCAGCTGCTTTGTGGTAGCCTGATTTTATATAGTTTATAATAGCCTTCCTCGAAAAATAGGCTATCTAACACTAAAATAATTTTTCAATTAGAATGAGTAGTTCGTGAGATTAGCGCGTTCAACCAAACAAGCAAACTCTTCAGCTTTATAATATTAAGTATAGATAATATTACGTTTTCGTTACATTATCGTCCCAATGTAGAGCCTTCCGTCGAGATGTATTTTTTTTATACTACGTCGGGTGGAAGACAAGCATACGCCTGATGTGAAGCGGTTACCGTAGTCGGTATTAAAACTCGCAACATGGAATATCGCTCATGCGCCGCCATCCCGCTGCAAACGCAGCAACTCCTTCCTTTCCGGTGGCCTCACTCACTCAAAGGAACACAACAGCCGCCAAAGGAATTGTAATTTGACTGCGGTATTCTGTGAGGTGGAGGTACATCCCCAGTCGGGCCGCTTACAAATACGCTGTGCCCAACCTCTCTTTTGCTAGAGCCTCTTTGGCTAGTCGGCAGGGTGGACCACGTGCAGGCGAAGTTGACTTTGGCTCTAAAGATCGTAGCAAATCCCTTTCATCCATAATTATGTTAATGCAGTATCTGTTTGCGATATCAGTTAATAAACACATACCAGCGTCACTGTTATTGGATATTTATTATTTATGAGCTCGTAAATCACCGGTGAAAGCAGAGACCAAGTATATTTTAGGGGTCCATATTGGCTCACCTAAAGTTCTTTACCCGAAAATGTTCTTCCTACCGATTTGTAATCCGAATGATCACTCTTCCTAAAATCTTTCTTCCTAAAGTTTTCATTCATAAAATTTGTAATAAATAAATAAATAAATATTGTCAGACAAATTACACAGCGCCATCTAGCCCCAAAGTAAGCGAAGCTTGTGTTATGGGTACTAGACAACTGATAAACATACATAAATACATTTTTTTTTTGTAAATACATACTTATGATACATAGAAAACACCCAGACTAAGACAAACAGACATGTTCATGCACACAAATGTTTGCCCTATGTGGGAATTGAACCCACGAGCGTTGGTGTCGAAGCCGCGTCATTGACCGCTACGCCACCGAGCTCGTCAATACTACCAACGATGTCCATAACAGTCATGTGCCCGAAAATTGTAATTAATAATATTCAAATCAAATCAAATCAAAATATCTTTATTCCTCGGACTTTATAAAGCACTTAGAAACGTCATACAAATTAAATATAAGAACATGTATCAAAATCATTACATTAATACGCAGAGCTTAGATTCCATTTGCATCACACTATCTTGAATGTGAAAGTGAATTTAAGTGCCAGTTCCGGCGACAGGGCTTCTTGAGAAGAACTGGCAAGAAACTCAAGGCCTACTCTTTTACTTGCCAATTACATTAAATACAAATACAATCATTAACATAACATAACAAGAGCAATTCATTTCCAAATACCGATTAAACAATAACCGATTCACATCAGGCAGGCCATATGCTTGTCTGCCACCCGACGTAGTATAAAAAAAAATACTCAAATTACATCATTTATGTAATTTGAGATACAATAGTAAGCCTTTTGACATAGTCTAGTTTCAATTTCTTAAATTTACCCATGGATAATTTAAACGCGTCGTTTGGAAGTTTATTGTAGAAGCGTATACATTGGAACGAATTAGAGATTTTATGAATCCTAGTAATATGCACAGCTAGCTTGTTTTTATTTCTGAAATTTAATTGATGGAGGAGGATTCTTAAATATAATTGATTTTAATGGATGGAGGAATACTGTTGATTGTTGGCACTTGGTGGAACATTATTATCATAATGTTATAATAAAACACTTGTACTGTTCCACTTAATTATATTTATTTTTACCGACCGGTTTCGCCGCTAAGGCATTATCAAGGTAAACAGATGGTATTTGTGTTTCTACAAAACTAATGCCTTAAAAATAATGCCTTAGCGACGAAACGGGTCGGTAAAACTAAATATAATTAAGTGGACTCTACAGTTGTATTTCATAACGCTTTTATTCTTAAACATAATTTATTTAATATTTTGACTCATAATCAGAAAGAAAAGAAAAATTTGTAGTGAAGATTTGTAGACAAAGGTAAAGAGATGTACATTAATGTGAGAAACGCCCTGAAGTCGCTTCTGGCTCCGCTCGTGCGTTATTATGTCAACCTAGCCCGCTCGTCGATTCGCTCCTCGCTAACCTAAGAGAGTTTATAAACGACACTATTGATAATAAAAACAAATTTAAATAAAAAAGATTTTGAATAATAGTGTAATAAAAGACGGTTACATTGAGAAAATATATGAAAATAAATAATAGTACAATAAATGTTTATTGCTGACATCGAAAACACCCAGGCCAAGACAAACAGATTTGTTCATGCACACAAATATTTGTGTTGTGTGGGGATCGAACCCGCGACCTCGGAGTCAAAGTGGCCATTGCTAACCATTCGACCACCGAGCTCGTCAAAAAATAAACGACCAAATTTTTAAATGTAGAGTCGATATGCGTGTAGTTACATTGCAAGCTTTTGTTAAAATGACTCTGAAGTTATTTTATTGATGTTCCGTTTCATATTTTTCTCTACAGAACACAACTTTCATCTACATTTTAAAACGCATTTGATATTACTCTAATTTACATTCAGCCTACGAACGTACTCATCTTGAACTCTGTCAGGTCTGCGATTCATGGCTGTACTTTCTATTTATGTCCTCGACTTGGTTTCGGATTGTTTTTAAATTAAAGTTTTCTTTCACATCTTTGTCGGTTTTTATTTAATGAATATCAAAGTATTTTGACATTTAAATTTCACTTTTAATTAAATAAAGATTGTAGTTACTTTGGTACCAAAAATACCAAGAAATTTTTAAATTTTGATAGTGCAATAAAAACAGTTTATATTTTTGGTTTGATTTTCACTGTTTTACTCCCAAAACTAAAAAGATTAACTAACGGCAGTTATCATTAGATGACAGTCGTTAAGGCGATACCTGCCGTGAAAGTGGCACCACTTAATTATGTAATTAAAATTAAAAAAATGAAATAAATGGAAGTTAATATAAAAAAACCTTTGATTAATGCACCGTTCATACGGTTCTATCTAATCGATTCACTTTGTTCTATTGCTGTTTAATGCTTTTCATGAAACTAAAATTTATATTTTAGCTTCATAAAAAGCACTCAACCTTCAGTTCTTCTTCTTCAGTTCAAAAATTCAGTTCGAATCACCCAGTAACCTAAATATTCGTCCAAACCAAACTCACAGTCCAACTGTCCGAACTAATTACGAATAACATTGTTTACGGGCCCCAAAACTCAAAATTGAGCCGTTAATAACAGAATAAACTTGAATTGTGACCCCCAAACCGTAGACGTAATGAAGAAAAGTCACTTTATTAAGCCAAGTTTCCGAGTAAATTTAAATTAGATTACTGAATAGCTAAACTTTCTTTTACTCGTATTGTTCAGTTTAACAATAGTTGGAAGTTGGGCTTATTTAAAAGGGTTTTATAGACGTTAACTCCTCTAGATTTATTTACGTTCTCAAGCCATTAATTCAATGGTTGTTTAGGAAGTTTGTTTTACGAAAGAATAATAAATTTACTAAAGTAGGGAAACTTTTTTGATCTTTTTAAGTGCTTCATAGATATTTTTGAGCCAAAGCACAGTATAAGTAATAGTACTACGGCCAAAGTAAACTCACAAGTATGTGCCCTAGTTAACAAACAAAAGTAAGAAATAACACTACTTAATCCCGCCGTATTACAATTTCAATTGCAATTTTTCATTAAGTTTCAGTGAATTTCTTTACAGTTGTAGAAATGTATAAAACGTGAAACTTTGTTGCTTAAATGTACGTACAAATTCAAATATTCAATGTTCAGAAGGAAATAAATCAACAGAGAACAATCTATACTAATGAAAATTTGTTTACACCAGAATGAACTCTGTGAGTAGGTGTTAGATAACGGGGAGAGGGCCCACCACACTTTCCCACCACTGTATCTCCTGTGTAGTCAGGATTAACATCGAACCAGAAAAGGCAATGAACAATGAAATCCACTGCAGTTCCGGGGTTAACTACATCTGCCTTGGAACTCACAGGAATTTAATCAGAAAAAAAATTAGTAAGATTAGGACGGTAGGTGTTAGATAAGTTTATTTTAAATTTTTCCTTACAGTCACCATATCACCATTCACCAATGAAAGGACCGATGATCTGGTAAAGATCGCAGGGAGCTGATGGATGAAACGACACAAAATCGATCATTGTGGGTATCTGGGGGAAGTCGAGGTTCAGCTATGGTCGTCCTTTGCCTAAAATCAAGTTGTGGAATAAATCGCCTGTTAGTTTTCCCATGTGACTACAGTAGTTGCTCAGTAAAAATATGTTTTCAGCTTTTTTTTAAGTATTCCATGTTCTGGTTCCATAAGCATTCATTAACATCCTGGAATTAAGTAGGTCGTAAAGGAATTAACTTTAATTACACAAACCTATACGAAAATTTATAGCGAAATAAATCAAATTTGCGAATCAATTACTTAAAAGTGAACGTAATAATAAGTTGATTATAATTAAAAGTGAACTGTTCGTGGGATGTTAATAAATTATGTCGTTTATTTCCATTAATTACTTTTTAAAATACTGAGAGCGGTGGGTCAAGTTCTTTTTCTTTACATGAGAGGTGGCAAGCAACATGCTCGCTTGCTCCCCTCTCATGTAGATAAAGCGTATTCTGTGAGGTGGAGGTATTTCGTCAGTCGGACAGCTTAGAAATACGCTGTACGCACCCTCTCTTCCGCGAGGGCTTCTTTCGCTAATCAGCAGGGTGCACCACGTGCATGTAAGGTTAGCTTTGGCTCTAAAGATAGTGGTGAGCTACTTTTACCCCAATCCTTTGTCGCAATTTAGAATTTGCAAATAGAATATGTTCTAGATTAACATATAAAATACTAGATGTGGGCGGTAAAGTTATAACAACTAAATTATCATGTTAATTAATATAACACTGTTAAAACATACAACACGATACTGTTATTTCTAACATTCTGTTAATTTTACAAGCACTACTGCCATCAACTCAAGGAAAGTTCATTGATTGTTATTTTATCCAACCTCACTATTTGTTTATTTTAACATAATATTAATACGGTTAAAATTTACTCTTTTGTATAGAAAGTTAAAAGGCGACACAACGAAATGCATAGTTAAGTTGAATGTGCCTGAATAAATAACATATTATGCTAATTAACAGTATCCTTAGCATGTTAACTTTCATTAGCATTACCTTCAAACATCTTTAGCTAAATCGGTAGAGCTCCAGGGTTTCTACAAGCTAAGATAAACACCAGTAACATAAATCTAAGCTAAACTCTGATTTTCACAATCAAAAAATTCGATGGGAATCGGCTTCAGCTTCGGCGGTAGGGCCCCTGGTTCTGATATAACTGCATCAATCCATATTCATCCCAATGCTGTGATATGGGTCTCCCCTTAGGGTTTAGAGTCTTGCTGAATCTTTCTATTCATTGGGCCACAAACGCATGACAGTTATGTTACGCGGGCAACAAATAACACAACATAACAGACGATATCGTTGACACTATGAACATTTTATTAACTGATTCAAGCTTGAGTACCTAACTACCACTTAATACTATAAATTAATGAATGAGCTCTCCATGCGCCTGGTCGAAGCCACTGGTGACCGAAGAGCTGGCGGCTTTCTCGCACAACGGATTAGTATTGCTATACAACGAGGAAACGCTGCCAGCATCTTCGGTACAATGCCACGGGGGCCTTTTTTAGATAGGTAATATGAAGTTTTATTTTTATTTTTAATTTAGCTTCTTAGAAATAATTGTATTAGTTTTTAGATTAGTATTCTAGGTAATTTAATTTAATGAAAAGAAATTGGTTTAAAATTTACTATACACATATAAATATTTAAATCTATGACCTTAATACTGCTAGAACAGAGGTCCCCAATCTTTTTTGTCTCGTTGATACCTTGCGCACAGTACCTATTGTCCTATGCCTTGCGTGTAATATTTTCTCATTTTCCTACGTCCTCCTGCGCTACTAATATAGGAATACATATGATCGAATTAATACTTCGGGGTCGATACAGACAATTTTGGGAATCAAGGTGTCGAAGCTATCCAACACTAGTCAAAATATTTATTGGGTCACTCAGAAAAGCTCGTCAGGCCACATGTGGCCCGCGGGCCGCAGGTTGAGTATGACTATTCGAACGTACTCCACCACGCTCCTCTACTGCAGGCTTGAAAACACTTGCCTCTGCCAGCCAAAGTTTTCAAACCCCCCAAAGCGCACTTAGTAGACTTCGTTTAACGACTGTCATCCAATGACATATAACTAAATCATCGATATTAAAAACTAGCTTCGCAAGGGTAGAAGAACAAAATACATAAAATTCGCTTTCGTTTTTATGTTTTTTCTCTCCATAAGAACCTTTCTTATGCCTTAACGAAAAATAAAAAAAGCGGCCAAGTCGGACTCGCCCATGAAGGGTTCCGTAGCAGGAAGTAACATAAAAGTTGTTGTAGTTCGTTGTATTTTATTTTTTTATTTGAGTTGATTGAATGAAAGGTAAATTGCGGTTTACGATATATGACGTATTAAAAAAAACTACTTACTAGATCTCGTTCAAACCAATTTTCCGTGGAAGATTGCATGGTAATGTACATCGTATTTTTTTTTTTAGTTTAGTAAAAATGATATTATAAACCTAAAACTATTCATAGATAACACGTATGGGTTTGATGAAAAATTTTTTTTGAGTTTCAGTTCTAAGTATGGAGAACCCCCAAAATGTATTGTTTTTTTTTTCTATTTTTGTGTGAAAATCTTAATGCGGTTCACAAAATACATCTACTTACCAAGTTTCAACAGTATAGTTCTTATAATTTCAGAAAAAAGTGGCTGTGACATACGGACGGACAGACAGACTTGACGAATCCATAAGGGTTCCGTTTTTTGCCATTTGGCTACGGAACCCTAATTAGTCGAATTGGTTGAGTAATTCTCGAGTTTTGCGCTTAGCAACACATTTGGCGGTTCATTTTTATTTATATAGATAACTTTATAAATAGGCTTAAAATTAAATCAATATTAACATTAACATTTACAGTCGAATATTTCAATCCATTAAGAGTATGAATAATTCGCCAGTCCATTATCGAAAATTAAACGAAATAAGTTGATTAAAATTTTAAAAGCAAATGGAATAGGATGTTAATATTTTATACCAACACTAGTAGCCACTCGCGAGTCCGCTTCACTTTTACTCGGCGTACCTTGATGACACATACTACATACACTATCAGTATTTATTGTTAAAACTTTACTGTTTTTTTTATTTTTGATATTACGTCACATCACTTCTCTGCCACCAGAGAAGCATACGGCCCGCCTGATGTGAAGCGGCTACCGTAGCCATATTAACGCACGCAACATAAATTATCGTTCGCGCGCTACCACTCCCGCTACCAAAGCACCATCTCCTTCCTTTCTGGAGGCCTCACTCACTCGCAGGAACACAACAATCCTCAAGGAAATTGTTATTTGGCTGCGGTATTCTGTGAGGTGGAGGTACATTCCCCAGACGTTAAAAGACTCCAAACAGGAGGAGGTTCTCAATTCGGCTCTATGTTTGTTACTTAATTACTCCGTGATTTATAAGCCGATTTGAACAAAACTTTTTTTATTTGAATGAGTATACTTTCAGATTGGTCTCTATTTTTTTCATCATCATCATCAGCCTGTATCTACATACATAAATGTGGAGTAATGTTTGGAGTCGACTTTTTTTTGTACAAATTATATTTTATACATTAAACTGACAAGCGCAACGATGCCATCGATCTTCTCAATATATATCATCATCATCAGGTCATTTTAGTCTCCACTACAGGAGCACGACCCTCTCCCGTCCGTCCCAGACAGAAGGAGGATTTGGCCTACACTCCCCACGCTGGCCAGACGGGTTGGGGAGGCCTGATCGATGTTTGATTGTATTTCCCTTAGTCGCCTTGTACGACATCCACGGGAAGAGACGGAGTGATTCTATTCTAGTCTGCCGGAAACCACACGGCCACTATATTCTCACTATATATAATATCATTATGCATACATATATGAAACTAAACAAAAGCTTGTTATAAGCAAAACATTTGAATTCAGCTATTTTATTCAACAATGTTCAGCATTAGCATGATATTCAACATGTAGGTAGGAGGAACAACATGGCTACTTCGGTAAATACTGGTTTTTGCGAGATTATGTCGCACGCCCGGATATGCAAACGGGGGTATATGAGAATTTACCGCCGTTGTATGCAAAGCGGAGTTGCGGACTTTTTAAGTAAGGATTAAAAAGGAAATGCTCTCGTGTGGAACAACTTTTGTAAGCTGAGCGGAGGTTGTTTTGAGTTGGTACTTATAAGAAATGCGTCATTATATCATAATGTTATAATATAACCTTAGATTATCAATTGGTCTCCGCTCCGCTTCGACTAGATGCCGCGGCGCACTTGTAAAATGCGGCAACAAATACTACGCCGAACTCGGCGTACCCGAGCCTGTTGCAATACAATTCTTCACGCACACTAGCATCTCTGCACATCAATTGCAATACAATTCTTCACGCACGTTAGCATCGCTGCACATTGTTTTACGCACACTACAATATTGAGCACGGAGCTGTTGTTTTTAGATTGTGCGGCATCTAGTCAAAGCGGAGCGGCGACCAATTATCAATCTATGAATAAAACACTTGTACTGTTTCACTTAATTACATTTAATTTTACCGACTGGTTTCGCTGCTAAGGCATTATCTAGGTAAACAGATGTTATATGTCTACCTTGTCTCTGTTTACCTTGATAATGCCTTAGCGGCGAAACCGGTCGGTAAAATTAAATATAATTAAGTGGAACAGTACAAGTGTTTTATTATAACATTGTGATAATAATGTTCCACCAAGTGCCAACAATCAACAGTATCAACTTTATAAGAGTCATTATATTATATTTAATATTTTTATTACACTGAGGAGCTCGTTGGCATCGTTGCGCATGTCAGTGTAATCGAACACGCAAGTTAAGAACCGTAGACCGTAGTCTGTCTATAGGTGGGTCTATTTATCTCACGCTCCTCCATGCTTCGGAGGGCGCCTTAAGCTGTCGGACCCGGCTGTTGTTGGGACATTAGATGATGATCTTTAAGTAACACAGCTTTATTAATCGCTTCACATCAGCCGGGTTATATGCTTGTTTGCCACTTGCCGTAAAATACAAAAAAGAAATATTCGCCAAAAACTCTCTTGAGTAGCTTACTCAAGAGAGGAACTGGAAGCTCCACATAAAGCCGCGAGCATTAGGTAGCATTAAGTTAGTAAAAACTGTACATAAGCCAACCTAACGAGCAGCACGTATTTAGGCAACTCACACACGTGCGACTGCGCTAAACCCACCATTTGTCTTGATCGCACCGTGACTGTTGAAAAATGACGCCCGCCTGACGCGAACCGGCGGCGGTATGTCGTGAATTCGCACTTTTATTTGTATTTTAGGAGTGTTCAGCTCATAGTTATAAATAGATTTCGGGGGAAGGGGATAGGGGAGGATCTAGAGAGGAGGCTACAGTGAGGCGACGCGTTTGCGAAGCGTTTGATTGACCTCAAAAAAGTAGCTGGAAGTGGGTGGATGCAGAAGGCGGAGGATCGCATTTAAATATATATTTTTTTTATACTACCTCGGCTGACAGACAAGCATAAGGCCCGCCTGATGTGAAACGGTTACCGTAGCCATATTAACGCTCTCAATATAAAATATCGGTCACGCGCCGCCACTCCCGCTGCCAACGGTGCATCTCCTTCCTTTCTTTCTGTTATTTTATTAATCAAATCAAATCAAAATATTTTATTTGCTAGAATACAGTTAAATAGTTGTTACATTCTGATAATATCGGGTCGTGTATCCAATCTGCGTGCAGACATGCAAAATTTATTAACAAAATCAGACAAAATGAAATTTTGTTGCGCCAAATTACGATACAAGTAAATATACAGTGCGAATAATTATAATAGTAAAATGTCAATCTATACATTATTTTCATGATTTGTTATGGTCCAAATAATCTTTAATACTGTAAAAGCAATGGTCCAAGAGCCACTTCGTCAAATTAACTTTAAATTTAGCTCCTTTTAAGATCTTGAGTTCCTCTGGCAAATTATTATATAGTACTATACTCATATTATAGACATTTTTTGTATACATAATCTTATGACAGGTTGGTTGATGTAGTAAGTTTTTATATTGAGCTCTAGTATGCCTTGCTGTAACTTCACCTCGCTTTTTGTAGAAGCTAAAATTTAATTTAACGAAAGTGCAAAGCTCTTTTATATATATGCAAGGCACAGGCAGTATATTATTTTTTTTAAATAGTGGCTTACAGCTATCTAAATACTATGTATTACTTAAAGCGCGTATACATCTCTTGTGAAGTTTAAATACCTTGTCTATTGCAACAGAGTTTCCCCACAGCACAATGCCATAATTGAGTACAGAGGAAACGTAACCGTGGTAGGCTGTAAGGGCTGCGGCCGTAGATACTGTTTGACGCAGTCTTCTAAGAGCGTAAGCAAACCGATCTAGCTTTTTGCATATTACGTCAATATGTTCCTTCCAAGTAAGGTGTGTGTCCAAGGTTATACCTAAAAATTTAAATTTTTCTACTACGTCGATTTTTGAGTCATTGTAGTTTAAGTTTATTAGTATTTGTCTTGAATTGTAAGAAGTAAATGTCATGCCTTTGGTTTTTCCTAAATTAATTTTTAGATTATTATGCTCAAGCCATTCATTATTATTCATATTTAAAAAACCTGGACACATTAGACACCGTAATTTAGATTCAAACTAAGCAAAGCTTGTACTATGAATACAAGTGGTAATTATTTCCAAAACATGAGAGTCCTTGGAAGAAAACCTTTCTGAATCCGCACACTTCGCGACCATGTTGGCTCCAATGTGTGAGGATGAATTTCCTGCCAATGGCGAGCTGTGCGACTGTAGAAGGAACGCACAGACTTGGCTCTCAGTGGGGTTGAAATGGAGCAAATTTAGACACCTTGGACAAAATGTTCTTGATCTCCGACACAAATAGTTCCACCACCCGAGAACGGGGAACGTTAGCAGGGCCCATGTAAAAAGTATCCCCGGTTCGGATGACTGATAACATTCATTGCTATGGAGCAATAAATGTTATCAATGGATAACATATGATTAATATGCTGTAGGAACAGCATCCGGGACAGTACAGAGCCTTGCGAAGCACCAGCATTAAAGTCTATGTTGTCAGAGCAACTACCATCAGCCACAGCCTTTTGCTTCTGCTGGACAAAAAGCTAGCAACCCATTTGCACAAACTCCTAGGTATGATGGCAACTTCGACAAAATACCGCTGCGCCAGACCCGATTGAACGCCTGCGCTATGTCTAGGCTTACAGCCAATGCCTCACCTTGACTCTCAACTGCTGAAGCCCACGGCATGCTTTTCAATTCAGAGACACTCTATTATCACAAGCCGTGGTCCAAGCCTTGTAGACCGCATTTCTGGCGAATTTGGCTTCCCTGCAAACCCGATTAAACCACGGTCGATTGTTAACTCCTGCAGTGGCTACTAGGCGGTTTCCATGATTGTCGAACCCACGTCAGCCACAGTGGTTGCACAGGAGTCAACCCTGGGACCCCTGGGTATAAGATGCATGAAATTCACGCCGTCCATTCCAGTCTACCGACTTGTAGTACCACATACACGTCATCCTACAAGCCTACGGCCAGGTCTAGCTTAAGGCAATTGGGACCAGATTAGACAGTGGTCCGATGAACCTAAGGACACATCCACTGTGATATTGTATCCATCCGGTCGTTTAGTCAGCACAAGGTCCAGTAGTAAGCTAATACGGCCCTCAATATCTGGTATTCTCGTAGGAGAATAAAGCAGTGGAGAGAAACATTTATTAGCATTTAAGATACAGTTTATTATGTCAAAGATATAAAATAATGTGGTGACTAACTCAACCACAGATTATATAGCTTTTGATAATCGGTAAAGACTAAATATCGAAGACAAGAAGTTTCACACTAAAAAAATTTTATGTCGCCCACATTTCGTACGAAAATTCACGCAATTACTACGCCAAATAAAAAGAAATATAAAAATCAAACGTTCCAATTGCGGCAGTAAAAGCAGAGCATGGGAACACGGAAAGGCTTTTATGGTAGCCGTTTATGGGGAGAGGCATGGCTACCATTGTGTTTCATGAGGACATTAACATAATATTGATGTTTGGTGCGGAAGTGATGGCCTTCCTTGCTACTGCTGTATGAAGGATTGCCAAAAACGATATATTGATATTGGAGCTTAAATACCTATGTAGATATCTGTATATTTATGTTTTTTTATTACAAAATATTATTTGATGTCTCTATTCGTTTGTGTGTTACATCAAAAGTGTACAAAAGGGCCATCCATAAATTACGTCACACGAATTTCATGATTTTTTGACCCCTCCCCCCGTCCTTGTCACAGCTGGTCACACTTGTGAGACTCCCCCTCTCCCTAGTGTGACGTCACATATTTTGAAATTTTACATCTAGAGTTGCAAATGTTGAGTTTTTCGTTAATAGTTCAAAAATTGTGTTTTAACACTTAGATTATAATAGATTTTGAAATGTTACGTCACAAAATTTAGGACCCCTCCCACCCCCTTGTCACACAATGTCACACTTCGTCGACCCCCTCCCTCCCCCTTAACGAGTGACGTAATTTATGGATGGCCCCAAAGATGAGCTTATTTCTACACGAGATCTGTTGCAGCCGACCCTATAGGCAGTAGGAGAAACAGTCACTTGACGGATAATTACAACATGTGCGTACTTATTACGAAAGAAAGAGAAAGAAAAAAAAAACAGTACAATCAAATGATAACCCCTAAATATTATTTTTATTTTATTGAGAATTTTTTTAATTTTAATTTTATTATGATTTAGCATTGAAAAAAAATTACCTGATATAAACGATACCAAGCTATAGACAAAAACATTAGGTACGCTATGTTATGCAATCCATGGTCATCCCACTGCTGGGACACGGGTCTCGCTTTAATCGAAGGCATTTAGGGTATCCCACGCTGCTCAACGAATTGCTGGAAGTCAGTGTTTTCTTGATCTTCCAATGACCACAGCCGAGATCGACGGCTTAACGTGGCACGTAGGAGCCCGAAGTATACCCATCCTTAAGCAGGCTACGGTCAGCGTTGTTTAACTTGCGCGATTAGACTGACATGCGCCCCCAATGCCCGGGAGACCGCGCGTCAGTTCCCCACGAGCTACTCGACTTAAGAGTGCCTAAGTAGCCTGCTTGCAGGTAAATGGGGAGTAAGACCTGCTACCATCTCTGCTTCATCATCTGCTTGCGTGTCTGGTTATTTTACTGAGCGCAAGAGCGGTGCGGGTAAAGGTCCTCTCGCCTGGTTAGTATACTAGACGAGAGACTCGCAATCCTGTGATATAACCGGAAGGTTGGTGCACAGCGGTGCATTAGCTGTAGGCATAGGGTACGTTGACACACGCAAGGGCGTCGCCAAGAGGGAGCAGGGAGGGGCAGCTGCGCCCCCCTACAGATTCTATTTACTTATCAGTTTTATTTATTGTAAAGTCTCTCGTGAAGCTCTACACATTGGATTCTGTACCGTTATTATTACAATCGCTGTAGATGTAAGGCTCGCACTACAGTAAAAAGCTTCATGAGCTCTCGACTTTACCTACAATTCATACTTTTATCAACTTAGGCCAGGACACACGCAACAACATGACCTGACTCCTCAACACATGGAATTATTAAAAAGTTCACAAAAAACGTGTTTCATTTACAACGGTCCCAACTACATCGGCCAACACAACGGCACACATCGATTCATCAATGTTCTCGATTAAATCACTCGATTGCGATGCTAGTCACAATATCGCAATGAAGCGGACGCTCACGTCCGATTCTAATCAGTGAGTGAGAGAGGAATCGATTCGGTTCTAAATCAATATGCGAATGTTTTACCACTGGGGCCTATTAGGAGGTACATCACGTTGAAATACTGGACATTTCCAACTAGGTACGTATCACTACAATAGGAATGCTGCCAACGCAGCATCTCCTTCCTTTCTGGTGATCGCACTCACTCGCAGGAACACAACAAACCCTCAATGGAATTGTTATTTGGCTCCGGTATACTGTGAGGTGGAGGTACATTCCCCAGTCGGGTAGATTACAATTACGTCCCCTACCTCTTTTTTCGCCAGAGCTTCGTTTGTCAGCCAGCAGGGTGCACCGCGTGCAGGTGAAGTTTGCTTTGGTTCAAAGATGTTGATGAACCACTTACACCCCAAAACTTACAATTTAATTTTTATTGTCACCCCAGAGCCAAATTTCAACAGGATCCGTCCAGTGGTTCAAGCTGTGCGTTGATAGATCAGTCAGTAACGGCTGCCTTTTATACCTAGATATAAATAGATTTATAGATCTTCTTTTTTTGATTGGCGATGCTTTTGGTAAATATCACAATATCGAAACCTTTTTACGTGAAAACATGTATAAATTAGCTACCATACGGGAGCAATTCAAAAAATCTAATGAGAACAAAATCGGGATGCAGTTTGACTTTAGAGTTTCGAATCTATGCTCTTCATCCAAAATTCAATCAATCCACTGGATAGATGAAGGATCAAAGAATTTATTCCGCTAAGTATAGTAAGGACTATTGAACATCGCATGCGGGGGAAGGGGAAGCGCTGCCATTTTGATATAATTTTAGTGCATGTAACGTATTCACGTACAACACATGGCCGCGTCCATGACTCTCTCCATTTTTACATTTTGTTCTTATGCTACTTGAATTCAAGAAAATCCAACGGAGTATTACTGTTAAAAGTTACTTTCTCAAAAATCTCCCCAAGCCCTGAAGGCGAGTACAACGAACGTAGGAGTCCAACTTTCCCCTTACACCCCAAATGAGTTTTGTTAAAAACTCTCCTCGATGTGTCGTCGAGAGTGTGAACTAAGAAGTAGATAAAACAATGCCAGTTGGTTTTTTTCTTTTACTTTTGTCCCAAAGGGGTCGAAGTTTTATTTTGTGAGCGTTCGTCTCACAACGACTTGTGTATATAATTTCTTGAATATGTATGTCTCAAAATACATAGGTACTGACTCTGTATGTTGAGACTGTGTCCCGTCAACGATGACGCCATAACTACTAGGTACTACTACTAGTAGGCCGACGCCTTTAATGTATCGCGAAATGCCGTTTTCGCCACTGAAACGTCTGCGGGAAGCACCGCTTACCCACTGAGAAAGCGGTACGAAACGTCCCGGAACAGCTGGTACCAGCGCAGGAAGCCCGGCTTCAAAAATTTATTTTTCCAACTTCTCATTATCCAGAGCCTTGAAACTTTTATTAAAAATAAGATGGATATAGTCTAATACGCGTCAAAAATTTAAAAAGTGACACTGGCAGTACAAAATTTTTCTAAAATCAAAAGTTTTGTTTATTATACATCGTAATTAAATTGTACTAAAACGTAAAGTCACAAAAAGAATCGACTAAAAAAATTGTCTGTAAAGTCGGTTTACTGACGATAGTTGAACGTGACAACGTCATAAGAAAATACTGATGGAATGTTTGCATTTTTCAAAAGAAAATTTTAATGGAACGCCTCAGAGCGAGGTAACGCCGCATACGTCATGTTTTTTCGTGCGTGCAGCCGTCTCCATCGAATTATAAGACGTTGTCACGTCAAAAATAGTTGTCTGTAAGTCTGTTTACGGACGACAATTTTACGTGATAACGTCATAAGAAAACATCGGCCGAAGGAGTGGAAGACAGATAGCTCAAGCGGAACGTGACAATGAGTCATGCTTTACATGACATAAGTAGTTAGTCGTGCGCGCCCATACAGTCTTTTGCGATACCTGACAAAGGTGACTAAGTTGTAAGTGCGTAAACAAATATAAGATCATGTACACTTGACTTTGACTTTGACTTTTTCGTGCGTGCAGCCGGCGTTCATCGATTTATAAGATGTTGTCACGTCAAAAAATAATTCAAAATAAATTGTGTACAACAGTATATAAGTGTCATCACTTAATGGCGTATGCCGAGAACTTACCATAGAGTAGACTTTATGGCTACTCGCAGCCACTTTAGTAGAAATTGTGGTCACTGGAGGACATTGGAATGAGGGTCTTTTGGCAGCACTGTAGCGTAGCATCTTGTCAAAGGTCTTGTTGACGTTTTGTGTTGTCTTGTCGGCTTAAAGTTTCACTGTCAAAAAATTCAGTACATTTTGATAATCCCCTTACTACCATCTCATATTGCGATTCAATAACTGAATAGAACGCTTATTCATACTAATGAATAAGCGACTCTAATTCAAATTTAATAGAGTCGCTTATTATTTGGTATGAATAAGTAATCTATTCAGTTATTGAATCGCAATAAGAGATGGTGGTAAGGGGGCTGGACCCGATGCCTACCTAGCGACATCTAATGTCAGAAAAAATATCAAACATCCCCAATTGAGGCGATCTAGACTAGAGAATTGGAGTAAAAGAGATTGGGCAAGCATAACTATAGTTTTGAAAGCAATTAAAAAAAATTGGGGCCCCTTAAGAAATCAGACAGAGTAAAACATACATATTCATTGATAATGCAAAACCTACAACAAAATTCTATCAATAATGAGCCCAAGTTCTTGCTTTTTCGGTGCTGGGAATTTGGAATCTATTCAGTAACGAGCCCGGTAAACGAATGGCTAGCAATGGCGACTTTTGACTTCCGAGGTCGCAAGTTCGATCCCCGTACATGACACGCATTTGTGTGCATGGACATGTCTTTGCCTTGGGCTAGGTGTTTTCTACGTATTACATGCATGTTTTTTAAAAAAAATCTATGTAAGTATATTTATCCGTTATTTTGTACCCATAGTACCAAATAAAGGGACTAGATGGCGGTGTGTAATTTGTGTCCAAGAATATTTATTACAATTTACCCAAAGGACAAAGGGTGGACGTGTCTGGACATTCGCCCTGATGAAGGTCTCCTTTTGAGATCGAAATTAGTCGGCTTTCCCGACAAAAAGACGTGAGTGACCCGTTTAATTTATTAAATTAATTTAGTATCATGTCTCACGTGAGTTTTAATAACGTCATAATACAGTTTTTGAGTTTGATACACTGAATTATTTATAACATGAATTAAACTGAGTAATAGCTCAAAATTGTTGCTCATGCATTTATTATGATGTATAATAAATAAATATTCTTGGACACAAATTACACACCGCCATCTAGTCCCTTTATTTGGTACTATGGGTACAAAATAACGGATAAATATACTTACATAGATTTTTTTTAAAAAACATGCATGTAATACGTAGAAAGCACCTAGCCCAAGGCAAAGACATGTCCATGCACACAAATGCGTGTCATGTACGGGGATCGAACTTGCGACCTCGGAAGTCAAAAGTCGCCATTGCTAGCCATTCGTTTACCGGGCTCGTTACTGAATAGATTCCAAATTCCCGTTTAATTTATTTAATCCCGTTTAATTTATTCCCGTTTAATTTATTTAATTAATTTTGTATTATGACGGTAACTATTTTATCAAAATATAACGAAAATTTCCAATAACACAATTCCTTGAAATTTAATTTAATCAAACAATATTTCGTTCGATACAAAATAAAATAATTTCAACATAAAGCGAACCATTTGTTCGCTGCCAATTGATTACACTGTACAGTGCGGTGCAAAATTAATTACTACGACTCGATTTATCGAATGGACTCGATTATTAACAGCATCCGTGCAGAGGAATCGAATACAATTGTCGCGTTGGCGATTATGACCTGTTTCTTTATTCGAATACTGAGCATGGTTGTGTTTGCCCATGAAATACATGGTATTCTTTTTACCCGACTGCGACAGAAGGAGGGTTATGTTTTTCGAGAGTATGTATGTATGTATGTATAATTGTTTGGCACTCTCTGCAGCCTAAACGGCTGGATGGATTTTAGCTTCAGAGGTGTCGTTAGATTCGTATTTGCTGTGACATAGGCTACATCAAATATAAAAAAATGCGGCTGTGAGCCACAAAATTGTCGTTGCAGTAATTTTTTTTTTCTTATAAATATATCGATATGGGTATCAAATGACCTGATTTCAAATATATATTTGATATATTAGTTTTTGCCTGCGGATTTGCTTGTATGGAATTATATTATTGTTACGCGTGATTAATAAATCTGTTGTAGGTGCAGTCGGGTTTTTGATTTTTTTAATTAACTTATAACTTGTTTGCCTCGTTCTTTTTGTCCATGCAAAAGAGGTAATTTTAAAGTTGATACTGTTGATTGTTGGCACTCGGTGGAACATTATTATCATAATGTTATAATACTTATAATGAAGCAGTTTGACTGTTCCACGTAATTATATTTATTTTTATTTTTACCCACCGGTTTCATCGCTAATGCATTATCAAGGTAAACAGATGGTGTATGTGTTTGTTATGATAGTGGTTGTGTGTTGGTAGAAACACAAACGCCATTGTTTCCCTAGCAGCGAAACCGGTCGAAAAAATATAATTAATTTAAAAATATAATTACGTGGAACAGTACAAGTGCTTCATTATAACATTATGAGTTAATTTTAACGCTATGTTAAAATAAACAAATAGTGAGGTTAGATGAAATTACCATCAATGAACTTTCTTTCATGCTTGAGTTGACAGCAGTAAAATTTTTAACAGAACATTAAAAATAACAGTAACGTGTCGTATATTTTAGTAGTGTTATACATTTAATTTAATTAATATGATAATTTAGTTGTTATAGCTTTAAACGTCCACCTCTAATACCCTTTATAATACCCATAGTCGCTCTCACAGCTGAGCAGACGAACTGAAGGTAGGGTTGCCATGTCTAAACGCTAGCAACCAGGACAAGATGCGTGAAATGTCATCAGTGTTTTTAGTACTATTTTTTATTCTGTGACAAGACGGTTATTCGCAGCATGGAGCGGGGGTAGTGATTTAAAACTTTAAACCGCGGATTACAAATGAAACTGGCCTGGACGCTCCCCGGACGCCCTCCAAACTAGTACAAATACGGGGAAACTCGGACGAATGGCAACTCTAATGGCTTACGCTACGCCGAGCCGGGCAAGAGCCGAGCGCACGCGTGCCATGAAAAATATATCTTATTACAAAGACGTAAACAACGAATTTGACGAACACGTTTGTCGAATGGTTAGCAATGGCCACTTTGACTCTGAGGTCGCGGGTTCGATCCCCGCCCATTACAAACATTTGTGTGCATGAACATGTCTGTTTGTGTTGGTCTGGGTATTTTCTATGTATTATATGTATATATTTACAAAAAATATATATTTAAGTATATACATTTATCAGTTGTCTAGTACTCATAGTACAAGCTTTGCGCTTAATTTGGGACTAGATGGCGCTGTGTAAATTGTCTAGAAATATTTATTTATTTAATTGCAATTCTGGCAGTTCCGCCCGGATGGCCAAGACTCGTCTTGTCCATGTCACGACCGAGCTAATTATTGCATTATGTATTTCCCGGGTAATAAGATTTATTTTTCATTGCACGCGTGCGCTCGGCTCGTGCCCGGCTCGGCGTAGTGTGACCCATCCTTTATAATTAGGGTTCAATTATTGAAGGACATCTCATATGTTGAAATTCGTATACAGTTTATACTGTAGAGGGTGTCAACAAAACATATACTCGAAAAAAATACCCCTTCATTCTTCATCAGTCGGGTAAAAATTGTAGAGAAATAAATAAATAAAAACGTATAATTAAAACGCAAGTAATAATAACGAACGAGGTCGCGACGTCGCTACGAAGTCGGCAATTCGCGAAACTTTGCGAATTTGTCTTTCTTTCAATTGAGAGTTTGGCAGGAGTTTCGTCGCATTAATTAACTATTGTCAGGAGTTATAGCCGCCGAAGGGAATACGTTTTAGGGGTACAATGTACACGCAAGTCCAGATTGAACATTATTAAAAATAGTTAATTATATAATATTATTATAATTATAGTTAATTATAGAAAAATAGACAATAGTTAATTATATATATTAGCCGTGTGGTTTCCGGCAGACTAGAATAGAATCACTTCGTCTCTTCCTGTGGATGTCGTACAAGGCGACTAAGGGAAATACATTATAAAACATCGATCAGGCCTCCCAACCCGTCTGGCCAGCGTCCTCTTTCTTCTGTCTGAGACGGACGGGAGAGGGTCGCGCTCCTGTAGCGGAGACTAAAATGACCTGATGATGATCATGATGAATTATAATATATTGTAGTCGTCAACCCTTCATCCAACTGCTGGGAGATGGGTCTCCCCTCAATCGAAGGGGTTTAGTGCATACTCCACGCTACTCAACTGCGGGTTGGCGGAGGTCAGTGTTTTCAAGCCGCCTAATTAATATAAAGCAAGATCCAACACGCATGCAATACAGAGCCTACTCATCTTAGTTAGTCTTTACGATATCTGAGGGGCAATTCTCGTAATTAAAATATAGTCAAAATTCAGTTTCGATCCAATCTCGATCTCACAAATGTCACATTTGGTATTCTCGCAACACAATATGTAACTTCAAAATTAAATTTAAGCGGGATTATATCGAAATATGAGTGAAAATTAAACAAATTAAGAATGTTACTTTGCCAACAACAAGAATTTATAATAATTAATTAATGAAATCAAGTATATAATTTTAGTCAATTCACAATTCAATCTCGATTCGGTCAACTTTCAATTTGCGTTCGTAGAAAAATTACGAGAATTGGCCTTCGTCTTAAGGCGTCAAACGCGATCTAGTCCACTGGCGATCTAGTCATATCGAGATTTAGTCCTAAAACGATTTAGTCATATCCAGACTTAGTCATAAATCGATTTAGTCATACCTGCATCTAGTCTTATCGAGAAGTAGTACTAAAGCTTCTAACTGTATTGGCAGAGAGAAAAAAGACCAAACAAGAATAAATAAAAAAAAATATAATATATTTTTAAACAAATTTAGGGATGTAAGTGGTTCATCAACATCTTTGGACCAAGCCAACCACACCTGCACGTGGTACACCCTGCTGACTGACAAACGAGGCTCTGGCGACAAGAGTGGTAGAGCATGGCGTATTTTTAAGCTGCCCGACTTGGTAAGTACCTTCACCTCACAAAATATCGTAGCCAAATAACAATTACCTTGAGGGTTGTTGTGTTCCTGCGAGTGAGTGAGGTCACCAGAAAGAAAGAATGGAAAGAGCTGGCAACGGATCGGCGACTCCTTGGTGTTGCTGATCTCCACACGGACGGTGATTATTGTTTTGCATCAGGTGACCCACATGCTCGTTTGCCCCCTCTCATAGAAAAAAAAATGTAATTGAAGTTGAAATAAAGGACCACAAAGCCATTAACAATAACATTTTTTTACCAAATAAATACATATATCTACATTCTATATTTAATGCGCTGTAACACAAGTATAGCTATTGTTATGTACGTAGTGAATGATCCGATGAGAAGATTCACATCAACTTTGATAACTCCGTAAAGATAAAAGCAGATAGGTCGAACGGAAATTAATTTTAGAAAGCGTCTCAGAATATCCTTTTCCACTTCGGTTGTACCTGAAACAGCGAATAATACCCTCCGTATCAGGTCAAATTAGCAAAATGACCATGATGCATTAACGATATTTTTTTTTATATACTACGTCGGGTGGTAGACAAGCATATGGACCGCCTGATGTGAAGCGGTTACCGTAGCCATATTAGCGCTCGCAACATAAACTATCACTCGCGCGCCGCCATCCCCGCTGCCAACGCAGCATCTCCTTCCTTTCTGGTGACCTCACTCACTCGCAGGAACACAACAACCCTCAAGGGAATTGTTATTTGGCTGCGGTATTCTGAGATGCATATTAATAAAACCAACCCTTGAGGATTGTTGTGTTCCTGCGAGTGAGTGAGTTTACCAGGAAGGAAGGAGTTGCTTCGATGGCAGCGGGGGTAGCGCAAGCGATATTTTATGTTGCGTGCGTGTAATATGATTTCGGTAACCGCTTCACATCAAACGGGCGGTATGCTTGTCAGCCAACCGGCGTAGTATAAAAAATTGGTTGTCTGTAAAGTCGTTTTACAGACGATAATTTCACGTGATAACGTCATAGGAAAACATCGGCGGATGGAGTGGAAGAGAGATAGATGCGTCACAAGCTGAACGCTTGGGCCGATCGTACCGCTTATTGCTGCGGGCTTTCGCTAGGCTGAGGCGGAACGTGACAATGCGCCGTGCTTTTTCGTGCGTGCAGCTGGAGTTCATCGATTTAAAAGACGTTTAAAAAACAAACCTTCACTTAGAACTTGCTGAACTAGTAATACTTTTAGAGATTGAGCAGTGTTGTCACAAATCTCGGCCACAACGCAGGGTAAGAAACTTAACGTAAGTATTACTGATGTGACTGCCAACATGAACATCGAGACATAAACTGTAATCTGATCTCCCTGAAACAAGTATTAATCGTTAAATAATAAGGGGTTGAAAAATGCCTGAAGTGCTTCGAGAAAAGGATGGTATGGATAGCGGCCGTGCCGCTTTTTGCTCGACTTGGTGGGGGCACTGCCGTGCCCCCAGAAAAAAAAACCGACTCCAATCATTACTCTACATTTATACAGGCTGATGATGATGAAAAAATATGGGACCAATCTAGAATTATATTCTTATTAAATAAAAAAGTTTTTTGAAATCGGTTTATAAATCACGGAGTAATTAAGTAACAAACATTAAAAAAAAAACAACCGAATTGAGACCCTTTTTCCTCTTTTTTTGGAGTCGAAATAAAAAAATCTGTTTCTTTGACGACCCCGGTTGTCGAATGGCTAACCATGTACACTTTGACTCCGGGGTCGCGGGTTAGATCCCCGTACAAGACAAATATTTGTGTGCATAAACACATCTGTTTGTCTTGGTCTGGGTGTTTTTTGTGTATTATATGTATGTATTTTAAAAAAAATGTATTTAAGTAACAATATCAGTTATCTAGTATACAAGCTTTGCTTAGTTTGGGACTAGATGGCATTGTGTAATTCGTCCAAGAATATTTATTTATATTGATTTGTTTTAATTCGTTGGGTGTCAAATACAGCCCGTCGGATGTGAAACGGTTACCTTATAAACGCTCGCAACATAACACATCGTTCGCGGGACTTTACCCCCATTACCAACCCAGCATATCCTTTGTTTCTTTACTCACTCGCAAGACCACAGCAATCTTCTAGGAAATTGTTATTTGGCTGCGGAATTCTGCGAGGTGAAGGTACTGCCGAGTTGGAAAAGTTATATTTACTATGCCCTATCTCTTTTTCGCCATAGCCTCGTTTGTTAATCAGCAAGCAGAAACACGTTCAGGTTAGGATGGCTTTAGCTCAAAGATAATGTTCACGTGTTAAATTCGTTTGATAGAAACACACAATTTTCGAAAGGATGCCACTATGAAAAAACAAATGACAGTATCGCTAATTAAAAAGTATCATGTTTCCAAAGAGTTCAATTTTAAAATTCCATAATTGTTTTTTCATATTTGTAAGTGGCCAGGCAAATTAAAAAGTATTATGTTCCCAAAGAGTTCGATTTTCGAATTCCATAATTATTTTTTTCATTTTGTAAGTGGCCAGGAAAATTAAAAAGTATTATGTTCCCAAAGAGTTCTATTTTAGAATTCTTTGCTTTTATTGTAAGTGGCCAGAGCCAGAACCTTTCAATATGCCTCGCGTTAGTTAAAAAATATTTCTTGAGTACAAAAAGCATTGCTCTATGATACAATATCACTCTTTGAGAACTCTCCTTTTTTTGGAGGATGCACAGGTATTAAGTATCTTAGTCATTAATATACAAACTTAGTATTATAATCTTAAGTAATATTCCTTACCGCTATCATCATTAGGCCAAAATCATTCAGAAAACACGAAATGTTGACTAAATGAATTATTAATTTGAAGACAAACTGTAAATAAAATTATTCTTTATATTGGTGGTCACAAAAAAATAAACAATATTAATATTATTATTATTTACTACAAATATCCACTTTAGTTCAGAGGAGCTCGATGGCTTCGTTACGCATATCAGTTTAATCGATCACGCAAGTAAGCAACGTCGACCGTAGCTTGTCTATGGATGGGTTTATTTATCTCGAGCTATTCCGTGCTTCAGAGGGCACGTTAAGCCGTCGGTCGCGGCTGTTTTCATTAGATGACAGTCGTTAAGCCAAGTTTTCGGGCGGCTTGAAAACACTCCGCAGCCAACGCGCAGTTGAGCAGCGTTGTGGAGTATGCTCTAAACCCCTTCGAGGGGATACCCGTGAGATCCCAACAGTGGGATGATTATGGGTTGATGCTGACACTTTAATTCAATAATTTTAATTGGTAGCATAATGTTTAAAGGCCCCCTCAAACAGCCGCGATCAGCGGTGGCGGTGGCGGTGGCGTTCAGTTGTAACGCTAGATAACACAAGGAAACATTCAAACAAGCGCGGTCGCCGCGCGTCCAGGACGCGTCTGGCCGCCACCGCAAACCACGCCCTAGCCCCGCCCTGATCGCCACCGCGTTGGTTTGTAGTGTCAGCGGCCGCAGTCGCGATCACGGTGGCGTTCAGTTGTAAATAATCACAACTGATCGCGTCACCGCGTGACATAAGTTCAAAATGGCGGACAAAACGGAGCAAATAATAGAAATTTTAGGGGTTTAAGTGGTTCATCAACATCTTTGAACCAAAGCCAACTTCACCTGCACGCGGTGCACCCTGCTGACTGACATACGAAGCTCTGGCGAAAAGAGAGGTAGGGAGCGTAATTGTAAGCTACCCGACTGGTGAATGTACCTCCACCTCACAGAATACCGCAGCCAAATAACGGTTCCCTTGAGGGCTGTTGTGTTCCTGCGAGTGAGTGAGGTCACCAGAAAGGAAGGAGATGCTGCGGTGGCAGCGGGGGTGGCGGCGCGCGAGCGATATTTTATGTTGCGAGCGTTAATATGGCTACGGTAACCGCTTCACATCAGGCGGGACGTATGCTTGTCTGCCACCCGACGCAGTATAAAAAAATAAAAAAATATATTAAAAATTGTTGTCACATCTTGTTAATTAGAACTACACCGTAACAATGCGCGTGCTTGATCGCGCGGTATGGCTGTGATCGCTGGTCACGCCCTGATCGCTACCGCGGCAGTCTGTGTACAAGTGATCGCGCGATCAGATCACCACCGCCACCGCCACCGCCATCGCGGCTGTTTGAGGCAGGCCTAAATGCTCAATTTATTATTATTCCTCATTCAAAAAACATCAAAAATGAAATCAGAAAGAATAAAATCAAAATATTTACCGAGAATTGGAAATGATTTGACACTTCATCTGCAGCGCTTCCTAAGAATGTGTACGCCTTAAATAATTTCAAAATGTATTTATATCTCTCTGAATTCTTCGCCACCGTCGGCAGCAATGCCATTTCACCAGGATGCTCATACCATTGCATTGGGAATAAATGTTTCATTTCTTTAAGTATACCCTTTAATTTAGACCTTATAAGTAACGGTAAGAGAATCCTCCATATCATTTCGAATCCAGATATCAAATGATCCATATGGAATATGAAAACAGAGAAATCCAATGGAAATGCGTCATTTATGTTAAAGGCGAAAAGCATGACTTCAGACAATAAAATCATCCCCATATAAAATGCAGTCAAAACTGAAACTTGAACTCCGATCAAAAAGTAATCTTTATCAGTAGAGACATATTTATCAAATGCATTTAAACTTTTAAAAACTTTTACTCTCCCTTTTTCTTCAAACATAGCATTGTATAGGATAGTAAGTAAATATTCTATTGAGAAACTAATGCCGGATATAAAAGCACATTTCAATTTATTAAAATTATCAGTAATTACAATTATTGTCGAAGTAATTGCTATGCCAACTGACAGAAATTTGTAAATTATCTTCCATTTAGAATTTGTTGTACAATATTTGTTGACTCCAAGGATAAATTCTAAGACTGTTAGTAACTTTATATAAGAATATATTGGATGCATCTAAGACGTAACCAAAATCTTCTGGTCTCTGGACACAAATGATTTTCTCCTGAAGAAATAGTTATGTGAAATTCAAAACACTACCAAACAGTTTAAGTAGACCAGTAATCTAACAAGACGTAGTCAAGTTAAGTACTCTTGTAGACAAAGAATCCTTTTAGTCCTATTACTTTTATATTCCTTTACAAGTACTGTAATTTATTAAAGTTTCATTTAACTGCTATTGTCACGTTTTGGTTATGACGTGTACGATGATGAATTACTAAGGATAAATGATGGACGAATACGCGTCAAACAAAGTACACCTGGGCACTGCTTCACTGGTTGGAAATTAATCTAAGACCTGGATAATACTTTATTTTACTTAATATTATAATACTTCCTTACCATAATCGTAATATACATACGCTTATAGTGTGACGGTTTGTCCAAGTGTTGCCCGTCCATTTGTGATACCCGTTTTGTATTTTTTTTTATTTGGAAACATGACAATCTAAGGTCTCGGGAGACCGTACTTTTTCTTAACTATTTTTTTTAGAATAAATAAATATTTCTGGACAATTTACACAGCGCCATCTAGTCCCAAATTAAGCGCAAACCTTGTACTATGGGTACTAGACAACTTAGAAATGTACTTAATAACATTTTTTTTTTTGTAAATGCAAAGTTACTTATAAAACATAGAAAACACCCAGACCAAGACAAACAGACATGTTCATGCACACAAATGTTTGTTTTGTGTGGGGATCGAACCTGCGACCTCGAAGTCAAAGTAGCCATTGCTAACCATTAGGCCAGCGGGCTCGTATAAATAAATTAATATTTATTTATAACTAGCTTCCTCCCGCGGCTTCGCCCGCGATTACTTTTTTTCATGAAATCATATCCTATGTTCTTCCGAATACTTTGAGAATATGTGTACAAAGTTTCATGATGATCGGTCGAGTAGTTTCGACGTGAAAGCGTAACAAACAAACTCACGGTCACATTTATAACACATAAACATTGTAAACTATTTTTATTAATTTAACAATAAAGCTATTTTCGTTTGGATAGCTAACATCAAATTACTTTTCTAATCTAATTATTGAATTCGTGAATTAAATTAAGAAATCACATTGAAAACATAAATACTTACAAATTCCATCTGGTAATAACCTGATAAAGACTTATAATTCGTCATAGTCATCTACAAGAATTGATGAAAGTTTGTTCATTATAATATAACCTAATCGAAAAAAGCCCAAAACCATTACGTAGAATCGATCACTGGGCAGTACTAGTTCCATAGACGTATAATACACTATGGTTTATAGACGGCTATTAGGCGTGGAAAACATAAGATAGAGAATAATTATATCAGATGTTTTATAGCGCTGTTGTATACCGGGTGTCCCACGGTCATGCTCATGCCACATGGAGGGAAAGTATATTAAATATTAAAGATAGAATAGTTTACTGAAACATTCAAGATAGTGTGATGAAACTGAATCTAAGCTCTGCGGATTTAGAGTAGTAATGATTTATACATGTTCTTATATTTAATTTGTATGACGTTTCTAAATGCTTTATAAAGTCTAAGGAATAAAGAAAAAAAAAAGAAAGAAGACATCATTTATTTTTTTATTATTATAATTAGAACTGCATTCACAGATTTTTTGAAAATCCCCTGCCTCAACTGGGAATCGAACTCGTGAAATGTAAAAAAAAAACACATGTATTTTATTATAACCTTCGAAAGGGTTAATCATAAGGATTATTTTTGCCTGAATAATCTTTCGCATTTAGCATATATGCAATACGCAACGGCAGTTTCAGGGCACAAAATAACAAATTAAAGTAAAAAAGTAAAGTTTCCACCACACTATTTGACCATTACAATTTTGGACTTTCACAAAAAACGCTCCATAGAATAGGCTACTAGGTTATGACGTCACTGGTTTGTATTATGTATGGAATAAATCAGAATTTTATACGAGAGCTATCTTAAATATTACGTTTATGTAATTAGTACTCGTATCATTATTCATACTTTTGGACTTGGAAAATGGACTTTCCTGCCAAACTTTGATCGACCCTAAAATAAGTCGGACGGAAGATATTAGAATGAACTCAAACTGTGGATACGCGGGAGAAAATCTCTTTTTTTATACTACATCGGGTGGCAGACAAGCATACGGCCCGCCTGATGTGAAGCGGTTACCGTAGCCATATTAACGCTCGCAACATAAAATATTGCTCGCGCGCCGCCAACTCCGCTACCAACGCAGCATCTCCTTCCTTTCTGGTGACCTCACTCACTCGCAGGAACACAACAGCCCTCGAGGGAACCGTTATTTGGCTGCGGTATTCTGTGAGGTGGAGGTACATTCCCCAGTCGGGTAGCTTACAATTACGCTCCCTACCTCTCTTTTCGCCAGAGCTTCGTTTGTCAGTCAGCAGGGTGCACCGCGTGCAGGTGAAGTTGGCTTTGGTTCAAAGATGTTGATGAACCACTTACACCCCATAGCTTAACTCCTTTAAACACACCCCATTGTACAATCAAATAAAAATACAAGGTGGCTGCCATGTCGGTCTTGTGGGCATCATGTCAAACTATTCCACTGATACACTCTCCATTGTAAAATTTCTCAGACTTAAAGGTTCTAAACCCCCTGTCAGTTTGAATTTTGTCAACAGTCCTCCATATGCAGCCGTACTTGAGCTTTGTACACAGTTGTTTTTAAGTATTTACCACGAATTGAAGTACTACTTCGCTCTGTTATGTACACATAGTTCCTTCGCTAATTTGACCTTTTCCAGGTGACAAACTAAATATAATCGGGAACTTCGACTGTAAGGATTCTAATACTTTTGGCGAAGATAAGGAGTGTATTCTAAAATTGATGTGTCACTGCGAATGGGGTTTTCTTTGCGGTAGATGCGTATCTTCTTGGGTTTGAATTGGACTAAGTTTTGTCGCCCCCAATCGGACACTATATATATATATATGCCCTCGATTTCCGATACAAGTTCTCGATCTCGATCTCGATTGCAACCCACCTCTATCAGAAAGCGAAGGATATGAGCGCGGCCCGTGAATAAATTTCCCCGGTGCTGTCGTCCGCATAGCAATAAATGCTGTCAATAGACAACATATCATTGATATGCAAAATAACACGTCAAGAAGAACACACGCCAACATTAATGTCGTGTTATCGGAGAAACTGCCATTTATAAAGTCTCTAATGTATCTGTTGGTCAAAAAACGAACAATTCATTCGAATAAATCTTCAGGCAGTACACCGTATGAAGGCAACTTCGAGAGAAGACTGCGGTGCCAGCCCCCATCAAACGCCTTCCCCATATCCAGACTAACAGCTAATAGCTCACCTAGACTCTCCACGACTACCCAGCAGTATGTAATATACACTAGAAGATCACCAATTTGACGACCATAGCGAAAGCCGTATTAAATGATCGCTGACCTCTCGCGTAAGCGGAAGCTGATTCCGATCGAATATTTTGATTTCCAAAAATAGGTCTTAGGTTTAAGTTGTTAACAAACATTTTTAGCTTTATCTGTAAACCTCCAAGGTTTCTGCTAGCTAAGTTAAACACTATTGCCATTAATCTATTCTAAAGTTTGATATTTGCAATAAAAAATCCAGTGGGAATCGGCTTCAGCCTCGTCGGTAGCGCCCCCAGGTCGTGCTCTTCTAGGTATCTAAGGAGCCAGTTGTTTATCACGCGCTCCATCACATTGAAGATAAGGGAGGAAACTACGATAAGCCTGTAATTCGAAGGGTCTGATCTGTCGCTCTTTTCGGACACAAGATGGCCGTTCGCGATATTTGCCTTGTGGAGTACGAGATTGCGGAAAGCCACTTTAGCGTAGTGTAAAAAATATATGAAAACAAGTTTCCAATCAAGGTCGTACATAGGCTGACACTGAGGCGGAAAAGAGACCTACATATTCCTGTACAATTTACACACGGCCATCTAGTCCCAAACTAAGCAAAGCTTGTACTATGGGTACTTGATAACTGATATTATATTTTTTTTTGACGTGACAACGTCTTATAATTCGATAGAGCCGGCTGCACGCACGAACAAACATGACTCATGCGGCGTTACCTCGCTCTGAGGCGTTCCATTAAAATTTTCTTTTGAAAAATGCAAACATTCCATCAGTATTTTCTTATGACGTTGTCACGTTCAACTATCGTCAGTAAACCGACTTTACAGACAACCGATTTTTTTTTTGTAAATACATACACCTAATACATAGCTTGATCGCTTCTATGTCTATTAGGTATGAACTCCTAAGTTTATTTCCACAAAGACAAAAGTATTCGTATAACATAAATATCACGAAAGTAAAAGCATAAAACCTCCTTAAAGAAATTATCAAAATTTTCAAAATAAGCGATCCCTTGCTTGTGCTTATTACGTGACGAAATTTTGGCGGAATTTTTTCAGTTATATCTCGAGGCATTTCAAAGTTTATCCTTAAGACTCAACTTAAGTACAGGAGCTAAGTTATGAGTCTCTTGAGCATAATTAGCACTTGGGATACTGTGGGAGTTTTCAGCAACTTTATTTCGGTAAGTTATTAAAGCCTTCTTTAACTTAAGTAATACAGAATTGGTAATAGGCAATATGACTGTAATCATTTGTGAAATAGAATGAAGTCGGTTTCGCCTTTTGTGTAGCCACAAGGCAATCGAACCATTTAATTTGTGGGAATTTGGTAGACATTTAGTGTCTGTGATTATGGTATAAAATATAAATAAATATAAATATTCCTGGACAAATTACTTACTGCCATCTAGTCCCAAACTAAGCAAAGCTTGTATTATGGGTACCAGATAACTGATACTATACTTAAATACATACTTTTTTGTAAATACATACATATAATACATATAAACCACCCAGCCCAAGACAAACATATGTTCTTGCACACAAAATGTTTGTCATGTGCGGGGATCGAACCCGCGACCTCGGAGTCAAAGTGGCCATTGCTAGCCATTCGACCACCGAGCTCGTCACATACAAGGAATGTTCTTTAGTCACAAATATGGTCACGTGATTTGAACTTGTCCACGTCATCAGCTGTATTTTGTATGGAATATGACAGATTTTAACAACGATACTCGTGACGTAGTCTTGACAATATACAGAAAGAACATACCTGATGTTTTTCTACCATGATTTATTTTGATACGATTTTGGGGTGTAAGTGGTTCATCAACATCTTTAAACTGGTAACGCGGTGCACCGTGCTGACTGACAAACGAAGCTCTGGCGAAAAGAGAGGTAGGGAGCATAATTATAAGCTACCCGAATAGCGAATGTACCGCCACCTCACAAAATACCGCAGCGAAATAACAATTACATTGAGGATTCCTGCGAGTGAGTGAGGTCACCAGAAAGGAAGGAGTTGCTGCGTTGGCAGTTGGGGGTGGCGGCGCGCGAGCGATATTTTATGTTGCGAGCGTTAATATGGCTACGGTAGCCGCTTCACATCAGGCGGGCCGTATGCTTGTCTGCCATCCAACGTAGTATAAAAAAACAAAAAAAAAACCATGAGTGTATCTTTAGAGCTTAAGCCAATCTCACCTCCACGTGGTGCACCTGCCAATTAGAGAGGTGAGGCATGGCGAGCCCGACTGGGAAGATACCTCCACCCCATGGAATACCGTAGCCAAATAAAATTACTCGTGAGGATTGTCGTGATCCAGCGAATGCGAGACCGTAAGACTCAGAGGAATTACCAGCACGTAAGAGAATTCTTGGCCGTGTGGGAAACCACACACTATGTATTATAATATAATATAAATAATGATAGCTAATGGCCGTGTGGTTTCCGGCAGACTAGAATAGAATCACTCCGTCTCTTGCCGTGGATGTCGTACAAGGCGACTAAGGGAAATATATTATCAAACATCAGGAGGGAAATATATTATCAATCATCAAGGATCAGGCCTCCCCAACCCGTTTGGCCAGCGTGGGGAGTGTAGTCCAAATCCTCCTTCTGTCTGGGACGGACGAGAGAGGGTCGTGCTCCTGTAGTGGAGACTAGAATGACCTGATGATGATGATGAGTGAATTCTATTTGTGTCCTTGGGTGAAATCCCTGCTATGATTTTCCCAGGACTACTGTATGGTTGGTATAGAGTGAGTGATGTTCATAGGTTGCGATAGAAATAATAGGCTATTCAAAAATAAATATAAATAATTAATTGGCCTTCAGTCTGAAAAGGGCCCCGCTGACTGTAAAATCTCATTTTACCAATGAACCTATCGAGGTAGAAATTTAAACATATACAATCAATAACAATTTGAATTTGAATTTGAATTCGACTAACTAGGTCTTAACGTGATCAGGCGAAGGGTCCCGCTGGGTCTACGGGCATAAAAAATGTAGATCCAAATATGAGCATCTATAAGCCGCAGAAGTAGCTTTACATCAATTCCTTAAACCTACACTATAAAACCTACACTATAAACCCTGTGCACGACAGAATAAATTAATTAGAGTAATAAAAACAATTATGTATACATAGTAAATATAGCGCAAGTCATATAAAAGTATAACCAAATACCTAAGATAGGAATAAGTGTTTTCGTTTTCGTTTTTGTATTAGATATAAGTATATGTTAAAATATGTAAATGTTATAAGTATAACTGTAAAATTGAGAAATAAAGAAATTGAAGCTTCGTGTAAATTATTACCCCGTAGAGGTGTGACCAGCGCGGCGGCCGCGTAACACTGGCAGCGAGGGGCTCACGTCAGGTTATATTTATAACCTCGCATGCGAATAAAAGAGACTACGAGCCCTCGCGCACAGGCCGACCGCCTTAGGGTGATAATTAATACATAAATATGGAAAATAGATTAAAATTAATAACGTAGTATAAGTTAGAATAAGTAAAATGTATTAGTTTGTAAGAAATATTAAGAAATAAATAAACGATTCGCTGAGGGGTGAGGAATGCAGGCGGGGGCGGAGGTACGCCTCCGCCCAGTATAAATATAGGATCGGGTCGCCGTACAAAACGGTTCGTTCGCGCCGTGTCGTTGTTCGCTCTGGTCGTGTCGCAGCAAGTCCCAGCACATCGTTCCTGGTCGACGTCGCTAGCGCCCCAGAGCGTCGCGTACGCCCGTTCTGTGCCGCGCGTGTGTACTCCCCCGTCGAGCCGACGCTCCGGGGTTGAGGAAAGCGTCGCAACCGCGTCTCCGCCGTCGGTGTAGTGCCGTCTCGTTCTGGCACTGTCGCCCGCGAGCCGTCGCGTCGTCCTAGTGTTTTGGTCGCCACGCACCGTCGCTTCTGCGCCCGCAGCGCACCCTGCGGACAAAGAAGAAACTAATTGGGGTTTTTGTTTCAAAAACTCCCAATTTAGTTAATTATTTGTGTTCTTGTTTTGTAAATTGTATCGTTCCATCAAGGATTGTGCAGTCCGTGTTCGTTTGTGTTAATATTGTCCCAGTGGTTGTCCGTGATTGTTGTAAAAATCGCCTTTGTGTTCCCCGGGCTCGTTTCGGCCGAGCCGGGCTTGTTTTCGTTGCCAACCCCCGACCATAGTAGGGAAGGGGTGGACAACAATCCTTTATTATTGGTTGGAACTCGGATTTCATCCGGAATTCCAACCAATAATATTTGTATAGGGCTCGTTTGGGTGTTAGGGATACACTGTATTATATTGTAATAATCACAGTGTATCACACTATCGTCTAAGCGGGCTTAGACCCGCCATTCACGATGTCGCAGAGGGATCCGAGGGGACCTCCCCCTCCCCCCCGCAAAACCCCGTATGGTCAGCCGACCAAAAGTGCGTCCAGTACTGCGCCTGTAAAGGGCAAAAAACCTGCAACTTTCCCACCGTTGGCTCGTACATGTACGCAGCTAAAGTTTAGCGGCAAGGGACCCGCCACAGCTGGCAGGGTGTCGGCCTCCGTGTCCGGCGTCGCTTTGGCTGGCTCCAGCCACGCATCCGTAGCGAATGCGGGGATGGAAATCGGTCGTTCCGGCGCCGGGCAGACTGCTCCGGCGTCCACCAAAAGAGGCTTTCCAACGTCGCCAAATACAACGTCTAATGATGACAAAAAACCTAAGACAAAGTCTAATTTATCCGACAGCGAGTACGAGCTGTCGCAGAGGATCAACACCGGCAACTTAGATCGACGCAACGAGTCGACACCGCTTCCGCAACGCAGCAGGCAGCGCCACAGCGCAGGGCACTCGCCTGTTCGTTCGGCGCACACATCGGCGCGATCGTCGGCGTCGGGCAGCGACAGCGAGGCCGAGGCTGTCAGCGAGTCCGAAGCCGAAGTAGATAGCGAAGAAGAAGAAGAAATCCATCAAGGGCAGTCAGGTACCCAAAGCGACGGCATGGACGCTCATAACGAGACGTCATACCGTCAGCTTAACATTACCCGCCGTAACTCATTAGATATGTCGGCTAATGCGCTGTCTTACGCCGCCGCGGCGGCTCAGGCGTCGAGCCAGCCGCAGTTACAAGCGTCGGGACGACCCCCCACCCCTCCGACTCAATCCGAGGCAGATAAGGCGAAGGGATATCCGCCTATAATAATAGAAAATTTTCCCAATTGGGCACAGCATTTCGGAGTGCTACGTAGCCAGTTGGGACACCCGCCAAACGCGCGTCCTTATCATAAGGGCGTGCGCATATTACCTAAATCCGCTGCGGAATATAGGGCTGTACAGAAGTACTTGAAGGAGCTAGGTAGCCGCGAACCACAGCTGTCGTGGTATTGTTTCTCGGTAGCCGAAGAGCTACCGACTAAAGTGGCAGTGCGCGGCCTGCCACTAAATACAAGTGAGGACGACGTGGCCGCGGCCTTAAATTCGTTAGGATATACGGTCACGTTGGTGCGCGTCATAACGCCTAAGTTTGGCAGAACAGGCGCAATCTTCCATGTACAGATGGAGCACCTCTCCGCCGCGGCACTAGAGCGCTTGTACGCGGTGGATGAGCTACTATACATGCCAGGAGTTAGCATCGAGGCGTGGCGTTCCAAGAAGAGACTGGCACAATGTCACAGGTGTCAGGGGTTTGGGCATGCCTCATGCAATTGCTACCGCCCTACCAAATGTATTCGTTGTGCGGGCGAACACGTGGTAGCAAACTGCCCGCTAGAGAGAGAAGCGATTCCCAACTGCGCAAATTGCGGCAAGCCACACCTAGCAAACGACAGGCGTTGCGCAATATTAAGAAGGGAGGCAAGGCGCAAGGGAATTCAGCTCCCTGGCGCGCCTCCCCCTCGTTCCACTAATTTCAGGAGCCAAGCAAACCAACCCCTAGCCACTCAACTCACCGCTGAAGAAATCGCGGAGGGGTGGCAAACGGCTAGGGACAAGAAAGGACGACCCAAAACGGCCACAAGAGGCAACGACGAGGCAGCAGTGGCAGCAAGCCAGCATGCGGCGCCAACGACGCTGATGCCGCCCGCCAACCCCGGCGGAGCGCGTCAACGTCAAAGGAAGCGTCGCGGCCGCAAGCGCGCCGGCCAAACCGCCGGAGGCGACTCACAGCCCGCCACTAGGCCGCAGTCGCGGGCACAGTCGCGTGCACAGTCGCGCAATGCGTCGCCCGCTCGCGACAACACAGTTTTCCCCTCACAGGTACGTCCCGCGCCTATGCAACAAAATTTAAAAAACCCGCCTTATGGCAAGCAATCACAGGCTACAACGGTCGAAGTCCCAAGTGTGAATTTTTCAAACAAAAATATAAATAAAAATATTAAAATGAATTCTTACAAGGCAAACGCCGACTGTAGGTCGGCGCATGACTCGTTTGTCCCACGGCCGGCTCCACCGGCCGTGAATAGGCTACCTACTCGCCCTAGTCAATCAAACAGTGAATCTATGTCGGTGCTTGTGGGCATATTAATAGAGCTGTTAAGAAGCATCGCCGCCGGGGTCGACATCTGGACGGCGGCGACGCAAGCCCTAACAAAAATTGTAACTCAGTATGGATAGGGATCAACTAAGAGTGGTATATTGGAACCCCGGGGGTATAACAGGAAAAGCTCCGGATATTAGGCTGCTCGCTCAGGAGTATGACCCGCACGTCATACTACTGGGCGAAACTAAATTAAAACCTAGCGCGTCGTTCCGCATCCCCAACTACTTTGTGTACCGTAGAGATCAGGTGTCGCCGAGAGGGCCAGCTTACAGAGGTACGGCGATACTAGTACGGCGCAATGTTGTACACGAAGAGTTGGATCTCCTGCCTTTTGAGTCGCTTGCCAGCATAGGGGTGCGGCTAAAGGCGGGGGATGTAGAGATGCGGATCTACGCATGCTACCGGCCCCCGGGCCCTATTCATATTGGTGATTTCAGGACTCTACTCGCAGGAGGAGGCGCTGTATTGGCAGTAGGTGACTTCAATGCCAAGGACCCGCTCTGGGGATCGCGGGTCACCAACCCTGCGGGTAGAGCCCTGAAAATAGAAGCTGAAAATCAGGGAATCGAGGTCATAGGGCCACAAGCACCGACACACGTCCCCTCCAACCCCCGTCATAGCGCCGACGTACTAGACGTCGCGCTATTAAAATCAATTCCGTTTTTCACGTCGGTTGAGGTGCTATATTCGACGTCGACTGAACATCTCCCAATTATGGTGAAATTAGATTTGGGCGCTCCGCACACGATTGTGCGCCCTCCACGTTACAGGGTCGATTGGGAGATGTTCAGGGACTCCTTGACGGACTTCTCCCTCGAAGGGTCGCTTATGACACCCGACGAGGTAGAGGCAGCCGTACATATTTTTACTAATAAAGTCACGGCTGCCAAGGAAGCTGCAACCACCCCTGCGCCTACCACAGCGAAGCGGCGCGGGGATCTACCCAGGGACATCAGCGACTCACTGAGGGAGAAGAGGGCGCTCCGGAAGCTCTGGATACGGACGAGGTGCCCAACCGTCAAGAGGGAACTCAACCGACTCACAAGTCAGCTGTCGGATAGAGTCAAGGCGTGGCGAGGCGAGTCCTGGGAGGCCCTGATTGACACGGTCTCCGAGGACCGCGCCAATCTCTACCAGCTAAACCGGCAGCTGACCAACGCACGTCCACCCATCTGCCCGCTCTACGATACAGCGGGCATTAGGAAATTTTCAGCGGCCGATAGAGCGGAAGTACTGGCCGACCACTTGGCTGGCACATTCGTCCCGAATCCGGTGCCGCCCGAGACCGCTGCAGTCATCCGCGAGCATCACGAGGACGTAGAGCGCCGCGTCAGCGAGTTTCGAGAAGCACCGGTACCTACACTAGCGGGTGATTTGTTTATTTCCCCAGCCGAGGTGCGTCGCGTTCTACGCTGTCTGCCTAGGCGTAAGGCGCCGGGTGCGGACGGAGTGACGAACGCGATGCTGAAACAACTGCCGCGACGGGGAATCGTGGCTATAGCAAAAATAGCCAACGGTATGCTGCGGACGTGCCACTTTCCGAGGCAGTGGCGTCCGGGGAGAGTCATTGTCCTCCCCAAGCCCGGTAAGGACCGGCGCTACCCTGCAAGTTATCGACCTATTACCCTCTTGGCGCACAGTTCCAAGCTGGTGGAGCGTCTTGTGCTGCGTCGACTGCGTCGCTACATAGTCCCTAGGGATGATCAGTTTGGTTTTAGGGAGCAGCACTCGACGACTCTCCAGTTGGTGCGCGTGCTCCATTATTTGGCCGACCATCGTAACCGTGGCCTCACTCCGATCGGAGTGTTTCTTGATGTAGAGAAGGCCTTCGATCGGGTGTGGCACGAAGGACTCATCTTTAAATTACTGGAGAACACGAGCACGCCGCCAGGACTTGTGCGCCTAATATCATCATTCTTAAGTGACAGGACATTCACCGTACTTGTAGAGGGTAGTGAGTCGCTACCTAGGCCTATAACTGCCGGAGTGCCGCAGGGTAGTTGCCTGTCCCCGGCACTGTTCGCGGTATACATAAACGACTTACCTAATAAACACGCTGTTAAAAGACGCCAGGGGGAGCGTGAGATTATGACTGCTTTGTTCGCAGACGACAGCGCCTTCTTCACTGCAGCAAAGAAGCCCAGAACAGCCGCGAAAGGGTTGCAGCGGATGCTGGACGTGCTGCCTGCCTGGCTCGACCGGTGGCGCGTGACGGTCAATGTGGGAAAGACTGTCGCGCTACTGGTTGGCCGCAGGAGCGTCCCACCCCCGCTTACACTACGGGGACAACCCATCGCGTGGGAGAGCAGGGTGCGGTACTTAGGGGTGCACATAGACCGGTCGCTGCGCATGGTTCCGCAAGTCAACCATGTGACCACGCAGGCCAGGGCGGCCCGCGCCGCGCTGCGGCCGGTCCTATCGTCACGATTGCCTATGCGGGCTAAGCTAGGTATATATAAAACTTACATAAGAAGCCGATTAACATACGCGGCCCCCTCTTGGTACGCGCTCTGCTCTGCGACGAATAGGAAGAGGATAGAGGCGCAGCAGAATCTCACGCTCCGACTCTGCACCGGCGCGGGGCGATACGTCGCCAATGACGTAATTGCCAGCGGTCTGCGCGTGCAATCGGTGCATGACTTCATTGTCGACACGACCCGTAAGCTCTTGGATCGTGCCGACAACTCGCCTTACGTCCACCTTAGGAATTTGGCACCATTGCATGCGCGACCACCGGATTCTACTGTACATAAGGGTCCTCGAGATCTCTTGATAGACGCGCAGGTAGCGTCCAATAGTCAACCACATTAAAAAAGGCTAAAATTATTAATTTGTTAAAATCAAAAATAAATTTTTAATCTTAAACTCTAAATCTAATTTAAAACTAAACTCAGTATTCGAGCTAAAATAAAAATAAAAATAACTTCTAAATGTTGGTTAAAAATATTCACAATATAAAAATATCCAAAAATAACTTCGTATAAAATTTATATACAATAATAAAAACAAAATAGATACACACAAAACATAAAAAGTCCTAAGTGTAGTTGTTCTCTTTATTTCAGGTAATGCATTTGTAGTGATATGCCATTCAAGCATATCACTACAAAAGCAAAACTAATCGAACTTGGTATCTATAAAAATAATAACTATAAATTAAAACAAACAAAAAATATATAAAATCTTTGTAGTCGATTTTTCTTACAGGAAATGCATTTGTAGCAATACGCCATTCAAGCGTATCGCTACAAATGCAAACATACTCACCAAGTGTCGTTGTGTCCGTTTGTGTGTCGGTAGTTGTTGGGTCGTAGGCTGTCTCCCTCTGCTTCCCTGGCGACTGCCCCTTCCCCTCCCCTCCTCGTCGAGGCACTCCCCAGCTAGGGACGGTCCGTGGCGCGGGGTGAGTGCGCAGGGTTGCATCCTAACGGGGGTGCAACAGTGCGCATGCGCCGGCGCCACGACCCGTTTTAGGCGTAGGGGAAATGTAACTTAAACAAAAATAAATAATAAATAATTACAGCTAGTATAGGTTGTTAATGTCGTTCAAGTCTCTTGTTGAGTGTAAGTGTTCTCGCTTGGTCGAGCGGAGTGGCGAATGCGTGCCTAGGCACGCTGCCGCCAGCTGCTCGGCCAAGCGAAACCTAAGTGTATTGGAGATTGTGCGGGCGTATGTATGTAACCCCAGGGGTTGCAAACATGCGCTCTCACAATCGTCCAACCTAGGTATTTGTTCGTGTTGGTGTTGTAATATGTTGAAAAATATAATGTCAAACCTAAATGTGTCTTAAATGTATCAAATAAAATATTGTGTTCGTTGGTTCGTTTTGTTTGGTATCATGTCTGTCCTTTCATTCATTCATTCTTCCTAATTAGTCAGTCGGTATTCATTTAAATGTTTTTCTTCCCAATCCGCTCTAGCGGAGTCAAGTTTCTCGGGGGTTGACGCTCCCGAAGTATTGCCCGAGTAAAGAGTTTTAAACTCGAAACTCGTACGCGCGCAAGCGCATGTCTCTACTGACTGACTGACCGTACAAAACATTCTGCGCCCGACCACCGACCGAGACGGACCTGCCCACAGCCGACGGACCTGCTTGCAGTCCCGTCGTCTCGTGGTCTTTTTCGTTTCGCACACGTGTTCGCTCGCCGTCCTAATTTCCGACCTATTTTGTGTTGGCCACACGTGCTTCGTTGCGCCGCCGTCGCGTTCGTTTCTGGATTCCCGGAATCCATCGCCCGCCGGCTGAGAAATCGCCGCGGGCCGCGCGCGTTCGCTGCCTTCAGCGCTGCACTTCAGCCGTAAGCGCTTGAAGCCGCGTGTGGTCGTCGTTCTTTTACAGTGACGTCAGTGCTGTCTCACGGAGTGTTCGTTCAACCGCGCGCGTTGTGTGGTGTTTGTGCATAGTGCGTTTTGCCCGTGGCGGGCCTCCGGCCCGTTACTGCCCTCGCCCACAGGGCCTGTGTTAGTGATCAGTGCTAAGTGATAGTGCTTGTGACTATTGGATTGTCTGTCCCCTATTCAGGGCGACTCTGGTGAGTCGTTTCACTTACACTCGTAGTATAGAGTAGTTATTTTAGGTACCCACCCCTCCCTGTCTAACAGGGAGGGACCGCACACCAACACAGGCAACCGGGTTCGACTCCCGGCTGCCTTGCCTTCCCCGTTTGCTCGCCTGCTCTGCCGCCACGATGGCGCAGGGCACAATGAATGAATTCGTTGAATTCATACAGTCAAATTTCCCCGACGTTTTGAAAGCCTTCAGCGCTTTCAAAAACTCAAGGTCCAAATCCCAGCCTCCCTCAGAGGCTTCAACTGCCCCATCAGGGCAATCAGACTCTGAATCAGATTCAGATTTAGATTCCCCTCTCTCCCCTGACCCCTCTGGTCAGGTTATGGAGACAGACATGGCCCCTCTGGCCAGTCAAACTACAACTGATGAGGATGGCTTCACCACCGTCGACCGTTCGCGGAAAAATAAGCGCCACGCAGATTCGGGCACCGCTGCCCTTCCATCTAAAGCCCTTAGGGCTTCTGAGGGCGACTCTCGCCCAATTCAAACCAACTCCCAGTCGCAGGCTCCTTCTGAGCACAAAAAACAAAAAGCCCCGCCCCCGATTGTCATCCAGGACAAATCCGCCTGGATTCCGATACATGCCGCTTGCCAACAGCGTGGCATTAAGATCTCCCCCGCGAGGGACTCCGCTCACGGCCTTCGCGTTTTCGCTGAGACGGTGAACGATCACCGTGCGCTCTCGCAGTTACTGCGTGAACGCAAAATCTCTTTTCACACCTACGCCCTCGAAGAGGAGCGTATGCTCCGCGTAGTCATACGCGGCGTCCCCAAAGAGATAGGCGAGAAATATATTCTCGCTGATCTCAACGAGCAAGGCCTGCCAATTCACGAGGTACACCGTATGTACCGCGCACGCACACGCGAGCCCTACAACATGGTGCTCGCCATCCTCAGCCACTCTCCTGCGGGCAAAAACATTTTTAAACTTTCGAATATCTGCGGTCTCCGCGGCATTAACGTGCAACCCCAGCACAAAAAGGCTCCCGGGCAGTGTCATCGCTGCCAACTTTACGGGCACTCGGCCCGTAATTGTTTCGCCCGCCCCCGGTGCGTTAAATGCACGGGGGATCACGGCACAGACTCGTGTCCCCGCGCCCCGGGCACGCTAGACCCCCCGTCCTGCATCCTGTGCGGGGCAGTGGGACATACCGCCAACTATGGCGGTTGCCCCAGGGCCCCGCGCAGGGTAGGGCCGGCGGCTCGCAGCGTTCCCAGAGCGCCCCTATCTAGGACAGCGCCTCCCCCATTAAGGGGTTCGGCCTTCCCTGCGCTGGAGCGCAGGCCACCTCCGCCACCGCCAAACGCGTGGGTTAAACCCCCACATATCTCGGCTAAGCCGACATCTCAGATTCCGCAAGCTCCACAACAACCGTCGCGGCAGGGCCCGAGCCCCGCCGCCCCCGCTCCCCCCGCCTCCTCCGCGAGCTCCCACCTTAGTGTCGTGGTTGATTACGCACGCCACATCGGCCCCCACATGGGGGAAATTAGGTTATTAGCTGAAAAGCTAATTAGGTCCGCGAATTCGCCGGAGGACCGGCTCGCAGCCACCTGCGAACATTTCGCAGTGCTGGAGTCGGTGTACTCTTACACCGTACCAAAACATTTCCGCGCTTAGATGGGTTCTACGGCCCATAGGTCCAAGCCATCCTCAATAAACTTTGCATTTTTTAATGCAAACGGCATCGCCCGTCAGCGTGACGAGGTGGCGGTCTTTTTAGCAGATCACAAGATAGATTTATTGTTAGTACAGGAAACGCGACTTTCACCTTCGCATCGCAATCCTAGGATTGCTAACTACAACATCATTAGATCAGATAGGGACAGCTACGCCGGTAGCGGTACCCTTATTTACTATAAAAGATCTCTGTACTGCGCGCCGATACCAACACCCGCGCTCGAAAATATGCAAGCCTCGGTACTACGTTTAGGAATGACGGGCCATCCGCCCATCACCATAGCCTCCATCTATCAGCCCCCAAATAAAGTTTTGCTAGAAAGAGACCTCCAGGCTCTCTTTTCGTTAAGTAACGCCGTCATTCTGGCAGGCGATTTTAACTGTTTTCACACCCAGTGGAATAGCCACTCAAACTCGACCAACGGTATAATCCTGGAGAAACTGAGTGATTCTCTTGGATTTGACGTTATTGCTCCAGCTTCCCCTACCTTCTTCCCAACAGTTGTAGGATACAGACCTAACGTTCTGGACTTCGCGCTGCTAAGGAACATAACCCTCAGGTTATGTTCGTTAGAAGTGCTATCAGAACTTAGCTCTGATCACAGACCTGTCCGAATGCAGTTCGGACCTCCCGCTGACCCACTGACTGACCCGCCTAAGACGGTGACGGACTGGTCCAAACTCGAGAAAGCTCTCGAGTCGACCTCCTCACCGGACTTAGACAAAATCCCCGACAATATAGTTACCTCCGAAGATGTAGATCTGGCAATCGACGCCTTCACCAGCCACTTGCAAACAGTCATCAAGGACTGCTCCAGGGAGCCACCAGCGACGGACGAGATCCGACGTTGGAGGCTGCCTGAAGACGCGAGACGACTGCTGAGGGAAAAGAACGCCGCCACAAGAGCATACGATTCATACCCCTCCGAGCTACACCGGATCCAGCTGCGTACTTTACAACGTCAAGTAAAGACTCGCATGAAGGAACTGCGTGATGAACGGTGGAGTAACCTGCTCAGCGACATTTCGCCCTCCCATACAGCTTACTGGCGTGTCGCTAAATCTCTCAGATTGGACCAACAGACTGACATACCCCCCCTGACGCGTCCCGACGGGACCATTGCTTTTGACGATGACGAAAAAGCTGAATGCCTTGCAGACAGCCTGGAGAAGCAATGCTCTCCTAGTCTAATACAAACTGACTCAGACCATATCCTAAAAGTAGATACCGAGGTAGAGCAATTCTTCTCCGCCCCTCCGGCGACTCAAATCACCCCTTTCACTCTGGAAGAGGTTCGAGAGGTCATATGTTCGTTAAAGGCCAAGAAAGCACCGGGTGCTGATGGCATTTCAAACGGCGTATTCAAACGCCTACCCGAATTCTTATTGTTACTTCTGGTTGCCATCTTCAATGGAGCCCTCGCAAATTGCAAATTTCCGGCCGCCCTGAAAAATGCAATTGTCATAGGTATCCCCAAGCCAGACAAAAATCTGGCGGACCCCGCTAGCTACCGTCCGATTAGCCTTCTCTGCGTAATAGGGAAGGTATACGAAAGACTTCTCATCTCGCGTATGCGGGATTTCACCGATTCAAATAACACTATTATAGATGAGCAATTCGGTTTCAGAGCTGAACATTCTTGTGTTCATCAGGTGCACCGCATCACGGAGCACATCCTTTCCGGCTTCGCGAAAGCCCAAGCCACCGGAGCTCTATTTTTCGATGTAGCGAAAGCCTTCGATAAAGTCTGGCATAACGGTTTATTATATAAACTCACAAAAACAGGTATGCCTGACAGTCTCGTGCACATCATTCGAGACTATTTGTCAAATAGGACATTCCGCTACAGAGTACACGGCACTCTTTCAGAGCCCCACGCCATTAGAGCAGGGGTCCCGCAGGGGTCAGTGTTAGCCCCTTTCCTTTTCTCGTTATACACTAACGATATCCCCAAGACTAAATACGTCGAGTTAGCGCTCTACGCCGACGATACGGCTCTTTTTACGTCATCTACTAGCAAATCACTTATTTGCAGCAGACTCCAAAAGGCAGCTGATAAACTCAGTGCCTGGTTCCGTCTTTGGCGCATTGAGGTAAATCCTCAAAAAAGCGCCGCCGTGTACTTCACGCGCGACCCTAATGGGATCGACAAACCCGATAGGAACAATCACATACTACGTCGGATTACAATGTACGGTGACCCCATTCCGTGGGCGAATCGTACAAAGTATCTAGGAGTCATTTTAGACTCAAGTATGACCTTCGGACCTCACATCTCCAGAGTTCGCAACCGGGCAAAATTCTACCTTTCCCGGCTTCACTGCATGATCGCACATAAGAGTATGTCACTTCGTAGCAAGTTGACACTCTACACTGCATGCATACGTCCCGTTATGACTTTTGCAAGTCCGGTTTTTGCTCACGCGGCAAAATGCCATCTTACTAAGTTACAACGCGTTCAGAACGCTTTTATGCGTAAAGCCGCGAACGACCCGTGGCTCCTCAGAGTAGTTGATCTGCATAAAGATTTTCAACTCCCTTCGATCGCGCACTATATGAAGGAAGCGTCTAGGCGTTACTTCGAAAGTGCGCAAAACCACCGCAACCCCCTTATCGTCAAGGCCGCCACCTACCGACCGCTCGGTAACCACCAGCGTCGTCGCCACCTCAGACGCCCAATACTTGCCGTCTCCGACCCAGACGACTGCATCACAGTCGCTAACGCTTGGACTCTAACGGACCACGTGAGGACTTCATCCACACGCACACACGTAGTTCGACACCGCGCCCGCCGGCGGACGCGACGTACACACACACATCCGTCTGCGCGCTACACCAGGTACAGACATGTACCTGGGCGCTTCTCTCCAGCTATCACATAACCATCGTGGGATAGTAGGTTCGTTTACACTCACACAGTGACACCACAACTCTTTTCTAGCATAGGTTAGAATAGGTCCCCGTTTCCCCCCGCGGTCTCCATTGGCTTCAGGCCGGCCAGCGTCGCTCACACCTCAGCCTGCTGGGGTGTGAGCGGCGCTAGTCTTCAGTACCGCTTTTTATTTTTGTATGTTCACAGGGTTCCAGCGCCGCTCCGAGTCGACCTCGCGCACAGCCTTGGTCGCCATTAGGGTTAGGATAATAGGGTTAGGGCTCCGGGTCTAGGTCTATAAATCTTTCCGATCGCGATGTGTACTCTGCGACGACCTGGAAACCGCCTCGCGGTAGGGTCCTCTCGAGGACCCTCGCCAGATCGTCGCAGACTACATACCTTCTCAAATCTTTTTCCTCTAGCGTTCCGTTTGCGCTTTTAAAGCCATCGTGGCTAAAAGTAGTTAGGCAGGCGGTTTTTAGTCAGTTAAAGCCTGATTCGCCCTTGAAAGGTCAGTCTGGTATCAACCAGGCTGAGGGGGTGTCGAAGGGGATTTTCCGCCTCCCTCCAGCACGGCTGGGGGGTGCCCCCGCGCGCGTCGGGCGTCAAAAAAAAAAAAAAAAAAAAAAAAAAAGCCGTACAAAACACAACCGATCGAGACTCCGAGCGAAGCAGACCACTAGAAGAAAATAGAAAAAAGAAATCAAGAAAACTAGAAAACTAGTCTACTGACTGCATTCCTCAACCCAGCGGCGCTACAAAAATAAAACGGTGTATTGTTTCTGACACCGCACCACCGCATCGGTGTATCGTTTCTGACACCGTTACGGCTCACCTCAACAACGTCAAAATTTATACAGTCCACTCTTTAACATCGAAGGCCCACGCTACAACCGCAACATTGTTTGGTCCTTCTGGAAGCCGGATCACTGAACTAGAAGAAAGAAAATTACAAGATGGTCGTCACTAGAAGCGAACACGGAAAGAAGACTTCAGCTTCAGCTACGTCAGGCAGCGGCGACACCACAACGACACCTGAAACAGACGCAACAGCGACCACGTCGGGCACTGGCACAACGGCGACCTCGTCAGGCACGGGTACTACGGAAGCTACGGCCGGCACCGGCACAACCACAAACACCGGTGCAACGGCTTCATCCACCGGCACGGCAAGGCCACCAGACACGTCGGGTATCAAGGCAACACCCGCCGCCAGCACCGCCACAGTCATCGAGCGTCAGCAAACAGAATTGATGCCGCCACCAGCAACTACGGAAACGCTAAGGCCCGCTCGGTCACGCCGATCTGAAGCCTCCCGCAAGAAGCTCCTCGCGGAGTTGGAGGCTAAGGAAAGGCTGGCTGAGTTAGAGCTGAAGCGGATCCGCGCCGAAGCAGCTTTAGAACAAGCCAGACAAGCCAGATTAGAAGCTGAATCTTCATCGGAGTCAGAAGCAAGCGATGACCTAGCGCCGCAAAGGATATCCGATTGGTTCGAGAGGCAGCCCACACAGAAGAAGCAGCTGCCGCCCGTGGAAGAGGCTGACAACGCACCGCCGGCAGAAAGAGACACAGCGATAGAGCTACATCCAGTCAACGAAATTGAAGGGGGCCTGGCTGCACGCACATACACAATGCGCGAGCAGCAGAACAAAGAAGCACAGACCCGTCAAGTTTCATCGATGGACGTTACGTCGCTGGCCGCCGCGTTAACAGAAGCCATCCACACCAGCAAATCGAAGAGGAATTATATACCGGACTTGCCTCAGTTCGGCGGCCTAACTACAGAATGGCTGCCGTTCAAGGCGAGTTATAGCGAATCCGCAGCGAGCTTCACGGCGAGCGAGAACGTCGCCAGAATAAGAAGAAGTCTAAGGGGAACCGCTTTGGAGGCAGTCAGTGCCCTCCTCATCAGTCAAGCCCACCCCGAAGTCATCATAAGCTCGCTGGAGAGAAGATTTGGAAGACCTGACACATTACTTATGTGCGAAATGGAGAAGATGAAGACTCTCCCTCGACTCGCGGATAGCCCGCGAGACCTGTGCATCTTCGCAAGCCGCATCGCTAACACCGTAGCTACGATTGAATTACTGAAGCGGCCGCAGTACCTACACAACCCCGAGATACTGCGACTCGTCGTCGACAAGTTGACGCCTATACTACGGAACAAGTGGTACGACTACGCAGCTACGAGCGAAGATACGCCAGAATTAAAGAAAATAGCAGAATTTCTCAACAACGAAGCCGACAAATGCGCCCCTTACGCAGCGCCCGAGTCGACTAACGAGAACAGAAACATAAGAAGAAAAGTTGAACGTGCTTACACCGTCACTACAGAAAACAACGCGGAGCCTACAGAAGAAAAGACTTCGTGTGCCTGCTGTCAGGGACATCACCGGCTACCAGCGTGTCCGCGATTTCTCAAAGCAGACACGAACGAGCGCTGGGAGATCGCGAAGAAGAGTCATATATGTTTCCGCTGCCTCGTCAACAAGCATCGCCGCTCCGTATGCCGCGCCAAAACCTGCGGCCACAACGGCTGCCCTATGCGCCATCATCGCCTCTTACACCACGAGAGACCACCAGCAAACGAAGCAGCACAGCCACGGCCACAAGACAAAGCCGAACAAGTCGTCGCGTCGGCGATTGAACAAGTAGCAAGCAACAAGACGAAGGCAAGCCGCGCGTATCTGAAAATCACACCAGTTACGCTGCGCGGCCCGCAAACTACAGTTCAAACCTACGCGCTACTCGACGAAGGGAGCACCGTGACTATAATAGATTCTTCGCTAGCCAGCACGCTCGGCCTTGATGGACCTACAGAACCGATGTGGGTACAAGGAGTGAGCGGGACAGAGATAGCACACGACAAAAGCAAGAGAGTGAACGTCAGCATAAGGGGCAGACACACCGACAACGAGCTGCAGATACAAAACGCACACACCGTCGCAAGTCTGGACTTCACTACTCAGTCAGTGAGCGAGCAAGAAATAAGGGGCTGCTCACACCTAGAAGATATCAAGCACGAACTATTGTACATCAACGCCACACCCAAGCTGCTGATCGGGCAAGACAACTGGGAGCTCATCGTATCGCGCGACATAAGACAAGGACGGCGCGATCAACTCGTCGCTTCGAAGACTCTTCTGGGATGGGTGCTACACGGCTGCCGTACTTCACAAGCGGCGCCTGTAGCATTCTGCTGCACGCACCTCACACAAACCGAGCATGCAGATCCCATAGAAGAGATGATGAAGAGGTACTTCGCTCTAGAGTCGCTGTCTATCGAACCAAGGAAACAGGATAGCGACCCCGAACTACAAGCGCTCAAAATATTGAAAGAAAAAAGCCGGCGTCTACCCGATGGCAGATGCGAGACAGGACTACTGTGGCGCGAGCAAGTTACCAATGTACCTAGTAACCGACCGGACGCGCTCAAACGTCTATACACACTCGAGAAGAAACTTGATCGCGATGAAAACCTAAAGAAGAAGTATGAAGAACAAATTACCAACATGCTGTCGTCGAACTACGCCGAACAAGCAACAGCACCACCCAACGAGAGAACCTGGTACCTGCCGCACTTCGCAGTCTGCAACCCGGAGAAACAGAAGATACGAGTGGTCCATGATGCTGCGGCTAAATCACACGGCCGCAGCCTCAACGACATGCTCCTACCCGGGCCAGACCTACTGCAGTCACTACCAGGCGTCATCATGAGGTTCCGTCAACATGGCATTGCTGTATCGGCCGACATCAAGGAAATGTTTATGCAGATCAAGATCCGAGAAGAAGACAGAGACGCGCTCCGCTTCTTGTGGAGGGGCGGCCGGCGAGAGGGCGCACCGGAGGAGTACCGTATGACTTCCGTCATATTCGGTGCATCGTCGTCGCCATGCACGGCACTCTACATCAAGAATAGAAACGCACAAGAACACGCGGCCGAATACCCAGAAGCCGCGCGAGCGATAGAAAGAAATCACTACATGGACGACTATCTCCAAAGCTTCCAGACGACGGGCGAAGCGAAGCGGATAACTAGAGACGTCGACTACGTGCACAAACAAGCCGGTTTTCAGCTACGCGGATGGTCCACAAACAACAAAGAAGCTGTCAGTAACGTCGCAGACTGCGTAGAGCGAGAGGGAACTACAGTCGCCATCGGCGGGAGCGAGATTGAGAAGACACTCGGCTTGCTATGGCACACGAAAGAAGACTGCATTCGCTTCAAACTCAATGTACGCAGAGCTCCGCCCGAGGAGCTCTGCGTACATTGAGTGATTGCGGCGGCGAAGCGAAAACGAACCCGAGCAAACGAAGAAAGAGACGGAAAATGGAACGAACCCGCACCTCGAAACCGCAAGCCGGCCAAACCAGCCTCCGCGCCTGAAGGGAAAAACAAGTTTCTCACGTTGGACGCGCAGTACTTGGTCGCAGCAGAACAATTATGGATCCGCGCCTCGCAGGAAGATAGCTATAAGGGCGAGAAAGAGAGAATAAAGAAAAACCAAACGCCGACTAAGAATGATCGTCTAGCCGCGCTGAGTGTGTACATCGACGAAAATAATATAATACGCCTCAATAGCAGAATAGCAGCGGCCAACGACATACCTCAAGAAACGGCGCGCCCGGCTGTGCTACACGGCAAGCATAGCTACACCAAGTTGTACATAGCCTATGTACATGAAAAGTTACACCACGGAGGATCGGAGATAGTCGTGACCGAGCTGCGCCAACGTGTGTACATCATGAAAATAAGACCAGCTGTGAAAGGAGTCATCGCCCGCTGCGCCGTCTGCCGTCTGAAGAAAGCAAAGCCTGCGGTCCCTTATACCGGGGATCTGCCGGCCGCACGATTAGCTCATCATGTACGACCTTTCACCTTCGCAGGCCTAGACTATCTCGGACCCTTCGAGGTAACAGTGGGCCGTCACCGAGAGAAGAGGTACGTCGCGCTCTTCACGTGCATGACTTCGAGGGCGGTTCACCTGGAGGTCGCCGCCTCACTCAGCACCAGCTCCGCCATCTGCGCCCTCCGCCGCTTCATGGCCAGGCGAGGGTGCCCTACCGAGCTGTGGAGCGACAACGCCACAGCCTTCCGAGGTGCAGACCGCGAGCTCACCGAGGCGGTGAAAGAGGAAGCCGCAGCGCGCCGCATCAACTGGCGCTTCCTGCCCCCTGCCGCTCCATTCATGGCAGGGGTCTGGGAGCGCATGGTGCGCACGGTGAAGGAAGCCCTACGAGTCACGCTGCACGAGCGTTACCCGAGCGACGAGACGCTGCAAACACTGCTGGCCGAAGTAGAGATGACGGTCAACTCTCGACCGCTCACCCACGTTGCGGTCACCCCCGATGACCCACCGGCGCTGACCCCGAACATGATCCTGCTCGGGCCCGACTGCCACACGCCCGGCCCCGGCACTTTCACCGAGCACGACGGCGACGCGCGCCAACACTGGAGGCGCGCCCAGCTGCTCGCCGACACCTTCTGGCGACGCTGGGTGCGCGAGTACATGCCGCTACTCCAAAACCGGCGGGAGCCTCACAGCAGCGGCGTCGGTCCAGTCGTCGGAGACGTCGTGATCATCTGCGACTCCAACCTACCTCGCAACACGGGGCCACGGGGACGCGTAACGAAGACCTACCCTGGCAGCGACGGCGTGGTACGCGTCGTGGACGTCACCACCAGCAAGGGACACATTCTGCGGCGGCCCACCAAGAAGATCGTCGTGCTACCAGTGGGATCGCAAGGCGACGGCGGGAGAAATGTGCACGACAGAATAAATTAATTAGAGTAATAAAAACAATTATGTATACATAGTAAATATAGCGCAAGTCATATAAAAGTATAACCAAATACCTAAGATAGGAATAAGTGTTTTCGTTTTCGTTTTTGTATTAGATATAAGTATATGTTAAAATATGTAAATGTTATAAGTATAACTGTAAAATTGAGAAATAAAGAAATTGAAGCTTCGTGTAAATTATTACCCCGTAGAGGTGTGAACAGCGCGGCGGCCGCGTAACACTGGCAGCGAGGGGCTCACGTCAGGTTATATTTATAACCTCGCATGCGAATAAAAGAGACTACGAGCCCTCGCGCACAGGCCGACCGCCTTAGGGTGATAATTAATACATAAATATGGAAAATAGATTAAAATTAATAACGTAGTATAAGTTAGAATAAGTAAAATGTATTAGTTTGTAAGAAATATTAAGAAATAAATAAACGATTCGCTGAGGGGTGAGGAATGCAGGCGGGGGCGGAGGTACGCCTCCGCCCAGTATAAATATAGGATCGGGTCGCCGTACAAAACACAACCGATCGAGACTCCGAGCGAAGCAGACCACTAGAAGAAAATAGAAAAAAGAAATCAAGAAAACTAGAAAACTAGTCTACTGACTGCATTCCTCAACCCAGCGGCGCTACAAAAATAAAACGGTGTATTGTTTCTGACACCGCACCACCGCATCGGTGTATCGTTTCTGACACCGTTACGGCTCACCTCAACAACGTCAAAATTTATACAGTCCACTCTTTAACATCGAAGGCCCACGCTACAACCGCAACAAACCCTAAACTATAAAATTGTGGTTCCACGCATCCACGCTCGGTTCAGGCGGAACGTTAGTCATGTTTTCTAGTGTCGTTTTCTCGTGTCGTTTTCTCGTGTCGTTTTCGAGCAGCCGAGGTTCATCGATTTATAACACTTTATCAGGTCAAAACGTTTGGGGTGTCAGTGGTTCATCAACATCTTTGAACCAAAGCCAACTTCACCTGCACGCGGTGCACCCTGCTGACTGACAAACGAAGCTCTGGCGAAAAGAGAGGTAGGGAGCGTAATTGTAAGCTACCCGACTGGGGAATGTACTTCCACCTCTCAGAATACCGCAGCCAAATAACAATTCCCTTGAGAGTTGTTGTATTTCTACGAGTGAGTGAGGTCACCAGAGAGGAAGGAGATGCAGCGTTGGCAGTGGGGGTGGCGGCGCGCGAGCGATATTTAATGTTGCGAGACTTGCGAGCGTCAATATGGCTACGGTAGCCGCTTCACATCAGGCAGGCCGTATGCTTGTGTTGTGTTTGTTATCAGTAGGTTATAAATAAGACTCCAATTGCTTGTGTACGACTGTCGAATAATTTTAATTTTGATTTCTTATATACAATATTTTATAAGGTAAATAGATAATAAGTAGAACGAGTAAATATCCAATCAGCGCCTTGCTCATGTATCAGCTGAAGAAAGAGAGGCTGCATGTTGTTGTTATCGCTGTCTCTGTCGCACGTAGATATAGTCAGTTTCGCTCGCGTCGGTGGCTTAGTATTGAGGTGTCTACGATGCGTGCGCGCCGTGCCGATGAATGCATATTTTGTCTCCACAGTACCCCCCTTCAAGTGAAACGTACAACACGACGAATGACTCTGCCGGCTCGCGTAGTGTATGTTCTGTCTTGCGCAGGAACGGTCGTCGGCTGTGTTGCAGTTATAGGGTTTCGAGTTTCGTGTTTCGAGTTTTCGTCTTCGTTCGGCATGTGTGCGGGTTTGAGGCGATCTAACGACACTGTTGCAAGTCGAGTAGGCAGCTTGATCTTGAAAAATTTTTCATGGCGTTCTATGACTTCATAAGGTCCTTCGTATGGTGGTGTAAGTGGCTTTTTGACTGCGTCGACTCGCATGAAGACGTGTGTGCATGTCTTGATGTCTGTAGGGACGAAAATGGCTCGGCTTGTTTTTCTGTTCGACTTGTTCGGTGTGATCGATGACAACGTTTCTGTGAGGCGTCGTACAAATTCGGCAGGTTCTTCTTTTGACGTTGTAGGTGTGAAGAAGTCACCTGGTAGGCGTAGTGTTGACCCGTAGATGTACTGTGATGGACTTAGATTGTTGTCTCTGTTGATCGCAGCACGTAGTCCCAGTAAAATTGTAGGTAAGTTTTTAGACCAATCTGTGGTATTTCCATAAGCCATTAGCGATGTTTTCAGACTGCGGTGCCATCGCTCGATCTGGCCGTTGGACATTGGATGGTAAGCAGTGGTCCTTATGCGCGTTACGCCCAGTCTCTTCATTAACGAGTTGAATAGTTCTGACTCGAATTGGCGTCCTTGGTCGGTGGTAATTCGTAGTGGGCATCCAAAGCGGCTTATCCATCCGTCATATATGGCTCGGGCAACTGTTTCAGCAGTGATGTTTCGTACAGGAATCGCTTCTGGCCACTTCGTGCATCGGTCGATCATTGTCACGATGTACTGGTTTTCTTCTGAAGGCATCATGGGTCCGACAACGTCGACATGCAGATGTTGCAGTCTTGCACTGTCTTGAAATTCGCCCAGTGGTGTCACTGTGTGCCGGTTTATTTTGCAGCGTTGACATTCAAGGCAATTTTTTGTCCAAGTTGTGATGTCCTTATTCATGCTTGGCCAAAAATATTTTTCAGTCATTTGTTTTCTTGTGCTTCGTATACCGGGATGACTCAGGCTGTGCAGCGCTTTGAATGCAGCTGCGCGGACTGCGGCAGGTAGGTATGGTCGCGGTGATGACGTAGACATCTCACAGGTGATTGGTCGTGTAAATCCGGGAAGCTGTATGTCGGCAAACTTGAGATTATTTTTCTTTTTCAGTTCTTGAAGCTCGCTGCATACTTGTTGTTCTTGTGATACTGTGTTGTAGTCGATGCTTGAAGAAAGTTCAATCTCGGAAATGCGCGATAACGCATCTGCGACTGTGTTATCTTGTCCACGTACATATCTGATTTCTTTGCAAAATTGGCTGATGAATTGCAGTTGTCTCTCTCTTCTAGGTGTGTCATTCTTGCTTGGTGCTTGAGTTAGTGCATAAGTGAGTGGCTTGTGGTCGGTGTATACAATGGCCGGAGTTCCTTCGATGTATCTTCTAAAATGTTTTATAGCGGTGTATATAGCGAGTAATTCGCGGTCATACACGCTATATCGGCGTTGTGTTTCACTCAGCGTCTTCGAAAAAAATGCAATTGGTTGCCATTGATTCTTGTTTTTTTGTTGTAGGACTCCTCCGATACTGCAGTCAGACGCGTCGCTCATGATAGACAGCTCGGCGCCTGGTATCAGGTGTGACATCAGTGTGGCGTTCTTGATGCTTTCTCGACATTGTATGAATGCTTCTTCTGTGCTCGGTGTCCATTGTATCGGTGTCTTGTCTTTTTTTTTAGTGTTGTGAAGTAGCTTGTTTAACTCGTGCTGTTTATCGGCTTGATGTGGTAGGCAATGTCGGTAAAAATTCAGCATGCCAAGGAAACGACGAAGTTCTTCGATGGTTTTCGGCTTTGGATATGATGAAATGGCTTCAATTTTCTCGTCCAGTGGTCGGATGCCTTCTTCTGAAATCTCGTAACCGAGAAAATTGAGTTTCTTTCTACCAAATTCGCATTTTTCTGTACTGATGCTTATGCCGTACTCGTCTAGTCGCTCGAAGACTTTTTGTAGGTGCTCTCGGTGTGTCTCTTCATCCGGTGAAAATATCAGTAGATCATCGACGTAGCAGAAGGTGAATTCGCTTAGTCCTTGAAGTACTTGGTGCATGAATCGCTGATAGCTTGAGCTGGAATTCCGGAGTCCGAAGGTCATGACCATGAACTCAAAAAGTCCGAATGGTGTAGTCACGGCAGTCTTCTGTATGTCTTCTTTGCTATGCATAGGTATCCAGTAGTATGCTTTTTTGATGTCTATCTTGGAGAAGATCCTTTTGTTGTGCAGTAATAAGGTGAAGTCTTGAATTCTGGGCAGCGGGTAGCGATCTGGCGTTGTAACTGCGTTGAGTCGGCGATAATCTCCACATATACGTAGCTGGCCATTTTTCTTCGAAACGACGTGTAGTGGGCTTGCCCATGGGCTGTCTGATGGTCTGCATATTCCCATTTCAACCATTCGTTCGAATTCTTTCTTCACTTCTTGGTAGCGATTGGGTGCTAGTGGCCTTGGTCTTGCAAATAATGGCGGTCCAGTTGTCTGTAGGCGGTGAGTTACATCATGCTTCGGTGGTTTCTTCATTGATAATGGTCGCTGAATATCCGGAAATCTCGCCAAGAGATCGTGGTATGGATGAGCTTGGTTGACGATGTGGACAGCAGGCACTTCGCTGCGGCTGATGGGAGCGTTGACGGATAGCTCCGTGACGTTGTCAATCAGCTTTTCTCTTCGCAGGTCAATCAGCAGGTTGTGATGTCGGAGAAAGTCAGCGCCGAGAATAGATTTCTTGATGTCAGCTACGACGAATGTCCAGGTAAAGGTGCGACGTAGACCAAGATTGAGCTTCAATGTCTTCTCGCCATATGTTTCTATTGTCGTCCCATTTGCTGCATATAACTTGTAGTTTGAAGCTATCTTTTTTCGCTTCGATTTGACGGCCAATACGGAAATTTCAGCGCCGGTGTCGACGAGGAATCGTTCTTGCGAATAGCGGTCGTAAACACATAGGCGGTTGCTTCTGCTGGGAACACCGACGTCCGCCACAGTCGGTGTCGCATCTAGTTTTCCGAATGATATTTTCTTCGGCAGCACGGAGATTCGCATCGTCTTGCTTTGTCTCCAAACTTGAAGTGGTAGCGGCATTCCCAATCAGTGTCTCCGGGCTTCTTTGAACTGCGACTGTTTGAGCGTGAGCGGCTTCTCGAAGGCGGTCGTCGTCGAAATGGTCGGTGGCGCGTACGTAACTCCGAAACTTCAGTACGTAGTTCCGCAATCTCGAATGTGAGTTTTTCAAAAATCTTCAGTAACGTGTTGAGATCCGTAGGATGTGCTTGTGACGGCGGTGGACATGACGATACTGCTGCAACTGTGATGGGCTCGGTGCTAAACTCCAGCATGCTGTCTGCCATGGCTGCGAGAGTGTCGAGTGATGCTTCTTTGTTGATGGACAGCGTTGCACGTACGTATGGAGGCATGTGATTTAGCCATTCAATACGTATGCCTTCGTTAGTGATCATGTTGCCACCAAGTTCTCGCATTCTTCGTAGCAGCTGTGACGGTTTTTGGTCTCCCAATTCAAGTCCGCTGATGAGTTTTTGAAAATTCTTGACTTCTGACGTTGCGTATACGGAGAGTAGACGGGCCTTTAAAGCGTCATATTTACCACTGGTTGGTGGATTAAGAAGTATGTCGCTTAAATGACCGAGATCTGTTGTCTGTAGCTGTTGTAACGCGTAGCGGTATTTTTGTTCGTCGCCGGTCTTCAGTGGGTTTACAATTGCTTCAAAATGCGCGAACCAGACGTCAGGTTGTTCCCGCCAAAATGGCAGTAATTTTGAGCCTAACGAAATCGCTGCGAGATCGAGTTGCTGTTGAACCGGAACGTCGGCTTGAACTTCAGTTTTGTCCATTTTCAAGTCGGGTGGTCACCACTGTTGTGTTTGTTATCAGAAGGTTATAAATAAGACTCCAATTGCTTGTGTACGACTGTCGAATAATTTTAATTTTGATTTCTTATATACAATATTTTATAAGGTAAATAGATAATAAGTAGAACGAGTAAATATCCAATCAGTGCCTTGCTCATGTATCAGCTGAAGAAAGAGAGGCTGCATGTTGTTGTTATCGCTGTCTCTGTCGCACGTAGATATAGTCAGTTTCGCTCGCGTCGGTGGCTTAGTATTGAGGTGTCTACGATGCGTGCGCGCCGTGCCGATGAATGCATATTTTGTCTCCACACTTGTCTGCCACCCAACGTATTATAAAAAAAAAACAATTATTGAAAAGTTGTAGATAAAATACCTCCCTGTGTGTTCACTTAGTTTCATTTCATTACTTACTGCATGTATCAATGCGTAGGTATTCAGTACGCGCTTTGTGGCCAGTTTTTACTGCCGTGATGTTCACCAACGGTTTGTCAATATATAAAATGTTATAAGCTACGTAAATTTTTTTTTTTTTTATTTCACGTCCAAAAAAATACGGCTAATGCGAGTCGAACTCGCGCACGAAGGGTTCCGTACCATTATCTATAAAAACGGCAAAAAAAATAATACACATTTGTTGTATGGGAGCCCGCCCCCTTTAATAATTTTTTTTTTTTAATTTAATTATTTATTTTTAAAGCGAATATATAACTAAATATTCTGTGAATATTTCAAGCGTCTACTGTTGCCGTTATCAATATCGAGCAAAAAAAATCACGTAAGTTGTATTGCCCCCCTTAAATATTTATTTTATTCTGTTTTTTTAGTATTTGTTTTTATAGCGGCAATAGAAATACATCATCTGTGAAAATTTCAATTGTCTAACTGTCACGGTTCATGAGATACAGCCTGGTGACAGACGGACAATATTCCATTACTAAATTGATACAGACCGCAGGTTCCATTTTGCTTCCATATTCCAACTTTAAAACAATCATACCGCAAAGCCTGCGACTACAGTGAATTCTTTCAGTTTGAAAATTGCATTAAAATGGCAGAGGGTTTTCAAATGTAAGGACGTTGGCGTGGTTCCATTTCTCTCATTACAGCGTTAATTGAATCGTGGAGACAGTCGACAGCTCTGTTTCTAGGCTTTTGAAAAAATGGTCGTTGTTACTCTACTGCCAGAGGAGCGTAATGTTTTTCGAGCGTATGCAATTGTCGCAGTCAACTCGTTGAAATAGCCATTGAGTTGTACGGCTAACAAAAAATACTGGTTATTTTTTTATACTACGTCTTTTTATACTCGGGTGCCAGACAAGCATACGGCCCGCCGATGTAAAGTGTACCTACCGTAGCCATATTAACGCTCGCAGAATGAAATATCGCACGCGTGCCGCCACCCCCGCTACTAACATAGCAACTCTTTCCTTTCTGGTGACCTCACTCACTCACTGGAACACAACAACCCTACTTCCCCAGTCGGGCAGCTTACAATTTCGCTTGCCCTACCTCTCTTTCGTCAAAACCCCGTTAGTCAATTAGCAGGGTGCATCACGTGCAGATGAGCTTGGCTTTGGCACAAAGATGGTGGTGAGCCTTTATACCCCAAAAAGTTATTGTTATGTATTATAGTTATTGGCACATTATTACAAAACGAAACTATCGCCGTAACATATAAATTGTAACGTCATATTTTTTCTATAAGCGGGAACTGAAAATCAGTATTTTGCCTCTAGGGGCAATAATTATCACTGAGCCTTCATCCCATTGGTGTTGCTGGAGCACATGCGCGCTTTTTAAACATGTTCATAGTTTGTGAATCTTTTTTTGTGTTGTAGACGAACCCGGTGGTCGAGTGGCTAGCAATGGCCACTTTGACTCCGAGGTCGCGGGTTCGACCCCCGCAGATGACAAACCTATAGATAATAGGAATGTAGGGAACTATAAAACTTTAAAACCCATGAGACATATTTGACATATTTATCGTTACATTTACTGATTTTAACTTTATTGACAACATACTAATGGTACAAAAATGTAGATGTTATATAAATTCATTACTATTTCTCTACTCTATGAGTATACTGCAGATAGGCGATGGCCAGTATCAGGAATATTTTATACATTTATTTTATTTAAATACCAAACTAAGCGCATAGTTAAATGAAAGGAATAAGGGCTCGCTAATGCATGTATAAGTCTATAACACAGTCTACAACCTAAGATCGCCATCCATTGCCAGCCTTTTAAGAGAAAAATTGACTCTGTTTTTGAAGGCTCTCATGTCGTATTTATTTAGGAATACTGCTGAGGGAAGTTGATTGCACAATTTCACAGTTCCTGGTAGAAAATGTCTTAAAAAGCGTACTGTGGTAGATCGCCAATTATCAAGATGATATGGATGGAATTTTAATTAATGGCGAGTTGTACGATAGTGAAACTCAGCGGCAGGTATCAAATCAAATAGCTCATCCAAGCACTCCCCGTGGTATTTATAAGAACGCAAAAAGATGCAACATCTCTACATGCAGAGAACGAGTCCAGCCGATCACAGATCATTGGGTTGGATCACCGACGATTCGAACAGCCCCCTTACCACCATCTCTTATTGCGATTCAATAACTGAATAGAATGCTTATTCATACCAATGATTAAATGACTCTATTTCAAATGGAATAGAGTCGCTTATTCATTGCTATTAATAAGCAATCTATTCAATTATTGAATCGCAATAAGAGATGGTGATAAGGGGGCAGCTCTTGGTTGTATGCGGTGAAATGGAGCAAGTAAGTACTGGGGCGCACCGGTCCAGAAATGTGAAAGTATTCCAAATGAGGTCTTATCTGGCATTTATATGTTTTTTTTGCATTTCTTTTTAAATGACAGGCGGGCAAACGATAATGTGGAAAGTAATCACCACCGCCCATGGAGATCAGCAACACCTAGGAGTCGTTAATCCGTTGCCAGCCTATAGTCCTTCCTGTCTTTCTTTCTGATGACCTCACTCACTCGCAGGAACACAACAACCCTCAAGGCAGTTGTGGTTTGGCTCTGGTATTCTGTGAGATGGAAGTACTTCCCCAGTCGGGCAGTTAAAAAAACACGCTATGCTCTACCTCTCTTTTCGCCAGAGCCTCGATTTTCAGTTAGCAGGGTGCACCACATGCAGGAGAGGTTGGCTTTGATTCAAAGATGTTGATGAACCACTTACACCCCAATTCTATGTCGAAACTGTGTTAATACAGTACGAAGTTGCAGAAGAATCTAGTCAAAAATATTTTAACACAAAAAATCTTTTAAATAGAAGAATGTTGGCAATCTTCCAATTTTCTCATTGCAGCATTAATTGAATCGTGTAGACGTTCTGTTCGTACCATTTTGGCACAAAGGATGTGTAAAAAAACTTCACGTTTTAGTTTGCCAATTGAATAAAATTCAATGAGAAATAAAATTTAAGTAAATAAATTATTTATACCTAAGTATGTAGGATTAAAGATTGCATTGAAAAGTAACTATAGACGTAGAAGTAAATTGCAAATCTAAAAAATTCACTATACTTCTCAGTTTTTTAGGGTTCCGTACCTGATGGGTGCTAACGGGACCCTATTACTGAGATTCCGCTGTCTGTATGTCCATCTATCCGTCTATAACAGGCCTCTATCTCTTGATACCGTACCGTAATAGCTAGACACTTAAATTTTCACCTATCATGTATTACAACAAATATTAAAAATATAATGATTTAAAAAAAAACCGACTTCATTTGGCAAGCGCAGCTTATTGGTGGAATACCCCGGGAGACGCTGCTGCCCATCTTCCGGGAGAAAAGTTATTGCGTCACACAAGATTCCTTAGTCGCCTTGTACGACATCCAACGCAGAGCAATGGAGTGGCACAATTATATTTTGCCGGCAACCACACGGCAAATTTATGGGCTTCCCTCGATCTTTCTGGGATCCCATCATCAGACCCTGACTTGGTAAATATGGGTCCACCTCGCAATCATACCCTTTCAAATAAGAAAATAGAATTTGACCATACGTGCTTATAATATTTAAGGGTTTCCCTTGATTTCCCTGAGATCCCATCATCAGATCCTGACTTTGTGAATATGGGACCACCTTGCAGTCATACCCTTTGAAATAAAAAAAGAATTTTGAAAATCGATTCACAATTCGCAAAGTTCGAATAACATACATACAAAAAAAAACAGTCGAATTGAGAACCTCCTCCTTTTTGAAGTCGGTTAAAAATAAAGTTACAAATGAAAGGGGCTCGTCATACTAGAAAAATATTACGAAGGTACGGAACCGTTTATGTACGAGTCCGACTCGCACTTGACTGGTTTTTTCAGACGTCAAATTTTAGTAAGAAACCCTCTTTCTCGAAATTGGATCTTAGATAGATCCAACTGACCTGTTTGACCCTGGTAACAATAAAATAAAGTTATCAACAACTTCGAAAAGTAATTCCCAACTGTGCTTGGGGTGAGTACATTATGTACATAGGACATCACATCATCATCGACAGATTGACGAGCTCGGTGGCGTAGCGGTCAATGACGCGGCTTCGACACCAACGCTCGTGGGTTCGATTCCCACATAGGACAAACATTTGTGTGCATGAACATGTCTGTTTGTCTTAGTCCGGGTGTTTTCTATGTATCATAAGTTTTTTTTTTTTATATGAGAGGGGGCAAGCGAGCATGTGGGTCACCTGATGGAAAGCATACACCACCGCCCATAGAAATCAGCAACACCAAAGGGTCACCGATCCGTTGCCAGCCTTTTAAGGGAAATATTGACTCTGTTCTTGAAGGCCCCCATGTCGTATTTATTTGGGAATACCGCTGGAGGAAGTTGATTCCACAATTTCACAGTTCGTGGTAGAAAATGTCTCAAAAAGCGTACTGTAGTAGATCGCCAAATATCGAGATGATGAGGATGGAATTTTAATTTATGGCGAGTTGTACGATAGTGGAACTCAGCGGCAGGTATCAAATCAAATAGCTCATCCGAGCACTCCCCGTTATATAATTTACTAGCTGTTACCCGCGGCTTCGCCCGCGTGGTTCAGGGAAGTCTGCTGCCGTTGATTTGTGTATATTTTTCTTTTGTTGTATTTTTTTTTTACTTCGTGGGATAAAAAGTAGTACAAATTTTAATGATGATTGGCTGAATAACATATTTTTCCTGGATAAAAAGTGACCTATGTCACTCTCCAGACCGGAAACTATCCCCTGTTAAAACATCACATCAGTACTTACGTTCCTTTCGACGTGATAGAAGGACAAATGATTACAAAGTTTATTTTTTCCCATGGGATTAAATTGTTTTTCCGGGATAAAAAGTAGCTTATGTCACTCTCTAGATTACCCTATTAAAAATTCATGTCTGTACTTAGGTTTCTTTTGACGTGAAAGAAGGACAAATGAAGTTTATTTTTTAATAACGTACGTTTACGGTATGGAGAGTGGCATAGGCTACTTTTTATCCAGGAAAAACATCTTATTTCTACGGGTAAATACATCCTTTGTAATCATTTGCCCTTCTTTTAAGTCAAAAGGAACCTAAGTACCGACATGATTTTTTTTTAACGGGATAGTTAAGTAGTAAAGTACGGACATGACTTTTTAAAATGGGGATAGTTTACTGTTTGGAAAGTGACATAGGCTACCTTTTATCCCGCAAAAACATCTTAATCCCATGGGAAAAAATAAACTTTGTAATCATTTGGCATTCTATCATGTCGAAAGGAACGTAAGTACCGACATGATTTTTTTAACAGTGGATAGTTTCCGATCTGGATAGTAACATAGGCTACTTTTTATCCAGGAAAAAACATTTTATTCCCACGAAAAAAATAATTCGATCCCCGCAGAGGGCAATCATTTACGTGGTGAACAATTTTTGTGTCTTGATCCATACTAATACTATAAGTGTTAAAAGTAAGTAAATTCGTTTGTTTGTTATTTCTTAACGCTCTATGTAGCGGATCATCATTAAACTTTGTATGTACCTATTTTTCTTTTGTTGTATTTTTTTTTTACTTCGTGAGATATTACTATTTATATAATATTGATAATACTATTTAAGGAACGTTTGTTATTACTATTTATATCTCACGAAGTAAAAAAAATACAACAAAGGAAAAATAGGTACAAAGTTTAATGATGATCAGCTGACATAGAGCGTTAAGTAATAACAAACAAAGGATTACTTACTTTAACACTTACAGTATTAGTATGGACCAAGACAAAAAAAAAATGTTCACCACGTAAATGATTGCCCTCTGCGGGGATTGAATTATTTTTTCCGTGAGAATAAAATGTTTTTCCTGGATAAAAAGTAGCCTATGTTACTATCCAGATCGGAAACTATCCCCTGTTAAAAAAATCATGTCGGTACTTACGTTCCTTTCGACGTGATAGAATGCCAAATGATTACAAAGTTTATTTTTTCCCATGGGATTAAGATGTTTTTGCGGGATAAATGGTAGCCTATGTCACTTTCCAAACAGTAAACTATCCCCATTTTAAAAAGTCATGTCCGTACTCTACTACGTAACTATCCCGTTAAAAAAAATCATGTCGGTACTTAGGTTCCTTTCGACTTAAAAGAAGGGCAAATGATTACAAAGTATGTATTTACCCGTAGAAATAAGATGTTTTTCCTGGATAAAAAGTAGCCTATGCCACTCTCCATACCGTAAACGTACGTTATTAAAAAATAAAGTTAATTTGTCCTTCTTTCACGTCAAAAGAAACCTAAGTACAGACATGAATTTTTAATAGGGTAATCTAGAGAGTGACATAAGCTACTTTTTATCCCGGAAAAACAATTTAATCCCATGGGAAAAAATAAACTTTGTAATCATTTGTCCTTCTATCACGTCGAAAGGAACGTAAGTACTGATGTGATGTTTTAACAGGGGATAGTTTCCGGTCTGGAGAGTGACATAGGTCACTTTTTATCCAGGAAAAATATTTTATTCGAAGGAAAAATAAAAAGGGCAAACATTTATGTGGTGAACAATTATTTTCTCTTGAGAGTGGTGATCCATACAAATATTATAAGTGTTAAAGTAAATTCGTTTGTTTGTTATTTCTTCATGACTTAACTATGCAGCCAATCATCATTAAAATTTGTACATACTGGTACTACTTTTTATCCCACGAAGTAAAAAAAAATACAACAAAAGAAAAATATACACAAATCAATGGCAGCAGGCTTCCCTGGACCACGCGGGCGAAGCCGCGGGTAACAGCTAGTTTTATATATAAAATTAATCTATACTATCTAATTCTATACTAATATTATAAAGCTGAAGAGTGTGTTTGGTTGAACGCGCTAATCTCAGGAACTACTCTTGAAAAAATATTTTAGTGTTAGATACTTAGCCTATATTTTAAGGAAGGCTATAGGCTATATAACATCACGCTACGACCAATAGGAGCGGAGCACCGGTGAAAAATAGGAAAAAAATATTCCTTTTGAGGGCTTATGTCGCGTGCGCTGCGTAAACGGTTGAAGTTACGCATAAATCATGTATGACGGAATTGTTCCTCTTTAAAAGTTCTAAAAAAAAGTCCGCGACAGTATATGTCTATCTTTTAAGATTGACACACTATAACGTTTTTTCATGGTAATCAATAGTAGGAGAAAGTAGGTAAAAAAAGGTTATAGTGAGTGAATCTTAAAAGATAGACATATGCTGTCGCGGACTTTTTTTTAGAACTTTTAAAGAGGAACAATTCCGTCATACATGATTTTTGCGTAACTTCAACCGTTTACGCAGCGCACGCGACGTAAGCCCTCAAAAGGAATATTTTTTTCCTATTTTTCACTTGTGCTCCGCTCCTATGAGTCGTAGCGTGATGCTATATAGCCTATAGCCTTCCTTGAAATATAGGCTACCTAACACAAAAAGAATTTTTCAATTCGAACCAGTAGTTCCTGAGATAAGCGCGTTCAAACAAACAAACAAACAAACAAACAAACAAACTCTTCAGCTTTATAATATTAATATATAAGTATAGATATAGAACGCAAAGAGATGCAACATCTCTGCGTGTAGAGAGAGACTCCAGCCGATCAGAAATCATTGGGTCACCGACGATTCGAACAGCTCTTCGTTGTATGCGGTCAAATGGAGCAAGTAAGTACTGGGGCGCACCAGCCCAGAGATGTGAACAGTATTCCATATGAGGCCTAACTTGGGCTTTATACAGTTGAAGGCGATGCTGTGGTGTAAAATACCGTCTGGCTTTACAGATGAATTTGGCCTTGCACTCCAAGTGACCACGGAACTGAACATCGCTCGATATGTCAACAAAAGGGGACTTTTTTGCGGTAAACGCACAAACTTGTGTCTTTGAGGGATTCAGTTGGACTAAGTTCAGTCTACACCAATCAGAGACGTGTCCAAGAGACGTCTCCATCTCAGACACAAGTTTTGTTCGGTACTCATCGACGCTATCCCGAGAAACATTGCATAGACCACTGTATCTTGCGTCCAAGGTACTGTCATCTGCATAGCAATGGATGCTGCATACATGCAGCAAGTCATTGATATGCAGAAGAAACAATGTGGGGGACAATACGCAGCCTTGTGGCACACCAGCGTTCAGGGGTAATGGATCGGAACGTGCACCGTCAATCACAACTTTAATGATCCGCCCAGTGAGAAAGCTGGCAATCCATGTGCAGAGTCTCTCAGGTAACCCAAAAGAAGGAAGCTTGGATAGTAGTGCCTTATGCCACACCCGATCAAAGGCTTTTGCGATATCCAGACTAGCAGCCAAAGCCTCGCCCTTGCTTTCCACTGTCTCCGCCCAACGGTGAGTCAAATATACCAGAAGATCACCAGCCGAACGACCTTGACGAAAGCCATATTGGCGATCATTAATCAGCTGGTGATCCTCTAAGTATGCCACCAACTGTTGGTTGATGATGTTGATAAGTATGTATTTACAAAAAAAAAAATGTATTTACGTATGTTTATCAGTTGTCTAGTACCCATAACACAAGCTTCGCTTACTTTGAGGCTAAATGGCGCTGTGTAATTTGTCTGACAATATTTATTTATTTATTTAAGACATAATCCCCCCCCCCCCCCCCCCCCCCCCCCCAGGTCCCAATGCTGGCGTCATCCGTGGAACATCATTCTATTGCCTAACAAAACCATTAATAGAAATAATGAATTTATAAGTTTAAAAGCATAAGGAATTACAAGAGGTTTAAAATACGAACAAATCCTCTTAAAAAATAAAATGCGACTTTTGCTTTTTAAATCCACCGAGTACACGATTATTCACTAGAAAAATTCACAGTGAAACCTTTACAAAATGCTCTGTGATGTCGGTTTGTGCATATTCATGAAAGCCATATGTTTTGCATCGTTAGGCCCATTCAGAAGAAGTAGGACGTGGATGAGATAAAAGCATTAAAGTAACATTACTGCAGTTATAAGTTATTTGGGGTGTAAGTGGTTTATCAACTTATTGTTTATCATCTTATTGTTTAACATATTATGTATAACATATGGTTATGTTACACATATGTTTAACATATGGTTTATCATCTTTGAACCAAAGCCAACTTCACCTGCACGCGGTGCACCCTGCTGACTGACAAACGAAGCTCTGGCGAAAAGAGAGGTAGGGAGCGTAATTGTAAGCTACCCGACTGCAATGTACCTCCACCTCACAGAATACAGTAGCCAAATAACAATTCTATATATATATATATAGTCCTAAATATAAATATACCAATATCTAAATAACTAAAATTACTTACTGCTGTAGCAGTCTCAATTTGTCATACTTGAATAATGAAGTTTGTGACATCGACATTACGGTATTAATCAAACTAAAAGCGCCGTCTGATGAATATTATTCTGTAGCTAGAAAATTGTACGCTGAAAACAAACGACAAGATAAATTCGTTATTAATTGTATCTATAATTTTGTGTTGAAACTTTTGTGTATTTTAGTACAATTTAATAACCCAACCAACTATCTTCTTTATATAGTAGAACAATCTTGTGTCCGCAATTTTGTATTTCGTCGGAATTTTCACGCACAACGATGCTATCGGGTTTCTAAACATGAATAATGAAAGCATTGTTAATATCAATTACTTTGATTGTTGTTGTTATCCAGCGAGCGAGTAAGTTAGGGTCACCATGGAGAAAAGAATTGCTGTGTTTCATATTGGGAGAGTTTATACAGTTGCGGATTACCATCGAATATTTTGATTCGAACAATTTTATTGGTCTTACATTTTTGTTATTGATAAACATCTTCAGTTCAGTCGGTAGAGCTCCAGAGTTTCTACTAGCTAAGCTAAACATAATTATCAATAATCTAAGCAGAAGTTTCATTTTCGCATTAAAAAATTTCGAAGGTAATAATATGATAAGGCTTCAGCTTCGGACCAGGGCCCAACGGCCCCTAGTCCGTATGCTTGTTTCCTACCCGACGTAGTATCACACCCCGGACACTCCATACAAATGACGCGTAGTTCACTATTACATAAATATTGACGTCTGTACAGAACGAAAATGAGCGTGTGTGCGTGCGGAGCCATACAAACTGTTCCTGATTTGTCTCAGAGGGGAGGTGAGGTAGGCACGAGAGAGCGGCAGGGAGTGGCCATACTGTACGTAGTACTATTACTTATACTGTGGTAGTATATAAAAAATTCATCATCATCATCATCAGGTCATTTTAGTCTCCACTACAGGAGCACGACCCTCTCTCGTCCGTCCCAGACAGAAGGAGGATTTGGCCTACCAGGCCTCCCTAACCCGTCTGGCCAGCGTGGGGAGTCCACGCTGGCCAGACGGGTTAGGGAGGCCTGATCGATGTTTAATAATGTATTTCCCGTAGTCGCCTTGTACGACATCCACGGGAAGAGACGGAGTGATTCTATTCTAGTCTGCCGGTAACCACACGGCCAAAAAATTACCCATGGGAATTTCCATAAACCCTTCATTAACTAAACTATAACCTACGTCATAATAGCTACCCGGACGCCAAATATCAGCTCTATCCATCTAGTATTTGGAGCTGTGTCAGTGACCACTTGCAAAACGTAAGTTTGATTTCCAAAGAATGAAAGAAATACCTCTGCAAATAGTAAATGGAGAGCTAGAATTCTTTTAAAACGTTACACTCAGTACAAAAAATACTCAAAAAAAGCTGTAGAAATAATAGAAGTAATCAGGTCGCGTTCTGTCGAAGTGTTTCTATCCACTCTGTATGCAAATAAGCAATCCGCCACCGGCGGCGAGCTCTGTCTAATTTCCAGAAAACAACGCTTTGCAATCAAAGAGTAACATTTTTTTAACAGTAAACAGAAGCTTTGTTTTTTACCTACAACGTTTGACTTTAATACATGTTTAGTGGTGTGAATAGTCCGATAGAAAATAGTAATGTAGAGAACCGCATAAAGATTTGAAACCCTTGGGACATATTTGATACATTTATCGTTACATTTAGCGATTTTATTGATAACATACTGATGGTACAAAAATGTGGATGTTATGTAAATTCTTTACTATTTCTCTAGTCTACGAGTCTACTGCAGGAAGGCGATGGCCAGTATTTCAATCGGCTCAAAGGATCCACTTTGACTCCGAGGTTGCGGGTTCGATCCGCAAACTCGACCACAAGACAAAAATTTGTGTGCATGAACATGTCTGTTTTTCTTGGTCTGGCTGTTTTCTATGTATTATAATATAATATAAATAATGATAGCTAATGGCCGTGTGGTTTTCGGCAGACTAGAATAGAATCACTCCGTTTCTTCCCGTGAATGTCGTACAAGGCGACTAAGGGAAATACATTATCAAATATCGATCAGGCCTCCCCAACCCGTTTGGCCAGCGTGGGGAGTGTAGGCCAAATCCTCCTTCCGTCTAGGACGGACGAGAGAGGGTCGTGCTGCTGTAGTGGAGACTAAAATGGACCTGATGATGATGATGATAAATAATGAATGAATGAAACGAAATGCCAGAAAATCGGCCGGGGACATCCGCCGTGTGAGTGACTCAAGGATGTCGAGAACTGTACAGCGCTTTCTTCGTAGTTATTATTATTATTAATACATAGTCTCGAAATACATTAACATCCCTTCGTCGGCAGTCATATAAATAGTAGACAGAAAAAAATACTGTTAAAAACAATTAGTTTCCTCTCAGAGGCTGCCATATTAAATGCATTTTACTAAGTTCACAACGGCACTTCTGTTCACCGTCTTTGCTACTCTAGCTGATACCTCCAGGGACTCCTCGAGGTCGACTTCAACGGCTTCCAATCCCCGGAGGTTAAATGCAGCCGTGATTATTTCCATGTAATAAAATACTAGCACCTAGTTTTACGTGCTTCAAATGTTAAAGCGAACGGGAAAATATATTTTTGAGTAAAATAATTCAATAAGAAGAAACTTTGGTGGCTACTTAATCGTCTTCAACCCTTATTCATCCCACTGTTGGGATATGAGTCTTCCCTCATTCGAAGGGGTTTAGAGCGTACTCCACTCCACCACGCTGCTCAACTGCTGCAACTGAGGAGGCTAGTGTTTTCAAGCCGCCTAAAGGCCACTGACAACTTAACAACTGTCATATAATGACAACAGCCGCGACCGAAGGCTTAACGGAGGCACGGAGGAGGTCGAGTAAATAAACCCATCCATGGACAGGCTACGGTCGACGTTGTTTAACTTGCGTGTTCAATTAGACTGACACGCGCAACGAAGTCATCCAGCTCCCCTTTAGTACATACATACATAAGATACATAGAAATCACCCAGTACAAGAGAAACAGATATGTTCATGCATATAAATATTTGGCCTGTGCGGGGATAGTTCCCGCGACACTCTGAATCAACTAGCCATTGCCTCCGGGCTAGTCAGTATACTGTAATGCTGGACTGTAATATTGAATCATCATCATCAGGTCATTTTAGTCTCCACTACAGGAGCGCGACCCTCTCTCATCCGTCAGAGACAGAAGGAGGATTTGGCCTACACTCCCCACGCTGGCCAGACGGTTTGGGGAGGACTGATCGATGTTTGATAATGTATTTCCCTTAGTCGCCTTGTACGACATCCACGGAGAGACGGAGTGATTCTATTCTAGTCTGCCGGAAACCACACGGCCGGATATTGCGGAATATTGAATGCTGGACTAAACACAATCTCGTTAACTTTATCACGATAAAACAGTAAAAAAAAGGGTGTGGCTGTATCGTTGGACGTGAATACGTTAAGTGCACTAAAATTATCTCAAAATGGCAGCGCTTCCAAGGGGAAGGATCGCATATCCAACAGTCCTTATTTAATGTAATCAATTCTTTGATCCTTCATCTATCCAGTGGTGTAATTGAATTTTCGATATGGAGCATAAATATTTTGGGATGTAAGTGGTTCATCAATATCTTTGAACCAAATCCAACTTGACCTGCACGCGGTGCACCCGAATGCATGACTGACAAACTGCATGCGGTGACTGACAAACGAGGCTCTGGCGAAAAGAGAGGTAGAGAGCGTAATTGCAAGCTACCCGACTGGGGAATGTACCTCCACTAATATGTCTGCGGTAACCGCTTCACATCAGGCGGGCCGTGTGCTTGTCTTCCGCCCGACGTAGTAAAAAAAATAAAAAAAAAAAGAACGAAACTACAATGCCAAACTGTACCCCCGATTTTGTTATCATTACATTTTTTGGATTGCCCCCATATAGCAAATTTAAAGACGTCAACGATTCACGTGGCCGTGTGGTTTCCGGCAGACTAGAATAGAATCACTCCGTCTCTTCCCGTGGATGTCGTACAAGGCGACTAAGGGAAATACATTACCAAACATCGATCAGGCCTCCCCAACCCGTTTGGCCAGCGTGGAGAGTGTAGGCCAAATCCTCCTTCTGTCTGGGACGGACGAAAGGGTAGTGCTCCTGTAGTGGAGACTAAAACGACCTGGTGATGATGAACGATTCACGTCAAAAAATATTGTAATCAAACAATGACACGCAATAAAAACCTCCCCAAAGGGCTCCATTATCCTGTCATATTGCATCGTCATACCCCGCCTCGCTATTGTTTGCCTGTGATTATCTTTACATTTGTCCTTTTATAATAGTCCAACTTTTTCCATAAAAATCAACAGCTTGAAAAAAATCCATAGATTATCCTGACAAATCGATTTATAATGCTGATACTGTCCGACGTGTTTAAGGCAGACATACCTTTCCGACGACATTAGAAGATCACAGAAACGCGACGCGTTTTAAAGGCCCATAGTTCTACTATGTAAGCTGCAATAAGTTTTTCTCCTCTCGTGATGTCAATTATATTAATATGTATATCATCATGTATCTACCCACCGCTGGATATACCCCTTCCCCAATCCCTTCCACCAAATACGATCCTCCGCCTTCCGCATCCAGCCGCCTTCTTAAGACCATCGGACCATCTAGAAAGAGGGCGCTCAACCTTCGTCGTCCTACGCGCGGTATCCACTCTAATACCTTTCTCCCCCATCTGCCATCCATCACTTAATTACCACTTCAGCTTGCAAACTCTGAAGGCAACGATGTCAACAACTTTGATTCTCCGTCGAATTTTTTCGTTCCGGATTTCTCAATAACATTTTTTTTTATACTACGTCGAGTGGCAGACAAGCATACAGCCTGCCTGATTTGAAGCGGTTACCTTAGCCATATTAACGCTCACAACATAAAATATCGCTCGCGCGCCGCCACCCCCGCTGCCAACGCAGCATCGCCTTCCTTTCTGGTGACCTCACTCACTGGCAGGAACACAACAACCCTTAAGGGAGTTGTTATTTGGCTGCGGTATTCTTCGAGGTGGAGGTACATTCCCCAGTCGGGTAGCTTACAATTACGCTCCCTACGTCTCTTTTCGCCAGAGCTTCGTTTGTCAGTCAGCAGGGTGCACAGCGTGCAGGTGAAGTTGGCTTTGGTTGAAAGATGTTGATGAACCACTTACACCCCCAATTACAATTTCAATTATTAATTGTAAGTATGTTATATTTTAACGTCTGCACCCCTCTGAAAGTCTATCAATGTCTCAAAGAATAACTGATAGATAAAAAATGCTTTAGCATTAAGTTCGCCTTTTGTATAAAAGACATATTTGTACTGTGCTGAATAAAGATTAAATGATCTAAAATAAAAAAAAATACCTACAGATCTCAAACGCCGAGTTGAGGGGCAATTCTCGTAATCAAAATATAGTCAAAATTCAGTTTCGATCCAGTCTCGATCTCACAAATGTCACATTTGGTATTCTCGTAACACAATATGTAACTTCAAAATTAAATTTATGCGGGATTATATCGAAATATGAGTGAACTAAGAATGTTACTTTGCCAACAACAAGAATTGATAATAATTAATTAATTCATTAATTAATTATTATCAATTCTTGTTGTTGGCAAAGTTGACCGAATCGTGATTGAATAATTTTAGTCAATTCACAATTCAATCACGATTCGGTCAACTTTCAGTCTGCGCTCGTAGAAAAATTACGAGAATTGGCCTTCAGGTGTTTGTTTTTAATTTAAATAGTTCATTTATACCCATGTCTTCCCAAACATATAAAATAGCACGACTTTTTCCAACTTTTCCTGAATACGTCTTTGAATTTGCTACCCCACGGGGGCAATCCAAAAACTCTAATGATAACAAAATCAGGGTACATATTACGCTAAGTAAGGACTATTGAACATCACGTGCGGGGGAGGGGAAGCGCTACCATTTTGAGATAATTTTAGTGCATATAACGTATTTACGTACAACACGTCGTGTCCATGGCAAAGCCACACAACATTGTTTTGTTATACTACTTTGGGTGGCAAACATACGACCCGCCTGATGTGAAGTGGTTACCGTAGCCATAAACGCTTGCAAAATGAAATATCGCTCGCGCGCCGGCACCTCTGCTGGCAACGCAGCAACTCCTTCCTTTCTGGTGACGTCACTCACTCGCAGGAGCACAACAACCCTCAAAGGAATCGTTATTTGGCTACGGTATTCTGTGATAGTTCCCCAGTTGGTCAACTTACAAATACGCTGTACCTTACCTCTCATTTGTCAAGCCTCTTTCACTAGTCGGCAGTGTGCACCACGTGCAAGTGAGTTTGGCTATGGTTTTTAAGATGAAACTTTTTTTTATATGAGAGGGAGGAAAACGAGCATGTGGGTCACCTGATGGAAAGCAATCACCTCGGCCCATGTAGACCAGCAAACCAAAGGATCGCCAATCCGTTGCTAGTCTATACTCCTTCGTTTGTTCCTTTCTTAAACTTACTCCCCAAAATGCCATAACTTCATGCTTGCTATAACTTCAGAAATTTTATTACATTACTTAATTACATCAAGCAAAGCCGGATCAAATTTAATAATCATTCATAGCAGGTATCCCTTTAAGGCAGGACAAAGCATAAGCCCATAATAATGTTAATTGTTCCCCAGCGTGTAACAATGCCTGTTAATTTAACATGCTATCATAGTAGGATAATTAACGAATTAACGTAAATGGAACGCGTCTGCTATTGTTTTATTATACGTTAAACGTTACCAGGTGGTTAACTCGTAGTTAGCGTGTTCTCAAACAGTGAAATATGAATTGTTACAAATGTTTTTCCACGCCCAAACCAAACAGAGACTTTAAGTTCTTCGAAAAGGGCGTTAATAGATTTTCAAAAGGTCGGCAATGTGCGTATAATGTCCCTGGTGTTGCAGGCGTTCATAAACGGTAATAGCTGCTTTCCATGAGGCGGGCAACATGTTTGTTTACCACCTTAGTGATATGAAAATAAATAAATAAACAATAAATATTTCTGGACAATTTACACAGCGCCATCTAGTCCCAAATTAGGCTCAAAGCTAGTACTATGGGTACCAGACATCTGACAAATGTACTTAAATACGTTTTTTTTATAAAATATACAATACATAGAAAATACCCAGACCAAGAAAAACAGACATGGATCGAACCCGCGACCTCATTGTCAATGTAGCCATTGCTAGCCATTCGACCACTAAGGTTCGTAAAAAAAAATACAAAAGTTAAAAGTTATTTATGGTATAAAACAATATCTGGGTCGTACTCTTCGACATCAGCAATACGACCTGCCTCAGCTGATTATGATAGGCCAAGTTTCAGGGAAGAGAAAAGTTAGACGAATGAAGAAATCCAGGTTAAGAAATATCCGAAAATGGACCGGAATAGCCAATGTCGCTGTGCTGTTACATAGAGCTAAGCCACACCCCGGTCACGCCATACAAATCGACACCTCCAATGAACACTACACCAACTTGAAACATACACATCCAGATACACACCGCTAATATGAGTTATACATTTACTTAGTGGTTTGTATTTGTCGATTTTGTTGTGTCTGTGTCTTTTATAAATAAAATTCACGTAGCATAATATTACTGAAGTCATAAATCGATTTAAAAAAAAAAACAAATCTATCGAAATTTTAGTTGGCATAGTGTTCCTTGGAGGTATCGAAATGTCGCACCGTTTACTACTACTTTATTAATACCATCTGTGCAGGGCGTGAATGAGGATGTCAGATTGAACGATATTTGATTCATTAGACAATAAAATCCTAAAAACTTATTTCTGAAGAATTTATATTCGTTATCCTAGTCTAGCTAGCTTAACACGTTTTAGTTCCATTATCACATCGGACTCTATGCTACTGATGTGTCGACACGTATTTTCCATTGTTTCTTTTGCTAGTGAAAGGTCGGTTGACCTTCAAATACAAGGGTTGTACCTAAAGCTCTATACGTATTGTCCGGAAGTAAACAAAAGAGCACTCAACTTATTCACAAAATAAACAGCCTCCGTTCATTGCCTCAAATTAACTTAATACCTATTGCCAACGCTCTTAAGACCTACGAGCTCTTGATTGAAAAAGTTCCCTTTTTCTTTTATATATTTTTCGTAAAAGCAGTCTTAGGAGGTCCCGAAACAATCAATTAGGGAAGTTTCGACCTCCTTGAATTGTAAATGTGGATCCTTGTTTATTTCTTCTTTAGGGAATTTTGTTTTGTTTAAATTTAATTATGAGTATATGATTAACTACCTTCCATTCAGGAGGCTGACATTTGATTTGATTCTGATTTCGACTTTGATATGAGTTCGATCTGAATCGAAAATTTTAACAGATGAATTCGATCTCATTCTCGATTTTGGCGCGATCTCAAACGTCAAATACCATTTAAAAGTCACATTTGAGTTCAAATCGATTTCATTTCGATTTAAATGTCAAGAGTACCATTTGACATCTATTCGATCTGATTTCAATTTGATTCTAATTCGATTGCGTCAAAAGTCATCCTGCTGCTTAATGTTCTTGCATGATAAATAATTATAGAAACAAATTTGCACGCTATTAAAGTTTGGCAAAATATGAGGTACTACAAATATTATAAGATCAATTTCTAACCATATTTTAAGCAAATAAATGATTATTATTTATTATAATTATTCCATCATTTACGAAAAAGTCTTTCCATTATTCGAGTTACGGGACGGGAGCCCACCACACATTCGAAGCACTCTCTCTCCTGTGTAGCCAGGATAAACAGCGGTGACCACCAAAAAAGGTAATGAACAATGAAGTACATTGCAGTCCCGGGGGCAAAACTACGGCTGCCTTGGAACTCACAACAAATTTAATCAGAAGAAATTAGTAGGAGTAAAAAGCTTATGGAATTTGACTATTATTCGGGTTAACATATAACCTATAACACTCACAAATAACGTGGCTTTCTATTAGTAAAAGAATTTCAAAATCGATTCAGTTGATCCAGAGATTACCCCCTACAATCAGACAAACTCACAAACTTTACCTGTGTATAATAATAGTATAGAGTGAGGACCTCGATGGCGTTGAATGCTCTAAACCCTTTAGATTGAGGGGAGACACGTATCCTAACAGTGGGCTCATGTGGGTCAACTGATGGAAAGCAAGCACCACCACCCACCTCAACAACACCGCGGGGTCGCCAATCCGTGGCCAGCCTACTCCTTACTTTTAGGTAGAGGTAGGTGGAGGTACATCGACAGTAGGGCAGCTTAAAAAATACGCTATGCCCTACCTCTCTTTTCGCCAGAGCCTCGTTTGTCAGTCTGCAGGGTGCACCACGTGCAGGTGAGGTTGGATTTGGTTCAAAGATGACGATGAACCAAATGGTTCATCGTCATCTTTGAACCAAATGCAACAATCTTCTTAAATATTTAAATTTATTATTTAAAGATGATTGAAAAAATTTTAACAAAAAAACCGACTCCAAACATTACTCTACATTTATGTATGTAGATACAGGCTGATGATGATGATGATGAAAAAAATACTATAGGGACTAATCTGGAAGTATACTCTTTCAAAGTTTTTTTTCAAATCGGTTTATAAATCACGGAGTAATTAAGAAACAAACATTAAAAAATAAAAAAAGTAAAAAAAATACAGCCGAATTGAGAACCTCTTCCTTTTTTGAAGTCGGTTAAAAACTATCAAATAAACAGAAAGCAATATTCTTGAAACTGTTTTTGCCGAACAGCAAGAGCAGCGAAAACAACTGTGCGAACTAACAAGACACTACAATGCACCGACTGCTTCTTATTAGACAAAGAAGTTTGTTTAAAGGAAGAACAAAAATGTGCAAGGTGAGTGGAGGCGACGCTTTACTTTTTTATTTGTTTGGAAGCAGAAGTATCTGTTTATTGTGTTGTTTATCGAATAAAGTTTTATTTGAAACTATTGTTTTAATATCAGAGAGGTAAATATGTTGACTATGTAGATACATACACATCTACATAGTCAACATCTACAGATGTAGAGGAATTAATAATCGTACATTATAATTAATAATCAAACTGATAGTGTAAATATTTTTCTCAAACTGACAACTTTATTTACGTTTTTTTTTTATACTACTACAGGTGGCAGACAAACATACGGCCCGCCTGATGTAAAGCGGTTCATCATCAGGTCATTTTAGTCTCCACTACAGGAGCACGACCCTCTCTCGTCCGTCCTAGACGGAAGGAGAATTAGGCCTACACTCCCCACGCTGGCCAGACGGGTTGGGGAAGTGAAACGGTTACCGTAGCCAAATTAACGCTCGCAACATAAAATATCGCTCGCGCGCCGCCACCCCCGCTGCCAACGCAGCATCTTCTTCCTTTCTTTGACGAGCTCGGTGGTCGAAAGGGTAACAATAACCACTTTGACTCCGAGGTCGTGGGTTCGATTCTCACACAAGACAAACATTTTTGTGCATGAACATGTCTGTTTGTGTTGGTCTGGGTGTTTTCTATGCATTATATGTATGTATTTACAAAAATAATGTATATAAGTATATATATCAGTTATCTAGTTACCTTAGTACAAGCTTTGCTTAGTTTGGGACTAGATGGTCGTGTGATTTGTCCAGGAATATTTATTTATTTATTTATTTCTGGTGACCTCACTCACTCGCAGGAACACAACAACCCTCAATGGAATTGTTATTTGGCTGCGGTATTCTGTGAGGTGGCGGTACATTCTCCAGACGGGTAGCTTACTATTACGCTCCCTATCTCTCTTTTCGCTAGAGCTTCGTTTGTCAGTCAACAGGGTACACCGCGTGCAGGTGAAATCGGCTTTGGTTCTTACACCCCAAACTTACATCCCCCACTACTTTGTCTCCTGTGTAGGATTAACGAAGTTCATTGCAGTCCCGCAGGTAAGACCGCGGCTGCCTTGGAACTCTCAATTAATTTAAACAGAAGAAATTAGTAAGAAGCTTGGAATTTGAGTTCCAATGTGGCACTCCAATATGGCAATTAAGGCATTAAAAGCCTTAATTGCCATACGTATAGCCGTATATATATATATATATATATATATATATATATATATATATATATATATATATATATATATGTGTGTATGTATATATATATATATATATATTATCTCTCAAGTTGGATCAAACTTCACACACTGTGCAAAATTTTATTAAAATCGGTCCAGTAGTTTAGGATTTCATCGCGGACAAACAACGTGACACGAAATTTTTATATAGGTATTAAGATATGTATATATATGTATAAATAAATAAATATTTCTGAACAATTTACACAGTGCCATCTAGTCCCAAATTAAGCACAAAGCTTGTGTTATGGACACTAGACAACTGATATAATGTATTTAAATATTATTTTTATTATAAATACATACTGACCAAGATAAACAGACATGTTCATGCACACAAATGTTTGCATTGTGCGGGGATCGAACCCGCGAGCTCGGAGTCAAAGTGACCATTGCTAACCATTCGACCACCGAGCTTGTCAATGTATGGAGTGGCCAGGGTGTGCTTGTATCGCATGTTTATTAATTTTTTATTCTATATTTCTTTATACATAATTTTGACATTGCTAGTAAAAAAATAGAGTAGAGCAAAAAATATTCCAGCATTTCACTATGTAAATTAGTATTATTTGCATCCATTGCTGAATGCAATTTTGTACAGCTACGAAACATAATAGGGAATAGGCGAGCTTACAAAGCTCTTTAACATTTTTAAAGCACCTTTTGTATTATGCAGACAATTTGAAAATGATGCAGTGTTTTTATATGAATAATTCTGAACCTAGGAGGTAAAATAGCTCTGTAATAACTAAATATAACTCTGTAATACCAAACGTAGTATTACAACCAACTGAACTAAAAAAACTATTGAAAGCAACTACAGTATTTAGCTCGGAGTTTTTAAGCTATAGCATAGCTTTTATCGCGGGCTTTGAGCGCGGCGACCGAATCAAGAAATTCCGTAACGAAAATAAAACCTAACACCCCCCAATACATACTCGTATTTAGCCAGTTAGTATTATCGAGTTAATGGCGCAGTTGTAAATGTGTGACCAGTTTGAACTATCGTTTCTACGTTCGCGCCTCGATGTGGTCATTACTCTTCTTGCAACTTTATTCGATGTTGATGAATGACTAAAGACTTTTTATGAACTTTTTCGCTATTATTATTTTTGACATTCGATTTTGACATTATTACTGATTTTGGGATAAAATTTTAATTTAATAAAAAATACATACGATGGCATAAAATTTTAATTTAATAAAATAGCTTTTATCGCGGGCTTTGAGCGCGGCATAAAAATATATTTTTGTTTTTATATATTTTTTTTTATTTCTCAAAAAGTGTAACTTGTATTAATATCAAAGAAAAAAAATACTGCATAAATAAATAAATAATTATAATTGCATAAGTTGATAAAAAAAATGCTATGCAATAGCTTTACCGCGGCAGTCCCCGAGTGCCACACGTATATTTTTTTTTATTATAACGAGCCCGGTGATCGAATGGCTAGCAATGGCCGCTTTGACTACGAGCTCGCGTGTTCGATCCCCACACATGACAAATATGTGTGTGCATGAATATGTCTGTTCTTAGACCTACTGAATAAACATAAAATGGGGTGTAAGTGGTTCATCAAGATCTTTGAACCAAAGCCAACTTCACCTGCACGCGGTGCACCCTGCTGACTGACAAACGAAGCTCTGGCGAAAAGAGAGGTAAGGAGCGTAATTGTAAGCTACCCGACTGGGGAACGTACCTCCACCTCACAGAATACCGCAGCCAAATAACGGTTCCCTTGAGGGCTATTGTGTTCCTGCGAGTGAGTGAGGTCACCAGAAAGGAAGGAGATGCTGCGATGGCAGCGGGGGTGGCGGCGCGCGAGCGATATTTTATGTTGCGAGCGTTAATAATATGGCTACGGTAACCGCTTCAGATCAGGCGGGCCGTATGCTTGTCTGCTACCCGACGTAGTATAAAAAAAAAACATAAAATTTCATCAAAATCAGTCAAGTCGTTTCGGAGGAGTATAAACTAAAACTGTGACACGAAAATTTTATATATTAGAAGATTAATAAAAAGTATGGACAGTAAAAACGAACGAAGTCGCGAGTACAGTTAGTTTTACAATTTCAAATAAAAATAAATAATATACAATTTGAAATAAAATGAAATATTTTCACTAGAAATATTTTCCAGTTTAATGAAATGTCGTGCGCAGAGACGTTTAAATAAATTCTTCTATCGCATTTTATTCTGTACTACTGTTATGAGTTGACATTAATTTCAGTAGTTGTACAATTTTATGTTCAGCAATTAAGAAAATGGAGATGAGAGAACCATTTGTTATTTTATTCCATTGTTTTTATTACATGTAATTTCAAAAATGTTGAAGTTTTTGAATATATTCATATAAGACTAGCTTTTATCCGGCTTTGTCTTTTTTTCCCATGGGAAAAAGATGGTTTTCGGGACTTAAAGTAGCCTATATCATAGTCCAGACCTTAAACTGTCCTGACAGGGTCGCCATGTAATAAAGTGGTGGTGGAGCGGGAGATGATGCAAACGTCTGAACAGGTTTACATTTGGTTTATTAGTCGTTCAGGATACACGTACATCGACGATCTTATATATTATATATCTTAAGTATATACTCTTAAATGCTATACCTATAAATACATATTAGACATACACTACACTGTAAACAAATGTTATTAATCCATTGATTAGTGTTGAGATCCAATGAGGCAACGGGGCCAGCATATTGGGAACTTTGCCTACAGGCAGCGGTTTATTAGATTAGTTTTATTTATAATGTGTTAGTTTTATTTATAATAAAATAAAAGTATTTATAATGTGTAATTAGTGTTAATTTAGATATATTTATTTAATGTTATCTAATTTAAATTTTATTTTAATTTCTATTTAGTGTATAAGATATTTTATTGCAAAGAAATACATCCATTGATGCCTTTTTGAGAGAAGGAGAAACCAACAAACACACTTTCACATGGGCCCAGTTAATATTAATATGACAAGCAATCGCCCGCCACATCGTACGCATGGTTTAATACTACTTAATTTTACAGTCTAAAATACTGAAAACGTTTATAATATTACAATTAAACACATATTTGTATATAATACACACATTTATGGTGTAAGTGGTTCATCAACATCTTTGAACCAAAACCAAGTTCACCTGCACGCGGTGCACCCTGACTGACAAACGAAGCTCTGGCAAAAAGAGTGGTAGGGAGCGTAATTGTAAGCTACCCGATTGGGGAATGTACAGATCGCGCCAAACTTCTAGTCCGCTCTGAAGTTGCTTCGCGCAGGGGTACAGTCAGGCACATAATATTTAAGCCTATTAATTTTTTTTTTTTGCCAAGATTTGATAGCCTGTTTACAATACTTTTATGTCACCTATCAACGTGTTAAAACTTACTTATGTGACATTGCTTACTTATAAATTATGTATAAGACCAGTACTAAATCTACGGAACTACAAAAAAATACAGATTGTTATTGGAAAATAAGTATTTAATATGTTAAACATTATAAGGGTTTATATATTCGGATAACGATGTGAATGTGCTTGAGCAAGGCATGACTTCACTCTCATCGCCGCCATCGTCTGATTCATGGTTAGAGTCGGTACCAGCTTCAGTATCATACTCATCCTCACTTTCTGATCCCGACTCACTGTCGTCGTTTACTCTAATTATAATTTGGTCAGTTAATGCATATATGACGTGTTCATGTTTCGATTGTCAGTTTTTGTTAATAAAGAAACACCAAAAAAACAACAACAATATAATAAGTTAACGAAACAAATTAAAACTTAACAAAAAAAAACCACAACAATTATAATAAGATAACAAAACAAACTAAAACTTAACAAAAAGAAAACAACAATTAAGCAACCCAACGCAGCGCGTGACTGTACTTCGCTACCGAAAACAAACGCGTGTGCAATACGGAGGAACATTGAATGCACACTAGTTCAAAAACACAGACGAGAGCGGTGCGGCGACGGGGTAGTGGGGCGGGCCCCGCCACCGTTCCCGTCTTTCGTACCTGTATTTTGCTACTGCGACGCGACTCGTGCAGTGTTCAGAGCGGACTAGAAGTTTGGCGCGATCTGTACCTCCACCTCACGGAATACTGCAGCCAAATAACAATTCCCTTGAGGGTTTTTGTGTTCCTGCCAGTGAGTGAGGTTACCAGAAAGGAAGGAGATGCTCTGCGTTGACAGCGGGGGTGCTAGCGTTAATATTTCTACAGTAACCGCTTCACATCAGGCGCGCTGTATGCTTATATCTTGGGAAATTCCTATTAAAAATTAATTATTGGAACGGCCGAAGAAACGATATAGTAGAAGATGTAATATTGGGCTGGGCCACTCTGCGTTCCATTTGGACGTTTTCCTGACCTTCCAGCTACCATCGTTTGCTGTTATTTTCCATGGATTATAAGAAGGAGTTTTCTCTCCCCTATCAGAAACTACTGTCTTGCTTCATTGTTAATGTCCATGTGTATCGGCTAAGCTTATGCCGATTGCCATCGAAACTTTGAATCCCAGTGCCGGCCGGCAGTAATTTACATGAACTAATTAGTGGCGGAAGCACTCAAAGTAGTGTAGATCAAATAGCCAATCGTATTTCGGTTTTATTAATTAGAATTTTGACATCCTAAATTAATAATTCCGCATCCTTATCTCATAGCGCCTGTTTACAACTCTCCACACAGCGCCTAATTAACAAGAGCACAAGCTGCTATGCATGACTGCTTCGGAAACATAGCAGGCGCTAATTGTGTAACATAAATTATTTTAGTGGCAAATAAGCACGTATTATTTAGCGCTATTCTGCAGATAGTTAGGCTTTAGTAGAGCACTACTTATTTGATACTAATGATCGAGCTATTAGAGGCCATTGCCTCTACGTACGGACGTACGACTTGTATACTTAGATTAAAACAAAATTTTACAAGTACTTACGTACTTTAGGAGGCAAGCAAAGCCGCTCCGCTCCAGCTGTTAGTAATTATAACTGAAATTAAAAGTCCATCCTAACCTATAATATCATCTTGATTAGAGAATGCAATCTCGTTCTCGCGAGATCTCAGGTCGGGGGACGAGGTCTAAGCGAATCTAAGCGAGACCTCGTCCCCCGATCGCTACCTCAGATCTCGCGAGAACGAGATTGCATTCCCTAATCTTGATAATTGGCGATCTACTACAGTACGATTCCTAAGACATTTTGTACTACGAATGGGGAAACTGTGGACTCAACTTCCCTCAGCGGTATTTCCGAACAATTACGACACGGGAGTCTTCAAGAACAGAGTCTATATTTCCCTAAAAAGAGTAGACTCCCTAGAGACGGATCGGCGACCTCTTGGTGTTTTGCTGATCTCCTTGGGCGATGGTGATTGCCTTCCACCAGGTGACCCACATGCTCGTTTAGTTGATTAGCGATGTAATTTTTTAACAGTTTCAATAAATAAATTATTTATCAGTTATATAGAACTTACAGGGTTGGTTAGTTTTGCTTAGTTTGAAGTCAATTGAATGAGAATTAGTCGCTATGTAAAATGCCCCGGAGTATTTCATTGAAAAGCGGAAACTCATTGAGGCAGGTAGAATTGTGTGCTTAAGTCATAATTCGCATGGTTACATCTTAATGCATCGTAGGTTCAAAAGACTCCGGTCGAGGCACAGACGTCTCAAGATATGGTACAATTCATGAGAGAAAATCAATATTATTCATTTGACATATTATAGAATAGTTGGTGACATGATGCCCAAAAAATGGACTCGTGGGGTAAAGATGCATTAGCATTGAAACCGCTGAAACATAGATACATGCCACAAATGAGACAAAAAGCTGCCTTTTCATAGTAAATGAACTTAATCGACGAGCTCGGTGGCGTAGCGGTCAATGACGCGGCTTCGACACCAACGCTCGAGGGTTCGATTCCCACATAGGACAAACATTTGTGTGCATGAACATGTCTGTTTGTCTTGGTCTGGGTGTTTTCTATGTATCATAAGTATATATTTACAAAAAAAAATGTATTTACGTATGTTTATCAGTTGTCTAGTACCCATAACACAAGCTTCGCTTACTTTGGGACTAGATGGCGCTGTGTAATTTGTCTGACAATATTTATTTAAACTACCAAAAATATAAATGAATGAAATGAGAAGATTGAATTAGGCTTGCAACAAACTGACACAGATTTATGTCTTTTGTGTCCAAATATAGTTCTTAGCCTTAAATAACTTAATATAAAATTAGCTAAAATAAGTATAATAAATAAAATTATCTAAGCAGAAGTTTGAAAGACGTCTTCAAAATCGGTGACTCTGTGACCTATATGGTAATGTTATTACAAAAAAAAAATGGTAACACTGTGTGTGTTACCATTTTTTTTTTGTAATAACATTGTAATAACAATAAATGTTTGTGTATATGTTAGAGTCAATACCCGAAATCTAGGCGCTCCTAGGTTAGACTCGGTAAATCTAAAAGCAAGTAGAGGTTAGGTTAGGATTAGCTTGTGATCAATAAAAGCCGAGTGAGCGAAGCAAGCGAGCCTCGACTTGCTTTTGGAGGGGGAGGTGATGTACCTTAAGTTTACATAGTCAAACCTAGGAGAGGCTAGATTCGGGCATTAAATATAACATATACATACAAATTTATTTATGTGGTAATACCGGTTGGCCGTGTGGTTTGCGGCAGACTAGAATAGAATCACTCCGTCTCTTCCCGTGGATGTCGTACAAGGCGACTAAGGGAAATACATTATAATACATCAATCAGGCCTCCCCAACCCGTCTGGCCAGCGTGGGGAGTGTAGGTGAAATCCTCCTGTCTAGAATGGACGAGAGAGGGTCGTGCTCCTGTAGTGGAGATTAAAATGACCTGATGATGATGATGATGAATACCGGTAATACATACACGCCATTCGCTTATGAATTTCACCACTCGCCTACACGTTGCGCAGTAATACTTGAAACACAATGCCTGCTTCCTTTGTGGTTATGTAAAGGATCGCAGCAGCGGACGTTATTCGTCAGAGGACTTTTTATGCGTTGATGTTGTACTCCGGAGTTTTTCATAGCACGATAGCGTTCCTCATTAGTTGTTGCTGAGGTATTTTCAAAAGAGATTTCTGAGAAACTGCTTCATTAGGATAGTGCCGTAGAAGTTAGAGGACGGTAATTTTGTAAGTTTAATTTTTCGTAGTGAGCGTAGCGAGCGATATTTTATGTTGCGAGCGTTAATATGGCTACGGTAACCGCTTCAGATCAGGCGGGCCGTATGCTTGTCTGCTACCCGACGTAGTATAAAAAAAAATTAAAAAAAACATAAAATTTCATCAAAATAAATCAAGTCGTTTCGGAGGAGTATAAACTAAAACTGTGACACGAAAATTTTATATATTAGAAGATTAATAAAAAGTATGGACAGTAAAGACGAACGAAGTCGCGAGTACAGTTAGTTTTACAATTTCAAATAAAAATAAATAATATACAATTTGAAATAAAATGAAATATTTTCACTAGAAATATTTTCCAGTTTAATGAAATGTCGTGCGCAGAGACGTTTAAATAAATTCTTCTATCGCATTTTATTCTGTACTACTGTTATGAGTTGACATTAATTTCAGTAGTTGTACAATTTTATGTTCAGCAATTAAGAAAATGGAGATGAGAGAACCATTTGTTATTTTATTCCATTGTTTTTATTACATGTAATTTCAAAAATGTTGAAGTTTTTGAATATATTCATATAAGACTAGCTTTTATCCGGCTTTGTCTTTTTTTCCCATGGGAAAAAGATGGTTTTCGGGACTAAAAGTAGCCTATATCATAGTCCCGACCTTAAACTGTCCTGACAGGGTCGCCATGTAATAAAGTGGTGGTTTACATTTGGTTTATTAGTCGTTCAGGATACATTGACGATCTTATATATTATATATCTTATTTACTCTTAAATGCTATACCTATAAATACATATTAGACATACACTACACTGTAAACAAATGTTGTTGATCCATTGATTAGTGTTGAGATCCAATGAGGCAACGGGGCCAGCATATTGGGAACTTTGCCTACAGGCAGCAGTTTATTAGATTAGTTTTATTTATAATGTGTTAGTTTTATTTATAATAAAATAAAAGTATTTATAATGTGTAATTAGTGTTAATTTAGATATATTTATTTAATGTTATCTAATTTAAATTTTATTTTAAGTTCTATTTAGTGTATAAGATATTTTATTGCAAAGAAATACATCCATTGATGCCTTTTTGAGAGCCAACCAACCAAACCAAACCAACAAACACACTTTCACATGGGCCCAGTTAATATTAATATGACAAGCAATCGCCCGCCACATCGTACGCATGGTTTAATACTACTTAATTTTACAGTCTAAAATACTGAAAACGTTTATAATATTACAATTAAACACATATATTTGTATATAATACACACATTTATGGTGTAAGTGGTTCATCAACATCTTTGAACCAAAACCAACTTCACCTGCACGCGGTGCACCCTGACTGACAAACGAAGCTCTGGCAAAAAGAGTGGTAGGGAGCGTAATTGTAAGCTACCCGATTGGGGAATGTACCTCCACCTCCGGAATACTGCAGCCAAATAACAATTCCCTTGAGGGTTTTTGTGTTCCTGCCAGTGAGTGAGGTTACCAGAAAGGAAGGAGATGCTCTGCGTTGACAGCGGGGGTGGCGGCGCGCCAACGATACTTTATGTTGCTAGCGTTAATATGGCTACAGTAACCGCTTCACATCAGGCGCGCTGTATGCTTATATCTTGGGAAATTCCTATTAAAAATGAATTATTGGAACGGCCGAAGAAACGATATAGTAGAAGATGTAATATTGGGCTGGGCCACTCTGCGTTCCATTTGGGCGTTTTCCTGACCTTCCAGCTACCATCGTTTGCTGTTATTTTCCATGGATTATAAGAAGGAGTTTTCTCTCCCCTATCAGAAACTACTGTCTTGCTTCATTGTTAATGTCCATGTGTATCGGCTAAGCTTATGCCGATTGCCATCGAAATTTTGAATCCCAGTGCCGGCCGGCAGTAATTTACATGAACTAATTAGTGGCGGAAGCACTCAAAGTAGTGTAGATCAAATAGCCAATCGTATTTCGGTTTTATTAATTAGAATTTTGACATCCTAAATTAATAATTCCGCATCCTTATCTCATAGCGCCTGTTTACAACTCTCCACACAGCGCCTAATTAACAAGAGCACAAGCTGCTATGCATGACTGCTTCGGAAACATAGCTGGCGCTAATTGTGTAACTTATATTATTTTAGTGGCAAATAAGCACGTATTATTTAGCGCTATTCTGCAGATAGTTAGGCTTTAGTAGAGCACTACTTATTTGATACTAATGATCGAGCTATTAGAGGCCGTTGCCTCTACGTACGGACGTACGACTTGTATACTTAGATTAAAACAAAATTTTACAAGTACTTACGTACTTTAGGAGGCAAGCAAAGCCGCTCCGCTCCAGCTGTTAGTAATTATAACTGAAATTAAAAGTCCATCCTAACCTATAATATCATCTTGATTAGAGAATGCAATCTCGTTCTCGCGAGATCTCAGGTCGGGGGACGAGGTCTAAGCGAATCTAAGCGAGACCTCGTCCCCCGATCGCTACCTCAGATCTCGCGAGAACGAGATTGCATTCCCTAATCTTGATAATTGGCGATCTACTACAGTACGATTCCTAAGACATTTTGTACTACGAATGGGGAAACTGTGGATTCAACTTCCCTCAGCGGTATTTCCGAACAATTACGACACGGGAGTCTTCAAGAACAGAGTCTATATTTCCCTAAAAAGAGTAGACTCCCTAGAGACGGATCGGCGACCTCTTGGTGTTTTGCTGATCTCCTTGGGCGATGGTGATTGCCTTCCACCAGGTGACCCACATGCTCGTTTAGTTGATTAGCGATGTAATTTTTTAACAGTTTCAATAAATAAATTATTTATCAGTTATATAGAACTTACAGGGTTAGTTAGTTTTGCTTAGTTTGAAGTCAATTGAATGAGAATTAGTCGCTATGTAAAATGCCCCGGAGTATTTCATTGAAAAGCGGAAACTCATTGAGGCAGGTAGAATTGTGTGCTTAAGTCATAATTCGCATGGTTACATCTTAATGCATCGTAGGTTCAAAAGACTCCGGTCGAGGCACAGACGTCTCAAGATATGGTACAATTCATGAGAGAAAATCAATATTATTCATTTGACATATCATAGAATAGTTGGTGACATGATGCCCAAAAAATGGACTCGTGGGGTAAAGATGCATTAGTATTGAAACCGCTGAAACATAGATACATGCCACAAATGAGACAAAAAGCTGCCTTTTCATAGTAAATGAACTTAATCGACGAGCTCGGTGGCGTAGCGGTCAATGACGCGGCTTCGACACCAACGCTCGAGGGTTCGATTCCCACATAGGACAAACATTTGTGTGCATGAACATGTCTGTTTGTCTTGGTCTGGGTGTTTTCTATGTATCATAAGTATATATTTACAAAAAAAAATGTATTTACGTATGTTTATCAGTTGTCTAGTGCCCATAACACAAGCTTCGCTTACTTTGGGACGAGATGGCGCTGTGTAATTTGTCTGACAATATTTATTTAAACTACCAAAAATATAAATGAATGAAATGAGAAGATTGAATTAGGCTTGCAACAAACTGACACAGATTTATGTCTTTTGTGTCCAAATATAGTTCTTAGCCTTAAATAACTTAATATAAAATTAGCTAAACTAAGTATAATAAATAAAATTATCTAAGCAGAAGTTTGAAAGACGTCTTCAAAATCGGTGACTCTGTGACCTATATGGTAATGTTATTACAAAAAAAAAATGGTAACACTGTGTGTGTTACCATTTTTTTTTTGTAATAACATTGTAATAACAATAAATGTTTGTGTATATGTTAGAGTCAATACCCGAAATCTAGGCGCTCCTAGGTTAGACTCGGTAAATCTAAAAGCAAGTAGAGGTTAGGTTAGGATTAGCTTGTGATCAATAAAAGCCGAGTGAGCGAAGCAAGCGAGCCTCGACTTGCTTTTGGAGGGGGAGGTGATGTACCTTAAGTTTACCTAGTCAAACCTAGGAGAGGCTAGATTCGGGCATTGAATATAACATATACATACAAATTTATTTATGTGGTAATACCGGTTGGCCGTGTGGTTTGCGGCAGACTAGAATAGAATCACTCCGTCTCTTCCCGTGGATGTCGTACAAGGCGACTAAGGGAAATACATTATAATACATCAATCAGGCCTCCCCAACCCGTCTGGCCAGCGTGGGGAGTGTAGGTGAAATCCTCCTGTCTAGAATGGACGAGAGAGGGTCGTGCTCCTGTAGTGGAGATTAAAATGACCTAATGATGATTATGATGATGAATACCGGTAATACATACACGCCATTCGCTTATGAATTTCACCACTCGCCTACACGTTGCGCAGTAATACTTGAAACACAATGCCTGCTTCCTTTGTGGTTATGTAAAGGATCGCAGCAGCGGACGTCATTCGTCAGAGGACTTTTTATGCGTTGATGTTGTACTCCGGAGTTTTTCATAGCACGATAGCGTTCCTCATTAGTTGTTGCTGAGGTATTTTCAAAAGAGATTTCTGAGAAACTGCTTCATTAGGATAGTGCCGTAGAAGTTAGAGGACGGTAATTTTGTAAGTTTAATTTTTCGTAGTCTTCGTAGTGTGTTGGATTTGTATCATCATCATCAGGTCCATTTTAGTCTCCACTACAGGAGCACGACCCTCTCTCTTCCGTCCTAGACAGAAGGAGGATTTGGCCTACACTCCCCACGCTGGCCAGACGGGTTGGGGAGGCCTGATCGATATTTGATAATGTATTTCCCTTAGTCGCCTTGTACGACATCTACGGGAAGAAACGGAGTGATTCTATTCAGTATATACAACCCGCCGGAAACCACACGGCCAGTTTGTATGCATAATCGGTTGGATTTGTATGTATAATCATTCTTATTAATCTTTTGTCGTATTCTGATATTAAATCACTTTTTGAAGAGAAAACTTCTCAAAAAATGTTAAACTCGCGTCAGGACACGTGCCTGATCTAAAAATTCGTAAGACAAAGCTGCGAGACTACAAAATTCAACTTTAAGCAAAGACGATACGATTGAGATTGCTTTAAATATTTTAATTAATTGAAATAGTTTCGCCATTCAACGCTAGATGTCTAGGCGCTACAAAGTTTTGCGTGGTTTTACTATTCCCTAACAGGTGGCACTACGTATTTCATCATTCTATTATAATTTTTATGTCGTTTCAGTAAGACACAAAATGTTTTCACTTCTACCGGCACTCCCGGGGTGCAACCCGTTGTTTTTTTTTTGTTCTATCCCGTCGATTTGCATATCTTTGTATGTTCATTTCAAATTATAAAACACACTGAAGTACTCATGGAAGGAGCCTTTGGTCCACCCGATCCCTAAAAAGGCACTTGCACAGTGCCTTCCAATTATAAGCCCATTGCGATAACTTTCATATTTTTCAAAATCATGGTAACTATTATTAACCAAGAGCTGGTAGTCTACTTGGAAAATCACCAGCTGATAAATGATCGCCAATATGGCTTCCGCCATGGTAGCTCAGCTGGTGATCTTTTGGTATATTTGACTCACCATAGGACGGAGCCAGTGGAAAGCAAGGGCGAGGCCTTGGCTGCTAGTCTGGACATAGCAAAAACTTCACTTTTAAGTTCACCCAGATCTCATCTCCTAAGCCCATTTATTTTCCATCACACTTCGCAATAGTCTCAACGTGTGCCGAGACCTGCTCATGGCTATATCGTTCCATTAACATATCCTGGAGCGGGTCACGGCGGGCGTACAACATTACATCAAACTTCTCAAAGGGGCCTCTACGCGTTGGATCCATATCCCCGCGCACGCCTATCAAATGACCGGGCTTGACCCGTGATTTAAGAGAGATACTTAATAATAAGCCCGCAGGGCAGGTGTTTGTGAGTAACGATACCACAGGTAACGAATCTCCAGAGAGTCGGTCCGGGCCATCGTCTCCGGCATGTCTTCGTCGGTCGGAGTGGAAAACCAAGAAGTCCCGCAGGACACTCAGCTCTGACTTGCCTTCATTGGCCGTCCATAGAAGAGTCTTTAGAGCTATATGATCACGGGGTGGAAGGGCATAACGCCGCGAGTAACTTCGAAGAAAGCGCAGCACACCTCTCGACACCTAGGGGTATCGAGAGTTAGGACTCACTCACATCGGTGTTGCCCCCCGCCGATTTGTTGGCATTTTGGGGGTCCATACTTTAAGTCCGCATAAATATTTTATATCCATCCATGGGGGTCCATACTTTAAGTCCGCATATATATTGTTTTGTTTTCGAATTCAATTTTGATATGCAAATGACTCAGTACCTAATTAATATAATATCTTGAATGATGATTACATTCAAATGTTTATGTTCTTATGCCAATAAGGCGAATCATGGTTGTTCCTACTGTTGTATTCATATTTAACACCAATGTATATAATAATAATAATATATTACCCATGTTTATGAACTAATAAATGAATTATGAATTATAATAAATAAATTGACAATTTTGCATTCATAACGGTTATCGCTAGACGCACCCGCTGTCTCAAGGCTCTCCCGTCTCAGCATTATGTCTGCTTAGAAACTAATTTTGATCTGGCAGACGGCTTTGTTTATTTTGTTTAATTTAGCGAAATTTCATAAAGTTTATTTCAACTTGGTGTTATGTTATTGCGCAAAATGTTGTCACAATTTTCTCTGTGATTGTAAACACACGGTGTTTAATTGATGCCTTTGCCGTTAATATTAGTGTATATCTGAACGTCATAAGAAAACATCGGCCAATGAGGTGGAAGACAAATAGATGCGTCACTTGTTCCACGCTCTCGCTTGCACGCACGTTTCAGGCGGAACGTGACAATGAGTCATGCTTTTTTGTGCATGCAGCCGGAGTTATAAGACGTTATCACGTCAAAAGTATTATATAAGATACCTACAACATACATTACCTATGTGCAAAATTTCAATAAAATTGGTTCAGCCGTGAACGAGTATCAAATACTTACATCAATTCTCACAAGCTATAAATGTGAAAGTTTATTAACATGTGTGGACGGACGTGTAAATGTTTGTTACTATTTCACTCGTGAACGGCAGCACAGATTTGAATGAAATTTAGCTTGCATATAGAATATGATCAGAATGGACACGTAGCTTTTTACTCCGGCCCCCTTACCACCATCTCATAATGCGATTGAATAACTGGATGGAATGCTTATTCATACCGATGAATAAGCGACTCTATTGCAAATGGAATAGAGTCGCTTATTCATTGGTATGAATAAGCATTCTATTCAGTTATTGAATCGCAATAAGAGATGGTGGTAAGGGGGCTGTACTGTTTCTATTTCCACAACTTTATTAGGAAAGAGTTAAATTTTGTAGTTATGTCTGAATAAATACTTGAAATACTTGTTATAGTTTTTGCAATATTGGGCGTTAGCATTGAAATAAATATTTAAGCTCGAGTCATTGATTTTAGAAAAAAGTTTTGATTAAGCCCATCACTCACGACGAAGATATTTATATTTAGAGTGAGACGCTGCTACATGCGTGAATGTGACGGTGATATTGCCTCTCTTCTCTCTCTTAAAGCAATCGTTTGTTTCGTTTCGTCATGAACCCATATTCATCCCACTGCTGGGATACGGGTCTGCCCTCAATCGAAGGGGTTTAGAGCGTACTCCACCACGCTGCTCCACTGCGGGTTCGTGGATGGTCAGTGTTTTCAAGCCGCCTAAATGCCACTGACTTGGCTTAACGACTGTCATATAATGATAACAGCCGGGACCGACGGCTTCACGTGCCATTTCGGCCATTTCATATTCGGAGGGCACGTTGGCTCTCCAAGGCATGGAAGAGCACGTGATAAATAAACTCACCCACGGACAGGCTACGGTCGACGATGCTTGACTTGCGTGATCGATTAGCCTGCCACGCGCAACGACGCCATCGAGCTCCTCAATCGTATAGCAATATCTTTTTCAAAAAAAAAAAATCGTGTCAATACTTTCGACGTGAAAGAAGGGCAAACAAACAAACACACTTTCAAATTTATAATATTAAGTATGGATATACACCGTGTTTAATGCGCTTTAAAATCTGACATACATTGAGTTCATAATCACGTCACTTTAATTGCTGTAATGTTGATACAAGTGATGGTTGGCACTTGATTTCCACTAAGCACTTTTACAACAATTTGATATAATAAAATAATTTGTACTATTCCATTTAACTTAGTTTACAAAAAATATTTTTTCCGTCTAATTTGTTAATTTCGCTTTTACTGCATTATTAAATTATATAAATGGTTTTCTCGTTACCGCCAAACGCAACGTATAAGTAATTTATTTATAACAAAAGTAATTGCTGGAATTAAATACACTGATTATTATAATTATTGTTGAAAATTAACGAAAATCATTTGAATAGTTTTCTCGTATGTTTACAAATAAGTCTGCAAATACGTATTATATTTGGCACAGTCATATACTCAAACTTTTTTCAAAGGATATTACAAATTAAACAAATTAATAAGTTGCGAGGTTGCCATGTGACGATCTGGAGACATTGGACGGTTAAATGTCTCCTCGGGTTTTGAAATCTTCTGACGACTTGATGACTCAAATCTGTCCATACGTTTGTGTTTGATACTGTACTTTACAAAATAATAGCACAATAGTGCGAACGCTAATCCAACACTTGATTTTAAAAGATCGTTTCTTTACGCGTATGGCCACGAGCGTCACGTACAGTTATGGCAATGGCCGGATCGGTCAGATCTGATGCATAGAAAAAACACAGTCGCAAACCACGGCGCCGTGTAGGTACTCGGCCATATACATCTTCACGGCGCCGTGTACTCGGCCATATACATCTCCACGGCGCCGTGTACTCGGCCATATACATCTCCACGGCGCCGTGTACTCGGCTATATACATCTCCACGGCGCCGTGTACTTGGCCATATACATCTCCACGGCGCCGTGTACTCGGCCATATACATCTCCACGGCGCCGTGTACTCGGCCATATACATCTCCACGGCGCCGTGTACTCGGCCATATACATCTTCACGGCGCCGTGTACTCGGCCATATACATCTTCACGGCGCCGTGTACTCGGCCATATACATCTCCACGGCGCCGTGTACTCGGCCATATACATCTCCACGGCGCCGTGTACTCGGCCATATACATCTCCACGGCGCCGTGTACTCGGCCATATACATCTCCACGGCGCCGTGTACTCGGCCATATACATCTCCACGGCGCCGTGTACTCGGCCATATACATCTCCTCGGCGCCGTGTAGTTAACCATATACATCTCCACGGCGCCGTGTAGTTGGCCATATACATCTCCACGGCGCCGTGTACTCGGCCATATACATCTCCTCGGCGCCGTGTAGTTAACCATATACATCTCCACGGCGCCGTGTAGTTGGCCATATACATCTCCACGGCGCCGTGTACTCGGCCATATACATCTCCTCGGCGCCGTGTAGTTGGTATTGAATGTGTTAAACATTGGAACCAAAATGTTCATTGAATATCAATATGATAACGTTGGTATAGGTAACCTACTGTTAAATATTCTTTACTTGCTAAATAATCCAAACGCTCAAACTTTTACTTCCTTTTGAACACTTATCAAAGCTTCGTTCATTGAATTCTGCCTAATTGAGTTCTGTTTATAATCATATAGCTTAAGCACCTGTTTTTCTATGTTTCCTCTTCTTACTTCGTTACGGGCATACTGTTTCACTTTTTATACTGTGTATTAGGGTGGAGTGAAAAATTTTTTTTTTCCTATTCGTTTCGGAATACCTGCAAAAAGTTGCTGTTATTGTTCACAAATATACATACAAATTTTTATTTGGCTCATGATAAATTTAGAGGTGCCCCCAACATCATGAACTTTAGAGAAATTCGCAAAATTTTGTCAAAAAACACCAACGTCTAATATTGTCAAAATAACGCTAAATCATATTCTGTGTGTTCCGTTCCTGTGTTTGGTTTACCGGAGAAGTTACCAGTGTCTCAATTACCAACTTATATTGCTGTTATGAAAAATTACTTATTTATTAAATATGAACTAAAGCGTGACAAAACAACAAAAGAGCTGACAGTTCATGATATATCCCAAAGATTGGCTACGGAAATTTTAGATATCTGGCGAAAAGCGTCGCTTCCTACAGTCAGCTTTAAGAGAGTACTACAACTTATTCGATCTTACCATGACAAATATAGAAACTTACTAAAACCTTATCAAGGCCGTCAAACGAACAAGAAATATCAAGAGAAAATAAATGAATTCGTTACTGAGTCCCAACGGTTATTTGATGTTTGCAGTTGCAAATGCAAAGTAATATCAGAGTGTAATTGCTCAAAAGACAGCCGTGTTCCCAAGGAAGAAGTATATTTTTTACTTGATCAAAGAACTACAAGAAAAATGATGATAGGCGGTGTAGATTTGGTTGCGACTGTTAAAAATATGAAAAAATTAAAAATTCAAGAAAAAGAGATAATGGGTCCTAACCAACCGTCTTGTTCTCGTTCTTTGCCTGATGACTTAACAACCGAAAGCTCCAGTTCAAGCAATAACAGGGTAGCTTCTAGTCCTTATCAATCGCCAAAACAACTAGCTGCTCCGCCAAAGAAAACATTTAAAGTGCCTGCTTTAAATTTCGATGCTAAAGATTATACCGTCTTAATTACGTGGCAAGACTGTAAGATAACTGAGCCACCTCTGACTTCCAATTTATCTGATGAAGCCTTAAAAGAGATTGTCAAAAGCGGTTTGACTACATGTCAGAATATTAAAGATTTTCCGTGCCATACCCAAGCCGTAGAGCGCTGTATCAAATTGGTGACCGAAGCTTCAAGTGCAGTTTGTGGAGAAAAAAAACGAGATGGTTTCGGGGCAAGACTATTATCACGGCAGCAAATGCATAATTTTGAAACAAAAAACAATTTATTACCAAAATTTATATATTTCAGATTTTTTTCATTCCTTGATAATATTTATTTTTTTATTTTTTCTTGATTAAAAACATTAATACTACTAACCAGGCTTTTATTTAACGTATCACAATGTAGTTTGTTTTATAAGGGACAGGAAATCTAGAAAAATACTATCATTCAAAATTAGATCAATGTTTTTAAAAATTTTGTGTTTTTCTAATTTTCAATTGTGTTGGGGCACCTCATAACATCAAGACAAGTAAACAATCTTTTGCATGCTGAATTTACTCATTAAAAGGCAACTTTGTATTGCTATTCCATTTAAAAAATTAAAAAAAAAAATTTTTTCATACATTATCACTCCACCCTACTGTGTATATATGTTTATAAATGTTTATGTATGTCTTTTATACAAGTAAGGAGGCAAACAAGCATACGACCCGCCTGATGGTAAGCAGTCATCGCAGCGTATGGACGCTCGCAATACCAGAGGTATCACTTACGAATTCGAATTCCCTTCGAACGAGGGCAGACCCATATTCCAACAGCAGGATGAATAAGGAAGGGTTGACGACATCAATTACCTATCTAGCACAAGCTATGCGTAATTTGAAAATAGATGGCGGTGTTTAAATTATCCAGGAATATTTCTACTCATTCGTACTTCATCAATTCTTCACTTCGTGCGTTTTTATCGGGGGCAACTATTGAACGTTATTCAATTCTAAATATCGAAAAGTAAATGATATGTATATAAGAAAATTCCAAAAACGCATGTGTAAAATATTTGTCTTGTGCAGGAATTGACCCGCGACCCTGGAGTCAAAGTAGCCATTTGACTACCGAGCTCGTCTAATAGGTAGTTAGTATTTTTTACCTACTCATGGGCTTATCATCAAGTGACTCACATGCTCGTTTGCCCTATCTTTTATAAAAAAGGTAATGTAAAGCAGTTCCTTATAATAATTGCCATGATTATAATGCAGGAACATTTTTTACATCAAAGGAATATAAGAGCAAAGAAGATCTAACGACGAGAGGACCAAGTGTACCCACTTAAAAGTTCAGGGGACGCAAGGACCCTTTATTGCGAATGAACCCTTACTAAATGAAGGTCAGACAAAATACTTTATTTTTCCGTCATAAAGGCTTTTTCAAGTAGAGCATGGCTTTAACGAACAGGGCATCATCTTATTATTACGTATATGAAATACTAGCTTGTGCCTGCAATTTCGTATCTCGATATCCCGTAGCAAAGTAGGTAGCAACTATCAATAATTTTAACAAAAAACTCTACATTTATGTACCTATGTAGATACAGGCTGATGATGATGATGATGAAAATAATATGGGATCAATCTGGAAGTATACTCTTTCAAATAAAAAAATCGGTTTAGACATGACGGAGTAATAAAATAACAAACCTAACAGTGGGTAGATACAGACTGATGATGATGATGATGAAAAAAATATGGGACCAATCTGGAAGTACATTCTTTCAAATAAAAAAGATTTTTTCAAATCGGTTTTTAGATTACGGAGAAATTAAGTAACAAACATTTAAAAAAATACAGCCGAATTGAGAACCTCCTTCTTTTTTGGAGTCTGTCAAAAATACTTTCTTAGCGGATGCCTACGACATGCATGTTATTTGCGTATACCAAATGAAGAGAAGCTCGTTGGCGTCGTGGCACGTGTTACTCTAATGACTAATCGAACACGCAAGTTAAGCAACGTCGACTATAGCCTGTCCATGGACGGGTTTATTTATCTAGAGAGCCTCCGTATTTCGGAGCGCACGTTAAGCCAATAGTTGACAGTCGTTAACTCAAATTAGTGGCCTCCAGGCGGGTTCAAAACACTGGCCTCCGCCAACCCGCAATTGAGCAGCGTGGTGGAGTATGCTCTAAACCCCTTCGATTGAGGGGAGGCCCGTATCCCAGCAGTGGGATGAATAAGGGACGACAATGTCAATCCGATACGTCTAGTGGTTTTAAGCACAGATCTAAAATCCTCAGTATGTGGTTTGAGTTGTATGTTGATAGATCAGTCAGTAACGTTTGCTTTTTATAGATGTTATACCCGAATCTAGGCGCTCCTAGGTTTGACTAGGTTTTTTTTATACCACTAAGGTGACAAATAAGCATATGGTCCGCCTGATGGAAAGCAGTTACCGTAGCCTATGGACGCCTGTAGCACCAGAGACATCACATGCGCGTTGCCGACCCTGTAAATATAGGTAAACAGGGGGCGTTGCGGCAGAGTACAACACAACCTAATGCACCTCATCTCCATCTCCAAAAGCAAGTAGAGCCTCTCTCTCTGCCCTCGCTCGGCTTTTGTTAATCACAAGCTAACCTAACCTAACCTAACCTCGACTTGCTTTTAGATTTAACTAGTCTAACCTAGGAGCGCCTAAATTTCGGGTAATGACTATAATGTAAATACACAGGACAGATTCACTCCTGCCTAGATTTTTTTATTACACGTCGGATGACAAATAACCATACGGCTCACATGATGTAGCGCGGTTTCCGTAGTCTACAGACGCTGGGAATATACGAGCATTGTTCGCGTGCTCGCACCCTCGCTACCAACGCACAATTTGGCATTCCGCAGTTGTGAGCCTAGCCTATACATAATTTTGTAGATACAAATAAACCATGCGACAGTAGTTTACTCAATTCGTTCGAAGTAATGTAAAAGACAAACAAGAAGTTAACGCTTCAAGTTAACATGAACAATCAATACACGCTTCAAGTACGCAAGTATTACTTAAATTGTGCTTGAAGCAAACAAGTAGGAGGTATCTCGTATTAACATAACTTGGTTTGGTTTAACTTAACTTTATTTTTCACTGGCAGAGCCTTGGGGTTTATGAGACCCCACATAATTGTTTATTTAAGTTTGAATTTCAACCTAGTGCGTAATGATTGTCCCAGGGATGTACAAAATGTATATTTAGATGTATTTTGGGATGTAGCCAATTTTGGGGTTCAATTTTGACGTAATAACGTCTTAGAAATCGATGAACGCCAGATGCACGCATGAAAAAGAATGACTCATTGTCACGTTCCGCCTGAGCCGAGCGTGCAAGCGAGAGCGCGAGAGCTTGTGACGCATCTACCTCTCTTCCACTCCATCGGCCGATGTTGTTTTATGACGTAAACCGACTTTACTGACAACCAATTTTTTTAATGCTCTTATGCAGAAGTGGTCAGAACGAAAAGTGGATGCTAAACGTCAAAATTATTTCTGAGAATTAGATGAATGTGAACCTAAAACTGTTAGTTCACAGAATACCGCAGCCAAATAACAATTTACTTGATGGTTGTTGTGTTCCTTCGAGTGAGCGAGGTCACCAGAAAGAAATAAGTGGGGTGTAAGTGGTTCATCAACATCTTTGAACCAAAGCCAACTTCACCTGCACGTGGTGCACCCTGCTGTCTCACAAACGAAGCTCTGGAAAAAAGATAGGTAGGGAGCGTAATGGTAAGCTATCCGACTGGAGAATGTACCTCCACCTCACAGAATACCGCAGCCAAATAACAATTCCCTTGAGAGTTGTTGTGTTCCTATGAGTGATTGAGGTCACCAGAAAGGAAGGAGATGCTGCGTTGGCAGCGCGAGTAACGGCGCACGAGCAATATTTTATGTAGCGAGCGTTAATATGGAGTTCAGAGGAGTTTCTTGACCTAATGGCCACCTTCTACTGTCGCACTGAATTTCCTGTCGATGGCGAGCGGTCGCCATCGACAGGAAATTCAGCCTCACACATTGGAGCCTAACTGGTCACTACTGTGCGTTTTCGGAGAAGTTTACATAGAATTATATTAGTACTTTATACTAATAATATTCCAAAAATTTTAGGATTTTTTGTAGCTTCAAAAAATACACGTAATTTCGGGAGGGGGGGGGGGGGGTGACTTACATCTCAGCAAGTAACACCAGGGGGAGGGGGTTTATAAATGCAAAAAAAAAAAAAAAAACATCATGTGATTAATGGACGACCCTTTAGGCCGTATGCTTGTCTGCCATCCGACGTAGTATAAAAAAAAAATAACCACCACGCATCCGTTTACGTAATATGAATTTCAAACTAGTGTCTAATGATTTAGTTTAGTACAGTGTATAAAAATAATAATGTGTAAAATCTTACAGGAGGAGCTCGATGGCGTGGTTGCGCGTGACAGTCTAACCGATCAAGCAAGTCAAGCAACGTCAACCGTAGCCTGTCCAAGGATGATAGAAACCGCCTGATGGAAAGGACACTTGTGACACCAGACAAAACACGCGTTTTAAATAATCCTACAAATTATCTCATATATTATGTATGTGGGTTGGCTGTATATTATGGCTACATATTATGTATGTGGTTTCCGGCAGACTAGAATAGAACCACTCCGTCTCTTCCCGTGGATTTCGTACAAGGCCACTAAGGGAAATACATTATAGAACATCGATCAGGCCTCCCCAACCCGTCTGGCCAGCGTGGGGTGTGTAGGCTAAATCCTCCTTTTGTCTGGGACGGACGAGAGAGGGTCGTGCTCCTGTAGTGGAGGCTAAAATGACCTGATGATGATGTGTATCTTGATGTATGAATGTTGGTTGCTCTGCATGCATAAACGGCTGAACGAATTTGCATGAAATTTGGCAAACATATTACACAGGATATTTTTTATCCATGTACAGTGTTCAGGCAGGACGAAGGTACGGGTAGAAGGTAGTATCAAATAAAATAGGCATTTTCACTTTGTTTGCTTCCGCCACCCGTTAGGTCATGTAAACTACTTCCGGCCGGCACCCACCACAGCCTTAGTAGATGCAACTGCCATGGCTGCTTTGGTCGTCTCTGCTCCACTAACTAAGTAAACTAACTCAGTAGTATATATGAAATTGCCCTTAAATTTAAATTCAGCTAAATAACACCTGAATCAATTAACTACCAAACAAAATAATCTTTCTATTATCGTAACCATGAACGCATAAACTTTTTTTAAATTACCCCTAATGGGGTGGGGGGGCAAACGAGCATATGGGTTGGGAGCACTTGATGCAAAGCAATCAACCACCGCCCACGGAGATCAGCAACACCGTTGCTCATCTGTTGCCATCCTAAACTTTATTTTTTTTTTATTTATACTACGTCGGGTAGCAGACAAGCATACGGCCTGCCTGATGTGAAGCGGATACCGTAGCCATATTAACGCTCGCAACATAAAATATCGCTCGCGCGCCGCCACCCTCGCTGCCATCGCAGCATCTCTTTCCTTTCTGGTGACCTCACTCACTCGCAGGAACACAACAGCCCTCAAGGGAACCGTTATTTGCCTGCGGTATTCTATGAGGTGGAGGTACATTCCCCAGTCGGGTAGCTTACAATTACGCTCCCTACATCTCTTTTCGGCAGAGCTTCGTTTGTCAGTCAGCAGGGTGCACCGCGTGCAGGTGAAGTTGGCTTTGGTTCAAAGATGTTGATGAACCCTTACACCCCACTTATTTCTTTCTGGTGACCTCGCTCACTCGAAGGAACACAAAGAATCTTCGACGAGCTCGGTGGCGTAGCGGTCGATGACGCGCCTTCGACACCAACGCTCGTGGGTTCGATTCCCACATAGGACAAACATTTGTGTGCATGAACATGTCTGTTTGTCTCAGTCTGGGCGTTTTCTATGTATCATAAGTATGTACTTACAAAAAAAAAATGTATTTACGTATGTTTATCAGTTGTCTAGTACCCATAACACAAGCTTCGCTTACTTTGGGGTTAGATGGCGGTGTGTAATTTGTCTGACAATATTTATTATTATTATTATTTATAACAACCATCAAGTAAATTGTTATTTGGCTGCGGTATTCTGTGAGGTAGGTAGGTGAACTAACAGTTTTAGGTTCACATTCATCTAATTCTCAGAAATAATATCTCAAACTTAAAACGAGCGATTCCATTTAAAATTCCTTCATCTTTGTCTGCAGTGCGCCTTCAGGAGACTGCCTCTTTTATATTTCAGGCGTTATGTCAAGGAGCGAATATTCGTCCGGAACGCGAATCCCTTGAAAATGAGCTCCGGACATCTGTATTCCAGACACACGGTTATAGAGGCCATAAAACCTAAGGTCGTATTATTTTATAGTCCTCTGTCTTTAATCTCATGAATAAAGGTAGTATAATAGTCGAAATGACAAGCTCGAGGGTCAAATGGTTAACAATGGCCACTTTGACTCCGAGGTCGCGGGTTCAATCCCCGCACAAGACAAATTTGTGTGCATGAACATGTGTGTTGGTCTTGGTCTGGGTGTTTTATACGTATTGTATGTATGTATTTACAAAAAAAAATGTATTCAAGTGTTATATCAGTTATCTAGTACCCTTATTACCTACAAGCTTTGCTTATTTTGGGACTAGATGGCCGTGTGTAATTTGTCCAGGAATATTTATTATTTAAACCCCTTCGCTCCCTGTGTCCATCTCAATGGACATGTTTTTTTTTTTTTTTTTATATATTTGGTCAGCATATTGGCTCCACTTTGCCTGATGGTAAGCGAAAAGAAGAGCCCTAATCGCAACGGCAACGGACAAGAGACATATATGTCTTGTCAGTTGACGCTGCCATGCTGGCCTACAAGATGCTTCTTCACGCTTCGCTTGAAGGATCCCATATTGTATGATTGAGGAAATACATATGCCGGCAACGCGTTCCACTTTTTAATAGTGCGACATAGATAGACATTTAGTACCTATCATAACATTATTTTATAAACATACATGTTTATAAAACATTTAATGTAAGCATGACATTACACTTGGAACGAATCTAAGAATGTACCTTATAAACAAAGAACAAAGAATTATTATGTAGGTAGGTTAAAATATCCAGTCAAGTGTTGACCATAGTCAAAGTTACGTCGGGAGCAAAGTCTTTAGTTTTATTTTATTTTTCTATGATTGTATGTATGTAATTTTATGTTTACATAGGTATTTATTGTGTGTACGTTCATATAGAGAATGCTCTTAGCATTAAGTCCGCCTTTTGTACCTTTATTCTATGGTCAATAAAGTTTAAATAAATAAATAAATTCCTTATGTTATTATTGTTGTTATTTTTTTCTATGAGTAATGCATGTATATTGATTAGTATTATGATTTTATACATTCAAAATAATGTGTATTATTACACAAATATGTATTTTTTCGTATGTCCATCTCAGTGGACGATGGGTCTCTATAGTCGTAACATACATCTATCATCTATCGAATATCTATTGTGTCGAAAACTACAATATAATTTTGTTTTATTTTAGCCATGGATTTATCTAAACAAAAAGATATTAATGTATTGTTCGACATACTAGAAAATGGCATGGTTTCGGATATTAATGAAGAAAGTGACGACGAGATATTATCAGCTACATTAGTAAATGAGACTCGTGTAGGTAATGCCATTATACATCCTAACGAATCACCAGCAATAGAAGGTGATGTAGAACATGAATTGGAAGAGCAACCAGGGTCTAGTGCTGAACCAAGTAAATTAAAAAAAAGAAAACAAGACTTAGGAAAAAAGATCTTCCATTCGAGGTACCGAATTTCACTTGGACCGTACTCTCTGACGTAGAATCAACAATCAGATTAGATAGATTTGGAAAGCCTCCATTATTATCTGATAGGGAAGGGAGGAAAAAGGCGAGAGGATATTCCGAACAAGTCATCAATGATACTAAGATGTAGTAATCGTCAAGTGGATGGACAATAAAGGTGTGGTCTTAGCTTCGAATTTTGTTGGTATAGAAAATCAAGATTTGGCGCGACGATGGAACAAATTATTTAAAGAATACATAACTATTCCACGTCCTTAAACACCGATTATATAATGATCGCATGGGCGGAGTAGACAAGATTGATCATTTGATTAGTCTGTGCCGTATTTTCATTAGGTCTAAGAAATGGACTTTGCTATCGACGCTATCGACTTAGCCCTAACGAATAGCTGGTTAGAATATCAAGAGGATAGCAAAGTTTGCAATATACCAAAAAAATATCTTTTGGATGCGTTGCATTTTCGACAGCGCGTGACAGATGCTCTTATAAAAATGGGACAACCACTAATAACGAGAAAAAATGGACGTCCATCTTCCGGCAATAGCAGTCCTATAAATATTCTAAGCACCAAGAAAGACGTCATTGCGGAGAAATAAGACCAGCGGAAGAAATCCAATGCGATACTGTCGATCACCTACCAGAATATGGCGATAAAAAAGATGCAGCAAGATGTAAATTTGTGCTTTACCGGTGACAGAAATCGTTTTAGAACGTTTCATCAAAAACTGTAATGTTTTCCTGTATATTTTAATGATACTTTTTTAATTAAATATATACTATAACAGTGACTTTAATTTAATATAAAACTCTTCAAGTCTTAAATTATGGTGAAAAATGTATCACTGTAGACCCGGTGTCCATTTCAGTGGACACTGGATTTTCCAAAAATATACGAATATATAACATCTTTATTTTGCATATATTCGTTACCTAAAGCCTAAACATACAGAAAAACATTACAAATATTTTTTCGCATGTAAATGATTAAATCAGGTTCGAAGGGGTTTTATTGCAAATTTTATTTTAAGCTGACAACTTCGTGATAGGTAGTTAGATTAGTAGTAATTGATGTGTTAATGTTACGGATCGCGGGTTCATTTCTCTCTTATGACAAATGTTTGTAGACAATTAATTGATTCAGGTGTTATTTTGCAAAAGAGCAAGCTTATTTTTAGAGAAATAAGCTTGAAATGGAAAAAGACTTTCTTAAAGTTTTGAGTTGATTAATTATTGAACCAATAATTAGGCGAGATAACTTTTTTTTTTATTGTAGCGTATGACCTACAAATATTTGCTTTTCCCCCGCGACCCTCTGCATGTAATTTGGCGACCCTCCTGGGGGTCGCGACCATCAGTTTCAATATCACTGGTCTACAGAACCTCGAAAGCCTCAGCAACATCCTGAATGCCTTATTATGTGCACGCGAAGAAAATAATGGATTTTCCCTCTAATTTCATTGGCCGCCATAATAAATTACTTTTATTAACCATCCTTTCTGTTTGTATGTCATGCATCAACGGAAAGTCCCAAGACATTCGGTTTGCTTTAATATAATTAGCTTCGGTCGAGTCGAGAAGAAACTTAAAATTGTGTGTGCCAATTATTAACATTTTATCTCCGGAGGACATTTCTATACCACGCAATGCTATTCGGATTGTCAAATTCCCTTTATTACTTCCATCCCGCCATATTTCCCTGGAGACATGGTTATTTGCGACTGTCAAATGTTAGGCTCAGTGTGATTTATGACCTTCTAAACCTTATCAACGATTCAGCTGGCGATGAAACCTTTAAAAATGTTAGTGCCATTTGATACCGACTTTAATTTAGGTGATTCAATTAGGTCTTTAATCGTAAATATAAAAATTAAGAAGAGAAATAGACTTCAATTGGTATTCAGATGATGAGTTATTGAACAAGTTTTTGTGGACTACGAAGGAACGGCCGAAAGCGGTTGGATGTGGAAAGCGGAAGATCGCATGTAGTGGAAAGCATTAAGGAAGGCCCTATGTTCAGCAGAGGATAGAAACAAGCTGATGATGGTGATAATTAATATAATAACTAAAGAATTTCAGCCAAGTGTTTAGAAAATCTTGAGGCACGAGACTGAATGAGAGAATGATATCAAATTATAGCCCGAAAATGTTAAAATAAGTTTTACTTTAGAAGATGGAAACCCTTACTTAAATTATTTACATAAATTTTAATGTTAACAGGCCGGTGCATTATTTTATATCATACTAGCACCAGATGGCGCTGTATGTGAAAAAAGATTTACCCGCTTTTCTTTTCAAATTTTTCCTTTGCTATAAACCTCACGGAGCCCGAGACCTTTCCAACGAATGCAAAACCGTGGAAATCGGTTCGTGCGTTCTGGAGTTATAGCGTCAGGAAGGAAAACCCGACTTATTTTTATATAGTAGACTAGCGGCCCCGACCACGCTTCGCTGTGGCTCAATCTTTTCGTTTCCATCCATTTCCTTAGAGATGGCGCTGTATGTGAAAAAAGATTTTCCCGCTTTTCTTTTCAAATTTTTCCAAAATTTTCTTTGCTATAAACCTCACGGAGCCCGAGACCTTTCCAACGAATGTGTGCATGAACATGTCTGTTTGTCTTAGTCTGGGTGTTTTCTATGTATCATAAGTATGTATTTACAAAAAAAATGTATTTACGTATGTTTATCAGTTGTCTAGTACCCATAACACAAGCTTCGCTTACTTTGGGGTTAAATGGCGCTGTGTAATTTGTCTGACAATATTTATTTATTATTATTATTTGTAAGCTGCCTGAGCCCGACTGTGGAAGTACCTCCACCTCACAGAATACCGCAGCCAAATCTTCAGTTCCCTGGAGGGTTTTTATGTTCCTGCGAGTGAGTGAGGTCACCGGAAGGAAGGAGCTGCTGCATTTACATCAGGGATAGGGGGCATGCGAGCGATATTGTATGTTGCGAGTATATGGCCGCGGTAACCACTTCAAATCAGGCGGGCCGTATGCTTATTTACAACCCAACGTAGTAGGTTTTTTAACTCCTTAAAACTTAGACAAAGAATAAATATTCGTTAACTTTCACGTTTGTAATTTTGCTGTCACTATAAACTTCGTCAATTTTATTCGAGAAATGGTACCGTCCCTTCCGTATCTCACAATCAACCCGTCAAAAGCATCCATCTACCTTCATAAAGATGATACGTATAGATAGGATTATCAACAAAAACAAAGATGCACGTAAAAACACCGGCACGCGAGACACGTCAGAATTATTGTGAAACACCCTCTTCATATCCAGTGTTCCACACACCTCTGCGGGAAGATATGTGCACATTGGAAATAAGTACAAAGAGGGTTTTGACGGAGCGGCCTCCCCAGGGAGTGAGTCGGGACGGAGGAGCGTTCATCTCACCAAACTACTCGACTAAATTATCTGCAAAAGGTATTTTAATAAACTAGCGGTCGCCTAGTGGTCGACATTCGACCATAATTAATTTAAATTATGTCCTCAACAATATACAAAAGAATATATATGCGTGTTTGTATCAAATACATGGTAGTGTTTGTAATGTATTATTTATGCATAATTAAAAAAAAATATGCATTCTGTACTCCTTGTCTATATAAACTAAACGCACAATTTTAGCCAAATAACCAAATCCGTTTAAAATAGAGCTTTGGGTCATTGGCATAAGGTTTACTTTAAAATCCACATCGGCTCTCGTGCATTCTCATATAACAAAAGACGTGACTTGAAAAAATAAACCTTATACCAATGATCCAAAACTCAATTTTAAACGCCACCAAAATCTGCTCTCCTCTTCGAGCCGATCTGTGCGAACGGACCCTAAGGGTTGTTGTGTTCCTGCGAGTGAGTGAGGTCACCAAAAAGGAAGGAGATGCTGCGTTGGCAGCGGGGGTAGCGGCGCGCGAATTTTTAATGTTGCGAGTGTTAATATGGCTACGGTAACCGCTTCACATTAGGCGAGCCGTATGCTTGTCCACCCGACGTAGTATAAAATAAAAATTTGGTAAAAAGGGGTACAAACTTTTTGCTTCACGTATTAGTATATAGATACGTTAGTACTATTACTTATACTGTGATATAGATAACGTGACATGTAAGACAAAATGTAATGCAATTGTTATACGGGGTGAGTATGATGTACCGTTAACTGTAATTTTAATTGACACCATCATCATCTCAAACATACAAACACATTTTTTTCGTTTATAGTACTTATTAGTATGGATATTATGCATTAACTCTCTTTTTTACCAAGCCGCCTAAGCCCCTACATCACTCAACTCAACAAATTGAGTGATGTGACCTCATCATCGTCATCATCAGCCTGTATCTATCCACTGCTGGACATAGGCCTTCTCTAATGCCTTCTACATCTGCTCCTCCGCGATCGATCGATCTAGAGGGGGGGGAGGGGGGGGTCTGGGGGCGCCCGACCTTTCGAGGTCACCCCACACGAGGTCTTCACTCTAGGATATATAGGTACCTATTACTTATTTTTTTGACGTGGATATACGTTGCGGTGTTTAGGGATCAAAATCAAACGTATTCATAGTTCGAACTCTGTATTATAACTGAACTTATAAACTACGACGCTGTTACATATATTGAGTACATGGTATGACAATGACATCACCACCTCACCACCGGGGTGAATTAAAAAAAAAATATATAAAAATTACATTTTTTTTTTGTAATAGCTACACATTTATTTATATTTGCTTATAACATAGTCGAATTATACGTATTATGGTGAAATAAGCTTTCAATACAATTAAAAGAAACATCAATTAAAACATAAGTACATAATTGTTTTAAACATGTCATATAAAGTAATAAAAGAAAATTGTATCAATTAACATATTATTTTAACATATTTAATGCATTAAATATTAAAATATTTCACATGAAAATATAAAAGAGAAAAAAAAATAACACACATTATTTAAGTTACGTGAAAAGTTTATAATCTAATGTATTAAAAAAAAAAGGTATGTATTCAATGTTTTACATGTATGTTAATTAATGGAACAATAAATTTATATTAAGATATAAAAAGTTTAGTCCTATTCTTATTTACTAGTTCGAATTTCCCATTATTTATTATCTTAACATTAGGCTCTATTTCTTCTACAACTATATAAGGACCCTTATACAATTCATCAAGTTTCTTAGCCGTTTCATTTCTAACTAAGATTTTATCATTTTTCTTATAAGTAACAGTGTTTAACTTCTTATCATAATCTAATTTTCTTATAATTTTAGTTTCGATTAAGCGTTCTCTCGCGTCTTTTAATGCTGTTTGAATTCTATATCGTAACTGTTGTACATAATCATCTGTATTATATAAAGGTTGAACACCGCCTTGTAGCTGTGACGGTATGTTACATTGTTTGCCGAAAACTAACTCAAATGGAGTATAACATGTTGAGCTATGAACAGTAGTATTATAAGAAAAATTCCAGAAGGGTAACCACATGCTCCAAGCCTGTGGATATCCCTCGCACTGAATTCTTAAGAATGCTGCTAAGTGTTTATGCATGTTTTCTAAAGAGCCAATAGATTGATGATGATATGCTGTCGAGTGTATCTTATCTATTTTTAATAATTTACATACCTGTTCCATGGTTGCTGACAAAAATTCCGTGCCTCTGTCGGTTGCGATAACCTTCGGGATACCGTACCTTAAAATAAAATTATTGACGAACTCTTTCGCGACACTTACTGAATCCTTTCGTTTTAGTGGATATGATTCTATATACTTGGTAAGCTCGCACTGAAGGGTTAAAATGTAAGAATATCCTTCTTCATCTCTGTCGATGGGACCTACAATGTCCATAAATACCTTTTCGAATGCTGTATTGGCAGTAGTAGTTATAATCATAGGCTCGCGAGTGTTCCTAGAATATTTCATAGTTTGACACTTGCTACATTTCATAATGAATTTTCTAATGTCCGATTCTAGCTCAGGCCAGAAATATTTACTCTTTATATTATTAATCATCCTACGAACCCCTGCATGTCCGCTAGAAGGTAGTAGATGATATTCATTTAGAATTATAGTTTTTTCTTCATCATCTGTTATTCTAATAATTTTATTTAATATATTTACACGTGGACCGGTCCATCTCTCTCTTTCATTTATTTCTTCGCGTAAGTTACTTATAAAATTTTTATTTTCATCGTTTACTATAATACATAATTCATTTAATTGTAAACGCTCGCAAAAATCCTTTAACATGTCCGCAAATTCGGCTCGCGTAAAATGCTGACTATAGTTAAGGTTAACATACAACGTTGATTTATTTTTTATGTAAACGAAACATTCTTTTATTATTTTATCTTTATTTTTAATATTAGCTAAGTAGTCTCCTGATGAAAGTTTCATTTCTGTAGAGTTATGAGGCATACGTAATATCTCTGCAACCGCCGGCTGATCAGACCGTAAGTCAGCAGACATATTATCGCTGTTTCCCAGACTTCCATTAAATTCTACATAGTTTTCTACCTTTTTCTTTTGAGCTCTAGTCATTACCATTATTTGTTTATTTATGTCTTTAAGTTCATTCGAAGTTATGGTCACCCTACTCAAAGCATCTGCTACGACGTTATCTTTACCTTTTATATAAATAATTTTGAAATCGTATTCTTCGAGCTGCAATCTAAATTTCAATAATCGACTTGACGGATCCTTCATTCCGAACAAATAAATTAAGGGTTTATGATCCGTCATGACAGTGAAAGTTTTTCCAAATAGATAAGGACGAAAATATTTGATGCTCCAAACTATGGCTAAAAGTTCCTTTTGTATCGTTGGATAATTTAGTTCAGCTTTGTTTAATGGTCTACTGGTATACGCGACTGGGCGCATATCCTTGTTACATAAGACGGAACCTATCGCGGTGCCCGAACTATCTGTTTGTAAAATGAATTCATTTTCTGAACTGAAATTTGGATATTGGAGTAATGGAGGTGTGCTTAAGGCCTGTTTCAAAGAATCGAATGATTGTTGACACTCGGGTGTCCATATAAACTCTACATTTTTTCTACAAAGTTTTTTTAAAGGTAAAGTTATTTGTGCAAATGAAGGTATAAATTTTCGATAGTAGTTACAAAATGCAACGAAACGTCGTGTCTCGTCAGCAGTTTGTGGCACAGGATAATTTTGCACTACTTTAACTTTATTTGGATCCGGAAATATGCCCTCTGATGATACTATGTGACCTAAATACAAAAGTTCCCTTTTTAAAAATTCACATTTATGTGGATTTATTCTTAAATTTACTTTCTTTAGCCTCTCAAAAATATCGATAAGATTTTTGTTATGACTTTCAAGGTTTCTACCAAAAACTACGAGGTCGTCCAAATATATGAATGCTCTGTCCTTGAGACCAGCTAATGCTACAGACATGACTCTAGAGAATGCACTTGGGCTTATTTTCAGTCCCATAGGCAAACGTTTTAGCTGATACTGATCCTCTCCTAACCTTGGTGTAAAAGCTGTTAGTTTTCTACTCTCCTGCTCAAGACTAGTTTGATAAAATGAGCTTTGTAAATCTAGATGACTAAAATATATAGCTCCTGACAGTGAATCAATAATTTCATTTATGTTCGGTAAGGGAAACTTATCATCCTGAATGACGTTATTTAATTTTCTGTAGTCGATAACTAATCTCCATTGTTTACTATCATTTGAAGATTTTTTTGGAACTAGTAACACGGGACTATTCCAATCACTAACGGATTTCTCGATAATATCGTCTTTTAACATTTTATTTATTTGTTTATCCATTTCAGTCTTTAAAGCTTCAGGAATTCTATATGGCTTGGCATACACAGGTTTAGTATAAGGTTTCAAGGTGATGGGTTGTTCCATAACATTAGTCACACCAAGCTTGTCGCCTTCTAAGTAAAATGTGTCAGCGTATTTCGCGCATATGGATTCTATTTCTTCTCTTTCTGTAGCACTTAAATGACTTAATTTTAAAATATTTAGTAATGACTTTACTCTGTTTACCGATTTTTCCGATTTTTTATAATTACAAATAGTGTAATTGTCAATAGAGGTCATTTGTGGTTTAAACAATGTTAGAATAACGTCTTTTTCGCGTGTATTTAAAATTCTTACAGGTATTTGGCCGTTATTAACTTTAACTATACTTCCCGCCAAAAATACGTTTTCCGATAACTCTTTGGATGAAACTACGAATTCATTGTTTGTATAATTTGTCCCAACGGGTAAAAAATGTATGGACTCACTACGCGCTGGCAAAGTTAAATAAACATTACTTTGATTACTTTTAATAATTGGTATGGTACACTCTAAGCCATTGTTATACACTGTAAGTATATTTGAATGTAAGTTGATAAGTGCGCTATGATTTCTCAGAAAGTCTAAACCGATAACGCCGTCCGTATGGCATGGTATGTTGTCAACAATATAGAATTTCTGCTGAAATGAATAATTGTCGTCACACGTTCTGATGGTAAGCAAAGTAGTTGTTTCACACGAAATACGACCCCCTAAGCCTTGTATTATTGTTTCTTCTTTATTTAATTTACAGTTATATGGTAATTTATTTTTATGTATAACCGAAAGTGTTGCTCCAGTATCTAGCAAAAATGAATAAGTTTGATTTCCGATTTTAAATTGTACATTTTCTAATCCATCACATGCGAATAAACATTTATGAACGAAAAAACTGATTACTGTCATTATGATACTCACGTTGCTGCTGCTGCTCATCTACATAGTCAGGCTCATCCTCGGCTACCGCTTGCTGTTGTTTGTCAAATGAGTACACATGCGGTCCGCCGCGACCTCGGTTGCTTTGTTGACCACGAAAACCACGCGTCCCACGCTCATTTTGGAACCCCCGTTGACCACGCCATACGTTATTACTGCCTCTGTAGTAATTATTTTGTTGGTACCTGCTATTCTGGTGCGGTGTTGCGTGCCATGCAGTGTTCGGGTTGTGGTAATAACCACGCTGATGAGAAGAACCACGGCCTCCCCGGCTCCCGTTGTACTGTTGTCCCCTAAAGGGAAACTTACCCCTCATATTCATTAAAACGGATGTGGTAGGCTGAGCTACTTCCTCGTCTTTGGCTGCCTGTATCGCCTCCTTCAGCTCCGTGTAGTTGCGCGCTGCGATGACAGTGCTTAATCGACGATTCCTTAATCCATCTGCAAATTTTTTAATCGCGAGGCTTTCATTAATTGGACGAAGAACGTCACGGGCTACGCTATTACCTTCCGATTGAGTTATCGTCAAATTCATGAATAACTCCTCGATTTTATTACCGTACTCGTCAAGAGACATATTATTTTGGCTAATGTTATGTAATTGAATTAACAAAGAATTTGCTGATTTTTTTGGTAATAAATATTTTTTTAAATCATCAATTAATATTTGTAAGGAATTATAATTCGATTTAATCTTTAATTTTGCGGTTTTGTCAAGTCTAGTTTTAATTATGAAAGAAATCAGCAATTTCTTGTTTTCTTCTTCTTTAAGCAAGTCATTCATCAATTCTATTCCCTCTATCATTTTTTCAACAGTAGTTTCTTTTCCATCTAAGACCGGAATAATACTAGCAACTTCCCTAAGGTCAAACTTTTCTTTTTTGTCAGTCATGTTGAAAGGCGATAATTTCTTATCAATACTACTGTAATAATCTATGATTATTTTATATTCACATTCGATTTTATCTATAATAATAAAATCTGGTACATCCAATTCATTTAAATTTAAGTCATTAATTATTTGTTTATACTCATAGTACAATTCATTAGCTAAACTAATTTTTTTTGAACCTATTTCCTGTTTTCTCCGTTCTGGTCCTAACTTTCTTAATTCTATTCTTAGTTTTAACAACTTAGAGTAAATTATTTCTAAACTATCCATACATACTTTTAATATTTAGTAGGTAAACGCGACTTGCGAACAATAATAATAATAATATTAAACATGAATTAAGTGAGATACATAATAATAATAAAAAAAAATATAACGTCACCGCTTTTTTCACTAATTCACTTAAATGTCCACTTCTCCTTCATTCTTTGGTATCTTCCTTCCAGAAATTCTAGCTCCGAGTCTCCTAATAAACTCTACTCTCATCTCTCGCTGTATTAGCTTTTTGTGGTATTTCTTATACATTCTCCATAAAATGATAATGATGAATATTCCAAATAACGCCAATATGGTGGACAATATGATGTTATTGGTCCGAAGATGGTCGTTGTGGCCGTCGCCGTCGTTTTGGTCTGCTTTATTACCCTGGCCGGACTGAGTTATCACTATTTCTTTTTCTTCTTGCTTACTATAGGACTTCCCCATGTTGAAAAACTTTTATTTTATATTCAAATAAGTATTTATTTATTGTTATTTGTCACTGTTTCACTTATTAGTTCTTTTGTAATATATTTAACTGTTATATACTATTTAATTAATGTCACATTTCATTGTTCGTTACAATCTCTCACTGTTCCACACAACGTTCACACGAATGTGCTGACTGTGCGGCGTCATCACCGGACGCAAGCGGCGGCGCGCCCCGCGGCCAGCTCTGGCTGGGTCGCCATGCGGTGTTTAGGGATCAAAATCAAACGTATTCATAGTTCGAACTCTGTATTATAACTGAACTTATAAACTACGACGCTGTTACATATATTGAGTACATGGTATGACAATGACATCACCACCTCAACGTCTTTAAAATTACTTCCACAGGGAGGCCAATTCAAAAAACGGATGATAACAAAATCAAGGGATGCAGTTTGGTGCTGCAGCTACATATCTATCATCTCCATCCAAAATTCAATCACACCACTGGATAGACCTTTGTCTATCAATGAATTTATTATGCTAAGTAAGGACTACGGCACATCGCGTGCGGAGAAGGGGGAAGCGCTGCCATTTTGAGAAAATTTTTGTGCATATATCACGCACAACACACGGTCCATGACACAGCCACGCCCCAATTTTTTTAGTTCAATCCTGTGACTTGTTCAAGTACTAACCCGATGTAAACGTGCATCAGACAAATCGACGTCACAGCTTATTGAAAATGCTAGGTCACGAATATTGTAGTGCAAGAAATACGACTTAGGCCTTGAAGTGTGTTGTAATGAATTCTGTACCTGTGAGAATTGATAGCCATGTTCCAAACAGTTTCTTGTATTTTATTACGAAGCCGAATGTACATTACGAAATGAAGATGTTGATGAACCACTTACACCCTAATGCCAATGCTAGTGCCATTGGGGTGTAAGCGGTTCATCAACCCTCTTCATAAGCATTCACCAAACCTCGTTTGTCAGTCAGCAGGGTGCACCACGTGCAGGTGAGGTTCGCTTTGGTTCAAAGATGTTGATGAACCTCTTACACCCCAATGCCACTAGTATGCCATTGGGGTGTAAGCGGTTCATCAACATCTTTCAACCATAGCCAACCTCACCTGCACGTGGTGCACCCTGCTGACTGACAAACGAGGCTCTGGCGAAAAGAGAGGTATGGCATAGCATATATTTTAAGCTGCCGGACTGGGGAAGTACCTCCACCTCACAGAATACCACAGCCAAATAAGAATTCCCTTGGGGGTTGATGTGTTCAGGACTGCGAGTGAGTGGGGTCACCAGAAAGAAAGTAAGGTAACTAGGCGTATGGGATGTAAACGGATCTGCGACCCTTTGGTGTTGCTGATCTCCATGGGTGGTGGTGATTGGTTTGCAATCTTACTTATTTATACAAGGGCTGTATGTATACTATTTTTTTTTTATTCACTTTTAGTCCAAATAAAAATGCTTTCGCAATTTTTGCTTTTCACTGAGTAAATATATGAATGAATATACATAATATATGTTTCTATTCACACTCTGGAAATATTCCGTCACTCTTTGAGATTTCCTGCGTTGTAACTAGAAGCTATGTTAGGGTGACCATGACACTGCTACAATGTAGATTTTTCTGGAAGACTTTTTTGGCAAGTAGGGATTGTATCAACGTGTCGCTAGTAGATAATAAACGTATAGGGTTCTTCAAGAAAGGCGAAAGAAACGTGGTTTGGGGGTTTAAGTAGTTTATCAACATCTTTGAACCAAAGCCAACTTGATCTGCAAGCGGTGCTCCCTGCTGACTGACAAACGAAGCTCTGGCGAAAAGAGAGGTAGGAAGCGTAATTGTAATCTACCCGACTGGGGAATGTACCTCCACCTCACAGAATACCGCAGCCAAATAACAATTCCCTTGACGGTTGTTGTGTGCTCTCACACATCGCAGGATCTCCTTCCCTTCTGGTGACCTCACTAGGTCACCAGAAGGGAAGGAGATCCTGCGATGGCAACGGGGGTGGCGGCGCGTAAGCTATATTTTATGTTGCGAGCGTTAATATGGCTACGGTAACCGCTTTACATCAGGCGGGCCGTATGCTTGTCTGCCAAAAAAAAAAGAGGTTTTTACAGGATCGGCAACGCGTGCGTCGTAAGGTACGCTGCGATGACTGCCCAGAGACGTCATCATCATTTTCAGCTTATAAATATTTTTGAAAAATGGAAAAATTCACCTGCCCCCTAGGTGGGATCATCATCATCAGCTTCTATTTATCCACTGCTGGACATAGCCCTTCCCTAATTCCTTCCACCATATTCGTTTTTTGGCAAGTAGGTATTGCATTAAAGTAAATGCCACCGGTATTGTAAGCGGCTACAAGCTGGGAAGACTGCTTACCAAAAGTGAGGTAGCAACGTTGGTTCGCGTTCTTAGTTAGCGTAGTGGGGAAAATCCGGGCAAATGCTAGAACTCGTACGAATTATAAGTAGTAGTTTATGTTATAAACCAACTTAACGTTTGAAAAACATGTTCTCCGTACATTCCAACTGTAAATATTAGTATGTACGTACGCATTGAGTCATTTAACATGTCATTTGAAGAATAGACTTACTTACCCTTAGACCTAGTTTAAGTACCGAAAAAAGTCTTTTTATGGATGTAGATTGTGGATGTGATATATTTAACACCCTCAATCCAAGCTCTCTTTTGACTACGGTAACAGCTTTAAATCAGGCCGATCATATGCTTGTTTTGGACGGCATGGTATTAAAAAATTGTCCCAGAATTATTCTTACTTGTAGTTGTCCTAGCTGAAACGTTGAAATAAGTAAAAAGACATCGCGATGCCTGCAACTTGTTCCGTTTTCTAGGAAATACACTCAGTAGGCGTCCAATTTTGTACTTCTATTTTTCTAATAATGCTATACAAGATATAGCATAAATATCAATAGTGAAAAATATTTCAAAATACATAGGAATTTGCGCGTGGCGGTCTAATCGATCACGCAAGTCAAGCAACATCTACCGTGGCCTGTCCATGGATGGGTTTATTTATCTCAAGCTCCTCCGTGCTTAGGAGGGCACGTTAAGCCGTCGTTCTCAGCTGATGTCGTTAAATTACAGTCGATGCCAAGTCAGTGGCCTTTAGAGGGCTTGAAAACACTGACCTCCGCCAACCCGCAGTTGTGAAGTATGCTCTAAACCCGTTCGATTGATGGGAGACTCGTATCCTATCAATGAATGAATGAATGAATATTTATTTGCCATCCATCAGTGGAATGAATAAGGGTTGACGATGAGGAACGAGCCTTAATGAACTTTCAAATGATTTTTAAATACGTTAACAAACGTCCTCAACGATCGCTGTCCGTGCGGGTTTCCCCGGATTTATCCTAGTTTGCGCCCGGATGCTCCCCGGGCGCCTTCCAATCTTGGCTGGCGGGGTTTCATTTGTAGTCCAGGGTTAAAAGTTTTAAATCCCTACCGCCCGCTCCATGCTGCGAATAACCGTCTTGTCACAGACTAAAAAAAATGTACTAATACTAAAAAAAAAAACACTGAAGACGTGTCCGGGTTTTGAGATTCAAAATTCAGAGTTTTCACGCATCTTAACCTGGGGGTTAGCAAATGGCAGTTTGCGAAGTAGAAAAGCGTAGCGATCGCTAATTTGAACTGTGGAGCTCATACTAAAATGTTCGAATTGACAAATGTCACGTGATCTATCTAACGTTCGTTACGCTACGAATTACACTTGGCTAGGGGGGGGGGGGGGGGCTACCGCCGAAGCTGAAGCCGATTACCATCGGATTATTTGATTGCGAAAATCTAACTGCAGCTTAAATTTATGGTACTGGTGCTTAGGTTAGCTGGTAGAAGCCCTGGAGCTCTACCGACTAAGGTGAAGTTATTTGTCATTAAATAATGTCAATACGTAAGATCTATTTTTCGAATCAAAATATTCGATGGTAATCTGCTTCAGCTTCGACGGTAGTTGCTAGCGTTTACAGATGGCAACCCAAACTATAAACCCATATACGTGTTTCAAAATTCACTTAGACGACATATCTGTATTTAAATAGTTGATTTCGTCTTGCCAGAATATTATAAATATTTCCCATCAAGGCATATTTTGTATAATATGCATTTTTCCCTTTTTAAATATTTAGCCATATATCTACCTTAAAATTTAACTATAGTACCGCACATCATCCGTTATCGACGAGATGACTGTAATAACCGTGACAGGATGTAAGCTACTCCGCTAAAAGCTTTCAGAGTCATCTCCGGACGTGATGAAAGCGGGTAAAATATAAACGTTTCTTTTTTCCAGTAAAATGGGTTGTCGCCCAACATCTGCAGCCGGGAGACATTCAAAGATGTCTTGAATATTCGCCACAGATGACCGTCCGTCACACCGACTATGTTACAGTAACTCAAGTAATAATTATCTCGAGTATACAAGGTCTATGTGCGTATGTACTCTGCACTCTGCTTGCCTACATACGAGTGTTTCTTTCGTATACTATCAAATTAAGGAACTACCTTTCGAGGTTTAGTTCAAAAGCATTTACAGATACGGCAACACGTGCGTTATACCCCTAGTTCCAAACGTCTAAATGCTTAACATCAGCCATACAATGTTTTAAAAGAACTAAAACTAGACTTATCTTATCTTGTCTTATCTTATATTGGCTCGTCTCATCTCGTCTCGTCTCATGTAATCAATACCATTCAATACTGCCTTCTTACAATATCAGATCCTTCAAGCGAAGCATAAAGACGCATCTTGCGGTCCGGTCAGGCCTAGGTCAGGCATTGTCAAGTGATAGCATACTAAGGTCTCTTGTCCGTTACCAATGCGATTTTGGCTCCTCTACTCGCTTAACATCAGGCTACATGGAGCATTTATGTTGAGCTATTATAAAAAAAAAGAGTTAGCATTAATAACGTAACACAATATACATCTGAAGGCCAATTGTCGTAATTATTTTACGAACGCAGAATGAAAGTTGATCGAATCGATACGGAATTGCGAATTGACAATAAATTATATACCTACTTGATTTTATTAATTAATTATTCTCAATTCTTATTGTTGACAAAATAAGTCATTCTTAACTTGTTTAATATTCGGATATATAATCCGAAAATACCAAATTTGACATTTGTGGGATCTAGACTGGATCGGAACTGAATTTTGACTACATTTTAGTTACGAGAATTGCCCCGCACAGGTTACGCTTCGGTGCAAATGCAGTATGCATAGCTAGTATAGAGCTTTTCGATGCAAAGTTGCATTGTTGCGAAGGCAGGATAGAATCGCTGAGGGCTTTCCATTCTCTGCTGTTGGGAATCACATTTTTCAATTTAAACATTTATATTTTCTCACTTTGGAGTGCGTATTTATTTTTACGTATGAGAATCAGTGTATTTACAAAAAGCAACCGTTATTAACTCATCTATCTTGGACTTTAAATATAAAATTATTTAAAATTCATCTCAAAAAACTGTTGACAGAGAAATGTTATTGCACTGAGAATTACTTTATTGAGGATAAATCTCTGAAATGAATTCTTATTTTTTATTAGTTATTTAATTTAATTTCAATAGATCTAGTTTGTCTTCCATTAATTAATGTTATTGATTATTTTCTATTATTGTTATTATTTTGTGTTAATGTCTGTTTTATATTTTATTTTATTTTAAATTGGACATGTTACTTAATTTCGTCAACATAATAGAGTTATATTTGCTCTCTCTCAAATGTTCGTACGCCGACGAGGCAAGACATGATGAACTAAATTTTACTATTTCAAAGACACTGTGCATACAAATGTATGTAACTTACTCATGTTTTGTGCAAATAAACAAATTCTTTATCTTATCTTTATCTATCAATCCAAATCTCAAACCAATGGACGGATCTGATTGAAATTTGGCATACGACGTGGGCACATGCCGGCCACTACATGCAAATGTTGCGTCTTGGACTACTACATTATCAATGACGTCTGTGCAGAGCGTGAATGAGCGTGTGTGCGTGCGGCCCCATGCTAACTGCTCCAGAGGGGAGGTGAGGTCGACACGAGAGAGCGGCAGGGAGCGGCCATACTGTACGTAGTACTATTACTTATACTGTGACGTAGGCATCCGCTAAAAGAGGATTTTTAAAATTGTCATGGGATACCGGTAGGGTTCCCACCTCTCCCGGAATTCCGGGAGTCTCCAGGAATTCAGCGATGCAAAATTTAAATCTCCCGGCCCTCTGAAGGATCTCGGAAGGAAAATAAAAGTTACGAAAAGTTGCTGGTTTTTTTTTTCTCCGGATTTAGACTAATCAGGGATGGTACCCTAGATACGAGGATAATAAACACATTCTTTGACTTGGTTGTGTAAATTTACACTTTGCTCCTCATCCTCCTCATCAATATATCGACGGTCCCTACGTATAAAGCGACATGTCATTTCAGACATGTCTGCTTATACAACGATATAGTAATTACAGAATATTATTATTGGACAAATGAGTTAATTTCTTACTTTTTAATTATATATATATACAATCAATAAAATAAAAAATAAAATGTTTTTACGGGCAATCTACAGCAATTTATGCAATAAAAAAAATTGCCATTTTTGACATGTCGTTTTATATGTAGGGACCGTCGATATATACTACTATCATTACTAAACTAATGGGTTACTAAAATCGGAAATAAATATGTTAAACTTAAGGAAAGGGCTGTTTGCAGCTACGTAAATAAATAGATGTGGATTGTTGTTAATGACTGAAAGAACCCTCAGCCTCCATTAAAATTTACTTAAATATGTATTGCCAAATAAATATATTTATAATGTTAAAACTAAGATTTACCAAAATGAATGGCGTCAACCTATAATCAACCTACTGTTGAAATACGGGTCTCCCCTAAATCGAAGGGGTTTAGAGCGTACTCCACTACGCTGCTCAATTGCCGTTTGACGGAGGCCAGTGTTCTCAAACCGCCTAAAGGCCACTGACTAGGCTTAACGACTGTCATCTAACGACAACGTGCTTTCCGAAGCACGGAAGAGCTCTAGATAAATAAACCCATCCATGGACAGGCTATAGTCCATGATTACTTACGTGTTCGATTACACTGTCGCGCGCAACAATGTCAAGTATAATTATAATTAATAAATTATTGAAATCCACTATTCGCGCCAGTTGTCAGAAAAAAATAACTTGTACAATCAAAGACAAATCCGAGAATAAATGAAATAAATAGATAAAAATTTCTGGACAATTTACCATCTAGTCCCAAATTAAGCGCAAAGCTTGTGTTATGGGTACTAGACAACTGATAAATGTACTTAAATACGATTTTATAATAAATACATACTTGTAATACATAGAAAACACCCAGACCAAGACAAACAGACATGTTCATGCACACAAATGTTTGTCATGTGCGGGTATCGAACCCGCGACCTCGGAGGCAGAGTTGCTAACCATTGGACTACCGAGCTCGTCAGAAATAAAACTGAGAATTCTCTTAGAACGAGCATCTTTATTGAACACATTTAAAAATGAGACCATATTTGTAAGGTTTTTCCTTTTTATATGATAGGGGGGCAAACGAGCATGTGGATCACCTGATGAAGAGCAATAAACACCGCCCGTGGAGATCAGTAACATCAAGGGGTCGCCGATCCGTTACAAGCCTATAGGTACTCCTTCCTTTCTTTCTTTCTGGTGACCTCACTCACTCGCAGGAACACAACAATCCTCAAGAGAATTGTTATTTGGCTGCGGTATTTTGTATGGTGGAGGTACTTTGCCAGTCGAGCAGCTTCAAAAATGCGATATGCCCTACCTGTGTTATATATTATGAATATGTATTACGATATATAATCATAATTTTATCAGTTATTAAATACTATGGGGATTAATAAACAAACGACCTTAAGGCGGGAGAGCGAACAAACAAACTAACACACTTATATGGTCTACAGTTCCTATCGATTTTTTTTTAATCTCTTCAGCCCTTTGTACATTTATATTCTACAACCTGTTACATCCTTTAAAAAATATGTAAATACTACGTGTTAAAATAATTATATTATACTAATAAATATCTACATCTGACGGTCCCACCCCCCATCGCAACGTGCTGAAACGTACCCTTGCGGAGAACTACACCAAACTAAAGCTAAGTCTAGGCTAGTCCAGACGGCAACTTCGACAGATGTCTTGGACGTACTATCGCTGCACTAACTTAGTGACAGGAGTACTTGAGACTACTAAAACCAGGCTCTGTCTCAAATTAAACCAGGAGCTTGATGGCAGAAATTGTTTATACTTCGTACAAGCTGACCGTTCTTATCTCTAGAACCGTACCCTTCTTAAACTTAAACTAACGGTACCCTTAGGTACAAGTGAACCCCAACAATAATAACACATTTTTATAAAGATATTAAAGTTTTTATTATTAAATCAACTAGACATTTAAACAATAATTTCAGTCTTACTGAATACAAACAACAAACAATTTCGGCATATTTTGTTCTAGTGATCCTTTTGTAGCTAATACTTACGTCATAACATTTCCCTGGAATACAAATTTCAACCCGATCCGGCCAGTAGTGGTTAGAGCTGTGCATTGATTTGAGCCCGCGGCGTCGTACGAGCGTATACGTTATCCTGTTTGAATTTTAAAAAATCATTTTTTAGCGTATGCCGATGATGTGGTATGGCTAAGCTATAGTCGTTGCCCAAGCATATAAAAAATGCTTACGTCATAATAGCTACCTGTATGCCAAATTTCAACCCGACCCGTCCAGACCTTTGAGCATGTGTTGATAGATCAGCCAATACTGGTTGCATTGATATATAGAGATCATTATATAAAACTCAATGTCTCTCTGATTTCATATAAGCACCGAATTTTTCACATAAAATTTCACGATATAATGCAGTTCAATACATTCTGGTAGACAAGCATACGGCATGTACTCGTACGTGTCGCAGCGACCATAACTAGAGGCCGTCAAGTAAATACAGCCCCCTTACTTAATCTCTTATTGCGATTCAATAACTGAATAGAATGCTTATTCATACCAATGAATAAGCGACTCTATTTCAAATGGAATAGAGTCGCTTATTCAATCTATTCAATTATTGAATCGCAATAAGAGATGGTGCTAAGGGGGCTTATAGTGCTACTGCAATGCTAATCACAGCAATGGCGATCCCCACATATGGTCCCCACCTGCGCTTTTCATTAGAAGAGGTGGAGACATTTTAGCGGAACAAATAAAAAAAAATAAGGTAGAAATACACAAATTGCAGAACCAATGTAATGCCAAATTAAAGTCTAATGCGAGAGTAAATTTACAAATATTCAAACGAATCACTATACAAATATTTTAACGCTAATATAAAATCTATTTAAAGCCGAAATCAAATGACAAACAAAGAATAAAAATATCGGACACGCAGCATGCGCCACCATAGCGAATTTTTTTTTTATCGAAATCCCGAATTGATGTCGGATAACCAAGATCTACATTATTACTTTTTGATGCTCTACACGAATCCGAAGTCAGAAATTCGAAATTTTGAGTTTCATGGCAACGGACGGACAGACAGAACGGCTTTTTTTTCGAAATCCCGAATTGATATCGGAAAACCAAGGTCACTTTACATTACTACTTTTTGATGCTCTACACGAATCCGAAGTCAGAATTTCGAAATTTTGAGTTTCATGGCAACGGACGGACAGACAGAACGACCGGACGAAGCTTAATAAATTTCGCAGATATACAACTTGTAATATAAAAAATATTAATGAACAAAAACAGCAGCCGAATTGAACTACAAAGGCCGTGCAGTCGTTGACACTCCGCCATTTGCATTGTCGTATTTCAATTTATTTAATAAAGAGGTATATTTCACACTATTGATTTAATTTTCAACTAAGCCATTTTAATTATGTCATTTTATATTTTATTTGACATTGTATCATTATAATCGGATTTTATTCGTTATTGTGCTAGATATACATGATGATGTTGGAGTGTGGCTCACCATGATCTTTAGCGTCTAAGCCAACCTCGCCTGCACGTGACGCACCCTGCCGACTAACGAAAAATGCGCTACCAAAAGAGAGACAGTAGTGTACAGCGTATCTGTAAGCTGCACGACTGGAGAAGTACCTCCACCTCACAGAATAAGAATACCGCAGCCAAATAACAATTCCCTTGGGAGTTGTTGTGTTCGTGCGAATGAATGAGGTCACCAGAAAGGCAGGAGTTGCTGTAATGGCAGCAGGGGTGGTGACGTGCGAGCGGTATTTCATATTGCATGCGTTAATATGGATATAGTAACCACTTCACATCAAGAGGCCGTATGTTTGTCTGCCACCCGACGTAGTATAAAAAAAACCTATGCCACTTTTTGCTTTACTGTGTTCATAATATATTGAATTGTATTTCTTGATTTTCCAACTAATGTGTTCAAAGGGGTCACCGACCCGTTGCCAGTGTGACGGCAGACTATCAGCGTGAAATATTAGTATTGAATCCATGCATGCAGCGATTCCAAGATCGTTGCAAGGTTTAAAATATTTGACAATTTAATGTCCTGCTTGCAAGCGACAATTTGAATTTATGTGTTTGAGAATTGATGTGTTGAGACAAAAGACTCAGCTCTTTTGTCGAACGGATTCGTACAAAAAAGGGATATTTATGGAGTTGGTTTCAAATATCTATGCTTTAGATGGCAGAGTTTGAGAAAGTTGTTGCGTTAAAATAACATCGAACATTTAAAACAATAGTTTCTTGGGACAAAGGCAAGGAGGCAGGCGACCCCTTTGGTTTTTGTGAAGATGTTGTGTCATGTAGACGCTAAAATTCAATATAATGAATTGGGGATAGTTAGTCGTTTTCTTGCCACGAACGCGCGCGGTACTATTGAGATCCACCGAAAAGGGTCTAGCCTTTTAGCCAGGCACTGTGACTGAGTGTGTTCCAGCGAAAAGCAGCTCGGAGAGATTCTCTTCGGCCACTCTGCACCCTACCAGCCAGCGTCGAGATTGCAGCTAAGATTTTAATTGCTAGCTTGTAAATTAATCAAAGTCTCCAAAACGCTTTGTTTAGGAGTATAAAAGATTCACTTTTCTATTGGGCTTCTCCCCGGTGATAGTTGGGTAAGCTGGAAGTCAATCCCAGGCGGTTGGGATGGGTTTCCAGCCGAGGGAGTGCTTGTGAGTCGGAAGGATTGCAGGATCGATTAACTTCGAGGTTTATCGATTTTGTTGTCCTAGACGCGGAGTGGAACTATCACCGGGAAATAGATAATATTTTCCGTAAATACGCTTTGCTTATTATTTTCTGTCTTCACTGTATATTGATTTGTGTGTATTAACCTGTGTAACTTTTCAGCGGCGTGACTAATAATACATGTATATAATTAACTTAACTGTGTGTCTTATCTTCCAGATATCATTGTATATTGATATTGTGTACTAATCGTGTATCATTTCAGCCGCGTAATCATATTCGGTTTATTTGACATATGTGTATATTTCAGCAAATGTGATCATAATTGTGTGTATTTAACCGTGTACTTTTCTAGCAGAATTAAGTCATTTTAAATAGGAGTTAGGGCGAAAAATCTAGATCACTGAAAGGGGAAAATTCTAAACTTCACATTAGGGCTTCGGACGGTCCCTACAGGGGGATTACCGTTACATCTGGTACCGTGGAAACCAGGATCCAGGCTCGTTGCATATAATTGCAACAACTGGAGTACATTTGGGTAGTGCGGAAATAAAATTAATTACATGTTTAGTTATTAAATTCACTGTATTATTATTAAACGGGGAATATAAAAAAAAAACAAAGGAAACACAACGTAGGAAATTATAGACAAACGTAGGAAATTGTTTTATAGACGATCTAATTACTCTATTATTGAGTTATATAGGAAAAATAAAATACAAATAACCGTATATAACTTAATATTGCTTGCATTACAGGAAGTGGTAATCAGTCACATAGATGGACATGGTCAATACGATAATTCAAGCTGGATGACTAGCAATAATTTTGTCGTTTGGGGGGAGTTAGAATAATAAATAATTTGGTACATAAAGAGTGACTGGAAGTAGGCATTGAAATATTGTATAAGAACTTCTAATAAGGTAAAGACAGGGTTAATTATAAGTTAGTGATTTAGGAGTGAAGTTAAAATAACGTTAATTATAATTTAGTGATTAGGAGTGAATTTAATGTAACTGTATGGGGACGCTCCGATTAGGTCCAATTTTATTTAAAGTATAGACTTGGCCATATGGCATGTATAATTATTAAAGTTTAAATAGTAGCTTTAAGCTAGTGAAATTAATAGTAAGAACGCTGACTGTATTCAAAATATCTATAAACAGGTTGGAGTTATACAGATTGATATATATGAGTCCTTACCATTAATTAAGATTGCCAACGAGCACAATCAGTCTTGACACTTGTGTGCGTCCGTCTTGAATAAAAGTAAATATTTAATTTCTGTTGGGTAAAAATAGCCCATAATATCGTAGCGAGGTGGTTGCTGATTAAATCAGTTCGGATTGATGAGAGTGTGGAAAGAAAAAAAAAAGAAATAATAAATACTCGGATATAAATACACAAAGCGCTTAAACAAAGAAAAAGAAAACAAAAAAAAATATATATACGTATATATATTTAAAAATATGTATATCTATATATAAATAAGAGGCCCAAAACAAAAAAAACAAAAATAAAATAAAATAAAAAAAAAAATAAAAAAAAATATATCCGAGATAAAATCATTTTGCGCTGGGACGCCAGTTGCATTGATAATATTTTTTACACCTCTCAATGGCTAATTCGATGTGCACCTTGCGGTCACCTTCCGCGTAGGATCGATTGGCGATGCGCTTGATTAGAGTCGTAACCACGGGGACTAACCGCGCCCTTGCTGGGATTCTAACACGTATTCATAATTAATCCGAATTGAATTAGATCCGTACACATACGTGTCGATTTGATCAAAAGATTATTGTTATAAAAGGAGGCGATAAGTGTCATTACTAGATTATTGAATAGATTCATTAAGTTAACACGAAATAACTGGACGCATAGTAAATTGATATTTGAATACATCATTTTATTCGGATAACAATGGCCGATCGCAATACAACGCGACGCGGTAGGAAAGGGCCGCAGGTAGCAGGCGGTTCGCGTCGTAAAACCCTAGAAAGTCCGACGGACAATGGAAATTTATCTGAGACGACAGCGCGTGTTATAAGTGATAAAATGGACACAATAATAAAACGATTAGAAGTTTTAGAACGACGGGAAACGCGAATCATTGACATACCTACGCCAAGCACTTCCGACAATTTAAGTTTGGGTACTAACACGAATATGAATGTCGATCTAGCGTCACAAAGTATAAGGTCCAGCACCCAAGCACAGAATGTTTATGTGATGCGATCAGCAATGGATAGACCGTGCTTTAAGGGGAGTGACGATGAAAATCCGATGAAATTTCTTAGGAAAGTTAGGAAATACATTAGTGCGATAGGTTCAGAACACAGAGCAGTAGATATAGCGTTTGAATGCTTGACTGGTCCAGCAACCACCCGAATGAGCTTGTACAACGGTTGGGAAAATCTTGCGGCGTTTGAAAGGGATTTCCTTAAAGAATACTGGGGCGAAATTCAACAGAGTAAGGTCCGCTATGGTTTAGTGTATTCAAAGTGGAATGAGAATAGCGGAATATCAATGGCGGACTATTTTGCCGAACATTTAGAACTATCACGTATGCTGTCAACTCCGTTGACGGAAAGCGATGTAGTAGACGGAGTTATGAGGCATTTTCCGGGTGACGTGTTGCGACAGTGGTCGTTCACTGATCGGGGAAATAGAACCGTGTTAGCCGCGTTAGATTTTTTACGAAATATCGAATTGACGACTGGTGAAATTTTGCCGAGACAGATGGTAACACGTGGCAACTTTAATAATAGGCGTGCGTATACATGGCGGAGGGGTAGTACTAGCAGACATGAGCCACCTATTACGGCAGTGATACAACGAACAACTCCAAGAGGTAGTGCACGGAGTCGCGGAATCAGACGACGTGTTACGCGAGCGTCTTATCGCGGGGTCTATAATAGGACTATGACGTCTTTGCCTGCTATTAAATGGCAAAGAGCTACATCGTCTAGCGTATCAAATACTGAAGCGGGAAACGATAATAATCACACGGGAAACGGTGTCACGTCGGATTCTTAGGCCTCGATAATTCGACTAAAATGCTTAACAAAGAGGTTCATTCGGGTAGCGGTATTAGGAACGCATATAACTATATGTTAAAGACAGGTTGGCAGCCAGGTAAAGGGTTAGGACGTGAAGAGAACGGCATTACACGACCTATTAATGACGACCATAAGGAGAATGAATGGGAATTAGCGAATCAAGTCAGTATAATACTGAACAGTAGAAGTCGTGATGTGGTTTTATGCACTGAACGAGGTAAGCTATGTCTTTGGTGCGATTCGCGACAAAAACGTATGTTAGGTACTATATTTAGCGACGATGATTTTTACGAGGATCAGTCGGAGAGGTTGTTAGGTTTACCGTGCTTACCGGAGATTAATGTCAAAGTTTATGGACGCGAATTGAAGGGATTAATTGATACGGGAAGTCAAGTAACATGCATTTCACACGAGTTGTATGATAGCATCAGGTTAGCTGTAGGCGAGTTAGCGGAAATACCCATACCAGCGTTACAAATACAAGGCGCATTCGGTTCGAAGAGTGAGAAAGTGACTAAGCTAATTTTGATAGTTATAGAGTTAGGCGAGCTTGAAGTTGAGACACCGGTACTAGTATTAAAGAGGTTACCTCGATCATTAATATTAGGTTTTGATTGGTTGCAACGTATGAAGGCGAGTATAACATGTGGGCCAAACAAAAGTCTTACCGTAGAACATTTAGGAATTCATTCAAAAATAAAGTTGGGCGCAGTTTCTGTAAACAATAGCGCGTGCCAAACAATTACTTATTTGTTGAACGGAATTATGGCAGGCCATAAAGTTGGGACAGCCGCGGCGTGTGCCACAGAACAAGAGATTGAATTTTATGTAGACTCAATGGCGTTGAATACTGAACAAAAAAACGTTGTTATTGTCAGTATTACAATGTAATAGGGAAGTATTTTCAATTCACCCGGGGCGTACGACAAAGTACACACATACAATTCAAATGAAAGACCCCACACCATTTTTAAAAAGGAGTTATCCAGTCGCATATGCACATCGCGAAAAGGTGAAGGAGCGAATACATGAATTGGAAAACTTAGGTATAATTAAGCGTGAAAGTACGCCATATAGTAGTCCGCTTACATATACATTAAAACGAGATGGGAGCGTTAGAATTTTATTAGACGCGCGCGAATTAAATTCACGTATGGTCGGTGATATCGAAACGCCACCATTAACATCGGAGATATTACAATCGTTCCACGGGGTTAAATATATAAGTATACTTGATTTGAATAATGCATACTATCAAATAAATCTTAGTAAAGATTCTACTAAATTTACGGGTTTTACTTTCATGGGAAAATCATATACTTATGCGGTTTTACCACAGGGTTTAAAGACGTCAGTAGCGAGTTTTACGCGAGCAATGGATATCATACTAGGGCCCGAAATAAGGTCATTTTGTCTTAATTACTTAGATGACTTATGCGTATTTACAACCGGGACTTTGGAAGATCACATTGGTCACATAGATGCAGTACTAAAGCGATTAAAGGAGGCCAACTTGACGTGTAGTCTTGTTAAATGTAGATTTTTGCAAAAGGAGGTTAAGTTGTTAGGTCACATAGTTACAATCGATGGTATAAAAATGGATCCGGATAAAACGGAAGCCATAAGGGAATATCCAACGCCTAAGTCGGTTAAACAAGTTAGGGCATTTTTAGGTTTGATAAATTACTTTAGGAGATTTGTGCATAAATACGGAGAATTAACGCGACCATTATGTAATCTGTTGAAACAAAACATTGCATGGAGATGGGATACAAAATTAGATGAATGCTTTCAACAAATTAAATCACGATTCATTGATACAGTAATGTTAGCGCACCCCGATATAAATAAACCGTATTATTTGCAAACGGACAGTAGCGCCATCGGCGTGGCAGGTTATGTTTATCAATTATCGGATCAGGCCGAACCACTAATTATAGGGTTCTGTAGTAAAGCATTAACTGAAGCTGAAATGAAATGGACTGTATCTGAACAGGAGTTTTGGGCAATTATTTACTGTCTTAAGAAATTCGAGACATACTTACGCGGAGCGAAACTAATAATTCGAACTGATCATAAAAGCCTAAGCTTTCTATACTCATGGAAGCTATTAAGTGCGCGAATGATGAGGTGGGCACATTACATAGGTCAATTTGACTACGTCATCGAATATGTCAAAGGACAAACGAATGTAGTGGCAGATGTATTATCGCGAAATTTACCTGGCGGAAGCGATAACCAATCTACGCGAACTGTATGCCCTCAGTTACAGATGTTTAAAGCCAGTAATCAAATTCAGATAATAGAACAACTCAAGTCAATTAAAGTTTTACAACGTTCGGATGAAAGGTTGAATACTACAATAAAATATCTGATCGAAAACGATAAAGTAACAGGAGAAAAGAGCAAATTTCGGCACTATAAATTGATTAACGATATTTTGTACTACGAGTCGCCGAAAACAAAGAAATCTTTAATGGTCATACCTGATAGTTTGAGAGACGGGTTAATCAAGAATGTTCATGAAGAATTAGGTCATTACGGTCGGTCGAAGGTATGTTATGCGATGAAACCTCGATATTATTTTCCACATATGTCACGAGAAATAAACAGAGTAATAAAATGTTGTGACTTGTGTCAGAAAGCTAAACACGATCTAGCGACTTATGTAGGACCGAGTAAAGCGGTAATTGCACAGGTCATAGGCGAGTTAGTGTTCGCAGACTTGTATGGGCCACTTCCGGCGGGGAAATACGGCATGAAATATATATTAGTTATGCAAGATGCGTTTAGTAAACTCATAAAGTTGTATCCACTTAGGAAGGCGACCGGTGGAGGTGTTCTTAAGGGTATAAAGTGCTTTCATCAGGAAATCACTATAAGCAAGGTTGTCACTGATTCGGGAACACAATTTACGTCAAACAAATGGGAACGTGGTTTAGATGAATTAGGAATTAAATATTCACATACGTCAATACGTAATCCGCGTCCAAATTCAACAGAACGCGTGAACAGAGAGCTAGGAAGACTATTTAAGAGTTATTGTCATAAATCTCACCGAAGTTGGGTGGATATCGTACCGCGAATAGAGAAATGTTACAATAATCTTGTTCATAGTAGTACAGGCTTCACGCCAATGGAACTTGTCAAGGGTCAGTCAATTGTGTTATCTACAGATAAATGGATAATAGGTAGATCGACTGATGGTCGAAACACAGGTCAGATCGACGAGCTTCAGAAACAAGCTCGGATAAATATTGGAAAATCCGCGACATTACGAGAACAATCGTATAATCGTTGCCACAAAATTATACAATTTCACATAGGTGATTGGGTCAAATTGAGGTCATTATCGAAATCAGATGCGGAAAAGAAGTTGACTAAGAAATTCGCTCTAATTTACGAAGGGCCATATAAAATTGGTGCAGTTCCTTATCATAATGTATATACTTTAGTAAGGCCAGATACGGGTTCGATTAAGGGGAATTATAATGCCATTCATCTAACAAGATACTATTATGGCAAGCAGAATAGAATAGGATAGTTCATGTAGGTTATACCTAGAAAGTGTAGATTGTACGTAGTAAGGTTGTAATTGTAGGTTAGTACTTAGGAGTTAAGGAAAAAAAAAAAAATACCATAAAGAGTAGTAATAAGTAACAAGGCGGTGTAAATATTTCATTTTGTTCGGGAGATAGTTAGGTAGTTCTGAATAGTGAAATTGCGTCATGCGACCAATCACATAGACACATTTTCAGAGGGGAGGATGTGACGGCAGACTATCAGCGTGAAATATTAGTATTGAATCCATGCATGCAGCGATTCCAAGATCGTTGCAAGGTTTAAAATATTTGACAATTTAATGTCCTGCTTGCAAGCGACAATTTGAATTTATGTGTTTGAGAATTGATGTGTTGAGACAAAAGACTCAGCTCTTTTGTCGAACGGATTCGTACAAAAAAGGGATATTTATGGAGTTGGTTTCAAATATCTATGCTTTAGATGGCAGAGTTTGAGAAAGTTGTTGCGTTAAAATAACATCGAACATTTAAAACAATAGTTTCTTGGGACAAAGGCAAGGAGGCAGGCGACCCCTTTGGTTTTTGTGAAGATGTTGTGTCATGTAGACGCTAAAATTCAATATAATGAATTGGGGATAGTTAGTCGTTTTCTTGCCACGAACGCGCGCGGTACTATTGAGATCCACCGAAAAGGGTCTAGCCTTTTAGCCAGGCACTGTGACTGAGTGTGTTCCAGCGAAAAGCAGCTCGGAGAGATTCTCTTCGGCCACTCTGCACCCTACCAGCCAGCGTCGAGATTGCAGCTAAGATTTTAATTGCTAGCTTGTAAATTAATCAAAGTCTCCAAAACGCTTTGTTTAGGAGTATAAAAGATTCACTTTTCTATTGGGCTTCTCCCCGGTGATAGTTGGGTAAGCTGGAAGTCAATCCCAGGCGGTTGGGATGGGTTTCCAGCCGAGGGAGTGCTTGTGAGTCGGAAGGATTGCAGGATCGATTAACTTCGAGGTTTATCGATTTTGTTGTCCTAGACGCGGAGTGGAACTATCACCGGGAAATAGATAATATTTTCCGTAAATACGCTTTGCTTATTATTTTCTGTCTTCACTGTATATTGATTTGTGTGTATTAACCTGTGTAACTTTTCAGCGGCGTGACTAATAATACATGTATATAATTAACTTAACTGTGTGTCTTATCTTCCAGATATCATTGTATATTGATATTGTGTACTAATCGTGTATCATTTCAGCCGCGTAATCATATTCGGTTTATTTGACATATGTGTATATTTCAGCAAATGTGATCATAATTGTGTGTATTTAACCGTGTACTTTTCTAGCAGAATTAAGTCATTTTAAATAGGAGTTAGGGCGAAAAATCTAGATCACTGAAAGGGGAAAATTCTAAACTTCACATTAGGGCTTCGGACGGTCCCTACAGGGGGATTACCGTTACACCAGCCTTTCAAGGGATATATAGACTCTGTACTTGAAGGCTTCCATGTTGTAATTTTTCAGAAACACCGCCGAGGGAAGTTGATTCCACAATTTCACAGTTCATAGTATAAAATGTCTTAGGAAACGTACTCTACCACGATTGCCAATTATCAAGATGAAATGGATGGAATTTCAATTCACGGCGAGTTGTACGATAGTGGAACTCAGCGGCAGATATCAAATCAAACAGCTCATCCGAGCACTCCCGTGTCTAAAACTAAAATGCATGAAATGGCTATAAAAATAAAAAATGTACAATCTACTACCTTTGTTTAATACTGAATTACCAGGTACCAAATTTAAACACAAAATTTTAAAAAAATTAAGTAATCCCGTTCTACAGTGTGAACCTATAAGCATTCTGTTTGGTATTAAAAATGCATAGTCGCAAGTACACAGCATTCATCAGCAAGATATTTATTGTTGTAATTATATCAATAATATATTTTTTTTTTTTTTTATACTACGTCGGGTGGCAGACAAGCGTACGGCCCGCCTGATGTGAAGCGGTAACCGTAGCCATATGAACGCTCGCAACATAAAGTATCGCTCGCGCGCCACCACCCCCGCTGCCAACGCAGCATCTCCTTCCTTTCTGGTGACCTCACTCACTCGCAGGAACACAACAATCCTCAAGGGAATTGTTATTTGGCTGCGGTATTCTGTGAGGTGGAGGTACATTCCCCAGTCGGGTAGCTTACAATTACGCTCCCTACCTCCCTTTTCGCCAGAGCTTCGTTTATCAGTCAGCAGGGTGCACCGCGTGCAGGTGATGTTGGCTTTGGTTCAAAGATGTTGATAAACCACTTACACCCCTAAAATATAATAATTCTAACCCCTAATAATTCTATTGACCTCATATTAAATATCAAATATGTAAAAACGACGAGCTAAATGTAATTTATGTACATGGCTAATAAATATATTTGATTTGATATATACCTTTCATTATTACTTCATATAATTATGATCCCTGAGCTTATATTTCTATGATAATGTTATTAGATGTCGGCTCCTGTTCTAACACTAACATCTTAACAAGAAGTGCTCAGACCACAACAGTTCTGCGGCACACATGGGAATCTACGAAAGTGTATGTACAACTCGAAAATTCATATTGATCACTCCTTGTGCAACACTAGCCGTACTCCGCGGTTTCACCCATCCCTTATTTATGTATTCTTTATTTTATTGCACATTAAAAAAAGGTTACAAGATTTTACGTAAATGGTATGCAAATGCGAGCTTATCTCTAATAGAAATATCTTCCAGCCATCCTTCAGGAGTGGGACAGTATGTTCAGTAGCTGTCAGAAGTAGCTATGTCCTTAAAATAATAAATATTTATGATTTAGAGCATACTCCACCACGCTACATAACTGCGAGTGCATTTTTTTTGTCTGATTCGAAAAAATCTGAGTTTAGAAGTTCCCGAGCACGTGACGAGGTGATATTTCCCGAAAGACAAGGATCCGAAAGATAAGGAAGGGGCTCCGTTCACAAGTTGATGCATGGGCTGCCCCATTCATCAACTCGTGAACGGGTGTTACCATAGGGGACTGTGCCCTACCGCCGAAGCTGAAGCCGATTACCACCGAATAATTTGATTTGCAAAATAAGTCTTATGTTTTAGGTATTGACATCAATCTTCAGCTTAGTCGGTAGACCCTGGGGTCTCTATCAGCTAAACTAAACACAAGTACCATAAATCTAAGCTAAAGTTTGATATTCGCAATAAAAAAATCCGGTGGGAATCGGCTTCAGCTTAGGCGGTACGGCCCCTGGTCTGCCGTGGCTGTCATGGTTGCAAGGTAAACAATAGGACTATTTAGGTTAAGTAGTATTAGACAATGGTATGATTATTAACACTATAGCGATTGTGCAATTTATAAATTGCTAAAATATTGTGAAATAAAGATAAAAAATTGTTTACAAAAGTTACGGACCCCGGGGTCTATAGATTATAATTATTATTATCGAGTCCGGACCCGTGCTTCACCAAAGTTCTCTACCTGGGTGAATCACGGGGACTTCTAAGTTCCCGTGCTCCAACTGATGACGTTATCTACAAAAAAAGGGATAAGGAAGGATGGAGTTAGGAGCAGGGTCGTAAGACTAATTTGAATGAATTGGGTTGAAAGACTAATTTGAAGCGACACGTTACATAAGTTGTTCAAAATTATCAGCCTACATCTAGCCACTGCTGCCTTCGCTGATGCTTTTCACCACTTCCGATCTTCCCTTAGAGTATTGAAAAAGTATATTGTTTATGTATACAATAATGATCCTCCGCATACCGTGTCAAATATCTTCAAGTCGCTTTTTTTTAGGAGAAGGATGGCCATCTAGAGGGGAAGCGATTGCCAGCCAGGATATACATTGTTCAATGTGATGCATTCTATGAAAGTTAAACATAATTATCTCTTAATTATAGCGTTCTTTGGACATTATTCAGATGAAATTTCGGCACAGTTTGTATAAACTGAGATTTATTTGTATTGTATATTTTTTATATGAGAGGGGGGCAAACGAGCATGTGGGTCAGCTGATGGAAAGCAATCACCACAGCCCCCAGAGACAGGAGATTAGCAACACCAAGGGGTCGCCGATCCGTTGCCAGCCTATAGTCATTCCTTTTCTTTCTTTTATTGTATCTAGTTACCACTAAGATATTAGAGCATTTCGCATAATATCTAATATAATATCGCATAATATAATATCGATAAGCATTTCGAGTTACGTGTTTGCTATAGAGCTATATTTGGGGGGTGTAAGTGGCTCACCACGGTCTTTAGAGCCAAAGCCAACCTCAACTTTACGTGGTGCACCCTGCCGGCTAGCGAAAGAGGCTCTGGTGAACAAGAGGTAAGTGTATTTGTAACCTGCCCGACTGCGGAAAAATCTCCACCTCACAGAATACCATAGCCAAAGTAACAATTCCATTGGGCGTTGTTGTGTTTCTGCGAGTGAGTGAGGTCACCAGAAAGGAAGGAGTTGCTGCGGTGGCAGCGTGGCTGGAAGTGCGCGAGCGATATTTCATGTTACGAGCGTTCACGTCAGGCGGGCCGTATGTTTGTCTGCCACCCGACATAGTATAAAAAAAATCGAGTTACGTCTTTGCTTAAGATACAATATAATACAATACATAATACAATCTTTATTGCACCAAATATAGGGTAACAATGTAGTAACAATGATTATAACGTAAATAAAACGTACAATTTTGACGAGCTCGGTGGCGTAGCGGTTAATGACGCCGCTTCGACACCAATGCTCGTGGGTTCGATTCCCACACAGGACAAACATTTGTGTGCCTGAACATGTCTGTTTATCTTGGTCTGGGTGTTTTCTATGTATGTACCATAAGTATGTATTTAGAAAAAAAAAATATTTACGTATGTTTATCAGTTGTCTAGCACCCATAACACAAGCTTCGCTTACTTTGGGGCTAGATTGCGCTGTGTAATTTGTCTGACAATATTTATTTATTTAATAGGCGGCCTTATCGCTATGCTAGGGAAAATCTATATCTATATTTTAATCACTTGAAATGTAAACAAAATTTCCATTCGTCCTCACCCACCGCCCCAGCGTACTTTAAGTGACTGATGCTAAAACTTCCCAAGAAAAAGGGTGCAACAACAAATAAGTATCGGGTAGATAATCTAGCGGGCGGTAGTCGTTAAACGCTCCCCCAGACAACGGCCCAACTTGCGTAGTTAAAAGTTTTTACTATCCGTTCCGTTTGTTTGCGAGTGTCGGCAGTCCTGATAATGGCCTGTCGGTAGAAACAACGGGTGAATGATGGCCTGACTCCGAGTAATTCCGAAGAGGTTGGCGATCAAATGAGGTTTTATTTGTTTTTTGTTTTTAAAAAGACGGTCGGGCTGCCTGAGTGCTTTTTAGCCGGTGGATCTCATCACTATGTCCGTTGCGATTATTTTGTAAGGGAATCTATATATACAAATAAATTAATAGTTTAAAAAACACTAGAAAAACACGCTTTTATAAATGCACCTGATCGTGTACAAAGTCCATTACGTGGCCTTTCTCACAAGTGCAAACACGACTATGATACGATATTCCATCATGGAATGCCAGTGCCTATCTTCCGGCTTCATCGTCAGACCTTGAAACCTAATCGTGGTCAAAGTTCATTAAAAGACTTTTCTAAGAAATCCAAAAACAGCTATGATACGATGTTCCATCATGAAGTTCCAGTTCATATCTTTCGGCTCCATCATCAGATCAGTTCGACAGTATCATATTATTGTATTGTCATCGGAACTACATACAGCTGCCAATTGTCATTACGCTACGATCCTTGGAAGATGGTTAAATTAGTTACCTTAGATTCCATTACATAGTTAGTTACATACAGGTCGACCTAATAAAAGGGTTTTAAAAATAAGGTTGCTGAGCGCAAAACTCGTGATCGGCATGACCAATTTTTTTTTAATACGTAGTTTCAATAAAGAGAGGCTATTTGACCAACATTTTTTTCGGTTTGATATATAGGGACCTCTCAATAATATAACCATAGGTGAAATATTTACTTCGATAGCACAAAAATCTCTCGAGATATGTTAATTTGAAAATCACAATTGTGGGCTTTCCCGAAAACGCTCCATACAAAAGGCTTATGACGTCACAGGTTTGTATTATGTATTAATCAAATCAGAAATTTGTACGACAGTAGTTAAATATTACGTTTATGTAATTAGTATCATAATAAAAGTTATAGTATTTTTTTGTTGTTTCTTCAATGAAAATATTATTTTTTAATAATTTCATGCTTTTAAAATGGACTGTCCCGCCAAACTTTGATTTGATAAGTCGGACGGAACATATTAGAATGAAAGTTTGCAGATCTTTATAATTTTGTGTATTGTTAAGTAATTTATACATTTTTTGAACATTATCAAATAGGCAATTGCGTGGACTATAGTAAATATAATTTTTAACAGAACGAACGAACGTAATGAAATTAACTTTTGACAGAACGAAGTCTGTCGGGGCGGATAGTAAATAATAAATACGACATGGGAGCCTTCAAGAGCAGAGTCAATCAACGGCTCGGCGACCGCTTGGTGGTGCTGATTTCTATTGGCGGTGGTATTAATTTCAATCAGTTGACACACATGCTGGCTTCGAACGTTTTTTTCCTTATGGCAATAATAATATGTTACTTTGGCAACGTCAAGCCAAAATTTTCAAAACAGAAAGTAATAAACTTTCAGCTTTAAAAAATATAAACCAAAAATACTGTTAAATTTAATGGCGTTCTGCGTTACCATTTACTAAAGTGCAAAAGCCGAACACTTTTATAATTTTAAAACCTGGTAACCCTATTCACACACACAAAGACCTTGTTGCTCACTATTTTACCTACACCGTTGACTCTACAACCAAACGCATCTATAGAATTCCCAAACCATGTAGTGATAGAATTAGTCGTGTTTAGAGATGGGCAAAATGCCGGACATTTACGATATATTCCCCAAAAGTACATATAAACAATAAAAAAAAAATAAAAAAAACTTTATTATCAGATCCATAAATTCCCTATTTATGCCTAAAAAGTTGGCATTTATTAGGCATTTATATTATGTACTTTTTGGGAATTTCTCATAAATGCCCGACAATTTGCCCATCTCTAGTCGAGTTACGTGTTACCTACTTTTATTTTCAGTGCCATGATGCGTAATATTTGAATATGAGCGCATCGCGCGTGAAATTGTGATATGTTGAGATAAGCCCTTGGGGATTGGGGTACGAAGTATGCACGATACACCCCACTCGGGCGGTCGAGTGATGATTGAATTTGTTTTGTTATTCTGTTTATTTTTAGGTAAAGTTGTTTTTATTAGAGGTAGGGAGAACAAAATAGCTTGATGGTAGGCAAGATATCTGTAAAACACATATTTTAGGCAATGAAGTAAAAGTGTAGTGAAAGGGAGATAAATTGGCACAATGCTCTAGTTATACTACGTCAGATGCCAGAAAAGCTTATGCTTTTTTTCGTTACTCTACGGTAACCACTTTACATCAGGTGAGTCATAAGGCTTCCAACATGAAACATCGCTCGCAGAGACATAGCAACCCTCAAGTTATCTGGCTGCGGTATTTAGTAAGGGCTGGAGGTACTTCATTTTAGTCGTACTTCGTACAAATAAGCTGCAACTTACCTCACTTTTGCAAGTCTCGTTAGTTCAGTAGCAGCGTGCACCACATGTAGGTGCTGTTGACAAATAGTTTAAACAAATAATATTGGTTAGTTTGTTTGGATGTAAGAGATAATATGGAATAGACCTTCAAGGTGGACATAGGCTGTGAATTATATGTATTTGTAGATATAATTTGACCATCATCGTCTCGATTGAAATTGGTGTATCTCTTCATTTTAATCACTCAACGCAAAACTCTTGAGAAGAAATGGCGATCCCTAGAGAGAACTTGCGTGCGATGGAATTAGATCTGGATCTAATTCCATCGCACACAAGTTCTAGTGATTAGTGCATGATCACTGGTGATTAGTTAATAAATAATCATGCGATCATTATTTATTAAAGTATTCAAGTAAGTGTGCTGCAATTTCTGATTTGCTAGTGTGGCGAATCTTCACAAAAATACCTTACATGCATGCATAATCCCGCGGCTACAATCATTTTAATCATGCAATCATATCAAAAATCATCAATTCAATCAATCATAAACGCGAAAGTTTAAATGAAAAAAATGTGTCAAAAATTCCTGATCGTCACAGTGGAATGACTCAATAGAAACACAAAAGTAATTACATGCCAGACGCTTTACGTACTTTGGTAGCACCGTAGTTAGCTCAAACATTCATCAATTTTATCTACGAGCTATAATAAATATAGATTTATGGAGCACATAGAGCGCGCCCTCTCGCAGTTTACAACAAAGTTTTAATTAATTTATGCATTTAGTTGTGTTGTCTCGCTAATATAGCACAACTCCGGTATTTTGTGGTGTTATTACGTTAGTTTTGAAGCTGATAGTGGCGATAAAATGGTGCTTTGTTTATTTATACTAGGCCAGATTCTAGCCCACGGGGCCGAAATGGAGATTGAATGGAGCGAGTAGATTTGCTGAGTGTATGTTTTCCATTGACATCATTAGAAAATGTATTTGATAATCATTACTCAAGGACATGATTTTTTTCGCGCCAACCTCAAGCATGTCGGGGTATTTAATTGCGACAAATTTCATCAAACATCATCATAATCGATTCAGTGGTTTTGGAGCCTATTCATTTCCAAAAGTAACTTTTAGGCATACATAACCTATTCATTTCCAAAAGTAACTTTTAAGCATACATAAGCGTTCCGCTCGCTTCGCCCACTCCATTCGCTTCACTCAATAAGGCTTACTATCGACAGTAACAAGAGAAAGTATCGAACCCCAATTACATATGTACTATTATTTATTCATTATATTGGACGTCCACCCACGAGGTGGACAGACGACCGCATTAAGACCGTAGGATCGCGCTGGATGCAAGCCGCTTCCAACCGGTCTTATTGGAGATCTAGAGGGGAGGCCTATGTCCAGCAGTGGACTTTAAATGGCTGAGATGATGATAATGATGATTATTTATTCTGTGCCTCAATCAAATTTTGTACTATAATATTAACATTATTAGGATGCCAGAACAAATCCTGATGTTTTTTTCTAGAAACGGATTTCCCCTGATTCATGTAAACAAAGTGACATGTAGCGCCATCTATTGTCCAGTAGTTTTAGAGTCGCGGACAACTTGCGTCTGAAATCGAGTACACACTGAATAGACTGTCCGATTCGGGGCGACAGAACTTAGTCCAATTCAACTCCACTAAGACACAGGTTTGCGCATAGCGCTATAAAACCGCCATTCGTTGTTGCTCCTCAATTTCAGAACATACTACTTACCATTGCCTAGATTATTGGAATTCTTGGAGTAGAAATTTACAGCAATGCCCCGTTCCGTTGTTACCTTAAGGAGAAGATCAAACTGGCGTCGAAGAAATTATTTGTGCTCAACAGAGCGAAGCAGTACTTCAATTCGCGGCAAAAGCTTCTGCTTCACAAAGTTCAAATATGGCCGCATATGGAGCCCCGTTGTCATTTATGGGCACTTAGATACCGACTTGCACCTAGTGACTCGATTCAAAACCTGTGATCTGTGAGGGTAGTTGACGATTTCAAACGAAAACCTTTAAGTCTGAGAAAAGATTTTGCGTCCCTTTGGGTGTACTCGAGAGTGTAGTGAGAGTTTGCACAATAAAACTCCTTGGGAGCCACACTCAATAACTCAGTAGTTTTGCTAAACTCTGACAATATGAGCTCTCGAGAGACCAAATTTATACGTGTTTTTTTTTATTTAAGCTAGAATTAGAGAAGCTTATCCAACTTGTGTCTGAGATTGAGACGTCCCTTGGACACGTCTCGGATTGGGGTAGATTGAATTTGGTGCAGCTAAATCCCTTCAAGACACAGGTTTGTGCGTTTACCGCTAAAAAGTCCCCATTTATCGTAGCTCCTAGTTTGGAAGATACTCCCCTTAGTGTTAGTCCTAGCATTACCATCTTGGGTGTCGACATATCGAGCGATGTTCAGTTTCGCGGTCACTTGGAATGCAAGGCCAAACTGGCTTCTAGGAAGATTGGTGTCATTAATAAAGTCAGGCGGTATTTTACACCCCGACACCGCCTTCAACTTTACAAAGCCCAGGTTTGACCTCACATGGAGTACTGTTCGCATCACTGGGCCGATGCGCCCTAGTACTTGCTTGCTCCATTTGACCGCATACAACGAAGAGCAGCTCGAATCGAAAAAAAACTTGTATCATACTAGTTTACGTATGAGTGGTCTCCGATGTTGAGTGCGTCCATAGGCTAGATCAGTGCCACCATCACAGTATAAGTAATAGTACTACGTACAGTATGACCACTCCCTGACTCTCTCTCGTATCACCACCCCTCTGAGACTTATCTGGAACAGTTTGTATGGCGCCGCACGCACACACACATAATCACGCTCTGTACAGACACCATTGTTTGTGTAGTAGTAAACGAAAAGAATGGCCGTGTTACGCCACGTTCAGCAAAGAGTATAATCGCATCTCAATGATCCGGCGCCGTACGCAGTAGATAGAAGTGCTTCAGCGGAGATAACACGCTATGGCGGCTTTTCAGAATCTTACAATGCTGTACGCGGCTGTTAGAAGCAGAACTGTTAATGTAACCAAAATCGTTCAGCGAAACGCGAATGTAGCTGAACACATGTAGTTAGTCCCTTATGCCACAAAAATATTATTTCCATACAAACATTACCCTTTTCCCTACTCCCTCAAAGGCTCAAAACAAAAGTAAATAAAAACTGTAGGTAGATTCTGTAAATTTCAAATACGCACAGTCGCCCACCCACGTTTTAATTTGTCTGTCACCGTTCACAATTAAAAAAGTAACATTTGATATACAAAAAAATATTCGCACTGTAAAAATGTAAAGCAATTGACAACACTTGCTGCCGACTCCCATAAAAATGTGCGAACACGGGCCATAATGAGCAATTAGGCGACATATGTACGCTAATTCCATGTGCGTCACGGCGGACTGCGAGAAATGAATGACGCTGATTGGCCAATTTGAATTCACTCGCTCCCCTAATAACGAGTTCAGATACGACCGCATTTTTTATTTTAATTTTTTTATTTTGAGATTTACTTTTAATTTATTTTACTTGTGTATGTTTATTCGAGTGCAGGGAAACGTATTTTAATCGTTTACCGTCGACTGGGAAAATGCGATTAACATCTAGCCAGGCGGTATTTTACACCCCGACACCGCCTTCAACTATACAAAGCCCAGGTTCGACCTCACATGGAGTACTGTTCGCATCTCTGGGCCGGTGCGCCCCAGTACATGCTTGCTCCATTTGACCGCATACAACGAAGAGCAGCTCGAGTCGTCGGTGACCCAATGATCTCGGATCGATTGGACTCTCTCTTTACACGCAGAGATGTAGCGTCTCTTTGCGTTCTATACAAATTATATCACGGGGAGTGCTCCGATGAGCTGTTTGATTTGATACCTGCCGCTGAATTCCACTATCGTACAACTCGCCATAAATTAAAATTCCATCCATATCATCTTGATAATTGGCGATCTACAGTACGTTTCCTGAAGACATTTCATACCACGAACAGTGCAACTGTGTAGAATCAACTTCCCTCAGCGGTATTTCCGAACAACTACGACATGGGTGCCTTCAAGAACAGAGTTTTCATTTTCCTTAAAAGGCTGGCAACGGATCGGCGACCCCTTGGTGTCGCTGGTCTCCATGGGCGATGGTGATTGCTTTCGACCAGGTAACCCACATGCTCGTTTGCCCCCCTCTCACATAAAAAAAAATCCTTTTTAGGGTTCCGAACCTCAAAAGGAAAAACGGAACCCTTATAAGATCACTTTGTTGTCCGTCTGTCTGTCTGTCTGTCTGTCTGTCTGTCTGTCTGTCTGTCTGTCTGTCTGTCTGTCTGTCTGTCTGTCTGTCTGTCTGTCTGTCAAGAATTTCTATGTCGAGAATGCGTGGAGGTATCAAGCTGAAATTTGAACTGTATACTCAGGTCTACGGTCCCATGAAGTTAAAAAAAAATCAAACTGCTAAGTTTACGTAGAAAAAAGTTACGGCCGTTTATTCAGCAAAAAACGCATATTTCGACACACTCAAGGGAATCAAAACCTATAGGGTACTTCCCGTTGACCTAGAACTATGAAATTTGGCAAGTAACATCGTTATAGACTACAAGTACAGGAATAAATCTGAAAACTATACATTTGTAAATAGATCTTAAAAAATAGGGGGTCTATATTTTATATAGGGTGTCGAAATTTCAAATTGAAACTACTAGTTCAAATGGGGTATCATATGAAAGGGCTTGATGTACACATTGCAAAATATATTTTATTTATTTTTTTCGACGCATTATTTCTTATTTATAATGAAAAATATCAAATTTAATAATGATACTACGTACCTACGGAACCCTCGGTGGGCGAGTCCGACTCGCACTTGTCCGGTTTTTTTTAAAACAATTTCGATATTTCAAAAACTATAATATAAATCGATTCGGTACAACGGACATTAAAACTAACTTATTGTTAAACTTTTCTGACATTTAAAAAAACGAGAGGGAAAAATAAAAATAAAATTGAGTCCTGTTTCAAGAGTTTGCTCGCTTCCTGTACAATTTTTAACAACACAACAAATGCTGGATTAATATTGGATGGATGCGTTGCTGCAATGTGGATGTCTTCTGCGCTTGAATCCGTCAAAATTATTTCGAAGTCACAAGTCACACGTAAATCCACTCCGTAACTACACATACTCGCGGAGTTGAATATATCAAACGCAAATTCTACGTGACAACGGCCCAGAAATCAGGACAGGGTGATATTTTCCAAGTACGACTCCGCACGCACATTGTGTAATCCTATTCCTTCTAAACCATTGCTTGCACGTCACGCCCGAGTTACGGGATCAATTTATTTTCAATTTTTTCCTCGCATACGCACGTAACGGTGGCAAATTGGATGTCTGGGCCGATTTACGCGTGACATGGGATAGAGATTGCGAACTTTTAATTCGAAGAGATTTCAAGATAAGCCCCCTTAGCTAAGCTGGGAAACGTTACCAATTTAGTTATAGAAATTGTGAAAATACGGGAGTATAGGTAATTAAAGTTGTACTTTCACCAACTCTATAGATATATTATTATCAATAGAATTGTGAGTTGCTCTATAGATATATCTATAGAGTTGTGCATGGATAATATATCTATAGAGTTGTGACGAAAAAATACGTGTAATTCCTTTTTTTTTTTAACGTCTTATAAATCGATGAACGCCGGCAGCACGCACAAAAATGCATCACTCATTGTCGTGTTCCGCCTGAGCCGAGCGTGCAAGCGAGAGGGCGGAATAAGTGACGCATCTATCTCTCTTCCATTCCATCGGCCGATGTTTTCTTATAACGTTATCACTTAAAATTATCGTCCTATAACTTTACAGACAACCATTTTTTTAAGGGTTTTTAGCGTCTCTATCTTTTTTGAGACAAAACTAACCTTACCTGCACATGGTACACCTTACTGATTACCTAACGAAACTGGAGAAAAAGAGGTAGGGAAGTACCACTTTTAAAAATGGCGTAGCTAACCCGACTTTGTTTTATGTATTTAGATAAGTCCAACACTATTACAACCGATTTTTTTATTAAAAATAAATCCTATTACTCTACGAATATCAATCTCGCCATGCCGCGCACGTCGCACCCAATTTCTTTTGTCTTCGCCGTGTTTCGGCAGATTTTTATGACGTGCCCCAAAGAACACTCTCGTAGGCCCGCACTGCACGCTTCGAATAACAATGGGGCGTTTTTTTTTTTAATTTTTAGTCCACAATGAAGCGAGAGCATTGTGCGGATTCATGATGACTGATGGATTTGTTTGTGGAAATGTTACTTGCTTTTTTATGTATCTTAAGAGATAGAGAGAGGGAAATGCTTGGTTATGTATACAAAAAAAAAATATAATATAAACAAGAGAGGTAGGGCTAGCGTATTTTTTAAGCTTCCCGGCTGGGGAAGTACCTCCACCTCACAGGATACAACAGCCAAATAACAATTCCCTTGAGAGTTCAGAGAGAACACAACAGGTTCCTGTGGCTGAGTGAGGTCACCAGAAAGAAAAAACCGGCCAAATGCGAGTCGGACTCGCGCACGAAGGGTTCCGTATCACTATCTATAGAAACAGCAAAAAAAAATCACGTTTGTTGTATGGGAGCCCCCCTTATATACTTGTTTTATTTTTATTTAACGATTTATTTTTAAGGTGAATATATAACTAAATATTATGTGAGTATTTCAAGCTATCATGATAAGATAGCATCTACCTATTACCGTTTTCAATTGCGAGCAAAAAGGACCAGAAAAATCACGTTTGTTGCATGGGAGCCCCCTCAAATATTTATTTTATTCTGATTTTTAGTATTTGTTGTTATAGCGGCAACAGAAATATATCATCTATGAAAATTTCAACTGTCTAACTATCACGGTTCAAGAGATACAGCCTGGGGACAGACGGACGGACGGACGGACAGCGGAGCTTTAGTAATAGGGTTCCTTTTTACCCTTTGGGTACGGAACCCTAAAAAACGGAAGGAATATAGGCTGGCAACGGATCGGCAACCCCTTGGGCCCTTGGTGTTGCTGATCTCCACGGGCGGTGGTGATTGTTTTCCATCAGGTGACCCACATGCTCGTAGGGCCTCTCTCATACAAAAACAAATTAAAATAATAATTAAACTAATTATTACAATACGTTATAGTTAATTTAAACCTCGTAGTAATAGTTTCAGCCAACCCGGAGCCAGGAATAACTGAAGTTCTTCCATATAGACGGGTTTATTTATAATATTACTAGCGACCCGCCCCGGCTTCGCACGGGTGCAATGCTGATACTAAATGTACTACAGAAGGTCTTTGCGCTTTGTCCTATCCAGTCCTTCCCCAGTTATAGGCACACGCCGCCGGCTCCGCGGCCGGTACCGCCACAGCCGTTATGTCCCTGCATTTTAAATGTGTAATATCTTCTAAACTATTCATTTAAATTACATGCTGTGAAGGGCCATATTGATCTATATTAAATGCGCAATGTATTTAAGGTACTTAATTGGATAAGGATTAATTCTGTATTGCTTAAAATCGCTTCGTAAATAAGGCATTATTTCTTGTAAAAAGCAAAGGATAAAATAACGGTTATTGTGTGTTACCACTAAGAGATAGACATATACCATCGCGAACTTTTTTGTAGACCATTTTAAGGTGAACAATACTGTACTACATTATTTTGATCTATCTCGTTGGGTTCAGCCAGCGTTTGCAATGAAAGAGCAAAAAAATGTGTTTATTTACGACATCACATTAGAAACCTCTAAATTACCAGTGTTTTTCTACTATGATATGCATATATTATACATATAAACTTTCCAGTTGAATCACTCTATCTATTAAAAAAAACCGCATCATAATCCGTTGCGTAGTTTCAAAGAATTAAGCATACAAAGGGACATAGGGACAGAGAAAGCGACTTTGTTTTATACTATGTAGTGATTAAAACTCACGTGAGACATTATACTAACTGAGACATTAAACTACATAATACTAAATTAATTAAATAAATTAAACGGGTCACTCACGTCTTTTTGTCGGGAAAGCCGACTAATTTCGATCTCAAAAGGAGACCTTCATCAGGGCGAATGTCCAGACACGTCCACCCTTTGTCTCTCGCGCCGGACACTGCGCGCCAGAGAGACAAAGGGTGGACGTGTCTGGGACGTGACAAAAAGACGTGGGTTTATTTATCTCAAGACAAAAAAAAACATGTATAGACTGGATACGATCGATGTTGCTTAACGCGTTACTGTGTGTTTGACTCACACCTGCATGCAACGACACCATCAACCTCCTCAGCAGCATTAATAATGTTTGTGATAATATACATGAACTTTTATTATTTTATTATTGATTGTGGTGTATAAGTGGCTCATCTCGGTCTTTAGAGCCAAAGCCAACCTCACCTGCACGTGGTGCACCCTGCCGACAAGCAAAAGAGGTTCTGGAAAATAAGACGTAGCGTATAGCGTGTTTCCAAGCTGGCTGGTAAAATACCTCAACCTCACAGAACACCGCAACCAAATAACAATTCCCTTGAGGGTAGTTGTGTTCCAGGGACTGAGTGATGTCACAAGGTAGGAAGGAGTTGCTGCGTTGGCAGCAGGAGTGGCAGCGGGCAAGCGATATTTCATGTTGCGACCGCTAATATGCCTGTAAACACTTTACATCAGGTGGTATGCTTGTCCACCACCCGACATAGTATTTTTTTTTTTAATATTTCTGCACAATTTACACAGCGCCATCTAGTCCCAAATTAAGCGCAAAGCTTGTGTTATGGGTACTAGACAACTGATAAATGTACTTAAATACATTTTTTTTTGTAAATACATAGAAAACACCCAGACTAAGACAAACAGACTTGTTCATGCACCCAAATGTTTGTCTTGTGCGGGAATCAAACCCGCGAACTCGGGAGTCAAAGTGGCCATTGCTAACCATTCAACCACCGAGCTCGTCAAAGTATATAAATAAAGTATAATAGTATAAAAATGACGTAAAATTCACTGGTATAATTCACTCGTCCGTCAATTCCGTCATACAACAATGGCTGCGCTCAATAAACGCTTTCAGTAAACCAGCGCGGTTATACATATTTCAGTCACGGATTTACAGCCCCTCGGAGGAAGACAAACGGCTCGTCGCGTGTTCGCGACCAAATTTTGTTGGCACCCAGAAAAATGGCGAAGCGTAACTCGCTCACCAAATATACCTTGATAATTTAGCTACAGTTAGCATGTTTTAGGTTCCCAATAGTGTTAGATACATGAATAATAACTACAACAACTTTATTTCAGATAATTAAAATCCATACATAACCTGTAAATAATAAATACATATTTTTTTAAATATTGTAACGAATTAAATTTTGTACACAGCTCAGTTCTATTATAATCTATAATTTTATTTATTAATGGCATTGAATGTCAAAAATTAATTTATGCAATGTCAAGTGTAACTAGTTAATTCATGTCAAATACATATAATAAGTATATAATTAAAATCCGTCGTGCCCGGCAGTTGAGCTTCACTTGACTAGCCATTTCTTTAGGCTTTTTTAATGCCTTATTTGCCATATTGCTGTCTCTCACATTGCTAAGAGGGGAAGTCAAATTCCAGAAGCTTCCTGCTCCTACTAATTTCTTCTGATTAAATTCGTTGTGTTTCCAAGGCAGCCGTAGTTTTATTTTTTGTTTTTTTTTACCGTCGCCCCTATTAATCCTGGTTACACAGGAGACACGGTTGTGGGAATGGGTGGTAGGCGTTAACATTTTGTTTTGTTCCTTTTTCTTTTCTTTTTTCTCTCTCTTCTAGGTAATGAAATTGAGTACATTTTTTAATACAAAATCGCTGTTTTAACAAGGGATAAAAAGTTAACATTTTACTAAGGTCAAACAAATATTACGAACGACTTTGTCCTAAAATATTTTTCTTGACGATATTTAGGGTTTGTATGTCTGTCTGTCTGTCGGTTACTGTAAATTTTCACCAAATCGGCACTACATCTTCAACAAAGCCCTAGGACAATATAATTTTATTAATTTGCACAATATTTATTGTATTTTTCTTCTATAATATAAGTAGTATTATTTATTATAAGTATACATATGTACATATGTATTTTTAATTAACATATTAGTTATATTAACATATTAGAACATATAAAATGCAAATTATCTTCGCTTGTAGGCTCTGTCCGCAATGTCAATCAATGCATACCTAAAAAGATTCGGTTCAATATCTACAATTCACTTGTCCAATCGCATTTATTATACTTAATAGAAATATGGGGCAGTGCCGCTAAGACAAAGTTACAGGAACTACTAAGATCTCAAAACAAAGTTATAAAGGCTATTTTCTGCTACCCATATTCAACACCAACTCACAAAATCTACAGTGACACAAAGATAATGAACATACGTCAACTATATGTACTCGTATATAGCACTTGTATTTTAATTAGGAAGATCATCGGTAAAGCCATTCAAACTAATCTGTCTTTCACCAAGAAATCGCAAATTTAGCTTACTTGCTTACTTGTATTACCTAAGATACGTAAAAGAAAGTATCACCTTTGAGGGAGCACTGTTTTACAATAAATTACCTTCTAGTAATAAGGATCTGGACTCTTTTAACGATTTTAAATCTCAATTATACAATCATATCCTTGAAATTTTTCTATGTATCATAAGTATGTATTTACAAAAAAAATAAAAATATTACGTATGTTTATCATTTGTTTAGTACCCATAACACAAGCTTCGCTTACTTTGGGGCTAGATGGCGCTGTGTAATTGGTCTGACAATATTTATTATTATTTATTATAACTATTGATTTCATAATAGAAATGTGAACTAGACTAAGTTTATAATAAGTAATATTGTTCTCATGTAAGTGGATTTATCTGTAATATTTATTGCGAATAAATTCTTTAAACCTATATCCCACAAATGTTTTGTACTCCACTTGCCCATTCATGAAATCCTCTCAGATACTGTAAGGTTGGCTGGAAGAGATCCCTGTGAGGGATAAGTCCGCATTTGTACTTTTCCTTAAACTAGCTATGTTGTAAATTTATATTATGTATAATAAATATGCAAACAAAGCCTCGTTTATTTAACAGCAGGGTGCATCACATGCAGGTGCGGTTGGCGTTAGTTCTAAATATAGTTAAAAGCCACTTATCGTCAAAATATATAGTCAAAATATTATTTTCTAAATACGGCGAACATGAAACTATCTCTATTTTACAAAATTCGAGTTACCATTTGTAGCCCGCGGCGTGTAATTAATTACGTTAAATTTGTGGACAATATAAAGCATCCTGTTTGTTATACGTTGCTGCACGCTTAAATATTAAAGGCACATTGATCTACACTACTGCGTACGGCCGATATCAGTTAGTTCATGTAAACTGCTGCCGCTCCGCACCCACTGCCATTAGTAGATGCCTTGTCCAAGCATCGGGCGTCGCAGTAATACAACTAGAGGTGAAGGAATCAATAGCATATAAACTTCTTGAGTTATGTCGTCGTCATTCTACTGCTGGGATACGGGTCTCCCCTCAACGGAAGGGGCATAGAGTATACCACGCTGCGCAACTGGGAGTTGACTGGGGGCTGTGTTTAAAAGCCGCCTAAAGGCCAGAGACTTGGCTTAAAAGTCAGTCACGACTGTCATATAATGACAACAGTCGGGACTGACGACGTAAGGTATCCTATGAAGCACGTAGGAGCTCGAGATAAATCCATGGACAGGCTACGGAAGGCTACGGACAACGTTGCGTTACGTATACGTAAAGCAAAACTTTGTACCCCTTTTTCCGAAAATACGCGCGAAGTATGAAATTTCGCACACTTATAGCACAGTAAAAGTAATAGTACTACGTACAGTAAGGACTCTCCCTGCCGCTCTCTCGTATCGACCTCACCTCCCCTCTGAGGCGAATGTGGAACAGTTTGTATGGCGCCTGACGCACACACGCTCATTTACGCTCTGCACAGAGGCAGTTGTTTATGTAGTAGTTAACGATGCGACATTTGTATGGAGTGGCCGGGGTGTGCTTATAGTTTATATAGAGCAGAATGCTAACATTTTTTAAAATTATACATAAAAAATTAATTAAATCAATAAAAAAAACATTACACACACTACCATGTATTTCACACGCATTTAAACTCTTTTGTTTATATTATGGTCGAATTTCTACCAGTGGGCGACCACTATCATCATCGTCAGGTCCATTTTAGTCTCCACTACAGGAGCACGGCCCTATCTCGTCCGTCCTAGACGGAAGGAGGATTTGGCCTACACTCCCCACGCTGGCCAGACGGGTTGGGGAAGCCTGATCGATATTTGATAATGTATTTCGCTTAGTCGCCTTGTACGACATCCATGGGAAGAAACGGAGTGATTCTATTCTAGTCTGCCGGAAACCACACGGCCAACAGCGTGTGTGTTACTTTACTGTGGAAGACATAAAAATATTATTATTATCGTATATGTGTGCTTATTTGGCACCTTTTATTACAAATATCTGTAGAAAGAACTTTCCAGGTCAAACTACTTTCATTTGATCCAATTTCATTAAATTGGTTTATCGTTTCGTGATCTCTGAAATTGGTTCACGATAGCAAAGTTTTCAGTTAAATCCGGTCAAGTTTGCATTGAACTAGGACGGAGCTGAAATTTGATAAACTTTTAATAAGCTTCCCCGGGATCTTCATAAAACTTCAGTTCCCTTTGAAGTTTTCTTTAATTATTGAAATAAAAAGGAAACATGACTTAAGTATCGAAAACATGAATTTAAAATAAATTAATAAATATTCCTGGACAAATTACACACGGCCATCTAGTCCCAAACTAAGCAAAGCTTGTACTATGGCTACTATATACTGAAGATATCAGGCTAGGCATGGAGGATAAACTGGTCACCATTCTCGTACTTATAGATTTTTCTAACGCCTTCAATATGTTGGACCACGATATTCCGCTTGCTATATTGGAACGTCACAATTTCTCATCTATTGCACTGAAGTGGTTTTCATCATACCTTTGTGGACGCCAACAAGCTGTGCGTTTAGGTCGTGATTTATCCGGTTGGAAAGATATATCTACTGGCGTACCACAGGGTGGGATCCTATCCCCCTTACTCTTTTCTATTTTCATAAATTTCCTCTCCTTTTCGCTCAGTTGTTCTTACCATTTTTATGCTGACGACTTACAAATATATGTGCAGACCACAGCTGATAATATAAATACTGCAATCGCGAACTTAAATGTTAACCTTGGCAACAGTTCTTGGTCGAAGGATTTTGGTATCCCCGTCAACCCAGCTAAATGTCAAGCTATTGTGGTGGGCAGCTCTAGACAGATTGCCAGGATTGATTTCAATTCTATGTTGTCTGTCATATTCGATAACTCTGTCATTCCATTCAGCCGTAACGTTAAAAACCTTGGTCTCCATATCGACTCCACTCTGCTCTGAGTTGGACATCGCAAATCACTGAGTTGAGTCGAGCAGTCATATCGGCGTTAAGATCCCTTAATCGGTTTAGAAATTTTCTTCCATTTAGCACTAAGGTCACTCTCGTTAATTCACTTATTCTACCAATCATTGATTATGCTGATGTCTGCTATCCGGACCTAAATGTAGATTTTCTCAATAAGTTGGACCGGCTTATCAACAACGCTATCCGTTTTATCTTTAGCCTTCGAAAATTTGATCATGTCTCTTCATACCGGTCTCAACTTAAATGGCTTCCTATTCGCCAGCGCAGGCAGCAGAGATTACTTCACTCAATTTTAGCTAATCCCTTATCTCCAGAATACTTAAAATGCAAATTTCTGTATCTTCGTGATTCTCATAGTCTCCAACTGCGTTCTGATAATACATGTCTACTTTCTATTCCACTTTTCCACTCTGGCTTTATGTCTGACTCCTTCACCTTACAAGCCTCACGCCTCTGGAACGAGCTACCCGAGTCTGTCAGGGCAATTTCGAACAAACTCAATTTCAAAAAGAAAACCCATGCAATTCTTTTAGACGATCTAACTAAGCACTAAATTATCACCATCATCATCATCTTTATCATCATCGCTGAATTTATGTATTTCTATGTATGTATATGTATGTTTATTAAATATATAAATATGTTATGTATGTTTATTTTATTTTCTGCAGTAATTATAAATACTATTTTATTAGTCGTAGTATATCTTAGTACTTAATTCTGTTTCTTTTTTAATTTTGCTTCTTCAGTACCGCATTCGTGATTTTCTGCTTGTCCCAAAGGTTGACTGGTAGAGAATGCTTTTAGCATTAAGTCCGCCTTTTGTATCCTTATTTATAATTTGTTGTCCAAAAATTTTTTAAATTAATAATTATTATTAAATAATCGTTATAGTATAATCTGAGTAGGATTTATTTGGGAGATGTGCCTATGAGTAAGTTGCCTGACCACGCTAGGCAGGCAGGTTGGATACTGTCGACAGAGCCTCATCTGTTAAACAGCAGGGTGTACCCCGTGGAGGTGAGATTTTCTCTAAAAAAGATTGGAGCGCACGAGCATGTGGCATGACAATCTGTAATCTATTTCTGAATTAAATATTTTTAATTTAATTATATCTAGTGCACTTGACATATTTTAAGAATAATATTTTAATGTTGACATGTTATAATAATAGTTTAATGCTAGCTTAAATATAAGTTATTAGGACATTAATTAATTAATCTATGTACAATTAATATCTCCATAATAATATGTCTATGAATATTTTGCTGGAAAAATTTTGCATGCCAATAATGGCTAGATGTAGGGGTTGCTTTTATATATACTGTAACATCTATATTGTACCACATCTATAGCAAATAAAGTTCATTCATTCATTGTGAGTTTTTTTTTCATACTATGCCAACTAGCGAAATAGTCTCTGGCGTAAGAGAGGTAGGGTAGGGTACAGCGTATTTATAAGCCGCCCAATTGGGGAAGTACCTCCACCTCACAGAATACCGCAGCCAAATAATAATTCCCTTGAGGGTTGTTGTGTTCCTGCAAATTGAGGTCACCAGAGAGGAAGGAGTTGCAGCATTGGCAGCGGGTTTGGCGGAGCGCGAGCGATATTTCATGTTGTTAACATGGCTACGGTAACCACTCAGGCGGGTCGTATGTTTGTCTGCCACCCTACATAGGATAAAAAAAATATAGTTTCAAAAACTAAGGAACACGCTTTAATGACCAATCAAACTAAAAAACTAAAAATATTTTTAATAAGATTAGTATTATTGTGAAAAAGGCGTGGGGTGCGCGATAAAAGAAAAATAAGAAAGCATATCATTAAAGCATGTTTCTTAGTTTATAGGGTTCCGTACACAAAGGGTAAAAAGGAACCCTAAGGCTCCGCTGTCCGTCCGTCCGTCCGTCTGTCATCAACCTGTATCTCATGAACCGAGATAGTTAGACAGTTGAAATTTTCACAGATGATGTATTTCTGTTGCCGCTAAATAACAAATACTAAAAAAACAGAATAACATAAATATTTAAGAGGGCTCCCATACCACAAACATGAGTTTTTGCTCGTTTTTGCTCGCAATAACGGCAATAGGTAGGCGCTTGAAATACTCACATGATATTTAGTTATATATTCACTTTGAAAATAAATAATGAAATAAAAATAAAACAAATATTTAAGGGGGGCTCCCATTCAACAAACGTGATGTTTTTGCCGCTTTTATAGATAATGGTACGGAACCCTTCGTGCGCAAGTCCGACTCGCACTTGCCCGGTTTTTTTATTTAAACTATATTTATTTTCCACTTTTTAGTTCGATTAATTAAAATTAATTATTCCTGGCAATCCTTTCCAGAATAGTTAAATAAACTTATCAAATTATTGTATTGTCATCGGTCCTTGGAAATTATACAAAGTTTAAATTAAATCTGACCGTTCAGGGTGGGTCAAAATCAAGTTCAAAGAAGTCGGTTACAAACTGACAAAGCGTCTTAGAGACGAAGCTAATAAAAACATGTTAAAAACCATTCGCTGGCAGGTTGCGGATGTCGTGCCACGGTATTTCTCCTGGCCTCACCAATTAGGAGAAGGAACACGAGGGGTTGTCGTTATGGCTGCCCTTCCCCATGGCAGCAGAATTCGACATAACGCTGCCCCGATGATTCTTCTCTCACAACTAGTTACCAAACAGCGAAAAAAAATTCTTCTCTTGTAACTGGTTACGGCGAACGAATGGAAATCCTAGGAAAGGCCGGACCTGGAGGACTACAGACTCTTCCCAATAAGCGGCATACTGAAGTACATAGAACATGTCTCCAGACAGTCAGGAGAGAGTGACTAAAGGATTAGGGAGAGCACAAAAGATCCATGAGGGTCGACGTGTCACCGGTGCTTCAGCACTGGACCCACTCTAAGATAAGATAAAACTGGTTACGAAAGTTTAGTTACCTAAGTGGAAGAAGGGTGTATCGTGGAATCCTTAATGTGGATATCGTGGATCATCATCATCATCATCAGCCTGTATCTACCCACTGTTGGTTATAGGCCTTTCCCAATGCTTTCCACCATATGCGATCCTCCGTTTTCCGCACCAGCCTGTTTTTTGAGATCATCGGTCATCTAGAGAGGGGGCGCCCCACGCTCCGTCGCCCCATACGTGGCCTCCACTCTAGGACTTTCCTCCCCCATCTGCTATCGCTAACTCGGCAGAAGTGGCCAGCCACTTCAATATCGGGGATGTCTCTATGTAAAACAACAGGTCAAGTGCGAGTCGGACTCGTATATTAAGGATTCCGTAATCCGTACAATGCTCTCTCTACAAAAAACACGTTACTTGCATGACGACCCCTTAACTTTTAAATTTATTACATTTTTAGTACTTGTTGCTATGGCGGCCACATAATACATAATCTTTGAAAATTTCAAATGTATAACTATTACCCTATTACTGTTCAAGAGATAGAACCCTGTGACAGAAGGACAGACAGATAGCAGAGTAATAGGATCCAGTTGGCATCTTTGAGTACGGAACCCTAAAAAAGGCATTAATATAGCGGCGGACAAGTCGTCGATTTCAAACATTTACATGGTATTGATATACTGCTTTAAATGTCCACTGTGTTTGTACAGTCAAGTACAATATTATTCAAAGTGTATCCTCTTAAATCCCAGTACTATTGTCTCTCTCTAAATACGCATTCTCACGCCGCCGCCGCCGCGCCGTCAACTTTAGTATTCCGAGCAATGTTTACGTTTAATTTCCACAGAGACGCTTTCGTATTGTTTCATATTTTTTAATGAATCTACCCTGGGATTAATGCAGTTAGAAATGATTTTGTAAAGTCTGTGCACACTACAATACTTTGTTTACTTCAAATATGCTTTAACCACTCAACACACGGCTAGTCGCGTCATCGCAGCGTACGCTTTTTGTTCCCACATACTGCATGCAGTTAGAACTGATTTTTCTCGATGCATGTGCTTTTGCACACGGCCATCCGGAGCTGTTTCAGAAAGCAGAGCATCTACGATCACATAGTACACGGTCGGAACATAGAAATAAACTGTACATCATCATCATCACCATCATCAGGTCAATTTAGTCTCCACTACAGGATCACGACCCTCTCGTCCGTCCCAGACGGAAGGAGGATTTAGCCTACACTCCCCGCGCTGGCCAGACGGGTTGGGGAGGCCTGATCGATGTTTTATAATGTATTTCCCTTAGTCGCCTTGAACGACATCCACGGGAAGAGACGGAGTGATTCTATTCTAGTCTGCCGGAAACCACACGGCTAAAACTGTACATGCCCAATAGCAAATCTGACCACTTCTTGTAAAAATTGTCTTATTATGTGTATCATAATTAGGTCCAATTTAGTCTCCACTACAGGAGCATGACCCTCTCTCGTCCGTCCTAGACGGAAGGAGGATTTGGCCTACACTCCCCACGCTGGCCAAACGGATTGGGGAGCCTATTATTTGTATAAAATTGTATAATAGGCTGCCAGATTCACTTAGATCTATACCACCCACTAAATTCAAAAATAGGCTGTCGTCATGGCTCTCTACCAAAAATTTTTATAGTGTGAATGAATATTTAGAATATAAGGACAATAGATTTTTTGTATAATTTGTGCAATGTTTTTCCATCAATAATAGTAGTTTATGAAACTGTTGCATAATGAGTATTTTAAGACCTAATTATGTGCTGTTTCATACACTACTTTATCTAATCTCATGAAATAGATGACAATAATATTTAAAATAAAACCATGAAGTTGCATTTCTTACATATAACTAGTGTACGACCGAAGCTTCGGCTTCGGCTTCGGCTTCGGCCACCTTCGGCCAAAATAACCATGTTTGGCTTAACCTTCGGCTTCGACCCGAAATCACGGCCGAAGCCGAAGGTTCGCCGAAGGTTCATTTGCTAGAAAACAAACGTCGAATTTTTTTTAAAGAGACTGATCGATCATTCATAATGATTGTACGTGTTGAATAATAAATACCTAACTATTTTATAATTCACAATATTCCGGAATTTTATTTATTACTAGCTTTCGCCCGCGGCTACGCTCACGTGACATTCGGGGCAAACCCGTGTTTACTCATTAATCAATAGAAGTACTCGTGTAAAATTTTGGATAAAATACTCCAACTAATCTCGTTTTCCCATACAAACTTTGGACCTCCGTTTCTCTTAGAGGCAAAATTTGAAAAATCTTTTTAAGTACCTAATTCGTGTCCACTACGTTATATATTCAAATTGATGCCATTATTGTAATTAACTTCCCAGAAAACCATAAAATCAACAACAAACATCACCCATATTGATATTATGACATTTCAACCCCATTGCACCCCTACAGAATTGTCACGTCGGCTATGTTAGATTATTAAATAGTTGTTTTTTCGTTATCAGCGACCCGATATACCATAAAAACAATACAGCTGTCCCTATAGAGCTGTATCGAAAAGTAACTTTTTAAATTTATTTTGATGGCTTGTGCGTAAAAGACTGACATTAAGATTCGGTGTTTAGTTTTTTAATCTCAAAAGTTTAGTATGAGAGTAGATAAAATCTATTGTAATTCTTGATGTATGATAATGAATAATTTTAATAATTTGACGTTATATAGTAATGTAATTAGAATAATAAATTTCGTATACCTGTAAAGGTAAAATTTGGTGTAGCACTAACCAAAAATGTTAAATCTCATTGTACCCAAATTTAACGATTAAATTATTTCTGATTCTGATTCTGAAGGACTTTGTTACGGTATTATTATGCTTTGTTTACTAGAAGTGTGTTTTAGTCCCTCAACACACGGCTCTTCGCGTCATAGGGATATATGCCTTTCGGTTGCAGAGCGTTTAGTGAGAGTTTTTTGTTCGCGTTCGATCATATCAACGTAAACAAACCGATCAAATAGAAAAGAACTCTCATGTTGTGAATTTATAAGCGGCGTGATACATATCAAAATTATGTAGCTTGCTTGCTCACATTTTGAAATGAGAAACCCGGCTAATTTGGATATGTAACACGCGTCTGGTAAATTCACAATATGAAACTTTTTCTCAATGTGGTCGGCTTGTAAACGTTAGCACGGTCGTCTGTGACTGTGACCAAAAACTCGTGCTAAGCACTGCATGCAGTACGAGTCGTGCCGAGCAGGCAACCGTCAACGACTCTACCGACCGCGCCACCCTGTCAATATCTCTTCACCCCATACTGTACATAATTGCTGGGCAAATTCGTGAGTTTTTGACGTGACAACGTCTTATAAATCGATGAACGCCGGCTGCACTCACGAAAAAGCATGATTTATTGTCACGTTCCGCCTGAGCCGAGCGTGCAAGCGAGAGCGCGGAACAAGCGATAGAGATGCACGATCGGCGTATGCGTTCAGCAATATTTTCTTATGGCTTTATCACGTAAAATTATCGTCTGTAAACCGACTTTGCAGGCAACCATTTTTTTTTTTTTATACTACCTCGGGTGGCAGACAAGCATACGGCCCGCCTGATGTGAAGCGATTACCGTTGCCATATTAAGCTCGCGCGCCGCCACCCCCGCTGCCATCGCAGCATCTCCTTCCTTTCTGGTGACCTCACTCACTCGCAGGAACACAACAGAGGGCAGGGAACCGTTATTTGGCTGCGGTATTCTGTGAGGTGGAGGTAATTCCCTAGTCGGGTAGCTTACAATTACGCTCCCTACCTCTCTTTTCGCCAGAGCTTCGTTTGTCAGTCAGCAGGGTGAACCGCGTGCAGGTGAAGTAGGCTTTGGTTCAAAGATGTTGATGAACCACTTACACCCCATTACTTGATTTTTCCATGACTTGAGTGAGAGTTTGCCTAAGAATCATTATCAGCCTGTATCTACCCACTGCCAATCGAATGCAATTTACAAAAACTTTTACAGGCAATTTGATCTACCAATTAGATCATGAAAACTACTGCGGCTGGAACCCACACACTACAGTTGGTAGATGCAAGGGAATGCCGTGGCTGCTTTGGTCGTCTCTGCTCCAGCTGCTGCGGTCGTCTTTGCGACTCTCCAACATCTGAAACAGAAGAAAGGGCCGCGGCAGTTGCATGTTTCTTCTGTCTCAGATATTGGACTATCGGTTTTATTGTTGACTTATTACAAGTAATGGAGGAACAAGAAGATTCCTGACGATATTTTTCGGCATATCCCGGAAGCCGTGAATATGCTAAAGAAATAATACTCAAAGATGGGCTCTTAAGGACATTGATTCCAGAGCCGTAAAGCCATTTGACAAACAAATACACCTGTATAGTGCCACAAACTTATCTGGCCCGGTGGCGGGGGCGGTACGATCGACTTAAGTGTTGCCATTAAACGAAATGCCGCCCGTTTAGAGTAAACATAAAAATCAAAGAAATATATACACTGTTAAAATAATAGCATTGATATACTTATTAATTGTGTTGTGTAGGGTTTCAATTAAATATCAATTGCCTTCTATTTTTTTGATTAGTTTTAAAAATGCACCACGTTAAGTCGCGATCATAGCTATTATATAATATTATAGAGTTATAATATTGCACAGAAACAACTCGTTGACGATTTTTTTATTGTAAGAAATGAAATGTGTAGAAAAAGATAATATGTATTAAAAAAAATACACCTCAATGGAATGTGCATACGCGGTAAGTAAATTAATTGTACCTGGCAATACTACATTTCAAGATGGCGGCTTTAGTTCTAAATTTGGCCACCGGGTCAGATAACTTTGTAGCACTGTAAGCCAAGTGTCTCTGACTCTGACGTTTTGCAGAGACACACTTGGCTAAATAGGTAAAAATGCCGTCTTCTGTTATTCGAAAATTCAATTTATGTTGATAAAGTAATTAAAGTATAAGAGATCACACATCACACGAAAGAACACAATAATATTTGATGTTAACACGTACTTTAGTTAATTTTATATTTTTGCAAGCCGGATTCGTGCCATTTTGCGATCCGTGAAGAAAAGAGATAGCAAGGTTATTAAATGGCTGATATAATAATAATATTCCTGGACAAATTACACACGGCCATGTAGTCCCAAACTAAGCAAACCTTGTACTATAGGTACGAGATAACGGATATATATTATATATATATTTTTTTTGTTTTGTAAATATGTATCTACATAGAAAAATCCAGACGAAGACAAACAGATAAATGTTCATGCACATAAATATTTGTCTTATGCGGGAATCGAACCCGCGAAATCGAAAAGTGGTCATTGCTAACCACCACCAAGCTCGCCAATATGATAAGGATGACGATAGTTTGGTGACTATTTACAGCTAGCTATCCATACATCAGCAGAAACCGTTATCTGATGCAATTTAGTATGGGTATGCCATCAATAGAAATATAACATCATTCATATAAAGTCTTTGTTTATACTACGTCGGGTGACAAACAAGCATACGGCCCGCCCGATGTGAATTTGAGTATATTATAGTTGAAAGTGTTGAAACAAATAGTGCCTTTACTTTTAGGCCGCTTATTTGATACGTCTTAAAAAACTATTTTGTTCTTTAAAAATACTTTACAAATAGTAAATATTTGACTTGAGACAGTTTGGTATATCTCCAATAAAAATAGGTATTCCCAATAAAATTTCACTTAAACACGAAATTTAAAATTTTCACGTTACGATGTAACCGTCGCGGAACGAAGCAGCGTAAGTCGCAAACTGAAATTTTCGATTATCAACTTTATTTTTTTATAGATAAAGGTGTATATTTATACAGAGGGTTTTATGGCATTTATAACTATAAATTTAGGGGTTAGTGGAATTGGAAGTCACTGTTGGCAAGTAATGGGCGATCGTGACGCGAATGCTATTTGAATTTTGCCGATACATTTTACGTGTGCCTATACAGGACGGAAAAAATTTACACAAGCACTCCTTAATTTTCTTTTGTGGCTTACGTGATGGAAATACTGATTAAATTGTAAGATTTATGAATAGGTGTAGTAATCAACTGTCTTTTAATTTGCTTAAGGTTCGTACTGTTCCTAGTACAATGTTTACTTTGTCAATTTGTAACTAGGAATGTTTACATTGTAACTACGAACAGTAGAAACAGTATTACATTGGGGTGTAAGTGGTTCATTATCAAAGTTTAGTTATAGCAGAACGCAGCCACTCCATACATTTGTATAGAGTGGCCGGAGTCTGCTATAACTTAGTTACGTCATTTACTACTATATAAACAATGACGTCCCTACTATATAAACGGCCGTGTGGTTTCCGGCAGACTAGAATAGAATCACTCCGTCTCTTCCCGTGGATGTCATACAAGGCGACTAAGGGAAATACATTATCAAACATCGATCAGGCCTCCCCAACCCGTTTGGCCAGCGAGGGGAGTGTAGGCCAAATCCTCCTTCTGTCTGGGACGGATGAGAGAGGATCGTGCTCCTGTAGTGGAGACTAAAATGACCTGATGACGATGAAACAATGACGGCTATATAGAGCGTGAAGGAGCATGTGTGCGTGCGGCGCCATACAAACTCCCATAAAACGCCATACAAACTTCCCTCTGAGATCCTCCTCAACAGGCAGTTCATTCCACAGCTTGATAGTACGTTAAAGAAAACCTCTCTGGAACCGAACGCCGACTTAGTAGCTCTACAAACTACAACACCACAGCAGATACGACACCTCTACTAACCCTTTGTAATACTAGTGTCTAAAGTAAAGTAATATCTCTTTAATACTACCAAAAGCTGCCAACTGCAAAATAAATAATAATACAAAATTATAGATTATTTTGCCTATATACTGAATTGCACCAGAAAACAGCTCTTGTCGTCTGTGTGAGAGAGTATCGCTATCCTTGTCATCTCGGTGCTTTAATATACTTGGTGTGTATACTTGTTATCTCTTTCCCTCTCGTAATCAGCGCAATGGCGTCTATTTTCTTGCAAAAATATGAAATTAACCTAAAATACGCATTAACATCAAATATTATTGTGTGCAATCGTGGGAAATAGTAATAAATAATATTTCTGGACAATTTACACAGCGCCATCTAGTCCCAAATTAAGCGCGAAGCTTGTACTATGGGTACTAGATAACTGATAAATGTACTTAGTTAAATACATTTTTTTGTAAATACATACATACATACATAGGAAACATCCATGAAGATAAAGAAACATGTTCATGTACACAAATATTTGTCTTGTGCGGGAATCGAACCCGTGACCCCGGAGCCAAAGTGGACATGGTTAGCCATTCGACCACCGGGGTCGTCATAATATGTAATCGTGATATTGATCTCTTGGGCTTTATTTACTTTATCAACATAAATTTTACATTATCGTAATACAGAAGACTGCATTTCGATCTATTTCAATCAATTGTCAAAAACGTCTTGTCGGCTTGCTTTTGCGAACGAATTGCGGGGTGAGACAATTGGGGCACTTCTCGTATGGGTGTACGTTTTTAACGCTGTGGCATATCAAATCTATAGTATTTATAACATCAATTGGTCTCTAAACGACAAAATACTTCCCCAATGGTATATCTGAAAAGCGTAAAATGTTAATACGGAATATTAGAAGTACGATAATTAATAATCAAAATAAAATTTGCAATAAAAAATTGGTTGTCTGTTAAAGTCGGTTTACGGACGATAATTTTACGTGATAACGTCATAGGAAAACATCGGCTGATAGAGTGGAAGAGAGATAGATGTGTCACAAACCTCTATCGCTTGTTCCGTGCTCTCGCTTGTACGCTCGGCTCAGGCGGAACGTGACAATGAGTCATGCTTTTTCGTGACTCATTGTCACGTTCATCGATTTATATGAAGTTAACACGTCAAAAAATCGAATATGAAAAAAAACATACTTACATCCACACATCCACGTTTACACTATCACAAACTTTCTCATTATTATATTAGTAGAATTAACACCATTGTAAAGAAATCATTCAATCGGATATAATGAAATCTCGCGTTAGGACATTATTGGATAATACTAGGAATTTTACTTAGTAGTGTAAAAGAGTGACTTAGGAAGTCCCGTTCGTTGTCCATTCACCATTCACCCTTCATTCTCAATCTCAATGTTTTAGGTCCCCAATAGTGTTAGAAACTTAAAATCCGTGGTGCACGGCAGTTGAGCTTCACTTGACTAGCCATCTCTTTAGGCTTTTAATGCCTTATTTGCCATATTGCTGTCTCTCACATTGCTAAGAGGGGAAGTCAGAAGTTAAATTCCAAAAGCTTCCTACTCCTACTAATGTCTTCTGATTAAATTCGTTGTGAGTTCCAAGGCAGCCGTAGTTTTACCCCTGGGACTGCAATGGATTTTTATTGTTCATTGCCTTTTTTGGCAGTCGCCGCTGTTAATCCTGGCTACACAGGAGACACAGTGGTGGGAATGTGTGGTGGGCCCCCGTCACCCTTCATTCATTCCACATTGGTTATTGACCTGACGCAGCTCTGTATAATAATGTTATTCGTTTGATATAGAAACGAGCAATGTTCCTTTCCAACGGAAACAAGAAAGAAATAAAAACAAGTTTTTGTTGTTGTTAATACAGAGTTGTTAATTAAAATTATAACAAAACAGTTTATTAAGTACTTCGTTTCACTTAGTAAGTCGTTCATTCTACACCCTATACATAGGGGTTAAGAGCCATAATATTACATTTTGACTGTGATTTTTGCGTAAAATGGCCAATTTTGGCGTTCTTGATATCGGAAACAAAAATATATTAACAATGTTGACTTATTGAATAGTACAGAATAACTATTGGCATAGTACGTAGCGGTCTCGCTTTTTGTAAATTTTGCTTAACTTTTTAAATAAACCCAAAATTGCAGAGAAAGATTTTCATAAAATGCGCGCATTCACTATTTTGAGCTCCTGGATTGTATTACTGTTCCAAACAAATGAAATAAAAAAAATAGATTGTTATTTGTTATTTGTTATATAGTCGTATAGTACATAGCGGCCTCGGAATTTTGAAATATCATTGATTTAATATAGAAAAAAAACATTCTTAAAACCAAAAAAACTTCGAAAATCTCTATATGTAAACTGTTAATTTCTCGAATAAACGATAATATTATTGAGCAAAATTTATACGAGAATAATTGTTACTTCATGATGAATAAACTTTGTAGCATGAATTTATTATCTTATTTCAATGAAAACGATAAATATAACTTCAAAATTACTACAAAAAACGATGCACCGGCGGCCTTGGCGGGTTTAGTACTGCGCGAGAGCTCGTCAGCGTGCAAATGTAATAGGGCTCTTAATGTGGAAATAATAAATCGCTACTTTGTGGGTCACCACGATCATTAGAGCCAAAGCGAACCTCGGCTGCACGTGCCTAAAGCCCTAGCGTCCAGCAGTCCAGAGGCTCTGTCAAAAAAATGGTAGGGTATAAGCGTATTTACCCCCATTTACCTCGCACTCCCGCTGCCATTGCAGCATCTCCTTCCTTTCTGGTGACCTCATTCACTCACCGGAACACAACAACCCTCAACGGAATTGTTATTTGGCTGCGGTATTCTATGAGGTGGAGGTACATTCCCCAGTCGGGTAGCTTACAAATTACGCTCCCTACCCCTCTTTTCGCCAGAGCTTCGTTTGTCAGTCAGCAGGGTGCACCGCGTGCAGGTGAAGATGGCTTTGGTTCAAAGATGTTGATGAACCACTTACACTATATTTTTGTTGGGTTTTTCAACTGGATATTTAGTCGGGCCGCCATTTTGAGGTATTAGGTTATGTACACACATAGTGTGTCTTTTGTAAATAAAATTCAGGTAGCATAATGTTACCACGTTACCACAGTATAAGTAATAGTACTACGTACAGTATGGCCACTCCCTGCCGCTCTCTCGTGTCGACCTCACCTCCCCTCCGAGACAAATCTGGAACAGTTTGTATGGCGTCGCACACACACACGCTCATTCACGCTCTGCACAGACGTCACTGTTTATGTAGTAGTTACCGACGGGATATTTGTATGGAGTGACCGGGGTATGATGTTACTGAAATATTGAATCGATTTAGATGAAAAAAGAAAACTATCGAAATTTTAGTTGGCGTAGTGTTCCTTGGAGGTATCGATTTGTAAGCTGCCCGACGGGACAAGTACCTCCACCTCATGGTAAAAATGGGGTGTAGCTGTGTCACTCGGCCGTGTGTTGTACGTGAATACGTTATATGCACTAAAATTATCTCAAAATGGCAGCGCTTCTTCCTCCCTTCCCCCGAGTTCCATAGTTCTTTTTTTGTTTTTATACTACGTCGGGTGGCAGACAAGCATACGGGCCGCCTGATGTGAAGCGATTACCATAGCCATATTAACGCTGGCAACATAAAATATCGCTCGCGCGCCGCCACCCCGCTGCCATCGCAGCATCTCCTTCCTTTCTGGTGACCTCACTCACTCGCATGAACACAACAGCTCTCAAAGGAACCGTTATTTGGTTGCGGTAATCTGTGAGGTTGAGGTACATTCACCAGTCGGGTAGCTTACAAATTACGCTCCTTACCTCTCTTTTCGCCAGAGCTTCGTTTGTCAGTCAGCAGGGTGCACCGCGTGCAGATGAAGATGGCTTTGGTTCAAAGATGTTGATGAACCACTTACACCCCAAAATGAACCACTTACACCCGTCAAATACAAATACAGTTAACACGTCAAAAAATCGAATATGAAAAAAAACATACTTACATCCACACATCCACGTTTACACTATCACAAACTTTCTCATTATTATATTAGTAGAATTAACACCATTGTAAAGAAATCATTCAATCGGATATAATGAAATCTCGCGTTAGGACATTATTGGATAATACTAGGAATTTTACTTAGTAGTGTAAAAGAGTGACTTAGGAAGTCCCGTTCGTTGTCCATTCACCATTCACCCTTCATTCTCAATCTCAATGTTTTAGGTCCCCAATAGTGTTAGAAACTTAAAATCCGTGGTGCACGGCAGTTGAGCTTCACTTGACTAGCCATCTCTTTAGGCTTTTAATGCCTTATTTGCCATATTGCTGTCTCTCACATTGCTAAGAGGGGAAGTCAGAAGTTAAATTCCAAAAGCTTCCTACTCCTACTAATGTCTTCTGATTAAATTCGTTGTGAGTTCCAAGGCAGCCGTAGTTTTACCCCTGGGACTGCAATGGATTTTTATTGTTCATTGCCTTTTTTGGCATTCTCCTTACTTAGCGAAGTAAGTTCTTTGATCCTTCATCTATCCGTTGGTTTTGGATTGAATTTTGGATGGAAATAATAGATATGTACCTGTATGCAACACCAAACTGTAAACCCCAATTTTACTATTTTGTTTTTTTTTGAATAGCCTCCCTCTGGAAACAATTTTAAAGAGAAGAAGTATTCACGTTAAAAGAATAAGCCATTACAGGTCATCATCATCATCTCAGCCATTGAAAGTCCACTGCTGGACATAGGCCTCCCCTCTAGATCTCCAATAAGACCGGTTGGAAGCGGCTTGCATCCAGCGCGATCCTACGGTCTTAATGAGGTCGTCTGTCCACCTCGTGGGTGGACGTCCTACGCTGAATAAAAAAGCAAAAGAACTAAAATGGCCATATACATTATAAATAACGTATTATGTACTTTCATTTCCAAAAAGGTTATTTGCCTTTTAAATTTTACTCTAATATTACATTTCTTATTTTAAAAGACATTTAACATTTGACGAGCTCGGTGGTCGAGTGGTTAGCAATGGCCACTTTGACTCCGAGGTCGCGGGTTCGATTCCCGCACAAGACAAACATTTGTGTGCATGAACATGTCTGTTTGTCTTGGTCTGGGTGTTTTCTATGTATTATAAGTATGTATTTACAAAAAAAAAATGTATTTAAGTACATTTATCAGTTGTCTAGTACCCATAGTACAAGCTTTACGCTTAGTTTGGGACTAGATGGCGCTGTGTCAATTGTCCAAAAATATTTATTTTTATTTATTTAACATAAAAATCTATACATACATCATTACAAAGTATATTAAAATAAATGTACTATGAAATAAAACATGTCCTAAAAATTAAAACTATTCTAAAAAAACCGGTTCCAAATAGTTTGAGAACTATATATTTTTTTTTGTTCAGTGGTAACGCAAGCAGAAAAGAGCGTAAGATAGTGTATTTATTTTATATAATGGTTCAACGCAATATTATATTACATATTCTTATGACCCAAATTAATAAAATCGTACTATTTAACCTGAACCGTGCAAATTCTTTTCAAACAAAATCTATCGTCACAGAATGAATAGATTAGTACATACTAACAGATACTAGATGGCGCTACGGGTCAAGTTAAATAACGCTATGGTTACGTTTCGTGCCAAGACTATCACGCTCCGAGTGCATTTTTAAGGTGCCAAATAACATTAAATCCTAGAGGATTGTTGTGTTTCAGTTTTTGAATTGGTGACAAATTGATTCTCGAATTAATTTAAATCGCCAATTAAATGTTAATTAATAATATTCATTATAATTTAAATAAAGATTATTAAAGATAAAGATGGCCCTTAGGTCTGCTTATATTGTTATGTTACATTACGTAGCATAAGAAATTAAGAACTATCTTTATTTATTTAAATGTTATGTTGTTATGTATGTGTATCTAATCTAATAATTATTGTAGCGTGCGTGCGTACGTGTCTATCAAGTGCACAAACTCAAACCACTACGCCAGATAGGAACGAAGTTCCTTATTATAAAAAAATCGGTTATCTGTAAAGTCGGTTTACTGACGATAGTTGAACGTGACAACGTCATAAGAAAATACTGATGGAAAGTTTGCATTTTTCAAAAGAAAATTTTAATCGAACGCCTCAGAGCGAGGTAACGCCGCATGTTTTTTCGTGCGTGAAGCAAAAAATAATTATTCGGGTATACATATTTTATTTTGATTTTTTTATCGATAAATATAAAAAAAGTACTTTAAAAAATTATCTTTTATTTTAGTTACGATGATTTATAAAAATATATAATAATGATCAATATAATATGATAATGATAATATTTAGTTCACCCAGATCTCATCTCCATAACCCATTTATTTTCCATCACACTTCGCAATAGTCTCAACGCCTGCCGAGACCTGCTCATGGGTATGTCGTTCTATTGACATATCTTGGAGCGGGTCACGGCGGGCGTACAACTACGCGTTGGATCTATATCCCCGCGCACGCCTATCAAATGACCGGACTTGACCCGTCATTAAAAAGAGATACATAATGATCAGATGGTTCCACTTTTAACCACCAGATGGTGTAATTATCGAATGAAATATGTAATAATAACAGTCATCACGTAAACATTAGACACTACACGTACACTGTATAGCCATCATACATACATAGACTACATAAAAATCTTACGGTTTTTTTAACGTTACGGACGTTTTTTGCCGGGTACCCCTCCGCAACGCCCCTTATGGAACTTCGTTCCAATAATAAATAACTGATTCATTCGTAATGTTAAATTTTTTACATAAATATACTCATACGTGTCTATGATAGTTGGTGGCACCTTGGCTCTAGGGAAGTTGTGCTGTGTTGTTGTGTTCTTGGCCAGAGCGAGGAAGAAGACTCAGTGGTCCAATGATGATCGGAGGTACTGAGTACATACATATTTGATTGATACTGTTGATTGTTCACTTCGTGGAACATTATTAACAGTGTTATAATAAAGCACTTGAACTGTTCCACGTTATTTTATTTAATTTTACCGACCATATTACTAATTAAGTATAATTAGTGGTCTGTGTAAAATTACATATTTGGTGTTAATTATTTAATAACACATCCCAAACCGCCATGATGACGATATGTTTAAGCTTGCCCTAATCCTAAACATGAGAAAAACGAAGCGTGCTCGTGGAAGACCACCCTCCACCTGGTTGACAATGGTCGAAAAAAACCTAAACCAAGCTTATTTGCACAAAGACGCTACACAAAATCGTGCTGAATGGAGAAATCGGAATAGGGAGGCCGAACCCAAGTAAATGGGACAACTTCTAGCAGGAAGAAGAAGAGAACTAAGTTTTTTATTCTAACCTCCTTCAGAACATTCGATCATATTAACGATCAAAGTTCTGAATACAAAGTACTAAAATAACGCTCCTAAAATAAGCTCTACATCGGACTAAATCAATAGGCTTCTAATAAATCCTCATTTGTCGTAAAAAAATTCGAGCAATGGTCGCATATTTTTTTTTTAATTTCCAACTCGGCTCAGGGGCAGCGAAATATGCCGGCCATATTGGGTTTTTTGGAGGGAAAAAATCGAATAAAGGACAATAGGAGGGACGGACTCTGTCATAATCATATTTTTCTCCGCACAAAGGAGTTCTTACGTTAATGTGGCTGCGTTATAAATGAAAGTCAAACGTATATAAGCTCCGTTTTTGTTGGGTTTTTCGACTGGACATTTAGTCGGGCCTCCATTTTGAGGTAGGTTAGGACAGATATACACGTAGTAATTTTAATGAATTAACAAACTCCAATATCCTTCTAAAAATCATTTTTACATACTACGTGAAATGGCAGACAAGCATATCATACGGCCTGATATGAAATTACCGTGGTTACATTTAAACTCGCACCATGAAATAGCGCTCACGCGCCGCCATCCCACTATGAACGCAGCACTTCTTTCCTTTCTGGTGACCTCACTCACTCGCAGTAACACAATGAAGAAACACGGGAACACAGAAGCGAATGTATATTCAAATTGTATTATCTGATTATGAAAAAAGACCCACATTGGCAAGTTTATTTCAAGCATTTCTTCTTCGCCAATGGTCAACACCGAAATGCTAGGAGATAAAAAAAATGGTAACATATAAGAATATTATTATTTAAATGTATAAGACGTGTCTGAGTAAAAATATGAGTATACCTTCTATAGAAGGAATTAAGTACCTATACTCCATCATTGATGCACCCATCAGCCATCCATCATGATTACCATCGGATTTTTTTATTGCGAAAATCAAAGTTTAGCTTAGATAGACGGTAATTGTGTTTAGCGTAGCTCGTAGAAACAATAGAGCTCTACCGTCTAAGCTAAAGATGTTTATCATTAACTTAAGAGCCATATTACATTTTGACTGTGATTTTTGCGTAAAATGGCCAATTTTGGCGTTCTTGATCTCGGAAACAAAAATACATTAACAATGTTGACTTATTGAATAGTATAGAATAGCTATTGGCATAGTACATAGCAGCCTCGCTTTTTGTAAATTTTGCTTAACTTTTTAAATAAACCCAAAATTGCAGAGGAAGATTTTCATAAAATGCGCGCATTCACTATTTTGAGCTCCTGGATTGTACTACTGTTCCAAACAAATGAAATAAAAAAAATAGAATGTTACTTGTTATATAGTCGTATAGTACATAGCGGCCTCGGAATTTTGAAATATCATTGATTTAATATAGAATAAAAACATTCTTTTAACCAAAAAAAACTTCGAAAATCGCTTTAAGTAAACTGTTAATTTCTCGAATAAACGATAATATTATTGAGCAAAATTTATACGAGAATAATTGTTACTTAATGATGAATAAACTTTGTAGCATGAATGTATTATCTTATTTCAATAAAAACGATAAATATAACTTCAAAATTACTACAAAAAACGATGCACCAGCGGCCTTCGCGGGTTTAGTACTGCGCGAGAGCTCGTCGGCGTGCAAATGTAATAGGGCTCTTAAACCTAAAATTTATTTTGGCGATCAAAAAATCCTATGGTAATCGGCGGTCAGGGCCCTCCCTGATTAGTATTTAACAAACGAGGATTTAGCAAAAATCAGCACAGCGTATTTAAAGTGTAATAAATAATGGCTGGGGAATTATCGGCACCTCGCAGAAGACCACATCCAAGCTATAATTACGTAGAAGAAGGCACTTAGAGGGTTGTTGTACCTGTGAGTGAGGTCACCGGGTTGAGACCATGCTGGTTTGCTAAGAGCCGAAACGTCAGTGTACGTTTCTTAATACTGGAGTATCAAAGTTTATGTGTATGAAGTTTCGACTTGCAAAAGTAATGCAAAGTTACCAAGTGTGTTTCAACCTTTACAAAAAAGTTTTTTTTAAAACCGACGCTCGACCGCTTTTCTTTTTGTTTTCGAAACAAAGTGAGTCCTAGATGGATAGGGTTAAGTGGTTTAGGGCAGGGAACAATGGAAATTACAAGTTTTCTTTATATTCTTTTTTTTATTATACGCATTTGAAACATGGTATAATTATGAAACACATATATAGTGTAAGTGACTCTCCACGATCTTATGAGCCTAAGCCAACCTCACCTGCACGTAGTGCACCATGCTGATTATAATGAGGCTCTGGCGAAAGCGTGGTAGGGTAGTGTATTTATAAACTCCCCGAATGGGGATATTGGAGGTACATCCCCAGTCGGGGAGTTTATAAATACACTACCTCACAGAATACCATAGCCAAATAAGAATTCCCTTGAGGCTTGTTGTGTTCCTGCGAAAGAGTGAGGTCACCAAGAAAGAAGGAGTTGCTGCGTCGCCAGCTGGGTTGGCAACGTGCGAGTGATATTTCATGTTGCGAACATTTATATGGCTACGGTGGTAACCGCTTCACATCCTGACTGTAACAAGCATACGATTGTTAGCACCCGAGATATATAAAAAAAAATCTATACGTCTTAGGGTCAACACAACCCTAGTGATGTTTTGTTTTCAACTTGAAAGTCAAATACTCAATATTGGTCTCGAAAGGAATACAATTTGAAAAGGGAATAAACACATGATTGAATCATCAGGATGGGAGGTCAGCAGGTCTAAAATGGAACACTCTCCCTTTTAAACCTCCTGCTGACCTCAATCCAATTCTTCTTCATGGCGATCTTGGTGTTTTCGCCAATGACAATACTATTTATTTTATTTCAGCATATGTGTCTGAGTAGGTGACTATGCTTAGTAAGTGAACCTGCCGACCTCCCATCCTCCATGGTTCTCCACGTCCAGCACTTGAGGTGACCAACTGTGTCAGACCATAGGATAGGGCAAAGTCGTAAAAAAATATTCCAGATTTTAGATTTAAGAATAAAATATTATAAATTTAATAGTAGTAATAATTTCAGCCAACTTATCGGAATATTCCAAATATTATTAAAATGAAAAGTCACCTCCCATGCCTAAGTGGGACTTGTACCTCTCGATTACCGGTCGAGTGCTCTTTCCAACTGAGCCACCAAGAAGGTGATTCTGAAGAATTTGTTCCATTTCTATTTACTTATATAAAGTCGTAGCGTGACGCCATCTATACTAAAAAAAAAAAATTGGTTGCCTGTAAAGTCGGTATACGGGCGAAAGTTTTACGTGACAACGACTTTGAGTGGTAAAATGTTTTCGAGTGGAAGGGACGCATGCCTTTCACTTTTTATGTCTGTCTCTCTCGCTCTTAGAAGGGACGCGTGCCTTTCACTCGCTCTCATTGTAAGCGCATAACGTGAGCCAGTTTCTTGAAGTGTCACCCGGCTAACCAATTTATAAGACGTTGTCACGTCAAAATTAAGTAATTACGAGTAGATTCTTCATATTCCTCGATTTTTCCTTGCAAACTGCTCCAACTACATCGCACGGCTTCGGTGGAAAAGCAGCCTTACGACCTATATTCAATTCTTAAAATTCGATAACCAATTTTTCTTACTATACCTACGTAACGTACCTATAAAAATGTCAATTTTTCCATAACTTAAAAATGGAAATACCACAGCCCGCCGTTCGAGCTAAATTGAAGCGGAGTTTCAAATTTGAATAGAATGACATTTATTTTTGTTTTTTTTTTATTTGCGCGCCAGCTGGGGAGCGGCGGTGATTCAGCCAGTGTGTACTGAACAGTATTCTGAGCAAATTTAAACCTTGTGTACTTTTGAGAGGTAATGTAACATTGAATTAACTTAATCACACTTTTGTAGCTATGAAACCTTGTATAATGTGCTTGAAAAAGAACTACACGTAGTACATTATTGTATGTATATGTCGCACGGAAATGAGGATAGACTAATTACATATTCCTGCCCCCTTATATTAACTCTTAGCTGGACTAATTACACAGCGCCATCCAATCCGTAACTAAGCAAAGTTTGAACTACTAGTAACATACACATTTTCTCATTCTTCTTTCATCCATCATTATTTCTTTCTTTCGTATCATCCATGACTATTCTTTCGCACGGCCATTATTATAAAACCGGAGCGTTAATTATTATAATAATCAAGCTATAAACAGAACTTAGCTCGAAAAAAATTCAACTGTCTAACTATCACGATTCATGAGATACAGCCTGGTGACGGACGGACGGACAGCGGAATCTCAGTAATAGGGTCCGTTTACCCTTTGGGTATGGAACCCTAAAAACTACGTTACCGCGACAATAAAGTATTTTTGTGACACAGGCAAAAAGTAGCAACACTATTGCTATAAGAAGAGAAAAGAAACACAGGTTACACTCCGGGAGTGCCGGCAGAAGTGAAAACTTGAACATTAACGTTGTGCATTTTTGAATATTTTGGAATGGTTAGGGAATAATTTCGCACGAATTGCTTTATTTATCAGTATAAAAGTACTATCATTTATGTGGTAAAATACAATATTCATTTATTGCGCTATCGTACACAAACATGACAATTTATATTACATTAAAAATAAACAGCAGGAGCAAGCACACAGTTTCGCCGCGCAGTAGAAAGAGAGGGGGATATCACTTCCTCTCCTACGCAGCGCCGGCGGTCAACGCTCCCTCCGTCTTACGAATTTTCGATCAGTCCACGTGCCCTGACACCAGTTTAACATTTTTTACTCATCCCAAAAAGTGCACAACGCCGCTATAGAAGTTTTCACTTCAAAAAAAAAGTATTTTTGCGTCATTACACGGGGATATATCGTTTAAAGTCGGTTAAAATAATGCACATACAAATTGAATTACTTAGGCATTTATTCTATTTGCTCTTTTCTTCCTTGAGGAGTTGGTATACGAAGGAGAAGTCCTTTTGGCCGTATCCTCGTGATTGCACGATACGGTACAGCTGAGTTGCGACGGCGCCGAGCGGGATGGGTGACCGGATTCCAAGGGCCATGCCACTGGCGAGTTCAAGATCCTGGGGAAGTAAATACTTATGTCATCATCATCATCATCAGGTCATTTTAGTCTCCACTACAGGAGCACGACCCTCTCTCATCCGTCCCAGACAGAAGGAGGTTTTGGCCTACACTCCCCACGCTGGCCAGACGGATTGGGGAGGCCTGATCGATGTTTTATAATGTATTTCCCTTAGTCGCCTTGTACGACATCCACGGGAAGAGACGGAGTGATTCTATTCTAGTCTGCCGGAAACCACACGGCTAAAACACTTATGTAATTCCTCTTTATTCCATCTTTATTTATGTGAACTATTTATATTCTCATGTGGGGTGTAATTAGCTCGCCACTAGGGATTGCAGAACCCCACTAGGACTTGCAAAATCGATACTGATTTACAGAACCGGGAATTTCGGTACTGGTGTTCACTAGAACTGGGATTCTCGATATTTTAGGTTTTTTAAGCACAGCAAGATAAGTGAACGTTTATGTGTTATTATGAGGCACGTAAAGATAAGAAAAACTTTTTTAATGTAACATACGTTTTATAGTATAGTCTGAAGGTACTATTGTCTTACGAAAGGTGGAGAAAATATGATTGACGCATGTTGTTTACGTATGGAGTAATTATAAAGACCCAAATTTTCGACTATGGGGAATGCATGGCCGAGCCGCTACCTTGATTTCAAAGTAACAAAATGTAATTTTTTAGGGTTCCGGTTTTGGAGCCCTCTTTGTCCGTGTCTGCCATTTTATGCAAAACCGCAAAAAAAAAAAAAAGATACGACCAGACTCAGTGACTCACACAGTAGAATATAAGATGCAAAAATTCGTCAGCAACACAAACCTTCCTGGTATGCTGGTAGCTCAGTTGAAAGAGCACTCGACCGGTCATCGAGAGGTCGTGGGTTCAAATCCCACCTAGGGGGGGCAGGTGAATTATTCAATTTTTCAATATATTTATAAAAAAGATACGACCAATCTGCTGCCCTAAATGCCACACATGACGTGCGGCGCGGACATGGAGGAGCTCGAGATAAGTATACCCATCCATAAATCGGTTACGGTGATGTTGCTTAACTTACGTATTCGATTAGACTGGCACGCGCAACGACGCGATCAAGCTCCTTCGCCATTGAGCTTCTCGAGTAGTAAATTTGTAATAAGCTATTACTGACTAAACTTTACTAAAAAACTTTTTTGGGGTGTAAGTGGTTCATCAACATCTTTGAACCAAAGCCAACTTCACCTGCACGCGGTACACCCTGCTGACTGACAAACGAAGCTCTGGCGAAAAGAGAGGTAGGGAGCGTAATTGTAAGCTACCCGACTGGGGAATGTACCTCCACCTCACAGAATACCGAAGCCAAATAACAATTCCCTTGAGAATTGTTGTGTTCCTGCGCGTGAATGAGGTCACCAGAAAGGAAGGAGATGCTGCGTTGGCAGTAGGGGTGGCGGCGGGCGAGCGATATTTTATGTTGCGAGCGTTAATATGGCTACGGTAACCTCTTTACATCAGGCGGGCCGTATGCTTGTCTGCCACCCGTCTTAGTATAAAAAAAAAATATGACGAGTATACCTAATACCTAAAGAAATAATACCGAAAGAACTCTTAGTGTTTGATTACGGTTTTCTGAGAGGTGGAAATTCTTCCCCATGCAGGGGATAATTCCCGTTGCATTCTCCAACTCACCTTGACCATGAGTTCATTTTTGAATCCGCCATCGTAATTCCTGCTGGAAGGAGCAGTAGGCACCAGACCGGGAACAGGACAGTATACTTCCGTAGACCAGGAACGGGCTGATGAGTTGTTCAAAACGTCCAGGAGAACTTGCGGTTCCAAACCCATTCTGTAAAAAAAAACACTGTTACATTGATATTACTTATACTAAGGTAATGCTAAATAACTTAAATAAATTCAACGGGTCACACGTCTTTTTGTCGGGAAAGCCGACTAGTTTCGATCTCAAAAGGAGACCTCCACCCTTTGTCTCTCCCGCCGGACACTGATACAGAGACAAAGGGTGGACGTGTCTGGACATTCGCCCTGATGATGGTCTCCTTTTCAGATCGAAACTAGTCGGCTTTCACGACAAAATGACGTGAGTGACCCGTTGAATTTATTTAAGTTATTTAGTATAATGTCTCACGTGAGTTTTAATAATATTAAGGTAATATTTTCCAGGTTGTAAAATTAACCACAACGTATTTCGCAGGGTGCGTTTTCCTCGGTTATTATGATGAGAATAGGTATCTCCGTAGAACGTTCAATTTTTTTTAACAAGTAAAGCGTAATTGTAATTAAAAAAAAATGTATTTACGTATGTTTATCAGTTGTCTGTCCACCCACGAGGTGGACAGACGACCTCATTAAGACCGTAGGATCGCGCTGGATGCAAGCCGCTTCCAACCGGTCTTATTGGAGATCTAGAGGGGAGGCCTATGTCCAGCAGTGGACTTTCAATGGCTGAGATGATGATGATGATGATGATCAGTTGTCTAGTACCCATATCACAAGCTTCGCTTACTTTGGGGCTAGATGGCGCTGTGTAATTTGTCTGACAATATTCATTTATTTATATTTATTTATTTACATTTATGTAAGCTACCCCACTAGGTGACTAGGACTAGGTGAATATACCTTCAATTCACAGAATACCGCAGCCAAATAACAATTCCCTTGAGGGTTGTTGTGTTCCTGCGAGTGAGTGAGGTCACCAGAAAGGAAGGAGCTGCTGCGTTGGCAGCGGGGGTGGCGGCGCGTGAGCGATATTTTATGTTGCAAGCGCTAATATGGCTACGGTAACCGTTTGACATCAGGCGGGGCGTATCTGCCACCCGACGTAGAATAAAAAAAAAGAGTGTGCAAACGAGCATGTGGTTCACCTGATGGAAAGCAATCACCATCGCCCATGGAGATCAGCAACACCAAAAGGTCACCGATCCGTTCTTTTCTTTCTTTGTGGTGACCTCAATCACTCGCAGGAACACAACAACCCTCAAGGGAATTGTTATTTGGCTGCGGTATTCTGTGAATTGGAGGCACTTCTCCAGTCAGGCAGCTTAAAAATACGATATGCCCTACCTCTTTTTTCGACAGAGCTTCGTTTGTCAGCAGGGTGAACCACGTGCAGGTGAGATTGGCTTTGGTTCAAAGATGTTAATTACACCCCAAGTTTATCTTTTTAAATCCAAGAAATTTAAGGTTTTAAAATTTCAATAGATCTTTCCAATCGGCGTCAAATCTTCTTATTGAAAAACTCCATTACCATAATTGTATGTAAACAATGACCGAAAAACTCCATTATTATCCACAATTATCCAACATTTTAATATTGGAAGATTTCTTATATATTTCAAGCTTTGTCGGCGGTATTAACTCAATGACATGACTTGTTACTTCAGCTAAAAGAAATGGTAATTCCATTTCTTTATGGAAATGTCCCCTGCGAAGTTACCGGAGAATCGTTTTAAATTGAATCCGATTATTGATTATATTTTACTTGACTAGAAGATTAAAGTTTTTACAAAAAAAAGTAATGAAGAACGAAGAAGATTAAAGCTTTTACAAAAAAAAAAGTATATGAAGAAGTCAGCCTGTGAGCACGGCCGGTGCAACCTGGGGTGCACCGGCCGTGCGTGCGTGGTGCAACCGCCGAAGCTGAAGCCGATTTTTTTTATTTGAGACCATCGGTTTTTTTTATTCCAAAAATTGGTCACACCCCGGCCACTCCATACAAATGTCGCGTCATTTACTACTACATAAATAATGACGTCTGTGCAGAGTGAGAATGAACATGTGTGCGCGCGGCGCCATACAAATTGTTTCTGATTTGTCTCAGAGGGGAGGTGAGGTAGGCACGAGAGAGCGGCAGGGAGTGGCCATACTGTACGTAGTACTATTACTTATACTGTGTCTTAGGTTAAAGTTATTGGCTAACATTTTCAGCTTAGTTAGTAGAGCTCTAGGGTTTCTACTAGCTGAGCTAAACATAATTAGCAACAATTTAAGCAGTAGTGTTATTTTCGCTTTCAAAAATTCCGATGGCAATAGGCTAGCGCGGCAGTAGGGCCCCTGGTCAACACGTCAGGCAATGACACAATACACTGACTATTGTCGCAATAATAAAGGTATTGTCGCGGTCCTGTCGCGAATCATCTAGATTCTAGAATGAAACCTTCTAGAATAGTCGCCGCATACTTCGCTGCAAGCAATAATGACCCGTATGTCTACTCTCATAAGGTTCATAACACTATGACATGAAAATGTTCTAGACACGTTACGATGTGAAGTACATACATGTACATACGAGAACATTCGGGAACCCTTGCCGGCGGATATAAATAGCGACCGCCGCGGCGCACAGTTGAGTTCAGTTTGGACTTCGGAAGAGTAAACTTCGAACGAATCTACCTGCGAGACAAGTGATAACCTACGACCTCAGCGATACTATTGGACTTCAATTTGGAATCTTCGTGTGGACTTCGTGTTGTGAAGACCTGCAGACCAGGCCCTGCGTGAATAAATCCTTGGAAGTTGTCATTGGCGTTTTACATCCAAATCTAGAACCCTACCTCGTAACAGTATGTAAAAATACCTTACATGCATGATCGCATTAATTCCCGTGGTTATTATAATTTTATTGAAGAACGAATGTTTAGTTCGGCATCAACCTATAATCATCCCACTGTTGGGATATGGGTCTCCTTTCAATCAAAGGGGTTTAGAGCATACTCCACCACCCTGCCTAACTGCGGGTTGGCGGATGCCAGTGTTTTCAAGCCGCTCAAAGGCTACTGATTTGGCTTAGCTACATTTTCTGGTACATTTTCTGGTCAGTAATGGTTTCAACCATTACTGACTGATCTATCAACACACAGTCCACAGTCCAGTAATTTGGCAAACAAATAGCTATTATGATGTAAGCATTCACACTCCGTTCTAACAACTCTCTTGTACTCTATACTCCACTTTTTCGTTCTGGCTTCATGTCCGACTCCTTTACTTTACAATCATCGCGTTTATGGAATACGTTACCTGATTCCATTAGAGAATCTTCCAGTAAGTTCACTTTCAAAAAGAATGTTCAAGCTTATTTACTTGAGAATTTATCCAAGCAATAATCATCATTGTTCTATTTACTGCTTTTCCTATTTCCGTGTATAATTTTGTATAATTATTGTGTATGATTATGTACGTGTATAATTATGTTTGTATATGTGTATGATTGTGTATATGTGTATAATTAGTATATGTCTATGTATCATACATTATTTTATGTTTTCATAGGTATTTATTCTGTGTATGTTGTTACTATTATTTTGTGAACCGCATTCGAGTTTTATCTGCTTTTCCCTAAGGTTGACTGGTAGAGAATGCTTTTAGCTTTAAGTCCGCCTTTTGTACGCTTATTTTATGGTCAATATAGTTTAAATAAAGCATCTGCTATGAAAGGATTTTTGGACATTCTCATAGGATAATTGAAAACACGCGTACGAATACGAAGTTAGCAAGTCAAGCTAGACAGTAACAAAAAAATGATGGGGTGTGGATGTGTCATGGATACGGCCGTGTGTTGTATTTCAATGTTATATATATATTTTTTTTTATACTACGTCGGGTGGCAGACAAGCATACGGCCCGCCTGATGTGTAGCGGTTACCGTAGCCATATTAAAGCTTGCAACATTAAATATTGCTCGCGCGCCGCCACCCCCGGTGCCGAAGCAGCATCTCCTTCCTTTCTTTTTGGTGACCTCACTCACTCGCAGGAACACAACAACCCTCGAGGGAACCGTTATTTGGCTGCGGTATTCTGTGAGGTGGAGGTACATTCCCCAGTCGGGTAGCTTACAATTACACTCCCTACCTCTCTTTTCGCCAGAGCTTCGTTTGTCAGTCAGCAGGATGCACCGCGTGCAGGTGAAGTTGGCTTTGGTTCAAAGATGTTGATGAACCACTTACACCCCAAAATTACTAATAAAACAAAAATTATATTTACTTGATGCCCATATTCATGCATTCTGCGGTGGCCATCCCAGTGATGCCCATGAGCATGTTATTGGCCAGCTTGGCTACTTGGCCGGCACCGATGTCTCCGCAGTGGAACTGCTTGGCACCCATTGCTTTGAGCATAGGAATAGACCTGTCGAAGTCTTCTTTGCGACCGCCAGCCATGAATGCTAAGGTGGCATTCTGAGCGCCCATAACACCTGAAATTTAAAAGATACGATATTATTTAAAATACATTCAAATATTCTATGGTCAGTCTGATCAATCACGCAAGTTAAGCAACGTCGACCGTCGCCTGTCTACGGATGGGTTAATTTATCTCGAGCTCCACAGGTACTTCGAAGAGCATGTTAAGCCGAGTTGTCATTAGATGACAGTCGTTAAGACAATGGCCTTTAACAGTGGTCTCCGTCAACTTGCAGTTGAGTAGCGTGATGCAAAATCAGCAGGGAGTGAGCGAGACGGAACAAGAGACGAAGTTTTCACTTCTGTCGTGTGACAACAAGGGAGAATTACCAAGCGTTCAGACGATTTTGCAATTGATATTATTGGAATCGATGTGTTAGGTAACAACTCAATGTTTTAGGTCCCTAATAGTGTTAGAAACTTAAAATCCGTGGTGCACGGCAGTTGAGCTTCACTTGACTAGCCATCTCTTTAGGCTTTTAATGCCTTATTTGCCATATTGCCGTCTCTCACATTGCTAAGAGGGGAAGTCAAATTCCTAAAGCTTCCTATTCCTACTAATTTCTTCTGATTAAATTCGTTGTGAGTTCCAAGGCAGCCGTAGTTTTACCCCTGGGACTGCAATGGACTTCATTGTTCATTGCCTTTTTTGGCGGTCGCCGCTGTTAATCCTGGCTACACAGGAGATACAGTGGTGGGAATGTGTGGTGGGCCCCCGTCCCATTCTGTCGTGTGACACTCGTCTCTTTTTTTAGGGTTCCGAACCTCAAAAGGAAAAACGGAACCCTTATAAGATCACTTTGTTGTCCGTCTGTCTGTCTGTCTGTCTGTCTGTCTGTCTGTCTGTCTGTCTGTCTGTCTGTCTGTCTGTCTGTCTGTCTGTCTGTCTGTCAAACATTTCTATGTCGAGAATGCGTGGAGGTATCAAGCTGAAATTTGAACTGTATACACAGATCTACGGTCCCATGAAGTTAAAAAAAAATCAAGCTGCTAAGTCTACGTAGAAAAAAGTTACGGCCGTTTATTCAGCAAAAAACGCATATTTCGACACACTCAAAGGAATCAAAACCTATAGGGTACTTCCCGTTGACCTAGAACTATGAAATTTGGCAAGTGACCTCGTTATAGACTACAAGTACAGGAATAAATCTCAAAACTATACATTTGTAAATAGATCTAAAAAAATAGGGGGTCTATATTTTTTATAGGGTGTCGAAATTTCAAATTGAAACTACTAGTTCAAATGGGGTATCATATGAAAGGGCTTGATGTACACATTGCAAAATATATTTTATTTATTTTTTTCGACGCATTATTTCTTATTTATAATGAAAAATATCAAATTTAATAATGATACTACGTACCTACGGAACCCTCGATGGGCGAGTCCGACTCGCACTTGTCCGGTTTTTTGTTACTAATTTCGAAGTTGTTACGTTACATATTTTTCACGTGAATTCTTCTTTAAAATTGTTTCCATGTGGCAATTCAAAAAAAACGAATGATAACAAAATCGGGGAATACAGTATAGTGCTACATAACATCTCCATTCAAAATTTAATTACACCACTGGATAATGAAGTATCAAAGAATTTATTACGCCAAGTAAGTATTATGGAACAACGCGTGCCGAGGAGAAGAGTTGCCATTTTGAGATAATTTTAACGCATATAACGTATTCGTTTTATTGACATAAAATAATATAATAATCATTTATTTGCTTAAAATATGGTTACAAGTTGATCTTATAATATTTGTAGTGCCTCATATTTTGCCAAACTTTAATAGCGTGCAAATTTGTTTCTATAATTACTTTTGACGTGTACTCAGATATTTAGTAACATGTCATGTTTTGGGGTGTAAGTGGGTCATCAAGATCTTTGAACCAAAGCCTTCACTTGCACGTGGTGCACCCTGCTGACTGACAAACGAAGCTCTGGCGAAAAGAGAGGTAGGGAGCGTAATTGTAAGCTACCCGACTGGGGAATGTACCTCCACCTCACAGAATACCGCAGCCAAGTGGCAGTTCCTTTGAGGGTTGTTGTGTTCCTGCGAGTGAGTGAGGTCACCAGAAAGGAAGGAAGGAGATGCTGCGTTGGCAGCGGGGGTGGCGGCGCGCGAGCAATATTTTATGTTGTAAGCGTTAATATGGCTACGGTAACCGCTTCACATCAGGCGGGCCGTATGCTTGTCTTCCACCCGACGTAGGTAGTATAAAAAAAAACAAAAAAAAAATGCCAGCAAAAATCATAAAATCTAACCCCAGTCCTCATAAACCACATTGACACTGAACTGATTTTACAAATACGGTCTAAACTCCTTCTTTTGAGAGAGACCCGTATCCCAGCAGTGGGTGGATTATTGCAGTTGTATGTGAAATAACGCAATATTTACATCATACTTTTATTTATACTAAAATGGTTTTTCCAGCGAAGACACCTATATAAATAAATTTATAATGAATACATGTACGTTATCAAAGTGTAAATTTTCGTTTAAATCATTGTATAAATTTATATTACAGCGGGGGTTCCCAACCGGTGGTCCGCGATAGGTAAAATAAATAAATAAATATTGTCAGACAAATTACACAGCGCCATCTAGCCCCAAAGTAAGCGAAGCTTGTGTTATGGGTACTAGACAACTGATAAACATACGTAAATACATTTTTTTTTTTGTAAATACATACTTATGATACATAGAAATCACCCAGACTAAGACAAACAGGCATGTTTATGCACACAAATGTTTATCCTATGTGGGAATCAAACCCACGAGCGTTGGTGTCGAAGCCGCGTCATTGACCGCTACGCCACCGAGCTCGTCAGTAAATAGGTAAAAATATGGTCCGTGATACAAACTTATAAGGAAAGAGATTAAACATTATTATACAAAACTAGCTGGCCCGGCGAAATTCGTACCGCTTACGATACTAACGTCACCCAATTGTTTTGCCTTCCCGGAACCTCTCCACTACCACTTGAACTTTATGGTATGGTATTAAAATTCAAATTTACTTTTATGTATTATTACGAATCGTTTGTATGGGAGTATAGAAAAGTGTTGTTTTTAGACTTTTTCAGTCAATTTTTTAAATTTTTCTCTACGTAAGAACTATCCTCGTACTTTAAGGAATATTCTAAAAAAAGAATTGAATGAATTAGCGAAACCGGTTCAGCTTTTCTCGAGATTTGCGCTTAGCAACAGATTCAGCGATTAATTTTTTAATTATAGAAGATACTAACAACTCGTGTTATAGAATAATGGATTTATATGACACTTGGGCAAACAAAAAAGGTTGGGAACCACAGACTTACAGGGTGCCCCAACGTTGTTGGGTTAAACGAAGCAACATGATAGGGGACGTCATTCATTACCTACCTATCTATTTATTTAATTCTTATGTATATTTAGCACTATATGCCTTTTCAGGCTTACGATACGATACAAAAGATATACTATTGTAGTATTTGTTTGTTTGTTTTTAATATGTTTATTGCACTAAATAAATGAATAATATTTTTTTTATACTACGTCGGGTGACAGACAATCATACGGCACGCCTGATGTGAAGCGGTTACCGTAGCCATATTAACGCTCGCAATATAAATTAACGCTCACGCGCGCCGCCACACCCGCTGCCAACTGAGCATCTCCTTCCCTTCTGGTGTGACCTCACTCACTCGCAGGAACACAACAACCCTCAAGGGAATTGTTAATTGGCTGCAGTATTCTGTGAGGTGGAGGTACATTCCCCAGTCGGGTAGCTTACAATTACGCTCCCTACCTCTCTTTAAAATCCGTCTGTCCAGTCAGTAGTATAATAATTTTAACAAAAAAAAACAGACTCCAAACATTACTCCACATTTACTTATGTAGATACAGGCTGATGATGATGAAAAAAAAATATGGGATCAATCTGGAAGTATACTCTTTCAAATAAAGGAAGTTTTTTTCAAATCGGTTTATAAATGACGGAGTAATGAAGTAACAAACATAAAAAAAAAATCTGTCGAATTGAGAATCTCCTCTTTTTTGGAGTCGGTAAAAAGTATCAAATAAATACATTTCTATCATCAAAATCGCTTTTATCCACACAAATAAAAGCGGTGGCTTTTATCATTTTTGCATTTGTCTTTCATAAGTTAATCAAAGAAATTGACAGGCTATCTACAAACAGGAAAACTCGACATAACAAACCAATTCACATTTATTTTAAACAAATCATACAGGTACGCAAAACATATTATATAAGAAAACATATTATATGATAACTGTGAATAGTACGTGATACAAAATTATCTTCGTTCGTTCACCAGATAGCAACGGGTTTTATCATTGATAAGCGTTTGTTTTTCCAAATCATACCATTACTTTTACTGCTTGTTAAGAACTGTTGATAGCGTTATCTTTTGTGACATTTGATAAGACGTGAAGGTGGAAATGGAATCACATTACTTCTCTTCAGTTATCGAATATATCAATAGCTATGTCGGGGGCTTGTCGGTTTCTGATAATGTTATCTACCATTTCAAGGTCTGGGAGTCTTTACATTTAAATGATTTGTATTTCAATGATTTCTAGATCGACGAGTCTGATGGTCGAATGGCTACAATAGCTACTTCGCCGCCTAGGGTCGCGGGTTCGATCACAGGACTAAGATTTGTGTGTATATCTGTTTGTCTTGGGCTGGGTGTTTTCTGTTTACTATAATGTATGTCTCGTCTCGGCATCAACCCATAATCATCCCACTGTTGGATAATGGGCTCTCTTCAATCAAAGGGGTTTAGAGCATACTCCACCCTGCTGCTCATGGGATGGCGGAAGTCAGTGTTTTCAATCCGCCCAAATGCTGCTGACTTGGCTTAACGACTATCATCATGTACATGGATATCGAACAACACGGGAGTAGATGAAGCTTCATCGATTTCGGTAACGAACGAGCTGAGACAGACAGCCTGTAACCACGGCCGGTGCAACCTGCCCCCTTACCACCATCTCTTATTGCGATTCAATAACTGAATAGATTGCTTATTCATACCAATGAACAAGCGACTCTATTTCAAATGGAATAGAGGTCTGGTCCAAACGTCAGGCAATAATAAAGGTGTGTAAATACCCTTATGCATGATCACGCTAATTCCCGTTGTTTTCATGAATGAATATTAGTTCCTGATATTGCAGGAAAAACAGATCACCGCGGTGGGGGACTTACTTTTTAAGCCACAACAGTGTTAGCATAAAGATAATCGGATTTATTGATTAAATAGATTATCGATTTAAAAGTTAATCGCGATTAAGATTAAATAATCAAGTTCAATATTTTGATGGTTACAGTTAGGAACAGTAATCACGATCCATCGTTTTACAGCTCTGTATTGATTGCATGATTAGCGCCGACTTAAAATTTGTTACTTCTGTGACCATCATCAGATCAGAGGCTATAGAAGATTTTTTTAAATAATATCGATATTTTGTTGTTGATAATCAAACATCTGCAGCTCCATCTGTAGATTTCCAGATTCCCTACCAGCACCCTTACCACCATCTCTTATTGCGATTCAATAACTGAATAGAATGCTTATTCATACCAATGAATAAGCGACTCTATTCTATTTGAAATAGAGTCGCTTATTCATTGGTATGAATAAGAAACCTATTCAGTTATTGAATCGCAATTAAAGGTGGCTGTTAAAGTAAACAGGTCGTCAACCCTTATTCATCCCCAATCCTTATTTTCGGTTTGCTCCTGATAAGTTCCCGCGCCCCTAGTGTTCGATTCCAACACATACGTACCTACATGCCAGTATCATCAAAAACGTCTATTAAATTATACAATATATAAAAAAACAAGGGCGCAGTTATAGAAACTCGGATAGGGCGCAGAAAAGGCTATTTACGGCACTGCTGATGGGATACGAATCTCCCGTCAATAGAAGGGATTTAAAGTCTAATGCCTCTCAGTTAATTCTGGCTAGATTGTAACAATTGTGGCGACTGAAATTATATTATACGTACGCTAAGTATAAAAAAAATGTGGAGTGCCACACCACTCTGCAGCACTCTCTTTTTAAAAGTAAATTGGCTGGGGAGTCTCTAATAGATGCAGGTACCGTTTCAAAATTGTGCTAAGTATTTATGTACGGCAATGTTTTAACGTTAGAAGAGATATGACAGGATACATCTTCTTCTATTCTTCTTGGCCATAATTTACCACTATGGGAGTTGACGAAGATTACGAATGGCGCTGAATTAGCAAGCCTAAAAAAAGTGTGCAGAACAGGTTGCCAATCTTGAATAATAGTGATGAGAGGCACCCCAATAAGGAGATCTACCAGTGTCTGGACATCGCCAGAACACGCAAGATACAAAGTTCTTACCTCCAGATACAGGGGCATCGATGAATCCAACTCCACTCTTGATAGCCACTGGGAATATTTCTTTAGGTACGTTGGGATCGACTGTACTGGAATCAATCAGTAGGGTTCCTTTGGGTGCCTGTAATCATTTTCAATATACTTTAATGATGGGAACAATAAAAAGTATAGTCTCATAACGTGGAAGTGTTCAAGATTGAAACTTTTTAGAGACATGGTGCATGTTAAAACTCATGAAACTGAATCTAATTGAATCGAAACTGACTATGAAATAATAAAAAGCACATGGATTTCGTTATGCGAGTGGAAAAAAGGCATGATACATCAAGCTATAAGTAAATTTAAAAGTATTTACCAAAAAGTGCTAAACAGTGAAAGCATGAACGCATGAACTGGACATACATAAAAATAGCGTCTGGTCTGGTTTGACCTGCAAACCAGACCAGACGCAATTTTTATATATATGCTTGAATATAGAAATAGATAAACAGAGATTTATGTTGGCTTCAATGAAACAATGTGAATATAATGATGATAGTGATGATGTGATGTGTAGATGATGATGATGTGTGTTTAGTTATTTCTATACTCAAGTCAGGTCAAGCCAGACCACCAGGCAGCGAAACAGATTATGGAACAGTGGAGGATAGAAGCATCCATAAGTTACAATGAACAAAGGAGGACATTAGTTTCAGGAACCCTACCACCTAAGCTGATTACGATTCAGATTTTTGGATTATGGCGATCAAACTTAGGTTTAGGGTAAAGATGATAGGTAGGTATTCTTAGACAATCCTCCCGACAATAAACCCAGGAGAAAAAACACAGCTACCATAAAGAAACAGAACGAATTCATTCAGTTGATGATAAAAACAGTATAAAAATTTGCCTGCAAACCAAACTAGGAGCTAAGGAAAATCAGGTATTTTATTAATATCCAGTACAATTTTAATCCAAAAATCTTCGTGTAACCATGGCGTCTAATAAATATTAGGTAGATATAAAAATCAATCGCGATAAATCTCGTATTTAAAATCGCGATGTAATCCAAAGTGTCGACGAGAATGCGAGATTTTTGTGATAAAGTATTGAACCCATTTGTAACTTAAGGTAACTTTAAATAAGTCAAACGTTTACTTACATGTGCAACAACTCCTTCTTTACCAAGGTAAGCATCCAGTACTACTTTGTTGCTGGGGAGAATGGATACCACGACATCAACTCCGTCCACGGCTGCAGCTATAGAGTTGGAACTGGTAATTCCATTTTTGGCTGCTTCTTTTAGAGCGTCTGATGATGGATCATAACCTCGAACTGTGAAGCCCTGGAACAAAATTTTTAGTGAGTATACTGTAAGAATAATAAGTACTCATTATCATAATAATCCTTCAGTCTAGATTGATAGTAATTTTATTATGTTAAACTTAACTGGTAGACCCTAGACCTCTACCGACTAAGCCGAACCAAAGATCTATTTTTGGAATCAAAATATTTGGAAAAAATGAGGAAAGCCAATTACCATCGAATATTTTGATTCGCAAAATACGTTTTACGGTTGTTATTCAGAAACAGCTACAGATTAGTCGATAGAGATCCTGGGTTTCTACCTGCTAAGCAAAGCAAAAGTACCATATTATTATGTTATATCTGAGGTAAAGAATGATATTCACAATCAAAAAATCCGATAGGAATCGGCTTCAGCTTAGCCGATTGAGTCCTACGCCCCAGATATGAATGAATAGATCCTTGTTTCAAAACGGGAAAGAACTACGCTACGAAATACAGTAATCGCGCGGCGCATTTGATGATAAAATCGCGCAAGAGCTTACAAAAAATAAATAAAAAGGACCCTAGGTTACTCTTACGACTTACTTGTACATATGTAAACAACAATGAAAACCAAAACTTTAGTCATTTTTTATTAGTAATAATAATATGGCGATTGAAAATAACAATGGGCGAGCATAGTCACCTAGTAATTTTAGATGCTCCTAAACCCAGCATCTATAACTTTTTACTACCGATTCTATGATAAAAACACTTAGTAAATAAACAATATATTTTAAGATAAAACTAACGTCCCACCATGACTTCCTTAGTATTTATGATAATATGGACGACGAAGCGTTGGACTTTCCTTCTAGTTTATAGATGATCCGATGACCTGAAGCGGCTGGATGCGGACGGCAGAGGATTGTAATTGGTGAAAAGCATTAAGGAAGGCTTATCGCAGTGGGTATATACAGGCTGATGATTATGATGGATAATTAGTAAAGACATAAATTGTCCCCTAAACCAAGACTTTTCCATTTCTGTAACAAATCAAGGTGAAAATAATGTTTTCATTTCGATTGTCGACCCTAAAATATTTCACCAAAGAGCATACCCATCTACATAAATTACCATAATCTTTGAATGAATTGAATGGATTTTAATTTTAAATTCGTGCAAACGTTACTCGAACTGGTTCCTATGCGATTTTTTCTTTAAACAATATTTAATTTACCTTTTAACAAATTTCCATTTAATCTGCTTTCCAGCATGGTTACTTTAAGTGACTTGAGTAAATTTGGCGAAAGTAAAGGACATTTAAAAATAATTTGCATTTATACAAAGCAAGAATATCAAATAACTAATTTTTTGCCTTGCAGCTTCGCTGGTATTTTTATTTCTCTTCAACTAGATTCCATAAACTTCTCATTCACCTTCAAATTATTGTATTTATTCTCTTTTGTTTAAAATTTTAGTTTTACTAATTATAGTAACAGTTTTCTATCTGCCGTTCTTCCCTCCATTCTTGTTTTTGCTTCTCCTTTTTTTGTTCTCTTTTCTTTTTCCAATTCACATGTCTCCCCCTTCTCTCTCTCTCTCTCTCTCTCCCAAGTTTATTTGTATTTTTTCTATATGTATAAATTTTAAAAAATAGGTTCATTACAGGTTGCTCAACGTTTTAACGTACCTCCTCTTAAGATCGTTTTCTCCTTCACCTCCGCAATACTGTAACTTTGTATTTCTCTTGCACTTCTAATACCTGACCTCTATTTTCTCCGATCCTCTAATCCTATTTCTTTCTCCCTCTTCAAATCCATTCATTTCTTTCTTTAACCTCAAATTCAAATTTGATATTTGCTTTTAATAAGAGTAACAAGCCATATAAAAGAGAATAGTTTTATCACTGCAAACTGAGCTGAAGCAAATTGACGTTTCTGCTGTTCTCGATAGGGGCTAAAATGAAGCAGTAGTTGTCATCTAAGTGTATACCTACTATTAATTTTATTCTGTAACTTAGCTCAGATTCATAAAAATCACGTGAGTTAATCACATCGTAATGATATTATTCCGTATCAACCAAATATTATGTTTTTATCAGCTGAACATTAACGATAACTAAGTAGGTAAATAATTTAGTAATTAAAACGGTTTTTCCATAGGTAATGCAATGTTACATCATTATTGGGTCAAGAAGATGAATAAATATAAATATCTCTAGACGTATTACACAGCGCCATCTAGTCCCACACTAAGCAAAGCATTTACTATGGGAACTAGATAACTGATATAATACGAGGGGAGGCCAATAAGTTCGCGGAATGGAGGGGTTGATGGGGATAAATTTACCCGTCCAGGTAGGCACTAGTTAAGCACCTCATTAAGAGTATATATACCAAGTTTGAACCTAATCGTGTCATTAACTTTTGAGTTATCGACCTGCAAACAACTAAATCGGGAAGAAGTCAGCCAGTATGGAGAAAATTGAACACCGTGCCGTTATTAAGTTTCTTACCAAGCAAGGAAAATCCGCTCAGACGATTTTTCAAGAGCTGTTAGCGGTTTACGCGGACTCTGCCCCTGGTAAAACCATGGTTTACAAGTGGCATGGTCTTTTCAAACAAGGAAGGGAGTCCATTGAAGACGACCCCCGCTCCGGACGGCCAATTGAGGCCACCACACCGGAAATCGTCGAAAAAGTAGAAAAACTTGTATTGGAAGATGCCCGACTGAAGAAGAAGCAACTTGCAGCAATGGTTGGAGTATCCGAATCAAGTATTTTAAATATCCTACATCATCATCTTGGGATGACTAAAGTCAGTGCAAGATGGGTTCCGAGAATGCTCACGCCACTTCAAAAACGCGAGCGTGTCGAGTGCTCTCACCAGTTTCTGGAGCTCTGTGGAGAGAGAAAGGAAGAAGTTATGGCCCGGATTGTTACTGGAGATGAAACCTGGGTTCACCACTATGAACCTGAGTCGAAGCAAGAGTCGATGCAGTGGCATAAAAAAGGCACACCTCCTCCAAAGAAGTTCAAAGTGTCACAATCGGCCGGAAAGATCATGGCGACTATCTTTTGGGATACAGAAGGTATTTTACTGATCGATTATAAAGAACGTGGTGCGACTATAACGGGACAGTACTACGCTTCTTTACTGGAAAGATTGAAAGAAGCCATTAAGAAAAAAAGAAGAGGAAAACTGTCAAAAGGTGTGCTCCTTTTGCACGACAATGCACCCGTCCACACGTGCCATGTTGCGACGGCTGCCATTCACCGATGCGGCTTTGAACAATTAAACCACCCACCATACAGTCCAGACTTGGCCCCCAGTGACTATTATTTATTTCCAAAAATGAAGAAAGAGCTGCGTGGAAAGAAATTTGACGACGATGATGAAGTCAAGTCGGCAATTTCGGCCTATTTTGACACCAAAGACAAATCATTTTTTTTCGATGGTATAAACAAGCTATTTGAGAGATCCGAAAAATGTATTAGGGTTAAAGGAGAATATATTGAAAAGGAAAAATAATTTGGTGTTTAATTTCAACCTCCTTCTCTCTCATTCCGCGAACTTATTGACCTCCCCTCGTATGTACATGCAAATAATACATAGCATAGAAAACACCCAGACCAACACAAACAGACATGTTCATGCACACAAATATTTGTCTTGTGCGGGAATCGAACCCGCGACCTCGGAGTCAAAATAGCCATTTCCATTGCTAGCCATTCGACTACCGAGCTATATGTAATGGTATGGTAGAAAACAGAACCGTTGCATATGAATCATGGTGCTCCGTCAGGTTATTCTGGCAATCCAGAGTCAATTCATACGTCCCAGACTTACAGCTTTACATGCCTATTCTTGTAGAATTAGGTACATAAATGAATAGCGACTTAGCGAGAAACAAAACCGTAATCTCATATTTTTTCTATTTGTCTGGGCATATATCAACCTCAATTGGATATTTTTCTAGAGTTACGTAGAGTTAAAAAGAGAATGGCGGAAAAGAGAACCGTATATACGTCATGGCGGTTCGTTAGGGTCCGGACGGTCTATTCATACGTCACAGCCGTACAGCCTTGTTTGAATATTGTCACAGTCTAAGTAATACTTGATATTGTTCTAGAGTTACGCCGATGAATGGCGGAAAACAGAACCGTTACATATTTCGTCATGGCGCTCCGTCAGGGTACCTACTCTGTGTTGGTCAATTCATACGTCTCAGACTTATCGCTTTACATGCATATTTTTCAAGAGTTACGTAAAACAAAACCGTATTTTTTATATTTGTCTGGGTCGTTCCAGTCGCACATCCTTAAGTGGATATTTTTATAGAGATACGTAGATGAATGGCAGAAAATAGAACTGTTACATATACTTCACAGTGGTATAACCTACTTTGAATATTGTTCTAGAGTTACGAAGACGAATGTCGGAAAACAGAACCGTTATATATTTCGTCATGGCGCTCCGTCAGGGTACTCTGGGTTGATCAATTCATACGTCCCAGATTAAACAGCTATACATGTCTATTCTTCTACAGCACTGGTTCCCAACCTTTTTTTGTTCGGGATCACTTCCAGCCCATTGGTATGAATAAGCATTCTATTCAGTTATTGAATCGCAATAAGAGTTGGTGGTAAGGGGACAGGTCCCTGCTCAATGCAGAGACACAAACGTCCTATACATCTACTACACTGTATCTCGAGAATACAATAATTGGTTTACCTCTCCGCGGACCACCGGTTGGGAACCCCTGTTCTAGAGTTACGTAAATGAATAGCGAGAAACAAAACCTTATAACTACTACACTGTATCTCGAGAATACAATATTTGGTTTAGTATTGCTCAATCTTTTACATTTCAATTCTGTATCGCGGACCCTGATTTAGCTCTCCGCCGTCCACCGGTTGGGAACCCCTGTTCTAGAGTTACGTAAATGAATAGCGAGAAACAAAACCTTATATGCACTAAAATTATCTGAAAATGGTAGCGCTTCCCACTCCCCGCACGCGATATTTAATAGTCCTTACTTAGCGTAATAAATTCTGTAATCCTTCATCTATCCAGTGGTGTGACAGAATTTTGGATGTAGTACCTATGTTCTAATCTATATTCGAAATCTATAGTCGAATCTATATTCGAAATCTATAGTCGAATCTATAATCGAAATCTATAGTCGAATCTATATTCGAAATCTACAGTCGAATCTATATTCGAAACAACAACGTCAAACTACTCGTATATCCCCCGATTTTGTTATCATTAGATTTTTTGGAATGCCCCCGTATGATAACAAATTTAAAGACTTATTCACGTTGCAAATTCTATACATTTCGCCGTTGAAAATTCACTTTCAATGAAAATGTATACCAGTTTTATATGAACTTTATACAGGAAACTTGACCCTGTGACTGGTATTGATAACGCAAGGCCGAATAGGAGTCATATTGTGGTCAACAGTATGATAATTTAGTTATCAATTTGTGTTGCTAGACAAACGGGCGTCTATGGAGGAAATATATATTCATTCGGTTAAACAAGTTTTTTAAGGTATCGCCTATGATGTATTTACAGCCTATGGATATCAGCAACACCAAAAGGTCATTGACCAGAAGGCCAATTCTCGTAATTTTTCTACGAACGCAGATTGAAAGTTGATCAAATCGAGATTGAATTGTGAATTGACTAAAATTATATACTCGATTTCATTAATTAATTATTATCAATTCTTGTTGTTGGCAAAGTAACATTCTCAGTTTGTTTAATTTTCACTGATATTTCGATACAATACCGCTTAAATTTAATTTTGAAGTTACATATTGTGTTACGAGAATACGAACTGTGACATTCATGAGATCGAAACTGAATTCTGACTATATTTTAATTACGAGAATTGCCCCTCTGTTGCCAGTCTTTTAGGGAAATATATACTCTTTTCTTGGAGACTCCCAAGTCATATTTTGCTGATAGTTAAGCCAAGTCAGTGGCGTTTAGGCGGCTTAAAAACACTAGCTTCCACTTCGATAGAGAGGAGCGCTCCTAGTTTTGACTAGTTAAACCCACAGAAATAAAAAAACAGGTAGAAATCGTATGACGACCCATTAGTAAGAAAACCTTTGTCGCCAAACTCACACATGTAAAGCAAAATGTTAACGTGTTACTACATGCATGTTTGTGCTATGATTGGTCTAAAAATACTGTAAAAAATGACATATATACAAAAATATGTTAGTTTAAATTCAACCTTATGCAGTTATGACACGGTTCATAAACAATTAAATCCCGAATAAGCATCTAGTGAGCAATAGCTGTACTTCTTATTCTGTCAGATTCTAAACAGTATAGCTAATCGACGCAAGGTGGCGCTACTAATATTGATTTTAATATTATGACTTCTGTCCTTGACTAAAGGCTGATATTTGAATGACCGTACTGCACGAATGTCGATATCACTACTTTTCGAAGTGATGTAGTAATGAGGAACACCAAGTATCACCGAGTACTGCTACCGGATTAATGAATATCTACCTATTATAATTTTTGGTACCATAAAATTGAATATTTTTACAATCTTTTCTTCAACTTACAATGTATGTATGTCAGTATGTAACAATGTTTGTTCGGGTGGAATGCATTCGGGTGGTGCAACTTAATTTTGAGACAGATTTTCAACCGATTGAGCTGAAATTTTGTAGTATACGTTTGTTTGGATGACAATGCATGATAAACGTAAAAGCTGCCGTAGAAGCTTGTCCCAAAAAATATTTTTTTGAAAAAACTTATTAATTATGATGACATATGATGATGATAGGTGAAATCATACTTCACACTAATAATTATAAATGCGACAGTTTGTGAGGATGTTTAGAACTTTGTGACTCGATCAGACTAGATGAAATTTTGCACAAATATAGATAGTCTGGATTAATATATAGGATACTTTATATGTGACAACGAAGTGCTACGCGAGCCTGCCTATATTTATTTATAATTTATAACATTTCTTACAATTTATTATATTATGTTCATAATTATGATATAATATTTTTTCATAATTCAAAAATTATACTGTTTCAATATCGTGATGGGAGTAAATAATCAAGTAAATAAATACTGACGATACATGAGTCACATCACTAATCGATTAACGCTAGAATGTTCTAAACAAGAGACGTGGAGTGCGTTAGAAATTTGACCTTAAAATTAAACGCATAAAGGTTACTTTAGTTTGTTCGCGTTTGTGCATTTTATTGAATATGCTTAAATTCTATTAAATAATGAAAATAATGAGAAATATTACTTACCGATGGTATGAAATGCCACCATTAGACACATTATTTTTGCTACTATTATTCTTACACGATAATATGGCACAAGAAGGCATTCTTATATTTTTTTTCTATGATTGTTTCCGCGGCTGTGACAAATGACGACTGAGATATGCGACGATCGAGATATGCCAAATTGGAGTATATTGACCTACGCGGGTAACGCCCACTTGTTATTTCTAGTCCTTTTTTATTTCTGTGGTTAAACCTAACCTAACCTAACCCCACCTCACAAAAGCAAGTCGAGGTTAGGTTAGGTTAAGCTTGTGATCAACAAAAGCCGAGCGAGCGAAGCGAGAGTTCGAGTTTTGACTATAACTACCTACATACATAATACCTGAATAGAATTATGTATGAATATAACATATTTATACATTCATATACGCGGGCACAGCCGCGAGCGCAACTATTTATTATAAACTACGCGATTCTCATTCATATCCTAAGTGTATCATATTCACATCCGAACCCACGATCTTAGAACTATTTCTTAAAATAAAACACAGAATAACTTCCTATCATATATTTTGGTCCGTGCGTGCGTAATACTGCGGGATATTCGCAATGTTTATAAAAATGGTATTAATTTTGTTTAATTTCTTATTTTATGTTTTCTTATTTGGGGTGTAAGTGATATTAACATCTTTGAACAAAGGCCAATCTCACCTGCACGTGGTGCACCCTGCTGACTGACATACGAGGCTCTGGCGAAAACAAAGGTAGGGCAAGGCGTATTTTTTAAGCTGCCCAACTAGCGAAGTACCTCCATCTCACAGGATACCGCAGCGAAATAACAATTCCCTTGAGGGTTGTTGTTTTCCTACTAGTGAGTGAGGTAACCAGACAGAAAGAAATAAAAGAAGGGATATAAGTACTTAGGCAGGTAACGGATCGGCGACCCCTTGGTGTTGATGGGCGGTGTTGATTGCTTCCATCAGGAGACCCACATGATCGTTTGCCCCCCTCATATAAAAATCAAATCAAATGTTTTTTGTTTTTGTATGTTTATAGTAAAGATTTATAATAGATACAAGAGTTAAATGTTTAGGTAGTACACATCTAAATTTTTTATTCGATTGTTTATTTAGTAAATTATAAAATGAATAAAAAATATTATAATATACATTATATTATAAATTATACTCCTAAATGTAAACCAGGGTGGAATATTTTTGCAATATTATGTTCACTTTTTATACGTAATCAAATTATTGGATGGTGTGGAATAATATTTCATACACATTATAGCACTCTAATTAATATTTTTGTAATGCAAATGCAAAAATAAACAATGCATACTTAATCATTCACTACATATTATTTTATACAGTTTATTTATCCCAATTTTTTTTCTCTCTTGAAGCTCTTGAATGAGGATTCTGGCATGCTCTACCTTACTGTATCTATTCGACAATCCCAAATAATTCCAGGATCAAAATAAAGATCTTTTCCAAAATCAGCATTCATTCGCAGTAATGTCAGCCTATATCTACCAAGCAGTGTCAATAAATATTAAAAGATTAAAATAAATAAATGTGTTATTTTTTTCTATCAAAAAAAGAGAAATAAAACGATTTGAAAACCTAATTTTAACACAAACGTCACTGAAACACAAACAAAACGCAATGCCGGGTTTCCTGACAAATATCGGGCCTCTAGACATTGCCAATAACAAATTCGTTAAAGAAATTATTGAACACGCCCTCGAACATACAATACCATACCTACTTAATATTTATATGGTTTACCTTTTTGACTAGGTTAGCAGCCATAAACCCTCCCATGTTACCAAGGCCCAGAAAAGCGACATTTTTGTCCACTTTCGAGCTATAGGCACGCTTGGAGAAGGTTAATAAACACTGCGTGGACCGCGCGGCCATTTTGAATTCTATTTAAACACGTTTGTGCCCGGCGCGCGCGCAACTCAACTGGACTGTGTCGTTTTGAGTTTGCCGTGTTATCGATATCAATAACAAAGATATGATGCAGTAACTAAATATAATTAAAATTAAACCCACCGTTTAATCCACATGGTAGATATAGTTACATAATATGTATATACATATAATTGGTATAAAACAGCGAACAAAATAAAATGAATCGAGATATAGGTACTCTATAAGAAAAGTTTTCATGGGCTTACCAGTAAAAAGTAACTAATGCCGTATAATTTCATTTTATTCAATAAAATAAATTAAAGCACATAAAGGCATTTCAATAACTCGCGCGTACCATCCAATTTATGAGATCTTTGCTGATCTGGAGCAGTGTTTCCAAGCCTAAGGATACTTACTCCCGCAGGAGTAAAACAGGGATTTTGCAAGGGTAATAAAGGTAATAAAAGTTAACAAATTAGTGAATAGCGTAATTTTAAGCTACCCAGCTGGGGAAGTCGTCTACCTCCCAGAACACAGCAGGCTTCAGCTTCGGCGGCGCGGTAGGGCCCCAGTTCTGTGATGTTGCCCTACTGTCTAATGCATATACTATGATTCAGTTGTTTGCATGATAAATATGAACGGAGATACTACCTATATGAATTACGATTCATTACGTTTTACTGTACACGTATTACTGGCTCGATGGGCACAGTTGGTATAATAATTTATGATACTTTTAATAATTCCACTATTAACATTACTTTTAAGCAACATAGGTACCGATATAAAATCGGCAAATACAAACAGATGAAAGATGAAATAACGGGATGGTGCAGGCGCGGAGCCAGCCCTCAAAAAAGTTGTGGTCATTGCCACCCGAAAACCCGAAATTGTTTTTTTTTTTTATTTTATTAAGGCATAGCGTTTATTATCTTTACAAGTAAGTATGTTAGGATTGTGAGCATGCCTACCGTGCCCACAAAAGTGGATCCACCTTTGGGCCCACTACACATTCTCACCACTGTGTCGTGTGTATCCAGGATTAACAGCGGCGACCGCCAAAAAAGGCCATGGACAATGAAGTCCATTGCAGTCCCGGGGGTAAAACTACGGCTGCCTTGGAACTCACAAACTTACTATACCGATTACTATACCCCACGAGCATGCGAATTATAACGTACGTAACCTAGTTTACTAAGTTTTATCAACATTGAATCAGCCGTTTTCGATATATCATTCGCCATCGTCAATCCATACTCATTCCACTGCTGAGATACGGATCTCCTCTCAATTGAGGGGGTTTAGAGGATACTCCACAACGCTGCTCAGCTGCTTGTTGGCGTAGGCCAGTGTTTCCAATTCGCCTAAAGGCTTAATGACTGCCATCTAATGACAACAGCCGGGATCTACGGCGTAACGTGCCCTCAGAAACATGGAGGAGATAAATAAACGCATCCATGGGCAGGCTACGGTCGACGTTGCTTAACTTGCGTGTACGATTACTGACAAGCGCAACGACGCCATCGTGCTCCTCATAAACACTCATAAACCACTGAACCGATTCCGTTGCTCAATGAACTTAAAAATTATATCTACATTTCCTTCATAAAAACATATAAAAAATGTTTTTCGGCCTTTATTCGATTTTTACACCTCACTTGCTTCGCCCGGCCAAAAACCGAATAATAATTAGGTAAAAACCTAGTGGTATGTACCTTTTCAAATTTAAGTCAAACATCATAAGGGCCGGATTAAGATAAGAAAATATATTAATTAATTTATTATTTGTTATATATTTCTTTATTATTATTTAATTTATTTATTTTTCTCCACACAAAGGTCTTAAATCATCTCAATAAATATAAATATTTATTGAGTATAATAAATATAAATATTTATTGAGTAGAGTGAGCGGAACGCTTATCAAAAAAGTCACACTTGGAAATTAAAAGGCTCCAAAATCACTGAACCGATGTTGATGAAACTTGTCTCAATTAAAGACCGCGACATGCTTGAGGTTTGTGTCAAAGAAAAATTGAGATCGATTACATCCTTGAGGAATGATCATCAAATACATTTTCTATTGAAATCAATAGCAAACATACACTCAGTGAATCTACTAGCTGGATGAACTTGCTGAATTTTAATTCTAAAGATTTAGCGCATAGACTACTGTGGCACCAGTAATAAGGTAAGTTAAAATGCCAGTTAAAAATTGCATCTTACATTTTAGTAGGTATATATGACGTGAATAACTCGTAATTAATAATTCACAGCGACAGACGCACCTATTGTAACAAACAATATAACACCTGAACAAACTAGTTTTAGCTGCCTACAGTGCCATATGTGTACCGCGTTACTTTTTTTTTACAAATTCCGTCATTTCGTTTTAGCGTCTTTCCACCATCTCTGCTTACAGCATCCAGGCAGGAATTGAACACAGTGTCGCTGACATCATCGCCCCGCTGCCCGCAGCAACTCCTTTAGATTGCACTGAACGTGGGCATTCACCACACCACAAAAATGTCGGAATTTATAAATATGATTAATTCGGGGCTTAAATTGTTCATTATCATCTTTGAGCCAAAACCAACCTCACTTGCATTGCATGTATTGACTACTATGTCAATCTAGCCGCGGCTGTCATCAGGCGGAACAAGCAGAATGGCCCCACCTAGGATAAATGTTGACTTAGGGGCCTATAATTTCCGATAGGCGCCTCTAATTTTCGATAGGCGCCTCGATCGCAGTGGCTAGGTGGGGTTACAGAGTTAAGTGTCTGCCGAGGACAGCTGTGGATAGACTGACACTAATTAGGTGTAAAACTGACCAAGCCGTCGTCTCAAATTTGTCCAAAACGTGGACACAAATGTAAATTGCCTGTGACCACCATATTTTTAATACTTTTGTACCATTATTTTAATTAAAATTTACATTATTCTGATAATTACTATTCTTGTTTTATAATTTTATTATATGTACTCTCTTAACTCACGGGTCAAGCCCCGTCATTTGATAGGCGTGCGCGGGGATATGGATTATTGTTATGTATAATTTTGTATTGTAAATGTAAAATGCTTGCAATTGGAGGTTGCACCTCGCGAGTGATATTTCATGGTGCGAACGTTTATTATGGCTACGGTAACCGTTCAGGCACTTCACATCAGGCGGCCGGTATGCTTGTTTGTCACCCGAGTTAGTATAAAAATAATGAAATGTTGGGCATTAGCTATTACTTTATTTTCATTGATATAAGAATAAAACGCATGACGTCCACCAGCGTCACGATAGGGGGACCTTGACAACCAAATCTTTAAATAAACTACTTGGCTGACGAATTGACGTTGTTCAGTTTTATCTTTTGACTAGCTGTTACCCGCGGCTTCGCCCGCGTGGTCCAGGGAAGCCTGCTGCCATTGATTTGTGTATACTTTTCTTTTGTTGTATTTTTTTTTTAGTTCGTTAGATAAAAAGTAGTACCAGTATGTACAAATTTTAATGATGATTGGCTGCATAGTTAAGGCATGAAGAAATAACAAACAAACGAATTTACTTTAACACTTAATATATTGGTATGGATTGAACGCCCACACTCAAGAGAAAATAATTGTTCACCACATAAATGTTTGCTCTCTTTATTTTTCCTTTGAATAAAATATTTTTCCTGGATAAAAAGTAACCTATATCACTCTCCAGACCGGAAACTATCCCCTGTTAAAACATCACATCAGTACTTACGTTCCTTTCGACGTGATAGAAGGACAAATGATTACAAAGTTAATTTTTTCCCATGGGATTAAATTGTTTTTCCGGGATAAAAAGTAGCTTATGTTACTCTCTAGATTACCCTATTAAAAATTCATGTCTGTACTTAGGTTTCTTTTGACGTGAAAGAAGGACAAATGAACTTTATTTTTTAATAACGTACGTTTACGGTATGGAGAGTGGCATAGGCTACTTTTTATCCAGGAAAAACATCTTATTTCTACGGGAAAATACATACTTTGTAATCATTTGCCCTTCTTTTAAGTCGAAAGGAACCTAAGTACCGACATGATTTTTTTAACGGGATAGTTACGTAGTTAGAGTACGGACATGACTTTTTAAAATGGGGATAGTTTACTGTTTGGAAAGTGACATAGGCTACCTTTTATCCCGCAAAAACATCTTAATCCCATGGGAAAAAATAAACTTTGTAATCATTTGGCATTCTATCATGTCGAAAGGAAAGTAAGTACCGACATGATTTTTTTAACAGGGGATAGTTTCCGATCTGGATAGTAACATAGGCTACTTTTTATCCAGGAAAAATCATTTTATTCCCACTGAAAAAATAATTCGATCCCCGCAGAGGGCAATCATTTAAGTGGTGAACAATTTTTTTTGTCTTGATCCATTCTAATACTGTAAGTGTTAAAGTAAGTATTCGTTTGTTTGTTATTTCTTAACGCTCTATGTAGCCGATCATCATTAAACTTTGTACCTATTTTTCTTTTGTTGTATTTTTTTTTTACTTCGTGAGATATTACTATTTATATAATATTGATAATACTATTTAAGGAACGTTTGTTATTACTATTTCAATTTAATCCCATGGGAAAAAATAAACTTTGTAATCATTTGTCCTTCTATCACGTCAAAAGAAACGTAAGTACTGATGTGATGTTTTAACAGGGGATAGTTTCCGGTCTGGAGAGTGACATAGGTTACTTTTTATCCAGGAAAAATATTTTATTCGAAGGAAAAATAAAGAGGGCAAACATTTATGTGGTGAATAATTATTTTCTCTTGAGTGTGGGCGCTCCATCCATACAAATATTATAAGTGTTAAAGTAAATTCGTTTGTTTGTTATTTCTTCATGCCTTAACTATGCAGCCAATCATCATTAAAATTTGTACATACTGGTACTACTTTTTATCTAACGAACTAAAAAAAAATACAACAAAAGAAAAATATACACAAATCAATGGCAGCAGGCTTCCCTGGACCACGCGGGCGAAGCCGCGGGTAACAGCTAGTTTTATATATAAAATTAATCTATACTATCTAATTCTATTTATTATTATTAAGCTGAAGAGTGTGTTTGGTTGAACGCGCTAATCTCTGGAACTACTCTTGAAAAAAAAATTTTAGTGTTAGATACTTAGCCTATATTTCATGGAAGGCTATAGGCTATATAACATCACGCTACGACCAATAGGAGCGGAGCACCGGTGAAAAATAGGAAAAAAATATTCCTTTTGAGGGCTTAAGTCGCGTGCGCTGCGTAAACGGTTGAAGTTACGCATAAATCATGTTTGACGGAATTATTCCTCTTTAAAAGTTCTAAAAAAAAGTCCGCGACAGTATATGTCTATCTTTTAAGATTGACACACTATAACGTTTTTTCATGGTAATCAATAGGAGAAAGTAGGTAAAAAAAGGTTATAGTGAGTTAATCTTAAAAGATAGACATATGCTGTCGCGGACTTTTTTTTAGAACTTTTAAAGAGGAACAATTCCGTCATACATGATTTTTGCGTAACTTCAACCGTTTACGCAGCGCACGCGACGTAAGCCCTCAAAAGGAATATTTTTTTCCTATTTTTCACTGGTGCTCCGCTCCTATGAGTCATAGCGTGATGCTATATAGCTTATAGCCTTCCTTGAAATATAGGCTACCTAACACAAAAAGAATTTTTCAATTCGAACCAGTAGTTCCTGAGATTAGCGCGTTCAAACAAACAAACAAACAAACAAACAAACAAACTCTTCAGCTTTATAATATTAGTATAGATTGAGATAATTCTTTTTATCATAAGCAGTAGGTATTGTAGATTCATTTTTTTTATACATTGTCTAATTTGAGACTGAAGGTCCCTAAGTACAATTATTTTGTGGTAAAATACAATATTCATTATTGCGCTATCGTACACAAACATGACAATTTATATTACATTAAAAATAAACACCAGGAGCAGGCATACATTTTCGCCGCGCGGTAGAAAGAGATGGGGATATCACTTCCTCTCCTACACACCGCCGGCAGTCAGCGCTCCCTCCGTCTTACGAATTTACGATCAGTCCACGTGTCCTGACGCCAGTTTAACATTTTTTAACCATCCTAAATAATGTACAACGCCGCTAAAGAAGTTCTCACTTCAAAATGTTTCACAGGAAGCAGGCATGATATGCCCAGGCAAAGCTGGGGCGGGCCCACTAGTTATAAATGATAAATACTATGAATACAACATGCATAGCTAGATAGCTCTTTTCAAACTGTTTCATTTTAAACATTAAATACCGCTGTTATAGAGATTTTATGGCGCGTCCTCGCCAAATAATACTGGCGATAGCAATATATCTCCGAAACGCCGCAACTTTTTATTAACGAGGTGTTTCAATGGCGATAATATGGATGAAGATGGGAGCTGGATGTTGTAACGCCTGGGGGAATGTAAAGGCCAAAGGTTATTCAGGCGTTAATGGATTTTTTTATCTTTTATCAAAGGCCCTGCCCGCCCCGACCCGCCTAAGCTTTGGATACAGCACACCACGGCCACTCCATACAAATGTCGCGTCCTTTACTACTATATAAACAATGACGTCTGAGCAGATCGCGAATGAGCGTATGTCCATGCGGCGCCATCTAAACTGTTCTAGATGTGTCTCAGAGCGGAGGTGAGGTCGACACGAGAGAGCGGCAGAGAGTGGCCCTACTGTACGTAGTACTACATAAACTGTGGATACAGCAGAAAACCAGTGTTTTGTGCCTCTTGTTTCTACCTATATTTTATACCTTTTGTTTCTACCTATATAAGCTGATCTATAAATTAATTAATAAATATATCTGGATATAAGTAATGGTTGTAAAAGGCAAGGTCGAGGGCAAGCGACCGAGAGGCCGCAGTCCAGGCTGATGGTCTGACCAAGTCCGCTCAGCGATGGACACAAAGCTTCATGATGCCCTCCATGTAGATAAAGATCGCAACAGATGGCGCACTATTGTCACGGACAAGGTGATTCAGCAGGAGAATCACGACTCTCAGTAATGAGGAACACGACATGAGGAGGAGGATCTGATTAATTTACACAGCGTCATCTAGTTCCAAATTAAACGCAAAGCTTGTGCTATGGGTACTAGACAACTGATAAATATAATTAAACACATTTTTTTTGTCAATACTTACTAACACCTAGACAAAGACAAACAGACTGGTTCATGCACACAAATGTTTGTCTTGTGCGGGGATCGAACCCGGAGACCTCGGAATCAAAGTAGCCATTGCTAGCCATTCGACCACCGAGCTTGTCGTCTATCTATCTAAGCTGAAGCCGATTCAGATCGAATAGTTTGATACCAAAAATAGATTTTAAGTTCGAGTCAAACAAACATTTTCAGCATAATAAGAAAAGCTCCACATTGCTACTTGCTAACCTAAACAAAACTACCAATAATGGCTGTCTCTCACATTGCTAAGAGGGGAAGTCAAATTCCATAAGCTTCTTCATCATCATCAGGCCATTGTAGTCTCCACTACAGGAGCACGACCCTCTCTCGTCCGTCCTAGACGGAAGGAGGATTTGGCCTACACTCGCCACGCTGGCCAGACGGGTTGAGAAGGCCTGATCGATGTGTTATAATGTATTTCCCTTAGTCGCCTTGTACGACATCCACGGGAAGAGACGGAGTGATTCTATTCTAGTCTGCCGGAAACCACACGGCCAATTCTTCTTACTTCTACTAATTTCTTCTGATTAAATTTGTTGTGAGTTCAAGGCAGCCGTAGTTGTACCCCCGGGACTGCAATGGACTTCATTGTTCATTAGCTTTTTTGGCGGTCGCCACTGTTAATCCTGGCTACACAGGAGACACAGTGGTGGGAATTTATGGTTAGCCCCTGTCCTGCAAAAAAAACAAAATACCTACCTACTTTCTTTGATTACATCACAGAAGAGCAAAATAATTATGTAGATATATCCTGCAGGCCGTTACAAAATCCTAAGCACAGCGAATGACTCAAAGCGGGTACGTCACACATTTTCGACAAATTTCAGTAACGACAAGAACGTATGGTTAACTTTTACGTAATGGAACGTTTCGTGTATCTACTAAACAAAAGAGAAATAGAAACAGCAGATAAAAATTAAGTTACATTTTTTTAATTATAAATAGGTCTATTAATTACTTGGAGTAAGGCGTAGGCACACGCCTAAGCTCAAGTGAAAAAATATTAGGGAACTCCAGTACCTGCATCAACTATATTCATTTCACTGCTAGGATACGGATCTGCCCATAATCCGATGGATTTAAAGCATACCTAGTCCACCAAACTGCTCAACTGCCGATTGGCGGAGGCCAAGGTTTTCAAGCCGCCTAAAGGCCACTAACCTAGCTTAACGACTGCCATCTAATGACAACAGCCGCTCCAAAGCACAGAGAACTCACCCCCAGAACAGTAACAAAATATATTACATTATTCACCATCAAATTTACCATTTATATATTAATATTTAAAAATATATTTGCGGTTTTATCTTAATTATGAAGGGTCCATTGTGTTTCAACAATGAACCGCAGTTTGTTGTCAGCGGTTATGGATCACTGGGAGGTGTGTTCCAATTTACACTGATCAATTACACCCCATATACGAGTAATTTGACTCTGACCAGCATGGTGGTCGATTGAGTTGCAATTGATACTTTGACACGGTTCGGTTCCCAAACCAGTCAAATATTTGTGCGAATGAATGTGTATGTTTGGTTTGGTCTGGGTGTTTTCGATGCAAAGTATATGTAGGTGTGTAAAAACAAAGATAAATAATTATACACAATTATACATACCTATTGCATACATTAAAACAACAATGTATGTAAATACTTCAGGTGCCGGGAATATCACATGTAATGCCTCTTTAGCTGTTGTTTAAAAGATTTAAGAGATTGAACCACTGTCACATTATTTGGAAATGCGTCCCCTAAATTCATATAGTAAACATTTATTGAGCCACGCGGAGGAAGTCGCGGGTAACAGGCTACTAACAGCCAGTTTAAGTAAATTATTCTTAACATTTTACATCTACGTTCTCCTATTATAATATGGAAGAAACACCCGAAAAATTAATTTTAATAACTTTAACAAAAAAAAAGTCTCCAAAAATTACTCTACAATCGTAAGCTCCACTAAAAGTTAAAAACACCATCAGAACTAAAAAGTTAAAAACACAATCAGAATTTTATGACATGAAAAAAAAAATGGGACCAATCTGGAAGGGAAGGGATCTTTTTTTATTTGAATATCTTTCAAATAAAAAAGGTTTTTTCAAATCGGTTTATAAATACGGAGTTACAAAGAACAAACATAAAAAAAATGCATTCGAATTGAGAACCTCTTCTTTTTTTGGAACCGGTTAAAAAGAATCATCTTAAACTGTTGATGAAAAACCATAATACAAAAACTGTAGATACCTATGTAAGTATATCTAAAAATTCTTCGTGAGTGAAATATGAACCCACGCACCTACCACGCACGTCATAATTTAAAATGAACTGCGTAGATATTAAATTCTCCATAGAATTAACCGAAAACATCGTAATAAATCTTTGGACTTTTGGAGTGAAACTGCCGGTCGCAAGCAGAAGACCCTCGCGAGCTAGGCTCTGTTTATCGCTTGATTAATACAATAATTAACGCTCCGGTTTTATAATAATGGCCGTGCGAAAGTGAGTTTACCGGCTCGACCGATCTCCTCGCTTCCATTGTTTACCAGTGTACCTTTTTCGCTGATGTTTATCAAGCCAGGATGTTGCTTTGTAGGTTGTTTTTATTAAATAATACAATTCCTATTCTATTTTACAGCTACTACTCCTATTTTAGTAGGTATTTATTTTAGCGAAACGACTTTCGAGTTCGAGTTCAATTACTGCCTAGGTATATATATTTACTGTGCCGAATGTGTATCTACAATCATTTTATTAGAACAAAAATATTTTTACATTACATACATGCATGAAAGTCCACGCGGGCGTCCACTAACGCAAGATAAGAGTGGTTGCAAATGTAGGAAAGATGGCAAGGTGGTCGCCAGCCTTTGGGCTAGGGGAGGCAAAAGGAAGATCCAATTTTTTCAATGGCGAAACGAACTGCCACGTTTTTTCTCCGGCAGCCCGAAGTCCTGAATCTCTAGCCCTGGCGACGCCCATGATTTTATACATAGTTTTGCGGCTTAAAGCGCACCACCTTTAGAGCCTAAGCCAAACTCATCTGCACGTGGTGTACCCTGACGACCAGCAAACGAAGCTCTAGCGAAAGAGAGATGGGGCTTGTGCTCCGACTTTTGAAATACGTCCTCACCAGAAGACCGCAGCCAAATATCAATATCTTACCATTGTAGTGTACCTGCGAGAGGTCACCCGTAAGGAGTTGTTGCGTTAGCAGCGGACGTGCCAACACGCAAGACATAGGCAATCATTGTATTGCAAATATGCAAGTGTCTATAGGTATGTTGATAAAATCAGAGGAAAAATCAACTGTTCCATACAAAATGTTCATAGCGACTGAACTATGATAGCTAAGATACAACAGCAGATTTAAAAAAAAAAATGTTTTCGTAGTTCTGAAGTGTAAAGAATAAAAAAGTGAATATAAATTGTTACCTAAAGTAAATACTCCGCAATCCGTCCTATTGAGCAAAATAAATACACTTTGAACAAGAACTCCTCTTTACGATCAAAACCGTGCGGTTCCTTAGAAAATTATAACTAAGTTCATTAAAGGAAAAACGTACTTAAGTACGTATACAAGTCTTCAAAGAAAGGCGAGGACAAAAATCTTGTGGTTTCCTCAAGTTATCGAACGTTGCTTTGATGTGGCTCGAACTAAATCACGGAACAAACTTTATTATAAAGCGAGACTGTAGGGTTGAACCAACTTGGATATTCTCCACTATAATTAATATTTTTGACGACTTCAAACAAAACTTTCTACGTTTTATGGAATTAAGTACTGTTGGTTTTAACGCAAAAGCGTTTCAAACTAATAGCTGCTGTGCTGACAGCACTAATAGTCAGAGCTAGGTAACTAGATAAGTGGGAAGAACGGCTATTAGGAACGGATTCCTAAAACGTTCAGCTGTATAAGTTTAGTTAACGTTTAGTACGATCGGATCCTTAAGATAACTACTACTGATGATACTGAACTACGTACAGATGAGTAAAATTGGCTCTTATTAATATAATTCTTAAGTGTTTTCCTGTTGAGGCAATTTGATCTACTTTCCGTGCTCCTGCTATCCATCAGTCTCCGTAGGAATTATAATTATAGTCTTTGCGAAAGATATAAAAATTTCTTCTACCTTTGACAATCTGTGTTAACTATCAAGTCGGGCACTGATGTATGAAAATGTTTTGACACATAAGATCCTACATTGGGGCGTAGTCCTCGTTTTGCCTGTCGACTCACCGGACTGCCCGTCCCAAAGTGGAGTGTGCAGGCCAGGACGAAAGCATCATAGTTGTAAGTAGAGTAGGTCACAGCCAATTTGTAGAACCAGCCGCATTAACAAACGGCTAGTTGTTTTGTTAAATTACGGAGCAAATATATCACCCGAGTGAATTATCACCTGATGACCCATCACCAAATTTGCTATTTTTCATTGGTCACAAAGCAAACCTAATCAAACCTAAAGATAATTAAAAGACAGTACACCTGAATCCGCCGCATTGCAAAATCCTTTAGGTACCGAGTTTGCAGCATGTAGACGACTCGCGAAGTTGTCTGTTGTAAAGACAGGATTATTGCTTTAATGTTTTTTTTTTATGTGTCGGTTAAATCTTAGGTTATTCTAAGTAACATTTTATGGGTTTATTATCTCATGTTACGAGTTTCCGAGCGAATAAGTAATATAACACGTTGTAGCCTAAACATCGTGCCCAATATTTGAGCAAACTGACACGAAATGTTTATTAGATATCCTTGGTTTATGCAAGGAAGAAACTACGCAGCGACAACCCTACAGCAGAGTTCACAGCAAGGCGCAAGGGTTACAGGACCGATACAAACGCGCGACGCGAACTTGTCTGATTTATAGCACGGATTATTGCTGCGCTCGTTTTAATGTGTTTTGATTTATTGTATGTCTTAGTACTGTTAGGATGGTAGCAACATGTTACAAAGCTTGTGAGAAAATATATTAAATCGTGTGGATTCATTCGTTTATTAGCTAAACAAATGTGACAGGCATTTTTTTAAGACTAAATAGCAGAGCGAAATCAGCGTACTTAATCTAAATGGTCGAAGTACAGGTAGTATTACAGTATAACTTAAGTAATAGTATTACGTACAGTATGACCACTCCCTGCCGCTTTCTCGTGTCGGCCTCATCTCCGCTCTGAGACAAATCTGGGAACAGTTTGTATGGCGCCGCGCCGCCCGCACATACGCTCATTTACGCTCTGCCTTGACGTCATTGTTTATGTAGTAGTAAATGCGACGCCACATTTGCATGGAGAGGCCGGGGTGTGGTAGTTAGTACTATTACTTATTCTATGGTCGAACTGCGGCGGTAGCTTCGTTACTTATTGTGTGGTCGTAAGTAGGGTTATTGTGCGGAAAGTCACGACAGTTATTATAATTTTCTTTGAATAAATTAAAATAGACATTCTGAAATGGATGTGGACATTCTGGGATATGGTTATCCTAAGACATGGGCATTGTGGGATAATACAGCCATTCATCGCAGACTGCAGCTTTCCGGGTGCATTCGCAAATCGAGCACTCAGTTGCGGCATTGATCTGGTCCATACATCTCAGTGGTGATCTACCACGTGGTCAGGTGCCTTCAACTTTTCCCTGGACTACGAGACGCTCTAGAGTCATCACCACGACGAGATACATACATATAGAGAGTAACATATATATAGCATAATATATATATATATATATATCGATGCCTTACAGCCGAAAAGGGATAAGCGCCATTTTTTGGAGAATGGACTTATATATATGGCCAGAATCGTCTTTTTTTTCTGCGTCGTTTGGTCTGGGTTACATGTTTCTAAGTGACACTTTATGTCGCTTAGGCGGTAGTAATAATAGGGTCCTGAGCTAAATTTATTCGCTGTAAACGACAGAAATTTTGAAGTTTTTTTTTTTTTGGTTGTTGATCAAAGAATATTTGAAAACAAAATAACTTATGCTTTTTGGGCTCTCTGTAATATTCAATCAATAGAACGTTAACCTATTTTTGCTGGAAGCAAACATTCAGAAACATACGTTTATGATATTTTGCTTATAAATAATTATTTGTTAAATTCGGGTTAGTATTTTATGCCTGTTCCTTTATAAAATATATTGGTCGTTTATTGTAGTTAGGCCACATTTTTGAGACTTTATTTGGCGTTTAGTATATTTTTCCCGTTTCATAAATAGAAAGCAAAAAGGAGGTTATTACATATAGCCCCTGTAAATATTTAGAATTAGTTTGTCGCTTATCCTTTTTTTTCCTCCCAATAATTAAACGATTCCGGCGGTTAGATAAAAAGGTAGAACTAAAAGTTATCTTTATACCAGTCCATTCTCAACGTCTTTGTCGTTTACCTGTTCAATAATAATTTTCAAATGTCAGTTGTCGGTATCGTTCTATTGAAACTACGGGTCCAAGCGACAACAAGACGAACCTTCAATTATGATAATTCTATTTATAGAACTTATAAAAATATAACTTATTCTTTAGAATAAGTTATATTTTTGTTACACTCCTATAGTTGATACTTTAAAATATTTTATGAATAAAACAAAGAGTTGAGACAAACAATTGTGATATTAACAGTGTACTAATCTTAAGAATACTTGTATATACTTAAATGAACGTTGTAAACATCAATTTCATATTAACTAGCTTTCGCCCGCGACTTCACTCGCGTGACATTCGGGGCAAACACATGTTTACTTATTAATCAATAGAAGTAAAAAGTAAAATTTAGGATAAAATAGTCCAACTAATCTCGTTTTCCCATACAAACTTTGGACCTACGTTTCACCCTCTTAGAGGTAAAATTTAAAAAATCTTTTTAAGTAATTCGTGTCCACTACGTTATATTTTCAAATCGATGCCATTGTCGTAAATCCCAGAAAACCATAGAATCAACACCCATATTGATATTATAACATTTCAACCCCATTGCACCCCTACAGAGTTGTCACGTCGAGTATGTTGAAATAGTTGTTTTTTTCGTAATCCATATACCATAAAAACAATACCTATGACGATTTTCAGACTTTTTCACCACATTTTAGACATTTCAACGCGATCGCACCCCAATAGGAGATAATAGTCACGTTACCGCCCTACGGTTACAATAAATAAGATAAAAACTATCTTAGGTATGTCCTTTCCCGGGACTCCAGGTATCTCTCAACCAAATTTCATCTAAATTGGTCCAGAGATTTAAGCGTGAAGAGGTAACAGACATTCTATCGCATTTATAATATTAGTATGGATTGGCGTTCCGAAAACCCGTAAATACTACACATATATTGATATATAGACATTTCAACCTCATCGCACCTCAATAGAAGATGATGGACACGTTAGCAACGTTGAATTTTAAAATCGTTGTTATTTTCGTAATCAGCGACCTGATAAACCATACAATACCCATGACAATTTTCAGACATTTTGACCCCCATTTTGACACCCTTTTAGGGGTTGATATTTTCAAATCGATGCCATTTTTGTAATTGACTTCCCAGAAAACCATAGAATCAATACCCATCAATATGGGTATATCAATATAATTATAACATTTTAACCCCACCGTACCCCCCACATGGGTGATTTTAAGTCATGTCGGCTATGTTGGATTATAAAATAGTTGTTGTTTTCGTAATCAGCGACCCGATGAAGCATATAAACAATACCCATGACGATTTTCAGACTGTTTCACCCTGTTTTACCGCTTTAGAGGTTGAATTTTGAAAAATCCTGAAACATGTGTTTAGTAATTTATCTATAGAAGTACTCGTGTAAAGTTTCGGATAAAATAGTCCAACTAATCTTGTTTCCCCATACAAACTTTGGACCCCCGTTTCACCCCCTTAGGGGAAGAATTTTAAAAAATCTTTTCTTAGTGCACCCCTAGACATCATAAGGAACCTACTTGCAAAATTTGCAATCTCTAGACCCAGCGGTTTGGGCTGTGCGTTGATATATAAGTCAGTCAGTCAGTTGCTTCTTATATATATTTAGATAGATAAATGAAAATTGATTTCGACTAGATATTTCAATTGTGATAATTCTAAGTTGATTTGATCTCGGGTACTTATGACCGTAACAAGAGCGTTTATTACAAACAATTGTTATTAAGTATTACCTATTATATTTTAGTATGTGGCATTCATTTCTGTGTCAATTAAAGACTGATTTGATTCATTTTTTTTTTCATTTTTAGTACCCCTAGGGCGAACCTGAAATCTTTTCTACTCGAAAAAATATTTTTTAAGAAGAAACACATCGAAAGAGTTTTCTAATAAGCAAATTATTCCTATTAAAAAAATCTACTTAAACAATTTCGCATTCAGTAAATTTTCATTTGATAGCTGGTTATACCATATTTCCTCAATTTTATTTTCAATAATCACACACTTGTGCTATTTTAGTTCAATTATAATGAAACATGAGGTGTAGTTATATCATTTTTGCTGGAAGCGAATAATTCTTGTATTTTCATTTACGACATTTTGCCTGTTTGTGAAATGAGATCATTTGAGGATTACCGACAGTAAATAGGGGTTGCAAGTTGAATTATAAAAAAATAACACTGTAATTCAATAGATAGTATGTTAAATACAAGATAAACACATTTCCAGCCTCTCGGGAACTAAACTGTAGTTTTTATGAATTTTTTTCAAAAATTTTTAACTTTAAATCACTCTCCTGTAAAGTTTGAAATATGTCGCTTATCCCTTTTCGGCTGTAAGGCATCGATATATATATCACTAGCTGACCCGGCGAACTTTGTACCGCCTAATTGTCAATGAATGTCGTGGTATACATATTAGTTGAACAAAATTTATGATGTCTTGAAATTAATATAATGAATAATAGAAAATAATAGAGAAGCACGATGGCGTCATTGCACGTGTCAGTCTAATTGTACACGCAAGTTAAGCAACGTCAACCGTAGCCTGTCCATGGATGAGTTTATATTATCTCGAGCTCCTCCGTGCTTCGGAAGGTACGTTAATCCGTCGGTCCCGGTTGTAATCATTAGATTAACTCGAGGTCCTCCGTGCTTCGGAAGGCACGTAAGACGTCGGTCCCGGTTGTTATCATTAGATTATCTCGAGCTCCTCTGTGCTTCGGAAGGCACGTAAGACGTCGGTCCCGGTTGTTATCATTAGATTATCTCGAGCTCCTCCGTGCTTCGGAAGGCACGTAAGACGTCGGTCCCGGTTGTTATCATTAGATTATCTCGAGCTCCTCTGTGCTTCGGAAGGCACGTAAGACGTCGGTCCCGGTTGTTATCATTAGATTATCTCGAGCTCCTCCGTGCTTCGGAAGGCACGTAAGACGTCGGTCCCGGTTGTTATCATTAGATTATCTCGAGCTCCTCCGTGCTTCGGAAGGCACGTAAGACGTCGGTCCCGGTTGTTATCATTAGATTATCTCGAGCTCCTCCGTGCTTCGGAAGGCACGTAAGACGTCGGTCCCAGTTGTTATCATTCGATTATCTCGAGCTCCTCCGTGCTTCGGAAGGCACGTAAGACGTCGGTCCCGGTTGTTATCATTAGATTATCTCGAGCTCCTCTGTGCTTCGGAAGGCACGTAAGCCGTCGGTCCCGGTTGTTATCATTAGATTATCTCGAGCTCCTCCGTGCTTCGGAAGGCACGTTAAGCCGTCGGTCCTGGTTGTTATCATTAGATGGCAGTCGTTAAGCCAAGTGGCCTTTAGGCGGCTTGAAATTACTGGCGTCCGCCAACTCGCAGTTGAGCAGTGTGGTGGAGTATGCTCGAAACATATTCAGTTGAAGGAAGACCCGTATTTAATATTACCCAGCAGTGGGTAAATATTACCCAGCAGTGGGTAAATATTAAGTTCAGTATTTTACTATGTCACAAAATAAAGTACCATGACACTTGACAACCAATTAATATTCATTTTCAAGCATTCATTCATAAACAATTTTCAAAACAACAACGGACAACTTTCGCGACGTAAAAGTTAGACCAATCGATTTGACATTTAATTGAAAATCAATAAATATCCCAATCCGTTTTCAAATTTAATTTTTCGACAATTTTGTCAATGTTTTAATACTTATTATCCTATACCCACATTTCTGAACGCACGCATACATTTGACGTACGCACGTTAACGTCACGTATGACAGGTCCGACATCCACGATCATTTTGTATGGAAAAATGATTTTTCTTTTATTTTATTTTTTTCGTAAATTTTCCAATGTTTTTAATAGTTATTTTGCTATTCTGGACGGAGACAAATCCAACAAATCAAAAACCATGGCAATCGGTCCAGCCGTTCTCGAGTTATAAGTGTTGTAACAAACACGACTTTCTTTTATATAATAGGTCGGGGAAAAAGTCTTTTCGCATTATAGTATGTACGAACTTGTAATAAAATCTCTTTGGTTATACCATTTGTATCTAGCAGGTTTTGATATCTATAAATAGTTTAAATTTTAAAAAAGATAATTCCAAATTCAAATTAGGTAAATGTGTGATTTTCATTTGTTTTTTTTACTGTCAAGATGAGTGAATCTAATGAAGAAATTCGATACATTTTAAAATTTTACTACAAAAAAGGTAAAAATTCAACGCAAGCTGCGAAAAAAATTTGTGATTATTATGGACCTAGTGCAGTGTCTGTGAGAGTAGCACAAATTTGGTTTAAGCGTTTTCAATCCGGAAATTTTGATGTCAAAGATGCACGTCGCTCTGGTCGCCCTGTTACGGATAAAATGGATGCCATTTCTGAAAAAGTGAAGCAAGATCGGCATATCAGTAGTTACGACATAGCTGAAGAACTAGGAATTGACCACGTACCAGTTTTGGCGCATAAAAAGGTCGTGGTCAAAGACCGGCCAGGCTTCAGAGACTCTGGCGAAACCCGGGTTAACCCGCAACAAGGTGATGCTGTGTGTATGGTGGGATCGGAAGGGAAGATATTCATTATGAGCTGTTACCGCCAGGCAGGACTATCGATTCTGAACTCTACTGTGAACAACTGATGAGATTAAAGCAAAAAGTTGAGAGAAAGCGGCCGGAATTAATTAATAGAAGGGGTGTGATTTTTCATCATGATAACGCTAAACCTCACACATCTTTAGCCACTCAGCAAAAATTAAGAGAGTTTGACTGGGAGGTGTTAATGCATCCGCCATATAGTCCTGACCTTGCACCTTCTGATTTCCACCTGTTTCGGTCTCTTAAGAATTCTTTAGGCAATGTCAGGTTAACATCACGAGAAGACTGCCAAAACCACTTGTCGCGGTTTTTTGAACAGAAGTCCCAAAATTTCTATAGTAATGGGATCATGTCTCTACCTACAAGATGACAAAAAGTTATCGAACATAATGGCACCTACATACTTTAGTTAAATGTAAATAAACTTTATTAAAAAATGTTTTGAATTTTCATATAAAATACGAAAAGACTTTTTCCCCAACCTAATATATAGATTATATTATCTGCGGTAAGACGAAACCAGACGGAATTTTATTATTTTGTTTCACCTATCAAATTTTGACCCTTAGTATAGGAGCTCGATGGCGTCCTTGCGCATGTTAGTCTTAGAACAGGCAATTTGTCTACACTATGTTCTTTGCATGCTTGCGCCACCAGTTAGTTCATGCAAACTGCTTCCAGCCGGCACACACTAGGTACCGTTAGTATTACATATACATACGACTGCCGTGGCATCAAGTGTAAATCAAATTGCCTGTAAATTTGACAAAATAACACCCGAATCAATTAAATAATCTTAGAACAGTTAGAACCAATAAAAGGAAGACTGACCCTAGCCTATGTATGGGGGTATGGGTTTGTTTAGTCGAACTCCTCAGTAATCCCCGGCGTCCATATCACCATTCACCACTAGGGTCCGTTCAAATAAACCGGCTCGGAGAGGAGAGCAGATTTTGAATTCGTTTAAAATAGAGCTATGACATTAGCATAAGGTTTACTGTAAAAATCCACATCAGCCCTGGTGCATTCTCATATAACAAAAGAAGTGAATTTAAAAAATATACCTAATTATTATTATTTAAATAGTTGTCTTGCCAACTTGCCAGATATTTTGAAAAATGGAAAAATTCACCTGCCCCCCCAACCTGCACTGTGACTCACGCAGTACATTATAAGATGCAAAAATTCGTCAGCAACACAAACCTTCCTGGTAGCTCAGTTGGAAGAGCACTCGACCGGTCATCGAGAGGTCGTGGGTTCAAATCCCACCTAGAGGGGAGCAGGTGAATTTTTCCATTTTTTCAAAATAAACCTTATGCCAGTGACCCCAAAACTCTATTTTAAACGCCACCAAAATCTGCTCTCGTCTCCGAACCGGTCTGTGCGGACGGACCCTTAGATGGTGAAGTCACAAAATATAGAAAGTAGCCAAGTTAGTGACCTTTAGACGGCTTCAAAACACTGGCCTTCGGCATTGCCTGCTATTTATTTAAATCTCTTCGATTGAGAGGAGACCCGTATTCGGCCTTTGTTTATTAAGGTTTTGACAAAAAACGTTTCAGGAAAACCCATTGAGTGAAACCGAATTCAGAGGTTATTTTTTAATTTTTATGCCTATTTTGAGAGTCTATCCTGTAGAGATACTCAGAGCATAGCACTTTCTATCACAGTGTTCCGCAAACTAGGTACATCTAGGAAAACAAAAATTTTTGAAGCTACACACATAAATGAAAAATAAATAAATAAAATAAATTTGTCATGTCTTTGTGTCGTAAGTCATCACTGGCAGCCGAAGACTTTCGATATGAAACATTCGACGTATATCGAACACACACTTAAATTAGGTTCAATTAAAACCAAACGCAATATGGCAATAGTTTTATTTATTTTAACAAAATTTTAACAATATTTATATTAGTACTAGCGGACCCAACAGACGTTGTCCTGCAGCGCCATCTACCGGGCTGATTTGTGAATCTAAACCATCCAGGGCGCCACCCAAACGCATACAAAAAAAATCATTCATATTTGTCGAGCCGTTTAGGAGTTCAGTAACATACACACGTACAGTAGAATATTATATATAAAGATATATTAGTATTAGGAATCGTATGTGAACAGTATTTCAATATCTTGTATTGTTTAGAATTAATCGAGTGAGATCGCTTGTACCCTGTTATGCAGAACAGATCCAACCGACAAACTATGCCAAATTGAGAGATAAGCATAGCGGTTCTGGGGTGTAAGTGGTTCATCAACATCTTTGAACCAAAGCCAACTTCACCTGCACGTGGTGCACCCTGCTGAGTGACAAACGAAGCTCTGGCGAAAAGAGAGGTAGGGAGCGTAATTGTAAGCTACCCGACTGGGGAATGTACCTCCACCTCACAGAATACCGCAGCCAAATAACAATTCCCTTGAGGAATGTTGTATTCCTGCGAGTGAGTGAGGTCACCAGAAAGAAAGGAAGGAGATGCTGCGTTGGCAGCGGGGGTGGCGGCGCGTGAGCAATATTTTATGTTGCAAGCGTTAATATGGCTACGGTAACCGCTTCACATCAGGCGGCCGGGCCGTATGCTTATCTGCCACCCAAAGTAGTATAATAAAAAAAAAAAAAAAAAAAATAGCGAGAAACATTGAAAGATATACATACTTCAATTCGAGTTTTATATATTCGCAACAGATTCTAGCAGTTTGCTGACATATGCTTCCCAAAACTTATACTGCGTGATATTGTTACTCCTATTAAACTTTAAATAGCTTTAACTTAAAGGTAACAAAATGTCGATTGGATCTATTCTGCATAACAGGGTCCACTTATCGTTTCCACCTTGTATATGGCACTTAGTTCATTAATCACTGATTTGTGTGGCCAGTTTATTTTTAAGCTGCAAAGTAATGTGTCTATATTGTTCATACTGGCCCTAACCACACTCCGGCCACTCCATACAAATGTCGCGTCGTTTATTAATACATAAGCAATAGCGTCTGTGCAGAGCGTGAATGAGCGTGTGTGCGTGCCATACAAACTGTTCCAGATATGTTTTGGAGGGGAGGTGAGGTCGACACGAGAGAGCGGCAGGGAGTGGCCATACTGTACGTAGTACTATTATTTATACTGTGCCCTAACTGAAAATCTGTGCCGGGTCTGCTACAGATTTCGATTTTTATACTGAGTTGAGAACATTTTGCGACATTACTCAGTGTTATAAATTTACAATGTAAAAATTATGTCTGTTTAACTTGTTTGTATAGTGCCACAATATAAGTAATAGTACTAACGTACAGTATGGCCACTATCTTGCCGCTCTCACTAGTCGACCTCACCTCCCCTCTGAGACCGATGTGGAACCGTTCGCAAGGAATGCCACAACGTACGAATTGACGTCGCTTGTATTTTATTCTCCATTCAGTTTATAATAAAAGATGGGAGTTACTTGTGCAGTAGACGGATGTCTCAACACATGGAAAGTCAAAAAGAAAATTTTATTCGTTTCCTTTGGATGAAATAAGGTACAGATTTTTTTTATAAATTAGGTACCTAAAAGCATGTGGCAGCCATAGTTTCATCATAACTAATTCACGTCTGTCAGAGTAGGATACAAGATACAATTAATACGAAATGTGAAAAGGATAGCATTATAGCAGATTTATTTTAAGTCTCAAAGAGCGCATGAGTGCGCAAGTGACAGTGCTGTCACTTGAGTTATGGTGGTTTATTGTTTATGTTTACAATTTTCTTATTTACATTTCAATGTTTATTGTGCGTGATGTCACCTGTGGTATTAGTTTTAAGTTACGTTTGTTCCATGTGAATATAAAAATGAAATGCATTACGCATGCAGTTATATGAATAGTAAAAAGCTACAATTATGTAGTGAGAATGAAATGGTTATGGTTGGACCGTTACTATGAACCAGTGTTCGAAAGCCGGACATTCGATTTAGTGGTGATTAGAAAACATAAAATTTTGGTCTTGATCTACTTGAAAAATACTTGATCAGTAGCCGCTGACATTCATGTCTTCTTGCGGTACCTGTCCACTACTAGAGGTTGCCAGCATATCTCTCCTTATCTCTTGCCAGGCAACACAGTTCTAAGTTGGCAATAAAATATCCACTCTCTGATATTCCGAGATACGACTTCTTCCTCCTTCAGACATCTCTTTTCCCTTTCATTACATTCATGTATATTTATATAACAAAAAGCATATTGTCTATTCTCTTTGTTTTTGTAATTCCACGAATGACTAGCAATAATTACTTTGGCTCCAAGGTCGCGGGTTCGATCCCCGTACAAGTCAAACATTTGTGTGATTGAACATGTCTGTTTGTCTTGGTCTGGGTGTTTTCTATGTATTATAAGTATGTATTTACAAAAAAAAATTGGTTGCCTGTAAAGTCGGTATACGGGCGAAAGTTTTACGTGACAACGACTTTGAGTGGTAAAATGTTTTCGAGTGGAAGGGACGCATGCCTTTCACTTTTTATGTCTGTCTCTCTCGCTCTTAGAAGGGACGCGTGCCTCTCACTCGCTCTCATTGTGAGCGCATAACGTGAGCGCGTTTCTTGAAGTGTCACCCGGCTAACCAATTTATAAGACGTTGTCACGTCAAAAATATTTAATTAAGTATATTTGTCAGTGGTCTAGTATCCATAGTACAAGAATTGCGCTTAATTTGGGACTAGAAGCGCTATTGGGACTTGAAGAATTGTCGTATTGTTTTATTCTCTCAAATTTATTATCATTATCTCTGAATATTATTCGACTGGATTCAATACCGCGAGTGTTACTGGCGTGTTTGTTATTTCATTTCAGCAGTCGCTGACAATCGTAACCATTTGCTTACAAAGTGCATAACGTATTTAAACTACACCCTTCTTTATTAAATCTCTATTACGTACGATCCAGCGGTAATACATGAGACATTACAATACAACGCAGTTGCCGTACAATGTTGCGATAGAACGAAGGACGCGTCTGAGTATTCGTCCAGATGAAGATCTCCGTTTGAGATCGAAACTGGTCTGCTTTCTAGTTGAAGAAACGGGGGAATGGCCCGTTTAATTTAATTAATTACTAACGCATTAATCTTGTTCTCTTCAGTAGCGTTTCTGACAATTTACAGTAATTACTGACGCAATTATCTTAATCTTTTTTTCATACGCCGCTGACACTTTTCACAACAATCAGCATAAGGTAAGTGATTCATCTTTATATTGTTCAATTGGATATGGTAAAGCAGCAATTACTGACGCATCAATCTTAATCAGTGTTTCAGTCGTTGCTGACAGTTCTAACAACTTACAATCGGCATAACGTAAATGACTCATCCATATATTATTCAACTGGATATGGTAAGGCAGGAATAACCGACACATCAATCTTAGTCAGTTTTTTTTCAGTCTTGCTGACAGTTGTAACAGCTTACAATCGGCATAACGTAAGTGATTCATCCATATATTATTAAATTGGATATGGTGAAGCAGGAATGACTGACGTGTCAATCTTGATCAATTTCTCAGTGGCCGCTGACAGTTCTGAAAGCTTACTGGCAATCGGCATAACGTATGTATGTACCCACTCTTCTGTACTTCTCTTACCAGTTACTTCTGAGAGTAATCTTGTAAGATCATTCTTAACAAGTGACAACTCCTTTAGTAATCTGGAAAATAGAGATTGAGATTTAGGCTGGCTGCACATTACTATCGTTTAAACAATGAAATGTATGGTATGTTTTTTATACTACGTCGGATGGCAGAGACACATGTAGCCATATTAACGCTCGCAACATATCGCGCCACCACGCCCGCTGCCAACGCAGCGACTCCTTTTGACCTGGTAACCTGACTCACTCGCAGAAACACAACAACCCTCAAGGGAATTGTTATTTATTTATTATATTGCCTGCGGTATTCTGTGAGGCGTAAGTACTTCCCCAGTCGGATAACTTACAAATACACTGTACCCTACCTATCTTTCGCTGGTCGGCAGAGTGCACCACGTGCAGGCGAGGTAGGCTTTGGCTATAAAGATAGTGTGTGAGTGTAGCAAATTTGGGGTATTAGTGGTGAGCCACTAACACCCCAAATTTGGCAAATATATAAGTAATATATAGTTCTGAATTAACACAGAATACTTTTATCCAGAAAGCAAATTCTCGTAACTTTTCTACAATGGCTGATTAAAAGTTGACCGAATCGAGAGTGAATTGTGAATTGACTAAAATTGTATACTTAATTTCATTAATTAAACAATTCTTATTGTTGGCAAAGTAACATTCTTAGTATGTTTAATTTTCGGTCATATTACGATTTTTTTTTTAAATTAAACTTTGAAGTTTCATATTGTGATACGCGAATACCAAATGTGACATTGGTAAGATCGAGACTGGATCGGAACTGAATTTTGACTACTTTTTTTATACTACTACGTCGAGTCGCAGACAAGCATACGGCCCGCCTGATATGAAGCGATTACCGAAGCCATATTAACGCTAGCAAAGTAAAATATCGCTCGCGCGCCGCCACCCCCACTGGCAGCGCAGCATCTCCTTCCTTTCTGGTGACCTCACTCACTCGCAGGAACAAAACAACTCTCAAGGGAATTGTTATTTTGCTGCGGTATTCTGTGAGGTGGAGGTACATTCTCTAGTCGGGTAGCTTACAATTACGCTCCCTACCTTTCCTTTCGCCAGAGCGTCGTTTGTCAGTCTGCAGGGTGCACCGCGTGCAGGTGAAGTTGGCTTTGGTTCAAAGATGTTGATGAACCACTTACACCCTACACGGCTACATTTTAATTACGAGAATTGCCCCCCAGGTATTGTGTTCACACGGGACAAAGCAATGGGTAGAATCTAGCGGATGATAAAATCCAATAAAACTGGTCTGCAAATCCTTACTCTTTCGCCATATCATGGATCCTCTGAATCTTGGCCGGATTTATGTATTTCCGTTCTAACTGCCACGGTGTACACCAATTTGTTACTCTGAAACATACACATTACATTTAGTTTGAGTTCAAAATGGAAGGTATATAATAAATATTAATAATTGACGAGCTCGGTGGTCGAATGGTTAGCAACGGCCACTTTGACTCCGAGCTCGCGGGTTCGATCCCCGCACAAGCCAAACATTTGTGTGCATGAACATGTCTGTTTGTCTTGGTCTGGGTGTTTTCTATGTATTATAAGTATGTATTTACAAAAAAAAATGTAATAAGTACATTTCATCAGTTGTCTAGTACCCATAGTACAAGCTTTACGCTTAGTTTGGGACTAGATGGCGCTGTGTAAAATTGACCAGAAATATTTATAGTTTGAGTTCAAAATGGAAGGTATATAATAAATAAATAATAAAATAAATAAATATATATTCCTGGACATTACACACTGCAATCTAGTCCCAAACTAAGCAAAGTTTGTACTATGGGTACTTAATAGTAGACTAAGCAAAGTTTGTACTATGGGTACTTAATTTAGAGCCTGAGCGTTAGCGAGGGCTCTAATCTAACAGGCACGAGGGCAACATAAATTACTTAAGGCGAGGTGCATAATCTGCTTTTCTTTCAACTAATACCTATAGGAATAGTAGATAAAAGAAACTCATATCAAACAGTTAAAATAGAAGTTTAATTATTGAAATTAAAAGTTATGTTTGAGCAATTATTAAACGTAAGGATAAGAGTTTTCTATAACACTGTCGGCTTCATTTAGAATGTTTTCTGGAGTTAATGTGTCGCTAGATGATTCCATTTTAATTCGAAGCCGAAGCACTCAAAATCAGATAGTATCACACTTTTATCGTTTCCAAAAATATTGTCAAGCAAAATTAACAAAGTTCCCGCCAAATCACTTTTTTAAATTTCTTTCATTTTTAACTCAGAGTTAGCAGCAATCATTTTTAGGGTTCCGAACCTCAAAAGGAAAAACGGAACCCTTATAAGATCACTTTGTTGTCCGTCTGTCTGTCTGTCTGTCTGTCTGTCTGTCTGTCTGTCTGTCTGTCTGTCTGTCTGTCAAGAATTTATATTTCGAGAATGCGTGGAGGTATCAAGCTGAAATTTGAACTGTATACTCAGGTCTACGGTCCCATGAAGTTAAAAAAAAATCAAACTGCTAAGTTTACATAGAAAAAAGTTACGGCCGTTTATTCAGCAAAAAACGCATATTTCGACACACTCAAGGGAATCAAAACCTATAGGGTACTTCCCGTTGACCTAGAACTATGAAATTTGGCAAGTAACATCGTTATAGACTACAAGTACAGGAATAAATCTCAAATCTATACATTTGTAAATAGATCTTAAAAAATAGGGGGTCTATATTTTTTATAGGGTGTCGAAATTTCAAATTGAAACTACTAGTTCAAATGGGGTATCATATGAAAGGGCTTGATGTACACATTGCAAAATATATTTTATTTATTTTTTTCGACGCATTATTTCTTATTTATAATGAAAAATATCAAATTTAATAATGATACTACGTACCTACGGAACCCTCGGTGGGCGAGTCCGACTCGCACTTGTCCGGTTTTTTTTAAATTTGGAACAAGTAGGATAGAAACGAATAATACGTACGAAAAATAAGTATTGATATCGGCTGGCTGAATAGAGCTAATCCATTGAGATTGGCACCTTTTGGTGCGATTAAAAAAAACTGTGCAATAATGAAATTTCATACATTTTTATTGCTCTAGAGCATTAAAGACTCGTTTTGTACTGAGTTTTTAGTGTGATTGTGATGAAATTAAAGCATAGTTGGAAGAAAACGAATAATACGTACGAAAAAAAAAGTATTGATATCGGAGGGAATTGTTATTTGGCTGCGGTATTCTGTGAGGTGGAGGTACTTCCCCAGTCGGGCAGCTTAAAAAATACGCTATGCCCTACCTCTCTTTTCGCCAGAGCCTCGTTTGTCAGTCAGCAGGGTGCACCACGTGCAGGTGAGGTTGGCTTTGGTTCAAAGATGTAATTTGAGAAAAGATGTAGTTTCAGAAAAACGATTTTTACAACAAACTCATCAATACAAAATTTGATCTTTAATCTTTTACACTAGAGCAGAAGTTCGAAACCGGTGGTCCGCGGACCACAGTGGTGCGTGAAAGGTATATTATGGCTCGTGATACAAATTTCTTATAAAATATATTGAATGTCGAGTTTAATAATGGATTTATATGACACTCGGGGACACTCTACACCCTACAAAAAAAAAACCTCTTAATGGTCCGCGAATAAAATAAAAAAAACCGGCCAAGTTCGAGTTGGACTCGCGCACGAAGGGTTCCGTACCATTATCTATAAAAACGGCAAATAAATCACGTTTGTTGTATGGGAGCCCCCTTTAATATTTTATTTATTCTATTTTTTAGTATTTTTTGTTATAGCGGCAACAGAAATACATCATTTGTGAAAATTTCAACTGTCTAACTATCACGGTTCATTAGATACCCTGGTGACAGACGGCCGGACGGACGGACGGACTAGAGGGTCAAGGAGGTTTACTTACAGGCCACTATCCAGGAAGGCTCGACAGTTATCCCTGTGAGCTAGGAAGTACCGGATACATTGAGCCAGCTCCATTCCCGGCCAATCTTCGGAGGGTAGATCTTCACTCATTAACAGTACTAGAAACAAGTTATAATTATTTAATTATACACATATATCATCATCAGGTCCATATTAGTCTCCACTACAGGAGCACGACCCTCTCTCGTCCGTCCTAGACGGAAAGAGGATTTGGGCAACACTCCCCACGCTGGCCAGACGGGTTGGGGAGGCCTGATCGATGTGTTATAATGTATTTCCCTTAGTCGCCTTGTACGACATCCACGGGAAGAAACGGAGTGATTCTATTCTGCCGGAAACCACACGGCCAACGTAATCAATAAATAAATATTTCTGCACAATTTACACAGCGCCATCAAGTCCCAAATTAAGCGCAAAGCTTGTGTTATGGGTACTAGATAACTGATAAATGTACTTAAATACATTTTTTTTTGTAAACACATACTTATAATACATAGAAAACACCCAGACCAAGACAAACAGACATGTTCATGCACACAAATGTTTGTCTTGTGCGGGAATCGAACCCGCGAACTCGGAGTCAAAGTGGCCATTGCTAACCATTCGACCACCGAGCTCGTCAATAAATGTATACACATATATACGTTTGCGTAAAGCCCACGATATGAGACCCGTATCCCAGCAGTGGGATGAATAAAGGTTGACCACGATACATGTATTTGTGATCGACTCTTTTGATTTTTTTATACTACGTCGGGTGGCAGACAAGCATACGGCCCGCCTGATGTGAAGCGGTTACCGTAGCCATATTAACGCTCGCAACATAACATATCGCTCGCGCGCCAACACCCCCGCTGCCAACGCAGCATCTCCTTCCTTTCTGGTGACCTCACTCACTCGCAGAAACACAACAACCAACAAGGGAATTGTTATTTGGCTGCAGTATTCTGTGAGGTGGAGGTAAATTCCCCAGTCGGGTAGCTTGCAATTACGCTCCCTACATCTCTTTTCGCCTGAGCTTCGTTGTCAGTTAGCAGGGTGCACCGCGTGCAGGTGAAGTTGGCTCTGGTTCAATCGATGTTGATGAACCACTTATACCCAAATATGATTGAATTTTGGATACATGTATTTGTGATCGCCACTTTTGATACCCTTGTACTGTTTTTTTACAACCCTATCTCTTTAGGCTTTTAATGCCTTATCTGCCATATTGCTGTCTCTTACATTGCTAAGAGGGGAAGTCAAATTTCGAAAGCTATTTACTCCTACTAATTTCTTCTGATTAAATTCGTTGTGAGTTCCAAGGCAGCCGTAGTTATACACCCGGGAGTGCAATGGACTTCACTGTTCATTGCCTTTTTTGTCGGTCGCCGCTGTTAATCCTGGCTACACAGGAGAAACAGTGGTGGAAATGTGTGATGGGCTGTACACTACTCGGCGGGTTTTAACGAAAAAAAAACATCCACACGCAAGTGACAGCGACAAAAAAATCCACTATTGCGTTTTTTTTTATTAATCTCAAAGTAAATAATTACCATTTGGTGTGTCATTAGTTTTAGTCAGTATTTTAAGGCAGCTTGCTAAGCTGGGCAGAGAAACTGGCATGAGTTCACACAGCGTGGCGTAGTGGTCGTATCTGAGGACAATATTAACTTTTGAGATAAGTACAAGTACAGGAGGAAGCTCCACTAGATTTGGAGTAGTGTGACAATGCTTGGAACATTTCTGAAGTGAAAACTTCTTCAGCGGCTTTTGTGCACTTTTTGGGATGGGTAAAAAATGTTAAACTCGCGTCAGGACACGTGTCCTGATCGAAAATTCGTAAGACGGAGGGAGAGTAGACCGCCGGCGCAGCGTAGGAGAGAAAGTAATATCCCCCTCTCTTTCTACCGCGCGGCGAAAATGTATGCTTGCTCCTGCTGTTTATTTTTAATGTAATATAAATTGTCATGTTTGTGTACGATAGCGCAATAAATGAATATTGTATTTTACCACATAAATGATAGTACTGTTATACTGATAAATAAAGCAATTCGTGCGAAATTATTCCCTAACCAAAATATTCATTCAAATTCCAAAATATTCAAAAATGCACAATGTTAATGTTCAAGTTTTCACTTCTGCCGGCACTCCAGGAGGGTAAACCGTTTTTTTTTTATACTACATCTGGTGGCAAAGCCGCCTACGACCTGCCTGATGTCAAGCGATTACCGATTCTAATGTAAGCAATACCGTAGCCCATAGACACAAAATAAAGTACAATTACACCAATAAAATTAGATTTTCAAGTTTTCAACGAGCTCGGCGGTCGAAAGGCTAGCAATGGCTATTGCGATTCTGAGGTCGCGTGTTCGATTCCCGCAGAAGACAACACATTTTGTGTGCATGAGGATATCTGTTTGTCTTGGTCTGTGTGTTTTCTATGTATTTACAAAAAATATATATATACATAATTAAGTAAATTTATCAGTCATCTAGTAGTCAAGTCCCCAAAATACAAGCTTTGCTTAGTTTGAGGCTAGATGGCGGTGTGTGATTCGACGTCAACCCTTACTTATTCAATTGGGTCAAGCCTCGGCTGGACTCGAAATATGCGTTATCTACCTTTCGGGGGTAAAACGGGTTATATTATTATTTAGGTATTTAATTTCTTATATTTTTTAATATATGTATTACATCTCTTTTCAATAAATGTATTACATCGCTTTATGATGCGCATGCACCGGTGCGCAAAGTTAAGGTGAGGCGTCCCCCTGCTCCTTGGATAACGGAAAGCGTACGTAATGCTATGAGTAAACGCGACAGAGCTTATAAAAAATTTAAAAGACGTAGGTTACCGGAACACTGGGTTAGTTATAAGGCTGCAAGGAATCAGTGTAATCAAATGTGTAGAAATGCAAAACGCCAATATTTCATAGACAATTTAGAAAACTCATCATCATCTAATATTTGGAAATTCCTAAATTCTATGGGTATAGGTAAAGTGCAGAATACACTCCACAACAGTCCTTTTACTCCTGACGAGTTGAACGAGCATTTCACTATGGCTGGTACCATTAATGACTTCGACAAGTCTGAAACCATTGATTCTATTGCTGCCTTACCTCCACTTAATACTGACTCATTTGTTTTTGCCCCAGTCACTGAAGACTACATCAAAAAAGTTATATTGTCCATACATTCAAATGCTGTAGGTTCTGATGAAATAAGCAGAATAATGATCATTTACATATTAAAATATGTACTAACAGTAATAACTCACATAATTAATGCAAGTTTAAGCCAGCATATTTTTCCTTCTCATTGGCGTAATGCTTTTGTACATCTTATTCCTAAAATATCACAACCTAAATTCCTAAACGATATACGTCCTATTTCCATTTTGCCATTTCTGTCCAAAATATTAGAAGCTTCAGTTCAAAAACAACTTTCCGATTATATGCAACAATTTAATCTTTTCGATCCATTTCAATCTGGCTTTAGACAAGGACACAGCACAACAACGACCTTACTAAAGGTAACTGAGGATATACGACTTGGTATGGAAAACACAATGGTAACAATTTTAGTTCTTATAGATTTTTCCAACGCATTTAACACGGTTGATCCAGATATCTTGCTAGCCATTCTGTCATACTATAATGTGTCGTCTTCAGTGACTGATTGGTTTTCATCGTATCTTCGTGGGCGTCGACAGCGTGTGCGTGTCGATCAGACCAGCTCAGAATGGAGAGATGTAGCTGTCGGCGTGCCACAGGGCGGCGTACTCTCTCCTATTTTATTTTCCATATTTATTAGTACACTTTCTAGAATTCTTTCATGTTCGTACCATTTTTATGCTGATGACTTGCAGCTTTATATACAGACAAATGTTTCTGAAATAAATGAAGCTATTACAAAACTTAATTACAATCTCAAATCTATTAGTAAATGGTCTATCAGTTATGGCGTAACAGTAAATCCAAACAAATGTAAAGCAGTCATTGTGGGTAGTACACGACTTGTAAGACAATTAAATTTTGGCTCATTAAAATCTTTAACCTATAATGGAAATGTAATCCCCATCTCTACCAATGCCAGAAATCTTGGCCTACACATTGACTCTAATCTTAATTGGGACACACAAGTTGCTGAGGTCAGCCGAAAGGTCTATGGCTCTTTGCATTACCTAAACCAACTAAAAAATTTTCTTCCCATGAAAACAAAAATAATGCTGGCTCAAAGTCTCATTCTACCTGTCATTGATTATGCTGATGTGTGTTATCTGGACCTAACAGAGGATCATCTGAATAAATTGGACAGACTTTTAAACAGCTGTCTTAGGTTTGTATTTTGTCTGCGCAAATATGACCACATTTCCAAATATCGTTCTCAGCTTAAATGGCTAAATATCAGGCAGCGCAGAAACCTACATGTCCTTTGTTTGCTTTATACTATTTTAAATAGTCCAACTGCTCCCCCTTATCTTAAGTCCCAATTTCAACTATTAAGTTCTAGTCACGATAGGAATCTGCGCTCTTCCAATAGCTTAGTTCTCTCCTTCCCTTCTCACCGTACTGGGTTCTATTCAAATTCTTTTGCCGTCACGGCCGTACGACTCTGGAACACCCTCCCCGACAACATTAGACGTGCACAGTCTCGCGTATCATTTAAAAATCTGGTACATTTGCATTACCTGGATATGTCATGAACAATGGCTACCTCCTCGCTATCTGCACTATTTGATATGTATATGTATGTATGTGTATATGTATGTATATGTGTATATATGTGTGTAAGTATATGTATGTGTATGTATGTATATGCGTATGTTGTTTAAGTTATTTAAAATAAGGCACCCCTCCTACAATAAATCATACATGTCCGAAAGGTAAACTGGTAGACAATGCTTTAGCATTAAGTTCGCCTTTTGTATATAATCATGTAATGGATTGTGTGCAATAAAGAATAAATAAAAAAAAAAAAAAAAAAAATATATTAGTTTACCTGGACCATCCAGTCAAGGCGATGCCGGCAAAATTTATAGTCGGATATTTTGCGATTTCCGCAATCCAAGCCTCGTGGTTGCTCACATATCTGCTCACCGGAGACACTATCTGGAAAAAGGCATATTTTAATTGCATAATAGGCTTGTATCCCTTTTTTTTTCGATTTGTTATTTAAAGACGTCACAATAATATAAATATAGGTGAAATAATTACTTCGATTGCATAAAAACTTCTCGACATATGATAATTTGAAGATCACTATTTTGGACTATCCCGAAAACGCTCCATACAAAACGTTATGACGTCACAACTTGCTAATTCATATGCATTAAATTAGAAATTTGTACGACAGCTATGTTAAATATTGCGTTTATGTAGCCAGTGCCGTAACAAAAGTTATAGTATTTTTTATTGTTTCTACCATGGTAATATTTCATACATTTAAAATGGACTTTCCCACCAAACTTTGATCGAACATAAAACACGTCGGACATAAGTTATTAAAACTTTAAGAACGCAGATCGTTCTAGTTTTATGTATTTTACGTCACTGATAGAGAGTTTTTATAATTTTGTAACATTGGCAACTAGCCTCCTGCAGCGTAGAAGTGTTATATACGCCAATGTCGAGATATCAGGACAAGTGCTCTTTGTAAGTGGGTTGTATTTTTTTTATACCACGTCGGGTGGCAGACAAGCATACGGTCCGCCTGATGTGAAGCAGTTACCGTAGCCATATTAACGCTCGCAACATGAAATATCGCTCGCGCACCGCCACCCCCGCTGCCAACGCAACAACTCCTTTCTGGTGACCTCACTCACTCGCAGGAACACAACAACCCTCAAGGGAATCGTTATTTTGCGAGGTATTCTGTATTTATGTTTGCGAGATATGGTATTCTGTGCCCTACCTCTCTTATTTACGTAGTGACTTTCCATTATCTTTAGATGGCTACGGTAGCCGTTTCACATCAGGAGTGGTAGAGCAATTATGAAATGGGCTTGCTCGACCGGGGAAGTACCTCTCTAGAAGAATATAATAGAAGATCTCTAGTAGAATCTCACAGAATATCGACGTGAAGCAACAATGCGTTTCGTTCGGTGAGTGAGAGATCCGGAAGCCCAACTCCTTCCCTATCCCCTCCTTCCTTCCTTCCCTTCCTCCAACTCCTTAGTGGACAAGGCATTGGTAGCACCCCTTGTGTTACTGATGTCTATAGGCGGCGGTGACCACTTTCCATCAGGTGGCCCACTTGCTTGTTTGTCTACTGTATGACATAAAAAAATAATAAAAAAAATCAGGCGGTACATATAAACATATGTACTTTTTTTTTTTGCCATGTGACATAGTATAAAAAAAATATGATTGTAGACTAGTAAAATTCACCATATATAGATATTTCTGGACAATTTACACAGCGCCATCTAGTCCCAAATTAAGCGCAAAACTTGTGTTATGGGTACTAGACAACTGATAAATGTACTTAAATACATTTTTTTTGTAAATACATATACTTATAATACATAAAAAACCGGACAAGTGCGAGTCGGACTCGCCCACCGAGGGTTCCGTAGGTACGTAATATCATTATTAAATTTGATATTTTTCATTATAAATAAGAAATAATGCGTCGAAAAAAATAAATAAAATATATTTTACAATGTGTACATCAAGCCCTTTCATACGATACCCCATTTGAACTAGTAGTTTCAATTTAAAATTTCGACACCCTATAAAAAAAATAGACCCCCTATTTTTTAAAATCTATTTACAAATGTATAGTTTTGAGATTTATTCCTGTACTTGTAGTCTATGACGATGTTACTTGCCAAATTTCATAGTTCTAGGTCAACGGGAAGTACCCTATAGGTTTTGATTCCCTTGAGTGTGTCGAAATATGCGTTTTTTGATGAATAAACGGCCGTAACTTTTTTCTACGTAAACTTAGCAGTTTGATTTTTTTTTTACTTCATGGGACCGTAGACCTGAGTATACAGTTCAAATTTCAGCTTGATACCTCCACGCATTCTCGACATAGAAATTCTTGACAGACAGACAGACAGACAGACAGACAGACAGACAGACAGACAGACAGACAGACAGACGGACAACAAAGTGATCTTATAAGGGTTCCGTTTTTCCTTTTGAGGTTCGGAACCCTAAAAACACCCAGACCAAGACAAACAGACATATTCATGCACACAAATGTTTGTCTTGGGCGGGAATCGAACCCGCGACCTCGGAGTCAAAGTGGCCATTGCTAACCATTCGACCACCGAGCTCATCAATTGTGGAAGTAGTTCCTTACCTGGTCACTGCCATTGGCGCCTTTGAAAGCAGAAGCTGCCCACACCTTCGGGAACACTCGCTGGTAAGTAGCCCATGTTGTTATACTGAAGTTGAAGTAATGTTGCACATTGTAGTCCCATACCATAGGTTGTACTAACTCGCCGAAATTATAATCTGAAATCCCATAAAAACATCGTAGCATCACTATCCAAGCATAGACGGCACACCATAATTATCATCATCATCAGGTCCATTTTAGTCTCCACTACAGGAGCACGACCCTCTCTCGTCCGTCCTAGATGGAAGGAGGATTTGGCCTACACTCCCCACGCTGGCCAGACGGGTTGGGGAGGCCTGATCGATGTTTTACAATGTATGTCCCTTAGTCGCCTTGTACGACATCCACGGGAAGAGACGGAGTGATTCTATTGTAGTCTGCCGGAAACCACACGACCACACACCATAATTATATATTATATTGTACTAGCGACCCGCCCCGGCTTCGCACGGGTGCAATGCTGATACTAAATGTACTACAGAAGGTCTTTGCGCTTTATCCTATCCAGTCCTTCCCCAGTTATAGGCACACGCCGCCGGCTCCGCGGCCGGTACCGCCACAGCCGTTATGTCCCTGCATTTTAAATGTGTAATATCTTCTAAACTATTCATTTAAATTACATGCTGTGAAGGGCCATATTGATCTATATTAAATGCGCAATGTATTTAAGGTACTTAATTGGATAAGGATTAATTCTGTATTGCTTAAAATCGCTTCGTAAATAAGGCATTATTTCTTGTAAAAAGCAAAGGATAAAATAACGGTTATTGTGTGTTACCACTAAGAGATAGACATATACCATCGCGAACTTTTTTGTAGACCATTTTAAGGTGAACAATATTGTACTACATTATTTTGATCTATCTCATTGGGTTCAGCCAGCGTTTGCAATGAAAGAGCAAAAAAATGTGTTTATTTACGACATCACATTAGAAACCTCTAAATTATCAGTGTTTTTCTACTATGTTATGCATATATTATACATATAAACTTTCCAGTTGAATCACTCTATCTATTAAAAAAAACCGCATCATAATCCGTTGCGTAGTTTCAAAGATTTAAGCATACAAAGGGACATAGGGACAGAGAAAGCGACTTTGTTTTATACTATGTAGTGATTTAACCACATTCATAGCAAAAGCAAATAAACAATTCATTCATATTTTAATTCATGAATGAAAGAAAGAATGAATGATTTAAGGAATGAGTGAATGATTTATAGAATGAATGAAAGATTTAATGAATGAATGAATGATTTAAATAATGAATGAAAGACTTAAAGAAAGAATGAATGATTTAAAGAATGAATGAATATTTATTCATTCTTACTTTCATTGATTCATTAGCCCTTTCGTATGGCCGCATACGTCCCGTATATGCTATAGAAAACAATACCTGCCTAAACAGTGCCTGATGTAAATCGATCGTGGGGGGGGGTGCGAGCCTTACATCTACAGCGATTGTAATAATAAAGGTACAAGAGTCCAACGTGTAAAGCTTCACGAGATCTTGACTGTACAATAAATAAGACTCCCCCCCCCCCCCCCCTTGGCTGTACCCTACCACTTGCTGACTGACGCACGAGGCTCTGGCGATAAAGTGGTATGGCCTACCGTATTTTGTAAGCTGCCCGACGGGGGACTGTATTCCCAACTCACAGAATCATCATCATCAACATCATTATCTACTACTGGATATAAGCCCTCCCCAATGCTTTTCACCAGATACGATCCTCCGCCTTCCGCATCCAGCCGCTTCCAGACGTTTTCTTAAGGTCATCGGACAATCTAGAAGGAGGGCGCCCAACACTTCGTCGTCCTACGCGCGGTCTCCACTCTAATACGTTTTCTTGCGTCCTGTCATCGGAACATCAACGGAATTGTCAACCGCCAAGTAAGCTCAATTATTAACAATTGACAATTTATTACATTGGCCAATTGGTAAATAATGACCAATTTATTACATTGACTTTAACATATATATATAAATAAATTACAATGTAATGCCTGTGGACTAACGTTCCTCAACATGTCGTCCCACATCAGAATAGTCAAATTTGGTCTCAAAGCCTTTATATATAAAGATAGTTTTTGAATGTGCTCTAGGTAAAGTGTTTTCGCTTCACCGCCTAGCATTCTGCTTCGACATTCTGTATTAACACCTGTGTACCAGACCTGGAAAAAAAAAATTGTTGTCTGTAAAGTCGGTTTACGGAGATATATTTTATGTGATAACGTCATAAGAACACATCGGCTGATGGAGTGGGAGAGAGATAGATGCGTTACAAGCCGAACACTTAGGCCGATCGTGCCTCTCTATCGCTTGATCCGCGCTCACGCTTACACGCTCGGCTCTGGCGGAACGTGACAAAGAGTCCTGTTTTTTCGTGCCTGCAGCCGGCGTTCATCGATTTATAAGATGTGAAAGGCCGTGTGGTTTCCGGCAGACTAGAATAGAATCACTCCGTCTCTTCCCGTAGATGTCGTACAAGGTGACTAAGGGAAATACATTATAAAACATCGATCAGGCCTCCCTAACCCGTCTGTCCAGCGTGGGGAGTGTAGGCCAAATCCTCCTTCTGTCTAGGACGGACGAGAGGGTTGTGCTCCTGTAGTGGAGACTAAAATGACCTGATGATGATGATGAATCACGTCAATAAAATATACCTAGATTCGTTAAATCTTTATACATAATCGTACAACTACCTAATAAAAAAATAATATGATACTTAAACAAGGCTTGCGATACAAATCTTTCTAACAAACTTTCACTTCTGAAGCTCTGACGAAAGAGAGGTAGGGTATAGCGTATTTATAAGCAGTCCAATTGGCGAAACAATTCCCTTGAGGGTTGTTGTGTTTCTGCAGGGGAGTGAGTTCACCAGAAAGGAACAAGTTGCTGCGTTGACAGCAACTCCTTCCTAACCATTTCACATCAGGCGGGCCATATGCTTGTCTACCATCAGACGTAGTATAAAAAATTACCGTTTTAGTTTACACCGGAAAGAATACATATCTATAAACATACGGTCGCACTATACCTCATCTCCGCCAATATGAAAATATGTAGCATCAGGCTGGACATCCAGTGTTTGTCGTAACATGGCTTCCACCAACGCTACTGACTCAAGCTTCGAAGGACAGAGAACTGCTGGCGAACTTGACAATTCCCTCAAATGTGTGAACTGTGGGTGCTTGAGGACAAACTCCATGTGCCCTATCGTTTGAATTAATTGTATCTGCAAAACATACATGTTTTAAATACAGAATTAATAGCAATAATCTTAAATAATTACTCTTCTACTCTTCTTATTAACTTTTATAAACATAAAAAAAATATATCTTAATGCAACCTTTTATATTTTTATTATATTCATTAAGAGTCTTACCGCTTCTAAACCATTACTTCTACAAAACTGTAGTAAGTGCTTCACTTCGTCCATGGTGTACATATCGTCCCCTCCACAGCCAGCCACACTGCCAATGTCTACCAAATCCCCAGAGTATGGGAATGTGTCTTCCCATTCTATCAACAGCCCCGTAGCTCCCCATGATTTTGCTTTTAAAATTACCTGAAAATTAGATTAACTTTTTTTTCTTTTTTAGCAACAGTCTCGTAGCTTCTCATGATTTTGCTTTGAAAATTATCTGATTATGATACCCATTTTTATTATTTATAGTAGCTAGTTTATAATCATTTGATTATGATTATAAACTAGCCAAGAATTGCGTGGAATTTAACAAAATGTAAATAAATTTCATGAGTTTTCATTTTGCTTGTGCGGAACCCCAATCCTTATTATGAAATAAGACTAACTTACTCCTTATTATAAAGTCACCTATCTGCTAGTACAAGTTCCGTTAACAGAAGATTACCCAAAATGAAGAATTGTTGTTGATAAAAAAACTGTTAATTTAAAATTACTATTGTGACATTCTGAGCGTACTTAGCCTATATATAATACTAAATAAATAAATATATATAATACTAAATACTGACTTACTTTTTCCAAATAAGTTACAGATAATGGTGCTCCTTTCAAATCTAAATGAACAACCCTAGAAAGAAATAAAAATACATCAGCAAATTCATAATTAGAAACAAAACTTTGTGAGGATGGATGTATGGACGTTTGCGACTATTTCTCGGGTAAACGGCTGTATGTATTTCGATGAAATTTGGTAGACAAACAAATAAAACTTACTTATGCATGATTCCTTTTTATTTTGTAAGCTGATGATTTACGCCAATTATGATTACTCTTATCTTATTATTTTAAACATCCCATTCGTAGTATTTTTATTAAGATTTTTTTGATGCTAATTTTAGTGTAAATAAAAATTTGTTGACTTGACAATAGCTTTGACTAGCTACAAAAACAAATCATGCCAGAATGAGCCTGGCAGGCAATATTAAATTAAAATAATTAAATGACTTGTTCATGACAAATGAAACGACGTTGACTGTCAAAGGCTTCTTTCTTTCTTTGAATCGTTTAGCAATCACTCTGATTGTAATGATTTTGCCATTACCAAGCTCGTGTGTTACAAGGTGTGCTAACAGAATGCAACAGAAAACAACCAGGGAACAAGCAAGACCTAGTCATCTAAGATTCATCAAGTCAAAAAAATAGGTTCTACCGAAATGTACTAATGTATATGATACACGACACTCAAATTAGCTCAAGAATTCATGATTATCTATAACACGTTATAAATAATATGAAACAATAATACAAATTCAAGATATCTTTTACTTATTTTAGTGCCGGTTGGCACTAAGATATGTAAGGCTTTTATGGTACAGTTTATAATAACTGTCTATACATTGTGAAATTATAAATAAATAAAAAGAAAAGTAATTTATTATATAATATATGTAGTTAAAACTTCTGGGAAGTACCTACTGAAAAATATATTGATAACAATCTTCGGAATTACATTGAAGTAAAATTGCATTATCGGTTTTTCTGTTAAGTTATTGAAGAAATAATTTCTGACGATTTTTTTCGGCATATGCCTGAAGCCAGGTCGATGAAATTGTTAACTTAAAATGGCAAAAACAATCTTCGACTGATGAGTGGTTGCCAAAGTGAAAGTGAAACACAAAGAAGAAGAACACATACAAAATTACAAAACAGAAAAACAACGAATGAAAACTTGAATGAAAACAAACAAAACAAACCATCATAACCTAACAAATACAAAACATAGGATCAAAAAATTAAGTGTTACGTACGTTTTGAATATTTCAGCAACAATATATTATTAACAATGCCAATGCAGAGGTTTGTAATTTATTTACAATTTTGTAGAGAACTATTATTTATTACCTACCTATTCGATCAAACAAATTTCACATTACTTGCGTCCAAACTAATAATAAACATAGGGCTTACATCTACCCACATCACAGATTACAATAATTTCTTCTATTTTATACCACGGTGTGGTAAACCCACTGAGGAAGTGCTTCAACTTGAAAAGACCCAGATAAATAACAATGTGTTTGAGGATTGTTGTGTTATGGTGAATCCACACATGCCGCCGGCTTTGCCTCCGGCATTACCGCCGGCTTGTAGGCTGTCATTCGCCTGTGTATATGACTGTACTGTACATGACACGTCCTTTAGCCATTAAGACTATTTGCTACTAGGTCATATTGCTAATAAGACGAGTTGCTTATAGGTCCTTTTGCTTTTAGGATGTTGTGCTCATAGGGCGTTTTACTTTAATGTCCTTATGATACGAAAGGGTCTTCACGTTGTCTTACTGCGCGTGCCGCAGGAAAAGCCGCGCGTGCCGACGGCCTGGCCGCCGTCTTGGCAGCCGGCCGTGCCGCTGCTCATGTGTGGATACACCATTAGACGAAGTCTTTGTCGGCGAGATTACCCGGTTGCTTGGTTGTCACCTAAGGTGGTTTAAAAAAAACTACTTACTGTCAATAGACAGTAGTAGTTTAAAGATCAATAGATCTTTACTTACTATCTATATAGGATAGAAATCTATTGATCTTTAAACTACTTGCCATTTCTAAACTCTAGTAACCAGGACAAGATGCATGAAAACTCCGGATTCTGAATCCTAAAATCTGGACATATCATCAGTGTCGGTTATTTAAAGCATGGAGCGGGCGAAGTTTTAACCTCGGACTACAAATCAATACCTCCAAGGAACACTACGCCTAAAATTTAGATAGTTTTCTTTTTTTGTCTAAATCGATTCATCATCATCATCATCAGGTCATTTTAGTCTCCACTACAGGAGCACGACCCTCTCACGTCCGTCCCAGACAGAAGGACGATTTGGCCTACACTCCCCATGCCGGCCAGACGGGTTGGGGAGGTCTGATCGATGTTTTATAATGATTTCCCTTAGTCGCCTTGCACGACATCCATGGGAAGAGACAGAGTGATTCTATTCTAGTCTGCCGGAAACCACACGGCAAAAAAAAAAATATTCATTACTTCAGTAATAATATTATGCTACCTGAATTTTATTTATAAAAGACACACAGACACAACAAAATCAACAAATACAAACCACTAAGTAAATGTATGACTCATATTAGTGGTGTGTATCTGGATGTGTATGTTTCGAGTTGGCATAATGTTCATTGGAGGTATTGAAATGAAACCCCACCTGGACGCTCCACGGACGCCCTCCAAAGTAGCACATATCCAGGAAAACCCTGACAGATGGCAACCATATATCTATAGATCTGCAAAAATGTAATGATTAATAATTTATTAGGTTTTTTCTTTTCTTAGGATTGTACATCTGGATTTTAAAGGAGCTCCTCCGAAGATTGGTTTCTTGGAAAAGGTAGGTAAAATAAAATAGATGGTGTTATCATTATTCCAATAAAGGGTGAATACACTGACATATACCACAGTTCCAACCCGCAGTTGAGCAGCGTGGTGGAGTATGGTCTAAACAGTGTGATGATTATGGGTTGATGCCGAAGACCACAGTTTGGTACATTAGGAGGACTTAATGCCAGTTGACTGTTGGAATTGCAGATTCATATATGCTGTATCAAAAAATAAACTATGAGAAATAACTTAAAATTAGTATAGTCAACCCTTATTCATCTCACTACGATGATAGGAGTCTCCCTTCACTTGAAGGGGTTTTGAGTACACTCCACCACTCTGCTTAACTACAGATTGGCGGAGGCCAATGTTTTCAAGCCGCTTAAAGGCCACTTAATTGACTTAACGACTGTCATTTGTAATGACAACAGCCGGAACCGACGGCTTAACGTGCCCTCTGAAGCACGGAGGAGCTTGAGATAAGTAAACCCATCTATGGAATGGGTATGGTTGACATTCCTTAACTTGCATGTTCGATTAGACTGACATACGCAATAATGCCACCAAGCTTCTCAAATTAGTATAATACATCATCATCTCAGCCATTTAAAGTCCACGCTGGACATAGGCCTGCCCTCTAGATCTCCAATAAGACCGGTTGGAAACGGCATGCATCCAGCGCGATCCTACGGTCTTAATGAGGTTGTCTGTCCACCTTGTGGGTGGACATCCTATGCTGCGCTTGCCGGTACGTGGTCTCCACTCGAGAACTTTTCGACCCCAGTGGTCATCCGTCCTCCGTGCTATGTGCCCTGCCCACTGCCACTTCAACTTGCTAATCCTCTGGGCTATGTCGGTAACCTTGGTTCTTCTACGGATCTTCTCAATTCTGATTCGATCTCGCAGAGAAACTCCGAGCATAGCTCTCTCCGTAGCTCGTGGGCTACTTTGAACTTGTTCATAAGGCCCACAGTGAGGGACCACGTTTCAGTGCCGTAATACATACAATATAAAATTTATTATTACATACGTAAATTATACATACATATATCTAATGCAATAATGAAGTTGTTATTGAGTGGGGTAATTGGAACGCTTCTATGCTGAAAGGTCACTTTTGTAAATGAATAGGCTCAAAACCACTGAAACAATTTTGATGAAAATTGTCACAGTTGTCACAATGGGGTCGACAACTGTCAAAGTGGCGCTAGCAGCGCAAAGACCAATAACAAGCAGTTTTTGTATGAAATTAGTAGTGAATTCATAGATAGAGACCATTATTGAGAAAATGCCTAGATGTTGTGTACCAAATTGTCATTGTAAAGAAACTGGAGGCCACCAGTTTCCTCGAAATGAGAAACTTAAAAAATTAATTATAATCAAAATAATTAATAAATCTCAAAAAATCAAGATATATCTTAATTATATTAATAATCTATTTATTAATGTTAATAATCTTAAAAAAAATTGGTTGCCTGTAAAGTCGGTATACGGGCGAAAGTTTTACGTGACAACGACTTTGAGTGGTAAAATGTTTTCGAGTGGAAGGGACGCATGCCTTTCACTTTTTATGTCTGTCTCTCTCGCTCTTAGAAGGGACACGCGTCCACGACACGCCTACAATGAGAGCGAGTGAAAGGCACGCGCCTTTCACTCGCTCTCATTGTAAGCGCATAACGTGACCCAGTTTCTTGAAGTGTCACCCGGCTAACCAATTTATAAGACGTTGTCACGTCAAAATTTATTATTATCATTTGAAAAATTAATTACGGAGTTACGTTTAATGATAAATGACAAAGGTTCGTACAGTGGTAGCGCCATCTGAGATCAGCTTTAACTTGCCAACCCCATTAAATACTTCGACATGCTTGAGGTTTGTGTTGAAAAAAATTTTGATTGATGTCCTTGAGGAATGATCATCAAATACATTTTCCATTGAATTCAATGGAAAACATACACTCAGCGAATATACTCACTCCACTCAATATCGATTTCATTTAGAATGAGTAAGTATAAAGAAATAGTATGGGTTATTCAAATAAATAAAAATAAATAAATAAATATTGTCAGACAAATTACACAGCGCCATCTAGCCCCAAAGTAAGCGAAGCTTGTGTTATAGGTACTAGACAACTGATAAACATACGTAAATACATTTTTTTTTGTAAATACATACTTATGATACATAAAACCCAGACCAAGACAAACAGACATGTTCATGCACACAAATGTTTGTCCTGTGTGGGAATCGAACCCACGAGCGTTGGTGTCGAAGCCGCGTCATTGACCGCTGCGCCACCGAGCTCGTCATAATAAATAAAACCTTTATTCCAGGTATTGTTAACAATAAAGTCCAAAGGTATTTCGGGTGTAGTGATAGAATGGGAGGACACATTCCCATACTCGGGAGGTTTAGTAGACATTGGCAGTGTCACTGGGTGCAGAGGGGACAGCATGTACACCATGGATGAAGTGACACACATATTCCAGTTTTGTAAAGACAATGGAATTGAAATTGTAAGTATATATATATTTTTTTTCTAATAAGCTTGATGCTTTAAATATTACGTACGATCTAGCTTACGGGCTAATAAGTAATTTAACTTTAACTTCTAAATATTATAGTCTAAGAATAATGTCCATTGACTTTTCTTAGTGTCTATTAATGTGAATCACTTTCTTGTTGTGTTATATTTAATGCACTATCACTAATATTGTCTCACTTATTACTACACTAACTCAAAAGGTTTTGTTCTTTTGAGTGTATAAATTTAATTATGAAAAGTTTATTATAAGGCACTATTTACACCGCCGCGGAATGGAATGGAAGCGACTTTTTGCAACGAAATTGTACATAGGATATTGAACTTTATGTCAATTGTAAAACTTATAAACATAAATACCAGCCAAAAAAAGTCGCGCTTCTGTCGCGGAATCCTCGCGCATTCTCGAGAATTCCCCTAGCTACGCATCATATTCAAGTTTATATGTTATACAATTGACATAAAATTCAATATGCAATTGAAAGAATAAATAAATAAATATTTCTGGACAATTTACACAGCGTCATCTAGTCCCAAATTAAGCACAAAGCTTGTGTTATGGGTACTAGACAACTGATAAATGTACTTAAATACATTTTTTTTTGCAAATACATACTTATAATACATAGAAAACACCCAGACCAAGGCAAACAGACATGTTCATCCACACAAATGTTTGTCTTGTGCGGGAATCGAACCCGCGACCTCGTAGTCAAAGCGGCCATTGCTAACCATTCGACCACCGAGCTCGTCAGATGTATTGTAATTGGAGATATCCTGAAAAATATTACGGAAAGCATATTATTTTGGTACTCATTAGCTATTTTAGAATCAGTACTAAGCTTTCATTTCTGTTTATGCTCTTTGGTAATTATTTATCTTTTTTTTTATTTCAGATACAAACAATACCAATAATATTCCAATTGGAATTTGTACTCAAACATACAACATTTAAGAATCTTCGAAACAATCCTATCTCACCATCAGAAATTAATCTATTGAACCCCGCTACTCTCAGTTTGGTGTATGCTATGTTGGACCAGATTCTGGATTTGCAACCTCAAGCTTCAAACTTCCTTCTCGGACCTATTGCGGTAAAATTACTTTATCACTGTTATTAGAATGGAATGTTAAAGAATGGAAGATCTTTTTTAGGGTTCCGTACCCAAAGGGTAAAAAGGAACCCTATCGTCCGTCCGTCCGTCCGTCCGTCCGTCCGTCCGTCCGTCCGTCCGTCCGTAAGTCCGTCCGTCTGTCACCAGGCTGTATCTCAGGAACTGTGATAGTTAAACAGTTGAAATTTTCACAGATGATGATCTATTGCCGCTATAACAACAAATACTAAAAAACAGAATAAAATTAATATTTAAGGGGGCTCCCATACAACAAACGTGATTTTTTTTGCCGTTTTTATAGATAATGGTACGGGACCCTTCGTGCGCGAGTCCGACTCGCACTTGGCCGTTTTTTTTAATGATTGGGCACTTGCCTTGCAATGCTTGCAAGGCAAAATTATTCAGCAAATGAGCTTGAACATACCTTTTAAAAATGATTTTTGATTTCATTTCATTTTCATATCATAAACGGAACCAAGACAAACATCTATAGGCCAGCCAACCAACACCCAAATCGCCAGAGCGAGCAGAACCTATATATACGCTGAAAAGTCATTCTTGAAAATTATATTTTTTTTTCATTCTTGAAAATTATTATTATTTTTTATATGAGAGTAGAAAACGAGCATGTGGGTCACCTGATGGAAAGCAATCACCACCGCCCATTCACACCAAGGGGTCACAATAAGGAGATCAGCAACACCAAGGGGTCGCGGATCCGTTGCCAGCCTATTCTCCTTCCTTTCTTTGTTTCTGGTGACCTCACTCACTCGCAGGAACACAACAACCCTCAAGGGAATTGTTATTTGGCTGCGGTATTCTGTGAGGTGGAGGTACTTCCCCAGTCGGGCAGCTTAAATATACGCTATGCCCTACCTCTCTTTTCGCCAGGGCCTCGTTTGTCTGTCAGCAGGGTGCACGCGGTGCACCCAGCACCGCGTGCAGATGAGGTTGGCTTTGGTTCAAAGATGTTGATGAACCACTTACACCCCAAAATAATAAAATATATATACAAGAATAGGCTCCAAAACCACAGAACCGATTTTAATGAAGCTTGTCACAATTAAAGACCTCGACATGCTTGAGGTTTGTGTCCTCAAATACAGGAATGATCATCAAATACATTTTCCATTGAAATCAATGGAAAATATACACTCTTTGGGGTGTAAGTGGTTTATCAACATCTTTGAACCAAAGCCAACTTCACCTGCACGTGGTGCACCCTGCTGACTGACAAACGAAGCTCTGGCGAAAAGAGAGGTGGGGAGCGTAATTGTAAGCTACTCGACTGGGGAATGTACCTCCACCTCACAGAATACCGCAGCCAAATAACAATTCCCTTGAGGGTTGTTGGGTTCCTGCGAGTGAGTGAGGTCACCAGAAAAGAAGGAGATGCTGCGTTCGCAGCGGGGGTGGCGGCGCGCAAGTGATATATTACGTTGCGAGCGTTAATACGGTTACGGTAACTGCTTCACATTAGGCAGGCCGTATGCTTGTATGCCACCGGACGTAGTATAAAAAAAACCGGACAAGTGCGAGTCGGACTCGCCCACCGAGGGTTCCGTAGGTACGTAGTATCATTATTAAATTTGATATTTTTCATAATAAATAAGAAATAATGCGTCGAAAAAAATAAATAAAATATATTTTGCAATGTGTACATCAAGCCCTTTCATATGATACCCCATTTGAACTAGTAGTTTCAATTTGAAATTTCGACACCCTATAAAAAATATAGACCCCCTATTTTTTAAGATCTATTTACAAATGTATAGATTTGAGATTTATTCCTGTACTTGTAGTCTATAACGATGTTACTTGCCAAATTTCATAGTTCTAGGTCAACGGGAAGTACCCTATAGGTTTTGATTCCCTTGAGTGTGTCGAAATATGCGTTTTTTGCTGAATAAACGGCCGTAACTTTTTTCTATGTAAACTTAGCAGTTTGATTTTTTTTTAACTTCATGGGACCGTAGACCTGAGTATACAGTTCAAATTTCAGCTTGATACCTCCACGCATTCTCGAAATAGAAATTCTTGACAGACAGACAGACAGACAGACAGACAGACAGACAGACAGACAGACAGACAGACAGACAGACAGACAGACAGACGGACAACAAAGTGATCTTATAAGGGTTCCGTTTTTCCTTTTGAGGTTCGGAACCCTAAAAAAAAGCTAATCTACTCGTTCACTCAACCTCGATTTCGGCGTCGGTCTTATTTGTTTTGAACGGTTTATTATTCTACAGGTATGCCCAGATAATCTAGAATTAATAGATAACAGTGATGAGAGTATAAAGCAGTATCTTGGACACATACGAGATGTTGCCTCATTCTTAAAGAAGAAGATGCCAAAATTAACTGTAGAGATGACTTTCAGAAGACTGCCAGTCTTGAAACTTTAAAAGGTATTCAAATATTATTCAACAAATTAAGAAAGTATTCGCCTTCAGCTCATGTGATAAACTCACACTCGTATTTTAAGAACAATTATTATGCAACAGTTTCATAAACTACTATTGACAAAGTGTCTGTTATTAATGTTATTTTTATTAGAATAGAATAGAATAATATTTATTTGCAAGACAATACAACTATTTAGTAAGATGTCATGTTACATTCAGGCTATAGTGTGTTCACCTTATACAGAGGAAAGCAATATTTCCTTTAAAAAAAAAAAAAAACTAATTTTACATAAATATAAATAATGAAAACATTAATTCATGCCTTTACAACTATTACAATTAAATATGTCAAATTTATTATTAATAAAAGAGCTTGGTATCAGGGTTCAGGTTTACAAACGACATTTTACTTTACATAGTACAGAATGAGGGTATTTTGGCAGCACTGTAGCATAGGGTCCAATTATTTATCAATTCATAGCATCTTGTCAAATTATGTCTTGTTGACGTCTTGTGTTGTCTTGTCGTCTTAAAGTTTCACTGTCAAAAAATTCAGTACATTTTGACAGTCTGGACCCGACGCCTACCTAGCGACATCTAATGTCAGAAAAAATATCAAACATCCCCATTGACTCTGTACCAAGCGCTGTACCCACCATGCGATCGCGGCACGCGAAAGTTGATTTACATACGGACAAAATATTATTGAGAGAAGACTTCACTTATTTCTTTTTTTTATACTACGTCGGGTGGAAAACAAGTATACGGTCTGCCTGATGTGAAGCGGTTACCGTCGCCATATACGCGCTGCCATCCCCGCTGCCCATACAGCTACTCCATTCTTCCTAGTGAACTCACTCGTATTGTAGATAAGAACTAGATTATTTAAAGTATTTCTCCTCCAGATGATATCGCCCTGGGACGCTCTGTATACCTGATATTATGTCTCCTATTATTAATAATAATACATATTGAAATATGTCATTCATAAAAAATGCGACACCCTATATAGTTTTTTTTTTTTCAATCATTACAGAGTAGGTACAATCCTCGCCCTGGGACGCTCTGTATACCTGAAATTATATCGCCTATTATTATTAATAATACATATTGAAATATGTGTCATTAATAATGCGACACCTATATATATTTTTTTTTTCAATCATTACAGAGTACAATCTGGGCGAGCTAATTCAGCCCGTAGTATGCCACTCCCAGGAACATTTCAGTACGGACGACCAGCTGTGGTACAAGTACAGTCAACTGTTCCCCAAAGCGTGGGCCGGCTCGGCGTTCAGGGGTGCAGATGGCGCCAGCACGGTAAAAGGTCCATTCTTTTTAAGGTTGTTTTCTATAAGGCTGGCAACGGATCAGCGACTTCTTGGTGTTGCTGGTCTCCATGGGCGGCGATGATTGCTTTCCACCAGGTGACTCACATGCTCGTTTGCACCGTTCTATTTAGATTTCGCATTTTCCATTTTGTATTTTCGCTTTTGTACCTTGGCATTTAAATTTTGGATTTAGACTTTGATTTTGGATTTTGGCCTTCGCCCCTTGGCTATTGCAATTCGGATTTCGAATTTTGGTTTTGTTTTGTATTATGAATTTGGATTGCGGATTTTTATTTTCTTTTTACATTTTTGGTATAGGGTATTTAACATCACGGTACGGCCAATAGAAGCGGAGCACCAATGAAAAATGTTGAAAAAACGGGAAAAGCCACGGCTGGGGCGGGTCGCTTGTAATTTATATTGCAAGCATCTATAGTCTACGGTTCACAACTGTTGAGCCGTATGTTTGTTTGCCACTCGTAGTGTATAAAAAAAAAATAAGTTAGTTTTCATGTACTTAAAAGGTTCTGTTGTCTATCTTGCTACATTTTCGAACTCCACGCAAGGGGCGGAAGCAGAACTAACTTCCGTATGATTTTTTATATATATTCCTAACGCATTAGTCGAGGTTTTTCTAGCGGACTAAAGAATGGGTTCTTTAAAAAAGGGACATAAAGTGACATTAAAGTAACTGCTTTCCATCAGGCGGGCCGTATGCTATAAGAAAAAATATATTTTACAGATATACCCAGACTCAGATCGAAAGGCTATGAACCATGAGTCTTGGAGAAAAGAGATAGGAAAATATTCAACTGTAATAGATTTTGCGGGGATCATCCTTGTCGGGTGGGCGAGGTAAGTTGCAGCATAGTAATTCTTTCTGTAACTATGAAAAATAAAATTATTTGTGATGACTCAAATGCATGACTGGTTTATTTAATCGTCGATCGGATACATCTGACTCACACTTAATCCACATACACTGTGCACGCAAACACACGCACACAAACAAAACACATAAACATGTTTCTCTATTCTTATTAGTCGGTCGCGCGCGCGCGCCCATCAGGCGACAGCTGAAAATCAATGTTTTTTTGCACAATGTGCAAAAAGTCTGTGTTTTTTTGCTCGCATTGAGCTGTGGCCATTTGCTTGCTGCAGCACACACACACATCCTTTATTCTGTGTTCTGCTACATAATGTATAAGATCTCTCCTTGTTATTTTTTTAATTTAATTAAGGTTCCGTACCTCAAAACGAAAAACGGAACCATTATAAGATCACTTTGTTGTCCGTCTGTCTGTCTGTCTGTCAAGACCCTTTATCTGGAGAATGCGTGGAGGTGTCAAGCTGAAATTTGAACTGTATACTCAGGTATACGGTCCCATGAAGTTGTAAAAAAATCAAACTGCTAAGTTTACGTAAAAAAAGTTACGGCTGTTTATTCAGCAAAAAACCCATATTTCGACACATTCTCAAAGGAATCAAAACCCATAGGGTACTTAGCATTGACCTAGAACTATGAAATTTGGCAAGTAACATCGTTATAGAGCACAAATACAAGAATAAATCTCAAAACTATACATTTGTAATTAAATCTTAAAAAATAGGGGGTCTATATTTTTTATAGAGGGTGGAAATTTCAAACTGAAGCTACGAAGTTCGAAGTACGAAGAAGTTCAAACGGGGTATCATATGAAAGGGCTTGATGTGCACATTGCAAAATATGTTTTATTTATTTTTTTCGACGGATTATTTCTTTTTTATAATGAAAAATGACAAATTTATAATGATCCTACGTACGGAACCCTCGGTGGGCGAGTCAGACTCGCACTTGTCCGGTTTTTTTTTGTATGTGTGTGACTGTATAGTTTGTAATAAACGTCTATCTATCTATGTATTTAATTGCATTTTGATTATTTTAATAAGCCTAAGTCTAAGCGTTCGGCTTGTGATGCAATTATCTGTCTTCCACTCCATTGGCCGATGTTTTCTTATGACTTTCATCATCATCATCATCAGGTCATTTTAGTCTCCACTACAGGAGCACGACCCTCTCTCGTTCGTCCTAGACGGAAGGAGGATTTGGCCTACACCCCACACGCTGTATGTCTACCGGAAACCACACGGCCAATCTATCTTATGACTATATCAGACAACCAATTTTTGAAGCTGCGATGTGTTATACCTCCCCAACCCGTCTGGCCAGCGTGGGGAGTGTAGGCCAAATCCTCCTGTCAGGGACGGACGAGAGAGGGTCGTGCTCCTGTAGTGGAGACTAAAATGACCTGATGATGACGATGATGATGTGTTATGTGCTTGCAGGTATGATCACTACGGTGCTTTGTGTGAGTTGCTTCCGGTATCTTTACCGCATATCCGCGAGTGCTACGTTATGGAAGACAGAGGTAGCGTAGTTCAAAATAATATTTCTGGTTCACCACCATGGGGTGTAAGTGGCTCACCACGATCTTTAGGGATATTTTTTTTATATGAGAGGGGGGCAGACGAGCATGTGAGTCACCTGATGAAAAGCAGTCACCACCACCCATGGAGATCAGCAACACCAAGGGGTCGCCGATCCGTTGCCATCCTGTACTCCTTCCTTCCTTTATTTCTGGTGACCTCACTCACTCGCTGGAACACAGCAACTCTTAGGGGTTAAAGGGCAGAGCATAGCGTATTTTTTAAGCTGCCCGACTGGTGATGTACCTCCACCTCCCCGAATACCGCAGCCAAATAACAATTCCCTTGAGGGTTGTTGTGTTCATGCGAGTGAGTAACGTCACCAGAAAGAAAGAAAAGAGATGATGCGTTGGCAGCGGGGGTGGCGGCGTGTGAGCGATATTTTATGTTGCGAGCGTTAATATGGCTACGGTAACCGCTTCACATCAGGCGGACCCGCAGCCAAATAACAATTCCCTTGAGGGTTGTTGTGTTCATGCGAGTGAGTAACGTCACCAGAAAGAAAGAAAGGAGATGCTACGTTGGCCGCGGGGATGGCGGCGTGTGAGCGATATTTTATGTTGCGAGCGTTAATATGGCTACGGTAACCGCTTCACATCAGTATGTTTGTCTGCCACCCGACGTAGTACAAAAAAATATATAATTCCATTCTCAACAAGTTATAAGTTAATTAAAAAAATCAATAACCCGACTGCACCTACAACCGATTTTTTAATCACGCGTAACAATAATATAATTCCATACAAGCAAAGCCGCAGGCAAAAACTAATATATCAAATATATATTAGAAATCAGGTCATCGAGACCTTTATTTTGATACCCATATTCAGAAGAAAAAAAAAATACTGCAACAACAATTTTGCGACTCACAGCCGCCATATTGATTTTTTTTATATTTGATGTAGCCTATGTCACACTCACAGCAAATATGAATCTAACGACACCTCTCAAGCTAAAATCCATCCAGCCGTTCAGGCTTCAGAGCGTGCCAAACAGTTATACCTACATACATACATACATACTCTCGAAAAACTTAACCCTCCTTCTGTCGCAGTCGGGTAAAAAGGTTTTTGGTTTGCTAACAGAGGGCGCTGTATTTTTATGTTGCAGATATCTGTTGGCAACTGCCCGAATATCCAGGTGCTCAGATAATAACACTTCTATGCGAGATAAGTCACATAACAGAAACCTTCAAACTCTTTATTAATGGTACCCAGTAAGTTATTTTATACTATATTTGCCTTGTAATCTATCTATTTATTGACAATTTGATCGAAACTACTGTTATCGCCAATAATTTTATACTTAAAACCGCGCGCAATATTTGTAAAAGTCTACAGTGGGTAGCAGTGAATTCCTTTCCCACATCCTTTTTTACATGCGCGACAATTTGAGGGTTGTCGGAGATTCGCCGCCCGCGCCGAGCAATACTTGTCTCGGCAGAACGCGCGCCGGAGCCGCCAAGTAAACACATACCGCACCCCGCACCGCAGACGGAGCCGGCCGACATCGACGCGATTTGTCGCGTCACCGCACCGCGAGTTGGAAATCACGAGTTCAACTTTTAGTTATTATATTCGCGCATAAGTGTAATTATTATTAACTTTAGAGATGGGTTCGCCTTCTCTGACCGCAGTGTAGTGCCATAGAACATTAATATTGGTGGACTAAATTATGTGAGACAATAGTGGAGGTGTAAAGACGCCATTTTGGACAGTGGTATGTGCGCATAATCGCCGTGTGAAACCGTGGCCACATTTCATGATCCTGGGATACAAACCAGCAATACAACACTACGGGAACTTGCAGGTTAGTCGCGACATGTACTCATGCTCCTATATTCCTGTTTGGTCTTAATACTTTTACCTATACATCTTATCAATACTGCCACCCACTATTTCGATCACGTATCTAGTAGTCCCTCGGGATTATATTGTGCCAATTATTATTCTGTTATAGTAATTTTCTTGTTTGTTAACCCGTGGTTACTACACCTGTCCCATAGGGTGATTTATCCCCTCGGACCATTTATATATTTTTTTTTATTCCCCATCCGCGCGGAGCGGCGGGACCGCTTGACACCGCTCGCCATCTAGACCCGCTCGCCGCTCCATTTGGTCCTTCGAGCCGGATTAATCTTGATTCATCCATTTCGGTCTAGTCGGACTGGGTTTTCGAACCATCCCATACCCGCATTTAATTTTATTCACTTATCGTTTTATTTGAATCCCGCTTTATATTTCTATTTAGTTCACAACTCGCATCGGCCCATATTTGGCCTACTATTTAATTTATTTCATCACCCGCATTGGGTCATATTTGGCCTATCACTTTATTTGTTTATATAATTTTCTAATATCAAACGCATATTGATTTTCTAGTAGGTACGGCTTATTTATAGCCGGTTCACTCCTATATTTCGCGCATAATAGTACCTACGCATTTAAAGTGGTTACCTATATGCTTTTATTGTATTAATAATTTTTATTGTTATATCGCGCTTTTAATATGGCAAAAAATAATAAAGATAAGCCTCCCGCGGACATGGACGACAGTGAGTTAGCACTTTTAGAAGCGAGACGTAATTATCTCTTCGAATTCGTTCAAGAGACTTATGAAAAATCAAAACTCGCTCACATGAGTGAGATGCATAAGGAAATATTTTTAGAATCAGTCGACACTTTGGAAGATAATCGTTTAGAGTACAAAAATATAGTCAATGAGCACAATCGCTTGATTCTGAAGCAGAAACCAGGTGCCTTGCCTAATTACCAACCGCTAAAATCCTTCGACGAGTTATATTGTTGTATTAAACGAGCAGTTAAAAAGCTCGAACCCGCGCCGCCTTCGAAGGATGAATCACCGCTACCTCGTGTATCACAGCATGCCAGTGGTCCTAGGTTACCTCCTCTCGAAATTATGTCATTCGATGGGGATTTAAAAAGCTGGCCTTTATTCTATGCCAGTTTTGAGTCAACGGTTCATCGCAATGCATCGCTCACTGATGCTGAGCGATTATATTATTTAATGGGGAAGCTATCTCCAAAAGCTCAATCTGTACTCTCTGGTATTACTCCGTGCGCTGAAAACTATCAGCTTATTATTACAAGCCTTATTGATAGGTTTTCAGATACTCGCTCCCTCGCCTCCTCTTATGTTGATCAGATGCTTAATCTAAAATTAAATGGTCCCGCTTCACCCGCGTATTATGAGGCGTTCTTAGACAAGTTTGTCACCGCTGCAAATGCATTTAGATCGCTCAGTGTATTCGACCTCGCCGATTATATGTTGCTACATATAGCATTAAAGAAATTGGACGAGACTACTATCCGCGCATTTGAATCACAGTATCGTGATGTAAAGGTACCAACCTTTGCGAATCTTGTAGACTTTATTAGGAGTCAGCATAAAATATATAAGGTGGCTTTGTCCCATACAAGCACCGATACACCCCGCAACATGCGTCAGAGTAATCCACGCACACAGACTCGTGCTCCCAACCCGCAGAGCTATGTAGTAAACGAGTTGGGACATAGGTGCATATGCACTAATGCTCATCACGATCACTTTTATAAATGTCCGTCCTTTGAGACTTTGTCTCCGTCCGCTCGTTTCAGTTGTGTCAAAGAGCGCAATGCTTGTATTAATTGTTTAAGTGTCAAACACTCAACCCGCGGTTGTCAATCGAAACAAAGGTGTCGTATATGTACTCAAAGGCATCACACCTTATTGCACTTCGATAAAACTCAAGGTAAATCCGCCCCAAGCACTTCGAACTCGACACATCATGTAGTCGCTCAGTCCCCTTCCGCTGTCACGCCATATCACTTGAACTCGCCACCTACTGTAAGTCAAACCGCACCCGCCACCATCGCGTCGTGTAATACTTCCACGGCCGCACAATATTATGCGGTGCAGGGTTTGCCCGGCTGCAGTGCGCCGCGGATACAACCCGCAACGGTCCTGTTGTCTACAGCACAGGTCGTTATATACGATAGTGCTGGTGCTCCTCACGTAGTTAGGTGTTTATTGGATTCCGCGTCTCAGAGTAATTTTATTACTGTGAACACCTGCAATCGTTTGGGTATACGTTGCAGTAAAACTCCATCACATATGATGGTTCGTGGCATAGGTGGATCGGAGAAGTCTGTTAGAGGTTCTGCAAATTTTAGAATATTTTCACGCTATAATAGAAATATTAATTTTGATTTGTCAGGCCTTGTAGTTGACCGCATAACGGATAGCTTGCCTACTGTACCCATAGACTTATCAGCGTTTGCGCATTTGAACCCGCTTTCGCTCGCTGACGATTTGTTTGCCACTCCCGCTAATATAGACGTATTGATAGGTGCGTCTGTATTCTCACACCTATTATTGCCAGGTACTGTGCATAGTAATGTGCTTGGTATACCACCCGCTATTGAAACTGTGTTGGGATATATTATAATGGGTTCCGCTCCCGCTTTACGGGCTACGTCTTGCCCCGTCTCCGCATGTTGTACTATTGTCCAAGATCCATTGGACCGCCTCCTCAAGCAGTTTTGGGAACTTGAGGAAGTAACCGCATCACCGCCCGCTTCGAGTAGTGAAGAACTCGAATGTGAGGAACATTTCCGCGCCACCACTACACGGGATGCTAGTGGTAGATACACCGTCGCGTTACCATTTCGTGACGATGTCTTTAAGTTAGGAGAATCATTCTCCGCCGCACATAGACGCTTTCGATGCCTTGAAAGAAAGCTAGAAGCGTCAGAAAAGTTACGCATCGCTTATGATGAAATAATTAGTGAATATCTCGCTAAGGAATATATAACCAAGATGAGCACCCCCTTAGATGGTGTCTCCACCTCCGCCGCCGCTTATTATATACCACATCTAGCCGTGGTCAACGAGGGAAAGTCCTCAACCAAAGTGCGCATGGTTTTAGACTCTAGTAGCAAAACAAGCACAGGGCTGTCAATAAATGACATCTTGCATTCAGGCCCTAACCTTCAAGGTGACTTGTTATGCATACTCTTGAATTTTCGTTTGTTCACAATTGCACTCTCTGCCGATTGTCGTCAAATGTTTTTACAAATCGGTGTCCGCCAGTCCGATCGCAAGTTCCAGCGAATCTTATATAGATTCAATCCGCAAGAACCGCTATCTGTATACGAATTTAACCGCGTTTGCTTCGGCATGAAATCCAGCCCATTTCACGCGCTCCGCGTCATTCGTCAGCTGATCTCTGATGAAGGACATAGGTACCCTGAAGCTGCGGCCATTGCAGCAGATTCCACTTATATGGACGATATTTGCTTCAGCGTAATGGCCGACGACTCACCAGACAATGATGTATCTGTGGCTAGTGCTGCAGCTAGGGACCTCATAAATTTATTCAAATGTGGTCAATTTGACCTTGTGAAATGGACTAGCAACTCGGATTCAGTCTTGTGCAACATTCCCGAATCATATAGAGCGTCTACAGACCTTGAAATCGACAGAGGAGTTCCACATAAAGTTTTAGGACTGCATTGGAACAGATCTCAGGACACCTTTTATTTCAAGGTTACTGCACCGGACCCAGAGTGCACTAAGCGGACCATCTTGTCTGCCGTCGCTCGCTTATGGGATAACATGGGTTTAGTCGCTCCCACCATTTTGTATGCCAAGTTACTTATTCAGGAGCTGTGGTTGCTGAAATGTGGGTGGGATGACACTCCCCCTCAGCATATTGTGAAGCTTTGGGAGACATTTTGTAATGAGTTGCCTAGACTGGGTGAAATCCGCATACCGCGCCATTTGGGTATAGTACAGGGCTGCAAGGTAAACCTCTTGGGGTTTGCTGATGCCAGCGAGCGTGCCTACGGAGCCGTCATTTACCTACAGGTTCATGACGAGGATGAAATCACCGTTCGGCTGGTTTGTTCAAAGTCGAAGGTTGCTCCTCTAAAGACGCTCTCCGTGGCTCGTTTAGAGCTCTGTGCAGTCGTGCTTTTGTCTCAGCTTATCCGTAAGGTTTTGGATAGCTTTAACCCGCGAATTAAAATTGACGATGTGTATGCCTTCACAGACTCAAAGATTGTGCTCTGTTGGATCGCCGCTTCGCCACACCGTTGGCAGACATTCGTTGCAAACCGCGTTGTAAAAATAATAGATAACGTCCCTGCCACATGTTTCCATCACATTGCAGGTGTTGAAAATCCCGCCGACTGCCTATCTCGTGGCCTTTCGCCCGCCAGGTTAATCGATCACCCATTGTGGTTTAATGGCCCTCCGTGGGCTTCGAGACCCTTAGATGAGTGGCCTCTAAAGGAACTAGATCGCGACTCGATAGGTGAAATACCTGAACGCAAACCGCTCGCGCATATTGTGACTACGGATCCCGCAGAGCCCTCCATGTACGCACTGGCCCAGCGCACTTCATCCTGGGCCCGACTACTACGCATTACGGTGCACGTATGCCGCTTTCTGAAGCTGTTGCCACGTAGCACAGTTATAACTCGTAATGACTTAGAGTTTGCTGAAAATAAGATATTGCTGTCTGTTCAGAATGTTCATTTCAGTGAAGATTTTCGTAATTTGAAAAACAATGAACGCTGTTCTCCCGCTTTGCAAAAGTTAAAGCCTTTTATTGGCAAAGACTGTCTTATCCGCGTCGGCGGAAGATTAACGAACGCCGATATCGACTATACGCAGAAGCATCCAATTATATTGCCAAGCCGCGATCACGTGGTGCGTATTATGATCGATTATTTCCATATTAAGCATTTACATGCAGGCCCTGAACTGCTGATGTCCTTACTCAGGCATCAGTATTGGATACTCTCAGCGCGTGGAGTTATCCGTCAGTGCATACATAAATGCAATACTTGCTTTCGAGCAAAACCGCGACCGTCTTTTCCGCTAATGGCTGACATGCCTAGTTTCCGCGTCAACCAGGTTGACAAAGCTTTCACCCATACTGGCTGCGATTTCGCTGGCCCCCTACTCTATACGCCAGTGCGTGGTAGGGGTGTTAAAAGCCGAAAAGCGTGGCTATGTATATTTACATGCCTCACTACTCGTTGCCTACATATTGAAATAGCAACAGATCTGAGCACTATTAATTTTTTATCCGCTTTAAAACGCTTTTTATCGCGCCGAGGTCCTGTACAATGTATGTACTCGGACAATGGCACGAATTTTGTGGGAGCTCGCTCATATTTACGCGACCTTTATAAATTCTTAGATGAATACCGCCCGCGCTTCCAACAGGAGCTTTCTGAGAACCGCATTGACTGGAAATTCATTCCTCCTGCTTCTCCGCATTGGGGAGGATGTTGGGAGAGCATGGTTAAGCTGGTTAAGTCCACGCTGTACAAAGTTATTGGTCAGCAAATACTTTCGTACGAAGAGCTTTTGACCGTGTTAACTCAGATCGAGGCTCTAGTTAATTCGCGTCCTCTTACCGCAATGAGCAGCGATCCGTCGGAGCCATTGGCACTTACTCCGGCTCACTTCCTCCATACCGCTCCACTTTTCTCTTTACCCGCACCGCTAGTGGAATCGGTTAATCTACAGGAGAGGCATTCGCTTCTGAACAATCTTGTACAGTCTTTTTGGAGACGCTGGAGTACAGATTATTTGCACCAATTGCAATCCAGAGCGAAATGGAACATTCCATCTACCCCTATTCAGCCTGGGACAGTGGTAATTATTATAGTGGATAACGCTCCACCTTTTATGTGGCCCTTGGGTATTGTTGAAGCGGTTCATCCCTCCAAGGACGGTACTACACGCGTTGTTACTGTACGGACCACTAAAGGCAAACTAGTACGTCCAGTGGTTCGATTGTGCCCACTGCCTAGCCAATAGGATTTATAATCATAGCTCACTGTTGTTTAGCTTAGAGTATAATAGTTTAGAATAGTTTAATTAACTTAATGTAGTTTAATTAAAGGTAACCCTTTAAGGTCGCGGGGAAATGTTATCGCCAATAATTTTATACTTAAAACCGCGCGCAATATTTGTAAAAGTCTACAGTGGGTAGCAGTGAATTCCTTTCCCACATCCTTTTTTACATGCGCGACAATTTGAGGGTTGTCGGAGATTCGCCGCCCGCGCCGAGCAATACTTGTCTCGGCAGAACGCGCGCCGGAGCCGCCAAGTAAACACATACCGCACCCCGCACCGCAGACGGAGCCGGCCGACATCGACGCGATTTGTCGCGTCACCGCACCGCGAGTTGGAAATCACGAGTTCAACTTTTAGTTATTATATTCGCGCATAAGTGTAATTATTATTAACTTTAGAGATGGGTTCGCCTTCTCTGACCGCAGTGTAGTGCCATAGAACATTAATATTGGTGGACTAAATTATGTGAGACAATAGTGGAGGTGTAAAGACGCCATTTTGGACAGTGGTATGTGCGCATAATCGCCGTGTGAAACCGTGGCCACATTTCATGATCCTGGGATACAAACCAGCAATACAACACTACGGGAACTTGCAGGTTAGTCGCGACATGTACTCATGCTCCTATATTCCTGTTTGGTCTTAATACTTTTACCTATACATCTTATCAATACTGCCACCCACTATTTCGATCACGTATCTAGTAGTCCCTCGGGATTATATTGTGCCAATTATTATTCTGTTATAGTAATTTTCTTGTTTGTTAACCCGTGGTTACTACACCTGTCCCATAGGGTGATTTATCCCCTCGGACCATTTATATATTTTTTTTTATTCCCCATCCGCGCGGAGCGGCGGGACCGCTTGACACCGCTCGCCATCTAGACCCGCTCGCCGCTCCAACTACTTTGCGTGGAAGCACACCAATTAGTTCATGCAAATTACTGCCGGCCGGCACCCGCCCACTACGGCTAGTAGATGCATGCGACTGCAGTGGCTGCTTTGGTCGTCTCTAGGTAATGCAATCTCGTTCTCGCGAGATCTCGCGGGGCGGCGGCGGGGCCTGAGGTAGCGGTCGGGGGACGAGGTCTCGCTCAGATTCGCTTGTTGCGTACATTTATTTTTTGCATAAATAACCACAAAAATACTTGAACGCAATCAACTCGTTGACAACAATTATTACTAGTAAACAAACAAACACAGCGAGTAGACACAACAAGCTAATCTGAGCGAGACCTCGTCCCCCGACCGCTACCTCAGAGGGGCAATTCTCGTAATTTAAATGTAGTCAAAATTTAGTTACGATCCAGTCTCGATCTCACAAATGTCAAATTTGGTATTCTCGTATCACATTATGTAACTTCAAAGTTTAATTTAAGTGGGATTATATCGGAATATGACTGAGAATTAAACTAAGAATGTTACATTGCCAACTAAAAGAATTGATAATAATTAATTAATGAAATCAAGTATATAATTTTAGTCAATTCACAATTCAATGTCGATTTGGTCAACTTTCAATCTGCGATCGTAGAAAAATTACGAGAATTGGCTCTCAGGCCCCGCCGACGCCGCGCGAGATCTCGCGAGATCTCGCGCGGCGGCGGCGGGGCCTGAGTGAATGCAATCTCGTGATTGCATTCCCTAGTCGTCTCTGCTCCAGCTGCTGCGGTCGCCTCGGCGAATCTTCAACATCTGAAACAGAAGAAACGTGCGACCGCCGTGGTCGTCTCTGCGACACGTGTTCCGCCTCTACGCGAGCCATCTTCAGGCGATCTGTAAATGCTGATAGTTACAACAATCTGCATAAATCACTTGCAAAAAATATATATTACTAAAATTATTATTACGTTTATTATATATATATATATATATATATTATATATATATATATATATATATACACGGTGAAATTTACGTGGTTGTTTTCCCGGATAAGGATGATTTGCCTTCAGTAGTACTATCAATTCATAGAGTTAAATTTGAAAAATACAAATGTTTCTTTATTTTCAAATAAATAAAAAAATATTCCGAACTCGAAAGCGTGAGAAACAATAGTACGAGCCGTCGCGGCGCGATGCCGAAAGGTCTCCGTCTGCCTGCGCGCGCATCTTTTGTAATGCGCGCGCCGCCTGCTTTGTATACGCCGCCGCGCCCGATCGTGCCGAGCGTCGCAGTCGCAGTCGCACCGGCGAAGCGGAAGCGTCTGTTAGTCGACCCGCCGGTTCCGTGCGAGTTACACGCGAGACACGCGTCGCGCGCGTCAACCCCATTACGCCCCAGAGCTCGACGAGGACATCACAGAGTATTTCTAACGGGACCCTCGTCGAAGTACGCGCATGGCTGCGACGACCTTTGGCGTAAGCCAATATTACGTGTGGAAACTTCTACATAGTGAAAAATTGCATCCATACCACTTTCGTAAAGTTCATACCCTCCACGAAAATAAGTGACGCAACGGCCAGAATTGCTTTTTGTGAGTGGCTAATTCAAAATGATAATGCCACTATTTTGATACCATTAGACGTGATAGTGACACCTTATTGAAACTAAAAGACAATCAAATAAAACGTGCACGACTGTGTATTGAACGCAATGGTTTACACTTTGAACAATTACTTCGATACCGTGAAGTATAAATGCGTATTTATGTTCTGTGAATGCGTACGAATCCTGCCGTTTATCAGTAGAGCAGGTAAGTTGACTAAAATCATTTTAGGTAAATAATTTGATTCCAATTTTTTAAATACGCCCTAATTACTCTTACCTCAGTCAGAGTGTTGAGAGAAAAGAACGAAATATTTTTTTTGTCTATGGTGATGGCATTTCGATGCTTCAACACAGATATTTTTCTTTCTAAAGCTGGTTTTAAGTTTTATGTTTAAAGTAAATAACATAATACGGTTAATAAAGGAGGTAAAGTATTTATGACGGTCCTAAGCCCGTAAAGTATGAAGGAAAAATTGGATTATTTTAGTATTTTGTTCTTCATAGCATTTTATAACTAAGTAGGCAAACATTCAATCAGCTGGGTGCGAGAGGTTAATGAACGCGCACGGTGGCGCGCCAGCCATTGCCCCCGCGCTCGCGTGTCTGTGTCAGGTGCGAGCGGTCCTACTATTGTTTCGCGCTTACTTTCGAGTTCCGTTTTTCACATTTGTAAATCTGTTTCTTTTTGTTTAAAATAAAAAAAAATATTACGTATGTATAGTACTACTAAAGGCAAATCATTCTGCCGCGGGAAAACAACCACGTTAATTTCACCGTGTATATATATATATAATATTTTTAGCAATTCGTTAGGAAAATATTTTTTTAAAAACAACAGCATCCTAACGACTGATTTAATTACAACAAAATTAAACAATTGGCAAGAGTTTCTACAAAAGTACTCGAAATGAAAATACGCTCTGATGTTCACGCTTCGACGACCAGCAACGGAATGAGAGCCGGCACGTGTTCGCGCCGGCTTTTATACTCTTCTGGCTGTCACTTCCAACACGGCCTTTCCTGACAGGAGGCCGTCCTCGGGCTCCCTTGCTTTTCTTCAGCTCTGGCGGGTGGCTTCCAGTACCGGCATGGATAGTCCGGCATCCTGCTGTTCCCAAATGTAACACCGGGCACAGCGGCTATCGCAGTACTAGGCGGCAACGCGGATAACTGCGTGCCGGAAGTGCTGGGCTGCGGCTCGCTGTCCACAGCAGGCATACAGCAAGCAGCGGCGAGAGCAGACTCCTCGTCCTCATTGTCTGCACCTTTATAAAAACAACAGACAACGCGTATTTCTACGCAAACGTTCATAGGTCACATAAGTACATAGCAAGTACACCTTAGTTACACAAATACATTGTGCAACATGAAACTATTGAGGAAAGAGGCACGACGTGAAGCGTTTTCTCAATAATTTCATGCAACGATCAACTTGTGCTGAGACAGAGGCACGACGTGAAGCGTATCTCAAACACCAGCTAAATTAGAGGCACGACGTGAAGCATAACTTAGCAACATAAAAACACATAAGCACAGAAACTATTGAGGAAAGAGGCACGACGTGAAGCATTTTCTCAATAATTTCATGTGGCAATCAACTTGTGCTGAGACAGAGGCACGACGTGAAGCGTATCTCAAACACCAACTAAGTTAGAGGCACTACGTGAAGCATAACTTAGTTACAGGTCAAAACAGAGGCACGATGTGAAGCATGTTTTAACCACAGTAGGACAGAAGCACGACGTGAAGCTTGTCCATCTCGCTCCCAGCACCGTCTGTAGTGCTCGGCAGCGATCCCAGCATCGGCTGAACCTCCCGGCAGCGCTCCCAGTATCAGCTGGAGCATTGACTACAGCGCACAACATAGGCGCGTAGCACCACATCTAGCGTCAGTGAGTGCGTCGGCCACATGACGCAGCGCGCTCAATATCTGCCGGAGCACTAGTCACAGCCTGCCGCACAATCGCACCCAGCATCTGCTGGAGCGCTCGTCACAGCGCGCCACAGAGGCGTGCAGCAGCGCACCTAGCATCAGCTTCAGGCGCTGCTTATGGGCCAGCATATATCAACTAGTCGCAAAGACCGTTCAGCCCAAGCCTGCAATCAATTGAAACAAAACAATCGAATCATCACTGGACAACTTGACAAGGTCATATCACACTATTGTAGGCTTATTCGTTAACAAATTTTAAGGTTCTGCATCTAAACCTTAGTGGCCTTTGGACGGCGCATACATTAGCAGGGCTCCGACCCAGCTAGTCAGTATATGTCATAGAAATGACCATCTTTATGGTCCAAACAAAATCAAAATCTTGATGGTACACCCACTAACGGGCTACCCTTGGCAGTAATCTCTCTTGCGTTGAATAACTTTCAACGCATTGCAGTCAGTACGGTGAAGTACATCACCACCGAGTAAGGTCTGTAATGTTGCAATGCTTTGACCACAGCGAGAGTTTCGAATTCGTACGAATTACTCTCCGCGCCTTGCGTCTACCTACTGAGATAGGCAACCACTCGCTTGCGAGTAACCTCATGAGTTTGTGACAATACAGCTCCATAGCCGATGGAACTCGCTTGCATTGGCAAGGAGGGGTTGTAAATCGCAAGACGGTTCTTGAGCCGTTGCTCATTCGTCAAATATTCAATTACATATTTGCGAGCAGCTTGCTGCTCACTGCCCCAGTTGAACTCCACACCCTTCCAGGTTAGGGCAGAAATAGAAACTATTTTCAGAGCACAGTACGGTATGTACTTGCAAAAATAGCTAGCCAAATCGATAAATTGGCGAGCACGCTTAACATTTTTGCCTCAGCAGATTCGACCAATGCTTGGATTATACTATCGCTCGGCTGTACCTGACCAAGACTTATAGCGCGTCCTAAACGAGCGCTTCCTTACATAAAGTCATCATATCCTCATCTACCGTATATCGCAAAGCAAGTCACAACCTTGTGACCAAGTATTTTTGCAGATACCACATGGATCGGTACACTATGGACAAAACACTTTTGACCATTATCGCCACTATTGCCATTGCTCGAATCAGTTTTAGGCCCCTTAGCACAATTAGATTGCCTAAGACCGTATTTACCACACAGAAAACATTTACCATCTTTAAATCTTCGCTTCCAATTAATAACATGATCTACTTTTGACTTTTCGACATGATTATTATGCGAAATATTACTACACTTTTTATTGGATCTATTTGATTTAACGTAAATAGAAAGGAATTCTACTAATTCATTTGTTTTTATTTTGTATTCATTGACTTTAGTTTTGCATTCGTGGCAAAGGCACGGATTTGTAGATCCGTAATACTCTTTATTACCATAGCCGAAATTAGCTGGTCACTTAACTCTCTAACTTTAGTAAAGAGCGGCGAGCATAATCAGCATATGTCGAGTAAATACTCCGATAAATATCAGAGCTAGTACTCATGACCTCAAATTGTTTGCACAGACGCTTAAACTCATTCATAAAATTGCTCCTACTACGGTCATTTCTGTGTCAGTGGGTTACCCACTCATTATGCCAATGAGATATAGACACTCATTATCACACCAGTCATTGAAAACTGAACACTTCTACCTCTTCCCACTAATTGTAGGATCAAAAGTCGAAATATAGTAAGCGTGGTTAGATCTCACCATAGTATTGATGGATCGTATAGCATCCATTGTACGATCAGTCGCGCTGGGGTCTCGATCCGTAGTAGCACTCACGGAGTACCCCGGCGAAAGCGGAGCTGCAGAGCGCTGACTCGCAGTACCAGCTCTCACTCACTCGCAGCACGCAGACCATCGGCACAGTCTGCCAACGGTGGCTGCAGCGGCAACGTCACCAAAGACGCAAGGCCACTCGGCCCACGTAGCCACGGTCGAGACGACCGACGCTGTCCTCAATGGTGTCAATTGATCTAGAATTTGTTGCATTCATTGAGTTAATACATTGCTAGAACAGCTACGTCGTCTGCGTTTACGACTAGAACATGAATCACGACGTCTAGAACACGAATCACGATGTCTAGAACGTGAATCACGATGTCTTAAGACGAGCATCACCGCTGATAGAACGAATTCTAGAATGTCTCCTAGAATTACTTCTGGAGTAGCTTCTAGTACACGGCTTTCACAATTATTAGCCATCTCCATTGATTTACATAAAGATATAAGCAGATACAGCAAAAGTGAACAGCCAACACACTATAACAGATTTGAAATAAAAAGGTGAAACCACAAAACAATAACGTTTTCACCAACGAGAATGTGCTGCTTCTCTAATTTCGGTAAATAAATCGGAACGTACTCATGAGAAATTACAGGCATATAACTGTCTCCGTAAACGGATATAACAAACTACAAAAATATTCCATTTGCCAAATTGAAAAGTAGTCTTGTGCTTAATCGGAAACTCAGGTGCGCACTGTAATAGTACAGTCCGATTAATGTACTAGTACACATTAATAGTACTATTAGTACCTATTAGTACTCAGAATTGTAGCCAAATTTGGTAATTACAAGCACTATACAGCGCTGTATAAGATTTTCAGACAGACAGACAAGTGTTTCGGGCTTGGATAACATAGTACACTGTACGAGTGTACGAATAGTCCGATTAGGTCCGAATAAGAGTTCGCGTTTGGTCACGTTTCTTCTAGTACAGTGTCAAGTTCCGTCACCTATTAGTACATCGTACATGTACTACTCAAGACTATTGAAAAGTCAAATTGCTAGTCTTAAATAGCACAGTGGGTAGATTTATTTTCGAGACAAAAATTAACCTCATTTCTATTGTGCGTCTCGGATTTTTGTTTGCCAAAACAATTTTCGATCTTATGCCCAGGCTTGTTACAAAATGAACACAACTCTGGTTTCGATGGTACAAATATAGCCTTTGCGCTAGATAACCCACTAGTACTAGGACTTTCGCCTAAATTCGTTTTAGGATTCTTATTGCAAAAAGCCTGTTTATGTCACATTGCACCACATGTAAAACAACCGTCATCTAAACGACGTTTACCAAAACAATTACTAGGAGTATGCCTATTTTTTGACAAGAAATTATTCTTTGGTGTAGTACGCAACATACTAGATTTCTACCAATACTAGAAATTCTACCAAGTTATTGGGCAATAGCTTAGCGTTTGTGGCTGATGCACGAATCTGTGGATCAGTGATACCGCGAATCACAATAGCGGAAATCAATTCGTCACTGAGCCCCTGTACTATACACAGTCGAAGTAACGATCTACGGGCGTAATCGGCGTATGTGGGATAACTATCCGAATTGGTACTCATCACCTCAACTAAAATATTGGCGATATCGGGTGTTTTCGGACAAAGGTTTGAATTCCTTATTGAAATTGCTCCACGTACGATTACTAGTTACCTACTTCATTTAACCACGTTCGAGCATCACCCTTCAAGCAGTTACCTATCCGTGAAAGGCACTCATAATCACCCCAGTTGTTTAGGGACTTAGCTCGGTCAACTTCATCACACCAATCGTTAATATTGTGCAAATTAGGATCAAAGTTTGATATATAAAAATATTGGTTGGACCTCACCGAGCTGTTGATGAAACGAATAGCATCCACAAGTTGATTCGTGACCCCAAGTGGCATGCTCACATCGCTGACGGCCTGCTCGGAGATGGACTCCGCAGCACGGGTAGGCTCCGCAGGCGCCTCGCTCGGCGGCATAGGCAGCAGGGACGCTGGTGGCGGGCCGCCACCGTGTCCGTCGTCTCGACAGGGACGACGCTCGGCATCGTGTACGGGCTGTTGACCGGCACGATGATTCATGCCGCGTGTCAGATGCACGCCGAGACGGCGACTCGCGCCGTGAGCTCGCTGCACGCGGTGGCAGCGACGTGTGTGCCGCTGGCCGGCACGACGACTCGCGCGGTGCACCAGATGCACGCCGAGACGGCGACTCGCGCCGTGAGCTCGCTGCATGCGGTGGCAGCGGCGTGTGTGCCGCTGGCCGGCACGACGACTCGCGCCGTGCACCAGATGCACGCCGAGACGGCGACTCGCGCCGTGAGCTCGCTGCATGCGGTGGCAGCGGCGTGTGTGCCGTTGGCCGGCACGACGACTCGCGCCGTGATGGCGGCAAGGAAGCAGTACGGCCTGCCGACCACCTAGGCCGGCTCCCTGCACGCTCCTCCAACGCTCGCAGTCGGGATCGCATTGCTGCCATCTCCTGCAGCAGTTCGCTGTCTGGAGTGCGATCCCGGCGTCTGGAATCGCGACGCCGAACCTCGTCCTCATGACGGGCTCGACTACGGTCACGGTTCGACATCTATGAAAAACCTGTAGCTGTCAAAGATAGAGCGGTTAATACAAACACGTGACTTCTATCCAACTTCTGATTTTAGCAATTCGTTAGGAAAATATTTTTTTAAAAACAACAGCATCCTAATGACTGATTTAATTACAACAAAATTAAACAATTGGCAAGAGTTTCTACAAAAGTACTCGAAATGAAAATACGCTCTGATGTTCACGCTTCGACGACCAGCAACGGAATGAGAGCCGGCACGTGTTCGCGCCGGCTTTTATACTCTTCTGGCTGTCACTTCCAACAATATATATATATATATATACTGACGAGCTTGGTGATCGAATGGTTAGCGATGGCCACTTTGACTCCGAGGTCGCGGGTTCGATCCCCGCACAAGACAAACATTTGTGTGCATGAACATGTCTGTTTGTCTTGGTCTCGGCGTTTTCTATGTATGTATTTAAGTATTATATCAGTTATCTAGTACCCATAGTACAAGCTTTGCTTAATTTGGGACTAGATGGCCGTGTGTAATTTGTCCAGGAATATTTATTTATTTATACGGCCGTGTGGTTTCCGGCAGACTAGAATAGAATCACTCCTTCTCTTCCCGTGGATGTCGTACAAGGCGACTAAGGGAAATTACATTATAAAATATCGATCAGGCCTCGAACCCGTCTGGCCAGCGTGGGGAGTGTAGGCCAAATCCTCCTGTCTGTGACGGACGAGTGAGGGTCGTGCTCCTGTAGTGGAAACTAAAATGACCTGATGATGATTAAGTACGGAATAAAATACATCATACAATATACAAAGATAAGCTTGTATATAACGGCGGCGTTTTCCTTATAAGGATCTCTTCCAGTCAACCAATGCCATTGAGTTTTTTTTTATACTACTTAAGATAGCAGACAAGCATACGGCCCGCCTGATGTGAAGCGGTTACCGTAGCCATATTAACGCTCGCATAATATAAAATATTGCTCGCGCGCCGCCACCCCCATTGCCAACGCAGCATCTCCTTCCCTTCTGGTGACCTCACTCACTTGCATGAACACAACAACCCTCAAGGGAATTGTTATTTGGCTGCGGTATTCTATGAGGTGGATTCCCCAGTCGGGTAGCTTACAATTACGCTCCCTACCTCTCTTTTCGCTAAAGCTTCGTTTGTCGGTCAGCAGGGTGCACAGCGTGGAGGTGAAGTTGGCTTTGGTTCAAAGATGTTGATGAACCACTTACACCCCAAAGTCATCATCAACATCACTATTATCAGCCTGTATATACCCACTGCTGGATATAGGCTTTTCCCAATGCTTTCCACCATGCGATCCTCCGCTTTCCGCATCCAACCGCTACCGGTCACTTTTTTGAGGTCGTCGGTCCATCTAGAGAGGGGGCGCTCTACGCTTCGTCGCCCCATACGTGGCCTCAACTCTAGGACGTTCTCCCATCTGCCATCGTCGACTCAGCAGGTGAGGCCAGCCCACTGCCACTATGAATGAGGGTTGGCGAAGAAGAACTAAATAAAAGCTTGTAAAAATGACTTTACGTCTAAAATATTTTTTCAGTGCAAACACGTGGATGAATTCTTGGCAGATAAAGAGGAAATACACGAGTGAGACTCAAGTACAGGTCTTAGTGAACAAGAATCATCTGAATAAGTAAGTATTTATAAATACTAGTGGTCGACCAGTGATCGAAATTCGACCATAATTAATTGAAATTATAAAGTGCATATTATTAAGGTTCTATTGTCAAAGACTTATATGGGATATAGCATATTAATGTATTCACACCTTTAGAATAAGTATGCATCCTCCTTTATAGAAATACGTGAGTGAAATAACAGATGCAGTAATAGTAGTTTATGAAACTGTTGCATAATAAGGGTTATTAAAATACGAGTGTGAGTTTATAACATGAGCCAAAGGCGAATGTTATAATAGACCACACGAGTATTTTAATACCTAATTATGTGCAGTTTCATACACTACTTTATCTAATCTCATGAATTATATGATAATAATATTTTAAATACAACTATGAAGTTAATTTAACAGCTATAATTCTTACTTAAAAATCCATTTGCAGATCGAGCATGCCTAATGCGCATGCGCGACGCGCCGCGCGGCGCCGCGTTCACAGATTATGTAGAAAATTTTTGCATAGTTGCAATGTATTTGCATTGCAACCTGTTTAAAATACCTGTATCCAGGGTTGAAGCTGTATCGAATTGGTAAAAAAGTTATTTTACGATACAGTTGTCCCTATATGAGCTGTATCGAAAAATAACTTTTTAAATTTATTTTGATAGCTTTTGCGTAAAGACTGTCATTAAGATACTGTGTTTAGTTTTTTAATGTGTAATTTTCAGTATGAGATTAGATAAAATAAATATAGCAAGCATATGAAAATTATAAACCCCAAACATCACGTTGAGATGTCCAGATTAATATCCCTTTGTTATAGTAATATTTCTTTGTTGTGATAAGTATATATAGACTGTTTGTTATTATGTAAGTTAGTCAGTCCATAGACGATAGAATACACACACGTTCCTGAATCCACTGGTCTTATTATAACCCGCAACAACTTACTTTTATAATGACTTCAGACTATGGACTAATAATATTAAAGACTACTGACTGTTATTATTATTGCAGTTTTTTTTTTCTTTTCAGTGCATACTGCGAGCTAGTAAACAAGAAGATGGAATTAATACGATATCTTAACGAGATAACCGGCCCACGGAGCGTTGACGAGTGGATCAAGACGTACATAACGCCGGTGGCCGACCAAATGTCCAAGCTGCTGGCCGATGCCCACGAGAGCTGTAAAGCCGGTTCCTCGATAAGACCTGTATATAACTGAAAAATGAAAAACACGGCCATTGGTTTTTGACTCGTCAAAAGAGATATAAAGAGCTATGCTTGATGTCTACAATTGAATATAGGTAGGTAATATAAATGTATTGTAGTATGTTTATGTAAGTTTAATTTATTAGTTGTTATAAATAAATTTTGATTATTTGTACGTTTTTTTTACGTGTGATTTGTCTCATGTCGTACCTTTTCTGTTACTACCTTTAAGATTAACTGGAAGAGATTTTTTATACAGATAAATTCACTTATCTGATGAAGCTGTATGTATGTGTGTTATAGAGACAATTTATCCAAAAGCCTGCCACATTTTTTTTATACTACGTCGGGTGGCGGACAAGCATACGGCCCGCCTGATGTGAAGCGGTTACCGCAGCCATATTAACGCTCGCAACATAAAATATCGCTCGCGCGCCGCCACCCCCGCTGCCAACCCAGCACCTTTCTGGTGACCTCACTCACTCGCAGGAACACAACAACCCTCAAGGGATTTATTATTTGGCTGCGGTATTCCGTGAGGTGGAGGTACTTCCCCAGTCGGGTAGCTTACAATTACGCTCCCTATCTCTCTTTTCGCCAGAGGTTCGTTTGTCAGTCAGCAGGGTGAACCGCGTGCAGGTGAAGTTGGCTTTGGTTCAAAGATGTTGATGAAGCCCTTACACCCCAAAACACATGGCGCGATGCATCGACGGTGTGTCGTCGCTGCGTCGTGTTCCATACAAACATAGTATGCCACGAGGCGCGCTGCGTTAACGTAACTGACTCAACATTCGCATCAACCCATAATCATCCCTCTGTTGAGATACGGGTTTCCCCTCAATCGTAGGGACTTTAGAGCACACTCTACCCCACTGTTCAACTGCTGTTTGGCGGAGGCCAATGTTTTCTAGCTGCCTTAATGCCACTGAATTGGCTTAACGACTGTCATCTAATGACAACTGTCAGGACCGACAACTTAACGTGCCCTGCGAAGCACACATAACGCACGCAATGCGTCACAATAGGGTAATTGTAGATTTTCTATAATTATATAAATAAATAAATAAATTATAATAAATATTCCTGGACAATTTACACAGCGCCATCTAGTCCCAAATTAAGCGCAAAACTTGTGTTATGGGTACTAGACAACTGATAAATGTACTTAAATACATTTTTTTTTTTGTAAATACATACTTATAGTACATAGAAAACACCCATACCAAGATAAACAGACATGTTCATGCACACAATTTTTTGTCTTGTGCGGGAATCGAACCCGCGACCTCGGTGTCAAAGTGGTCATTGCTAACCATTCGACCACCGATCTCGTGAATATAAATATTTAACGTAAGTACCCAAAATGTAAAAGATCTGAGATCTTCTCTTTTCATATCTTGCACCTGACTCTTTTATGTTTAATCTAAATTTTGGTGGGAAAGTCTATCAAATCGGTTCAGTAGTTTTTGTGTGAAAGAATAACAAACAAACGAACAAACTGACAAACTTCCCTTAATTGCAATGCCATCAAAAACATAACTTGTAAAAAAAAACCAAGTCTCGCAACTCAGTTCTTCTACCGTAAAAAGTTGTGAGATCCATGTAATACCAAGTCGGTTAATTCATTCAGTCCCTACTTATGGGACCTTCCCTCTTAACTTATTACGTAATTAGCTAACCAAACAACATCTTATACTGACCATATCAATATTAAAAATCTTTTATGTTTTAAATAAACAGATTGACTTGGCCATAGCACTAAACAATCTAATTTAATATAATATGTATCACTTATGAGATACATTGTGTTTTCATGGATCAATGGATCTCACAACTTTTTACGGTAGAAGAACTGAGTTGCGAGACTTGGTTTTTTTTTTACAAGTTATGTTTTTGATGGCATCTCATTGCTTTTTGTAGATAAGTAGTCCTCCTTTTTTCCTATCCGGTACTAGTTCTTGAGCTTCAGCCATAGTTTTTCTCAAAGCCCACTTCCTGTCTCTGGGGATTTTTCTCGGAGGCTTTGATGTTACAATTTTTGACAAGTTTGGACAGTAAATACTTCCTAGTCTATTGTATATAATTAATAAAAACTATTAACTAGTATTTGTATATCTATCATCATCATCATCAGCCTGTATCTAATGCTGGATATAAGCCTTCCCCAATTCTCTCCACCAAATACGATCTTCCGCCTTCCGCATTCAGCAGCTTCCAGCCGTTTTCTTAAGGACATCGGACCATCTAGAAGGAGGGCCAACGCTTCGTTATCCTACGCGCGGGCTCCTAATGTCTTCCTCCGCCATCTGCCATCACTTACTCGGCAGATGTGACCGGCCCATTACCACTTCAGCTTGCAAACTCTACATTACCACTTAAGCTATGTCAACAACTTTGGTTCTTCGTCGAATTTCTTCGTTCCGGATTCGATCCTTCGGAGAAATCCCGAGCATATCCCTCTCCATCGCTCGCTGTATATCTATAGATATATTATAATATTTTTGTGTATGGTAAATATATCTATACAATATAACAAGCCCGCAAGGCAGCTTATGGCGAGTTGTTGGGGAGTAACAACACCACGGGTATCGAATCTCCAGAGGGCCTTCGTCCCCGGCATGTCTTCGTTGGTCGGAATGGAAACACAAGAAGGCCCCCGCAAGACTCTCAGCTCTGGCTTGCCTTCATTGGCCGTCCAGAGAGGAGTCGTTAGAGCTATATACTCCAGGGGTTGAAGTGATAAAGGGCATAATGCCGCGAGTAACTTCGGAGAAAGCGCAGCACACCTATTGAACACCCCTGAGTTACTCACACCGGTGTTGCCCTCTGCCGATTTCCTGGCAATTCGGGGGCCCATCTAGTAAGTGGCGAGCCACCGCCTGCTGCACATAACGATCGATAGTCAGTCCATTACGTAATCCACCCAAAACACGAGATTTGGGTGGATTACGTAATGGACTGATCTCATGTCATAGTCCATTTATTTTCTAACACACTTAGCAATAGTTCTAATGCCTGCCGAGACCTGCTCATGGGTATATTATTTTACTAGCTGTTACCCGCGGTTTCGCCCGCGTGTTCCAGGGGCGCTGCCATACATTTGTGTATATTTTTTCTTGTTGCAATTTTTTTACTTCGTGGGATAAAACGTAGTAACAATATGTACAAATTTTAATCATCAAGGTCTGCGGACGAATATATACATATATATACTATATATATACATACATACATATATATATATATATTTACATATACATATATATATATATATATATATATATATATACATACATACATATATATATATATATATATATATATATATATATATATATAGTCCTTTCGACGTGATAGAAGGACAAATGATTACAAAGTTTATTTTTTATCCCAGGGAAATAAGATGTTTTTCCGGGATAAAAAATAGCTTATGTCACTCCAGTCCGTAAACTATCCCCGTTAAAAAAACCATGTCGGTACTTAGGTTCCTTTCGACGTTATAGAAGGACAAATGATTACAAAGTTTATTTTTTATCCCATGGAAATAAGATGTTTTTCCGGGATAAAAAGTAGCTTATGTCACTCCCCAGACCGTAAACTATCCCCGTTAAAAAAATCATGTCGGTACTTAGGTTCCTTTCGACGTGATAGAAGGACAAATGATTACAAAGTTTATTTTTTATCCCATGGAAATAAGATGTTTTCCCAGGATAAAAAGCAGCTTATGTCACTCTCCAGAACGTAAATAAACTATCTCCGTTAAAAAAATGATAATACAGGTATACTGATTCTTTTACCGCAAATAGAACTTTGTAATCCCATATATTTATATGGGATTACAAAGTTATTTATGCAGTTAGCGTATCTAGAAAACTGGACGGAAATTGCAAAATATTTTAATTTTTCCTTGATTTATACAGTAAAGACAAATTGTATTCTAAATTTGAAGCTTCTATGTCTGCTAGAAGTGCCTTAGAATTTTGATGATCGGTGAGTCAGTGAGTGAGTGACAAAATTAAGGAACTTTGACTAGTTATAATTCTAAAACTACTGGTTCGAATTGAATGAAATTTTAAATATACCGTGTTCATACAATACCTGCTTGGTTACTAAAAATTCAGGCTCCTAGTTTTATCCACAACAAAGTTATAGGGGGTCGAAAAAGGCCTGAAGTGCTTCGAGAAAAGGATGGTACGGCCGTGCCGCTTTTTGCTCGACTTGGTGGGGGCACTGCCGTGCCCCCAGATATTAGTAGGATTGACATTTTAAATCTTGGTTGCTAGTTATTATCATAAACCAAACGGACCGTGATAGAGTTATATTTGTTACAAACGGACCCGCAATGAAACTAATTGGTGACCCCTGATCTAGAGCGTAGGCCTAAGCTTCGTCTTCGGTAGAGCTAAGCTTCGTCGCCCCCATACGTGGCCTCCACTTTACTGGCCTTCCTGGACTCCCCATACGTGGACTTTCCTCTCCAATCTGCCGTCGCTGACTCGGGAGATGTGGCCAGCATTGCTCTCTCCATCGCTCGCTGTTCGACTTTTAACAATAATAGTAATACTACATAAATGCAATATTTAAAATAACTAATGATATCTGACATCTGATTATGTACAGATATCGGAGATTTATTCCATACATAATAATGATTTTTAAGAAAAAATAAAAACCGACTTCAGCAGGCAAGCGCAACTTATTGGTGGAATACCCCGGGAGACGCTGCTGCCCGTCTTCCGGGAGAAAAGTTATTGCGTCACACAAGACTCCTTTGTACGACATCCAGCGCAGTACAATAGAGTGGCGCAATTCTATTCTGCCGGCAACCACAGGGCAATTTTAAGGGTGTGTTCTGGGATCCCCTCACCAGACCCTGACTTGGTGAATATGGGACCACCTCGCAATCATATCCTTTCAAATAAAACAAAAGCATTTGACCATACGTGCTTATAAAATTTAAGAGTTTCCCTTGATTTCCCTGGGATCCCATCATCAGATCCTGACTTGGTGAATATAGGACCACCATGCAATCATACCCTTTCAAATAAAAAAAGAATTTTGAAAATCGGTTCACAATTCGCGAAGATATCAAATAACATACATACAAAAAACAAATCAGTCGAATTGAGAACCTCCTCCTTTTTTGAAGTCGGTTAAAAATAGGAATAAGTAGCTATTGTTAGCCATTCCAGTCGCAGGTTCTATCACCCGTACAAGATAAACATTTGTGTGTATGCACATATCTGTTTGCCTTGGACTGGCTGTATCCTATAAATAATAATAAAAATAAATAATAATAAATATTGTCATACTAATTACACAGCGCCATCTAGCCCTAAAGTAAGCGAAGCTTGTGTTATGGGTACTAGACAACTGATAAACATACGTAAATACATTTTTTTTTTTTTGTAAATATATACTTATGATACATAGAAAACACCCAGACCAAGACAAACAGACATGTTCATGCACACAAATGTTTGTCCTGTGTGGGAATCGAACCCACGAGCGTTGGTGTCGAAGCCGCGTCATTGACCGCTACGCCACCGAGCTCGTCTATGTGTTACATGTATGTATTTCCAAGAAGTTATCAGTTACAGTTTATAATAAGCTTTGATTAATTTGGGAATAACACTGTGTAATTTGTCCAGAAAAAAATATTTAATTATTATTGTAATTGTTGACGAGCTCGGTGGTCTAATGGCTAGCAATGGCCACTTTGACTCTTAGGTCGCGGGTTCGATCCCCGTACAACACGACAAATACTTGTGTGCATGAACATGTCTGTTTGTCTTTGTCTGGGTGCAAGGTCGCCGCCAGCCGATGGCCCAGGGGGGGCAATTTGATATGGAAAAGTATTAATTGTAGGTAAAGTCTAGAGCTCATGAAGCTTTTCACTTGTAGATAGAATCTCTAAGGGGGGGGGGGGGGGGGGCAGCTGCCCCTCCCTACCCTCCCTTGGCGACCCCCTTGGGTCTGGGTGTTTTCTATGTATTATGTGTATGTATTTACAAAAGAATGTATTTAAGTTTAAGTATTGTATCAGTTGTCTAGAACCCATAGTACAAGCTTTGCTTAGTTTGGGACTAAATGACAGTGTGTAATTTGTGTAGGAATATTTATTTATTTATCATCAGTTATGAAAAAAAATAAAACAAAATTATCAAATACCAAACTTTATTTCATAATTTATGGATATTATAGCAATTATAGTTATAAGTCTAAATAAGTAGATTCAACAAACTTACTGCCTACAATACTTTGAAAATTTCATATAAAAATAAATTCATTGATACACTTATCCGGTGATAAAATGGCAAGGGTTTTTAACAAGAACATAATATACACGAATTACTTACTATATATATGTAGAGATTGCTAAATGTCTGTTTGTTTGTATTATCTTTATTTATCAAATTACTGAATTTTATCCCATGTGGGGATAAAACCGTTCTTCAAGACAACCTTAAAGTAACTGCGAGGACATAACAGCAATTGGCAAGTAGAACATCGAGCAATAAATTTGGTTTTGTAATGTATGTCCCACTGAAAAGTAAATGATAATTTTTATACCACAACGGGTGGTAGACAAGCATACGGCCCGCCTGACTTGAAATGATAATAATGATTGAAAGATAATAGTTTATATTCGTCTGAAAAGTCTCTACCAGTAATATGAACAAATAATTTGAAAAAATATCCCCGTTTTTTTTCTCCGACATCTAGCAACACTACGACTCCACAAGTATTTTATGGCAGGATTGCCAGATTCGTCTAAAAAAAGCTCGCCAGGATACAACTGAGGACGAAAGTAGAGATTCAAACCAGACGTCCTAAAAAATGCTCATCAAAAGTACACGCGGGACATTTGCTTACAGATTTGGAATCATACGTGTTAGCTATTTTAGAAGCGATTTCTGACCCGCACGATTGGGCGATTTGGGCTACTTCAAATTCCAAATATGCAAGCATCTGACAACCCTGCTTTACGGCGGTTTCCTCATTTGACGGTACAGCTAAGAGCAGATCATGCTTGAAAGTCACACTGCGAATGTAGCTCTTATTACGTACGGCACAAGAACGGTACAAATAGACTTGTAAAGATTGACGTGCACTTAAGTGGTTGTAGGTACTATGTGTGTTAAAGTCCAGGAGACCGTCCAACAGTCCAGTATAACATTTCACCTCCACCATCAAATCATGTGGCTTATAAGGCATTATGTGTTTTTTTTTAAACGAGTGTGCTGTAAACCACGCGGCTGAAATAAAACTTCTTTAGATCTACTACCTTATATCTCCCTGTCAACTTCCGTTCGCCTGACCCGATCACACTTTCCGTAACGCTCGTCACGCATTCACCAGCGTACTCTCCAAGTCACGTGTACGTAAAGAAGTTTTACTTCAAAAATACAATTCTTTAGAAACAATGTTTAGTTCATTAGTATAAGTTTCGTAGGATGACATTTACTAAAGACTGAAAACTAAATAAAAGATGCGCACCTCATATAATATAAGAATCTTTAATTTTATCACGTTTTTTGACGAAATAGTCCGCTTGATGAGCACAAAATTAGTACTTATGAACCAAACGTTATGTAGAAACCATTTTCAGATTCTCTGGTCAAAACCGTCAGTCATTTTGAAATAGAGGAATTACTAAACCCTTTGTTAAGTACTGCAAAAAAAATACCGGGTGACTATTTAACATTTGGAGATGAAGTACATGTAGGTAAAGCGTGTAGATATCTCATATGTTATCCATTGCTTTTGTACGATTTTCATAATAATTCGACATGACAGAATAATACTTTCATATCTGTTTTGAAATGTATTATATAAAACACTTACTATTCACGCGTATTCATGATACAAAAGTGAATAAGAATTTGAAATATCGGAGGTAGACGCTTTCTCTGTAATCTAATTATTGCATGGCGTACTTTAATTATTTCCGAACATTAAAAACAGTCCCCAGACTTTATAAAACAATCCGTGTGTACATCAATATAAGGAATTACCGTTCGGATGAAACAAACAAATTTCTCAGTGCCCTAAACATAAAGCAAATATTTACAAAAATCAGTGAAGAAAATACATTTAACAGCTGAGTGCTTCGTGCGAGTTTTTTGTTCACGTTCGATCATATCAATGTAAACAACCGACCAAATAGAGAAGAACTCTAATGTTGTGAATTTATAAGACACTTGTTATATATTCAAATTATGTGACTTACTTGCTCAGATTTTGAAGTGAGCAGCTCTGCTAATTTGGAAATGTAACACGCGTCTGGTGAATTCACAATTTGAAACTTTTTCTCAATTTGGTCGGCTCGTAAACGTTAACACATTCGAATATGACCAAAAAACGTGCACTAAGGACTCTCTCTTTTCAACGGTCTACCATAAAGACCATGATTCGTCAGTAGGTCATCGTATCAAATGTAGTTTTATATGCTTCTAATATCTCATTGACTGACAACTCAGCTCAACTTCGGAGCATACCTACTGCATAAGGCACTGTGGAAGCTACTAGTAATATTAATATTCGATTTATACAAGTAAATGTCATTCATATCTTATCAGATGTATTATTATATTTAACTCATAACTATATCTAAATCTTATTAATTATCGAAGATCTAAATAGAAAAAATACAATAACTCCTTAGGAGTTTAATAATAAATACTAATGTGTCAAACTAAACACGCAAATTCAAACTCATGACTTTATAGTAATACGTTGTCTTAAAACTAAGTTGTCTATGGTTCATTTACATTGGTCGGTATGTTCACGACCAGTCGGAATACCCTAATACTCATCTGGCTTACAGAATGCACGATCCCCAACGAATTTTATAAATATTATAGTAATGGCATACCCATAATAAATTCATAAAAACATCGTTGATGATAACACAATACTGTCTTCAACGCACACTCTTTTCCGTTTATACAGAACAGCGCGTGCAGGCTTGCAATGTCATTATTCCACTGTTGAGAATATCTCTTCGCGTATTAAAAAGTTCCCTCTACCTCTGCCGCATCCCTACGAACGAAACGTGAAGAAGAATATTATAAACTCATTCTTCTTATCCGCGGGTATTCCCACATTTACGCTTTACATTTGTAAATCGTCACGCTCTCTTTAGTTTCGTATCGCTATAAACGACCAATGTAAATGAAACATTAATTTCCATTTAATATAATTAGCAACTAATTAGTTAATTGTTTTCTTACAAGTCTGTCAACCTTACTAGGAAACATATGCATATATATAAATTGCCATAAATATTTTTTTCATAAATAAATAACATTATTTTTATATTATATAAATTTATATGGAAATATTAAATAAAAGTGGGGTTATTAAAATTCTCTAAAACAAGGCTGGCTCAAAGATCTTTCATATCAAAAACAAATCTCGAAGATCTTTCATATCGTCCATTTTAACAAATTCACACTAATAAAGCAAAAAAAGTAATATAATATTTACTATCACACTGAAAAATATACCTAATAATGATACCTGTTTTAACTACATTTATTCTAATTGAAATCTATAATAAAAACTGGCAGTCTATACTAACATCTTCGTATATCTATGTTTCTAGATAAGGCGGGCAAAGTGTTTGGAGTAGGTAAAGATGGGCAAAATGCCGGGCATTTACAATAAATGCCTAAAAAGAACTTATAAATTCCCTATTTATGCCCAAAACTAGGCATTTACAGGTACTTATTGTTAATGCTTAGTGAGTTATTGTGAGTATTTGTTCGCTTTTAATCATGTGAACAAACCGACCAAATAGAGAAGAACTCTCATGTTGTGAATTTATAAGACGCGTGTTATATCAAAATTATGTGGCTTACTTGCTCACATTTTGAAGAGAGCAACCCGGCTAATTTGGATATATGTAACACGCGTCTGATAAATTCACAATATGACATTTTTCGCCATTTGGTCGGCTTATATTTCTTTATTTACACATAAAGTGTAGCTGTACAACCCTGTCATAATAAAAATATGTATCTTCGTAAACGACCAATCAAACTGACTTGTCCTACATAGCTCGTGTGACAAGATCCTAAAATAAAGTCAACATTGATATAATGTACAGTTATTTTCTTAATCCATTTCTGTCACAATTTCTACCTTATCTAGAAATATAAATAATCAAAGGCTAAAATCTGAACATTTTGTTGATCTTGACTATAACTTGACACTAAAGTAAGTACTTATAGACATAATAGTTTCATACTAGGAAAGTTTGAGACGTGAGTAAATATTTCTTATAATTTATATAAAGCGATTGTAATAAATAAATGTTTTATGTAATACACATAAATTTATTTAAAAAATATTAATAAGTATTTAATTGTATCGTCAAATAGTATCGTAACGGGGAAAGGCCTTAGATCAGCCATTCTCTAAGTGTGTTCCGAGGAACCCTAGGGTTCCGCGATACCGCTGTAGGGGTTCCGCAAGAATTTAGAAAAAAAAATCAAAACACCCGTCTCTGGTCGAAAGTTTTATTGTAGGGTTCCGTCAAGTATTTCGCTTTCCAAAAGGGTTCGGTCACTAAAAATGTTTGAGAACCTTAGATGATATTTTTATTAATAGCATAATAATTTTGGTGAAATAATTTGGTTGAATTATGAAAAATTATTATTTCAACAGTAAAATTCAAATTAGTTTAATAGTTAGTAATAGGAATCGATCTTATCGCTTTAGCATATGGCAATACACTTTAAAATGAGACATTTGTGATGCACGCGCTAGATACAGTCGCAGACTCAGAACATTGTAATTTGGAAAAAAAATAAGTAAATTTATTTTTATCTCTGTTATCGTAAAATATTTGATTCTACTTAATACATTTCTGGGGGAAAAGATTAAAATAATCAATTAAAACTGTGTCAAAATATCCGATATTTGATATGTATCCGATATATATCGTCCATATGAAAAGATGCGATTTTTATTTATTATTATTTATTATTTATTTATTGTTTTGATCTGTAAAATAAAACCTGAGTTTATTTTAATAAACCATCCTCGTATATATTACGGGAATTAGCTGAAATTTCTAGTAAGATTGCTACTTCGGAAAAAGTAATCTAAATTTTATTTTTAGTTCTAAATTTGTCAGTGTAACATCTCTAGTGTTGTCTCTAACAGCCGTGTAGCTTTTCTCGCACGACAAAAAAAAATGGTTATCTGTAAAGTTAGTTTACGGACAATAATTTTATGTGATAATGTCATAAGAAAACATCGGCCGATGGAGTAGAAGAGAGATAGATTCGTCACAAGCGGAACGCGCTATCGTTTATTCCGCTCAGGCGGAACGTGACAATGAATCATGCTTTTTCGTGCGTGCAGCCGGTGTACATCGATTTATAAGACGAAAAAAAATGTCAATTTCTAATTTTCATTGCCTACACTCCAACCAAAAATTCCAATATTTATATTGATAATTTTACTAAAAAGTAAATATTTAATGAGCTATAATAATCTTAACTCCTGGATCGGGCTCGCCAGCGACATCTTTTGCAAGTGGTGCATTGCCACATAGACGGAAGTTCTTCGTGTACGGTATAACTCCGACTAAAAGACCGGATATGATGACCCATATGCCGGCGATGTAGAATGCTGCATCCCAGTAACCAGTCGAGTCTCTCAGAGCGCCTGGAAACATTTAGAAGAGGTAAGTAAATAACGTATGTAGGTACATTTTATTACCTAATTCAATCAATTTAATCATGAGATTTATCAATCAATCAATTTACTGTCACTTAATTTAAGTGACTGATTAAAATTCCTCGCCTAATTTAATGTTTAGATTTACATTTATTAAAAATAGTTTCTATAACATCCAGATTTATTTGTTTGTAACTTTTCTTCTTTATTGTAGACCAAATTTACAATAAAAAAAAAAAAATTTTTTTTTCATACATTTAAGATTTGCTTGGGTTATCCATAAATTACGTCACACGAATTTAATGATTTTTTGACCCCTCCCCGTGTGACGTCACATATTTTCCAAATTTACATCTGAGTTGCAAATGTTTTTGAGTTTTTCGTTCAAAGTTCGTGTTAACACTTAGATTATAATAGATTTTGAAATGTCACGTCACGAAATTTAGGACCCCTCACACCCCCTTGTCACACAATGTCACACTTCATCGACCCCCTCCCTCCCCCTTAACGTGTGACGTGATTTATGGATGGCCCCTTAGTTTGAGACTAGATGGCGCAGTATTGTACATCCAGGAATATTTAGTTGTGGTTATGAAAACATGTGTTTTCTTCGTCTATTCCTGCTATGTAACTATTCTATTTATATTTGCAAAAAATCCTGCAGAGCCTACTTCATTAGTCGGCAGGGTACACAACATGCAGGAGAGTTGGCTTTGGCTCATTATATCGTAGTAAGCCACTAACACCCTCAATTAGTTCGGGACTAGATGGCGCTGTATAATTTGTTAAAAATATTATTTTTTACACTATGAATACTGTTAAAGTAGATGGCGATTCTAAAATGGTATTTTGAAGACTTACCAGCCATAGGCGGTCCAATAAGGTGCCCAACACCCTGACTCAGCAGCACTAACCCATACGCCATAGTAAACCGTTCTAGGGCAATCAGCTCCACCAATATACTAGGCGTGTAGGAGTAGGAACTTGAGAACATCAGTCCAAACATGACGGCGTTGACAGCAATGATGTAGAAGCTGTAAGACTCTTCAGGGTCCAGTACTCCGATGAGGATTGGGAAGAGACCGATGTTGATCCCGCAGACGATGAGGCAGAGGGCGTATGTCTTTGTTATGTTCACCCAGGGCAAGTCGCCTATCCATCCAAGACCAACCTGGAATTTGCAGAGAAATTTCAACTCAGTAAAAAATGGAGGTGAGGTATCTTACACTATATAGATTTGTTTCGCGTATTAGTAGCTTTATTTGTCAACCTTAACCATAATATGTTATTGTAGGTGTTTTAAGTATTATAAGTACATATGTATTTAAAAATATATATATTTAAATACATTTATCAGTTGTCTAGTATCCATAACACAAGGTTTGCGCTTAATTTGGGACTAGATGGCGCTGTGTAAATTGTTCAGAAATATTTAATTTTATTTAATATAAGTAGGTAATATTACTACGTACGCCTCCCCAACCCGTCTGGCCAGCGTGGGGAGTGTAGGCCAAATCCTCCTGTCTGGGACGGACAAGAGAGGGTCGTGCTCCTGTAGTGGAGACTAAATTGACCTGATGATGATGATGATGATTACTACGTACAGTATGGCGTATGATCACTCCATGCCACTCGCTCGAATCGACCTCGTAGTTGGGTAGAAACGGAACTAAATTTATTACTAATAGCAACATTGCCTCTTTTCATACAAACGTCCTCAAGTGTTGCCATATGAAAATTGTTGTTACGAATAAATTGGCGCCGCTATTTTTGCCTAATTTTATTTGGTCGTACTGTGCTTGGGTTTTTACCATCAAAATTTTGTGAAACTGGTGAAACATATATTTTTTTTATATACGGGTGGCAGTAGCCGTATTAACACTCGCAACATGAAATATCGCTCGCACGCCGCCACCCCCGCTGCCAACGCAGCATCTCCTTCCTTTCTGGTGACCTCACTCACTCGCAGGAACACAACAACCCTCAAGGGAATTGTTATTTCGCTGCAATATTCTTGGAGGTGGAGTTTCCCCAGTCGGGCAGCTTAAAATTACGCTATGCCCTACCTCTCTCTAATATATGCAATAATACTTACAATACCAACGATGCTAGCAACACCAAATAAACTCAATATCCAAGAGCCATCGGATTCCGTGTAGCCACTCATTTGCATAAAGTTGGAGATGTAGAAATAAGGTACGATGAACCAGATGAACAGAACGAGAGTCGACAGGTTCATCATCAGGAAATGGAACTCCGTGAACATGTTGAAGTCAAATGTCTTGTTTATGGCATCTAATAGACGCCTAAGCCAACTCTGAAATAGATTTATTAAAGTTAGAGGTACTCGATACTCTGGAACAGGCCAGCGTCAAGTAACTTGACTGTAGCCTGCTACTTAAAAAATATGGATTTATTTAACTCTGAAGGAACTAGAGTTAAATATATCCAAAATGCATAGAAGGACGAGTTTTAAGCCAGCAATCCTGCCTGTTGTTGTGAATGGAACAATTTAAGTACTAGGTATGCTACGAAATAACTTATTTTCAATAATAACATTTGCACGGTACTCAGCGTGGCTCACGTTTAGTTGACAGTGTTTTAGCAATGTCAGTGATTTTCGGCGGCTTGCAAATACCAACATCTGCGCGGTGCTGTGTTATGTAGTTAAACCCTTTAATTAAAGGAAGACACTCATCCCAGGTTGTTAATGATGATGATAATACATTTGAGTAAAACAATCACCGGCAAGTGGGAGTTAGATTCGTGTAGTAACTTCATATACATGATATGAATTTAAATGTTTTGGTGAACTGTAATCAATTATAATTGTAAGTCTTACCTTCTCCTCCTGATCTTCCATTGACCACATAGAATTCCTATAAATATCAGGGCACGACGAAGCACGTAGTTTATATTTAGCAATGTTCATCATGGCGCAACGGTGCATAATTGAATTACGATGAACCCTTATGTCTCTCAAATAATGATGATCAGTATTCAATTGCCTTGAAAACCAGTCCTGTCTAGGAGATATTACAGGGGTCTTGTTCTCAGGAATAGGTTGCAGGAGTTTCTCTCTTACTTTATCTAGTTTTGCTTCGAAATCTTTCTTCTTCTTCTTGTTCAACTTCAGTTTCATCGACATCGTTACTGCCTTTCCTTTTGACGCTTCTGCAACTGGTTCTATTGGAAGTTTTTGCTCAGAATTACTTCTCAGGGCTAACATCGATGGATAGTTCTGAAGGATTATGTTGTAAAGCCTTTTGTTCAATGTTAATTGGTCTAGCACTTCTGCCGGTACCTAGAATAATATTTTTATTTATGAAATACGAAAATATTTTAATTAAATACGCTTGTAGTGCATAGCATTTTGTGATACATACCTTCTCACTTTGTCTCAAAAATGTTGGAAGATTAATTACAGAGCTGACTTTTTGTTGAGACATATCCGTGTTTTGCCTAGTGGTTTCTTCTAGATTCTCTGCTTCAGCAATAGATGCCACTAATGTCGTCAGAATATATTCAGGTGTTTCGCCACTCTTCATGAGGATCTTCAATTCTTCTACACCTGGATATACTGACTCTCCTCCACCAGATTTAGCTGATATCGACACAGAACTAGCTGCCTTTTTTGACTGATTCAGTTTTCTTTGTTTCTTTTGTTCCAATATTAACCACTCAGGATCTCTCATAACAGCACCGCAAACACATACGTTAAGTACTGTACCAGCTAAAAGTAACAGAGCACCTCTCCAACCGTACTCGTCTAATAAATAAGTAGTAAGAGGTGAATATACAAAAGTACCAAATCCAACCCCACACGATCCTAAGCCTACTGCTAAATTCCTTCGTTTTTCAAACCAGTAAGCAATAGATACCACAGCTGTAACATACAAAAGTCCCATTCCCACCCCAGCAATTAATCCGTACGTTACATAAAGAACTTCGACTGAATTACTATACGATGCTGCTACAAATCCAATAGTGGACCCTACTCCTCCAACAATCGTCATGTACTTGCATCCATATCGATCTACGAGTGCACTCATTATGGGTCCAAGTATGAGTGGAACTGAAATGAACAGACTTCCAATAAGTGAAGTCTTAGCTACTGACTGTTCAAAGTAATCTATGAATTTATCCTGCATCAATCCATAGGAAAACGCAAGTCCGTCTGCTACGGTAGCTATCAGGAAAGAAGCGGCAACCACCACCCATCCCCATCCTCCATCTGGTATTTGAGGCGTTTGTTCGGGTGGTTTGCTGGAACAGATACTGTCGCCTTCACCCAACCCAAAAAATTTAACACCTTCGTTCGTCGAACACGCATCTTCGTCATTTTTATGATAACTCACAGCAAGGCTATCCTTAACGGGTTCGTCCGTTTTTCGAGAATTCAATTTGTTGAGATCTTTATTAGGTTCCTCGTCTTTCAAATCACATGTCTCATCATTGGCCGCGTCTATGTACTTTATATTGTTAATCTTGTTAAGGAGCGGTGACGTAGTCTTCTCCTCTTCAGACGGTATTTTGTATTCATATTTGATCGTCCTGTCTTTGCTTGGTACTCCATTTGCATAGGCTCTTTGCGAGTCCATTAGTCTCCGAAAGAACCCCTCGTAAAGCACGCAGTTGGTTACGTACCAGTGCCTTTAAATCAGTCCTCTAAGGACAGAGTCAACTAAAATTGGTTTTAGAACCAAGTCAAAATCAGTTCTATGTCGACGCAATGTCGAATTCTCGTGACCAGTGTCTTAATCTTGGGTCTCTGGCAGAATACAGACAGGGTCTCTTGGTTAAGCAAAGTTTTTGGGCACAAAGCTTGTAACTTGTCGAGCACATCAAGGACCGGCTAGTCCTCGATCTCGCCGTTTTGAATAACACACTTTCGTTTATTCGTTTACCTCCGAAAGCTGTATGTCTTCTTGACATATAGATTTAAAGTTTTGCGGAGTCCAACATCTCAATAATGCGGCAAGAGTTAATCTGAAACAAGGGAAAAATACGTTAATACATACATGTATTTTGTGCAACTACGATCAATCTGACAGTGTGTCGCTGATGTATCGAAAAAAATAATACCAAGGAAAAAATGCAAAGTGCCATGCGCGGAAACCATTGCGGTCAAATTCTGAAAGCGAACCAGGGGTCCTACTGCCTAAGCTGAAAACGATTCCCATCGATTTTTTTAATGCAAAAATCAAACTTAAGCATAGATAAGTGGTAGTGGAGGTCAGCTTAGGTGGTAGTAACCCTCGCTCTACAGACTAAGCTAAATAATATTACCACTAAACTAAGCTGAAGTTTCATTTTCGAAATCCTATGGAAATCGGCTTTAGTTTACGCGGTAGAGCCCTTGGAGGACGTGAAATTTAATTGAATCTATATCGGGGACCCTTCCGTCTAAACTCTAAATGATTTAGATCGATTTTTTATATCGACAATCGGATTTTTCTCTCTAACTGTAACTACTCTAATTCTATATTACTTTTGAAGCTGTCAAATTCCAAAAGCTTCCTACTTCTACTAATTTCTTCTGATTAAATTCTTTATTAGTTCAAAGACAGCTGTAGTCTTACCCCCGGGATGGAATATAATAATATAATATGAAATACAATGGACTTCATTGTTCATTGCCTTTTTTGGCGGTCGCCGCTGTTAATCCTGGCTACACATTAGACACAGTGGTGGGAAAGTGTGGTGGGCCCCCGTCCAGTAAAAAAAAATCAATAGTCAATAGCGCTGTCTTCGTCACAGATCTAGGCATTTTCGCTACGCTTAGTTTTCGTACGGTTTAAGTTGTTGTCACGTAATTATCAGCTTTACACTGTAAAGTTTACAGACACGGAACATCTACAACTTTATTATAATGGAGAGAATGTATACCTAACCTATTTTAATATGCAATTCTACGTAAAGCTCTGGCCTATTTTCCCAGCGGGTGACACTCCCAAAAAGTGATTTATTTATACATTAACCTCGGAGAAAATTAATGGTGCGAATAAAAATAGCTGCGAACCCCACTAAACCCAGTGCCCTCGAATTCTCAAATGCTTGACACGATATTTTTTTTTTTTTTAGTTGTCACGTTGGGATAATACTTTTGAATTCAATGATACCTATCTAGAGATGGGCAAAATGGCAGGCATTTATGATAAGTGCCCAGTAATTACATGTAAATGCCCAATAAATTTCTTGCTCATAAATTGGGAATTTATAAGTACTTTTTGGGCATTTATCGTAAATGCCCGGTATTTTGCCCATTTCTATAACTATTTAATTTAAAACCACTTGACTAATAAAAATTATGCGAATCTTAAAATTTCGTAAACAGATCCGTAAGTACTACTCGACAATGTTCTAAATTTATAGACAATATTTATCAATAAGTATCTATATACATAAAACAGTCTGGGGCCTTACTTAATTTATGAATGAAATTCATTGATAAATACACAACCATAATAGTTCCATTCCTGCGTTTAGAGCTTGTGGTAAGGCCCCTGGTTTGTTCGAACACATAGCTAGCATGGCTGGACCGATTTTCATGGTGTTGGATTTGTCTCAGTCCCGATTAGCAGAATAACTATTAAAACATTGGAAAATTGTCGAATAAATAAATTAAAAGAAAAATCATTTCCCCATACAAATAGTGTCAGTTGAAAAAGGATTGAGATATTTAATGGTTGTCCAATATTTATGCGTGCGTTCAGAAATGTATATCAAGCTCCATAAATATAGAACAAATAACAAATGACTTAATTAAAAAAAAAAATGTTAAATCGATTGGTCTCACAGCACACTTTTACGTCCGCAAGAGTTGTCTGTGATTTGTTTTGAAAATTGTTTTGTGGATTGACATATTTATTGGTTGTCAAATATTTATGCAAATTTAGGTGAGATATTAAGTAACACGTCTTTCATAGAATGTCATCTTAATAAAGTAAGTACTGAACTTAATATTTATTTTATATTCATTGTACCTATTACTTCATTCAGTGTATTACCACAGTATTACATTGTATGACATTGTAAGCCCGAACTGACACCGAGGGATTACCATCCTCAGGAGTTTGTAAAAAACCTTAACGCCCGCATATCATACGAACGAGAGTTTAATTTATATCAAACTAGCCGTTGCCCGCGGCGTCGCCCGCGTGGTTAGGGTAACTGCCATTGATTTGTGTATATTTATATACACAACCATAGCGCGATTTAGAAATGAGACGGCGCCATCTAGTGATCTAGTGAAAAAAGGACAAATGATTATAAACTTTATTTTTTCCCGTGGGAATAACATGTTTTTCCGGGATAAAGATAGCCTATGTCACTCTCCAGGCCTTAAACTATCTCCAAAAAAAAATTAATGTCAATCCGATTGTTACTTTCGATGTGAAATAAGGACAAACAAATAAACAAACACACTTTTACATTTATAATATTAGTATGGATATTAAGGAAAAAGCACTTGTATTGTAAAATTAACTTTCAATGCTTGTTGACTCCACCAGTTAAGCAGCATGGAGGAGTGTGCTCTGAACACTTTCGATTGGAGGGAACCCGTATTGAATGATTATGGGTTGGTGCCGCTGGTCTCGTAAGCAGGTACACCTTTCGAGCAAATGTATTAAAAAAACATCGGACGCACAGCATGCGCCACCATAGCGAAATTTTCTTTTTTTTTTGAAATCCCTAATTGATATCGTAAAACCAAGGTCACTTTACATTACTACTTTTTGATGCTCTACACGAATCCGAAGTCAGAATTTCGAAATTTTGAGTTTCATGGCAACGGATGGACAGACAGAAATTTATTTTATTTCGAAATCCTGAATTGATATCGGAAAGCCAAGGTCACTTTACATTACTACTTTTTGATGCTCTACACGAATCCGAAGTCAGAATTTCGAAATTTTGAGTTTCATCGCAACGGACGGACAGACAGAACGATTTTATAAGCTCAATAAATTTCGCTGAAAATTCCCATAGCCTATATAAAAAAAAAAGGTAAGCCTGCTAAGCATGTATGGAATGTAACGAGCTGAAAACAACACATGGAACCGGTATAACGAACAGGGCAAACCTGCCCAAGGCTGGCCGTTGACCGTAGCTAATATAAATCCAGGCAAAATGCAATATTTCAAGTCTGCCTGGACACAGTGAATAACTAGTCCTTTTTCTCCATTTTTAGGGTTCCGTACCGCAAAAGGAAAATCGGAACCCTTATAAGATCACTTTGTTGTCCGTCTGTCTGTTTGTCAAAACCCTCTATGTCGAGAATGCGTGGAGGTATCAAGCTGAAATTTGAACTGTATACTCAGGTCATGAAGTTGAAAAAAAAAATCAAACTGCTAAGTTTACGTAAAAAAAAGATACGGCCGTTTATTCAGCAAAAACGCATATTTCGACACAGTCTCAAGGGAATCAAAACTCATACTTCCCGTTGACCTAGAACTATGAAATTTGGCAAGTTACATCGTTATAGACTACAAGTACTTACAACAATAAATCTTAAAACTATACATTTGTAATTAAATCTTAAAAAATAGATGGTCTATTCCTGAATTTCAGGAAAAGCTCGGAAAAAACTGCGCGATTAGATTCCTGAACTATTTATAATGCTCCTACGTACGAAACCTTCGGTGGGCGAGTCCGACTCGCACTTGTCCGGTTTTTATTTGAAAGATATATTTATCACACAACATCCCACTGTTGGGATACGAGTCTCCCCTCAGTCGATGGAGGTTTTGAGCATACTCAACCACTCTACTCAACTGCGGGTTGGCGGAGGCCAGTGCTTTCAAACCGCCCAAACACCACTGACCTAGCTTATTGACAACAACCGGGACCGACGGCTTAACGTGCCCTGCGAAGCACGGAGGAGCTCGGGATAAATAAACCCATCCATAGACAAGTTACGGTCGACGTTGCTTAACTTGCGTGATTGATGTGACAAACACTCGCAACGACACCACCACGCCGACACGACGGCGGGCCGCTAGTAGTCGTAATACTTCTTGGACAGCGGATACACAAAACTTACAAAAAAATTGGTTGCCTGTAAAGTCGGTATACGGGCGAAAGTTTTACGTGACAACGACTTTGAGTGGTAAAATGTTTTCGAGTAGAGGAAGGGACGCATGCCTTTCACTTTTTATGTCTGTCTCTCTCGCTCTTAGAAGGGACGCGTGCCTTTCACTCGCTCTCATTGTAAGCGCATAACGTGAGCCAGTTTCTTGAAGTGTCACCCGGCTAACCAATTTATAAGACGTTGTCACGTCAAAACAATTATTATAAAGCTTTATATGAACTGTCACTGTCACAGACTTACATTATATTATCTTTGTGAAAATATAGCCGAGTTGGTACCCTTGGGGGCATAATGTACAGAACGCAAAATGAGCACCACACTCAAAATGCAAAATGAACGACACGCAGAATGTGTAAAATGCAAAATGAGCATTCAAAATGTACAAGGAGGGCCACGTTCACACACAAAATTTCTGAGCGGCCTTTTCTAATTTATGCTTATATAAAAACTAATTCGGATTCTAGCCCACGGGGCCGAAATCGAGGTTGAGTGGAGTGCGTAGATTCGCTGAGTGTATGTTTTCCATTGACTTCATTGGAAAATGTATTTGATGATCATTCCTCAAGGACATGATCGATCTCATTTTTTTTTCGACACAAACCTGAAGCATATCGAGGTCTTTAATTGTGACAAGTTGCATCAAAATCGGTTCAGTGGTTTTGGAGCCTATTCATTTTTTTTTTTTTTTTTTTTTTTTTTTTTTTATACTACGTCGGGTGGCAGACAAGCATACGGCCCGCCTGATTTGAAGCGGTTACTGTAGCCTTATTAACGCTTGCAACATAAAATATCGCTCGCGCGCCGCCACCCCCGCTGCCAACGCAGCATCTCCTTCCTTTCTGGTGATTCATTGCCAAAAGTGAGTTTTACTCACTCGCAGGAACACAACAACCTTCAAGGGAATTGTTATTTGGCTGCGGTATTCTGTGAGGCGGAGGTACATTCCCCTTTTCGCCAGAGCTTCGTTTGTCAGTCAGCAGGGTGCACCGCGTGCAGGTGAAGTTGGCTTTGGTTCAAAGATGTTGATGAACCTCTTACACCCCAAAATCATTATAATAAAGTGGTATGCGCAAACATATAAAGGCTCGTCTCGTATCGCATGTATACCAAAATGCATAGATATGTATGCACATATGTGTATGTGCAAATAAGACTGCGTCTCTCAGCAGTACCAACACCAATGAGTTGTCTTGTCAACAATGTCTATGCAAAATTCACTGAATAATAGAGATTATCGTCAACAAATTCCACTAAATCGTTAGCAATTTTGAAACGACCTTGCAAAACATAAGACTTGTATACAAAATAATCTTGTTTGCTTGTACCGCGGTATGTTCTGACCCGCCGTGTGCAGGTTGACGACCGGAGAGTCAAGGCTGCGAAAGTAGGCGCCTTAAGGTGCGCCCGGGCCTGCTGTTGTTTAACAATAAACACGTGTTTTGTTCCAGTAAACAACTAAATTTAGTTCAATCTAAACACATTATATATATATTATATAGGTTAACCAGTGGTTCCCAATCTTTTAATTACTTCGAAGCATGGACCTCTTCTCACATCTAAAGTTTGCCGGTGACGTGGCCATAATGACAAGCCCGGTGGTCGAATGGCTACTTAGACTCCGAGGCCGCGGGTTCGATCCGCACAAGACAAACATTTATGTGCATGAACATGTCTGTTTGTCTTGGTCTGGGTGTTTTCTATGTATTATAAGTATGTATTTAAAAAAAATGTATTTAAGTAATTCTCCAGCAATTCAGCCATTATAATATAATTAAGTTTGCACTTAATTATATTATAAGTTCTTAATTATATAATAATATAATTAAGTTTGCACTTAATTATATTATAATGGCTTAAATGTTCTAATGATTCCGTCATTAGAATCTCATTCGAATGCTAAAGGATCACAATGCTGTTCCTCGATCCTTGGGGCTTGGGATGAATTTTGACAAAACGAAAGTTATGTACAACGACTTTGTCATCCCTAGACCGTTTGTCGTAGTGAATGCAGCTATTGAAGTGGTTAAAGAATACATCTACCTCGGACAGACCATACAGGTGGGTCGGGGTAATTTTAACAAAGAGCTCGCTAGAAGTATTCGACTATACTGGGCAGCTTTTGGAATGCTTCGGCACATTCTCACCACAGATATACCCCAATACTTGAGGACTAAAGTCTTCAATCAGTGCGTCTTCTCTCTGACCTACGGTGCAGAGACTTGGACGCCGACCGTTCGGCTGGTTAAGGATCACAGCGAGCGATGGAGAGGGCAATGCTTGGAGTTTCTCTAAGGGATCGAATCCGGAACGAAGAAATTCGACGGAGAACCAAGGTTTTGTTGACATAGCTTTCAGAGTCGGCAAGGTTAAGTGGCTGTGGGAAGGTTACTTCTTCCGTGTCAGTTATGGCAGATGGGGAGAAGGGTCCTAGAGTATGGGGTGACGAAGAGTGGGACGGCCTCTCTCTAGATGGACCGACGACCTTAAGAAAGCAGCTCGAAACGGATCCACGGAGGTTGGAGGATCGCATGTCGTGGAAAGCATTGAGAAAGGGTCCAGTAGTGGGTAGATAGTTGCTGATAATTATTTTAGGTAACAGGTTCACTGTTATCCTGAGAAGGGAGTCGTATATTATGTTGTAAATTTTGGGAAATTATATTATGGTTTAATATTTTTATTTTCTCAAAAGAACTCACACATTCACTCTATGGGGAAAATACAATAAAATTAATAATGCCAAATTACGTGCCATGCCAAATTTCATTCAAATCTCTTCTGCCGTTTAATCCTGAAAAGGAAACAAAGACACGCACAGGCACGTTCACATTTATAATATGGCATACATAGGTATCATTTTGCGAAAAAGAATAACGTGACTTCGACGAGTGAACGCGTGTTATCAGCGAGATACGTCACCATGAGGTCGATACACGCCTACAAACCTATGCATTAACCAACTAATTCTTCATATAAATCAGGGCTGTCTAAACCATACGTATATAATACCGAGCCATTACAAATTACTAAACAGATTGGCGGGCCGCAGAAACAAATACCTAATTGACATTTTTACTACCTACTTTGGAAGTTTAAGCTTAGATATAACTAGTTAGCCATAAAACTTAAACTTTTGTACAAATATATAATTTTCAGTCAAATTCGTTGTACAAAACCTATAGCGGTAAAAAATCTGTATAAAAACGGGTAAATGAAAAATATGTCACGGGCCGCACAAATATAAACCGAGGGCTGCATGCGGCCCGCGGGAGTATATAATTCTGTGCCCGCGGGCCGTGACTTGGACAGCCCTGATATAAATAAATATATCACGACGATCTCGCAAAGGGTTCTAATGACGGAATCATTAGAACCCTTTGCGAGATAGTCGTGGTTCACAGGTTCACCACTAATTCCCACCACTGAGTCTTCTATGTAGCCAAGGTTTAGGCTCAATTTCCACCGCCTCAGAATAGAATGGAAGCTACATTTTGCAACGGAATTGTACATAGCATAATAAACTTTATGTCAATTGCATAACAGGGGAATCCTCGACAATGCGCGAGGATTCCCCGGAAGACGCGCGACTTTTTTTGGCTCGTATTTAATAAGTATATAATGGAATGCAATTGACATAAAGTTCATTATGCTATGAACAATTTCGTTGCAAAAAGTCGCTTCTATTCCATTCCGGCGGCAGTGTTTCTTTTTTTTTTATACTACGTCGGGTGACAGACAAGCATACGGCCCGCCTGATGTGAAGCGGTTACCGTAGCCATATTAACGCTCGCAACATAAAATATCGCTCGCGCGCCGCCACCCCCGCTGCCAACGCAACATCTCCTTCCTTTCTGGTGACCTCACTCACTCGCAGGAACACAACAACCTTCAAGGGAAGTGTTATTTGGCCGCGGTATTCTGTGAGGTGGAGGTAATTTCAGCCCCTTTACCACCATCTCTTATTGCGATTCAATAATTGAATAGATTGTACATTCCAGCCTCCTTACCACCATCTCTTATTGCGATTCAATAATTGAATAGAGTCGCTTATTCATTGGTATGAATAAGTATTCTATTCAGTTATTGAATCGCATTATGAGATGGTGGTAAGGGGGCAGAGGTGTAAATTGAGCTTGACAAATCTGTGACATTGTTATGTTGGTGACCTTTTGTTATTGTTGTACCTTATCGATTTATCGCTGAAATTGCAACATAATGGAACATTCATCACAGATTACAGTCAACCCACGAGTGGGAATTATGTTATTGTACAGATAACTGAGATATCATTGCGTATCCATCACTCTTCAGCTGTTTATAAAGATAAAACGTTAATGTTGTGGATATGAAAATAAATACAAAACATAAATGTCTGAGTTTTGTTTGTTTATATTATCTTTTTTGTTCAAATAACATAATGTATAAGGTACATGTAAAATAAAGGCGGACTTATCCCACATGGGGATCTCGTCCAGTCATCCTTAAAGTAACGGCATGGAGTGGACAGCAGGACATTGTCTTAGACCTATTAGAGCAGAGGTTCCCAAAGTGGGGTAAAACAAAGATTCTGTAAGAGTAACAAAGCTGTTAAAAGATATGAAAAATATATTTTGGTATATCAATGGAACGATATTGTATGTAGTTATTATTATTAAGTGCTATTTTAGCTTAACAAAACTAATTTAAGAAACGTATCTAGTAAAAAAATATAAGATTGTACATATACTTAGAAGAATTTCAAAACACGATTGTATCTAAAACACGAGAACCCAAATACATTAGTCACAGATGTTGGGTAGGTATATTAATAGTCTGCCATCTCCCAGTTTACGTAAGAAAGTGTACATTTCTGTAAAACGAGACATACTTTGGAATCAGTCCAATATCATGAACTCGTGACTTTGTCTGCGATAACATATTCTTTCTAACAAATTTCTAGTTTATGAAATAACAACAAATAACAGACTAAATGTGTGGCATGTATGTAGCGTCGTAATAAACCGAGCATCGAAAGCGTTTGGGGTGTAAGAAGTTCATCAACATTTTTGAACCAAAGCCAACCACCTCACCTGCACGTGGTGCATCCTGCTGACTGACAAACGAGTCTCTGGCGAAATAATAATAAAATCATATTTCAGACCTGTTTACAATTATTAATAATAAACATAAGTCCATAGATAAATACCTTAAAACTAACATACATATAAAATAATATACTAAACTACTACTACTAAAAGAGAGGTAGGGCATTGCGTATTAGGTATATGTATAAGTTGCCCGGGGAAAACTTACATATCACAGAATACCGCTACCAAATAACAATTCCCTTCCCTCGAGAAAATTGATATTTGGCTGCAGTATTCTGTGAGGTACATTCCCCAGTCGGGCAACTTATTTGTAAATTGCCCGACTGGGGAATGTCTCCACTGTACCCTACCTGTCTTACTTTTTTTCACTTGTTGATTTTGGTTCAAAGATGTTGATGAACCAAAACACCCCATGCTGTGGACGAAATAATTTAAATCATCTTATTGTAAACCAAATCATCCGTTGAATGAATGAATGATATTTTGTACACAGAAACACACACGAAACGAAATTAACGAACCTTGAGGGTTGTTGTTTTCCTGCGAGTGAATGAGGCTACCAGAAACAAAGGAAGGAGAATATGCTGGCCACGGATCGGCGACCCCTCGGTATTGCTGATCTCCATAGGCGGTGGTGATTGCTTTCCAACCCATTGACCCACGTGCTCGTTTGCTCCCCTCTCAAAAAAAATATGATAGCAACTGAACTGTCCCTACCCCGGGCCTGCCTACCGCCGAAGCTGAAGCCGGTTCTCATCGGAAATTTTGATTGCGAATATCAAACGTCAGCTTAGAATTATGGGACCTGTGTTTAGCATAGCTGGTAGAAACCCTGGAGTTCTACCCACTCAAATGAAGATGTTTGTCAATAACTAAAACGTAAGGTCTATATTAAAGTATTCGATGGTAATCGGCTTTAATGATGGATGGAAGCTGAAGCCGATTACCACCGAATTTTTTAATGCGAAAGTCAAACTTTAGCTTCTTCTCAGCCGGACACTCTTGGCAGAGTGGTCGTGATCATGGGCAGGTCACTACGAATGGCGGCTCCTGTTATATTTCTCCATTTGGTTCTGTTGGAGGCATTGTGGGAGCATTCGGACATGGAGGATTTTGTGACAGACTAATCTCCCCATCTGGTTGGAGAGCGGCCGCGGGGTCTCTTGCCTTCCACCTTGCCTTGGACTACAATACGCTCCATAGAATTTTCTTTTCGGGTAATATGCCCGAAAAACTTTAGCTTAGATTGGCGCTAATTGTGTTTAGCTTAGTTGATAGAAACCATAGAGCTCTACCGACAAAGCTAAAAATATTTGTCATTAACTTAAACATAAGATTTATTTTTGCGATTAAAAAATTCGTCGGTAATCGGCATCAGCTTCGGCAATAGGACCCCTGACCGAACAATACACTATGATTTGACGAGCTCAGTGGCGTAGCGGTCAATGACGCGGCTTCGACACCAACGCTCGTGGGTTCGATTCCCACATAGGACAAACATTTGTGTGCATGAACATGTCTGTTTGTCTTGGTCTGGGTGTTTTCTATGTATCATAAGTATGTATTTACAAAAAAAAAAGTATTTACGTATGTTTATCAGTTGTCTAGTACCCATAACACAAGCTTCGCTTACTTTGGGGCTGGGTGGCGCTGTGTAATTTGTCTGACAATATTTATTTATTATTACGTGTCAAGGGATAACATAGCTGCAGTATTGATATAGGTACTCTGTTCCATTCCATGGCCACTTAGCTGAAATGCATAAACTGTACGTACTTGGTGCATGCATTTAATATAAACACGAGGCTCGCATTATACAGTCTATTGTTGCGGACGGATGTGCATGGACTTCGATGACATGTTGCATTGTCGCCATGCATAACATTATATCTGGCTATTGAATGGCATTATGTACTCAGGAATATTAAAAAAAAAATCATTTCCAGCAGTGTTTTTCAAGAAGTCTGGTCTTTGATATCACACGCCGCGTAGGAAAGCTCAAATGGCAATGGGCTGGGCATATAGCCAGAAAGTCGGACTCGTGGTGCAGAACGGTTCTGGAATGGAGACCCTGGGACAGAAAAAGACCTGTCGGGCGACCACAGATGCGATGGAAGGACGACATCGTGAAGTTGGTGGGCACGAACTGGATAAATGTGGCCCAAAACAGATCAGAGTGGAGAAGACTGAAGGAGGCCTATACCAACACGGTTGAAGAAAGGCTTAGATGATGATGACTATGATGAGTGTTTTTCAAAGTGTGGGTCGCGACCTTATAGGGGGTCCTCTAGCCTCTACAAGGGGTCGCGGAAGGTCGCAAAGCTGTAAAAATGAGCGTTCAAAAAGATATTTTTATTAAGAAAATTTTCAATTCGAAACGTAATCGACGGCTGTGGTAGATACTTCATTATTTATTATATTAACCGATACCTAACTATGGAAATAAATTTGAATAAAACTTAGCACAGAGGATTCCCTTGATGGTTGTTGTGTTCCTGCGTGTGAGTGATGTCACCAAAAAGAAAGGTAGGCTGGCAATGGATGGACGACCCCTTGGTGTTGTTGATCTCCATGGGCGGCGGTGATTGCTTTCCATCAGGTGATTCACATGCTCGCTTGCTCCCCTCTCATATAAAAAAAACAGAAGCACAATATGTTCTGGATGAATCAAAGGTATTTTTCATCCTAGTCGTGTGTCATCAATACTAATCTATCAACTCAACAAAACGAAATTATTTTCATACGTTCGTCGATATATTAACATGTATTGGTGGTCGCTTCGACCATACTTAATTTAAATTATGACTTTAACAATAAACAAATAAATAAATAAACAATAATAAATATTTCTGGACAATTTTACACAGCGCCATACTTAAATACATACATAGAAAACACCCAGACCAAGCCAAACAGACATGTTCATGCACACCAATGTTTGTCTTGTGCGAGAATCGAACCCGCGACCTCGGAGTCAAAGTGGCCATTGCTAACCATTCGACCACCGAGCTCGTCTAACACATAACAAGAGTATATATGCGTGTCTAATACAGTGTGTGTAATGTTTTTTTTTATTTATATAAAGCATTTTTACGCATAATTAAAAAAATATATATTAGCATTCTGTACTCCTTCTCTATATAAACTATAAGTGTGCGAAATTTCATACTCCTCCGTCCGCGCAATTTTCGTAAAAAGGTGTACAAAGTTTTTGTTTCACGTACTAATATATATGTCGCAGCCAATTGGTAGAACCGCCACATTACAAAACGGCTAACTTTAGGCAGATTGTATTTAAATTATCTTTTGGTTAGGTTTGTGTTAGTATAACCGTAATTAGAAATAGCCAAGCTATTTTATTCTATTATTATAGTAATCTTGGTGATACACCATCAGGTAACAATTCGGTCGTGTAAACATTATGATAAAAAGGCGGGATGAAATAATGGCTCCGCCATTTTTTAAAACAGCTAGACGTTATGTAATGCGGCGGATTTTACGAATTGGCTGCGACATATACATTCTCGGTGACTTATGAACCATTGACACTAACAGTACTTGTCTACACATCTTTGACCTACAATGTCATCATCAATATGCGTAACATTACACGGTTTGTTCATTGTTCGTGTGTCACTACAAGCATACAGGGAAACGTTTTACCTTTCAAATGAAGACTTAAGTAAGTAACGAAACTTGCGTTTACTTTCGCTACTGACTACCTACTTTGACTTTTAACACACCCAGGCCACGCCATACAAATGTCGTGAACTATTATATACATAAACAATGGCGTCTGTGCAGAGCGTGAATAAGCATGTGTGCGTGCAGCGCCAAACAAATTGTTCCAGATCCGTCTCAGAGGGGAGGTGAGGTCGACACGAGAGAGCGGCACGGAGTGGCCATACTGTACGTAGTATTTATACTGTGCTTTTACAAAGATTAATCATCTCTATCTACAATAGTTATATTTAACTATAATTTGACAAGCTCGGTGATCGCATGGTTAGCAATGGCCAGTTTGACTCCGAGGTCGCGGGTTCGATCCGAGTTATTATACTTATTAAGTTTAGATAGGTTTTTTAACGTATTACAAAAGTTGTATTTACTTAACTATAATAAAATAATAATAATAAATAAATAAATATTGTCAGACAAATTACACAGCGCCATCTAGCCCCAAAGGAAGCGAAGCTTGTGTTATGGGTACTAGACAACTGATAAACATACGTAAATACATTTTTTTTGTAAATACATACTTATGATACATAGAAAACACCCAGACCAATACAAACAGACATGTTCATGCACACAAATGTTTGTCCTGTGTGGGAATCGAACCCACGAGCGTTGGTGTCGAAGCCGCGTCATTGACCGCTACGCCACCGAGCTCGTCGGATAATATGCTCAGATACGAGTATATTCATTATCTACAAAGCAATTTAGAGAAATATAATGCGTAGGTACTCTGTACATAATGGTGCATGTGCTGTGAAGTTATCGACACATTCTCAATTTGTCGGAAGTATTTAAGAAATTAGAGCGTAAAGTTGAAGGAAGCCGTCAATCAGCAGGTCTGTCTGTACCAATCTAGTTCTCGCCGACATCATCTCACAGAGTAATGAGCCTGTCATCGTCATGGATAGCATACTAAACCGGTAAGGGACATGAACTAAAATAACAAATGGATAACAACCGCCTAAGTCTGATTCATGGATTAGATATTTTTTTTATACAAAGTTGGATAGTAAATAAGCAACAGATGGATAAACGCTGGTTACTAGTAAAAGTTACGTTATGCTAGTTGTTAGTAAAAGTTCTTGGTGACAAGGTCAAGAAAATTCAATTATAAACAGAAAATCTTATAATTAAATAAGTTGTAGAGGCAGCGGGTCAACCACATCTACCTAGTCAGTGACAGGAAGAGAAAAGCAGAACAGGAGAAGAGCGGAGGCCCTGTATGAACCTATATGATGAGGCACTGGGCACCAAGCCACTTTATTAATAAAATTTATCGAATTTATTACGGATGAATAAGTAAGTAACATGTGATGCTACTATCACATTCGCTTTCGGCTCATGTGATTAAGCTCACACTCGTATTTTAAGAACCCTTATTATGCAACAGTTTCATAAACTACTATTAATTATCTTGTTGAACCATTACCGTACAACTAAATAACTTACATACCTATTAAATCAATGGCTTTGGTCATAAAGGTACATTGTTGTGTAGATACAAAGCTATCGCTCGCTTCGCTCATTCGATCAATATTATAAGGACTAACAACCTATGCAGAACCGGATCTGGCTGGCTGTATAGAGCGGAAACCAAAAGATTAGAAGAAGAATGCATTAGGGGAGACCTACAACCTGCAAGAAATTAGTCTGGTCTAGAAATAGTCTATTGAGTCGGGATAGACTTACTAACCAGTCAAATCCTACACGCAATGAGATCATACAGTACTAAGCACTTGTATGACCTCATTACTTAGAACCTTTTCCATATGAGTAGTCAGTATTATTGAGCTGTTATGAACATTCCTTTCAGGTGTATTTTACGTATTGTTTTTCATTTCTGTATTCCTAGGAAATGAGCCAAAGTTGAAAGGTTCAAAGTAAGAACAATTCTAGCATCAATTCTCGAACTGTAGTTCTCGAGTTATCTGAATACTGAGAAAGAATTTCTCACTAATTCGATATAGACAACATTATTTGTTAAAGAGCCATCTATTGTCAATATTTCTGTCGCTTCCTCGGCAAAAGATGGCGCAATTTTGACATAAATAAATTATATCTGACTAACGAATTATTTGGAAAATAAGATCCTGACAACATTTGTGAGGCTTCTACTCCCAATTGATCAGAAACCAAACCTAACCTAACCGAAAGATAATTAAAAGGCAATCCGCCTAAACATTAGTCCTTTGCATTACAAATTGCCATGTTTGTGATGGTGGCGAATTTTTACATTTATATCTACTGCTGTGAATTCGCAGTGTGGTGCCATCTACCTATTAAGTATTAAACTACTAAACAAGGTAATTTTTGACGAGCCCAGTGGTCGAATGGGTAGCAATGGCCACATTGACTCCGGGGTCGCGGGTTCGATCGCCGCACAAGATAAATATATATGTGTGCATAAACATGTCTATTTGTCTTGGCATGAGTGTTTTCTTATATATGTATGAATTTACAAAAAAAATAAAAAAATGTAGTTAGGTATTATCAGTTATCTAGTAACCATAGTACAAGCTTTGCTTAGCTTGGGACTAGATGGCAGTGTGTAATTTGTCCAGGAATATTTATTAATTTATTCCATACATCCCCATAAATATTCACATTTATAATACCCGCAGAATGTAGTAGTAAAATGCTTGTAACAAAAACAGGACGATAGACCGTTAGCTGATTCCTATTTTGCACGGAACCCCAATATATTGTAATTTTTAGCGATTAGCGTGTATTGACCTATGTAATTTTGACAATATTATAAATGAAATTTTCTGGTTCTTTTATTACCAAAACCTATTTACTAAGTCATTATCACAAATGTATGAAACGAACCTAACAAACTTTGAACTGTGTCTACACAAATAATAAAAAAAAATCATCGCACATCCTTTTAAACACTCAACTTTTTAAGTCAATGTACACTAATATCCAACTTAGTATCAGTTGTAAACATTAGTTTCAGACATTGTGAGTCAATGACAAATAACATTAAAAATAAGTATATAATGAAGAATTCCAATGAACTGGTCATGGAATTTTACAAAGCATATTATATAAACTCAGCTATCTATTAGTAAATACAAGGATTATTGTTTCTGCAGTTTTTTTTTACTTAATGTCATAAATACGCGGTACCTCATACCCTACGCGTTCGTTACACGAAACTAATGTTTAAAATTATACCTCACAGACATTATGATTAGATGAATATCGAACGTAGGGTAGCCAGGCGCCCTACCGCCGAAGTTGAAGCCGATTACTAAGCGAAAATAGATCTTAGGTCTAAGTGGTCTAAGCAAGATTTATAATAAGATACCAACATATTTGACATTATTACCAATACAATTATTTAAGAAAAAACTTGCTGCCCTACTAATCGATAAATGTTATTATTGTATAAATGGTTTTCTAAACGACAAAATAATTTAAATCAAAATTTTGACATGGATAATTAAATAATTCTCTGACATGATTATTATAATGAATGTAGAAATTTATATAATGACGGACTGAATCTATTATGCCCGTAATTTTTAAATTGTTTATAGTATGTGTAGTGTAATGTTGTGTAAGTGACTCTAATTAAACATGACGTATTATATTATTTACATATTGAGTGACAATGTCAGGAAATTTTAAATATTTGTATGCCTGAGGGCAAAACATAGAGCACAAAAAATAAATGTAACCCAACACCTCAATAATGTATATACCACCTATGTTTAACAAATAAAATTATTCTATTCTATTCTATTCTAAGTTAATGACAAACATCTTCAACTTAGTCGGTAGAGCTCTATGGCTACTACCGGCTAATCTAAACACAATTACCGCCAATCTAAGCTAAAGTTTGATTTTCGCAATAAAAAAATCCGATGGTACCTAACCGGCTTCAGCTTCGGTGATAGAGCTGGTACAAAAAAAAATACGTGTTGCACTCGGGGACTGCCGCGGTAAAGCTATTGCATAGCATTTTTTTATCAACTTATAATTATTTATTTATTTATGCAGTATTTTTAATAAGACATTTACACCTTCTCAGTAGTCATACAAAACCCAAACTGATATAGAATTGACAATAACATACTTATATTTGAAATAAAGCGAAAAAGTTCAAAAAAAGTCTTTAGTCATTCACCAACATCGAATAAAGTTACAAAAAGAGTAATATAATAACCACATCGAGGCGCAAACGTAGAAACGATAGTTCAAATTGGTCACACATTTACAACTCCGCCATTGCCTCGATAATACTCAATGGCGAAATACGAGTATGTATTGTATAAGGAAACGTTCTTAAGCCAGGTCGAGTCCAAAGGTCATATTAGGTGGGGGGTGATAGGTTTTATTTTCGTTACGGAATTTCTTGATTCGGTCGCCGCGCTTAAAGCCCGCGATAAGAGCTGTGCAATAGCTTAAAAATAAAGAAGAAATGCTTGAAAAAAACTTGCAAATTTTTTTTTTTTTTTAGATAATCTGATAATACAACAATTACAACATAATTAGTATGTAAATTCGTAATTAAGGTAAGACCGCACTAACCGGAACTACGCGACACGGCACGGCATTTTTGATTGCTTGTTTAAATTGTCGGATGCAACTTGAAATTCGACAAGAAGTATCATTTTTTAACTTTGATTAAAGTAATAATAAAACACCTAACAAAAAAAAAATACTACCAGAGAATTGGCGGAGTTGAGTTTCCAAAAACTCGGAAGTTATTGCGAACATAAATTAATAAATAGAAGGTTTAAATTAATGGTGGCGGCTGAAGCACGCAAAGTAATGTAGATTAAATATTTGGTCTGTTAGTCGTTAATATCTTAAGGTGACATATATATATATATATATATATGTCACCCACAGAAAACACAAATTAAACAGTTTATTGGAGCATTCACGTGCGCGACTAATCTATACTATACTTGTTTCTAATTATTGTATATTATTGTAATTATTGTATATTATATATTAGAAATCTTGTATATTAGAAACAAGTAGCTACTTTAGTATACTAAAACTAAAAAGGGATTTTTTTAATATTTTGTCTAATTTTTCACAAAATAAAATCAAAGCGCTTATTTACGTATAATAATTTAAAGGTTGACTGAAAGAGATCTGTGTTAGAGCCAAAACCGCTTTTGTACATAATTATATAAAACAATATATTTTTTTAACATTTAATAAATCGTTTTGTGACTGCAATTACAACAACTACAAACATCTTAAAATAAAATTACATCGAACTCCGGCACATTATCTCATACCTGTACATAAGTCGCCATAAGCCTTAACTTGCTTTATAGCCGCACTCCGGTCACTCGATAGTCCACCGAGAGACCGCTTCATTGACGTCTACGCCGCTATGTAAAGAAATGACGTTTGTGCAAGGCATAAATACGAACAAACTGTTCCAGATACGACTCAAAGGAAAGTGCGTAACTACTATTACTCATACTGTATCATAGGTACTCGTATGTAGTTAGATTATAGAAAAAAACATTTGGTCGCCACTTTGGCTTGAGCGCCGGAATTCCGATTTTAACGAAATTCCGGAATTTATGTGAATAAGATAGGAATTTCGATATTGAAAAATAAATTAAATAAATATTTCTGGATAATTTACACAGGCCTATCTAATCCCAAATTAAGCTTATAGTTTGTTTGTACTATGGGTAATTCATTTTTTTTTTAATATTTATTACATTATAAAACATAGAACACACACAGATCGAGACAAACAGACGTGTTCATGCACACAAATGTTTGTCTTGTGCGGGAATCGAACCCGCGACCTTGGAATCAAAGTAGCCATTACTAGACATTCGACCAAGACAAGACCGTTCGACCAAGGCTCGTCAAGACATAATTTTCGGTCGTGTCTTTCAAACGCGGTGATTACATAAAAAAGCCACAGGGTATCTTTAAGCTTACCATAAGGTCGCCTAGAGAGACTATGTCAGCTGATGGAGACTTTTAATTCATGTTGAAATATTTTCTAGTCCAGTCGCGACCGACGACGACGTACCGCGTTACGGCGCTGCCGCGTAGTGCAGCCTAGTACGATACCACCTTTACTGTGTACCGTATAGGGTACACGCGACTGCAAACGTGTTAATCACAGCTTCGTATATCCGTGACAGACTGACATACGTCATGCATCATATCACTGTTTATACGAGCTAAATGTTGGCGTCTAGATATTTCTGACACACACAGGAAGTTATCACTCCCTTATCACATCGACTTTTTTACTCCATTATAAAACCATGCTCAATTATCCAATTATATACTTCCCATAAACAAATCGGCACTACATTATGCTGTGGGAAATTGAACAAGGCCTTCGATTCTGTAATGCAACCAAGTTTTTTTATGTTTATTGCTTTGATCGTTTATAAGATTGTCAACAAAGCTGCATGTATAAAATGCAATAGTTACTCTAATAACTTTTTTTCATTTTTCATTTATCCATAGTTTAGTTTCACATTTTGATATAATAGTGTGATAATAGTTACCAATTATAGTAGTAAATAGGTACCCGTGGGTTTACAATGAGGGTCTTTTGGCAGCACTGTAGCGTAGGGTCCAATCGTCTGTCAATTCATAGCATCTTGTCAAATGTCTTGCTGACGTCTTGTGTTGTCTTGTCGTCTTGAAGTTTCACTGTCAAAAAATTCAGTACAATTTGACAACTGGACCCGACGCCTACCTAGCGACATCTGGTATCAGAAAAAAAATCAAACACCCCCATTGTTTCTCGACTAACATCTGAGCTCGAGCATGGGTTATACTGAAAATCAGTCCTCTATGCATTTCTTGAATATTGTCGTTTGTTGGAAAAACCTTGGTAAGGAATTTCTTCCACGGCCAGAGAGTTTACGGTAAACGGAAAACTCCTCTGGAACCATTCAGAACGCGCCCATTTTAGCTCCAAAGTCTCAACGTGTGAAGCGAATTCCCTGTCTATGGCGGCTATAGAGGCGGCGGGCATCAAATCAAACAACTTCTCTGAAAAAAACCGTTGCACAAACAGTATACTGACGTATATAATCTTCAGATCTCGTCTCTGAACCGTTTCACAAAATGCAAGCTGATATTTCGGTGATATTCTCTTTCAGCAAGTTCCATAAACAAATTCGACGCTAAGTCCGATGATGAATTCGCTAAAAACAGCCCCAAAATAGTACGGAGAAAACACAAATTAAACAGTTTATTGGAGCATTCACGTGCGCGACCACGTCATCCGTCTAGACTAGACGTAGCCCCTGTAGTGCATTCGGTCAATTCACCATAAAAATTAACTACGTTCTCGCACGTTTGATCTGTGCCTAATATCATCATCATCAAGGTCCATTTTAGTCTCCACTACAGGAGCACGACCCTCTCTCGTCCGTCCTAGACGGAAGGAGGATTTGGCCTACACTCCCCACGCTGGCCAAACGGGTTGGGGAGGCCTGATCGATATTTAATAATGTATTTCCCTTAGTCGCCTTGAACGACATCCACGGGAAGAAACGGAGTGATTCTATTCTAATCTGCCGGAAACCACACGGCCTAATATATCATTATTTAGTAAACAGAGACAGAGTATATTTGAACTCACTGGCGAAATTTTCAGGAACGATAGTGTCCACCATCACTAACACTATGAGTGCAACACTCGCGAACAACACCTCCTCCTTACTCCTTTTTATAAGCTCTACAGCCTTTTTGAAGCGAAACCTTCTTTAGGCGCGTTGGGAATTTTTTGAGATGGGCAAAAACCATTGAACTCGCGACACTGCTACCGTAACCGACACCGCACAGTGGTCCTGATTTTTAATATGGTGAACATAGAACCCAAGGTCTATATTTCGGGCTGAAAAAATACGGACATATAAGTGAACACTCATCAACGATTGTTCTAGCAGTTTTCATATAAGTTGTTCATTTTCGCGAAAAAAAAATTGATAAAAAAATGTATGGAGCAAAAGTGAAATATTTTTTTCTCGATGTGATTAAAAGTGTTAGCAATGAAACCTTTTTTATATGATTGTATTACATTTATTCGTTATCTTGCTAGAGAAATGCTCATGCATACAGTAACCACTTCGCTTTATATCAGACGAGCCGTATACCTGTTTGGAACCCGTAGTAGGTCTATTGTATTGTAATATCTATTCATTGATATAGATGCGATGACTCATTATAGTGATCATCACAGTATAAGTAATAGTACGTAGTGATCATAATCCTACCGACTAAGCTGAAGCACACCCCGGCCACTCCATACAAATGTCGCGTCGTTTACTATTACATAAACAATTAGATCTGTACAAAGCGAGAATGAGCGTGTGTGCGTGCGGAGCCATACAAACTTTTCCAGATTTGTTTCAGAGCGGAGGTGAGGTCGACACGAGAGAGCGGCAGGGAGTGGCCGTACTATACGTAGTACTAATTACTTATACTGTGGCTGATCAGATTACGATTGGATTTTTTAATTGCAAACATCTAACTTCACCTTAAACTAATGCTAATAAGATTAAGTGTAGCAGGTAGAGTAGAGAAAGTTCTCTACCAATTAAACTGAAAATGATAATCACAAATTTAAACAGAAGTCCGATTTTTGCAATCGAAAAACCCAATAGGAATCGGCTTCAGCTAGCAGATAAGAACTTATCTATCTTTCATTAGCAAACAATGCTATTGGTTTTGCTCTCAATAGCAATTTATCTGACATTATTTGTACTCAGATAGAGTTTTATAATATTGTTTGGTTCCGCTTCAAGTTTTTTTAAGGAACAATATTTTTTTCCAGAATTTTACCTCTTATTCATCCCCGTAAACCGCTATATGTGTACGTATTAATATAACATTAATGCCGAGCGATAGCCAAATTAGCATCATGATTATGTACATTATGTTTAAAATGTTAATAAACATATCTTCTTTCTTTCTTCTTTTCGATATTGCAAATTTCATCTAAATCGTGGCATATATACATACATTAATTTATAAGAAACTTTACACTTTATACGTTTATATAGGATAAATTTAAGTTCGGATCAGTTCCAAAGAGATTTTTTTCTACTATCTCCCAAGTTATGGACTATAGTCCCTGCTAGAATAAAGTTGCAGTAAGTATGTACCGTGAACAAAAAAAAATACAACTTTACACTGACCTATTTTTAACCTCTAATTATGAAAATTGAAGACCATTCCACAAATTCAATGCCTACAATATCAATATCATCGATACCAGAATAAACCGCCATATTCCACAAACAGCAGTCAGAAAATTACCTCTTCGGGTAATATCAGTTCATTTCAACAGTCTGACGACACACGCCCACACTGCACGTGAACGCATGCGACATAATATATAGTTACAAACAATTTGACGTAAGGTTTCACAGTCACGTCAGTTAGGACGAATAAATGATTAATCAACACAAAATTAAGTGTTTCACAGTTATATTTATCAAAAAAGTGTTGTAAATTATATTTTGGATAAAATTAAAAATTATGGTAAAAAATATTAGATATTTTTAGGTCATAAAACATATATGTTAAAAAAAGACCAGACAAGATCTAAAGAATATGTTCCTCCTCCAATGTCGCTCTTAGTTTACCATAAACTCCTAATGAATGCATTCGAAAAACCCTAAAACCGGACCTATGGCGACTATAACCCTTACTGCAAATATGTTTAAACCATTTTAAACGTTCTTGCCGTACTGCAATTAACTTTTATACTATGCCGTACCTCAAAGGATACCGTTTGCAAATATACCTAGGTTTTTTTAGTAACACGTGTTTACCCGTTCACTGGCTCTACGCTCGAGCGACGAGCGCACTAGACGCCATCGCGTCCGTATGCTCGTCAGACAGACAAAAAACTGTTTTTGTTTGCTTTTTAGATACAATTTAAAATCTCTTTGTACTATTGTCCGTTTGTGGCTGGTTTTAAAGGTTGAATGGGACGGTCTAACGGCCTCGTTTGGGTTCTGTTTTATTCTATTTAAGTTTATTTGAATTCATACTTGCTTAAGTATTTTTTGCGGATCTGAAGGAACATTGAATATTGAGAATAATAATCCTAAGAGATTTTTTTCACTCACCACGTTCCTCGGCCAACTGGTGATGGTGTGATAAAGGAATCATCATTAACAGGTTACCATGATCTACACTCATTACAAATTAGCTAAAAATATTCATAATAAATAATGAAAACTACAAGTCCAACAAATCGGTAGTTACAAAACAACCAATTAATTGGACTTGACTTCGACATTATAAAAAAAATACTTTTAAAAATAAAGTAAAAGCAATTGAATGGTTTTCATCCTTCTTCATCGACATCTAAAATCTAATTTATAACAGGACAAGTTTATTATTGTCGCCGACACGACAAGTGAAGAAGAAGTCATCTAAAATTGTTGGATAAAAGTGATTCAGCACATATCGTACCTTTACCATAGAAATTTAATCCAAAATTTTGAGATTTCGATTTAAAGAGTAGAAAATAACTTTGGATGGCCATCTAGAATTCTTGATTCTTCGAGAATTTAGATTTTGTCTCTTTTATTTCAGCTTTTTTCACGCTGTGCGTAAGTATGTGTTTCTTAATAGCTTTATTTTTTTCCATATTTGTTAAATAATTTCTCTGGTTCGTATATTCGATGACTTAGGTGAGATTACACCCACCAATCAGACTAATCTATCTGCATAAAACTGACGTCAATATAAATGGAAGCATGATCGAATCGCTTCTGCGATTTGACGGTAATGAAGGGCAAACAAACAAACACACCTCGCTAGTATACTTAGAGTTTTTTGTACAACACGCTGGGTGGAAATCCACCTGATACGTCCCACTTGACGTGAAATGAGGAACTCAATGACGTCCAACGTGTCAGACTAATCAATAACACCATAATTGCACCATTTACACAAATTAAGGGCTGAAATTGCGTTAAACGGGCGACCGACGCGGCTCTACGCGCGTGAGTGCGCGCGTAGAGCCGCGTGACGACATTTTAACGTGTTAACGAGTACCAAAATCGAACTCGACTCAGCACATCACTATAAACGAACGAACAAATCAAATCAAATGAAATCAAAATATCTTTATAACTAATTATTATATATCTATATACATATAATAAAACAGTAAAAATAATGTGTCTGTACATTGAAGATATTTACAAAAAAACAATTGGAGGCGATGGAGATATAGTAATAGAGTAAGAATTTAAAAAAAAATGTCTGTCTGTTTGTCTGTATGTCTGTATGTCTGTATGTCTGTATGTCTGTATGTCTGTTTGTCTGTTTGTACACGCTAATCTCTGGAAGTACTGGACGGATTCGAATGAAACTTTTTTTGTTATATAGCTGTTAAGCCTGGGCAAAATATAGGGTATAATTGATTCTGGAAATTGGAACACCTGATGCAGCACCATAATGGTTCAGGTAAACTATAACAGATATAAAAATGACGCCTTAGCAAAAGTTGTTCAGCCTGATGAGTATTTTCTGTTGAGGTATAAAAATCAAAGATTTGGAACACCTGATGCAGAACCTTAATGGTTCAGGTAAACTATAAGAAATATAAAAATGACGCCTTAGCAAAAGTTGTTCAGCCTGATGAGCATTTTCTGTTGAGGTATAAAAATCCAAGATTTGGAACAAATGATGCAGAACCTTAATGGTTCAGGTAAACTATAAGAAATATAAAAATGACGCCTTAGCAAAAGTTGTTCAATCTGATGACCATTTTTTATTGAGGTATAAAAATCCAAGATTTGGAACACCTGATGCAGAACCATAATGGTTCAGGTAAACTATAAAAAATTTAAAAATGACTCCTTAGCAAAAGTTGTTCAGCCTGATGAGGATTTTTTGTTGAGGTATAAAAATCCAAAATTTGGAACACATGATGCAGAACAAAGTTAAATTTATTTGCATAAACAACACGTGTTTACAATAAATTATAGTTTAAAAAAAAAGTAAAAAAAAACACGCTATAATAGCAAATAGAACTAAAAAAGTTACTTAAAATAACAATAAATAGATTAACAAAATATTGAATGTATCGTAAAAAAAACCGCGAGCTGCTACTTTTCTTTCTTACCTGCTACAAGTTAGACGCAATCATTTTATTTTATTTACAAAGGTAACGTGGTCTATTTAGTCAGTTTATTATAGACGTGTACGCTAAAATTGAAATGGAACGATTGGTATATATTCGCACAAACCAGAAGAATATGTGCATTTGCGGGACGCTATGTAGCAAGATCAGAGTTTATTTGATTTGGTGGTGGAAAGTGTTTTAAGTAACGAGGGGAAACTGTTTTTCTTAGATGCTCCAGAAGGGACTGGAAAACATACCTGACGAGAGCAATCCACGCTGAAATCAGGCGCCAAAATAAGATCTCGCAGCAGCATCGCCAGGCATTGCAGCCACATTATTACTAGGCGGAAGGACGCAAATACAATGTTCAATATCATACTCGATTTAAACAGAATTGAAACACCGACATGCTCTGTGAAACGAAACTGTGACAAAGCGAAGGTGTTTCAGGATTTCTGTCTAATCGTTTGAGATGAATGCGAAATGGCCAACAGTAAGGCACTAGAAGCTGTAGATATAATTTTACGTGCCCAAGAGTTTCCAAGAATATTAAAAAATTTGGGGAAGATCTCCTTCCTGAAGTAAAGTCAATGCTTGGCAGCGAAATATAATTGAAGTTGAGATTCTCACTGGGAGTGGTGCCGGTGAAACTGTATTAATTCCGCGTATACCACTCTTCTAAAAAAAAAATCCATTTTAATTTTAAACGTACACAGTTCTCTGTGACCACTTGCTTTGCTATGACAATAAAGAAATCACTAAAATTCGCTGGTCAAGCTTAGGACTGGTCGTTTTTCGCATGGCCAACTTTACGTGGCTTTCTCGAGAGTTGTAACGCTTCAGATCTTTTTATATTAGCTCTCGAAGGAAAGACTCCCTTAATTTATTTTATATATATTTTTAAACTATGGTTACAATGTTAAATAAAAAAAATATTTTCTTATGTATCTAGATTAGTTCGTATTTTTATTAATACGCCGGAATCATTAAGTCCACGCGAACGAAGTCGCAGGCATCAGCTAGTATAAAATAATAAAGCACTTAGAAACGTCATACAAATTAATTATAAGAACATGTATCTAAATCATTACTAGTCTAAATCCGCAGAGGTTAGATTCACTTTGATCACACTATCTTTAATGTGAAAGTGAATTTAAGTGCCAGTTCCGGCGACGGGGCTTCTTGAGAAGAACTGGCAAGAAACTCAAGGCAAGAACGACCCCGCCAAACCCTCGCAGGCTCCGTCGCGGGAAGACGAATTCCCATTGCACGGACTCGAGATCCACTTCCCGCGACGGACGCCCGCACGGGTCCCCGTGACGGTCCACTTTTGTATGAGACCACGCGGGCGTCACGCAGTTTCAGCCCTTCGGCTGTACCAAAAAAGCAAAACTCTCGAGCAGAGAATTACTCGAGTGTAAAAAATATTATTCGCTAAATACACAAAACAACGATTTTTATAAGCTGCTTGACTGGGGCAATACTCACAGAATACCGGCGCCAAAAAACAATTCCATTGCAGTGAGCTGTTAGCTTGAGTAACAGTTCAATGTTCCCTTGAGGGTTGTTGTAATCGTGTGAGTGAGTAAGGTAAGAATAAAAATTGGTTGCCTGTAAAGTCGGTATACGGGCGAAAGTTTTACGTGACAACGACTTTGAGTGGTAAAATGTTTTCGAGTGGAAGGGACGCATGCCTTTCACTTTTTATGTCTGTCTCTCTCGCTCTTAGAAGGGACGCGTGCCTTTCACTCGCTCTCATTGTAAGCGCATAACGTGAGCCAGTTTCTTGAAGTGTCACCCGGCTAACCAATTTATAAGACGTTGTCACGTCAAAAGTAAAAGAAACACTATAAAGAAAGAAAGGAAGGAGTAAAGGCTGGCAACGGATCGGCGACCCCTTGGTGTTGCTCGTCTCTGTGGGCTCTGATGGTGGTTGGTGTTGCTGGTCTCTGTGGGCGATGGTGGTTGCTTTTCATCAGGTGACGCACATGCTCGTTTGCCCCCCTCTCACATAAAAAAATAAAAAAAAAACTGTGCTACATGATGGTTTATTAATATACAATCTTGTAGCACAGTTTTTTGATTCGTTGTTTTGTTACCATAGTTTTTTTTAAATAACTCATAGTACTTTAGTTGTTCCCAGTAAAATATGCCAAAAGCGGCCGTTTTCCAGAAGATTCGTTGCAACAATTACAGGATTCATTATTACATCAAGTTTCTAAGTTATAAAAAAACTCTTGTCAAAACTGAGACTAGTTACTAGACCAGTGTTCCGCAAAGTGTGTGCCGCAGCACACTAGTGTACCATGGTACACCAGTGACCATGGTCATTAATTGGTGTGCCTCGGAAAAATAAGGCTATCTCATAGACGGACACAAGAAAAATACTTACACAAATAAAAACTGATTTCTAATTTATGGTGTACTTCGAAACATTTTCGTTTTCTTAGATGTACCTTAAATACAAAAAGTTTGCGGAACACTGTTCTAGACGACTGCACCAGGCGGGCGGAGCCGTAGGCACTATAGCTGTAAATTGCGTTTACTTGTAAAATTAAATATTCTCACAAGATTTCCACGAACACTTTACACTATACAAAAAAAAATGGTTTCTCGGAAGACATGTTTCTTTTTAAAATCAATGACTTAGTTGTATTTGTGTAAAAGGACAAACATATCAGATTATTTGCTTTGATCAGTGTTTTCGATAAAGCGCAAAATTAATGTTAAACGCTGTTTGAACATTGCTAATTCTCAGTACCACCATGCAGTTATTATGACCGGTTCAATGGCCCAATGAGTAATTTAAATATGTCTTCGATCTTTAAAATATCCCAATTCCTATGTTCTACATAAATTAAAATATGTATTTATATGTTACCTACACTTAAAGATAGTTGTAACTGTAAACATTTAAGTTTGGCAGACTAAACTTATGTGTAGCTGCATCCACATGGCTAAAAATGTAGAAGGAATATAATGAACGGTTTATCGACATAGTTGGTTAAAGTTAGGTTATGCTTTTATGCTTGTGATCACCTAAACTCGACTCTCTCTCTCTCTCTCTATTGCTTTAGGAAAGAGTGGGTATCTCACCTCTCTTTCTCCAAAACCATTGGTAACCACAAGCATAACCTAACCTAACCTAACTATGTCGATAAACCGTCCCTTATATAATATATTTAAATTATTATTATAATAAAAAATAAACATTTATAGCCATGGGGCTGCGGCTATACTTAACTTTAACCGACTCAACTTATTTATTATATTAGATTATGTTCACATCTATCTTTAGCCTTAAGAACCCGATTCGTAACAAAATTGTTATGGCGTAAAAATATGAATCAGTTTGTTTTAGAAAATGTTTGTAAACATTTTTAACACCGATGTGGGAGCACCTACCACCTACTTTAAGAATCAGACGCACAGTATAATATTTTCTCCAGCGCACTATAGCTGGCTGCACTATCGAAATATCGGTAATAATCGGTATATATTATATAATAAGCTTTGCTTGGTGCTGTATATAGGAGTGACATTTTTTTTTTAAACTAAACTTATTTTTTTTTTATTATTTAGTTTTATATATAATCGGCGTTACAAATTATAATAATAGATCAGAAGCCATTTGTCGTGGATTTTTGCAATAAAATAACCAATTAACAAAATCAGTACACGAGCATGCTAATGTTGATTACAATAAAATCTAAATTTAGGTTGCTTTAATTAAAACGAGATAAAACAACATCGTAAAAATATTAATAATCGACCGCAAAGTTACGGTTTAGCAAATGTTACGAGTGAAAACCGTATAGCTGGCATTAGCTTTGCCTACAAAACTAAAAATTATAATTGTAATTATGGGGCTAGATTTATGCCTTTCAACCGGCTCCGTCCAGTGATTTGAGCTGCCCCCTTTACAACCATCTCTTATTGCGATTCAATAATTGAATAGATTGCTTATTCATACCAATGAATAAGCGACTCTATTCCATTTGAAATAGAGTCGCTTCTGCATTGGTATGAATAAGCAATCTATCCAGTTATTGAATCGCAATAAGAGATGGTGGTAAGGGGGCTGTGCGTTGATAGACCAGTCAGTAACGGTTGATTTATATAGACGTTTCACTGATCGATAACTCAGTCGATATATGAGTATAGACTCCCCGCAAGCGGAAAAATTACTAATAAAATTACACATACATAGATCGATTGATATAGTATTATTCTGTGATAGTATGCCGGTATTCCCGCAAGCTTGAAATTGCACCGTATTACCTTATAGCATGTGTTAAAATGATATATAAATAGTTAATTTAATAAAATAATACTCTCCGCCAACCTGCAGTTGAGCAGCGTGGTGGAGTACGCTCTAAATTCCTTAGACTGAAGAGAGTCCCGTATCCCAACAGTGGGATAAACATGGGTTGATGTCGATGTGTTATTAGACAATCTCCGCACCGCACATATGGGCATTATCGACTTTTGAAAAAGAGCCTCTATACGTGAGTATTATATATAGCTGTGAAGCTATTATTTCTTATTCTGTTTGCACCACAGATTTTCTTGAAGAAAAATGGAAAAATGCACTAGTAATCATAATCATACAACTTGAAAAAAAACGATTATTTAAGTGATTCATCAACATCTTTGAACCAACTTCACCTGCACGCGGTGCACCCTGCTGATTGACAAACGAAGCTCTGGCGAAAAGAGAGGTAGGGAGCGTAATTGTAAGCTACCCGACTGGGGAATGTACCTCACAGAATACCGCAGCCAAATAACAGTTCCCTTGAGGGTTGTTTTGTTCCTGCGAGTGAGTGAGATCACCAGATAGAAAGAAGATGCTGCGGTGGCATCAGGGGTGGCGGCGCGCTTATAAATTAAAAAGAAACCACTGCAACTAAGTAAATGCTTGAAAATGCATTTTATTAATATTGAAAATGAAGTTACTAGTTACGCTCTTTGCAAATCACTACATAGTATAAAACAAAGTCGCTTTCTCTATCCCTATGTCCCTTTGTATGCTTAAATCTTTGAAACTACGCAACGGATTATGATGCGGTTTTTTTTAATAGATAGAGTGATTCAACTGGAAAGTTTATATGTATAATATATGCATAACATAGTAGAAAAACACTGATAATTTAGAGGTTTCTAATGTGATGTCGTAAATAAACACATTTTTTTGCTCTTTCATTGCAAACGCTGGCTGAACCCAACGAGATAGATCAAAATAATGTAGTACAGTATTGTTCACCTTAAAATGGTCTACAAAAAAGTTCGCGATGGTATATGTCTATCTCTTAGTGGTAACACACAATAACCGTTATTTTATCCTTTGCTTTTTACAAGAAATAATGCCTCATTTACGAAGCGATTTTAAGCATTACAGAATTAATCCTTATCCAATTAAGTACCTTAAATACATTGTGCATTTAATATAGATCAATATGGCCCTTCACAGCATGTAATTTAAATGAATAGTTTAGAAGATATTACACATTTAAAATGCAGGGACATAACGGCTGTGGCGGTACCGGCCGCGGAGCCGGCGGCGTGTGCCTATAACTGGGGAAGGACTGGATAGGACAAAGCGCAAAGACCTTCTGTAGTACATTTAGTATCAGCATTGCACCCGTGCGAAGCCGGGGCGGGTCGCTAGTGATATACATAATGATATACAAAGCTGCATTAGCAGGTTCATACCAGATTTGGCTGGGCAGGGAGAGAAACACAAGTAGTGAAGGTGAGTGTTGATTACGTCGGAAAGGGGCCCCTTAAACCTACACCCGTGTCACAAGTCTCGGGATCTGCTTGGGGTTTCTCTCTCTGCCTCACGATGGACCCGGCACCCTCACGGTGAATCCATGGAAGCTAAGATGTTCGTCTCTACTTTCCGAGATTTTTTTCAGGCCACCTATGATATGGGACAGCATAGGATGTTTTATACCATACATACTATTTACTTACTTATACCAAAGTAATTATATAAGGGCCGACGGTGTACGTAAACAAATAAATCAGTTGCATATGTAAATTTGAGGCATTGGTTTCCGCATGCGATCTGGCAGAGGCTCACGTCCAGTTTACTTATTCAAAGTATCAAATTATGAGCCAACTGTCAAAATATTAACTATTTATTTGGGCTGTCTGTCACGTCACGTGCGAGAAATCTCGTTTACTGTCTGATGCCAAGAGACAGTGACGTCAAGTGTCCAGTTTCCCGCTATTTCAGAACTTGGGCAAGTGGCCTTCGCTCCCAGATGTTTTACTAACAGCGAAGTTTTGTAGAATTGTTGTGAAAACGCGGCAGGAGAGTAAAGAAAGCAATGGGCAGACATTGTGACCCAAATTGTAAATGTAATAAAAATGTAGATTAATTCTATGTTCTAAATGCTCCATGCTAAGTAGACTGTTGTGTAAATAATTTATTATAATGAGACGATCTTTGTACTTGTGTGTGTTCGTCTAACAAAGTCAAGAAATTAATGATTTGTGATTGGATGGGTAATTTCCCCGTGTTTCAAATCTATTCAATTGCGACCAAACATTTAGTTTTCCGTCGAAGTTCGTCAGTAGTTGGAAAGATAAGACACAAGCAAGTAATGAATTAAAATTCTCATCAAGTACTTTTATTTCCAGGGGACATGACAAGTTGTTTGACATGATGCCCACGGCCTCCATCTACAGTCGCACCGCTGTCGAGGTTTTCTCAGGAGACTAGAGCATGGGGTTCTTCAAAAACGGAGTAAAGAGGTTTTTACAGGGTCGGCAACGCGCGTGTGATGTCCCTGGTGTTACAAGCGTCCATAGGGACCTTTTAAACTACACTGAAGTCTCGTATCGTAACATTGAATTATATTGGTTTACGCAGCGCACGTGGGCATAGCGTCACGGTGACGTCGGCATGATTTTTTCCGACATCATCATATATTTGCAATAATTAAAAAAAAACTAATAAAACCATGGTAGAACAAGATACAGGGTATGCTGCCAAGTCTAGGTACGTCACAAATTTAGTAGTCGAAATCTGCTATTTTCCAATAAAAAATACAGCTAACTACGAAAGCGAACTCAAATCACGTGACCAAATAATTTACCTTGTGTTTTTGTACCACGAATGAAACCTTGCCCATGAATGACTCCGTCTATTGATGAAGCGTACAAATATTCGATCAATCATTTTTGAGTTTATCGCGTACAGACAGACGCAGCGGGAGGACTTGTTTCATTACATGTTATCAATTAGGTTAACAAAAAGATCTTATCAGACACACATATCCAACAGTCATTCAATTGTAAAGTTATTTTTATTCACTCGCATCGTTCTCCATCCAATTGCTCAATTAGTAACGATGAATGTGGTTGTGTGCCGCAAACCACTAACTCCTTCAATTGACTCCATTCCATTAGGAACTTAAGTGTCTTCTAGAATGATCTATGGTTTGAGCGTTTCTCCACTATACCCGATGCAATATCTCATTAGCGGTCCGATAAAAATACTCGTACATAGTGTACTTTTCGCATTCGTACTTTACTAATAAATCGACGCTCTTTTGTGCGGCTTTAAATTACTTTGATTATTATGTATTATACGTTTGGGATTAGACAGGGTAACTGCCCCCTTACCACCAACTCTTATTGCGATTCAATAACTGAATAGAATGCTTATTCATACCAATGAATAAGCGATTCCATTCCATTTGAAATAGAGTCGCTTATTCATTGGTATGAATACCAATGAATAAGCGACTCTACATTCCATTTGAAATAGAGTCGCTTATTCATTGGTATGAATAAGCACTCTATTCAGTTATTGAATCGCAATAAGAGATGGTGGTAAGGGGGCTGATGTGTAAATTGCTCGGGAATATATTTATAAACTAGCCGTCATTTATTGTCATATTACTACTGTTTTATCTTTGCGATAAATTGTCTATTTAATTTTTGACATTATTATTCACAATCACGAGCAATTTTTTTTAACGTGATAACGTCGTATAATTAGATGAAAGCCGGCTGCACGCGCGAAAAAGCATGGCTCATTGTCACTTTCCGCCTGAGCCGAGCATGCAAGCGAGAGCGCGGAACAAGCTATCTCTCTTGCACTCCATCGGCCAATGTTTTCTTACGACTTTATCACGTAAAATTATCGCCCGTAAACCGAATTTACAGAAAACCATTTTTTTTTTAAATAGCGTCACTAGTTTTGATAATATTCCCTTCAACACAGTACTTTAGCATAAAAACGAAACACACAACAATAATCTAAAAATAACGCAACCTACCTTGTGAAATGAAACTAGGACACGAGCAAATTTAACTATGCAAACCACTGTGACATTAGGAAACTATATATAAATATTTTCTATGAATAGGGATACCTATTTCGTTTCGTTAATGAAGTTAATGAAGGTTTTATTTTTGTGGTGGTTGGTGTTACTCATTTCTTTTAGCACACAGACTACATAAAGTGGTCGTCTTATCCGGTATCTATTTATGTTTGTGTCTAACCCAGTAGGTCGTGAGTCGTGACCACAAAAATCACAATATAGTGCCTTTCTATTGACTAATGGTCGCCCAGTGGTCGAAATTATAATTTATGTTAATTTTACACAAAGTTATTGATAGTAACTATTAATTTAAGTCAAACCCGTTCCCAACCCGTTTGGCCAGCGTGGGGAGTGTAGGCCAAATCCTCCTTCTGTCTAGGACGGACGAGAGGGTCGACCTGATGATGATTAATTTAAGTGAAACCATTTGTTATGGAAGAGTGGTTCCTTCCGACACAGGTATCTCACACTTAAAAGAGGGAGCACACCCTCCACATTCTTATATGTAAATTGTGAAAGAAATAATCATTTTTTTTTTTCATTTCATTAATTTAAAATATGACTTGAACAATAAACAAAAGAATATATATGTGTGTGCGTATGTCAAATGCAGGGTAGTGTGTGTAATGATTTTTTTATTGATTTAATGTATTTTTTATGTATAATTAAAAAAAAATATTAGCATTCTGCACTCCATTTCTATATAAACTGTCAGTGTGCGAAATTTCATACTCCTCCGTCCGCGGAATTTTCTTAAAAAGGGGTTTAAAGTTTAAACTTCACTTTATATAGATTTCTGTGGTAGTGACGGATCGGTGTAATGGAAAACCGTCCAACCGTTACCAGACCGAGGGCGTTGTTAACTGTTTCTAATCAATTTAGGCAATTATGTACTTAGTGTAAAATATCAGTTAGTTTTACCTCTTTGGAAGTAGATCTAACAAGACATGTCAACAACTTTTTATATCGCTTACAGAAAACTATTACTTGTGTATCAGAAGAGATATATCTTAAAAAAACAAAAACTGTGTTATTTGTAATCAGTTTAGTTAATACTGTATAAGTTGAGTAAAATACTGTATTAGTTAAGTAAAATACTCTTGAGAAATATAAATAAAAAAAACTTTGAATGCTCTCTCGTTCGTTTGGTGCCATAGATGCAAATAATAGAACAATAAACATGTGAGAATTTCCAGCTGAATACAGTCCACCGCTCCAGTACAGTCAGTTCATCTTCAAAGTCATTCAGTACTGAAATGTTTTGTGAAAACGAGCATGAAAGACAACACGGTCATGTTGACAGGCGCATTTAATTCCTGTGACAAACACTACACTGATGGCAAATAAAACGGGTCAAGTGCGGAACGAAATTTAATAGTCTGCTGTTAGTCAAACAATGATGTTCAACAACCGTACAACTCATTGTACATTTATATATGAAGCAAAATAATCGATTGTAAAACCAACAGGGTATTTGCCTTTTTTCTAAAATTGTATATGTCGCAGGGATTTCGCGAAATTCCTAGAGATATCACGAAAACCGGTAAATGTCGAATATTCTTGTTTACTTCGTCTCCTTACTAAAAATGTTTAGTGATGTGACTAATCCCTAAACTAGTTTAGTGAAATGATGAAATAGATTGTTTATTTAAGCAGTCTCTCCGATTAAGCTAAAAGTACCAAATTTTTGAATCGAACAAGCCGAGTGAGCGAAGCTCGATCGCTTTTAAAAAGGGTACCTCTTCTCTCTATCAAAAGAAAATATATGCACAATAATGCACATATCATAATGTCTCGGCCACACTACCTTACCGTCTACCGGGCTGTTACCGCAATAATTATGGCATTGAATTACCGTTTAAATTACTGCGTGAAGTGGGGTAGTTACACTAGAGTTTACCTAGATAGGTCAATAAATTAGGCGGTAAAAATATCATTTTTCAAAATGGAGGTTGAAGCTTCAGCTGTTATATTTATATAGATGGTTTCGGCCTTTTTTCTTCTTCAAATCATCTATTGTACACTGCGATTTTTATCGGGAGATACCCGACAGAAAGCCCATAAAAAGATATGGTTCGCATTGGAATAATTCCAAAACTCCAGCTTTTTTCATTTGACCACTCCATATCGGTCGATACGTGCGTCGCCGTTGAGCTCATGTTGCACAGTGGACAAACGGTAGTGTGGCCACAAACGTATTAATTACTGCGGTAATTCTCTTTGATGTGCGAAAAAAGACCGCCGCCGGAGCTATTGTCTACCGCCATTTGCTATATTGATTGGCATTGTAAAATTATGGCCATAAATCGTGGTTACACCTAGGCGTTGATGAAATAATGGCAATAATTATTGGCATATCACAGTAGTGCTTCATGGTTGCGGGCCTGAGATTGACACGAAGTTAAGTTAAGATCTGCTTTGGATATTTTAAATCTCTTGAGCTGCACGCGGCACAGTATTGGTGAATAAGCTAATCACTACTCTTTGATACTATTATTTGTAAACATATTTATTTTTTAAAAAGCAAAATTTTGTTGTTTTGTTTGTTTACTCGAAATGATTGAATGGAATGATTGGTTGAATGAAATGAATGAGTGATGGAACGGAATGTGAGGATCAGTGATGGACGTAAGTCGATTATCGATTGAGTGATAGATTGGAGTTTCTGATTGTGTATGAATGATTATTGTTTTGTTTTTTATTTATTATTTTTATGGTAATGGGATCCTAATATAATGTTATGTTTTTTTATTATTATTATTGTTTCATTTTTGTGTATAAAATTGTTTATTTGTTTCTTGTTTGTTTCTAAGCTTGTATGTCCGTGATGTCGCAACTGGTCCTAACTGAAAATCAGTGCCGAGTCTACTGCAGATTTCGGTTTTCATACTGAGTTGGGACCATTTTGCGACATTGCACAGTGCTGTAATTTTTCTTATGTTTTAATCTTATTGTGTGTATTGAACTTGTTTGTATAGTACTGTGTAATGTGTGCAAATAAATGTTTTTTTCTTTCTTTTCTTTCTAGTGTGGCCGTAGCATAATGCTGCGGCTACAGTACCGTTCAACTCAACCTCCATCTTGAAAAATGATATTTTTACCGCCTAATTTATTGACATATCTAGGTAAACTCTAGTGTAACCACACCACTTCACGCAGTAATTTAAACGGTAATTTAATGCCACAATTATGGCGGTAACAGCCCGGTAGACGGTAAGGTAGTGTAGCCGCAGCATAATAAAATAACACAATTCACAATATCATAATATAATCATAGACGTATCTGTGCATTAAATATTTAATGCGAAAAAATGGGAAACTTCAACGGTAAAAAATCAAAATAAAAACAGAAGGTCGAAATAGTAGAAAGAATATCATTCCACGCGTTCAATACGATTATCACAGTTTTCTAGTTTTTTTAATATAGCTGTTAAAACGCAACGACTACGCAACTGATGCTGGTGCACCCTCTGTAGTTGAGTTTAGTACTCGCTATATTATTCTGTGCTTACGTACCTAACATGCAGTACTTGATATTTTCTGCTTACCTGTGAAAAGATAATTAACATTAATTTAAAATGAAGTAATCGAATTAATTTAAATAAATGAATCTAAACAATACTACTACTACTGGTGGCAGACAAGCATACGGCCCGCCTGATGTGAAGCGGTTACCGTAGCCATATTAACGCTCGCAATATAAAATATAGTCAGTCAGCAGGGTGCATCGCGTGCAGGTGAAGTTGGCTTTGGTTCAAAGGTGTTGACGAACCACTTACACCCCATTAATTAACATAATTAACTAACGACTCGCTGGCTTCGCAGGTGCATTAAGATACATTATGTTACACGCTGATAATGTAGCTTTTAACAAAAAATCATATCTTACTAACCAAGAAAATAAAATATCACTATTATATACGGGATTTCCCACAATCGATTTTTGTATTTTTTCAATATTTCGGCGACGACGTTGCAGATGAGTGCACTTGCACAGATGAGTCGTCCCATGACCACGTTGCAGACATTTCGGCAATGTCTGCAACGTTGCCGAAATATCGGGAACATACAAAAATCGATTGCGGTAAGTGTCTTATATACAATAGTGATGTAAACGACCGTGAAAGTAAAATAAAATGCTAAAATGTGATTTTTTATTCAAATGGCAGCATTTTCGAGGCTACAAGGACCTTAATCTATTGGAATGTCAAATTCCATTCAAATTCAGCCGATTACGCATGAAAACTAATATAACACATAATCACCTCTACCACTGCATCTTTCACTGTATTGTGCCTCTACCTACATCTATTACGTCTAATATCAAATAATCAAATAGATAATAGACGTAATAGATACTTTCGTGCTTATAATAACTACAGTTTGGAGTCTAAACTGTAGTCATATCATATATCGATACCTCCAAGGAACACTACGCCAACTAAAATTTCGGCAGTTTTCTTTTTTTATCTAAATCGATTCACTACTTCAGTAACAATGCTACCTGAATTTTATTTATAAAAGACACACAGACACAACAAAGCCGACAAATACAAACTGCTATGTAAATGTATAGCTCATATTAGCGGTTTGTATCTGGATGTGTATGTTTTGAGTTAGCGTTGTTCATTGGAAGTATCGATGTATCTCATGCCGCTCTTACTGACAAAAAAAAACAAACGTCCAAATCTTAGAGCTTTTTAACAGACTCCAAAAAAGGAGTTTGTTACTTAATTACTCCGTGATTTATAAACCGATTTGAAAAATACTTTTTTTATTTGAAAGAGTATACTTCCAGATTGGTCCCATATTTTTTTCATCATCATCATCAGCCTGTATCTACCCACTGTTAGGTTTGTTATTTCTTTACTCCGTCATTTATTAACCGATTCGAGAAAAACTTGTTTTCATTTGAAAGAGTATACATCCAACATGGTGGATACACCCATATTTTTATCATCATCATCATCAACCAGTATCTACATACATAAATGTAGAGTAATGATTGGAGTCTGTTTTCTTTTTGTTAAAATTATACATAATACATTATAAAACATCGATCAGGCCTCCCCTACCCGTCTGGCCAGCGTGGGGAGTGTAGGCCAAATCCTCCTTCTGTCCGGGACGGACGAGAGAGGGTCGTGCTCCTGTAGTGGAGACTAAAATGACCTGATAATGATGATGATACATAAAATACACAATCCCATTACCATTTCGCAGACCATCCCCATAAAACAGAAATAAACCTCCACATAAAAGTCTAACAGTACAGAGTATTGTTAATTGGATATCGTCAATGGTAATTCGAAGGTCGTCGTACACTGCCACCAGTGTAATGCCTACTCGCTGACAAGATTACGGAATGACTATTTATATGCCTAGTGGAAAATTCCTACGGTCTTTACAGCAAGGAAAAAATACATTTATGTCTCTTGCCAATAGGGTTGCCAACCATACTGTTAAAAACAGTATTATACTGTTTTCTATGCTTTAATACTGATGCTTGAAAAAAACTTCATTTGACCATAGCACTGTTTATTGTACTGCTCCGCATGCACTGGGCCTTACTATTTGTTTTATACTGTTTGTTTTGCTACGCAGCTTTTAATATGTATATACATACTGTTTTTCTTATATATATACTGTTTTTCTTGTAAATAAAAGTTGGCAACCCTACTTGCCAATGACTTATTAGTCTTTGGACGTTTTGATTAACATTTAAGAAGTCTTGATCAAAATGTTTTTTTTTTTTTGCAAAAAGGTTTTTTTTTACCTACTTGTTTTACTTCTAAAATTTAAGTCACAAATATATGACGGAGCTAAACTTGGAAAACGGGTCGACCTATCTCGTCGTCTATTTAGGTGTTTTTTTTTTGTTGTGTTTGTTCATAATTGCAAGGATAATGTTTGTACCTAAGAAAAAAGTTGTGAAAGATGAAGATGATGAAGAAGAAGAATGAACCGGGATTTTTGTATGAACAAGACTCAGACTCAGATTCAAACGACAGATATCTGTACATTTATACAGATAAATAAAATTGGAGTCTGTTTGTAATATTAAAATAACATACTTTACTAAATGCATATGGATATACACGGTACATTTATGCATTATATACCAAAATAACATCTTTTACAATGTTCTGTCTGTCTGTTTGTTCCGGCGCATCTCTGAAACGGCTAGACCGATTTTGGCAAGACTTTCACTGGCAGATAGCTGATGTAATAAGGAACAACTTTAGCTACTTTTATTTTAGATTTTTTTTAAATGTAAATAAATACCTAATAAAAAAAATACTATTTCGCGCGGGCGAAGTCGCGGGCACAGTTAGTACTTAGTACTTTTTTACATATTAGACTTATAAAAGTCGTATTGAATACCTCGTGAATATTATATATTACACGAATATTATGTATAATGTTTTTATGCATTATAAAATATGTTGGAAATACATCTATAAGGAAATGACCTTTTGTCTCTATGTTTATGAGAAACTGCTATTTGTTATGTTTATGAATTAACAATATCTTTTTCCTTACTTAAATGAGTTAGGCACCTAAGTTAGGAAAAAGGTATTGTACCTCATTAATTACTCCTGCATACGCCATATTGTAAGTAGGTATAGTACGTAATATTGGAGCTAGTGAGGTCTACGCATACATACAAACCTGAACTTGAATGTTCGGGTTTAAAACATTATTTTCATGGATGTTTGTGTCGTGATAACTCTGAATCCCCGTTCTCCTAAATGAAATTATGTTGGTATGTGGCAAACATACTCGTAGATACGATGTACAAATTCGTTAGATATTGTCTAACGAATATCTAACGAATATAAGTTCAGTCGTTTTCGTGAAAATAAATACTGGCAATATTTATTTTCACGAAAACGACTGAACTTATTAATCACGAACCGCTGAACAGGGGCTCTACCGCTGAAGCTGAAACCGAATACCATCGAAGTTCTTGGATGCGAAAATCAAACTACTACTTAGATTGTTGCTAATTATGTTTAACTCAGTTGGTAGATACCCTAGAGCTCTACCGAATAAGCTGAAGATGTCTGTCAATAACTTTAACCCAAGACCAATATTTGAAATCAAAAAATCGATGGTTTCAGCGTCGACGGTAGGGATTGATTTTGATTTTGATTAAACTTGATTTGTAAGTCACATAGTATATCGACGTCTCAGTTCGCAGTTTATTGCAAAATAAGTTTATGTTAACACAGGTATCCGCCAATCCGCCAATTGGTGGAGTACGCTTTAAAATATAAACAGTGGAAGCAGTAGAAAACATCGAACGCGCAGCATGCGCCACCATAGCGAAATTTATTTATTTATTTATTTTGGGCACTTTCCCGAATTGATATCGGAAAACCAAGGTCACTTTACATTACTACTTTTTGATGCTCTACACTTCTACACGAATCCGAAGTCAGAATTTCGAAATTTTGAATTTCATGGCAACGGACGGACAGACAGAACGACCGGACGATTTTATAAGCTCAATAAATTTCGCTGAAAATGGGTTGAATATAACAAAACCAAAAATTAATTGCCTTGATAAACATACTCAATATAGATAAACATACAAATAAGCAATTGCATAATGATGTATATACAGAACGCAGCATGCAGGACGATTGCATACTTCGTGTAGGCGCAACTTGCAAGTTGTTCGTCTTAAAACTGCATACTTGGCGCAAGTGGTCATTCACCTCGGATTAAGGTCGCCGTACACGCCGCGAACGAGAGAACTGTCTGGTAACCGAAACCACAGTATAAGCTAAGTAATAGTACTACGCACCGAAATTAAGTACTTTTGATGCTTTTCATTTTACTTAATTTATATAATTATTCCTTATATATAGTAAAATGATATGATCCTTATATACATAAAATGATTACTATAATATTATAATTTCGAGGTCGCGGGTTCGATCCCCGCACAAGACAATTTTTTATGTGCATGAACATGTGTATTTGTCTTGGTGTGGGTGTTTTCTATGTATTATAATTATGTATTTACAAAAAAAAAAAATAAGTGTAATATCAGTCATCTAGTACCAATAGTACTACAAGCTTTGTTTAGTTTAGGACTAGATGACCCTATGTAATTTGTAAAAAAAATATGAATGATGATTATTATAATTTAATACAAAGTAGCCATTCAGAGTTAATTACATAATGGGTAGCTGTTTCCCTAGCTAAATGTTTTTATGTATAACTTGAATTTGGATAAATTGACGGTCCCTACGTATAAAGCGACATGTCATTTCAGACATGTCTGCTTATACTACGATATGGTAATTAAAAGAATATTATTATTGGACAAATGAGTTAATTTCTTACTTTTTAATTATATACAATCAATAAAATAAAAAAGAAAATGTTTTAGGGGCAATCTATAGCAATTTATGCATTAAAAAAATTGACATTTTTGACATGTCGCTTTATACGTAGGGACCGTCGAAATATCGAAAATCATATAAACATGTGTAATCAATGATATCGTTATGTGGACTAAGTCATACTAAGTTATATGCAATTTAAAAAAAAACATTTACGAGACAGTTTCTTAGCTGCGTTTAAAGAAAATCAGTTAGTGGTTTTTATAAATAGCTATAGCTTGCCAGACAGCCCTAAAGTTTCGGTAAATAAATAAATTCTTTATTAAATTATATGTATATCTTTGACGCATAAATTGTCCCATTTACAGAACTACATATACCTATTATGATAAAGATAAATAAATGTATTTTATTATCATTACGTTACAAATGTTTTTGTTGACATTATTGCAGAAATGTGATTAATTGTGTTTGCGTTTGTGCTAATTGCTGTTCATAAGTTATCGAACCGCTTCGCCAACACTGCGCCCAGGCAGGCTAAATTAAATTAGAGACATGAAAATTGTAGAATATCCGTATTTTGAAAAAAATCCGGCCAAGTGCGACTCGGACTCGCGAAACGAAGGGTTCCGTACCATTATCTATAAAAACGGGGAAAAAAAATCACGTCTGTTGTATGGGAGCCCCCCTTAAATATTTGTTTTATTTTTATTTCATTATTTATTTTTAAAGTGAATATATAACTAAATATTATGTGAGTATTTCAAACGTCTACCTATTGCCGTTATCAATTGCGACCAAAAACGAGCAAAATATGACGTTTGTTGTATGGGAGCCCCCTTAAATATTTATTTTATTCTATTTTTTAGTATTTGTTGTTATAGCGGCAACAGAAATACATCATCTGTCAAAATTTCAACTGTCTAACTATCACGGTTCATGAGATACAGCCTGGTGACAGACGGACGAACGGACGGACAGCGGAGCCTTAGTAATAGGGTTCCTTTGTACCCTTTGGGTACAAAGGAACCCTAAAAAGAACATAATATAATAACACACCTCGGCCGCTCCATACAAATGTCGCATCGTTTACTACTACATAAACAATGACGTCTGTGTAGAGTGTGAATGAGCGTGTGTGCGTGCGGCGCCATACAAACTGTTCCAGATTTGTCTCAGAGGGGAGGTGAGGTCGACACGAGAGAGCGGCAGGGAATGGCCATACTGTACGTAGTACAATAGCATTTAAATATTCTTAATATTATATAATATTAAGAATATTTAAATCAGTATAAGTAATAACCCTGGGATAATATTAAGAATATTTAAAAAGTTTAAAGACCTATGTTCATTTATCGTATCAGTCTAATGAGAAGCTCGACGGGGTCGTTGCGAGTATCAGTCTAATCGATCACGCAAGTTAAACAACGTCTACCGTAGCCTGTCTATGGATGGATTAATTTATATCGAGCACATCCGTGCTTCGGAGAGCGCGTTAAGCCGTCGGTCCCTGACTATTATCATTAGATGACAGTCGTGTCCTTTGGGCGGCAGTCAGTGGCCTTTGGACGGCTTGAAAACACTGGCCTCCGCCAACCCGCAGTTGAGCTGCGTTGTGGAGTATGCTCTAAACCCCTTCGAATGAGGTGAGATCCGTATCCCAACAGTGGGATGATTATGGATTGATATCGATGTTCATTTGGAATTAATTACCTTTAAAAGAAGTGAAAGAATAAGATTGTATTTATTATTCCGAAAATATTTTTCCATATATTCACAATTTCAGAAAAGTTGGACAATTCTGTCATCATAAATGTGGTAAAAGTGCAGAGGATATCCGTAATAGAACTAAAATAACCGACTTACCACGGGTGGATGCGGAAGGCGGAGGATCGTATCTGGCGGAAAGCATTGGGGAAGGCTTATATCCAGCAGTGGGTAGATACAGGCTGATGATGATGATGATGATGAACCGATATAACTCAAAGGATAAGCAAGCTGATGTGGCAGTGGACTAGCCATATAGCTCGTAGAACCGACAACCGCTGGGGGAAGAAGGTTCTCGAGTAGCGACCCCGTACAAGCGGATGCAGTATAGGATGAGTCGGATAAGCAAGCAGATGTGGCAGTGGGCCGGCCACATAGCTCGTAGAACCGACAACTGCTGGGGGAAGGGGGTAGAAGGTTCGACTGGCGACGAGGGTCGAGTGGCGACCCCGTACTGGCGGATGCAGTATAGGATGACTGCCGACTAGATGGAGCGACGATCTCAAGAAAGTTGTAGGGTGTCGATGGTTGCAAATCGCTCAGGATCGGAGTGGCTCCCTAACCTAGGGGGGAGCCTGTGTTCAGCAATGGACGAACACGGGTTGATACGATGATGGCTTGTACAACTGGGGCCCTACCGCCGAAGCTGCAGCCGTAATGGTAATCCATTGGAGTTTTTGAATGCGAAAATGAAACTATTGCTTAGATAAATAAATATTGTCAGACAAATTACACAGCGCCATCTAGCCCCAAAGTAAGCGAAGCTTATGGGTACTAGACAACTGATAAACACACGTACCTAAATACATTTTTTTTTTGTAAATAAATACTTATGATACATAGAAAACACCCAGACTAAGACAAACAGACATGTTCATGCACACAAATGTTTGTCCTATGTGGGAATCTGTTGAAATAATATTGAAACGACATTGTACGCTTGTAAAATGTATAATATAGACATATGGAAGCAACACAAAGAACAAAAGGTGAACCTTCGAAAAAGTGACATGGAATGTATCAAAAAGTAAATATAGAATTTCAATTATAAAATATTAATTAATATAGGCCAGTACTTAATAATATAAAGGAGCCTATATTTACAAGAGAATCGAACCCACGAGCGTTGGTGTCGAAGCTGCGTCATTGACCGCTAGGCCACCGGGCTCGTCAAGATCAAGATTCAAGAAGTCAAGATTATTGCTAATTATGTTTAACTCAGCTGGTAGAAACCCTGAAGCTCTACCGATTAACCTGAAAATGTTAGTCAATAACTTTAACCAAGGACCAATTATTGGAATAAAAAAACGATGGTAAACAACTTCAGATTCAGCGGTAAGTACCATCGAATTTTTTGATTGCGTAAATTAAACTTTAGCTTAGATAAGCGGTAATTGGGTTTAACTTAGCTGGTAGAAACCATAGAGCTCCACCGACTAAGTTGAAGATACTCGTATTTGTCAATAACTTAAACCTAAATTCTACTTTCGCGATGAAAAAATACTTACGACGGTAATCGACTTCAGATTCGGCGGTAAGGCCCCTGATCAGGGGGCCTACCGCCGAAGCTGAATGAATGAAGCCGAAGCTACGACTTCTCTTTAAGTTTGCGATAAATATCTTCAATTTAATCGGTAGAGCGTCTCTGTCCCTACCGGCTAAGCTTATTACTATTACTACTAATTAAACGTGAAGTTAGATTTTCGCAATCAAAAAGTCAAATCGTATGCGGCGTCAGCTTCGTCGGTAGGCCTCCTGAGTAGCGAAATTTGTTACTTGAACGTACAGATTACAAAATATAGTCGTTTAGCTTGACGTATCTCGTTTAACTCGAGATAATGAATACTATATAATACTATCGCTTACTATAATTTATCAGGATGTTATTATAACAATACGTAACGTGGCGCCACACGCTCGTCTAAACATTATGAAAATTAAGTTTTATTAATTAGCGAATTTCGATAGTGATTATCACGTGGGGTCAGTAGATCGAATGTCGGCCCGGAGTTGTTAACAACCGACCTTGTGATTATATCCCTGATTTTTACATTGTACAGTAACCGGTATTGTTCGTTGATAGGGCTCTTTGCACCTATGTTTTTATCAACAGTGATCGGAAAGTCAATTTCCGTAATTTATTCGACGGTCGCAGAATGAAAGTTGACCGAATCGAGTTCGAATTGTGAATTTAATAAAACTATGTACTTGATTTCATTAATTAATTATCATCAATCAATTATTGTTGACGAAGCGTAGGGCGCGCTCTCTAGATGGACCGACGATCTCAAAAAAGTTGCTGCCCCCTTACCACCATCTCTTATTGCGATTCAATAAATACCAATGAATAAGCGACTCTATTCATTTGAAATAGAGTCGCTTATTCATTGGTATGAATAAGCATTCTATTCAATTATTGAATCGCAATACGAGCTGGTGGTAAGGGGGCTGGTAGCGGTTGGATGCGGAAAGCGGAGGATCGCATATGGTGGAAAGCATTGGGAAAGGCCTATATCCAGCAGTGGGTAGATACAGGCTGATGATGATTATTGTTGGCAAAATACTTTTTTTTTTATATAATGGGGGTAAACGGGCATATGGGTCACCTGATGGAAAGCCGTCGGTCCCGGTTGCTGTCATTAGATGACAGTCGTTAAGCCAAGTCAGTGGCCTTTAGGCGGCTTGAAAACACTGGCCTCCGCCAACCCGCAGTTGAGCACCGTACTGGAGTATGCTCTAAACCCCTTCGTTTGAGGGGAGGTCTGTATCCCAGCAGTGGGATGATAAGGGTTGACAACGACGGCCTTCCAATTTTACCTACCACCTATGTACTACGTCACCGTCATAGATAGTGATAGTTCAATCCAATCGAAATAAAACACCTCATTTGTTTAAATCCGACAACCGATTTAGGTGGTAGAACGTGCTAAAGAACGCGGTGGCTAGGTGGGGTTATTGAGTTAAGTGTCTGCTGAGGACAGCTGTGGATAGATTGACAATAAATAGAATAAAAGTTTGACCGAGCCATCACCTCAAATTCGTCGGCGTCCATAAGAGTAGATACAATGTGTTTAATTTAATTATGGATATAGTGACAAATTTAAATAATTATTGCATACAAATTTAAATAATTAAGCTATTGCTACATAACATTAAAAATTATATTATATTAATTCGCTATTGCGCCATAGATTATTAGCTTTAAGTGTATATAGTTTTAAGTTCGATTATAAAATATGTAGACGTTTAATTATATAGCAAATAAGAGCCTTGTCCATGACAGGGGTGTGCGCTATTTACGAAGTAAGCCGATCTGCGCACACTCAGCGGCATTTTACACCGCTGAGTGTGCGCATACTGCGATTGGCTTCGTAAATTAATAAAAAAAAAAAAAAAAAAACGTGCTAAAGAAATATACACACATACATACATACCTACACTCGAAAAACGTAACTCTTTATACCTACCTACCTATAAGTCTTCCAGCAACCTCAAGAAGTACTACTATGTAAGGCTACCTAGATACAACTAACCCGTTTACCTCTCGAAGGCCACTTGAGCCGCTTCCATTCTCAGAAAAGGCTTTTATCGTATTTTATTATGATGAATTTATAAACTAGCTCCTATATGCGATTCCGCTTGCTTGACTTTTGATGATTATATGTTGTGTTCGCTTGAAGAAATATATATATATATATATATATATATATATATATATATATATATAAATATATATAACATATATATAAATATATATATATATATATATATATATATATATATTTTTTTTAAATGTATTTATGTATCAGTCATGTAGTACCCTAGATAGCTATATATAGCTTTGCGGGCAAGACGGCGAAGTATTTTGTACAAAAAAACAGGAAATTTAGCAATTAGTTTATGTGACAGTGTGAGTTTGTTTGTATTTTTATATCAGGACCACAAAAGCCTAAATAACAAGGCAAGTGCCTTATTATTGATATTTCTATGATCACGACGGATACCATAGATTCCCTAGTCAATCTCAATATGCCATAATATGTCTCTTTCACCAGAACCTCGTTTATTTGTCGCCAGAGTGCACCACGTGCAATTGTAGCTATATATGCTTTAGTTTCAAAAATGATGATGAAGAAAACATTAAATTTTCCCTCAAAGTTTTGTATGTATACAACATCAAAGAAATTAAAAAAAAAATAGTAGTTTCCAACCCACAGCATTATCTCGTATACTTTTTAAAGATAATAAACAATAATGGTTATTGCTCACGATAAATCACCATTATATTTTATATCGTAAAGACTAAAAACATCGTAAATTCGTGCGCGCGATTTCAAAAGGCGCTAAAAATATATTATAAACCTCCAGCTGTTTTCTAAATTAGTAGATCTCGGCTGACGGAGACTTGGGTGTAATGACGTCATGCAGACCGAAATAACGGCGAACACAAAATTACACATTCGACTGAATGCGTCTGAGTTACAAGTACTGCTCAGTAAAAACCCGCAGCCATAGACTTACAATACACTACGCTTAGACGCCTGGTTGGCGAGGCAAACATGAGATAGAGAATATCGAAATTTTATATAGCGCTGTCATATAACTGTTTAGCACATTATTGTGCTTTAGAAGAAGACATCAAATTACTCGAAACATTTTTTTTGTATAAGGATTATTTAATTTTTATTTAGATATTTGGTTACACTACACAGTTAAATCCTACCTTTAAATAGTATACCGTATAAATATTGATTATTACATCTAGGGTTGGCAACTTTTTTTTTAACAAAAAAACGTATAATATGGTTTGGTTAAGAAAAATAAAGTATTTAGAAGAAAAAAAAGTATTTTTCCAATTTTATGTTTTTATTGCATTAAAAACGTATTTTGATGTGCTTTTTTAGCACATGCTATCAATTTTTTACTATCTTTAAATGTTTCAAAGCTTGTTTGATCAAAATTGAAATAAATAAACAAATCGTTTTAAAATTTATTGACGTTCCTATTCCTCTCTTCTCACCGCTTTCGATCACAGTAAAGGTTGGGAATAAAGTATTTTCACATACTTTATTTGTATGCAAAAGTATAAAGTATAATTACCAAAAGTAAAGTTGGATACGTTATTTTAAAGTATGGTTGGCAACCCTAATTACATCTGAACGGTTATCGAGTAATACCTGCACACAACATAAATAATTCGTTGGCGTAGTGTTCGTTGGAGGCATCGAAATTGCCTGTAAATTTGACTGACAAAATTACACCTGAATCAATTAAATATCATTCTCTATCAATCAACCTTTGGGGAACCCAGATATAATATTATACACGAATGCGGCATAGAAGATAATAAAAAAGTCGTTAACACGTATTATATACAATTCATAGATAGATAAATATATCAATTATACGCAGAAACCAAAAAGAAGACAAGGACGATGGCAATTAGTGTCTAGAATTCAGCGATTTCGATTCAGCAAATAGGCTTGAACATCATTTTTGAAAATGAACTGTAGGACTTTCTTATGGATTCGGATAATGCATTCAGTGGCGTGAAGCTTGCAAAGTTAAATTTAGTTCTCTGTCTACTCTTTTCGACTTGAATACGTCTTTATACGGAGGCAATCCAAAAATTCGAATGAAATCGGGGGATACAGTTTGGCGTTGCAGTTTCGAATCCAAGGGCGTCGCCAAGGGGGAGCAGGAGGGGCAGCTCCCTCCCCCCCCCCCCCCCCCCCCGAGATTATATTTATTTATAAGTTTTATTTATTGTAAAGTCTCTCGTGAAGCTTTATACGTTGGGCTCTGTACCGTTATTATTACAATCGCTGTAGATGTAAGTGAAAAGCTTCATGAGCTCTTGACTTTACCTACAATTCATACTTTTCTCATTCTCCATATTAACTTGCCCCTCATTCATCGGCTGGCGACGCCCTTCGAATCTATGCTCTACATGCAAAATTCAATCACACCACGGGATAGATGAAGGATCAAAGAAGTTATTACATATGTAAGTAAGGACTATTGTACATTGATGCGCTGCTTTTTTGAGATTACTCTTATTACATATAACCAATTCACGTACAACACACGCCGTGTCGATGACACAGCCATTTTTTAGTCATAATCAAAGTGATAAACTCAAAAACAATAGATTTTCATAAGGTTTTCATCAGGACGAAGTGAATCATGATGAGTAAGTATTAAGTATTCAATTATGACTCATTAGGTTTTATGTCACATAATCATCTCGCTGTTGGGATACGACTCTCCCCTCAATCGATGGGGTGTAGAGCATATTCCACCACGCTGCCAAACTGCGGGTTGGCAGTGTTTTAAAGTGGCTCGATTGTTATCCAATGACAACAGACAGAGAGAACAACAAGGAGGAGCTCGAGATAAATAAACCCATCCATAGACTGCGGTCGTGTCAAGACTGACACGACCGCAGCCTGTCTATAGTTGGGTTTATAACTTAACTTAACTTGCGTGTGCGAATAGACATTCGCACACGCAAGTTAAGCAAAACTTACGTGGTCGATAAGCACAAAGACGCCATCGAGCTCCTCGCTACAGCTATGTATTTGAATGTGTTTTCATTTTCAACTATTTTCATTAGATTATTATTAAGCTATTGCATAGCTTCTATCGCGGGCCTTGAGCGCGGGGACCGAATCCAGAAATTCCGTAACGAAAAAACCTCACGCTCCCCACTCCGACGGGCAAGGAGGTGTGGCTTGAAGGCCGTGCATCGTCTAACGTCGTTTCAGTTCGGCAGTCTTCGACACGGCGTTGTGTGCGTGCGATTAGACGTATTGTACGACTCTACGAAACTCGTTTTATTTATTTAATAATAGAAAAATTTGTTTTCTTATCGCTCACCACGCTCAAAAAGTGTAACTTGAATTAATATCAAAGAAAAAGCAATACTGCATGAATAAAATAAATAAATAAAATTATAATTGCATAAGTTGATACAAAATGCTATGCAATAGCTTTACCGGCAGTCCGCGAGTGCCACACGTCTTTTTTATTATTTAAATAGTTGTCTTGGCCAACTTGCCAGATAAATATTTTTTTTGTAAAATGGAAAAATTCACCTGCCGCCTACATCAACCTATTAAGTAGTGTAATTACTTAATAGGTTGATGACGTCACACTGTGACTCACACAGTAGAAATATAAGATGCAAAAATTCGTCAGCAACACAAACCTTCCTGGTAGCTCAGTTGGAAGAGCACTCGACCGGTTATCGAGAGGTCGTGGGTTCAAATCCCACCTAAGGGGGGCATGTGAATTTTTCCATTTTACAAAAAAAATATTTATTTTCATTAGATCCCTTAGAGAAATTCTGGCAACACTAGTACTATTTCTTCTTCTGTGACATAGCTAAATATACCCATCATTTTATGAATAACCAAGCACACATTGTTGTTATACTCCAATAATACTGCGAATTTATAACAATAGCAGTTATAATTTTCTGAGAACTGAGAATGAAAACCGATCAAATATTAATAAATTCGTATTGTTTTTGGCTGAGAAGTGATGAACATGTGTTTAAAATTTTTCATACCTAGTTTTTCATACGTATGAAAATTTTCACTCAATCCAGATGAACTGGGAATGTTTTCCCAGTTGATCTGGATTCCCTTCGTACATTTGTCCTAGAGGGTTTTATTCTGGGTTGTTGCAGTTATGGTTGTTGCAGTTATTAGGTTGTATCGAATATAATTTTTTTGCAATCGGAATGCATATGCAATGACGGGCCCGGTGGTCGAATGGCTAGCACTAGCTACTTTGACTCCGAGGTCGCGGGTTCGATCCCCGCACAAGACAAACATTTGTGCGCATGAACATGTCTGTTTGTCTTGCTCTGGATGTTTTCTATGTATTATATGTATATAATTATATAAGTATGTATTTACAAAAAAAATGTATTTAAGTAGGTACATTTATCAGTTGTCTAGTAGCCATAGTACAAGCTTTGGGACTAGGTGGCGCTGTGTAAATTATCCAGAAAATATTTATTTAGAAATATTTAACTATATTTATTTATTTGTATAAATTCACAATTTTCACACATAATTTTGTGCATACCGATGACAAAAATTTTGTTTGACGTCGTAGAACGAGACAGTGTAACAACAGCGACAACCCAGAATAAACCCTCTGGGGCTAAATGTATGAACAGACTCAACCCAGATGACTACTATATTGGGATTATGAGTAGGACAAAGAAGAATAATGAAAGACAAGCAAATGCTTACTAAATCTAAAAAACTAAGACATAAAGAATTAAGCGTTCATAAGATTGATGCATGGTCGTTGCGCGTGTCAGTCTAATCGATTACACAAGTTAAGCAACGACGACCGCAGCCTATCTGTGGATGGGTTTATTTATCTCAAGCTCTCAAGACAAAATCCCGGCTTGTCAATAGATGACTGTCGTTAAGCCAAGTCAGTGGCTTTTGGCGGTTTGAAAACACTGGCTTCCGCCAACCCTCAGTTGACCAGCGTGGCGGAGTATGCTCTAAACCCCTTCGATTGAGGGGAGACCCGTATCCCAACGGTGGGGTGATTATGGGTTAATGTCGAAGATCGATGCATGATGTGGATGCACATGAGATTTATTTTAAATTGCGATATTGAGATGTATCATATAAGATTTTTTTAACCGACTTCAAAAAAGGAGGAGGTTCTCAATTCGACTGAATATTTTTTTTGTATGTATGTTATTCGATATCTTCGCGAATTGTGAACAGATTTTCAAAATTCTTTTTTTATTTGAAAGGGTATGATTGCAAGGTGGTCCCATATTCACCAAGTCAGGGTCTGGTGAGGGCATCCCAGAAAATTGCCAGATGAAGTCAGTTTTTATTTTTTCTTAAAAATCATTCTGTTTTTATTGTACGAGTATGTATTAATACTACACTGCCTGTTAGTGTAGTGACAGCGGAAAGATCTTTTACGAAAAATCTAATCGTGGCTACATCTTCAATGGTTGAAGAACATCCTACTAGTTACCGATTGGATAATCGGACTAGCACTTCTCCACGGTCATAAAAACGTACCCATTGGTGTAGATGAAGTGATAACGCGTTTCGACAGCAAACGTAAAAGAATAATTGATTTTGTTATTTAAATATAGGTATTTTTAAATCCAGTACTTACATACATTATTAAAATATCTACTTTTTACCTGTATCTATTATTATCAAAATTTAATTATAACTTGAAGTGACTTGAGGACAACTATGGACATACGTATATTGATATATTGACACAACTGCATCCGCCCTTGGGTCAAGAGAAGAAGAAAGAAAGACGAATTGTTAAAAATTATTAACAGTAGTCTACTCAGAGATTCTAAGTTGCGAACCCCAAAATATTACCCATCCTTTAGACCACATCACTAACATTCTTATGAGTTTAATTATTTATCGCAATTCTAAATTTGTATGTTCCAAAAACCTCAGTGATACATAAATTTAACTACATTTTAACGATGTTTACTGTCGGTTTAGTGGATGTACGCAACATCGAAATCTCACGTTCAGGCTATCATGGCCTGGCCTTGTGGATAAGATAAACGAAACAATGCACTACAGCTAGTTACCGTTACATAAATCAATACCGTGTCAATAACTATATATGTTCGACTAATTGGCAAATAATAGAGATGGGACAAGTAGTCATGGATATCGACTATATATATTCTTTATTGCACATAAATAAGATACATCACAAGTGTAACTGTCACAAACAAACACAATATAAAAAATCTTACAATTACAACAGTTTGTAGTTTTGCAAGTGATTCTATTCAGTTATTGAATCGCAATAAGAGATGGTGTTTTTGTAACATATCGGATAGTAAGATTTTAATCATCATCAGGTCATTTTAGTGACCACTACAGGAGCACGACCCTCTCTCGTCCGTCCCAGACAGTAACATCTGGCCGTGTGGTTTCCGGCAGACTAGAATAGAATCACTCCGTCTCTTCCCGTGGATGTCGTACAAGGCGACTAAGGGAAATACATTAGCAAACATCGATCAGGCCTCCCCAACCCGTTTGGCCAGCGTGGGGAGAGTAGGCCAAATCCTCCTTCTGTCTGGGACGGACGAGAGGGTCGTGCTAATGTACTAGAGACTAAAATGACCTGGTGATGATGATGTGATGAATATTTTAAGAAGCAAGTCTGTCCGTAAGCTAATTAAAAATTCTTACATTTATTTATTAGATTTTAATATTAAGGCGACGTATGTGTAGCATGAGAAATAAAAATGGCTGCTTGATACTGTAAAATTCAATATTATCAAAAAATGGGCACATAATAAATTTCACCATAACGAATGATCGTCATGTCGATTAGTCATCTACGGCCAACTCCGAAGTGGCTCCATCTCTAGTCCATATATTTAAAACCAGGAACTAGAGAAATATTATAAATATTAATTTATTTACTCTATGTATAAAACAAAGTAGGGTATATTTATAATTCACGAACAGCAGGACCTATATTCATGACCTTTGATTTTTGGATTTGTGTCCATTCCGAATATGTAGTAGAATTCATATATCGGTAAAATTTACGGAAAGAAAATTATGATGAAATTTTCAGGAGAAAGTTTGTATAGGACGCAGCAAAGAATGGGCGGGCCGCTAGTAATTAAGAAAATATGCTAATCAAAGACCATATTATATCAGCTAAAAGTATGCTTTAATACTTTTAAATTATAAATGAAATGAATAACGTAATTAATTAACGAGTGTAAATAACTGATTATCATGCTGCTAATATGAAGCAATTAATCTCGATCTCTACACTATTATCGATATAATTTAATTCCATAGACATATTTAAGGTGTAAGTGGTTCATCAACATCTTTGAACCAAAGCCAACCTCACCTGCACGTGGTGCACCCTACTGACTGACAAACGACGCTCCGGCGAAAAGAAAGGCATATGTAGCGTATTTTTAAGCTACCCGACTGGGGATGTATCTTCCATCTCACAGAATACCGCAGCCAAATAACAAAACCTTGAGGGCCATTGTGTTCCTGCGAGTGAGTGAGGTCACCAGAAAGAAAGGAAGGAGTATAAGTCGGCAACAGATGGGCGACCCTATGGTGTTGCTGATCTCCATAGGCGGTGGTGATTGCTTTCCATTAAGTGACCCACATGCTCGTTTGCCCCCTCTCATAGAAATAAAAATATGCCCAACGATTTTGTATGACATTAGCATAAAACATCATAACTCCTACGTAAACAGAGCTGTATTATATTTGAAGAAACCAGTCCAGTTGTTCCTAAAAATTATTTAAATATACCTAACATACGTAATTTAGAATTGCAGTCAGTAACTATTTTTATTAGCTCGAATTATTAATTCCCATAAAAATATTTCATAGGAATATCAACATGTTGTTTACCGCAGACTTAGTATGTTGTTTACTCATATAAAAATTAAGTAAACATTTTAAACTGAGATCTTGAAATGAAACGATATTAGCAGCAGTCATGCCACAGTAGATGTAGAGTAGTAGTACATCAGTTCCATATAGACGTCCGAAATTGACCCACTCATACATACTTGTACGCATCGAAAGGTTTCCACTGCCAGTATCCGCAACGTAAGATGGAAATGTTCCTGTAATGACTTTGACTATAAGCATCCATCTAAGTCAACCCTGTTCTGGTTAAAACCGGAATAACGGTAAACTCGTAATTTTTTTTAGGAATGACACACTCGTGCTCGTGTATTGAGGACGTAAAGGCCGCAACCGTTGGACAATCAGTCTTGCAATGGTCGTTTTACCTACTCCCGATAATATCCAGTTGATATCAGTGTGTTCTCATGGTGTCTGTTAACCAGTTTCTGATAGATCAAATATTTCTTTTGCTTCGTGCTTGTTTCGACTGCAGAGTTGTCTTTCACTATAATCACAATGAGCCCTGCCCTTTCAGCCATGGCTCGTCTCTACCATGTTTGGCTTGTACAAAAATAAAGGTAGTAAGTATTACAAGATCTGAACTGCAATGGATCTCATGCTATGCAGGAATATGAGTTTCTTTGCACAAATTAGACATGAGCGCTACGCGCAATGGTGAATAACTTCTCCGAACAAATTCCATTGTAAAACACACAAAAAAGCAACATTTCTCCTACTTAAAGGCACCATGTGTAAGAAAAAATTGTTGACGACCCTATCGCCAAGTATTTTTTCTCTTTCTTTAGGTGACTTATGTCGCCGCCGACAATATACATAGACTCATCGGTGCTCATACCTATGCAGGATACATGTAGCGTGACGTTTATGTACGTTAGCAGTAGCACCACTTGCAAGCTCTACGGCTAGGGCTGTGCGGCAATTTGCAAAGACTTTAATGTACTACTGCGTGTATCTACTGTGTCTGTTTTTTTAGCACCAGACGAAGTCCAGACACGGCCATGACACAGAAACGAGTCAACCCTGAACGAATTGCTGCTTCTGTGTAATTTGCACTGTAATTTGTTACGGGAGCATAAAGGGCTCTGACGAACTAAATCAGCTTTTTATTACCTACTAACTTCCGCCCACGGCTTCGCAAACACGACGTCTATGGGAAACTAGCGACCCTACCTGGGTTCGCTCGTGTGGGATAATATACCATGTACAATGTAATATAAATTATAAAGGAAGGGCCAAAAGAGAGGTGGTTAGATTGTGTGAGATATATGGGCAAATTCGACGGAGAACCAAGGTAGTTGACAGCAAGCTTAAGTGGCAGGGGGCCGGCCACAACTGCCGTGTCAGCGGTGGCAGGTGGGTAGGAAGGTCTTAAAGCGGAGGCCGCTTATGGGGCGACGAAGTGTGGGGTGCCCCCTCTCCAGATGTACGACGACCTCAAGAATACGGCAGGAAGCTGCTGGACGTAGAAAGCGGAGAATCGTATATGGTGGAAAGCATTGGGGAAGTCAGGCCTATATCCAGCAGTGGCGTCGTTATCGCTTATCGCTTGCTTTTAGTTACTAGCTGCATATCATTTGTATAAGGATTACCATATTACTTATTTGTACTTATAAAAAAATATTATGTAATTTGAATGTCAATGTCAAATTTAATGACAATTAATCACAAACACATTCAAGAAAGGACATGCTGCATTGGCAGCGGGGGTGGCGGCGCGCGAGCGATACTTTATGTTGCGAGCGTTAATATGGCTACGGTAACCGCTTCACATCAAGCGGGCCGTGTGCTTGTATGCCACCCGACGTAGTATAAAAAAAAATGATATCTTTTTTATTGTTTATTAAAAATATGTGTATTTGTTTTACTCACTTATTAATTTAAATCACTTGTTATTTCTGAGAAATTACAATTCAGACATCAGAAAGAGCCTGAGAAGACCTATTCTTTGAATAAAACTTCGAGTAATATAGCTACAGTAACCGCTAAGTGTAAGCTTGTCTGCCACCAGATGTTGTAAAAAAATACCTAGCGTTTTTGTACCATGGTTAAACCAGCCCGGCCGCTCCATACTAAAGTTGCGCCGTTTACAACTACATAAACAATGTCGTCCGTGCAGAGAGTGAATAAGCATGTGTGAGTGCAGCGCCATACAAACTGTTCCAGATTTGTCTCAGGTCAGTCAGATCAGGGGGGCTAGCCAAATGGCAGTTTGCGAAGTAGAAAACCGTAGCGATCGCTAATTTGAACTGTGGAGCTCATACTAAAATGTTCGAATTGACAAATGTCACGTGATCTATCTATGGGGATGTTTGATATTTTTTCTGACACCAGATGTCGCTAGGTAGGCGTTGGGTCCAGATTATCAAATTGTACTTACTGAATTTTTTGACAGTGAAACTTCAAGACGACAAGACAACACAAGACGTTTGACAAGATGCTATGAATTGACAGATGATTGGACCCTACGCTACAGTGCTGCCAAAAGACCCTCATTACACTTGGCTAGGGGGCAGGGCAGGTGAGGTCGATACAAGAGAGCGGCAGGGACCGGCCACACTACACGTAGTGCTATTACTTGTAGTGTGGTTATACCAAAATGACGCTATCTGCCACCTTGAACGTCTCACCGTTATCAGTCATATCACAACTGTTGTCTTATCTCAGTCAGTTAATTATCAGTTGATCTCGCTGCGTTCCTCTTTGTTCTTGCACTCCACATACTAAAGATGTTAAACCCTGTTATCTAATTGTTGCTTCGTGACTTGGAATTTTGACTGGTGGTAACCAGTACTGTTCTTTTTCGCTTCAGCGCAGACGAGTGAAGATTCGTATATTGACTAGTTTTCTATTCTATATTAGACTTTATGAATAGTAATAGTTTCTATATGAATAGTACTTCACAACATAAATACATAGAGACCGGAATACATAATAGATGAAATACATAACATACATATGAATACTTAATCATGTACATAAATATACACATACATACATACATACATATATATATATATAGCAAATCTTCTATCTATTTAAATAAAAGCGAAATACCACTCCTGATTAACACGAAATCTCTGAAACTATAACACCTACAAACATGAAATTTGGCAGGTAGGTTCCTTATAAGGTGTAGACATCCGCTAAGAAGAAGAGGTGTAGACATACGGATTTCACGAAACTCCACCCCTAAGGGGGTAAAACGGGGGTTGGAAGTTTGTATGAAAGACCTAAGTATGTTTTTGAAGTAAGACACTTGAAATTTAGAATGTTTGCTCTATAGATGGTGTTAATTTCTAAAGATTATTAGTACACCTCCGTGTACTAATAAACTTTAGAAATCAATCCCTTTTTGGGGTTAAAACGGGGAATGGTAGTTTGTATGAAAGTCTAATGTTATTGAAGTTAAAGTAATCTTGGCAAAAGGATTTTAAATGGTATTTAAGTAATAAGAATTATTGAAAACAGCTACTTACTATTTTAAGGAGGGATTTAGCTTTTTCGAATATAATTAAAAATTATGTCCAAATAACTAACTCCACGCGTACGAAGTTGCGGGCGGCCGCTTGTAAGTATAAATATCAAAATAAATGCATGAACGAACCGCGATCGACCGTATAGTGTGGATCAAGATTTAAGAACGCGCTTTGGTCTTTATATATAGCAATTGAATTTTAATAGCATTTGCATTTCTTCTATGGAATATGACCAATTATACGTAGGTATCAGGTAGAGTCTAGAGTTAATATCACAAGTGCGGCCCGCCTTTACTTTATTTTGCCATCTTGCGGCCCTTGCCTGCCAAAACGTTGCCGATCGCTGTTCTAGAGCAGTGTTGTTCAAAGAGTGGGTCGTGACCTCATAGACTCTATGACTCTATGAATATGAGATTCTACAGGGGGGTCGCGGAAGATGGTAAAAAGAACATTCAAAAATATACTAGACGAGCTCGGTGGCGTAGCGGTCAATGACGCGGCTTCGACACCAACGCTCGTGGGTTCGATTTCCACATAGGACAAACATTTGTGTTTGTCTTAGTCTGGGTGTTTTCTACATAGAAATGATACATATCATAGGTATGTATTTACAAAAAAAAAAGTATTTACGTATGTTTATCAGTTGTCTAGTACCCATAACACAAGCTTCACATACTTTGGGGATAGATGGCGCTGTGTAATTTGTCTGACAATATTTATTTATATATGTTTATTACCAAAATGTTCATTTCGGAACGTAATCGGCAGCTGTGTGGTGTGACATACTTCATTATTTATTATAATAACCGTTACCCAATTATGAAAGTTGGTTCACAGATGTACCAGCTGTGACAAAGACGGGGGGAGGGGTCAAAAAATCATGAAATTAGTGTGACGTAATTTATGGATAGCCCCTGAAATATAAACTTACCATTTTTATTTAATTCAAACATATTCAAATAAGTATATTTGAAAATGTTTGAATTATAAAAATGGTCATTAAAAACAATACTTGTCTTGGTCCGTATTAAAAACACTAAGACATTGATTAATTAACGTAGATTACAAATCAGTAGCAACGAAAGTGGCCAATGAAAACAATATTGGTATAAATAACATGTCATTGACCCCAACAGTCGTTCAATCACCACTTGATAGGCATACTATCGTGATTATTTACAGAGAGCATAAATCGTGAAGTATAAGTAGCCCATATAACGTTCAGAGACCTTGAGACATCTTTGTTTAACCTAATTTTTCTCTTTTCTAGGTGAATGGTGAATCCATATCAAGTAGTTCACCGCGAACTAAATTTATCTCGACCGCCTTTAAAAATAAAGAAGATAGTTTGTTTTTCATATTGTCTAATCTTACGTTTTTTGAATTGCCTCCCTATGGAAGCAATTTTAAAGACATATTCACGTCTTAAAGAACGTTTCTCGTAAACTTCAATGAATGAATCTGTTTAGAAGTTATTATTTTAAATCAATTTCGATACGTCGAAAAGTATTGAATGAATACTAGGCATCGTGAACGGTTACGTACGACGCCACGTGAACGTGTGAATTGTGTGTGAATAATCCACTAGCTACTGCATTTTCATCTAAATTGAATTTACAGCTCAAGAGCGCATTATTTATTTGCGCATTAACACTATTAGGTATCTCAAAAACTGCCCCCCAACGTACTTAAAAATTTTTGTTTTGTTTCCCACATACTTAGCACATATAAAAGAATGCGTAAGTAAGTAAGTACGTACAAATAAACAAAAAAATATATTTATTCTACTCTCAAATTCTCTTTCTTCAAATTTAGAAAAATAATAAATAAATAGTCAATCTCAATATATAAAACAAAATAAAACAATAAAATATTTTTACGTCACTACGAATTCCTAAGGGTAGGTAGTTCAATCTATTAGTAAGTTATATCATGTATTTAGCTTCTGTTATATCATGTATGTGCCTTCGTCCGCTCGTATCCCAGTATACCGTGAAAATTATGTAAAATCTTTTCAACGGGCACCTTTAATACCTGTATATCAGTGGTTCCCAACCTTTTTTTATTCGGGGACCACTTCCAGGTCCCTGTTCAATGTAGAGACCCAACTGTCCTATAAATCAACTACACTTTATCTCGAGAATACAGTATTTGGTTTAGTATTGCTCAATCTCTAACATTATAATTTTGTATCACGGACCACCGGTTGGGAACCCCTGCTGTATAATATCGAATTTCATCATGACCCATCCAGTGGTTTTAGCTGTAATCGCTCAGTCAAAGCACATTAAAGTAATATATACCAAATAAGTCAATATATCCTTCCATTTTCATATAGAACATAAACTTGTACGTATGTTGTATGCACACTATGTCCTCATTTTTTTTTATCTCATTTCTGTTGATTACCAATCTTTACCATCTACATCTACGTCTGGGATAAACAGGCAGACAGAGGCCATTCTGTTTTAGATAATTTTGACATATAATTTAATTTCTTATCTCTGTTGATTTTATTCTTTAAAGAACAGCAAAGCAACGCTAATCAATCATCCATATCTAGAGATGAACTAAATGCCGGGCACTTAGTACATATTCGCAATAAGTTTTTTTTAATGGGACGGGAGCTCACTACCAATTCCCACCACTGTGTCTGTGTAGCCAGGATTATCAGCAGCTACCACCAAACGGAAATAAAGAAAGCAGTCCATTGCAGTCTCTGGAGTAAAACTACGACTGCCTTGGAACTCACAACGAATTTAATCAGAAGAAATTGGTAGGAGTAAAACGCTTTTCGAATTTGACTTCCCCTCTTAGCAATGTGAATTCGTTTCATTTATAGTTTAAAAGTATTAATGAGCATACTTTTAACTGATAAAAAGTGGCCTTTGATTAACATATAACGAAATTAATCAGAAGAAGTTAATAGGAGTAGGAAGCTTTTGGAATTTTACTTCCGCTCTTAGCAATATGATAGACAGCAATATGGCAAATGCGACACCGAACAGTGGGACGAAAGGATTAAATATATTAAAACAAAAAATCTAATGCCTTAATAAACATATAAGAATAGAACATAATTACTACTCACGTCACTAAATTAGAATAGTATACTACCCCGGATATGACATGCAAGAAATTCAACATAATAATATTATAGTCCCGTCCCGGCGCAGCGCTACGATACCAGAGTACATGGTGGATGTTTGATCTAATTCATAATTTGCAATAGTATATTCGCATAACAGCGATATCCCATTAAGTATATATAAATTCCCCATTTATGCCTAAAAACTGGGCATTTTATGTAATAAGTACTTAGTGAAGATTTAACGTAAATGCCCATTTATCTATCGAAAAATTGTGTGCATGAACATGTCTGTTCGTCTTGGTCTGGGTGTTTTCCATGTATTATACGTATGTATTTTATAAAACAAAAAGTATTTATGTAGATCATATCAGTTACCTAGTATCCATAGCACAAGCTTTGCTTAGTTTGGGACTGTTAGTGTTAGACTTAGTTGGGGATGGCAGTGTGTAATTTGTCCAGGAATATTTATATTTACTTATTTTATCTACGAGTATATCCTTATCAAAGTGTGCACTCCAATGCACAAACTATTGACTTCTAGACATAAATATTGTAGAGATAAGCCATCCAAACATAAACAGCACTTGAAGCTTCTTGACTTGTGGCTCAAAATAGTCGCAATGAGGCCACGAGCTCGTCTTCAAGTCGTGATTACCGGTTTTTAATCGCAGTATTGAGGAGTGGCTTAGTGGTTTATCCAACTTGTCATGAAAGTACCAGATTCGAATCCGCACTTTCACTTAGTTTTACGACATATAAGGTAATATGTGTACGATTTACACAGATACAATTCTCATATTAGATGTCGCGGACTGTATTTGAGTAGAGCGAGCGAAAGGGCGACTTTTCGGCGTATAGCCAAAAAGTCAATCTTGGAAATGATTAGGCTCCAAAACCACTGAACCGATTTTGATGAAACTTGTCACAATTAAAGACCTAGACGTGCTTGAGGTTTGTGTCGAAAAAAAAATGAGATCGACCATGTCTTTGAGGAATGATCATCAAATATATTTTCCATTGAAATCAATGGAAAACATATACTCAGCGAATCTACTCGCTCGACTCAACCTCGATTTCGGCCCCGTGGGCTAGAATCCGGCCTAGTTAAGTTAACATCCCTATCCTTACTAATATTATAAATGCGTACTGTTCCTTAGCTTTCACGCCGAAAATACTCAACCAATCATCATGAAACTTTGTACACATATTCTCAAAGATATTATTTTATTGTATTTAAAAAAAATACAGCTGAATTGAGAACCTCCTCCTTTTTTTTATTTAAAATAAAAAGTAAATGCGGGCGAAGCCGCGGGTGGAAGCTTAACATAAATATATTGTGACATTTTTGGAATTATAGGTATCATTATATCGATGTTATCTTATAAATTTCTATTTACAATTATTATTACCGTTAGAATTATTTGAATTAACATTGACATTATTTTTTTAGAATCTATATAAATAAAAATTAATGTTGCTAAGCACAAAACTCTAGAACACGGCTCGACCAATTCGGCAATTTTTTTATTGTACTTTCCTTATGGCACACAGAATGTTTTAAATAAAAAGAAAATATTAAAATTACTTTTGACAGAATGAAGTCTGTCCGGGCAGCTAGTTTAGAATAAAGATCTTTATTTTCTATTTATAATTTTGCATGCTTCCGGAGGGTTATTGGTGTACTATGGTTCTTTATTACAGCTTGTTTGCTAGCAAATAAATTGTATTTGTAGTTTAATTTTCGGAGAATTGCTTCCTACGGCGCACAGTTTGGGAACCCCTGTCTAATATATAAACATAAAGATAAGGAATATGATAAGAAAACGTAACGAAGCTGCAAACATAGCAGATTAAGTAATAGTGATGCAGAAAATGCGACAATTGACACAGGAAAAATGAATAACTATATAATATTATTACGTACATTGAACGAATAAGTACACATACTGATTAATGCAATTCGTATGACACTCCAATATGATCTAATTAAAACACTATGTGACTCATCTACATTATGTATATGTAGTACACTGTACTTTTTTTATGTATTTCATAAGAATTATTCATACTAGTACAGGAAATATTTTTCAATTAAAATGCGTGTCATATATCACTATCAGTGTATGCAGGCTGCACGGTCCTCTGTGCAGTTTCCATTACCTTATACTACCTTACATATTACCTTATACTTTGCCTATAACTTTTGGGATTTTATAGCTTGAATAGGCATTGTATAGAATATTGCATTATACAACGACCTACCTACATGCCTACATCTAATGCTCCCCTGTGCACCAACCTTTCGATGATATCACAGGATCGCAAGTCTGTCACCCAGTAAACCAAACAGGCAAGAGAACCTTTACCCGCCCCGCTATCGCTCCCAGTAAACCAACCAGGCGTTCAAGCGGATTGGTAGCAAGTCTTTCTCTCCTTTCGCCTGCAAGAAGACTACTTAGGCACTCTTAAGTCGAGTAGCTCGTGGCGACTGACGCTCGTTTTCCCAAGCATCGGGGCCCTACCACCACTCCCCAATCTCCATGATGGGTATCGGAGCTGTAGGCGCGCTCCTCAAAAGGGGGTCGCTCTCTCACTTCCCGACGCACTTTGTACGCCTAGTGTAATTGTACCCACACTTGAGCCCCAGATGGCTGGCTAACTGATGTAGGTATCACAAGTTCCGGAGCTTTAAGGCACGCTCACATCACGACGCCCAGAGAGCGCCTACCCCTGGCCTACGGTAGGGTGACCGGACTGACGGAGGAGATCACCCGTCGTCTCTTGCTTTACCGGATTATATATCTGCCAGGATTGAAAAGGGTAGTAGTATTACATATGCCGATTTCGATAGTAAATGAAATTTGTGCCCCACGTGTTATTTTTTTTCTCTTAGGAAATAAAATCGCATCATGAAAAGATTAGTTTACTTTGTATGAACCATCCCTCTGTGTCGCAGTCTAGACGGCGTGGTCAATGCGCTCGGGTATGACCCGTGCCGAAAGGCTACGTCACGAGCTGCCAAACGCTTTCCGAATACGGTGATAACCGCGGTAAAGTCAAAGTTTACTCAAACGTTGGGCCGCCCTTTGTAAACGCCGTCGCTTCGCAGCGATGTCTGTCGCTTGATCTCCTGCCGCCCGCCCCCGCACGGGCGGCGCGGCAACAGCGCTCGCGCCGCGAGAAAGAAGGAAGAAAGGATCCAAGGAAACGAAAACAGTGTTAACCGTGATTCGTCCGTGTGTTGACCTAATCATGCCTATACGCCGCAGTTTTACGAAATGTACAAATTTCTCGAAATGGTATGGTATGGTTTCTTGTCGCGAGTGTAAATGCGCACGCAGAATATCTGTACGAAATTCAGTACAGATAGACCTCGATCAGTTACAGAAAGCGGTAGTGGACTTTTTCCGCAGACATTCCATGGCAAAAAAGTGGTAAAACATGTATGTAGACGTGGATAAATTAGTGGCTAATTGTGATTTTGTGTAAATAATTTGAATGAGCTTTTAAACACGCCAAGTTATTGTAGAACATGTTATGTGACTGCGTTATTTTTGAAAACTAACATCGTAACATCTATGTAATGTTTACAAATAAAATATTTACAAAGAGGTACAAAAAAAAAAACGCAGAAAAGAAATAAAACAAAATAACATCGTAACTAAGTGTTTTTATGATGTTTCCATAAACAAACACATACATTATTCGACGAGCTCGGTGGCGTAGCGGTCAATGACGCGGCTTCGACACCAACGCTCGTGGGGTTTGATTCCCACATAGGACAAACATTTGTGTGCATGAACATGTCTGTTTGTCTTGGGTTGGGTATTTTCTATGTATCATAAGTATGTATTTACAAAAAAAACTGTATTTACGTATGTTTATCAGTTGTCTAGTACCCATAACACAAGCTTCGCTTACTTTGGGGCTAGATGGCGCTGTGTAATTTGTCTGACAATATTTATTATTTATTTATTATGATATTAATTTGACAGTTCAAAACCTGTGATAATAAGTGTGATGAAAAGTTCAATGACCTTGATAAGGACAATCATCTGCCCTCCTGTAAGTGTATGTTATTATTACCTATCAGTTTTACATTTGATTACATTTTTTTTACCTATCATATTTTGATTACAACGCATTTTAAAGGAAATATGCAATTGGGACGACGCTAACTACGTACAGCTGTTATTGTTATTATCGACTTCATCTGATAGCGCGGAATGTATTAAGCACTATGAAACCAGTTCATTGACTACGTTATTTATTTTTTCAAAGCTTATTAATGATATTGGGACGCCATATTTCTTCACTAACGTAACAAGTAGGCTTAATACTATCTGCCATTAAATTCCTGGCTAATACAAAAAAAGCACCTTATAGAATGCCGATAACCTAATGAATAAAGAGAAAAGCTACGCGAAATTCGCGGTATCATAAGAATAGAGTTTTCTTCTAGACAGGCGTGAAAAGATTTTTACAGGATCAGCAACGCGTGAGTGATGTCTCTAGTGTAGCGAGCGACCATAGGCTGGGATTTTCTTCAAAATATAGGATGAAATGAAAAAATATATATAAATTTGTTAATATGAATAATATAATGTGTGTTCTTTTTCATCCCACCATCTCGGAAAGAGTATTTTTGCTCTTCGATATCTGAGTGCAAAAGTCGTTTTTATCAGCTAGAGGATAAAGTAAATTTGAATTTAGAACACCGTGTGCACTAAGTTTCTGAATTCAAAACATCATTTTAAACGTATTTACTTCTACCTCCATGGTGCCGAATTTTATTATACAACTTTTTTTAATTTGTTAAAAAATCAGACTCGAAACCTCCTTGGTGTACTTTTTTTTAATTATTTTTTCTTTTCACGTTATATTGTTTAAATGTATGTAAAACCCTAGGTTAAAAACAAGAAACTTGAAAACGAGTGAAAAACTTAAAATGAGTGATTCTAGCGACGAGGAAGTTTATTTGACACCAACAGAATTGATTGAAACTGTTGCGATTGCGCAAATGAGCTTTTTCCCTCAATAATCTTGTAAATGATTTTTTTGCATTTAGTCATTTTCTCGCTGAGGTGGGATGAAAAGGTACGTGTTGCACTCGAGTGCAAAGATTTTTCACCTCGTGCTCTTTTGATTCCCTCGCTAAAGCTCAGGATTCTAATTTTTGAATCACTCGCTGCGCTCGTGCTGCATTTAGAATCCTTCGCTTGCTCGGTCATCAAAATTGAGCACGCTGTTAAAAAGCAACTTTGCACTCTTGTATAACAAATAAATATTAAAATACGGTTATCTTGGTAATCGACGCATAATAATATATTTGCTTATTAGTTTTTTTAGCTATTTTACCATACAAATTGTTCGATCAGCTGATCACTTCAGTATGTAGAGAGGATTTTTTTCATGCAATTACGATGTCGATTCGATAGTGTTTTACTATCAAATCGATTTTACTATCAATGAAATGCAATCTTACTACAAATTTTATTACAAAAAATATAAAAAATATTACAAGTTTGTAGTAATTTTTTTCTTTTTAATAGTTTTATTTTTAAGTAATTTTAAGATTAGATTATTTTTATTTACTTTAATTTAGTTGTATTGTGTTGTTATTTAGGTATTTAATATTATGCATGCAATTGATACTTTTTTGTTAATATGACGTCCGAATAATAGTTTGTAGATATCTTACTGGTGACACCAGAGGTAGATATGAATCACGCGTTGCCGACCCTGTAAAAACCCCTTTACGTATTTTATGAAGAACCCCATTGTTAAATTCTCCATCCTCGCGTCAAATTCATCCAATTCGTTTCAGTTGTTCTCATGTTATAGACAGAATGCCAAACATGCAAATCGGCAGAGTTCACCACGTGCAGGCGAGATTGGCAGCTCTAAAAATAATCGTGAGCCCTTACACACCAAAATGCTTTGTCTCTACAATTCATATACAATTACAATCAAGAAATTGTATAAAAAGAACGCTACTTTTCAATAATTCGTCGATCACTTTTAATGTTTAATAATATCTAAAATTTTTAAATTAAATTATCTAAAGTTTTAAAAAAAAAAAAAACAAGGAAAAGGTCTGTACATCTGTCTTTTAAATTTGCAGCGCCCAGCAGGGTCTATAATGCTTCGGTAATTAAGTTTAATAGATGGTAGTACATATTGTAGATGCAGTAAGTAGTATAAGTAAGTCGATGCATCTGTTTGGAATCTGCAATGCCACAGACACACACACAGAGGTTTCAAACTATAAGTTTACACTATAACTAACTACTAGAATATTACACTGTGCTATTAGTGTCGGCCAGTGGTCGAAATATTATAAGTTTGAACATTATCAAATACTTACTTCTGATATCACAGATATGCGTGTGTGTGTCAAATACATGCATGTGTTTATTATTTTTTATCGATTTAATGTATTTTTATGCATAATTTATAAATAGCATTCTGCACTCCTTCTATAGATAAACTATAAGTGTGCGAAATTTCATACTCCGGAGGAGTATGACCGCGCAATTTTCGTAAAAAAGGGCACAAAGGTTTTGCTTCACGTAAAGTATACACTTATTTTTAGCCACAGATTAAAAATCACTTTCTATTTCCCAACAATCAACATACCACATAAGTGTAAAAATTCACAATAAATAATGTAAACACAACCGCTCGCGATAACTGACGCGAATTCAACGATAAACACAAAATATAATAACGTCCGGACATCACACAAACCGTATTATAACGGTAACACGATAAATAGCGTTACCAATCGATCTTCCATTCACAAAACTATAAAGTTTATTTAGTATTCAATAAGTTACATACCTCAAAAAGTTATGAACGACACTGGAAAGTTCTTACAACACTGGGACACAGCAGTTAACGGCACGTGCGTTCTGTTATGGCAACACAAAACATCTGAGTCTACAGACCACTCAAACCGAGGCGAGACGCCATGCGCCGCGCCTCTCTCCATTCAACCGCATTTTTGTTGTAATTTCACCTTTTTTTCTCACAACACGTCCGTTCCTTTGGGAACGGTTGGTACAAATGACATTATCACCTACTGATAATATTGTTTACTCGTCTTGGTCTTGTTAGAGCGAAATCAGATCGCCTTATCAGTGGAATTTTACATATAATTATTGTAATTGAAGTGTAGAGATAAGGAGTTGTAGAGACGGCGCGCTGTATTTGCATTTTTTTTTATTATTATACGTCACATTATTTCAGGAAAATGACGATCGATGCTGAACATACGCTTCAGTGATCATTTTTGTGTTATTTGCATCAGTCATCTCCTGAATTTTAATGATTATTAGAGCTAAAGTATTTAACGAGGATGAAGGTGTGCTGATCGTCCATGATCCCAAAGGTCCATTCCATAAAGTACCTATTATGTCACAGTACGTTCTAGTTATCTATAAACGTGCTAATAGTTAATTTGTGTTCCTACAAGTTAGTGAGGTCACCAGAAAGGAAGGAGATGCTGCGTTGGCAGCATGGGTGGCGGCGCGCGATCGTCATTTTATGTTGCGAGCGTTAATATGGCTACGGTAACAGCTTCACATCAAGCGGGCCGTATGCTTGTCTGCCACCCGACGTAGTATAAAAAAAATATCCATTCTCACAAACTTTCACATTAGCAATATTATTTATTGACGTGATAACGTCTTATAAATCAATGAACGCCAGCAGCACGCATGAAAAAGCATGACTCATTGTCACGTTCCGCCTGAGGCGAGCGGACAAGCGAGAGCGCGGAACAAGCAATAGAGAGGCACGATCAGCCTATTTCTAATGACGTTATCATTATCACGTAATATTATCGTCCGTAAACTGATTTTACAGACAAACATTTTTTATTTATTTAATACTTTATTGACCACAATAAACTGGTACAATAGGCAGACTTGAGGCATTCTCTACCAGTCAACCATTGGGAGTGGAGAAAATTTACGTATGTGGTTAAATATTATTAAGATTACGTAATTTTCTTTATCTAATCTCATACTGAAATTTACACATTAAAAAACTAAACACAGTATCTTAATGACAGTCTTTACGCACAAGCTATCAAAATAAATTTAAAAAGTTATTTTTCGATACAGCTCTTCTATGGACAACTGTATCGTAAAATAACTTTTTTACCATTTCGATACAGCTTCAGCCCTGGATACAGGTATTTTAAACAGGTTGCAATGCAAATACATTGCAACTATGCAAATTTTTTCTACGTAATCTGTGAACGCGGCGCCGCGCGGCGCGTCGCGCATGCGCACTACGCATGCTCGATCTGCAAATGGATTTATAAGTAAGAATTATAGCTGTTAAATTAACTTCATAGTTGTATTTAAAATATTATTATCATATATTTCATGAGATTAGATAAAATAGTGTATGAAACTGCACATAATTAGGTATTAAAATACTCGTGTGGTCTATTAAAACATTCGCCTTTGGCTCATGTTTTAAACTCACACTCGTATTTTAATAACCCTTATTATGCAACAGTTTCATAAACTACTATTTTTTATCGACAAAAAAAAATATCGATGCAACTCTACCCATTCTTAACTCTACATCTACACAGAATAAAATATAATCTGTGGTTTCATTCGCATTTTCAAGGCATAGCAACAATTTGATATATTCACTTCAAGTTAAAATGGACCGTTTTGAATGAGCCAAACGTTCGAGATCTTTCCTAAATAGCTCCTTTTTCTTTTTTTTCTATTCTCGTCGGCTGTGGTGATTTATTATGGTCGTGAAGGTCATTGGCTTTTGAATGAAACCGGCATCCTTCTTTACGTAGGTAGATTTTTTACTACATGACGTCTAGACGAGGACGGTTTTCGAACCTACAGACTATTTATAGAGCTGTCATAGTTTTTATGAGAATGGTGACATCACTAATCATTGGTACATCACTAGTGATAGAGACCAAGGGTTATGTTTTCTCATGTGCCTCAGTGTTATACCTTAATAAAACTTAATAAGTTATACCTAAGTGGTTATTTTATTCACACATCTATCATAATATGACCTGGCGCAGTCGTTAAGAAGAAAATGTTTAAAAAGCTGTCACCCGACTACGGAAAAAAACACTAAAGAGTAAAAATTGAATCCTCTTATTGTTGAAATCGGTTCAAATGTAGTTTATGTTCCCCGGGTAATAATAACGAATCGATTCCTTATTCATACAAATCAGATAATAGTAGTTTATGAAACGAGTCTGAATTTACCACATGAGCCGAAGGCGAATGTGATAATAGCATCACACGAGTATTTTAAGACCTAATTATGCGCAGTTTCACACTACTTTATCTTCACTCATAGGAAAAATTTTAATTAAACAAATTTCCAATCTATAAATTCTTGGTACATTTTGTCGTACAATTTTTTTGACTTTTCTGGCAGAAGACTTTCAGTTAACGCCGATGCCGATGCCGATGCGAAAATCTCGCCGTCACTACTTTCTTCTCCAATCATATCTTAATCACTTACAGGATTTTAGTAAACTTTTTTGGAATCCCGAATACAAAAACACTTACTGTAAAAAAATATTATCGACCCTCTCTCGGCCATCCTAGACGGAAGGAGGATTTGGCCTACACTCCCCACGCTGGCCAAGCGGGTTGGGGAGGCCTGATCGATGTTTTTTAATGTATTTCCCTTAGTCGCCTTGTACGACATCCACGGGAAGAGACGGAGTGATTCTATTCTAGTATGCCGGAAACCACACGGCTAATAATCGAGTAGTCGTCGTGTAAACGCGCCCAAAGGACTCCAACGACTAAGTCGTTACGATATCGTAATAATTGAACATTTACGGACATTATACAAATACAAATAATATTTTGCTAAAAATGTGGTTAATATCGATATTAAAAATGTCAAGAATAACATCTAGTTTCACACATTTTACCAGACACTTGCATGCAAAATTACTAAGTACTGCAAAATAACAAATAAAATTATTAAATAAATGTCTTGTGGTTATTGAATTTAATGTATTAGTTGGATATCATTGGACAACGGATCTTTCATTTTAATTGTTTTTCAATTTGAGAAAGGGTCATTATAAAAAAGGACATTCTGAGAAATGACATTTCGAGACAAGGACCTTTTGAGAAAAGGACCTCTTGAGACAAGGACTTTCGAGACAAGGACTTTTTGAGAAAGGACCTTTTGAGGAAACGAAACGACATTATGGAGCTGTGAGGTTATAAATGTTGTGTCTCTAGAATCGCAGCAACCATTAGTAACTGGACCAACATCGGATTCATAGTAGATAGGGAGATAAACTTTATCTTAGTACGCAGGTCACGTGTGGCCCTCCCTCACGTTTCAATATTTATATTTACACTTAGAGAGATATGAGGCGCAACAGATCAAAGTGCAATAACGCAGTTTTTCTAAAATTTTATTGATTAATCAACTTTATACAGTCTAATACTATTTTAAATGGAGTCATAGTTACTTCACTAGCTCAGTAACTCAAGGAGACACTCCGAACTAATGACAACAGAATAAAACCGGCCAAGTGCGAGTCGGACTCGCGAAAGGATCCGAGCCATTATCTATAAAAACGGCAAAAAAAAAATCACGTTTGTTGTATGGGAGCTCCCCTTATATATTTGTTTTATTTTTATTTCATTATTTATTTCAAAAGTGAATATAAAACTAAATATTATATGAGAATTTCAAGCGTTATACATATTGCCGTTATCAATCGCAAGCAAAAATGATTGAAAAAAATCACGTTTGTTGTATGGGAGCCCCTTTAAATATTTATTTTATTCACACCCTTTTTATACACAGGATGAAAACAAATTTCTGTAAAACACGTGCAGCCGTGTTATATTAACATTATATCAGAAATTATGTTGATGCGAGTCTAATGAAATAAACAATACTATTTACTATTATTTACTTGGCCGTGATTAGGTCAATTGTTTAATGTTGATAAAGTTATTTATTACGCGTATGTCGTATCGTAGTATGTAGGGACTAACTGTACCATCGACCGCACGTGACCGCACATCTGGTCTTAAGCTCTCGGCACACACCGGTCACTTCATACAAATGTCGCGTCGCGTCGTCGTCGTTTACTTCTACGTAAACAATGGAGTCTGTGCAGCGCCTAAAATGAGCGTGTGTGAGTGCACCATACAAACTGCCCTCTTACCACCATCTCTTATTGCGATTCAATAACTGGATAGAATCTATTCCATTCTATCCAGTTATTAAATCGCAATAAGAGATGGTGGTAAGGGGGCTACCAACAAAAACTGGATGGAGTTTCTATAAGGGATCGAATCCGGAATGAAGAAATTCGACGGAGAACCAAAATGGTTGACATAGCTCTCAGAGTCAGCGAGTTGAAGTGGCACTGAGATGGCGTCTGCCGTGACATCTGCCGTGTCAGCGATGGCAGTTAGGGGAGGAAAGTTCTAGAGTTGAGGCCACGTATGGAGCGACTAAGCATAGAGGGCCCTCTCTCTAGATGGACCGATGACCTCAATAAAGTGGCTGGTAACGGTTGAAAGCGGAGGATCGCATATGGAGGAAAGCTTTGGGCTCTCCCAATGCTTATATCCACTAGTGGGTAAATACAGACTGATGAATGAGAAAAAACGCAGAAAAAAACTGAGATTGCGTGTGCGGTTCTCTTTGATAGGCTGTCTAGGGTGTCAACCCGGACCCTATTAATAAGGCTCCGCTATTAGTTATACAGGTTATAGGTACATATTGAAGATATGTACGGTACCTTCTACCCGCCAGCCCGATCCGCACTTGACAATTTGTTGCCGTGTTTTTTTTTGATGAAACCGAAAGTGTGTTATTAGTGGTTAATATTACGTATAAGTTGTTGGCCGTATACGTTGGCCGTGTGGTTTCCGGCAGACTAAAATAGAATGACTCCGTTTCTTCCCGTGGATGTCGTACAAGGCGACTAAGGGAAGTACATTATCAAATATCGATCAGGCCTCCCCAACCCGTCTGGCCAGCGTGGGGAGTGTAGGCCAAATTCTCCTTCCGTCTAGGACGGACGATAGAGGGTCGTGCTCCTATAGTGGAGACTAATATGGACCTGATGATGATGATGATGATTATGTATAAGTGTATGTATTACTGTTAAAGTGCAATAAAGATTTACAAACAAACAAACAAGTATGCCATAAAAACCAAAAGATTGAAAACCGATGCAATAGTCGTTTGCAACACAAAGATGATCACACGTCCTATGCTGACTCCTTAAGTTTCTTCATGCAACGAAGAACTCGATATGACATGAAATGCGATGATATTAGATGTGATGACATGAGATGAGATTAGATGAGATGAAATGAAATTATTTATTCTGACTTTTTTATCAATAATATTCTTATTTTTTTACCCGACTGCGACAGAAAGAAGTTATGTTTTTCGAGAGTATATATCTATGTATGTATAATTGTTTGACACGGTCTGCAGCCTGAACGGCTGGATGGATTTTAGCTTGAGAGGTGTCGTTAGATTCGTATTTGCTGTGAGAGTGACACTGGGTAGGTACGTCAAAATAAAAAAAAAGACATTGCATATATCAAAATAAATAAATTTAAAAAACGATAATTTAAAAACGAAAAACCTCGACTGCTTTTCTGTGTAATTTGGAAATGAAAAACCCCTAAAACAAGAAAACATGTAGCAGTCGGGACCCATTCTAGTGGAGGCTTAGTGAATTTAGAGCACATGTAGGGTCCCGACTGCTACATGTTTTAAATTACCGTTTTTATTGCTATAGTATCCTGGGAAAGCCTAGACAATATTTACAGGATTGAACAATCGAGACGTGTTTCCCTGGTCACAATACTAGCATGGTGTGATTTCCATAGTCTTTGGTGAATACTAAATTAATTAGATAAATTAAACGGGTCACTCACGTCTTTACTTTACTTTTTTTACCACCACATGGTAAGCGCACTAGACGATCACGCGCCCGGAGAAATAGAAGAGAATAGAATTGGATCCACCGGCTGCCACTACGTCACCGTCGAAGATACCGCTCCACCAATCAACGCACCAACCCCCCACCACCCTTTCCAATCGTGCGGCGCGCGCATTGGCGCGCAGTGTTCGGCGCGAGAGACAAAGGGTGGACGTGTCTGGACATTCGCCCTGAAGAAGGTCTCCTTTTGAGATCGAAACTAGTCGGCTTTCCCGACAAAAAGACGTGAGTGACCCGTTTAATTTATCTAATTAATTTAGTATAATGTCTCACGTGAGTTTTAATAATCTTTGGTGAATGTTTGCATTCGGTAGAGATATTCTGCTGCGCCGTATAATTATTATATTCTTGGACAAATTACACAGCGCAATCTACCCAAACTAAGCATATACTATTAGTACCTACTAGATAACTGATATATAGTTATATACATTTTATTTTTTGTAAAATACAAAAATATAACACAGACTAAAACAAACAGACTCGATGTTTATGCACACAAATGTTTGTCTTGTGGGAGAATCGAACCCGCGACCTCGGAGTCAAAGTGATCATTGGTAGCCATTCGACCACGGGGCATGTAAAATCGTATAAAAATGATATATATCAATCATCAAGTTATCACTCAACGTGTGAGGTCTGAGTTTCAGAGAAATGTCACAACGCGACACTAATTCAAAACAATGTGTTCGTCAATTACTTAATAAATTCTCAGTAAGAATTTAATTCACTAAGCAACTGTACCTACTGTTGCAAAAGTCATTAAAACACACATATGTACTAATTAATTAACGTATCGGCAGTCGCGTGCATCTACTAACGGTAGTGGGTGGGTGCCGGCCGGTAGTAGTTTGCATTAACTAATTGGTGGCGGAAACACCACTTTTTGGGGTGTATGTGGTTCATCAACATCTTTGAACCAAAGCCATCTTTACCTGCACGCGGTGCACCCTGCTGACTGCCAAAAGAAAGCTCTAGCGAAAAAAGAGGTAGGGAGCGTAATTGTAAGCTACCCAACTGAATGTACCTCCACCTCACAGAATACCGCAGCCAAATAACAATTCCCTTGAGGGTTGTTGTGTTCCTGCAAGTGAGTGAGGTCACCAGAATGGAAGGAGATGCTGCATAGGCACCGGGGGTGACGGCGCGCGAGTGATATTTAATGTTGCCAGAGTTAATATGGCTACGATAACCGCTTCACATCAGGCGGGCCGTATGCTTGTCTATCACCCGACGTAGTATAAAAAAAAACACGCAAATCAACTTGCCAATGAACAGTGAAGTCCATTGCAGTCCCGGGGGTAAAACTACGGCTGCCTTGGAACTCACAACGAAGTTAATCAGAAAAAAAATAGTAGGAGTAAGAAGCAAAGAAGCATTTGGAATTTGACTTCCCCTCTTAGCAATGTGAGAGACAGCAATATGGCAAATAAGGCATTAAAAGCCTAACGATGGCTAGTGAAGTGAAGCTTAATAAATTAGGAAGGAGTTGCTGTGATGGCAGCAGGGGTCGCATCGTAAGCGATACTTTATATTGCATTACTTTATATCTGTGGCAATGGCACCGCCTCACATCAGGCAGGTCGAAAAAGTCTATTGAACACACAAAGGTGCATGACGATATTTATTTGATTTTAATCTTATAAGGATTATTTCTGACAGTTGTTTTAATGTAAATTTACTGTTATTATCATAACATTTCATTGGTTATTATGTTATATTAAATATGCTTCAACGTATTAGAATAATTTGAAAAAGAATTTGCATTGAGATTGTAGTTGACGTCAATGCAAAACTAAGTATAGAGCTAACTTTTGGCCTGTTGATTGGAGCAGTTTTACGTTGCCACGCCAAATCTGTCTAGAAACTTGTTCATTCGTCGTCAACCAACGTCATATCCATCCCACTTCTGGGATCTCCCATCATCGAAGGAGTTTAGAGCATACTCCACCACGCTGCTCAACTGCGGGTTGGCGGAGGTCTGTCTGTCAGTCTGTCAGTCTGTCTGTCTGTCTGTCTGTCTGTCAAGAATTTCTATGTCGAGAATGCGTGGAGGTATCAAGCTGAAATTTGAACTGTATACTCAGGTCTACGGTCCCATGAAGTTGTAAAAAAATTTAGTTTATTCAGCAAAAAACGCATATTTCGACATTCTCAAGGGAATCAAAACCTATAGGGTACTTCCCGTTGACATAGAACTATGAAATTTGGCAAGTAACATCGTTATAGACTACAAGTACAGGAATAAATCTCAAAACTATACATTTGTAAATAGATCTTAAAAAATAGGGGGTCTATATATTTTTTAGGGTGTCGAAATTTCAAATTGAAACTACTTGATTGAAACTAATTGAAACGTTCAAATGGGGTATCATATGAAAAGGCTTGATGTACACATTGCAAAATATATTTTATTTATTTTTTTCGACGCATTATTTCTTATTTATAATGAAAAATATCAAATTTAATAATGATACTACGTACGGGACCCTCGGTGGGCGAGTCCGACTCGCACTTGTCCGGTTTTTTTTTATACTACGTCGGGTGGCAGCCAAGCATATGTGAAGCGGTTACCGTAGCCATATTAACGCTCGCAACATAAAATATCGCTCGCGTGCCGCCACTCCCGCTGCCATCGCAGCATCTCCTTCCTTTCTGGTGACCTCACTCACTCGCAGGAACACAACAGCCCTCAAGGGAACCGTTATTTGGCTGCGGTATTCTGTGAGGTGGAGGTACAGGTACTGGGGAAAGTACATTCCCCAGTCGGGTAGCTTACAATTACGATCCCTACCTCTCTTTTCGCCAGAGCTTCGTTTGTCAGTCAGCAGGGTGCACCGCGTGGTAGGTTGGTGAAGACAAACAGGTGAAGTTGGCTTCGGTTCAAAGATGTTGATGAACCGCTTACACCCCAAAGACACCACCTCATAGAATACCGCAACTAAATAACAATTCCTTTCGACGCACCTTTCTTATTTTTATCTTTCATAAGAACCTTCTTCTGATAATAACAAATACATACAACATAAAAAGAAATAGCGAATACGGTCCATCCGTTCACGCGTGATGCCCTAACCAAGAGAAATAGGGATTCCTTTTTTTATATAATTACTAGCAAACCCGGCGAACTCCGTTTCGCCACCAGATGGCGCTGTACGTGAAAAAAGATTTCCCGCTTTTCTTTTCAAATTTTTCCAGAATTTTCTTTGCTATAAACCTCACGGAGCCCGAGACCTTTCCAACGAATGCAAAACCGTGGAAATCGGTTCGTGCGTTCTGGAGTTATAGCGTCAGGAAGGAAAACTCGACTTATTTTTATATAGTACATAGATATTCGATGGAAATCGGTTTCAGAATGCTGAGTGCGAGTTTTTTATTCACATTCGATCATGTCAACGTAAACAAACCGACCTAATAGAGAAGTACTCTCATGTTGTGAATTTACCAGACGCGTTTTACAAATCCAATTTAGCCGGGTTGCTCACTTCAAAATGTGAGCGGATAAGCTATATAATTTTGATATGTAACACGCGACTGATGCGAAGTCTCGTCTTTCCAATTTTTCTGTACGGAGCTGAGACGTGGACCCTGAGGCTTGAGGACAGGAGAAAAATCGATGCCCTGGAGATGTAGTGCTGGAGACGCCTACTGAGAATCCCGTGGACTGCTCGCCGAACCAATGCATCGATCTTAAAGGAACTTCATATTAAAGAAAGGTTATCGTCAACTGTGCAAATACGTATACTAGTAAGTACGTATAGTAATAAGTTCTTCGGCCATATTACCCGCAAAGAAAATTCTATGGAGCGTCTTGTAGTCCAGGGCAAGGTGGAAGGCAAGAGACCTCGCGGCCGCTCTCCAACCAGGTGGGGAGATTTAATTAAGTCTCTCACAAGGTCCTCCATGTCCGAATGCTCCCACAATGCCTCCAACAGAACCAAATGGAGAAATATAACAGGAGCCGCCATTCGTAGTGACCTGCCCATGATCACCACCACTCTGCCAAGAGTGTCCGACTGAGAAGAGAAGAAGAACACGCGTCATATAAATTTACAACATGAGAGTACTTATCTATTTGGTCGGTTTGTTTACGTTGACATTATCTAACGTGAATAAACAACTCGCACTCCAGCACTCAGCTTCGGCGGTAGCGCCCCTGGTAGGTACTTTATTACATACTATGAAGCTCAAAGAGCCCTCCTTAAAAGGTGATGTATTTTAAGAAAATAACTTTTTCCACTACTATCTTATATCAGACTTGTGATCTGCTATCATTATGGAAACTATATATCGTAGAAATTATTTTAAAGAAACACAAATCCTTACCTTATAACACTGAGACTGTAACCAGAAGAAGAAGGCATGTTGTAGCTCATGTTCCCTTCGTTAAAACTGATTTTGCAAGAGTGCAATTCAACCCACGCTCTGCTTTCTTATACAATAAAATAAATAAACAAATATATATATATATATAATATATATATATATATATATATATATATGTTTATTTATTTTATTGTATAAGAAAGCTCTGCTTTCTTATACAAAGAAAGAAAGCAGAGCTTTCTTATACAATAAAATAAATAAACATATATATATATATATATATATTATATATATATATATATATATTTGTTTATTTATTTTATTGTATAAGAAAGCAGAGCGTGGGTTGAATTTGAATTGAATATATATATATATATATATATATTATATATATATATATATATATATATATATATATATATATATATATATATATATATATATATATATATATATATATATATATATAATAAACCATATTACGAGTGTAAGGCAATATTAACAACCTGGTTAAAAGAACTATGTTTAATTATGATGAAGTCGAGACTCTTATTAATAAAACCTTTATATGTAGACCTGTATTGTACCATTTGTACCAGCTCTCTTCCCAAATTTTCATACTCTCAAACAAACATACACCCACAATTTCCACACTACACAATTTACTACTCACAAACACACATACCCACATCACTTACGCATATACACACACAACCACACCAAGTGCACACACAGCAGCACTCCGAGTCAATGTACTTAGTCGTATCATTATGTTTTTGTTGTATTAGTATTGTTTCAAATTTTCGTTGTTTTACTATACATAGTTTCAAAAATTTGTTTTTAGTACCTAATCTTAAAAATTTTAGTGCTAAGAAAGAACGGAGCCTCCTGGCACAAGCATACTTTTGCTTAAAAGGAGACTCCAGCATCTACTATTGTTTTGTATCTCAAGTTACTGAAATAAATTATTTGTATACTAGAGGTATCACCAGTGTAGAAACGCAATTGGATTGTAGCTGTTGCAATTGATAACTGAAATGATCAGTGCACGTATTGTGAACTAGATCAATCATCATAAATACAAAATGAATGAAACTACTGCAATGCAATGCATTGAAACTAACTCGCAATTCAGAGAAGACCTATTATTTATCTATGCTCTAAGTCAGCGTTGCGGAAGTCCCGTATCCCTACAGTGGGTTGATGCCGATAAGTCAGCGTTTGTCAAACTGTTCTGTGGGAGAGCTCCCTCCATCCACAATATATATATGTATATTGACGAGCCTGGTGGCCGAATGGCTAGCAATGTGCACTTGGACTCCTGGATCACGGGTTCGATCCCCGCACAAGACAAATATTTGAGTACAATATACCAATAATACGTGTTAACTACCTAGCTTTAAGATGATTTTCAAACACAATGTATGTTTGTTAATGAATAAACTGAACTGAACTGCATGAACATGTCCGTTTCTCTTCGTCTGGCAAAGTGCCAAACTATAGCTCGCATGCCACCACTCCCGCTGCCAACGCAGCAACATTTTCCTTCCTATTGACCTTACCCACTCGCAGGAACACAACCCTCAAGGGAATTGTTATTTGGCTGCGGTATTTTGTGAAGGGGAGGTACATCCCCAGTCGGGTGGCTTGCAAAATGCCCTCTTTCTTTTCGCCAGAGCCTCGTTTGCCAGTCAACAGAGTGCACCACGTGCAGATGAAGTTAGCTGTGGTTCAAAAATGTTGGTGAACCTCTTACACCCCAAATTGCCTATGGAATTGTCAAAATAATACGCCAGTAAAAATCTGACGTCGGATCTCTAACACATGGCATATCCGCGTGAATTGAAGCAATAAACATTATTACTATGATCACACCTCGACCACTTCATACAAGTGTCGCGTCGTTAACTACTACATAAACAGTGACCTCTGTGAATGAGCGTGTGTGCGTGCGGCGACATACAAACTGTGCCAGATTTAGAGGTGCGGTGAGGTCGACACAAGAGAGCAGCAGGGAGTGGTCGTACTATAACTTTACTTATACTGTGCTATGACTATGAAATATTATATCGTATGTCAACATTATGTGCATTTATATGAGTATGATTACATGCCCTCAGAAGTGCAGTGCAGGCATCATAAAATGACGTAATACATAACCGTATGATATAATTGTAGGTCCTATTGTATGAAACAATACGTATATGTCACTCATTATTACTATTACATTTATTCAACATTGCTAGATATTTTATTTATGCCACTAAAGTGACAAACAAGCATACAGCCCGCCTGATGGAAAGCAGTAACCTACGTGGCCCATGGACGCCTATAACACCAGAGTCATTAGATGCACGTTACCGATCCTGTAAATAGCTTTTCACGTCCTTTATGAAGAACCCCATGCTGTAGTCTCCTAAGAAAACCTCAACAGGCAGCTCATTCCTCAGCTTGATAGGTAGTACGTGGAAGAATACTTCTCTGCAACCCTTAGAGTATAACGTAGACGTGACCACTTTGGTTGGTAATGTGTGAGTCCCTGTCGATGGCGAGCGGTGCGACTATATAAGGAGGCCGTGGGCATCATGTAAAACAACTCCTCTGAACACACCCCATTGTACAATCGGTAGAACGTGTGTTCTGGGACCGTGGGGCACAGTTAGTTTACCCCTAATTAATGTAGTTGTGTAACTAACTGTGTGTGTGTGTGTAGTTGGTAAACTAACTGGGCCCCACGGTTTCACTCTCACTTTGGCTCGTTATCTACTATATAAAAATAAGTCGGGTTTTCCTTCCTGACGCTATAACTCCAGAACGCACGAACCGATTTCACCATTTTTGCATTCGTTGGAAAGGTCTCGGGCTCCGTGAGGTTTATAGCAAAGAAAATTCTGGAAAAATTTGAAAAGAAAAGCGGGAAAATCTTGAAGCCATCTGGTGGCAAAACGGAGTTCGCCGGGTTTGCTAGTAGTTTATAAGAAAAAATATTTATTATGATTTAAAATTTTATTAACTGTTTCATATTATCTTAAACTTTAAACATCGGTTACACAATATATTCAGCATCTAAATTCGTCAAATATTGAATTACTTGCAAATAACAAATACAAGTAAAGGGAGTATCTGAACATTAAAAATACATTGTGCATACAATTATGTAAATATTCATATAGAAACTATTCCATATTGTGCAATTCTAATTTCCATCTACAAAACAGTGTGACTGGTACTGGTAAATTAGTGACCGATTGGTACGGGAATTAGAAAAATCTTTGGGGAAAATTGTCATCATGAATACAATCACTAATTACCAAACACCCGTATACTTGCAATCGTTTTATACCACCTAAGAATAATTTAGGCTGGAAGCAGGATAATTTATAGGTAATAGAAATATTCCCGATGATAGATTTTGTTATTTTTTTGGCAATATTGCCGAGAATGGCATTTTACTAGTTGTGTCTATCACATGAAAATTTTGATATTCCCGCTATCTCTTGAACTTGGAAAATCCGTATTATAGGGAATGAAAGAAAATTCATGTCTGGTTTCCTCCTCGTCCTGGTGGTACAAAAAAATCCCGTCTTCTCTTCTCTTCTCTTCTTTTCCTATATTACTTTTTAAACAATGCTTAACTGAATACTTCATTTCTTTGCGAAAAACTTAGTGTTACATTCATTCAGTGAGTTTACTTTAGCGGTACTAGTCCCATAGGAAAAGTTTTACTCCAAATTCCCACAAACGACTTTTCTTTTTGCGATTTTTTTTTTCTATGTTACATTTTGATGTTGATAAGTAACATAAAAAAAAGACTTCGTTGTCTTTGTGAGACTAATAATGTTTTATAATTTCCGTTTTAGTATAATCATTTTACGACCAATGATTTTCAGTTTCGTAGTACTAGTCGCCTTAACGCAGTCGCAACCTACCTAACAGAATAGAGGAACAAACGGCTGTGCGAGTGAGATGTATGATAGAAAAAGATGTGTAGAACCCTTTTGAACCATAGTTTGACAGCAGATTGTCTGCAGCATTGCACTTATTGGCACAAACAAAAATGGACATTTGAAAAAATGGGAAATCTAAAATGAAATTGTGGATAGTATTGTGCAATAGTGTTCCAGAAACATGACGAAGTGTTAAATAATTGATTGTTGTGCAACATAGCAAAAATCTCGATGAAGTCCATTTAACAGGTAATATATTCCAAATCGACGACGCCCCCTATTTTTATGTTTAATTTTGCCAATCCACTAAGAATTACTTGCACTGAGTATGATTATATCCTTCTGATAGGCTTTTAATTATGTGAGAAGTAAAAGATATCTCGAAAAATAAAGAATTTACAAAAAATTTGTTTGGATATGAATTATGGGCAGTGGAATACATATTGCTATAAAGTGTCATGTGTAGATTCATACTTAATTCATTAGGTAGTTTCTGCCGATTAGTATGCGACCCTATGTAATTTTATGTAGTCTTATGATAGCAGGAATCCGTGGGCTTATTAAACCAATCAACCGTCCGAATTGGACTCCAAAGAAAAAAATATACATATGGACATTTAAGAAAAAAAGTGGTCCAGATGTGAAAAGTGAAACAAATATAGATGAAATCTGCAATTTAATTAAATAACTAAGTGTATTATTCGGCATTCATTTTTATTATTTATTCTAGAATTTCACTTTTTAAATTATACCCGCGCATGGGCCCATGCCATCTGTGTTTATTATCTACAACTATCGATGTCATTAAGAATATCGATAGAGATACACATCTCTCACACAAACACGTAAATAAATTTACACAGATAGATGTAATTCAATTTCGGCTTCATTTGACAGCTTATGTTTGTTCCTGTATTCCGATAGACATTAACTTTATGGTTACACATACGAGTTTTGCAGGCATACATATGTACTTACAATTTCATATTGAGGTACAATAGTGTTATTTTACAATTTGACAATTTGAGGTCTGAATGTTGCCTGAGTAGTAAATACCAGTCCATGCACAGTTCAAAACTTACGGTCTTACTAGCTTGGTTAAACCATCGTTATAGAATATTTTTTTTCATGACCATGAACGTAAGGCTCGAGAGTTAAATATCTATTCTCATATAATAATATTTGTTAATTTGCTAAATTATTATTAAAAATTTCGCACCTAATTACCTATCCATTGCTTTTATTGTAGGAATAACCGTGAAGAATTACTTTATAGTCATCGTATCACGTCATAACGTCTCATCGTAATAATGTTATTAAAAAAGTTTTTTTTATATATTTTTTTTAAGTTCTGTCACGAACTACGCGCAATCTTGTGAGGATCATCTATAAAGGTACATATTGTCATAATACCATAAAACCTAAATATTTTATCATAAAATAAAAGTACAAATAGGATTATATTAATTATCTTAAATTCCATGAAGTATACTTATTTTAATATTAAATATTCAAATGTACTTATTATTAAAATGTCATAGTAAAATTCATAATACGAATAGGTATGTAATTTACAAGAGCCCAAAAAGTACTAAAATTTTTCAAGTATACCAATACAAATATATCATATTGTTATATAATTTAAATATATATTTGCCTAAGAATATTTTTTTACGTAAATGGAGTATAGACATTTTCACCGACCATCGTTATTTATTTTATTTCTGTAACCTTTTTTACTTTTCCGTGCTCAATAGTGCTCTGCTATACCGGATGGTGCAAATATATATTTTTTTAATTTGTAGTACAGTCAAGTGTCATAAGTGCAGTACCACCTACCTTTCCTTTAACATTGAATTTATTATGATATAAAAAAACTGATTTATTTTGTAACCCTAATCATTCTTTAGTAAATGCGTGTTTTGTTCAAAATTAAATGTAAGGTGGGTGGTACTGCACTTATTATGACCCTGGACTGTACTTACAAGTAATTATTTTGTAATATAATGGAGATAAACTATTTACGTATTACATGATCTAGTCTTATTCTGTATATTGGACGATATTGTTCAGTCGACATAAAAAGGAACACGTCAAATTAGTACAAAAAATAATAAAGAGCGATTAGAGTTAAAATATTACGTTTGGCAGAAAATAAAATTTAGTAAAAATTAATATCGAGTATCTTGAATAAAATGATAGAGCATGGTATTGACCGCAAATGTAATATTGGCAGTATCTATGTGAAATAATAATGTACAGCTAGGAGCGACTATGCTTGACAGTCGCAATGCGATTGTAACTCTTCAAAGGTCGAAGGTGGAAGTGTGAAGCTTGACGTGCTCTTAGCTTGCCAAAAACCAGCAGCTTGGCTTATTTCTCACACAAACCCACAACATGATCGGAATTCACTTAATCAATTTTCTAATTACCGTATCTATTTTCATATCACGTAAGTTTAGATTTTGTAAATTAATTTCAATTGGAATTAATTAAGTAGGCGGTCTTTAATTAACACAATTGTTAAAGCTAGTTCACAAAGTCGACAAGCGACTAATCAAGATAATAAATAATAATTGATCTTCATTATCACAACTCAAGGCTTTTAAATGTTTTTAGTATATTTGTTTTTATTATTTAACACAATTTTTTAATTAATCATTATTAACATCTTAGAATAATAACGCCTAGAAGGACAGTCTCATGCCAAAAAAAAATTAAGGCAAGAAAGCGATGATGGGGCATACAGCACCCGTAGGTATTTACACCCAGCGACGCGCACGAATAAAAATAATGTTGCAAGCGGTAGGAGACTTACCCCAAAAATAGGGAAATTGCAACAATTTGTTACCGAGATTTAATATTTCCTTAGGATTATTTTTTAATCTTAATGATCAATTTTACGTACCTAAGTCTTGAATTATTTTAGGGTTCAGAAGTCTAAGTATGTAAATATTCCCATTAGGTGAGCCAATGACAATATACTGGGTGTAATTTTAAAGTCTGGTCAAATCGATAGAGGCGATTTTGTAGCTCTTACTGATCACGAAACAATAAAAAAACCATACCTTAAAAAACATGAAAATCAGTTCAGTTTTTGTGTATACTGTAATGTTGATATCCGCTGACAGCGGTCACAACGGAAAGCGCGCTGAGGGCGCGCTCTGAGCCACATGGCTCAGTTTGATTTACTTTAATTCTAGTGCAACTCGGTTTCTAGGCGTTGTTATTCTAAGATTAACATAAATTAGCTAATATTTGTCTAAAATGTTTTTGTTGTTGTCTTATCTGAAAGTTATCAATCAAAATGATGATAATTTTTTAATTAAACTTTCATGATTCATAAGTCATACATAACATTGATAGGACATATCAAAAATTATCCCGACGACAATATTAATTATGTAATTGTAAATATTATTATTTTTGTTTTATATTAAGCAAGTAATATGTATTTAATATATAATAAGCACGTATTAATAATTCATTATAACTAACTTGCACCTACCGCTCGCATGTAGACGAGGATAATAGCCTGGTTTCATCTCCATGTCAATTTTTATTAAAATCTGTTCAGCGGTTTAACCGTGAAAGACTATTAATACATACTTAAAATCTGTGGTGCACGGCAGTTGAGCTTCACTTGACTAGCCATCTCTTTAGGCTTTTAATGCCTTATTTGCCATATTGCTGTCTCACACATTGCTAAGAAGGGAAGTCAAATTCCAACAGCTTCTTAATCGTACTAATTTCTTCTGATTAAATTCGTTGTGAGATCCAAGGTAGCCGTAGTCTTATCCCAGGGACTGCAATGGATTTGATTGTTCATCGCCTTATTTAGTGGTCGCCGCTGTTAATCCTGGTTGTGTGTTGTGAATTTAGAAGTGGTGGGAATTTGTGGTGGGCTCTCGTCCCGTTAAATCACACTTTCACTTTATTAATAGAATAGTTCGGATTAGATTAATTTTTGATTACTGATATTTCATATAATGTGCTTCATTTTTCTGTCGCCATTACACGAATTGTTTTAAGTTTTATAAAAAAAAAGAGCAATGTAACCCCTTATTAAACAGAGATTTGTATTTCATAGGCCTACAGGTCAGAGGAATTGCCCTAAATTTCATATGTAGGTTACTTCTAAGCACATACTTCAAAATGCGCGTTGGATTTTCTAAAATAAGTTATCGATTTGTTTATGAAGACAAAGCCAGGAGCAACGCTCATTTTCGCATAAAATAATAATCAGTAGGGAATATTTCGTTCATCAATGCGTCACCGTAAAGGGGCTTTTTTCATTTGCTCTCTTTATCGTTTTTGAAAAAAAAAATATATTCGAGAATTCCGGCAATAGTAATTCCTGAACACGAGACCAAGCGCAAAATTACGGGACTTTCCCAGATTTCCCGGGAGTCTGGCAACCCTACATAGTCCAGATGAGCTCAAACTGAAAGAACCTACACCGATGTAGTTGAGAAATGCTAAGAATAGGTCCAGTGTTGCAGAAGTAGAAGTATCCGGCCTTCTGGACCTTGAATGCTAATTAAACCGGGTGATATATTTAAGAAACTGTCATCTAAGCCAGTGTTCCGCAAACTTTTTGTGTCTAAAGTACACCTAGGAAAACGAAATTTTTTGAAGGTAAACCATAAATGTTAAATCAGTTTTTATTTAAGCAAGTATTTTTCTTCTGCCCGTCTAATTAGCTACTTATTTTTCCGAGGCACACCAACTATTTATTTATCACCACGGTATACCAGTGTGCCGTGGCACACACTTTGCGGAACACTGATCTAAGCAATACTAATGTCGCTGTCGTTGTCCATCGCTTGCTGTCGGCGCTGTTGGTACGTGCGGATGGGCTGGATGAGGGATATCAGCATGCCTGACACCACGATCCAGCCACCAGCCAGGTAGAACGACAACTCCCAAGATTGTGTCAAATCGTAGATCATACCTGTAAATAAATTCGGGGTGTATGTGGTTCATCAACATCTTTGAATGTAAGCCAACTTCACCTGCACGCGGTATACCCGGATGACTGTCAAACGAAGCTCTGGCGAAAAGATAGGTAGGGAGCGTAATTGTAAGCTACCCGACTGGGGAATGTACCTCCACCTCACAGAATACCGCAGCCAAATACCAATTCCCTTGAGGGTTTTTGTGTTCCTGCGAGTGAGTGAGGTCACCAGAAAGGAAGGAGATGTTGCGTCGGCAGCGGAGGTGGCGGGAGCGCGAGCGAAATTTTATATAGCTACGGTAACCGCTTCACATCAAGCGTGCCGTAAGCTTGTCTGCCACCCGACGTAGTGTAAAAAGAATTGACAATTCATATGTCTATCTAATGCTGAAACACACCGAAGGAAAACCAGACAAGTGTAAGATAGGCTCCTACATGAAGGGTTCTGTACCTCCGTACAATGTTTTAAAAATAGTTCAGTAAAAACAGGTAAGTATTATTCATCTTCTTTTCCAAAAGATGTATATTACTTTCTCCTTTTGTCTGTTACAAATGCTTTCGACTTTTCGACGCCCTTGCTACTCTTTATTCTCTTATTCAACACTTGAAGGTTGGCAGATTTCTTATAGAGATAATTTCGCCTTTGTACATAATATTCGTCCGTTCTTGACTCGACTCCTATTAATTTTTAATCACTTTTCTTTTATTTTTAGTATTTGTGTCTAGCTATTACGGTTCCAGAGATAGAGCCCTGACAGACAACGGAGTCTCAGTAATAGGGTCCCGTCGGCACCCTTTGCATAAGGAACCCTAAAAAGTATCTTTTATACTCTTTTATGGAGTTTCAGTCCATTTCCACGATTTTGGAAAGCTTCAGATTTTCCTAAAGCTGTGTTCAGAATGATTTCATGACTACTGAAAAGAGCTTAGATCGAGAGTACTGTTGCTAGAGTATCCGATCGAGGTCGACTGATCCAATATCACTCCAAAAATAATAATCTCTGCGTATACTTATCTCGCACGCTGCAGCCTATTCGTAAAATTGCCGTATTACATAATGGCTAGCTGATTTAAAAGTGGCTCGGTGTACTCCAGCGGCCAAGTTGACAGACACTATAGAAGCTTCACTTAAAAATATGAAAAATTATATACCTGACAAAGGTGGTCCAATCAGATGCCCGATGCCCTGCGCCAGCAAGACCAATCCATACGCAGAAGTAAAGTCATCCAATGACACCAAAGTAACCAACAGGCTTGGCGTAAACGTAAATGATGCAGCGAATAGTAGACCGAATGCCGCAGACACAGAAGCGAGAATCCAGTAATTTGATGTCGCTAATGGGAGCGCTGCGACCGAGCAACCGCACAGGACCAGACAGACAGCGTAGAGGTTGCCTATAGAGACTTGTGGGAAGTCGCCTATCCAACCTAGGCCAACCTAGAAAGACCATAAATTTAACATTAATACCTGGTTAACCGTATTTCTCTCGGCATTTTTTTTATTTTATACCACTAGGGTGGCAAAGAAGCGTAAGGACCGCCTGTTACCAAGCAGTCATCGCAACCTATGCCTGATTGTGACACTAGTGACTAGAGGCACACTCACGGCGTTATCGACCCTGTAAAAAATCATTTATGCCTTTCTTAAAGATCTCCATACTGTAGTCTCGTGGAAAAACCTTGAAGTGAGTTCATACCTTAAGCTGAGAGCTCTAGGTAGAAATATTCATAGAGGCAGGAAACAGCGTAATTACAAGCTACCTGGCTGAAGAAGTACCTCCACCTCTAAGAAGACCACAGCCAAAAAGCTATTTCCTTTCGCGAGGGTTGTTGTGTTCCTGCAAGTAAGTATATCAGCCCTTCCAAACGCAGTAGCTTCTGCGATGGTAGCGAGAGTCACGGCAGCGCGCGAGCGATACCTACTTGTACTTTATTAATTATTTTATGTTACAAGCGTCTGTAGGCTACCGCTTCAAATCAGGCGGACCTTCTCTCTTTGTGCCAGAGCCTCGTCAGTAAATACGCAGGGTGCACCGCGTGCAGGTGAGGCTTGAGGCTCTAAAGATAAGCCCTTTCAACCCCAAAATTATTAAAATATTTATAAAAATTCAAACAACACTTTGTATTTTCTGCTCATAAATTCAATGACACGTGTTGGAATGCATAATGTAAATACGAGTATATTATTTATTCAAGAATAACATTCGTTTTCATCAAGTTTTATATTGAAAGCCTATAAGCTGTTGCGGATGTTTATTATCAACAACTGCCCCCTTACCACCATCTCTTATTGCGATTCTATTCAGTTATTGAATCGCAATAAGAGATGGTGGTAAGGGGGCAGTTGTTGATAATAAACATCCGCAACAGCTTATAGGCTTTCAATATAAAACTAGGATGTCGACTGAGCAAGCTTTACTTCGCTTTTCACTTCCTGTGCTAAAGATTTTACTCGTACGTACAAACGTACTCTTACTCGTACAAAACTTAGTATTTTTGATCTCGCCGCTATTGATCCAGGCTACACAGGAGACACAGTATGTGATAACCCCAGTCCCGCAAAAATGTGATTTTTTTTTTCAGATATCGAATTCATTGTTCGCGATTGTGAACAATTTATAAAGTCGATCTTTTCACCAAACACCAAATTTTCTTTCGATCTTTAAAAGTGTTCATGAAAAATATCAACAATAGTTTGCTAATTTACACAAACAACAACAAAATATATCTCGGTCAGTGTTATTTCGGGAGTTTGGGACAAATTTAGTGAATTCCTCGCAGACGATACTTGGCACCGCCGCATCACCTCCAGACTTCGAAAGCTGGATGACCTATTTCTGGCGGTCGCCTTGGGGGCTGTCATTTCATTAGTCATAGCTTCCTGCAACCTTGTTTGCAGATTTACAATGTTTGTCACTGTATTTCGATCTCGTGACTGATCAAAATACATCAACCACTCTTCACTCGTCAAGTTTTTTTTAACACTACTAAGGTGAAAAACAAGCGTACGACGTGCCTGATTGCAAGTACAGTCATTGCAGCTTTTGGACACTTGCGAAACTTATTATAATTCTAAATAAAAAAAATTGGGTATGGCGGTGTCATGGAAATGGGCACGTGTGTTGTATGTGAATACGTTTTATGCACTAAAATTATCTCAAAATGGCAGCGCTTCCCCCTTCCTCGCAATGAACGATATTCACGATGTTCCATAGTCCTTACTTAGCGTAATAAATTCTTAGATCCTTAATCTATCCAGTGGTGTGATTGAACTTTGGATGGAGATGAAAGATATGTAGCTGCAACACCAAACTGTATCCCCCGATTTTGTTATCATTAGTTTTCTTGAATTGTTTGGGGTGTAAGTGGTTCATCACCATCTTTGAACCAAAGCCAACTTCACCTGCACGCGGTGCACCCTGCTAACTGACAAACGAAGCTCTGGCGAAAAGAGAGGTAGGGAGCGTAATTGTAAGCTACCCGACTGGGGAATGTACCTCCACCTCACAGAATACCGCAGCCAAATAACAATTCCCTTGAGGGTTGTTGTGTTCCTGCGAGTGAGTGAGGTCACCAGAAAGATAGGAGATGCTGCGTTAGCAGCGGGGGTCGCGGCGCGTGAGCGATATTTTATGTTGTGAGCGTTAATATGGGTAGGGTAACCGCTTCACATCAAGCGGGCCGTATGCTTGTCCACCGCCCAACGTAGTAAAAAAAAAAAATTGCCTCCTCCTCCTCCTCCGGAAGCAATTTTAAAGACGTATTCACATCCAAATTAAGATCGATAGAAAATAATAAATTAAATTCCATGATTATTACTATCACACCCGAAATATGCCTTCAGCTTAGCTGGGAGGACTCCTGACTCTTAAGATACGGGCATTTTAGCCTAGTTTGGGTGTCAGAGACTTTATAGGAAGTTTGTAATAACGATTGTGTCAATAAATAAATTATTATTATATTATTAGTTAAGTTTGCAGAACTTAGCTAGTCGGGCTGTTCTCTGTTCCATATTGCTGTGCCCTACCTCTCTCTGGAACTTTCATTCCTGATTACTATACTCACCATTCCAATAGTATTGGTTATTCCAATCAAACTCAGCATAACAGCACCATCGTCCTCGGTATATCCCTTCTCCGTGTGGATCATGTGTTCAGCCAAGTAGAAGTATGGAACAATGAACCAAATGAACAAGATTATAGTCCCGAGACAGAGGCAGTTGAAGGTCATCTTCTTGAAGAGGGATACGTTGAACATGTCTGCAAGACAACTGACGCAGTCATCGTACCATTTCTGGAAGTAAATATAATTTTTTATACTAAAAATAGGTTTGAAGTGGTAGGACCACCTAATGTTTCGCCCAGAACGCAGATTTTAACTTAATGACATTTAAATCTATTATCATTTTGTTAAAATCTACTTGTTACGCTGCCTTCTAGCTAGAAATTTCTAAACTCGATGCTAGGGCAAAATAAAGCCCCTATTAACAAATTCGGTATGAAAACTTGAGAGAAAAGATCCATTCAAATATTTCACGCACTCTCTCCCTCTGTCTTGTTGAATTTTGAATAATTACGAAATCAGTAAAACATTTATTTACCTCCTCTTTCTCGTCAATAGTGATCATGGAATTCTTGAAGATATCTGGACAAGACGACGCCTTCAATCTATATCTCTTTATGTTAAGCATAGCATTCCTGTGACTTATGGAATTTATTGGCATTTTCAAATCTTTCAGGTAGTGGTGATTCACTGACAGTTGCTTTTTCAACCAATCTCGTTTATTTTCCTTACTGTCTTGTTTTATTAGTGCTTTATTAGCATCTTTTGATTCATCAGATTTAGCTTTCCTGAATGGACGACCTTGTCTGGGATTTTTAAGTTGATAACATTCATATTCTCTATCGTCTTTGTAATCATACTTTTCAGAATTAGTACGTAAGAGAGCAGATTTCTCATATTTTACAACTGGTATATCATTATCATCCATATGCTCATCAATTGTCTTCTTTTTAGAGTTACGGCTGACAGCAAATGATGGATATTTTATCTCTATGTCATATTCCTTACTAGTATTTTTCACCAAGATATCCAACATATCCATTGATACCTGCAATGTAATAAAAATAAATGACTACCTACCATAACAAAATTTAAATAAAATTGATTTATTAAAACTTGCGAAACGAAAATTAATAGCAATGAAACTAAAGGGATAGTAGTAATATATACGATATACCTTATCGCTGTAAGTGAGGTACGTAGGCAAATTAACGACGGATCGTGACCGTTTTTTCATTTTATATTGCTTTTTCTTATATAACAATATATTTTGATGTCGTCGTATGCTTGCTGCCTCTTGACTTATTACTTTCTCTGGTGCTACTCCCCTTCGAATCAACCCTCCCATACTCTTTCCTCTAGTAGGTGCATCAAAATCAAACACATAAGGATTTGCTATGGAAGTCGAACTGGAATGTCTCGATTTATCATCTTCCTTCTTCAGTTTTCCTTCATCTCTGCTGCTTCTTTGTTTCTTTTGTTCTATTGTCCACCATTCGGGATCTCTCATTACGCAACCACAAACGCACAAATTAAGAAGAGTGCCAGAAAGTAGAAGAATTGTTCCTCTCCATCCAAATTCCTCTATAAAGTATTGAGTCATTGGAGCGTAAACGAATGTGCCCACACCAGTGCCGCACGCTCCTAATCCAACTGCCAAGTTTCTCTTTTTCTCAAACCAATAGGCTATAGATACTACAGCAGTAACATACACCAACCCAAGACCCAAGCCCGCGATTACACCAAACGTAATCATCATCATTTCAAGAGTAGTTGAAACTGACGCGAGTACGAATCCAAGAGTTGAAATAATACCTCCAAGTATCGTCATACTGCGACACCCATATCTATCTACTAAAGCACTCATAACAGGCCCAGATAATAATGGAACGGCGATAAATAAACTTCCGATCCAAGCGGTCGTCGATTTACTGGCTTGGAATTCTTCCAAAAATTCAATATAAAGTAAACCAAATGAAAAGCTGATTCCATCTGCGATCATTGATATTACAAATGAAGCTGATACAACAACCCAGCCCCAACCGCCGTCTGGAATAGCCACTTTGGCATCTTTTTCAGGAACATCCGATTTTTCAAAATCCACCTGATCTACAGGATTTGAAATAATTTTAACTTGATTATTTTTATCCTTTTTAGTCTCTAATAATAGTCCAGCAATATTTTCTTGAAAAGTGCCGTTTTTCTGTATTTCATTTATTGAATTAAGTTCTTCTCTGTTGCTTATTTCAAGATCGGGACTCGAAAAGGATGTATTAACGCTGGTGGTGTCGTCATCTTCGCCTTTAACAATTCCTGATGTAGATTCTGATAGAAGTGATTCTCTCACAGCTAAATCTCTGATTGGATCTTTGTTTCTTGGAGTTCTATTTCTTATCACAATAGTTCTATCTGAATTGGGCTCCATTATGTTTTGTACTAGAAATAATACCCTTTTTTTAATACTGGCAGTGTGTAGTGCGATAATTGCCAACTTAAGTTCTTAATCTTGGGTCTCTGGCGGAGTACCTAGTGGCTTCTCGAGCCACACAGTTAAGTTTGAGTGTGTTCGGCTTATTTTGACCAGGTACCATTAAGAACCTGTTATTTGTGTCTCTCTTAATAACGTCACCCATACACGCGTTATGGTAGGGAGTGGCGCAACTGTTGCGCCACAACTTATCGTGTAATAATTGTTGTTAATTTGTCGTATCAGCTGGAGAAGTCAGGAGCGCCGATAGTCAAGTTCTGAAAATAAAACAAACATTCAGTTTATTGATAGTTCTTCATGTTTTTAGGGTTCCGTACAAAAGAAAAAACGGAACCCTTATAAGATCACTTTGTTGTCCGTCTGTCTGTCAAGACCCTCTATATCAAGAATGCGTGGAGGTATCAAGCTGAAATTTTAACTGTATACTCAGGTCCACGGTCCCATGAAGTTGTAAAAAAATCAAACTGCTAACTTTAGGTAAAAAAAAACCGGACAAGTGCGAGTCGGACTCGCCCACCGAGGGTTCCGTAGGTACGTAGTATCATTATTAAATTTGATATTTTTCATTATAAATAAGAAATAATGCGTCGAAAAAAATAAATAAAATATATTTTGCAATGTGTACATCAAGCCCTTTCATATGATACGCCATTTGAACTAGTAGTTTCAATTTGAAATTTCGACACCCTATAAAAAATATAGACCCCCTATTTTTTAAGATCTATTTACAAATGTATAGTTTTGAGATTTATTCCTGTACTTGTAGTCTATAACGATGTTACTTGCCAAATTTCATAGTTCTAGGTCAACGGGAAGTACCCTATAGGTTTTGATTCCCTTGAGTGTGTCGAAATATGCGTTTTTTGCTGAATAAACGGCCGTAACTTTTTTCTACGTAAACTTAGCAGTTTGATTTTTTTACAACTTCATGGGACCGTAGACCTGAGTATACAGTTCAAATTTCAGCTTGATACCTCCACGCATTCTCGACATAGAAATTCTTGACAGACAGACGGACAGACAGACAGACAGACAGACAGACAGACGGACAACAAAGTGATCTTATAAGGGTTCCGTTTTTCCTTTTGAGGTACGGAACCCTAAAAAGATACGGCCGTTTATTTCGCCAAATTCTCAAGGGAATCAAAACTCATAGGGTACATCCCGTTGACCTAGAACTATGAAATTTGGCATCATAGCGATGTTACTACATCGTTATAGACTACAAGTATCTACAAGAATAAATCTCAAAACTATACATTTGTAATTAAATTTAGATTTGATAGCAAGAAAGAGATTAACAACGAAGTATTACCAAGCGTTCAGACGATTTTGCAATTCATATTATTGGAATCGATGTGTTAGATAACAACTCAATGTTTTAGGTCCCCAATAGTGTTAGATAGTTAGATACTTAAAATCCGTGGTGCACGGCAGTTGAGCTTCACTTGACTAGTCATTAAATTCGTTGTGAGTTCCAAGGCAGCCGTAGTTTTACCCCCGGGACTGCAATGGACTTCATTGTTCATTGCCTCTTTTGGCGGTCGCCGCTGTTAATCCTGGCTACACAGGAGACACAGTGATGGGAAAGTGTGGTGGGCCCCCGTCCCGTAAAAAAAAATGTAATTAAATCTTAAAAATCATATGAAAGGGCTTGATGTGCAAATAGCAAAATATATTTTATTTATTTTTTCCGACGTATTCTTATTTATAATGAAAAATATAGAATTTCAGGAAAAGCTCGGAAAAAACTTTGCGATTAGATTCCTAAACTATGAATTTCTATTCCTATTTATAATGATTCTACGTACGAAACCCTCGGTGGGCGAGTCCGACTCGCACATGTCCGGTTTTCTTTTTGTTCTTAGATTTTGTCATTTAAGTGTTAAATAATCTTTAAGCCTATTTTGTTACTAGGGCCCTGATTAATATGTATTAAACATTTTAAAATATGTACTTTTAATAATGGATCAAACAATCTAAAATATGAAAAAATATGGAACTAAAAATAAACAATGTTGTGTAAAATAAACACCGTCATTTACATATAAATCCGGGCCCTAATTATTACTATTAAATTAACAATTCTTGTATGTCACGATGATCTCGCAAACGTTTCGATTAAATTACAATATAGAGGATTACGAGGGCGAAAACGCGATCTGTCAAAGTCTGAATGCATACAGAATTTGCAAAACTTGATAGGTGTCAGCACCTATCATAATATAATGAAAATTATTATTATACTATCTGACCCGGCAAACGTTGTTTTGCCATAAAAAATAGATAACAACCTATTCTCAGACCTACCCGATATGGACACAAAATTTCATAAAAATCGGTCAAGCCGTTTCGGAGGATTATGGTAACTAACATTGTGACACGAGAATTTGAGAGAGATTTTTATATATTAAACATTACGATGTGGCATTAAGGTTTATAGTAAGTACTATTGATAGCTTACATGTGATTTTAGTCTTTATGCTATGGACTTTTGCACGTGTACATTGTCCTAGTCCTAAAAATGCCTAGAAGCGCTCTACCGATTTAAACATATATGTATAACGCCATCTATTAACATTCTCTTTTAGCAAATATGTTAGCTACTCGACAATGGATGGCACTCCTAAAAAAACACCGGTTTTTGCTGGGTCATGCAGATGTTATATTTTTTATAATAAAACAGAAAGTCATTTAAGTAAATAATAAAAAAAATGTGTTTCAACTTTAAAGCAATATTTTCCAATTTCTACCAATTTAATTTACTTATTCAATTGGTAAAATTGTTATTAATTGGCTTACATTTATTTATGGCTTAAGTTTCATTTTCAAGTTATCTAACGATAGATGGCGGTGGCTAGGGCGTTTTTTATTATTCGTTCCCCTGTACAGCTTGGGTCTTAACAAAATTATTGTCATAATGTCAAATTGTTAATGAAGGATTCCATATAACGTTGTTCTCGTTGGTCTAATGAACTGATGCTAATGGATCCATACTACCTATCTCTAAGTCAACTCTGCCTTAATCATTAACTAAGCTACTATTTACTGCTTATTTTACTCTTTAAAGAGTCAAATAATAAAATTTGATTGTACAGTTTTTTTTTTTCACTCTCCTTCTTTATTAATAAGGTTTTTTTATTAATTAACTTGACGAATAATTACAATATAATGCGTACATATTGTAATTATTCGTCAAGTAACTATTTCTCTTACTGCCTATAGGTTCGGCTGGAAGAGATCTCTTGTAGAGATAAGCTCACCTTTGTACACTTTTGATGTAACTATGTTATAATAGTTTATATGCAATAAAGAAAGGATATATTAACTTATTTATTACTTATAATCATTTAATATATAAAATCTTTTAGCTTTCTAATATTCTAAGTTTATTGTAAATTATATCCCATTTTACCCGACTACGGCGAAGCCAAAAGGAAGGATCATGATTTTAGCAGTCTATGTATGTATGTGTATATCAATGCATGCTCTCCTATTCATCTAATTTTGATAAATAACTTGTCAATTGATTTGTTATTATGACTCACGTAACATAGACCACATTCAAACAGACTTCAAAATCTATACATCTATCTATATCTATATACATATAATAAAACAGTAAAAATAATGTGTCTGTACATTGAATATATTTACAAAAAAAACAATTGGAGGCGATGGAGATATAGTAATAGAGTATGAATTTAAAAAAAAATGTCTGTCTGTTTGTCTGTATGTCTGTTTGTCTGTTTGTACACGCTAATCTCTGGAAGTACTGGACGGATTCGAATGAAACTTTTTTTGTTATATAGCTGTTAAGCCTGGGCAAAATATAGGGTATAATTGATTTTGGAAAGTGGAACACCTGATGCAGCACCACAATGGTTCAGGTAAACTATAAGAAATATAAAAATGACGCCTTAGCAAAAGTTATTCAAACTGATGAGCATTTTCTGTTGAGGTATAAAAATCCAAGATTTGGAACACCTGATGCATAACCATAATGGTTCGGGTAAACTATAAGAAATATAAAAATAACACCTTAGCAAAAGTTGTTCAGCCTGATCAGCATTTTCTGTTGAGATATAAAAATACAAGATTTGGAACACCTGATGCAGAACCTTAATTGTTCAGGTAAACTATAAGAAATATAAAAATGACGCCTTAGCAAAGTTGTTCAATCTGAAGACCATTTTTTGTTGAGGTATAAAAATCCAAGATTTGGAACACCTGATGCAGAACCATAATGGTTCAGGTAAACTATAAGAAATATAAAAATGACGCCTTAGCAAAGTTGTTCAATCTGAAGACCATTTTTTGTTGAGGTATAAAAATCCAAGATTTGGAACACCTGATGCAGAACCATAATGGTTCAGGTAAACTATAAGAAATTTAAAAATGACTCCTTAGCAAAAGTTGTTCAGCTTGATGAGCATTTTTTGTTGAGGTATAAAAATCCAAGATTTGGAACACCTGATGCAGAACAAAGTTAAATTTATTTGCATAAACAACACGTGTTTACAATAAATTATAGTTTTCAAAAAAAGGAAAAAAAAACACGTTATAATAGCTAATAGAACTAAAAAATTTTTTAAGTAACTTTTTTAGTTCTATTTGCTATTATAGCGTGTTTTTTTACTTTTTTTAAATCTATTTATTATAACAATAAATAGATTAACAAAATATTGAATGTATTGTAAAAAAAAACCGCGTGGTGCTACTTTTATTCTTACCTGCTACAAGTTAGACGCAATCGTTTTATTTTATTTACAAAGGTACCGTGGTCTATTTAGTCAGTTTATTATAGAAGTGTACGCTAAAATTGAAATGGAACGATTGGTATATATTCGCACAAACCAGAAGAATACGTGCATTTGCGGGACGCTATGTAGCAAGATGAGAGTTTATTTGATTTGGTGGTGGAAAGTGTTTTAAGCGACGAGGGGAAACTGTTTTTCTTAGATGCTCCAGGAGGGACTGGAAAAACATACCTGACAAGAGCAATCCACGCTGAAATCAGGCGCCAAAATAAGATCTCGCAGAAGCATCGCCAAGTATTGCAGCCACATTACTACTAGGCGGAAGGACGCAAATACAATGTTCAATATCCTACTCGATTTAAACAGAATTGAAACACCGACATGCTCTGTGACACGAAACTGTGACAAAGCAAAGGTGTTTCAGGATTGCTGTCTAATCGTTTGAGATGAATGCGAAATGGCCAACAGTAAGGCACTAGAAGCTGTAGATAGAACTTTACGTGCCCAAGAGTTTTCAAGAATATTATTAAAATTTGGGGAAGATCTCCTTCCCGAAGTAAAGTCAATGGCAGCGCAATATAATAGGTAGGGGAAAAAGTCTTTTCGTATTATAGTATGTATGAACTTGTAATGAAATCTCTTTGGTTATACCATTTGTATCTGGCAGATTTTGATATCTTTAAAAAGTTTAAATTTTAAAAAAGATAATTCCTAATTCAAATTAGGTAAATGTGTGATTTTCATTTGTTTTTTTTACTGTCAAGATGAGTGAATCTAATGAAGAAATTCGATTCAATTTAAAAAAGGTAAAGATGCAACGCAAGCTGCGAAAAAAATTTGTGACGTTTATGGACCTAGTGCAGTGTCTGTGAGAGTAGCACAAATTTGGTTTAAGCGTTTTCAATCAGGAAATTTTGATGTGAAAGTTGCACGTCGCTCTGGTCGCCCTGTTACGGATAAAATGGATGCCATTTTTGAAAAAGTGGAGCAAGATCGGCATATCAGTAGTTACGACGTAGCTGAAGAATTAGGAATTGACCACAAAACAGTTTTAGCGCATTTGAAAAAAGCTGGGTACACTAAAAAGCTCGATATTTGGGTGCCTCACGATCTCACTGAAAGGAACTTAATGAACCGTGTACTCATTTGCGATTCTTTACTACGACGTAATGAAAGCGAACCGTTTTTGAAGAAGCTTATATCTGGTGATGAAAAGTGGATCACGTACGACAAGAACGTGCGAAAAAGGTCGTGGTCAAAGGCCGGTTAGGCTTCACAGACTCTGGCAAAACCCGGGTTAACCCGCAACAAGGTGATGCTGTGTGTATGGTGGGATTGGAAGGGCATTATTCATTATGAGCTCTTACCGCCAGGCAGGACTATCGATTCTGAACTCTACTGTGAACAACTGATGAGATTAAAGCAAAAAGTTGAGAGAAAGCGGCCGGAATTAATTAACAGAAGGGGTGTGATTTTTCATCATGATAACGCTAGACCTCACACATCTTTAGCCACTCAGCAAAAATTAAGAGAGTTTGACTGGGAGGTGTTAATGCATCCGCCGTATAGTCCTGACCTTGCACCTTCTGATTTCCACCTGTTTCGGTCTCTTCAGAATTCTTTAGGCAATGTCAGGTTAACATCACGAGAAGACTGCCAAAACCACTTATCGCTGTTTTTTGAACAGAAGTCCCAAAATTTCTATAGTAATGGGATCATGTCTATACCTACAAGATGGCAAAAAGTTATCGAACAAAATGGCACCTACATACTTTAGTTAAATGTAAATAAACTTTATTAAAAAATGTTTTGAATTTTCATATAAAATACGAAAAGACTTTTTCCCCAACCTAATAATTGAAGCTGAGATTCTCACTGGGAGTGGTGCCGGTGAAACTATATATATTCCGCGTATACCACTCTTCTCCAAAAAAAATCCATTTTAATTTTAAACGTACGCAGTTGTCTGTGACCTTTGCTATGACAATAAAAAAATCACTAAAATTCGCTAGTGTCAAGCTTAGGACTGGTCTTTTCATATTAGCTCCCGAAGGAAAGACTCTCTTAATTTTTTTTAAACTATGGTTACAATGTTAAACAAAAAAAAATTTTGACTTTATACGTATAACAAATATTTTCTTATGTATCTACATTAGTTCGTATTTGTATTAATACGGCGGAATCATAAAGTCCACGCGAACGAAGTCGCAGGCATCAGCTAGTATAGAATATAATAGAAAGAGTCGATTTTTACCTTTCAGTGTTTTTTTTTTCTAATCGGGTAACAGTGTTATATTTTTTTCCTGTTATCTTAGTTTTTGTAAACGAAAAACTTTCAATGTAAAAACTCATCAAACTTTACTATTTTATTTATATACAAACGATTTATAGCAAAATAGACATAGGTATATTTTAACTTAATTTTGTTAGAGAGGTTGCTAGGAACTCTATGAAAAAAAAAAAAAATTGCCGAACCATCATGAATGACATGTTAATTATAAAAGGTACTTAAATGAATTGGACAATTTTATTTTATTTTCATTTTTATCCTATTTTAGACACTGCGATTTGACTTATCAAATTGACGCTCTATTTTAATATAATTTTGATAATAATTTTGACATGTTAAATAATTAATTCATACCTATACTAATGATAATGTTTATATGGATGCTCAAATCGAAATAAATTAATATTTAATTTAATGAAATATGATGAACCGACCTAAAGCTAAAACCTTAAATTATTCATCGAAATAGAACATATAATAACCTACTATACATATACCTGAGTGTAAATAGTATATATTTTACGTAAATTAGAATTCTTTAATTGAAAATAATAATTAAAAGCTAAAGGAAATCAGTGGCGGCAATAAACAACATCAATCACCATAATTTGGTAATAAATACGGCAGCGATGACCTCGAACTACATAATCACTATGAAAACAGACCCTTGAAATTCAGAAATGTCAAAACCACGTTGCTTTCTTTGGCATGTAATTCACAATGAAACTTATGCTTAAAAATAAAAAAGTTTACATAAATGCTCAATTCTGTTTAAAAGATTAGGAAGGATTTATACTTACGTAAAAGATGATTCAGTGGTTTTTCAGCAACTTTGAAACACGAGCATATAGTTCTGGGATCCTTCGCGATATAATACTGGCGCCAACAATCGATCGACATGGGGTGGCAGGGTGGCGTTTCAACCAGCCACGTAGACCTCCCAACCCTCCCTTTGCATATACCCTACAGGGTAGGAGTTAGGGAATTACGATTGGCGCCAGAGCTCTCGTCTAATTTGTTCTAGAACGTAGATGTGACGTCACTAAGAAAAAACTGAACAAACACGCAAGTAGGTAGAATATAAAAATAGTAATCGTTTAAGTCGTTTCTTGACCATTATGGTTGCGGAAGGAAGAAATTACACGCATTTAGCGATACGGTAAGGGTGACCAGTATGTAACCTTATTCATGGAATCGTCATACCTCTGACAACATTGCCTGCCTACTTCTAAACAAGGCAAAGTTGTATATGGATACAATTTTGCCTTATTGTTATATTCTTATAAGACGAAGAAAATGTTTTTTATTTAGTTATTACGGTATTATAATTTAGTTGATGCCAACAATACTATCGCATCATTTGCATCCAGTCGGAAAGGATTCTTATCACGAATCGTAATCAAAATTGTCGCGTGCCTAATGTACGGCTGTGGAATGAACCTGTCACTATTATTCCAAAGAGGGGTACTGGATTGATAGCTCGTAAACGATTCTTCTGGTATTGTAGCGTCCATAGGCTCTGATAGCTGCTTATTATCTACTACTAGGTAAGTCGTTTGGCTTTGCTACCTCAGTAGTATAAAAATACTATGTTGTCTAAAAGTCCTTAGTACCTAGTACAGGTAGATAGTTGAACATTTCCACATTTTTTAATTATGTTAGAGGTAGTTGCGGGCATAACTCTTTTGTTGGTAGCGTTTAGGGTTATCAACTTGAAGTTTAAAAGTTCCTGACAGAAACCAAACATTTAAAATAAAATAAAAAATATGTATTTAAGTACTTACATTTATCAGTTGTCTAGTACCCATAACACAAGATTTGCGCTTAATTTGGGACTAGATGGCGCTAAACTGTCCAGAAATATTTATTTATTTATTTACTATTATTATTTGTAAATAACTCTAAATTTTTGGGACGAAATCCCACAACTTGCGTGCTTTGCGCCAACATAGAGCCAATTAGCGCCACCAAAAATTTGTTATCGGATGAGATTACTTTAAAATACTCGTTCAATACTATTTATTAAATAAGTGTTCATAACTTGTAATAAGTTCTTGTAGCTAAAATAGATTAGGTATAGGGTAGAAGCGATAAGTGATATCACTCGATTATTTCTAAACTACACAAGAAATTGGAAAATTTACTACTGATCCTGAAAAAGCTTCACGAGCTGTATCAAATGGCATCAATAAAAAAACGGGTTGCACTCCGGGGGTGCCAGCTAAAGTGAAAATTTGAACATTAACTTTGTGCACTTTTGAATATTTTAGGCATGAAAACAGTGGCCTTTAGGCATGAAAACACTGGCGTCCACCAACCCGCAGTTGAGCAGCGTGGTGGAGTATACTCTAAACCCCTTCAAATGAGGGAAGAGCCGTATTCCAGCAGTGAGGTGAGTAAGAGTTAACGACGAAGACGACTTGCCTTAAAATGAAGCACGGTGAAAGCTTACTTGAACCATAAATAGATTTCTAAATTTTATATTACCGGTTTATATCATTAAAAAAGCGGCCAAGTGCGAGTCGGACTCGCCCAGAAGGGTTCCGTAGCAGCAAGCAATCAACTTAAATATAAAAGTATTTGAGTTGATTGAATGAAAGGTATATTGACTAACCGTTAGATGATGATGATCCCTCCGAAGGCCGGCGGAGATAATGTAAACCCATCCATGGACAGGCTATGATCCACGTTGCTTAACTTGCGTGTTCGATTAGACTGACACTCGCAACGACGCCATCGAGATCCTCTCTCATTTTAAGCTTCGCTCATTTTCAGGCAGGCTCGCTTTAAAATGACGCGTATCGCACACAATTTTCTTCCAAAGGTTAAAAATTCCCGGACATGTCCGAACAAACCCGGGCGAATGGCAACCCTGCAAGCTTTTCAATTACGAAGATGAATATCTGTACCTCCTGTTATTTATTTACAAGTCTTTGCCAACTCGTCCGCTAACACGAAAACGACTTTTTCATAGTACTTAGTAAAAGAAACCGCGTCCCAGGAGTGTATTTTGCTGAGATGTCTGTGCAAAGGCGACCTCGTTATACAAACATCCATAGTTGACATGACTAAAGGTCAGCCGGGACCATTAGCAAATATTGTTATACTTTCACCCCTGATTGCGTCTGCGTCATGATATAAGAATTGAAATAAATATTACAAGATATTTTATTTTTTTAATAAATAATAAATAAGTATTTCTGGACAATTTACACAGCGCCATCTAGTCCCAATTTAAGCACAAAGCTTGTGTTGTCTTTTCTATGTATTATAAGTTAAAAATTAAAAAATGTATTTAAGTACATTTATCAGTTGTCTTGTATATGGGTACTAGACAACTGAAAAATGTACATAAATACATTTTTTTTTGTAATTACATACTTATAATACATAGAAAACACCCAGACCAAGACAAACATACATGTTCATGCACACAAATGTTTGTCTTGTGCGGGAATCGAACCCGCGACCTCGGAGTCAAAGTGGCCATTGCTAACCATTCGACCACCGAGCTCGTCAGATTAGAGAAAGGATTTTTTATACCACGTGCGTGTGTGCCACGGGGGTGTAAGGAGCTCAGTATTATCTTTGAGCTGAAGCGAACCTCACCTGCTCGTGGTGCATCTTCTTTGACTAGCGAAAGAGGATCTGGCAAAATAGAGGTAGGGTACAGCGTATTTGTAAGGTGCCGCCTCACAGAATACCGCAGCGCATTGATGGCTACAGTAATCGTTTCACATCAGGTGGGCCGTATGCTTGTCTGCCACCCGAAGTAGTATAAAATAAAAACCGGACAAGTGCAAGTCGGACTCGCCCACCGAGGGTTCCGTAGGTACGTAGTATCATTATTAAATTTGATATTTTTCATTATAAATAAGAAATAAAGCGTCGAAAAAAATAAATAAAATATATTTTGCAATGTGTACATCAAGCCCTTTCATATGATACCCCATTTGAACTAGTAGTTTCAATTTGAAATTTCGACACCCTATAGAAATATAGACCCCCTATTTTTTAAGATCTATTTACAAATGTATAGTTTTGAGATTTATTCCTGTACTTGTAGTCTATAACGCTGTTACTTGCCAAATTTCATAGTTCTAGGTCAACGGGAAGTACCCTATAGGTTTTGATTCCCTTGAGTGTGTCGAAATAAGCGATTTTTGCTGAATAAACGGCCGTAACTTTTTTCTACGTAAGCTTAGCAGTTTGATTTTTTTTTCACTTCATGGGACCGTAGACCTGAGTATACAGTTCAAATTTCAGCTTGATACCTCCACGCATTCTCGACATAGAAATTCTTGACAGACAGACAGACAGACAGACAGACAGACGGACAACAAAGTGATCTTATAAGGGTTCCGTTTTTCCTTTTGAGGTTCGGAACCCTAAAAACGGACTTACAAACGAGGCTGTGACTAGACTGCAGACTAGAATAGAATCACTCCGTCTCTTCCCGTGGATGTCGTACAAGGGGACCAAGGGAAATACATTATCAAACATCGATCAGGCCTCCCCAACCCGTCTGGCCAGCGTGGGGACTGTTGCCCAAATCCTCCTTCTGTCTGGGACGGACGAGAGAGGATCGTGCTCCTGTAGTGGAGACTAAAATGACATGATGATGATGAAGGTATGTATTCTTTTCAAGTCTCCGCCAATAGAATATTATAACAAGATCAATTTCACCTACTCCCCAGTGCCCGATGGCCCTGAAATTTGCTCCACTCTTTTATACTAAGTTTTGTGGCAAACAATATGCTTGTTACGTGATATTGCTCACACGCTGCCACCCCCGCTGCCAGCGCAGCAACTCCTTCCGATCCTGGGGCCCTATCGCTGAAGCTGAAGCCGATTACCATCGGATTTTTTGATTACAAAAATAAATTCACTTCGCCTGATGGTAAGCAAAAAGAGGAGCCCCAATCGCATCGACAACGGACAAGAGACCTTGATGTCTTGTCAGTTGATGCCGCCATGCTGGCCTGCAAGATGCTTCTTCACGCTTCGCTTGAAGGATCCCATATTGTATGATTGAGGAAATACATATGCCGGCAACGCGTTCCACTTTTTAATAGTGCGACATAGATAGGAGTTGCCAAACTTTTTAGTACGCGACGGAATTATCCCGACGGTGAACTAGTGATATCGCAAGCCTGTACTAAGATTATATATAAGTAAGATTTATGGTACTTGTGTTTAGCTTAGCTGGCAGAAACCCTGGAGCTCCACCGTGTAAGCTGAAGACGTTTATCAATTACTAAAAAATAAGCCCTACTTTTCGAAGCTAATATTCGATGGTAATCGGCTTCTCCTCCCCAACCCGTCTGGCCAGTGTGGGGAGTGTAGGCCAAATCCTGCTTCTGTCTGGGACGGACGAGAGAGGGTCATGCTCCTGTAGTGGAGCCATAACGAACACGAACGCAGAAATTAGTCCATAACGAACGTTAGATAGATCACGTGACATTTGTCACGTGATCTATCTAACGTTCTACCACAGTACTAAGTAATAGTACTAACGTACAGTATGGACACTCTCTGCCGCTCTCACTAGTCGACCTCACCTCCCCTATGAGACCGATTTGGAACCGTTCGCAATGGATGCAACGTCCTACAAATTGACGTCGCTCGTATTTTATTCTCCATTCAGTTTAAAAGATGGGAGTTACTTGTGCAGTGGATGGATGTCTCAACACACGGAAAGTTAAAAAAAAAAAAATATTCGATCCCTTTGGATGAAATAAAGTACTGTTTTTTTTATAAATTACCTAAAAAGCATGCGGCAGCCATAGTTTCATCAGAACTAATTCATGTCTGTCAAAGTAGGATGCAAGATACAATTAATAAGAGATGAGAAAAGGATAGGATAGGATAGCATTATAGCAGATTTATATGTCTCAAAGAGCAAGTGAGTGCGCAGACGCGGAATTGACATTGCTGTCACTTGAGTTATGGTGGTTTATTGTTAATGTTTACAATTTTCTTATTTACATTTCAATGTTTATTGTGCGTAATGTCATGTGTGGTATTAGTTTTAAATTACGTTTGTTCCATGTGAATATGAAAATGAATCAAATCATTGCATTTACTAATTGTAGCTTTTTACTATTCATATAAATGCATGCCATCTATATGAATAGTAAAAAGCTACAATTACTAAGAATGAAATGGTTTGACCATTACAATGAACCGGTATTCGGAAGGCGAACGTTGATTTAGTGGTGATTAGAAAATATAAAATTTTGGGTAAGTTAGCAATGGCAATTATACAAAGTAGAAGTCAGTGTAGTGTATTTACCATGTTTTTTTTTCTTCACTACGCCCACCTGATGTGAAGCGGTTACCGTAACCATATTAACGGTCGCAACATCAAATATCGCTCGCGCCATGCCATCAACGCAGCAACTCCATCCTCTCTGGTGACCTCACTCACTCGCAGGAACACAACAACTCTCAAGGAAATTGTTATTTGACTGCGGTATTCTGTGAGGTGGTGGTACTTCGTCAGTCGCGCTGCTTAAAAATACGCTATGTCCTACCTCTCTTTTCGTCAGAGCCTCGTCTGTCAGTCAGCAGGGTGTACCCCGTGCAGGTAAGATTGACTTTGGTTCAAAGATGTTGATGAACCACTTACACCCCCTTACATGCCCGACTAATAATTGTATAATGTCAGCCCTAGAGAACGTCACTCAAACATAGGCACTAGGCACGTGTACAGACGTCATTTGGTTACTACATGCAAAAGCGCCATTTTTGTATGGAGTGGCCGGGGTTTGGTTCTACGTTAAAAATGTTAGATTTTGACAAATGTCACGTGATCTATCTAACGTTCGTTACGCTACGAATTACACTTGGCTAGGGGGGCTGGTCGGCAACGTATAATTACGCTCACCCTACCTCTTTTTCGCCAGTGCTCCGTTAGTTAGCAGGGTGCACCATATGAGATTGGCTTTGGCTCAAAGATGGTGGTGAGATCTTGCACTCCAAATGTGCAACCTAAAGTGCAAATCGAAACATTTCAAAAATACTTTTATTTACTTACTATTTATTTACTTCCCCAGTCGAGCAGCGTACAAAATATCCTATGTCTATTTTCGCCAGAGGCTCTTGTCAATCAGCAACGTTCAAAGATGTCGATGAACCACGTACTAATAAACACAAGTAATAACATGAATCACTAGATTTATTCATGCTATAGTTTATGCACTAGATTTATACACAGAGTCTATATGTGAGAACTGTATTCTTATTTATTTATTAGCCCAGAATGCAGAACATGCAAGGAACCTTATGAGACCATGAAGCACTTGATGTGCCAATGTGATGTAGGGCATCACATTGACACATCAAGTGCTTCATGGTCTCATGGTTCAGGCTGGCAAACGAATGGTAATCCTAGGAAAGGCATACCCAGACCTGGAGGACTACAGGCTCTTCTCAATTAAAGATGTACTAAAGTACAAGATAAGATAAGATATTTATTTGCTAGAATACGTTTTTTTATAGATATTACATAAGATTGGTGAGTTCCAGTATTCAACCTGCATGCAAATGTACAAATGTTATGATGTCACAATGTTACAATTCTTTAAATAATAAAATAAAAATAAAAATTACAAATCCATCTGAAATTAATTAATTATATTAATACTTTTTACATATTTTCTATGGTTTAGATAATCGTTTACGCTATAAAAACAATTACACATTAGCCACTCATTCAATTTTGATCTGAATATATTCCCCTTTTCTAGTTTTATTTCATTAGGTAATTCATTGTAAATTTGAATACTCATGATATATACATTTCTCGATCCAATATCAGTAGGACAGAGAGGTCGATACAATAAATTCGCGTACTGTGCTCTTTGCCTGTTAAAAGTTCTGTCGTCTCGTTTTTCAAAGTAATGCATGTGTTTTTTTACAAATATACAGACGGCCTTGATATACATGCAAGGCAGAGGCAGTATCTTGTATTTTTTAAATAACGGTCTACAGCTATCAAGAACCCACGCTCTGTCAATTGCTCGTATACATTTTTTTTTGCAATTTGAATGCCCTGTCTATATTCACCGAGTTACCCCACAATAGAAGCCCATAGTTCAACACTGAGCTTACGAAGCCGTGATATGCCTTTAAGGCGGCTTCAGTGGATACTGTTTGTCTGACTCTCCTTAAAGCATAGACAAAGCTATTCAGTCGGTTACATGTCTGTGCTACGTGCTTGTTTGTTTGTATTATCTTTATTGTTCAGATTACAACAAATGAGTACATGTAAAATAAAGGGATACAAAGGCGGACTTATCCCACATGGGGATCTCTTCCAGTCAACCTTAGAGTAACTGCGTGGAGTGGATACTACAGTGATTGGCAAGTCAGTAGAACATCGAGTAATAAATTAGAAAAGATAATTTGCAAACAAATAAATAAATAAAATACACAAATAACTAAATTATGAAACAATAGTACATAGGCAATAAAAATATTAAGTAACTTCAAGTCTCATCAGTAAAGAATCCTCTTAATCCACTTTTGAAGGACAATAACGTAGGAGCCATCCGAACATCAATAGGCAATGCGTTCCACATTTTTGTCGATCTTACTGTGAAAGAATTTGTGTACGCATTGGTGTTTTGAGTAGGTATGTCCAAAATCCGAGTCCCTGAACAACGCAGACGGCAATCAACCTCACGAAACCGAAATCGTTCCCTTAGATATAGAGGAGCAGATGGATTAAATAGCACGTTAAAAAGAAGAGTGAGTATGTGGAAGTCTCTCCGAAGCCTAATGGGAAGCAAACCGAGCTGCTTGCGAAAACGTGAGACATGGTCATATTTACGCAAACCGAAAACGTATCTGATACAAAGGTTCTGTAGACGCTCCAATTTATCAAACAGCTCTTCAGTCGGGTCCAGATAGGCCACATCACCATAATCCAATAAGGGAAGGAGAAGGGAGCGTGCCAACATCACTTTAGTACTGAAAGGTAGAAAATCTTGCAGCCGTCTCAAAGAATGAAGCGACGCAAATAATTTACGACTAACCTCGCTGATCTGAGGCGCCCATGACAATGTTTGATCCATGACAATACCTAGATTGCGAACAGATGAAGAGAAAGGAATAATGGTACCTGAGAAAACAATGCTAGGTATTGTCCTGGTTACCAGTTTGGAAATAAAATAAGGACTTCCTATTATAATGGCCTGGGATTTTGCAGGGTTAATTTTTAAACCGAAATTTAGCGACCAATTTGCAATTGCAGCAAGGTCAGCATTGATAATTTTAATAGCTTGTGCAAAGTTATCTAGAGGGGCAGCGGTATAAATTTGAAGGTCATCGGCATACATATGATAAGAAGAGGAGATAGATGTAGTAATGTCATTAATGAACATTGCAAAGAGCACAGGAGAGAGTATGCCGCCCTGAGGGACACCAGCAGTCAGCTCGCACCAGTCAGATCTGCACTCATCGACCTTCACCAGTTGACGCCGGCCCACGAGATAAGACCCAAACCATGCGAGTGAAGATGGTGAGAAATTATATGTTCTAAGTACTTGAAGCATTATGTCAAAGTCAACTGAATTAAACGCGCTAGTGAAATCTAGAAGAGAAAGAATTGTTAGCTTTTTATTATCAATATTACAACGAATATCATCAGTGACCTTGACAAGAGCTGAAACGGTGCTGTGCCCACCTCTGAATCCGGACTGATATTGATTTAATAGATTAAACTGCTGTAGATGTTTTGTTAAGCATCGATGAACAAAGTGCTCCATAACTTTAGATAGTACTGGGAGAATAGAAATTGGCCGGTATTCGGAAAAAGATGAGGGATTAGGCTTCTTAGGAAATGGGATGATATGGCCTAATTTCCATGAGCTAGGAAAAACCCCAGATACCAAGGAGCAGTTAATAATGTCCGCAAGAATAGGCGCAATTTCTTCCTTCACCAACTGAACCATATCAAGTGAGATAAGATCATTACCAACTCGATCGTGCTTTTTCCAATTAAGGTGTTTGTCTACGTGCAGCCCCAAGAACTTTACTTCGTCTACCTCTTCTACACGTTCTTTGTTATGGTAGATATTAATTTGTCCCTGTTTAGAATTATAAGATTGAAATCTCATTATTTTAGTTTTATTTATATTAATATGTAGATTATTTTGTTTCATCCACATTATTACATCGTTTAATGCATTATTTACGCTTTGCTCTAATTCATTCATATTTTTACCCCTAGCTATGAGTGTGGTATCATCTGCAAATAGTATACTGTGTTCTGTTGTAGCATTTGGAAGATCGTTTATGTACAAGAGAAACAATAACGGACCAAGAACGCTTCCTTGGGGTACACCAGTTTTATTTACTAAATATTCCGATCTGAAAATATCCCCGATATGGTTATTGCCTTTTCTACAGATTTTCGAAATCTCTGTACATTGTTATCTACCTACTATGAAGCTTTGTAGCCAATCACCTGCTACACGGAATATGTCTCTAGACACTCAGGGGAGAGTTACTAAAGAATAGGGAGTGCACAAAAGATCCGCGACGTGCCACCGGTGCTGCAGCGCTAGACCCATTTCAAGATAAGATATTTATTTATTTATTCAGGTTTAGCAACAATTGCTTCAACTGATACACTTATTTAATACAGTTCTAGGTCTTAATTCTAAATGTAAGAATTGTAAAAATTCTAAATGTGATTTGAGAATAAGCGTGGGTGCGTGCGGCGCCGATACAAACCAGATTCGGCTCAAACATAAGAGAGGTGAGGTCGATATTATAGTGAGAGTGGCCAAACACTTGGCCTGCTGCCCCCTTACCACCATCTCTTATTGCGATTCAATAACTGAATAGAATGCTTATTCATACCAATGAATAAGCGACTCTATTTCAAATCAAATAGAGTCGCTTATTCATTGGTATGATTAAACATTCTATTCAGTTATTGAATCGCAATAAGGGATGGTGGCAAGGGGGCTAATCCTTAGAGCTAGTCGGTAACTCCAGTTCTGCTACGAATATACTCATTCCTGAGTTTATCACGTAGAGATATTCCGAGCATAGCTCTCTCCATCGCACACTGCACCACCATGAGCTTATGTATAAGGCTCGAAGTAAAGAGAATACCTCGATGGCGTCTTTGCACGTGTCAGTCTAATCGATCACGCAAGTTAAGCAACGTCGACCGTAGCCTGTCTATGGATGGGTTTATATATCTCGAGCTCCTCCGTGCTTCAGAGGGCACGTTAAGCCGTCGGTCCCGGCTGTTATCATTAGATGACAATCGTTAAGCCAAGTCAGTGGCCTTTGGGCGGCTTGAAAACACTGGCCTCCGCCAACCCGCAGTTGTGCAGCGTGGTGGAGTATGCTCTAAACCCCTTTTGATTGAGGCTAGACCCATATCCCATATATAGTGGGATGATTATTGGTTGATGCTGAAAGTGGCCAGGTCTCTGTGCTGCATGACATCACTAGCTGGGAAAAGAATACCTTGTTTTATTGTACTTTGGCATGTCTGATCCTGATGTATCATTTCCCAAATGCGTGAACGTGTCTAGATGTAATCCCTGCTGAAATAGTCACATTATGGTACATTTTCCACGCACATCAACATCGTATGGCCGCGATAATTAGGCGATTTATCGCCTACCAGACGATAAACTTGGAAAGGCAACAATAGTAATTCGGGCTATAAGTCATTATTGCTCTTTATACCGCTGTGCCCGTTTTGATGAAGTGCCGTTTTGGACTGAAACTTAGTATGATTCGACAGGATATTTTTCCTACAATCACATCCCGGCCACTCTATATACATAAATGTCGCATTATTATTTTTTTTTTTTTTTAAATCAACTTTATTTTGTAATGTTTCCGGTCTGACATTTTCCTGGCACCCTCAACGACAACACAAACAGATGGGGCCTAGAACAGCCACTACTATGTAATAGTTACATAAATCAATTATGAAGACCGGGACGGGACCTTGCAATCATACCCCTTCAAATAAAAAAGAATTATGAAAATCGGTTCACAATTCGCGAAGATATTGAATAACATACATACAAAAAAATATTCAGTCGTATTGAGAACCTCCTCCTTTTTTGAAGTCGGTTAACAAAATGGCCACTGCCTCAGCCTCTACTTAATAAGTAATAATAGCCGGGACTGACGGTTTAACGTGCCCTCCGAAGCACGAAGTATAAAATATGGATACAAAACAGAAAAAAAAATTAAGATAATTTCATAGGGTAAGTGTTTAAACAATCAGTCATCATTGTGGCCAAAGAATGCATACTAGCCGTCCTAGATCTGTGCATCAATCACCTATACCTATTATATAATAACAATTTAACTTTTTGAAAAACTTGAATTGAAAATACCAATGTAATTTCTTTGTATCGAATAATTGAATAGGTTTACTAATTCAAACTATAAACGCAAAAATGTATATACTATTGATTGCGTGTAACATTACTACAGGCGCTTGAGTTGTGTTCTATTAATAAATTTTATTTACTCAAGGCGTGAGTTGTATGCTCATAACATAAAACAGCCACTACTATGTAATAGTTACTTAAATCAATTATGAAGATGCCTGCAGGCAGTAGACAGCTAAGTTCAAGGCTACAAAAGTAATTAATTACCTCGGGAGCTGAGCTGAATGCACACGAGACATGCATGACATGTTCTTTGTGTTCATGTTCCAGTATTTAATTACGTAATACTATAAACTTTGGTATTTTAAGCGTGTATGTGACTCGCCAACATCTTTAGAGCCAAAGACAATCTCACCTGCACATGGTGCTCCTGCCGATTACCGAAAGAGGCTCTTGTACTAGTACTATTTCTTATTCTGTGACTCTGGCCAAAGAGAGGTAGGGCATGCCGTGACCAACTCGAGAGGTACTGCCACCGTACTGTACAGTAGGCTACTGTACAGGTAGTAATAACCCTTGAGAAAAATAACCCTTGAGAATGGAGAATGTTAACTAATTTTGATTATGAGCACTCCATATTCTCTGTCAAAAATAAAAAAATACTAGTGAAAGAATTACTTCGATATGTCAATTAGTTTCCGATTTAGATGTAAAACAAGTTGTAACCGTACAACGCGGGCTGTGTGACGTCATCGTACAACACGCTTATTCTGGCTCACTCAGTCCGCTCGCGGTCGCGCGCCCGTGCCGTTGCAATTATACCTAAATACTATAATTACAATTAAATAATTAATTAAATACTATAATAATAATAATTAATTAATTAAATTAATTATAAATTTTATTGACATTAATTTTATTTAATTTTATTATAAATTTATTTTAAATTTTAATTACTATAATAATACTATAATTAGAATGTCACATCCCTAATACTAAGCGAGCCGTGGCCGTGGCCCGTGCGATGCGTTGTGAAATGACGTCACAATACTGATAACGGGACTCGATATTTTTCGAAACTTTGAATGCCTATAAAATCAAAACTACTAGGTATTTTTGACTACAACAAAAACTAGTGAGTTTGTATACATACAGGCTTCACTGAGACAACATTTCAAGCGATTTGGCATACCTAGTAACATTCTTCATTGTTGTATTCCTGCGTGTAAGTAAAGGTAAGGTACTTCCAAATTTTAATGAGAAGATCTTTGAGTATTAATCCACTGGAGATGCCAAACGAAACTCTTCGAACAAATTTTTTCACCACTTTTAGCGGGGGGCGAGGTAAACACGTACAGCACACCACCAAAAGATGTAATCAACTCGCAGACACAAATTTTGCTGTTGCGATAAACGCACACTACAAAAAAAATCAACACATCAAAAATTTCACGCCCACAGACACAGTTTTCACGTAACTATGCAGCATACATACGAAAAAGTTAGTGATGGGGCACATCTGAAGAATGAGTCAATCTGTTTGATGAATGAACTGAATTGTCCTAAACTATTTATTATAAAATTGTAAAAGTGAAAATACTGTACGATAAAGATATTATTCAAAAAATATGTTTGTTTGTATGTATGTCTGTCTGTATGTAGCATGTAGTTATGCAGCTAAACTGTGGTATGAACTGTCGCCCGCGGTTTTTCCGGGCTGATACAACCACTGTCTTCTATTATACGAGTACGCTGGACTACGTACGTACTTGTAGTATAGAGGTCAGTGGAAACAACCTTCAAGAAAAGAGCGTACGCCCATCTAAAAACCCAGCTACGCACTTGTATCCCTTCATACAGTTGCTTAAATAATTTCTTATCCTTTATTTGATTTTATCGGACAAAACCCTGTTTGAGAACATGAAATATTGTCAATTGATTTTTTAACAGATATCCTTATTTAATATTTTAAATGTGAACATGCAAAGATCCAAACATCTTCGTTTGGATGTTTAGATCTTTGGTTGTTACTCAATCACGCAATAACGGCTAAACGGATTTAGATGAAATTTGGTATGGAGATAGTTTGAGTCCCGGGGAATAGCATAGGATATTTTTCTAACGCAGGTGAAGCCGCTCGGCTAGCTAGTATTATATAAAGTAGATTGGTATTTGTAAGAACCTATGTTTATGAAATTATATTATAATAAGTAAGGGTCATCTGTCCCCACATATAAAGTTATTTAAACATATGAATGAGCAAAGGGAAAGTAATAAAACAAATTGTTAATTTAATTAGAATGGCCACATATTTATTTAAATTAAATTCTCATGTAGGGATTTCTAAAACCCGATTAAGACGCTTTTCATTAATTAGTATTTTTATTGATTTTTAAAATGAATAAGTTTATTGTATACGTGACGAATACATTTCTTGGGGTCTACTTTTTTTTTCAAATTTTGAAATGGATTTGCAGGGCAAAAATGGGACAATATTTAAATTTTTCTCCTTCATTTGATTTTATCGGAAAAATACCCGGGTTTTAAAATTAAATGTATACCTACTACATATATTGAAGTAGTCAAAGATTTAAGAAAAACAAAGAAATACTGACTCACCAAACAAGGACAGAGTCGCAAAGAAGGTATTGCACCTTCAATCAATGTCTTTCTGTTATTAGCATTTTTGTAGCTTTGCGGAGTAAAGTTTATGGTAAAGTGCTCCGAACAGATAACACTTGTATGTGTAGGTTTCCAAGAATCATTTTCGTCATTACAAAATTTTCTCCATTTTTCTTTTATATAGGGATCTTTTGGAAAACTAAAAGGAAATATAATTAAATTAAATAAAGCCTATAAATAATAGTATCTGTATAACGTATACACTCATAGTCCCACACTAAATGCATTGCTTTTACCTACTTTTTTTTAGCCAACAATTCTTTTCATTTTCAGACAAAATTTCAACATCGTATGTCCAGAGAAAGGTAATTTTTCTAATTCACCTTACAAGATTTAAATGTAACATACATCTATACCTCTATTTAATTGAATATCTAAAAATCTGACTATTATACGAACTGCAGTAATTGAATGAGTGAATGATTCATTCAAATGTTGAATCGCTTTTTTGACTTTGTCACATCCCTAAAGTCGATTCGCCCCTGTACCACTGTATTCATGTTTACATTTCTCTGTCGTTTACGTATCGCAACGGTTTTTACTTAAATGGAGATTGTACTTTAATACACATTTAATAGTTAGTAAAAATACTTACCTATGATAGAAAACGCGATCTTGTTGCGAATTTAAGCTATCAGATCGCCTTTTGCACGATAATACTGCACAATTCACCATTTTTCGAGAGAAACGTCACGCGACATGGAGCGATGCAAAATGGCGGTGAAGCGACTCTAAGTAGTTTTATATAGCGTGTATGACCAGTTGACCAATGTACTTTGCCGGAGGGGGTCGCCCGCGTATGGCATCTCCAGTGGATTAATACTCAAAGGAGAAGATGCATTATTATTATTTTTACAAATAGTTTCACGGCTCTGGAAGCAATGTCATTTTGAGCCCGTCTTTGTATTATTTCTCTAATTTATTCCCGTCTCTATGCACATGCCGAAAAATATCGTCAGGAATCGTCTTGTTCCTCCATTACTTGAAATAAGCCAACAGTAAAACCGATAGTGCCATTTTTCTACTGTTTTGTTTACTATTTAGAATGGCTCGGCAGCCCCGATTCAAGCACTTTTATTCAAAGATTCTAGAAATTTTATGCACTCGAATGATTACTTCCACCATAATCCACTATCTCTATTACGAATCAATATCACTATACATTAAATTATGAAATTTTGCTTAGAAGTATAACCGCGCTCACCAAATTCACGCCAAAAAGTCGAATATGCTTTGTTAGCAGCGGGGCGTCGCGCCGCCAGCTCGCAAGCAATACTTGTATTTAATGCATCTATATGAATACGGTAACCGCTTCATATAAATAAACAGGGCGTTGTATAAAAAAATACTGCACCTTTTCTGCGACAAATAAATACTTTGTAAGCATAGCGAAAAATCCGACCTACTGTGGTCTTAGCAAAGACTGAACAAAACACCAAATAGCCAAAGTTAAAAAATATTGTTGTTGATAAGTTGATCATAAACTTTTTAATTATATCTTCAGTCTTCACTTTATGTCGGACCACCTCAGGAGTATACCTACACGATTACGATATTTCGAAAAAAATGTCCAAATAGGTTCCTATACGACGAGCAATGCGCGAATATAATAAAAAAAATGTAAATCCTCCTTTTTTAGCTTTTTGAAGTAATTTTTTATCAGAATTTAATATCTCTTTGAGATTTGTATGGAAACAGAAATAATACACTATACCGGCTCACTATCACTGGAACAGTATGCAAACCGTAGAGAAGGACGAGGTTCTGAAGGAAGATAAAGACTAGAGAGGCATATTAACATTAAATTGGTTAAATGAACATTATCTGGAATTAAATGTCAACAAGACTAAATTAATGCAATTCCGACCCTACCAAAAACATTCCATGGCCATAAATTACGAATTTTTAAACGAAAAAGTAGAATCTGTCGACACTCACTCTTTATTAGGTATATACGTCGACTCAAATTTAAATTGGAAAGAGCACATAAGAAATACCTGCTCAAAATTAGCACGTTTCTCTTATGCATTATATGAGCTAAAAAGACTACGGATACAGGAACTGCTTTGAATGCATATTACGCGTATGTACACTCACGGCTGGTTTACGGTATAGTCCTATGGGGGAACAGTACAAATATCACAGAATTATTTAAGCTTCAAAAGAAATGTATTAGAATTATAGCCAGTATAGATAATAAGGGAGAGCTGCCGATCACATTTCATGAAGCTGAAAGTACTAACTTTGACTTCCATATATATTTTAGAGACCTGTAATTTTGTAAAAAGGAATCTTAATAAATTCCCAACATACTCTCGCCCCGAAAACCTACGACCAAAAAAAAAGCTTGCCACAATGACCGCCAAATTACATTTAGTCCAGTCTGGGCCCCATTCAATGTGTGTGAAAATATTCAATAATATTCCCGAAGAAATAAAATGCGAACAAAACCCTATTAAATTTAAGGCATCATTGAAATCTCTACTGATTGGAAAATGTTACTATTCTCTTGACGAATTTTTTGATGGACATGTGTAATTTTGAATCTTGATAATATTATTTGTAGATAGATAAGGACATATTGGACTTTTTTTTTTTTTTTTTTTATTAATTATTAATTAATTTTAATTTTATTATTATATTACGTAATTTAATTCCTTTATTAGACTTTGCGTGTATTGATTGACTGTTGTAATTTGATTTATTTTAATATTTGACTATTTATGTGTTATCGCTTACTTATTATGCTGTGCCCTACACAGGGTTCATGTTAGAAACTTTTTGAGATGTACTACCACCACTTGTAACGACATGGAAATGCAATAAATAAATAAATATGCAAATTATGTGGGTACTTGCTCACATTTTGTAGTGTGCAACCCGGCTAATTTGGATATGTAACACCCGTCTGGTAAATTCACAATATGAGAGTACTTCTCTATTTGATCGGTTTGTTTACGTTAACATGATCGAACGCGAACGAAAAACTCGCGCTAGGCAGTCAGGACGTCAAAACATAAATAAATAAATAAATTATTAATGACAAACGACCACAACTGACTAAATATCAAAATAGTTAGTTTTGGTCCTTTCCATTCCATATAATTATCTCGGCATTTGTGTATGTCACTTACGTTCGAGCATGATTTAGAAATCGAGTTATGACGAAAAGTCATTACTTGTATGTTTGTAAAAGTACTAGTTAGCAAGTTATTGTTAACTTGCTAACTAGTACTTTTTGAGAAAATTGGGTACCTACCTGTGTATATAAATATACACAGGTAGGTACCCAATTTTCTCAAAAAACTTACATACAATTTTAATGTTCTTTGGAAACGAAATTGGTTCAATGGTATACCAAAATTGGCGTTAACGTAAAATTAATTTATTACAACTTGTTACCGTGTTTGATAGTAACTTAATTATTTATATTTGTATGAATATTTTGCATTACTCGCGAATCACTTATAAGATTTTAATGAAACTTGTTGCATATGTAGATATTATTCAAACAATTTGTGTTTACTGGACATTGTAATCAGTATAGTGAATTTATAAGTCTAGTAGTGTTTCCGTTCGCGACGGACGTAACGTAACGTAAAGAACGTAAGTTTGTCTTAGATTTTTCACAAAATTTGGCCAATTGTATTGAAACTATAAGTCACCATTTTTTTTTATTCTGAAACAATTTTAAATTTAAAAGAAGTCTCTATTAAAATTCCTAAATAAAGTATTTTGTTATGTTTGATTGATTTTTTAAGCGGTACAATACAATTCAATATCGACATATCCTCATCTCTTTTCCCTTCGGGTGCGATGTCATCCCCGCCCACGCCGCCCTCTTACTTTGCATTTCGCTGTCTTTTATAGAAAAATATTTCTCTTCAAAATTTGTAAACATTGCAAGTCTTGTAAGCTAGGTGGTCTGTGTAAACAAATGAGAGTATTTCACTTTTAGTTAAATACCAAATTGAATGTCTGTGGTAAATACTCAAAATATTGTGAGATGACTTCGTGATTTCAGTTTCCTTCGCCTCTACTTCATTGGTAAAAGTTAGCAACACTGTCCAATTCCGCGTTGCCACAAATTAACATTTCTTACATTTTTCGTAGCTTTTGAACCAATGTTACATTGTTAGTAGATAATTAGCAATTAAATTATCGTGAGAACGACAAACAGTAATTATTTATCTGATGCAACTAAAAATGTAAATTAAACTAACCCAAAAATTAAACATTGAATAAAAATATGGGAAAAGGGTAAAACTACCAATTTACTTAATGAATGAGTAAAAACGATATATTAAATAATTATTTGACCAAATTAATGGAGCAAAGATATTCTCAGAACGTCCCATCTCCATCCAAAATTCAATTACACTAATGGCTATCCATTGGTGGTGGCTTTATCAATATTACGCTAAATGAGGAACATCGCGTACGGGGGTGGTGTAAGCGCTGCCATTTTGAGATAATTTTAGTGCATATAGCGTATTCCCGTACAACACGGCCGTGTCCATGACATGACACTGCCGCACCCTATTTTATTTATATCTTGTAAGTCAGGTGGGAGGTTTATGTCTTGTAGGTTCAAAATGTAGTAATGTATCCTTCGTATGGCATGCTGACAAACATTGATTTCTCATACTTTATTTATGATGAAATAAAAACCACAAAATATCCGATGGCCATCCGAGGGCCCAAAACTTAATTAAGTTAGATCTGTAAAACAACAAGAAGTAAAGGCAAGCCCTTAGTGTCATGAAATCGCACAAAATATACTTAACAACGTAGAATAAACACACAACTGTAAAGAACAGAATTTTGTAATTTGCGTAGTATGCCCTACATAAGGCCTCGATATGCAATCCGAGGGCTTAACTTTCGACCTGTAACTCGCTTAATCGACTATCCCAAAATCTGATTCCAAGTTGTACGTTTCTTTTAGGATGTTCACTGAAAGTATCCACAGTGTCAAAGGATTTTGGCGAATGGACCCTCGAGGAATAATGGCATGCGGTTCGAGGACCCATTTGTATATTATAATTGTGTTTATTCTGTATCATTCGTAGAGATTTCCATTCAACAATACTACACGGTTTATTTTTTTTTTAAATGTTTTTAAAAACTGCTAGTGAGCGAGGTCATCAGGATGGAAGGAGTTGCTGCGTTGACAGCGGCGGTAGCAAGGCGCGAGCTATATGTCAATGGCGAGCGTTTATATGGCTACGGTAACCACTTCACATCAAGCGGGCTTCTCTGCCACCGACGTAGCTTAATAAAAATTTGTAACTTCTCAGACAGTGAGATGTAACTTTTTGATCAAGGGCTCTGGCAACACTGGCTTGGCCTTTTTCTCCAAGTATTTGTGAGACACGTGCGTGATTTACGCCGAAACATCTAAAATAATTCAAAATGAGTGAAGGAACTGCGACAATTCGCACACGCAAATTCATGACCAACAGGTAAATGTGAAATTTAATCAATTCCATTGATAAAAATGTATTATTCACTATGATGTTCATGAACGCCTCGCCATGTCAGGTTATGTGACAACGTTTTTGTATTTTGTAGGTTGTTGGCGCGTAAGCAAATGGTTTGCGATGTTCTACATCCTGGCAAACCGACAGTCAGCAAGACTGAAATCCGGGAAAAGCTGGCCAAAATGTACAAAGTGACACCTGACGTAGTGTTCGTGTTCGGTTTCAAGACGAACTTTGGTGGTGGAAAATCCACTGGTTTCGCGCTTATTTACGACACATTGGACCTGGCCAAGAAATTCGAGCCCAAGCACAGGTTAGCTCGTCACGGATTGTATGAAAAGCAACGGCCAACACGCAAACAGCGCAAGGAACGTAAGAACAGAATGAAGAAGGTGCGTGGTACAAAGAAATCGAAAGTCGGAGCGGCCGCCAAGAAGTAATGTGACGGTTTAGTACTGTAAGTAAATAAAAACGCAAAAAAAAACTATTTTGTAGTTTTCGTTTTTCACCTGGTTCAAGTTGTGAACGGTTTTCTTTTTTATTAGCCATTTAAAGCACAAATTACGAAGAGCTGTCATTTTGCGAATATATCATTTAAGAGAAGTTGACCAAATGAGGAGTGGACATTACGAGAAGTTGTCTTTTTGCGAAGTTGACATTTTAAGAAGTTGATGTTATAAGAAATGTGCATTTTTTGTCCGGTAGACATTATGAGCTGAAAGGGACTATACATTTATACCTTATATATAAAACAAAGTCAGTCCACATATCTATTTGTTAACTGTTCTTAATTCAATGAATTTTAATGAGGTTTTCAGTATCATTTCGAGACACTGTTGATAAGCTCGGTGGTCAGAGGGTTAGCAATGGCCACTTTGACTAAGGAGATCGCGGGTTCGATACCCACACAGGACAAATATTTGTGTGCATGAACAAGTCTGTTTGACTTGGTCTGGGTGTTTTCTATGTTTTATATGTATGTACATATTTACAAAAAAATAATAATTAAGTATAATATCAGTTATCTAGTACCTATAGTACAAGCTTTGCTTAGTTTGGGACTAGATGGCTGTGTGAATTTGCCCAGGAATATTTATTTACTGTCTGGAAAGAACTGGAAGGTTTATATTCTATCCTACTTCATACTAATATTATAAATGGAGTTGTGAGGATATATCAATGGCTGTTACTCTTTCATGAGACAATGACTGAATGTATTAGGATGAAATTTGCCTTATATATGTTTTGGTTCAACACTTTTTTCCATTAACTGTGCACAGTGCAAAGCTACAAGTAGAAGCTATTATATTTAGATTACCCCACACAGGCAAAGCTAAAGATAGGAATTAATATAATTATGTGATCTTGGTATTGAGTAAAATTTAATAAAAAAAGACATGGAGTTAAAATAAAATCTTATATTTGTTAATTCCTAGATTACAACAGATAGAATTAAGAACTAAGAACTACAATGGTGCACTCTTGTGAATTCTCAGGGCAGATTTTTCCTGAAAATTTCCAATATTTTAATCTAATAACTACATTATCAGTCTTAACAGAATACTAAGTATAAATCACAGATCAAGTGTCTATCTCTTCATGCTGTTTTAAGTAACTTGGTAATACTCCAGATCTCATCTTTGGACGATTGTGAATCTTGAGCTCATGTCTACGAATCATTTTCCTGTAAGAACACACCAACAATTATTCACAAACTAGCAATAATTATTTACTAAGCTTTATACATTTAATATACTTAATTCTATATTAATTCTGATACCTCTTGGAAACTAAACTTTAGGTCGCAGACAAGCCAATATACAACCTAGAAACATTACATTGACGACCTTGGTGGTGGAATGGTTAGCAATGGCCACTTTGACGAGACAAATAGTTGTGTGCATGAACATATCTGTTTGTCTTGGTCTGGGTGTTTTCTATATATTATAATATATAGTATTTACAAAAAAAATATTTAGGTAAGTATTATATTCAGTTATCTAGTACCATAGTACAAGCTTTGCTTAGTTTGGGACTAGATGGCCGTGTGTAATTCGTCCAGGGATATTTATTTATTTATTACTATAGACTTGCAAAGTAAGAAAGTATTCCTTGTTTCAATAATTGCGCTGCCATGGTAGCAACTCCTTCCTTCCTCATAATGTACCTTGCAGAAACATTAGTCTACTGTGAGTAAAGTTACTTCTTCAGTCGGGCAACTTTAATTTTATGCCGTGCCCTACCTGTCTTCTCCTGCTTTCCAGAGCATCGTTAATTAATCAGCAGGACGCACCATGTGCAGGTAAGATGACATTGGCTCTAAGACGATTGTGGGCCACTTACCAAAATCTATTTATACATATTATTATTATTATTTTTTAAATGTCAATGCTAGACAGACCCGAAGCAGATTCCCAGATTACCATCAAATATTTTACTTCCAAAAATAGATCTTAGGTTTCATTTAATAACAGACATCTTTGACGAGCTCGGTAGCGCGTAACGGTCAATAACGCGGCTTCGACACCAACGCTCGTGGGTTCGATTCTCACACAGGACAAACATTTGTGTACATGAACATGTCTATTTGTCTTGGTCTGGGTGTTTTCTATGTATCATAAGTATGTATTTACAAAAATAAATGTATTTACGTATGTTTATCAGTTGTCTAGTACCCATAACACAAGCTTCGCTTACTTTGGGGCTAGATGGCGCTGTGTAATTTTTCTGACAATATTTATTTATCTTTACCTTAGTCGGTAGAGCTCTAGGGTTTCTACCAGCTAAACTAAACACGATTACAACTATCTTAGCTGAAGTTCGATCTTTGCAATCAAAAAGTGTGATGGCCCCAGGTTATTGCTCAATTCTTGCAAAGTGTATTCGGACAAAACATGCGGATCGACCCTTTTATCTAGTCGAGACAGATCATTACCCACCTTGTTGAAAATGCTTTTCCACATAGAGTACAGATGAAGGGCTTTGCGTTACTGTGTTGTGTTGCCAAGTGATTTTGAAGAGCCTGTTGAAACAGAATAATAAAAATATAATAATAGTAATTTCTAATCAGATTGGCAAACTGCGATTATAAATAGTGTAGGATTTTTAAATCTAATACCGCCATTTTGGGGTATAAGGGGCTCATCGCCATCTTTATAACTGAATACAACCTTACCTGCATGTGGTGCACACTACTGCCTATTAAACAAAACTGGCAGAAGAGAGATAGCACATCTCGAGCCTGACAAAAATTATGTCCATCCGATAGAAGATCAAGTCAAAATAACAACACTAGAGGATTGTTGTGTTCCTGTGAATGAGGAGTCAGTGCGCTATAGCAAGCATCTTTAGGCTTTATAACCGCTTTACATCAAGCAGGTTGTATCCTTGTTTGGCACTTGTTGTGGTATAATTACTAGGAGTACAGATAAGTTTCGAGTTTCCAGAACAAATTCAGAACCCAGTATAGTGGTGGTAAGTCAGCTTTGCACCTGATTGTGTAGTGTTTATTCTTAATTGTCTTCAATCCTTATCCCATTACTAGGATGCTGGTCACCCCTCAATCGAAGAGGTTCAGAGGATATTCCGAGTGCAGGTTGATGGAGGCCAGTGTGCAAGCCGCCTTAAGGCTTAAGACTTGGCTTAACTAAAACACTTTTGTATGAAGATGCGTACGGGTCCGTTTAACTTTCACAGTCTATTCAGCTTTCGCGGCAACCTCTTATTGTAAAATGTTTACCGTAGTTAATAAACGCAACACAGAAAGTGGTTCATCAACATCTTTGAACCAAAGCCAACTTCACCTGCACGCGATGCACCATGTTGACTGACAAACGAATCTCTGGCGAAAAAAGAGGTAGGGAGCGTAATTGTAAGCTTCCCGACTGGGGAAACTCCGCCTCACAGAAAACCGCAGCCAAATAATTCCCTTGAGGGTTGTTGTGTTCCTGCGAGTGAGTGAGGTCACCAGAAAGGAGATGCTGCGTTGACAGCGGGGGTGGCGGCGCGTGAGCGATATTTTATGTTGCGAGCGTTAATATGACTACGCTACCGCTTCACTTCAGGCGGGCCGTATGCTTGTCTGCCACCCGACGTAGTAAAAAAAAAAAGTTCCGCTAATAAGTATAGTATATTAAGTTTTTTTTTCACATGAGAGGGGACAAACAAGCATATGGGAAGCAAACACCACCGCCCATGGAAATCAGCAGCACTAAGGGGTCGTCGACGCGACGTTTAAAATTTGATTGTTCAAAGTTTACTTGTGTTTAAGACATACCTCTTTGAATTTGAATCCTTTCTGACACAAGTGACAATGGTATGCTGGTGGGAAGTGTTTCCTCTTGTGCGATGCTAAATTTGAGGAGTTGGGGAAGGTCGCCGTGCAGTGCGGGCACTTGACAGGCCTGTCGCCGGTATGGGACCGCTCGTGGACTATCAAAGCGTATTTGGTCCTGGCACGGTATGGGCAGTGTATGCACGCGAAATGCAGTTCACCGGTATGTGTTAACCTGGAATGGATGTCAATAAGTAAGTAGTTAATATGGCAGATCAGGGGCGCTACTGCCGAAGCTGAAATGAAAATGAAATGTTTATTAACCGAAAGTATTACACATTGAAACAAGAACTATGACCCCACACTAGGCTAGGCCTGTATCGTGGGCGTCAAGACAGTATGACTTAAAATTACAAACAGTTTATCGGCGACCAGTAAATATAAGCAAGTTATTAATCACAATCAATGCCAAATTATAAAAATATTATTAAATTAAAATATATTAAATATGAAGCCGATTACCATAGAATATTTAGATTCGAAAGATAGGTCTTACGTTTTAGTTATTGACAAACATCTTCAGCTTAGTTGATAGAGCTTCAGGGTTACTACCAGCTAAGCTAAACACAAGCACCATAAATCTAAGCTGAATTCCGATGGGAATCCGCTCGGTGGTCGAATGGTTAGCAACGGCCACTTTGACTCGGAGGTTGTGGGTTCGATCCCCGCGCAAGACAAATATTTGTGTGCATGAACATGTCTGTTTGTCTTGGTCTGGGTATTTAAATATTATTATCAGTTATCTAGTACCTACCCATAGTACAAGCTTTGCTTAGCTATGGTTTAGATGGCCGTGTGTAATTTGTCCAGGAATATTTATTTATTACATCTGCCAGGCGGCCCGCGACAGCTCAACTTTATATAACACGTCGAATATAAAACAAGAATATGGTCCGACCTTCGCCGGATATAAATGTTTTTAGCAGTTACCGCAGCCAATATATCATCGCTCAGGGGCTGCGTGTTGCACGTATAGGTGTTTGTGTTCGCTGCATGTTGTTTATGAGTAGGTATGAGAATAAAAATATTGTACAAATGTTAAAAAATTGACAAAATGGTTATTTACTGTACTGTGTGTATGAACAATAATAGAATAAATAAAAATATTTCGTATTTTAACTATCCCAAGGATTCAACTAGGTAAGTAGATATTTGATTAATTTATGTATTACAATTTGCACACGATTTATATCTATCGGCCTGCTAATGTATCAACTATTTAATAAGCTGTAATTCAATATAATCTAATTCTTCATATTAAATTAATTGTAATTTCAATGTAGTAAATATTAATTTTATCGATATTATACACTTTCGGTTTCTTTATGTAAAGAGTACCTAAGTAAGTGATCCTGGTACTCTGTGATGTAAGAGTAGGCCGCGTTTCCACCTGCAAGCAAACTCGCGAAAGTCTTGCAGAAGTTCCTTGCTGTATCGTTTACATGTTGTACTAATTCCTGCAATTTATTTCGGCAATCATTGTCGTGCGAGAAGCTCGCGGTTCATACTGTCGCAACTTATCGTGCAGGTGTTTACACACGAAAGCTTACGTGTGTCGCTATTCTATTCTATACTCTGAGATCATGACGTTAAGACGCGTACGTGTAGCAGCTGCATTAATTATTTTGTTGTTGAAAAAGAAAAAAATATCAATTTGGGTTCGAGAATGGATTTCTAGGAGACGAGAAGCCGGTGTTTACCATAATTTACTACGCGAAATACAACAGGAAGATGGACAGCAGTATTTCAATTTTATTCGTATGACCGCAGTCTAGTTTCTTCACGCGACCATTCACGACTTTGTCGTTGATTCATTCTTCTCAATTAAAGAAAATCAAAAGCCGTGCGTACGATACTTGCTGCGAGATATACGAAACTAGACCGATAAGCAGCGAGATCTGTCGCGAGTCGACGCGTACATGTTTACACATGCTTTCGCAAGTACTCGCAGGAAGCGCTTGACAAACTGTCGCGACAGCACTTGCTACGGGGTTTACACTTGCAAGCTGCTGTCAGACAGACTGTCGGACATTTCTCGCGGAAGTTATCTTGCAGGTGGAAACGCGGCCTAATGCTGCGGCTACACTACCTTACCGTCTACCGGGCTGTTACCGCAATAATTATGGCATTGAATTACCGCTGAAATTACTGCGTGAAGTGGGGTGGTTACACTAGAGTTTACCTAGATATGTCAATAAATTAGGCGGTAAAAATATCACTTTTCAAGATGGCGGTTGAAGCTGCAGCTGTTATATTTATTTAGATGGTTTCGGTCTTTTTTCTTCTTCAAACCATCATTGTACACCGCGATTTTTATCGGGGGATACCCGACCGAAAGCCCATAATAAAAAGATACGGTTCGCATTAGAATAATTCCAAAACTTAAGCTTTTTTCATTTGACCACTCCATGTCGGTCGATACGTGCGTCGCCGTTGAGCTCATGCTGCACACTGGACAAACGGTAGTGTGGCCACAAACGCATTAATTACTGCGGTAATTCTCTTTGATGTGCGAAAAAAGACCGCCGCCGGAGCTATTGTCTACCGTCATTTGCCATATTGATTGGCATTGTAAAATTATGGCCATAAATCGTGGTTACACCTAGGCGTTGTTGAAATTATGGCAATCATTATTGGCATATCACGGTACTGTAGCCGCAGCATAAGAAGTCACGATAGCCTAGGAGTGGAATGGAACATATCGACCCAGTAGGGGAGAGAGGGGCTAAATTTTTAAATCAATTGCTATCATTATTATATTATTGATTATATTATAGAACTGTACTTGTATTTTAGATATTAACTTTAGTGTACGCGTGTCGAATACATTTTATTAATGTAAATTTATTTTTATTTCTTTCTCCTATCCCTTTTGTACGAGCAAAAGGTGTCAACCCTATGAGATTAGGCACAAATTTTGCAGATCTTAGACATCTTTCTCTCTGTTCCGTTTCTTTACTCATGTGGCTGAATTATGATGATGAAAATCAATACCCACCTGTGTCTATTAAGTCTTGTCACAGTTTTCAGTTCGAGTCCACAAGTCTCACAGACGAAGCATTTCGGTTTCTTACACTCTTTTAATTTCTCATGTTCATTGAATTCCTCCTGAAAACATCTACACTATTATAAAATAAAATAAATGTGTCTGTACTGTAGTTTGAAGATGTTCACAAAAGAAAATTGTAATATGGTGATAAAAAAAGAGATATTATATGCAGAGATTTAAAAGAGGAAAGGGCTTATGCCCTTTCCTCTTTTATATAATACTAGCGCCCCGTCCCGGCTTCGCACGGGTGGACAATTTAGTAAAAAATTAGCCTATGTTACTCAAAAATAATGTAGCATTCTAATGATCGAAATCCGTCCAGTAGTTTCGGAGCCTATTCGTTACAAACAAAAAACCGGACAAGTGCGAGTCGGACTCGCCCACCGAGGGTTCCGTACGTAGGATCATTATAAATAGTTCAGGAATCTAACCCCCTATTTTTTAAAGATTTAATTACAAATGTATAGTTTTGAGATTTATTCCTGTACTTGTAGTCTATAACGATGTTACTTGCTAAATTTCATAGTTCTAGGTCAACGGGAAGTACCCTATGAGTTTCGATTCCCTTGAGAATGTCGAAATATGCGTTTTTCGCTGATTAAACGGCCGTATCTTTTTTTACGTAAACTTAGCAGTTTGATTATTTTACAACTTCATGGGACCGTAGACCTGAGTATATAGTTCAAATTTCAGCTTGATACCTCCACGCATTCTCGACATAGAGGGTCTTGACAGACCGACAGACAGAGAGACAGACAACAAAGTGATCTTATAAGGGTTACGTTTTTTCATTATGAGGTACGAAACCCTAAAAACGAAATACGCAAACGAATGTCGGACAACACGTGCCGATGATGGTTGGAAGGGCCGCCAAATTTCATAATTCTAGGTCAACGGGATGTACCCTATGAGTTTTGATTCCCTTGAGAATGTGGCGAAATAAACGCCCGTATCTTTTTTTTACGTAAACTTAGCAGTTTGATTTTTTTACAACTTCATGGGACCGCAGACTTGAGTATACAGTTCAAATTTCAGCTTGATACCTCCACGCATTCTCGATTTAGAGGGTCTTGACAGACAAACAAACAGACAGACGGACAACAAAGTGATCTTATAAAGGTTCCGTTTTTCCTTTTGAGGTACGGAACCCTAAAAAACAAAAAAACAAACAAATCTTACCTCTTTATAATATTAGTTTAGATTAAGCTGTCCGTCTGGGGAAGTACCTCCACCTCACAGAATACTGCAGCCAAATAACAATATCCTTGAGGGTTGTTATGTTCCTGTGAGTGAGTGAGGTCACCAGAAAGAAAGGAAGGAGTATAGGCCGCAACAGATCGGCGACCCCTTGGTGTTGCTGATCTCTTGTTGTAGTCTAGTGAGTAAATAAAAAATATATAAAAAACATTTTAATTTTAAATGGTATACCTGATTTGGAAATGTATGTTTACAGTAACTACAAATCCATTCTCGTACAATCTTCATGTCTTTCTCCACAAAATGACCGCCGTAATGCTTAGATGATATTGGTGGCTCCCAATCAGGTGATTCTGTTACTGTAAATAATATTTTAACATGAAAAATACCTCCATACTTAGGACTAAAAAAAGCATTTCGACTAATCTTAGAATAAAGTTCGATCTGTATTATTGGTGTTGAATGTCGTGCATTTTTATGGGGAGCTAATGTCAGATTATTATTATTAATTCTAAACATTTGAAGAGAAATAAAATAAGAAATTTCTAAAAAACGTATGTCTGTAGAATTCATATTCCTTATCGTCTAGATATGGCCTGTTGTTTCCGGCAGACTAGAATAGAAATCACTCCGTCTCTTTGGATGTCGTACAAGGCGACTAAGGGAAATACATTATCAAACATCAATCAGGCCTCCCCAACCCGTCTGGCCAGCGTGGGGAGTGTAGGCCAAAGCCTCCTTCCGTCTGGGACGGACGAGCTGTAGTGGAGACTAAAATGACCTGATGATGATCTCGTCTAGATATTTAACTTGTTTTTGTTTGATTCATTCTTCCAACTCATTCAATATATCCAAATCAACTTGGGTTCAGTATATTCAGAGATAGTTGGCTGTGTGACAGAAACACACAAGTGTTCCCAAGTTAGTAAATGTAATTAATCCTTTTAAATCTCAGGTATACGAAACTCTACAAAATTTGGATGTAACATCAGACATAAAAAGTGTTTCATTTCGATGCCTCCAAGGAACACTACGCCAACTAAAATTTCGATAGTTTTCTTTTTTGACGTGACGTCTTATAATTCGATGGAGCCGGCTGCACGCACGAAATAACATGACTCATGCATGCGGCGTTACCTCGCTCCGAGGCGTTCCATTAAAATTTTCTTTTGAAAAATGCAAACATTCCATCAGTATTTTCTTATGACGTTGTCACGTTCAACTATCGTCAGTAAACCGACTTTACAGACAACCGATTTTTTTTATCAAAATCGATTCAGTACTTCAGTAACATTATGCTACCTGAATTTTATTTATAAAGACACACAGACACAACAAAATCGACAAATACAAACCGCTAAGTAAATGATATTAGTGGTGTGTATCTGGATGTGTATATTATTTGAGTTGGCGTAGTGTTCATTGGAGGTATCGATTTAAAGGTCTCACTGGTATATGAAAATCTAAAAATAATACAGGTATGGTACCCATGTCAAATTCCTGTTCTAGCCGCCATTTTGTGATCTCCGCAGTCTGTTTCAGCTCGGCAGCAGTCTTCACTGTTGTTACACATGACTTGCAGATGTGTTGTGGCTTACCATCGCTTTCATGAATCTGTAGAAAATTTCATAGGGTTAATAGGCAGTTATTTTTAAAATCTATGTATTTTTTTTTATACTACGTCAGTGGCAGACAAGCATACGGCCCGCCTGTTAGCGTGTATGTGAAGCGGTTACCATAGCCATATTAACGCTCGCAACATCGCTCGCGCGCCGCCACTCCGCTGCCAACGCAGCATCTCCTTCCTTTCTGGTGACCTTACTCACTCGCAGGAACACAACAACCCTCAAGGGAATTGTTTGACGAGCTCGGTGGCGTAGCGGTCAATGACGCGGCTTCGACACCAACGCTCGTGGGTTCGATTCCCACACAGGACAAACATTTGTGTGCATGAACATGTCTGTTTGTCTTGGTCTGGGTGTTTTCTATGTATAATAAGTATGTATTTACAAAAAAAAAAAATGTATTTACGTATGTTTATCAGTTGTCTAGTACCCATAACACAAGCTTCGCTTACTTTGGGGCTAGATGGCGCTGTGTAATTTGTCTAAAAAAGAAAGAATTGTTACTTGGCTGCGGTATTCTGTGAGGTGGAGGTACATTCCCCAGTCGGGTAGCTTACAATTATGCTCCCTACCTCTCTTTTCGCCAGAGCTTCGTTTGTCAGTCAGCAGGGTGCAACGCGTGCAGGTGAAGTTGGCTTTGGTTCAAAGATCATGATGAACCACTTACGCCCCAGAAAATATGTATGTAAAAATATGACTACCTCTAATCAATACTACTACTCGTATGCAATACACAAACAAAATCATGCGACAGAATCGTAGCTGCGAGGTGAGGCAAGGGTAGGTGACAGGCAAAGTAGAATATAGGATGAATACCTCTATTCCTAAAATACATTTGATGTTATTGGCCAGATCATGGTCCTGAGTGTTACCAAATATTTCCGTTCCTCCAGGCCTGAGGCACAGACGGCACATTTTATTTGATATTTGTTGATCTAGAACGTGCTTTAGGACACTGAAAGAAGATAATAAATATATTTTAATATCATAGAATCTTCTGTTCATTGTCAGTTTTGAGAACTAATGTGAAAAAGACCCACTTTGGGTCAATTGCAGCAATATCTTAGAATGAATCCAGCCCTGAAGCAGCAGTGGTCCTCCAACCCTCTGGGATCTTTTATTTACCCTCACATCCTTTTCTTTTCTCTTTCTGTTTTCTGTCTGCAGACATGTTCCACATATATTTATTTGACGAGCTCGGTGGTCGAATGGTTAGCAATGGCCACTTTGACTCCGAGGTTGCGGGTTCGATTCCCGCACAAGACAGACATTTGTGTGCATGAACATGTCTGTTTATCTTGGTCTGGGTGTTTTCTATGTATTACAAGTATGTATTACAAAAAAAATGTACATTTATCAGTTGTCTAGTACCCATAACAAAAGCTTTGCGCTTAATTTGGGACTAGATGGCGCTGTGTAAATTGTCCAGAAATATTTATTTATTTAATTCACAAGGTGGATTTTTATAGTTAACTAGCTGACCCAACAAACATTGATTTGCCATATAAATTACACTAGGTAATATCTATCTCTACTAAAAATAGGGGTTGACGGTAGAAGGGTGAAAATTTAGGTTAGTGTGTATTTTTCAATGCTAAATCATAATAAAAAAAAACCGGACAAGTGCGAGTCGGACTCGCCCACCGAGGGTTCCGTAGGTACGTAGTATCATTATTAAATTTGATATTTTTCATTATAAATAAGAAATAATGCGTCGAAAAAAATAAATAAAATATATTTTGCAATGTGTACATCAAGCCCTTTCATATGATACCCCATTTGAACTAGTAGTTTCAATTTGAAATTTCGACACCTTATAAAAAATATAGACCCCCTATTTTTTTAGATGTATTTACAAATGTATAGTTTTGAGATTTATTCCTGTACTTGTAGTCTATAACGATGTTACTTGCCAAATTTCATAGTTCTAGGTCAACGGGAAGTACCCTATAGGTTTTGATTCCTTTGAGTGTGTCGAAATATGCGTTTTTTGCTGAATAAACGGCCGTAACTTTTTTCTACGTAAACTTAGCAGTTTGATTTTTTTTTAACTTCATGGGACCGTAGACCTGTGTATACAGTTCAAATTTCAGCTTGATACCTCCACGCATTCTCGACATAGAAATGTTTGACAGACAGACAGACAGACAGACAGACGGACAACAAAGTGATCTTATAAGGGTTCCGTTTTTCCTTTTGAGGTTCGGAACCCTAAAAATAAAAAATTTAGGTGTGGGACACCCTTATAATTTAGGGGTATGAAAAATAAATGTTGGCCGATTCTCAGACCTAGCACACGGTCCAGTTACATATTAACAAACACCGCAACACGAGAATTTTATTTATTAGAAAATGATTTAATGCATCTTTAGTGACCAAATTTAAGAATATTGTTCTATCTACTTGTCTATATTTAACATATAATAGTTGATAAAGATCAAAACGTTACGCTCTAGCGTAGCTCTGCTTTCGACAGTACAAAACATCTTTAACTTCACAGAACATAATTGGGCACATAAATTATTTTCTTCACATTGTGCTTGCTCACTCACCTAAAAGCATCGTGTCTTTTTTCCATATTATTATATCTTAACCACTTGATTTTCTCAAATTCAGCTATATCCAATTTTAATGTCAGTAATTTCTGTGCTAATATTGTTGTCATATTTTTTTCAAATTAATATTTTCATTTTAATTCTGGCTATTATTGGCTCATTATTTTCTCGATATAGCACTAAACTGGATCTAAATGATAACGATTTTTGTTTATTTTACATTATATAATATACGTAATTATTTCACAATAATGTAATTTATCCGTTATTGTTTCTGTTAGATAGTTATTAGTTTAAATAAAATTCTATATTAACCAATCCAATAACTTTATGGCTCTGGAATCAATATCCTTTAGAGCGTGTCTTTGTATTATTTCGTTATCTTATTTCCAGCTTCAGGGACATATCGTCCGAGAAATATCGTCATTAATCTTCTTGTTCCTCCTTACTTGTAATAAGTCAACAGTAAAACCGATAGTGCATTTTTTCTACTGTTATGCACGACTTCTTGCGGCCTTGATTCAAACACTTTTAAGTCGATTTATACTTAAAGACTTTTAATCAAAAATTCTACTAACGTTATGTGCAGTCAAATGATTACATACTAGCGCCATAATACGTTATCTCTATTATTAATCAATATCATTATTCAATAAATTATTAAGAAATATTTAAAGCACAATGGGCGTGTGACCAATGTTCTAAAATTATAAAAACTCTATCAGTCACGTAAAATACATAAAAGTAGAACGATCTGCGATCTCAAAATTTTAATAACTTATGTCCGACGTGTTTTATGGTCGATCAAAGTTTGGTGGGAAGGTCCATTTTAAAAGTATGAAATTATAAAAAATAAATATTACCATTGTAGAAACAATAAAAAATACTATAACTTTTGTTACGGCACTAGCTACATAAACGCAATATGTAGCATAGCTGTCGTACAAATTTCTGATCTATTGTTTAAAAAATAGCGTATTGTGACGTCTTTAAATAACAAATCAAAAAAAAAATGTATATGACATATTAATGCAGCATTCATTCTATTATTTTCGATTAAGTTAAATTAGTATTCGCTGATATAACGCCTGCTGGCGGCTAATAGGAGACTGTACCTGACTTTGTATGCCCACTTACGTAACTGTATTCTACAAATAAAGATGATTTGATTTGAAATAGATTTATCCCCATTAACGACAGTATTGCTGGCATTAACACTGAATTGACACAGTTAGCTAGAATTTGCAGCCATAAATCCTGTTAACCTAGTGATCCCGGTTGATGTAGGATTTTGAGATCTTATCAATATTACCTTCATTCAAAGATCAGGCGAATGCCCAACAATCGGCTCTTGAAATATTTAGAAGTGTGAAGTGCGAGTGTGACCGAAAGGAGCAGAAATTAAATGAGGACGCCACAATCGTTTAGCGGGCTACATCGATTACTCGGACAATAAAATTTTGATACTTGACGACTGTTTATTTAGTACGATATTTGTTATGATTTTCTTTGTATATCTTGAAGTTGCGATTGAATCTCTTTAACCCTAAAATAATAATACCAAGAAAATAATTTCACAAAAACTCTGTAATTATAAATTCGGTCTATATTTTGCTAAAATTCAGTTTATATTTTTAGAAGACGGGACTTGGTAAGAAAAACCTTATTCACTTGTCGTTATATTTGTCGTGCGCGTCCCTTGCCCTACAAGCTATAGTTACGTATGGTGGTACCAAAATAAAACAACCTGTAATTTTAACATCGCATAACTTTAATATTTATCATTCAATAAATTATAATTATTTTACTTACATGGTTGTGTAATATAGAAAAATAAATTAAACTGAAAGAGTACATTAAGTATGTCTTCTTTATATATTTTTTTTTCTAATTTAGTGAACTTTATGTTCGTCATGTAGTGAACTTTGAAAATAAAATTGAAATAAGTAGTCAAATTCATTTTGCGGTGTGCATAAATCACGCAATGTAAAGCTGCACAATCTGCTTTCTCACGCATTCTTTGGTTCCACTCAACTTAGGACATTGTACGGTGAAACATAAAGTTTCATCAGTATCCTTTGCACAAAGTGTAATTTCTTTCGACTCTGAATGATCCATGTGCACAGTCGGACACAAAACCAGTAGAGCAGTATTTTTAGGGCAATCCAATTCTGCCAATGAAACGCGTGGCAAGCGTAGAATTAATTTTATCAAATTAAATAACATTACTACGATACGAGTTCTGTGTTCGACAGTATACCAACACTACCGAAGTAGATATGGCAACATTGCATGTATTCACAAATCCTTCCATCCTTATTTTTTTAGAGCATACCATTAATCATGTGGATTCTTATAATAGTAAAAATAATACTAATAATATTTACTGGAATCTATAACTTTGTACCAAAAAATAATCAAACCACGATTATACAAATGAAAGAAAAAGTATGAATTTCGTATAAATAAAATAATCGATTTAAACAAATTTTAAATGCCGAATTTACGTATTAAATATTATGTATACATATTTACGGTATATTTTCTCTTAGAAATTTTATTGAATTTATAAAAAAAGCTAATGTATCACAAGTTTTACATTAGTTATTCACAATAAAAAGACTTTCTATAATGGATTATTAATTAATATTATCATTACAGTTTCACGAACAAATACAATATTTAGTGCACCATTATGTTAATTACATTTAAATTATAGAAACTAAATAAGAAATAATTCAAATATTTTAGAGACCGAGTAGATAGATATAATTACACTAAAAATCACTGGATATTTCAAACTCATATTACATATTATTATTCAATATTTTTTTAATTTAAATTATCATTTTAATTAATATATTCGTTCTTTCTAATAAGAATTAAGACAAATGTATATGCTGTTATCGTAGACAGAGGAAAACTATAGAAAAATCGATAGTTTCCATCTCATTCACGCAAAAAGAAATGAGACAGATTGATACTATTTTTTGTTTCGCGTCGCGTGCCGGTAACAGTGAGGCACATTGTTGTAGCTTCCTAAGAAAACTCTTAGGAAGCTACAATAATGTGCCCCACTGTTACATATATGACATCCTATACCAGGGTCTAGAAAACTTAATGTATTTTAAGTCTATGGCCGTTATATAAAGGTTTTCAGAATTAACATCTGTCACATTTATTATTAGAAAGGTTTTATTCTTTAGGATATTAAAGTTCGTAATTAATCGTCAATATCCAAAAAAAATACATGAATTATCTTGAATACAATAAAATTGCACTATGTGCCTCTTACATAACTTGTGATTAATAAAATAAATTTAATTTGCAAATTAAAACTAAACTTATTAAATACTGGTATGGAATGAAACCGCTGTGACATTTATATGAAAAGTTACTGAAATTTTTGAATGCCAGTAGTAGGTAAAAAAAAACTTCAAGACATTGGCCGCAAGCAAAAGTGAGTCAGAAGTTCATAGACTTACAATTTTAATATTAAAAGTGCAGTGAAATTCTATCCTCGTTCCAAAATATTTTAGGGGAGAGATACGAAATGGTTCTTACTTCTAAAGAGCGGCGGAATGTCTCCAGCCCCCATACCACCAACTCTTATTGCGATTCAATAACTGAATAGAATGCTTATTCATACCAATGAATAAGCGACTCTATTTCAAATTGAATAGAGTCGCTTATTCATTGGTATGAATAAGCATTCTATTCAGTTATTTAATTGCAATAAGAGTTAGTGGTAAGCGGGCAGTTCACTATTATCGAAAAGTATAATAGTGCGACCAAAAGTTAGAGTACATAAAAATATAGTTTCTTCGAAATAAAAAGAAAATCACAGGGTAATCCATGAGTATATTAAGAGCCCTATTATATTTGCACGTTGACGAGCTCTCGCGCAGTACTAAACCCGCGAAGGCCGCCGGTGCATCGTTTTTTTGTAGTAATTTTGAAGTTATATTTATCGTTTTTATTGAAATAAGATAATAAATTGATGATACAAGGTTTATTCATCATGAAGTAACAATTATTCTCGTATAAATTTTGCTCAATAATATTATCGTTTATTCGAGAAATTAACGGTTTACTTAAAGCTATTTTCGAAGTTTTTTTGTTTAAAAGAATGTTTTTTTTCTATATTAAATCAATGATATTTCAAAATTCCGAGGCCGCTATGTACTATACGACTATATAACAAATAACATTCTATTTTTTTTATTTCATTTGTTTGGAACAGTATCAAGTATCAGTACAATCCAGGAGCTCAAAATAGTGAATGCGCGCATTTTATGAAAATCTTTCTCTGCAATTTGGGGTTTATTTAAAAAGTTAAGCAAAATTTACAAAAAGCGAGGCCGCTATGTACTATGCCAATAGCTATTCTGTACTATTCAATAAGTCAACATTGTTAATGTATTTTTGTTTCCGAGATCAAGAACGCCAAAATTGGCCATTTTACGCAAAAATCACAGTCAAAATGTAATATGGCTCTTAAAGAAAAACTCAATGTTGCTACTATTAATAAATTTAGTTTAGTTTTTTTCTTTTGGTCGCACTACTCGTATTGTAGGTACTATTATGTATATATTCTGATCTATAGCATTCAAAATGTTCTTATTAATGTAAATTAATTATATTCTATGTATGGCTTTGTATGAATGTGCGTTATGGTTATATTGTAGTCCTAACTCATTTAAGGTAAATCTGCATACATGTTTTTACTTGGCAATACTTAGCATCGACAATCAGAATATATTATCATTGTATTTTTACTTATTAAAAAGAATTGGTTGTTGGTAAAGTCGGTTTAAGTCGACAATTTTACGTGATAACGTCATAAGAAACATAGGCCGATCGTGCCTCTCTATCGCTTGTTCCGCGCTCTCGCTTGCGGGCTCGGCTCAGGTGAAACGTGACAATAAGTCGTGCTTTTTCGTGCGTGCAGCCGCTGGCTAGCGTTCATCGATTTAAAAGACGTTATCATATCAATAACAGCTCTGCGACACTAAAATATTCTTCCGACTAGTTTGACTCTTATCTCTCGGCAAAGGTAGAAAATATAGGAGAGATCAATTAATAATTGCGAGTTGAAGGAATCTCTCTTCATAAACAATCTCATTTCTAAAGTACGACGATGAACGATATCGAACGAAAATCTTCTAAGTAAATTGCAGTAATCTATTCTACTGGACCGCACTAACGCACATATTTAAAATACATTGTTAGTCTAATCATAGTAAAAAAGCTAAATTTATTACAGCAGTTTCATGTCACAATAACATTAGAAAAGATAAAACACAGTTACATATATATTTCACAATTTATCGTTATACATTGCCCTTATAAAAAAGAACTACCTATTTAGTAGTTTTCTTGTTACTAATTCTTTAATATTCTCATCGAATTTTATACATTTGTAATTGTTTTATATAATATTTTTACAGATATTTTTAATTATACGCATCATTTACATTCCAGAACTTCAACTATGAAAGCAATTTTAGTTGTTATGTCAAAATGAATAAAGTTTTAAATAAGTTGGCAGTTTTCTCTAGTACTCAAAAGTACTTTTAAGTACTTACATAGCGACTCAGTAATCAGACTTTAGGAATATCTGAAATTGAGAGCTGCAAATGGTACGAAAGGCTTTCACTGTCCTCTTTTCGTCAATATGGGACGGTGATTATGAAAATATGAATTGTATTAGCGACGTAAAATATTTCTGAAAATTCTACTAGCTTTTACAATTATTACGAATATACCGCGTAAGTCGCAGAAGTGAGTCTCAGAATCAGAATTGCAGTATCTAACCTAAATCTGTGTCTAAGATCATCAGTTGCACACGTGCTTAAGAAAGATCACTAGCAAATATGAACTGGGCCTTACACTTAACAAGTTTGGTGTTAAATGGATCAGTGACCGAAGTAGATAGATCGATTTCGGGTTAGTATCCTAAAATGTATATGGACATGCCTTCTAAAGGTTTCTAGATTCTAGTTTTGTTTTCTAAATGGCACGGAATATCGATTATTGTGATTACTTCTTCTTCAGCGTATGAAAGCCGCTTACGCTTCACTTTAAGAGATCTGTTCATACATACGTCTAATGCTCGTATTTCTTTTCTTATCCACGTCGATCTGGCAGTGACATGTCCACACTATTCCAACATATTGCTTATATTATAAATCGTTCTACATAATTCAATCACTGATAGTAATAATACTATAGTCTAAGCGATACAAGCGGAACGACGAAAATTCATCTAAAAATTACTAATAACACATTAAAAAAAAGTTTTCTTTTTACAGTTGCTATCTCAACTGACTTTTGTAAGCAGTTGGACATGATAATAAGATATTTTTAATATGCTTTTTATATACTTTCTTTGTTGGTAACCGGTTATGAAAAAGGATATTTTATTTCCTCCACAGTAACTGCTTACGAAAGTTAGTCGCTAAGGCTGGAAAGATAGGTTACGATTTTATAAGAACGCAAATAAAATAGTTGTGTTAGATTGTTCGTATCGAAGAATCTGCCGAGAGTAAATAATACTGAAGCTTGACAGTTTACTTACCTGGTTACAATGTATATTCGTCGTTCCGCTTATTTACGTGTTAATGAATATTCGGCCTTATCTAGCAATAACTAATACATTATTATCTTTACATTGAACTCGCGGTGTGTCACTGTAGTGATTGTGGTGGAGAAGGCGGTCTCTCAGAGTCCGAATGCTCATCTTCTTTTGGTTTATCTTTGTTTTTCTCTTTAACGGTCCTGTAAATGAAAAGTAATTATATTATTTCTTGTTTTAACGAGCCCGGTGTTCGTATTGCTGCAATGGCCACTTTGACTCCGAGGTCGCGGGTTTGATCCCGCACATGACAAATATATGTGTGCATGAAAATGTCTGTATATAACATACAGTTACAGGTCGGGGTGTTTTCTGTGTATTATATAGGTATATTTAAAAAAATATATATATTTATGTACAGATATCAGTTATCTATTACCAATAGAACAAGTTTTGCTTGGTTTAGGACTAGATGGCGCTGTGTAATATGTCATGGAATATTTATTTATTTATATTTATCAACTTACACCATTATAAGCTAATAAGGGCGTATTTTCATACATTTCAGACCACTGAGCGGCGTAAAGCGGTTTGTAAAATGTATGAAAACACATCACGTAACTGCTCCTGTACCTAAATGTTATGACGCATTCTACATCCACATGTACATGTTCTCAGTGGTCCCCAACGCGGCCCATCACGGGCACGGGCGTAGTAGTTTCCTGCCACAGCTTGTCCCCCCGCCGTGTACCTGTACATTAGTGTACATGTCCTCGGTGGTCTGCAGCGTGCGCTCGGGCCAGGTGCAGGCGCCGTGTACCTGTACATGTCCTCGGTGGTCTGCAGCGTGCGCTCGGGCCAGGTGCAGGCGCCGTGTACCTGTACATGTCCTCGGTGGTCTGCAGCGTGCGCTCGGGCCAGGTGCAGGCGCCGTGTACCTGTACATGTCCTCGGTGGTCTGCAGCGTGCCGAGCGCCAGGTGCAGGCGCCGGCCGGGCGGGGGCGGCACGCTGGCGGGGGCCCACCAGTCGACGACGCGGCCCACGACGGGCACGCGCCGCAGCAGGCCCTCCTGCCACAGCCGCTCCGCGTTCTCGCGCTCGATGTCCGCTTGGGCTTCCTCTATGCCTGTACAGATATTAAACCATAATAAAAACCACCCGAATTAATTAATCTTATTTCAAACAAAATACATTATAAAACATCGACGAGGCCTCCCCAACCCTCCCCACGCTGGCCAGACGCCAGGGTGGGGAGTGTAGACCGAATCCTCCTTCTGTCTGGGACGGAAGAGAGAAGGTCGTGCTCCTGTAGTGGAGACTAAAATGACCTGATGATGATGATGATGATTTCAAACTGTGCCCGCGCGTGTTAAGAATAAAATTATCGATTCCGAGTAGTGACATAAATTGTATGCACTACTCGGAATCAGCACTGTTTGACATAATCATCAGCGACCTTAACGTTACTGATACCTTTCTTTAAAACTTCAGTCATATTTGTGAGTGCTCTGGAGCTCTCTTCGACTTCTTTACCCGCTGAGATCACTAATTCTAGCAGCTCATCGACGTCCGTGTCCGCAGTTACCATACCGAACCTGATGAACGAAAAATAGTTATTTGTTATGCAAGGCTGCAAAGTTAATTTTTGGCGCGAGTACCTTGTATTGAAACCTGAGCAAGCGAAGGATTCTAGAATTGAGCCACGAGCGAAGCGAGTGGTTCAAATATAGAATCCTGAGCGTAGCGAGGGTTTCAAAGGTACGAGACGCTAAATAACTTTGCTGCCGAGCGCAACACACAACTTTTCACCTCACTAAAGCGAGGAAAATGTTAGGTGCAAGAAAAACAGTTTTAATAAATAATCATCAATGGACTGGCTGCAGACAATATAAACTATTACGAAACCAATGAGGTTCTATATATATGTAATTTATTGTACGAAACCTTTATTGAATAAAAATATTCGAATTTTAAAAACACTTTCCACGCTAGCGGATAAAGTGCGATTTTCCACGCAGATTTCGAATGATAAACAGAGCTTTTACGAGCTAGTGAGGTGAAAAATACATTATACTAACTGCAAAGCTTTTCTAGAAAAATTTGAACCTGTAAAATTCTAAAATACGGCTAGTCGCTGACATAACAAACATCAGACAAATCGTGGATTTGATCTCTGAACAAGTCAAACATTCGTGTGCACGAACATATCTGTTTGTCTTGTTCTGGGTATTTTCTATGTATGATATGTATGTATTTACAAAAAAGAAAATTGAAGTATTTTATCAGTGATCCATCTATTTAGGGATTCTATTTTTATTAATTTTATCAATACTCATAGTACAAGCTTTGCTTAGTTTAGGACTAAATGGCGGTGTGTAATTTGTCCAGGAATATTTAATATTTATTTATTTTCACTACCCACCCTTCATGTATAACAGCACCCATGTAGTAAAGGATCAAAATAAAAGAAAACAAATTCAACGTACTACCAGCTTCATAGATACTTACCTAACACAAGACATGCCATCGTCTCCATCGCCACAAGAGAAAGCGCCATCTGTCGCTCGTAACGTCTCAACTAGTTGTCTGTTCAAAGAGTTGATCTCTTCAGGAGATGCATCCTCCCAGCCCGGTGGTATATAGCGAACGCCTCCGAGACCTAAAATTACGTCAAATATGCATCATCGTGTTCGGAATTGATTCATAGTATATTGTGGACCTGTACTATGAAGCAGATATCTTTTGAAGTGTGAAATTGTACTAAAACGGGATGCCAATCGGCTAAACAATATGTGTATGGGTTAATAATAGATGAGTTTTATTATACGGAATCACCTCTAATATATATATAACTAAACTTCATATATATTTTATACTATATTTATATATATACTATATTTACTACGGCAGAATGAGGTCGCTAACCTATATCCGGGTATCTGCAACGTATTTATATCCTGTTCTCTAACAAAGGTTTCACTAAAACACATTATATCCAGCTTACGCGAGTTAATTAATGTTTCTATTTCATTAAGCTTCGATCTAATTCCTTGTATGTTTTGATGGAAAATATTTAATGTGTTTTTACTACTAATTGCGAAATAACTGATTCTCTTTATTATTTAGTTTATTCTGATCTACTTTTGCTTTGAAATAATAAGGTATAGTGCCCTTTCTTAGCTTATTACTTGTTATCTCTAATCTCTCATTACTCATAGTTGTGGCAGCATGAAGTTTAGAAGCATCTTTGTTAATTTTATTTTGTTTCATCCTATTAAAAAAATATGGAATAGTGCCTCTTTTGAAATTATCGCTATTAGGACGCACTAATCTTTTTTTGGTAATATGTAGGTAGTATGTATCATAATCTTTTTTGTCAATGGCAATATTAATTTTATGTGTTAAAGTATTTTTGACAATTTTATTTTTTATATTTGAACTATTCATTTCCGTGTCGACAAAGTAACATTTTTTGTAACAAGTCAGCAATGATTTCAACTGAGAATTAAGTTTATGGACATTCATATACAAGTTAGACAAAACATTTACAAGAATAACATTCGGTATCCTAACTAATTCCAACATTGCACATATTTCTGCATATAGCTTAGTAGGATTATAGTCATTAGCACCAAGTAACAATACTATCCAATCCCCTTCCTGGAGATCCGAGTTCAAAGTATACAATTTATCAAGAACAAAACTAGCAGGTGCGTTAGGATAAACGTTTCCGCATATATCATATTTTTTAGGATTTTTATATGACAATCTTTTATATGCTAATAGAGAAGCCAGGTCAGTTGCTTGTTGGTCTCCTATTACTAGAATTTTATTTCTAGTCTTAGTATTAATTATATTCTTCTTTACAGGTGTCTCTGATTTTTCTTTAGGACCATGTTGTACCCTAGCACCATGTGTCAGTGGCATTTTGGTTTCTACTTTTTCTAACTGTTGTCTGTTTGTGTCTTGTTTGTCTGGAGTCTCAATTAACGTGCTTGTGAAATCTAATTTAGTAGCATTGAAATTATTACTGTTCTGTTTTAAAATCTTTTTTTTCGGGGTTGTCTGGCAAATTTGTGTTAATTGTTTAACTCTTTTTTCGTGGTTGACAATATTGTTTTTCAGCAATGCATTCTCCTCTAATAGATTATCAATTTCATTTTCTGATATCAGTAATTTTTCTTGTAAGGTACATATGATACTTTCCAGTTCCGTAATTTTTTCTTTCATATTTGTTCCGGATTTTGGGCAACTTCTATTTAAATTTGCACTCGTTTCATATGATGAGTTAACCGAATCGTCAGCTAGATCAAATGAGTCTACTTTTAGTGAGTCGAAAGAATTATGTATTGGTATAGTGGGTTTAATTCTGTGTGTTATATTTTCTTGCGAATTACCCATAGTTGATAAGTTACCACTACAATCATGTTCCGACAACAGGGACTCATTATTTGATTTTTTTGAATGACATGAAACGCATTTCCAGTTTATTTTCTTTTCAGCTTCCATTAGATAAAACCTCTTTTCCGTTACATTGACACAATTAATATGAAATGTTTGTTTACATTGACTGCAAATTAACTGTCGTCTGTTTAATATTTCCAGTTTACATTTTGTACAATACTGTGCCATCTTTTAACGTAAAACCTCTTCTCTTATTCCGTAAGTAAGTGTGTACTATAATATTATTAATTTGCGAATGACTAATAGCGTGACGTTTAGAAACGACGCAATTACAATGTCAATAAAAATGTTATCTTCTGTGTCAATTGTTCATAAAAGTCGTATTTTTGTTTAAAAAATGAGTTCTTTATATTTAATATTAAAAGAACATAAAATTATTCTTGAAAAAAGACTTTAGGCATACACTTTGTCTCGAGAACCGGGGTCGATAGTTGAAAGTCGTGTTTGTAGCGTTAACCACTGGGCTACAGACGGTTTTTTTTATATACCGTCACTTGAAATTTATTAATATCACTTTATCTAATTTTAAAAATAATTTATTTATAGTTTTATTTCACAATTTGTAGAATTGATTTATATTTTGTGTAGTAGATTTGCAATTTATAGTTCAATTTCAAGGTTAGTAGACACACTTTTTTGTTCACATTATTCACTGAATTTATACGATGTTTTTTACACTTTACTGATTATATGGAGTTTCACAAACATTATCACATGTCATATGAACAGCGAGTAATTAGCTTTATTGCAAATGAACTCGATAGTCAAGTGAAAATATTTTTAATATTATAAACTATACGGAGGCAATGTTTACGTGCTAGCGCCACCTAGCGATCCCAACTGTATCGTAAAATCCCAACTGTATGGACAACTGTATCGTAAAATAACTTTTTTACCATTTCGATACAGCTTCAGCCCTGGATACAGGTATTTTAAACAGGTTGCAATGCAAATACATTGCAACTATGCAAAATTTTTCTACATAATCTGTGAACGCGGCGTCGCGCATGCGCACTACGCATGCTCGATCTGCAAATGGATTTATAAGTAAGAATTATAGCTGTTAAATTAATTTCATGGTTGTATTTAAAATATTATTATCATATATTTCATGAGATTAGATAAAGTAGTGTATGAAACTGCACATAATTAGGTATTAAAATACTCGTGTGGTCTATTATAACAATCGCCTTCGGCTCATGTTATAAACTCACACTCGTATTTTAATAACCCTTATTATGCAACAGTTTCATAAACTACTATTATCTGTCAATAAAAATAATAATTTTCAATAAAAGTAAAAATTGGTAAAGATGTCAGTATTAGTTATTAGTAGAAGATCCGAACTGAAGTCGACCTTCACCGAGCTGATAATAGAATGAAACATATTTTATAACAATTTTAGTATATTAGAAAACATATTAAAAATGGGTTTGCTAAAAAAATCTTGGACAGACTATTTTTAATTATTTTTTATAAAATGACTTTTCATTAAATGTTGCAACATCAAGATAATAAGAAAATTTGTATCCTGACTTAAAGTATAAAAGGTATGGAATGTGCATTTTCCCAATCCACTTACCAGCCCATCCGGGTACGTGTATGAGCCTCAAGCACGGATGGTTCCGTAGACGTTCATGGAAGGGTTCCCGGAGAGCTACTGTCGCTTCCAGTACGTGGAGTTGTGCTTCAAGTTCTGCTGCCCACGCGTCCACTCTGTCATCTTCAAGTATGGAGCCCTCTAGTGGGCAATACCGGAGGACTACACCGTGGGCTTCAGTCTCACATACTTCTATACTAATCTGAAATGAGGAGAACACGAGGAATGTGTATTGTTATCAGTTTGTGCAGAGTTTAAGAAATGAAACGCCTGGCGCCGATCACTGCACACTGCACACTTGTGAGTTGTTTTATAGCATTCATTGGGGTGTAACTGGTTTATCAACATCTTTGAACCAAAGCCAATTTCACCTGCACGCGGTGCACCCTGCTGACTGACAAACGAAGCTCTGACGAAAAGAGAGGTAGGGAGCGTAATTGTAAGCTACCCGACCTGGGGAATGTACCTCCACTTCACAGAATACCGCAGCCAAATAACAATTCCCTTGAGGGTTGATTTTTTTTTTTTTTTTTTTTTTTTTATACTACGTCGGGTGGCAGACAAGCATACGGCCCGCCTGATGTGAAGCGGTTACCGTAGCCATATTAACGCTCGCAACATAAAATATCGCTCGCGCGCCGCCACCCCCCGCTGCCATCGCAGCATCTCCTTCCTTTCTGGTGACCTCACTCACTCGCAGGAACACAACAGCCCTCAAGGGAACCGTTATTTGGCTGCGGTATTCTGTGAGGTGGAGGTACATTCCCCAGTCGGGTAGCTTACAATTACGCTCCCTACCTCTCTTTTCGCCAGAGCTTCGTTTGTCAGTCAGCAGGGTGCACCGCGTGCAGGTGAAGTTGGCTTTGGTTCAAAGATGTTGATGAACCACTTACACCCCATTTGATGTGTTCCTGCGAGTGAGTGAGGTCACCAGAAAGAAAGGAGATGCTGCGTTGGCAGCGGGGGTGGCGGCGCGCGAGCGATATTTTATGTTGCGAGAGTTAATATGGCTTCGGTAACCGCTTCACATCAGGCGGGCGGTATGCTTGTCTGCCACCCGACATAGTACAAAAAAAAAACACAAGTCTGCGCGTTCACCGCTAAAAAAACCCTTTTTGCTGTGGCTCCTCAATTCCAGAACACATCCCTTACCATCGCCAAAAACATTGGGGTTCTCGGAGTTGAAATCTGAAATCCAGCGACGTCCAGTTTAGTTGTCACCTGGAGAGGAAGGTCAAGCTGGCGTCGAAGAAACTAGGTGTACTCAACAGGGCGAAGCCTCAACTCGCGGCCTCTGGTGTTATAGGTGTTTATAGGCTACGGTATCGCTTTCCATCAGGCGGGATCCGTTGCCAGCCTTTCAAGTTCAAGTTCTTGAGGGCTCCCATATCGCAATTGTTCGGAAATACCGCTGAGGGAGTTGATTCCAGGAGACCCTACATGCTCGTGGGCCCCCCTCATATAATAATAATAATAAAAAAAAGAAACCGTAGGACATCCGACCTGTCGACTCTGACGTTAATATAAATAATAAATAAATATTTCTGGACAATTTACACAGCGACATCTAGTCCCAAATTAAGCGCAAAACTTGTGTTATACATTTAAATACATTTTTTTTGTAATACTTATAAAACATAGAAACCACCCAGACCAAGACAAACAGACATGTTCATGCACACAAATGTTTGTCTTGTGCGGGAATCGAACCCGCGACCCCGGAGTCGAAGTACGTCTCGTCAATATACTTACCATATCGGCTTCCCTCTGCAGCACCTGGCCGAGCCAAGAGTTCAACTTGTCGTAATAAGGCGGTGGTTTCTCTTCACCGGGCGGCGCGAATTGGAAAGCAACACACGCTGAAGCTTGACTTATTGCTTCCTGTAAAATTCAAACAACGGGTCTTCGTTAACCCTTATTCGTCTCACTGCTGGGGTACGGGTCTCCCCTCAAGCGAAGGGGTTTAGATACTCCACTACGCTGCTTAACTGCGGCTTGGCGGAGGCCAGTGAATTCAGGCCGACTAAAGGCCTTGGCTTTAAAAAACTTGGCTTAACGACTGTCATCAAATAATAATAGCTGGGACCGACGGCTTAACGTGCCCATCGAAGCACGGAAGAGTTCGAGATGAATAAACCCATACGGACAGGCCACTACGGGCGCTGCTTAACTTGTTTGTTCGTTTAAACTGACTCGCGCAACGGGTAGCGCTGTCGAGCTCGGCAAACAACGGGTAACCAAAACTAAATTCATTCTATCTATTTACACTAATAAAAAAACAAAAATAAAACAGAGGTAGGGTACCGCCTATTTATAAGCTGCCAGTCAGGAGACCTCACGAATACCGCAGCCAAATAAATACCCTTGATGAGGGTGGTTGTATTCCTGCGAGTGAGTGAGTTTACCAGAAAGGACGGAATCGCTGCGATGGCAGCGGGAGGTGGCGGTGCGCGAGCGATATTTCTTTTTGCGAGCACTAATATGGCTACGGTAACCGCTTCACATCAGGCGGGCCGACTGCTTGTCGGCCACCTGACGAAGTATGAAAAAAAACTAATAAAGTTATTCTGTTGATACTTACCACTATATCAACGTTTGGTAGTTCGTCGCCGCCAGGGCGATCGCTCTGCAAAAAAAAAAGAAAAGATTAATAAATAAAGTTGAAAATACCGGACCGGAAAGTGACGAACGCCATCCCCAACAATACAGTGTTATATCACAGTATAAGTAATAGTACTACATACAGTATGGACACTCCTTGCAGCTCTCTCGTGTCCACCTCACCTCCCCTCTGAGACGAATCTGGAACAGTTTGTATGACGCCGCACGCACACACGCTCATTCTCGCTCTGTACAGACGTCATTATTTATGTAATAGTGAACGACGCGTCATTTGTATGGAGTGGCCGGGGTGTGGTTATATTAATATTGTTTAGTCGATTTGTAAAGTCACAAAAATACATCTCATTATAACTTTTCTCGTTCAAAATAAATCATTTTCTCACTTCTGACAACCCTAAGGCGAGTAACAACAGTACGAGGCGGGATTAGTGAGTATATTAGTAGCCGCCCTGACGCACGTCCCCGCGGCCGCCTGTCTACTCACCAGCAGCCGGAGCCTGTGCCCGCCGGCCACGAGCCGGTGCGCGGCGCGCGCGGCCCTGAAGGCGGCGGCCAGCCTGCGCGTCAGCCTGCGCGCGCCGGCCGCCCTGACGCACGTCCCCGCGGCCGCCTGTCTACTCACCAGCAGCCGGAGCCTGTGCCCGCCGGCCACGAGCCGGTGCGCGGCGCGCGCGGCCCTGAAGGCGGCGGCCAGCCTGCGCGTCAGCCTGCGCGCGCCGGCCGCCCTGACGCACGTCCCCGCGGCCGCCTGTCTACTCACCAGCAGCCGGAGCCTGTGCCCGCCGGCCACGAGCCGGTGCGCGGCGCGCGCGGCCCTGAAGGCGGCGGCCAGCCTGCGCGTCAGCCTGCGCGCGCCGGCCGCCCTGACGCACGTCCCCGCGGCCGCCTGTCTACTCACCAGCAGCCGGAGCCTGTGCCCGCCGGCCACGAGCCGGTGCGCGGCGCGCGCGGCCCTGAAGGCGGCGGCCAGCCTGCGCGTCAGCCTGCGCGCGCCGGCCGCCCTGACGCACGTCCACAGCGGCAGCGCCGGCAGCCGCGCGCCGCCGCCCGTCAGCCCCGCCAGCGCGGCCAGCGCGCCCTCTCTGCTTCCTACCTACATTAGAAAATAAATATTTCTGAACAATTTACACAGCGCCATCTAGTCCCAAATTAAGCGCAAAGCTATGTTATGGGTACTAGACAACTGATAAATGTACTTAAATATTTTTTTTTTGTAAATACATACTTATAAGTATGTATTTACAAAAAAAAATACATACATAGAAAACATAAACATAATTATAAAAAGAAGTATTTTTTTTTCTACATTATTAATATTAGTATCTCTTTTTAACCACGGGTGAAGCCCGGTCATTTGATAGGCGCGCGGGGATCCAACGCTCCAGGATATATCAATGGAACAATATACCCATGAGCAGGTCTCGGCAGGTGTTGAAATTATTACAAAATGTAATGGGCTATGGAGATGAGATCTGGTTGAACTAAATACCGGGCTATTACAGAAGGACGGACGCCTGCCGTAACTGCTTCTATTGCTAGTTATTTGCGGGAGGCGGTGTCTTGCCACTGACTATATGGGCCCCCGAAAGGTCAGGAAATCGGCCGGGGGCAACATCGGTGTGAGTGACTCAAGGGTGTTGAGAGGTGTGCTGCGCTTTCTCTGAAGGTACTAGCGGCGTTATGCCCCTTAAAACTTCCACCCCTAGAGCATATAGCGCTATCGGGTCCGCTCTGGACGGTCAATGAAGGCAAGACAAAGCTGAGTCCTGCGGGCCTTCTTGTGTTTACACTCCGACCGATGGAGAAACGTCGAAGACGAAAGCCCAGACCGACTCTCTGGGGACTCGGATCAGTAGCGTCGTTACTCACCCAACAGCTCGCCACAAGCTGCCCCGCGGGCTTATTATTATTAGACTGTTTATTAATATAAATAATAAATAGTGACGAGCCCGGTGATCGAATGGCCACTTTGACTCCGAGCTCGCGGGTTCGATCCCCGCACAAGGCAAATATTTTGTAATAATATGAGATACTTACAGCATTCACGCCTCTTGAATGGTCATTAGCTGTAATTGGATCTGGTATTTTATAAAATGTCTGTAAAGTAACTAAGGACAATTATTCAAACAAAAGTAAACCTTAATATCTACAGCATTTGGTTGAAATAGGTCTGTGAACAATGTTCTAAAATTATAAAAACTAATTATCAGTATCGTAAAATACATTTCTGTTGCCAGGCTGTATCACATGAGATACAGCCTGGTGACAGACGGTCGGAGGGAGGGATGGACGGACGGACGGACAGCGGATCCTTAGTCAGCGAAATCACAAAACGAGGACGATCTGCGATCTTTACATTATGTTTTATGGTCGATCTAAGTTTAGTGGGAAAGTCTATTTTAAAATGATGACATTATTTAAAAAAATATATTATAATTTTTGTTAGGGCACTAACTACATAAACGCAATATTTAACATAGCTGTCGTACAAATTTCTGATTTAATGCATATGAAATACAAAAGTGTGAGATCACAACGTGGTGGACTTTTGTATGTAGGGTTTTCGGGATATACCTACCTAAATTGTAATTTTCAAGTTATCATATCTGAAGGCCAATTCTCGTAATTTTTCTACGAACGCAGATTGAAAGTTGACCGATTCGAGATTGAATTGTGAATGGATTAAAATTAAATACTTGATTCCATTAATTAATTATTATCAATTCTTGTTGTTGGCAAAGTAACATTCTTAGTTTGTTTAATTTTCACTCATATTTCGATACAATCCCGCTTAAATTTAATTTTGAAGTTACATATTGTGTTACGAGAATACCAAATGTGACATTTGTGAGATCGAGACTGGATCGAAACTGAATTTTGACTATATTGATCAAGGCCAAATGGCGCAACACGATAAACATCGTCTCTGTGTTAAAATATTTTTATAAATTTATAATCAGTTATAACTCCAATGACTAAGAGTTAATATTGTTCACAAGTGCCTAAATAGTCATCAAAAGTGTTATCTACAAAAAATCTCTTAAACTTACAGTGATATAAGTGTTTTAAATCCTAGACTTCAATAGTAGATAAAATCAAATATTACGTGATTGGACAAATATTATTGTGACTGTGTTAAAGCCTATGACTGTATTGACTTTTTACTGGATAATCTGAAAAGTGACTAGTGAAAATAAAAATGAAATCTATAATCAATTCATATCTTCCGTTTTAAATTTGAATTGGACATTGTCAACAAGTAACATATGACTCATCAGCTGATCCGAACAATACACAGTGAGTAGACTAACGTCAAGTCTAAAACGCCGGCGCACGCGTAACTAAAACAGTTCTCCATTAAACCGAAAGATGGCGCTCTGCAACAGATGTAAATCGGACATAAACAAAGATATTTTGACTTGTGTTTCTTGCAAAAATACATACCATGTGGAATGCACTAATGTCTCCTATAAACGATTTGATTTAATGAGTCTAGATAGTAAGAGTAACTGGAAATGTCATCCATGCTGGGAGTTACACAACATGAATAAACAATGTACTTCGCCTTTAACTTCAGTGCCACAATCACATATACCTCGTAAATCTATCGATGGCGTTACTGTAAGGAATAAATTTAAAGTTAACATTCCTACGGAAAATTCCTTCAGCTCATTGTCGGACATAGACGACGACCAGTTACAAAAAAATTGTTCGCTACTATGCGAGAATAAATTAAATAGAAGTTGTCCTGAACTGGTTCAAGAAGACACCGAAAAAGTACACGAAATGGAAAATAGAATTATTGGCTTAGAGAGAAAACTAGAAATAGCGGAAAACGAAATCGCTAATTTATTGTCGGAAAACTCGTTATTGAAAGGAAAAATGCGTAATTATGAATTACAAATAAAAAAACTAACATCTATTTGTACACCAAAATCAATAAACTCGACGCCGAAAAGCTCAACTTGTAAGAAAAAGAGGGAAACGCTTAACAAAACTAGAATAAATTTTAATCAAAAAGAACACCATCATCAGGAAATTGACAAATGCACGCCATCTGTACCAAACGATCAGAAACATATGACTTCGCAGCGTACGATATCGGACAGCGTTGCGGCATCACCACAGCTACCAACAGAGGGCGCTACTTGTGGCAAACAGAAGCAAATATTCTCGAATGGATTATTAACGCCGCAATCTTCCAACAGTATCAAACAAACAGATGATAGAAAAATTTATATCATCGGTGACTATCACATTGCAGGCCTTGCATCCATGCTGGCAAATAGTAGACATGGTACATGGAATGATAAATATTCCACTTCGGCACACATAATGACGGACGCCACCAGCTCTGTAAACATGAACTATTGTCTTGGACTAAAAAATACTTTAAAAAAAGATGATATAGTGGTGTTGAGTATAGGCAGTAACGATAATAATCTTCATATATTACATTATAACTTGTGTGTGTCTTTGCATGCAATGAGTAATGCCACTATTTATCTTTTACCTATTGTAAACAATCCATATTTGAACGAACAAGAATTAAATAGTAAGCTTCAATTATGGACTTCACATATGGATCGTTGTATGTTCATAGACATTAATTACAATTATTTTTTGAGCAAACGACAAATTTTGGAATATTTATGTAATCGAATAAATTGGAACATTGATTTTATAGAATATAAACAGCAATTTTTGACATTTACAAACTTAAAAAAGAAAATTATTCATTTAGATGTTTTAAGGGCGTCTACAAGAGAGCACGAATGTAAAGTAGCAGTAAAAAAAGGTACAATACCCTACTACTTTGCGAAAAAAATATCACCACCACTGACTTCGTGCACTGTGCCGGAGTTGTCGACTTTAGACAGCTCTGATAATCATTGTTTTCGCCGCTAACTCTAATTATAGTGAGATAACAATTTTTAATCAAAACATTGCTGGTATTTGTAATAAATTAGACTTACTTGAGATAGCTCTGAATGAATTATTTGGCATTGGCAGGCGGGTTGATATAATATGTCTTAGTGAAATTTTTGTTAAACATGGCTCGGAGGCGAATATAAAAGTCGATAATTTTAAATTAGTCTCATCTTATTGTCGCGAAAAAAGCCGCGGAGGTACTTGTATTTTGGCCAGAACGCACCTAGATGCAAGACCGTTGAATATTATTTCTGAGTTTATTATTAAATATTCTTTTGAGTGTTGTGGTTTGGAGGTGTATGGCCTGGGTCTAATTGTAATAAATATTTATCGAACACCAGACCACACCAGGTCGCACGTAAATGCTTTTTTGGGTAGTCTTGACAAGCTACTAGATAGAATTACCTCAAAATATAAGAACAAAAAAATTGTATTATGTGGCGACTGGAATATCGACATTTTGAAAAATGACGCAGATGCCAAAGAATTATTACACATCCTACACAATTATGGCCTTGAGGCTCATATCAGGTCTCCGACTAGAGTAAACTCTTGCATTGACCAGATCGCGAGCAATATTAAGTTATCAACTCCGGAAATTCATCAGCTCGGCCTCTCCGATCATGAATCTGCACAAACCTTGACATTTAAACTGAAAAGACAAATTATTTTCTCCACTTGGTTTGAGTACAGGAGAGACTACAGTGACTGCAACGTCCAAAAGTTTCTGCAGTGCATGTCGGCTTTATCCTTCGCCGATATTTTTGCTTGTACTGATTTTACACAAGCGTTCAAAGAATTTTATGACTTGTTGTGTCTATTTCACGGTTTGTGTTTCCCAGTTATCAAAGTAAAGAGAACTAATCGTTGTAACAAAACAAATTGGATCACAGCAGGCATTAAAATATCATGCAGATCGAAACGCTTATTGCATTTGAAATCCAGGAGAGAGGGTGGACTGAGTAAACATGTTACCAAAGCTAAAATTAATAAATATAATCATATTCTTAAAAAATGTATAAACAATGCACGTAAAATAAAAAATAATTACTATATTAAAAACAGTAAAAATAAATGTAAAGCAGCTTGGAATGCTATTTCATCTACTGTTTCCAATAACGTAAACAGTAATGAAATAAGCAAAATAAAAATTGGTACTAATGTATATTGTGATCCTAATGACATTTGCAATAGCCTTAACAATTATTTTATAGATATAAGACGTAACATTGGACTACATAAAAATAAAAATCAAGATATGACATTTAAAAATTATTTGACTAATGAAATCTCACAAACAATATTTTTAAGACCAGTAGATGACATTGAAATATATAAAATTATAATTTCCTTAAAAAACAGTAAAAGTAGCGGTTATGATAATATACCAACTAGGATTCTGAAGCTCTGTGCTCCATACATATGCTGTGTTCTTGCTCATATTGTCAACCTTTCATTTGGTCAGGGAATGTATCCGGAAGAACTAAATGTGGGTATTGTTAAACCACTTTTCAAAAAGGGTGATAAAGAAGACCCAAATAACTTTAGACCAATTACCTTACAACCTACATTATCTAAGGTGTTTGAAAAACCCATTAATACGAGATTAATAGAGTATTTTGATAAGCACAACATCCTGCACCCTAACCAGTATGGCTTTCGCAGGGGAAGCTCAACGACACTCGCGTGCTTTGAACTCGTAAAATTTATCACTGAAAGTATTAACAATAAAACCTCAGTGCCCGTAATGTCTATATTCCTTGATATGAGCAAGGCATTCGACTGTGTCAATCACACTAAACTTTTAGAAAAGTTGCAGCACTATGGCATCCGGGGCAGAGCATACGAATGGATTAAAAGTTATTTAAAGAATCGATTACAATGCACTGAAATAATAACATTAAATAAAGCAAACAGAGTAGTTAGCAAGAATAACTATAGATCTAGTTTCAGAAGCTGTGATACGGGTGTCCCTCAGGGAAGCATTCTAGGACCATTGCTGTTCTTAGTATATATCAATGATCTCCCGAATAGTATCGAACATAAAAGTATACTCTTTGCAGATGATACAACATTATTAGTAAAATGCGACAATATTGATACATACGAAGCAAATATTAATAAAGCACTACAAAATATAATGGTTTGGATGAATGCAAATGACTTGCAAGTTAACATAGGCAAAACAAATTTCATTCAATTTTCATCTTACAACTCAAATCAAATAACATTGAATGTAGAATATAACAACGACAAGGTAGAAAGAGTTAACACTGTAAAATTTCTTGGCATTACAGTTGATGAGCATTTGAATTGGAAGGCTCATGTTGATCAAGTGTGTAATAAGTTGAACCGTTTTGTTTTTGCCTTAAAACGACTCAGGCAAACTATTTCAAAGGAAGCCGCAATTACCGCTTATCATGGTTATGTAGCATCTGTGCTGAGCTATGGTTTAGTTATTTGGGGTAACTCTGTTGAGATGGATAGGGCCTTTAAGGTGCAGAAGAAGTGTATTCGTGCCATCTGCAATGCCTGGGTGGATGACAGCTGTAAACCACTTTTTAGAAAGCTAAATATCCTTCCACTGCCATGTTTATACATAAGAGACATCTGCACATTCGTGGCATCGCATCCAGAATTCTGGCGCAAAAGAAGGGAGGTTATCCAGAGACAAACTCGAGCTATTATCATGAGCAAATTGTATCAACCCACATGCCAGAAAGATATTTATAAGAGAAATGTTTACAATATGTCCATATACCTGTATAATCTGCTTCCCAATGACATGAAACAACTGAATGGTAAAGCTCTTAAGACAACATTGACTGTGTGGCTATTGGAACATTGTTTCTATTCCATAAAAGAGTACATTGACCACTCTAAATCACAAATTAAATAAATTCTAATATAATAATAATGAAAACTTATCTAAATTTTATAAATAATTTTAGTAATGACATGAAATTTGCACCGTAAATGTAATGAATACTATTTTTAATGACTACGATATATTATGACGAATGACAAATGTATACAAATGATTTGCATGCCTGCTATCAGGCGTAATACACGGCACAATGTATATTGATATAAGACCTGTAAAAAAAATGTATTAGCAAATAAATGATTTATTTATTTATTTATTTATTTATATTTTAATGAAGAATGTGCGATGACGTCACACCGTAACCGGCAGCCCGCGTCGTACGGTTACAACTTGTTTTACTTCTAAATCGGAAACTAATTGACATATCGAAGTAATTCTTTCACTAGTATTTTTTATTTTTGACATAGAATATGGAGTGCTAATAATCAAAATTAGTTAACATCCTTCATTACGAGAATTGCCCCTTTGGAGAAGTTTTTATGTTATCGAAGTAATTCTTTCACCTATAATTATAATATTGTGACGTCTTTACAAATAATCGGCGTTGTTTGCATATACATAGACAATTGTAAAGGATACAACAGTTGGCAAACCGGGTACTCCAAACCAGGGTCCGGGCGTCAGGGTCAGGGAGTCAGCCAAATTGAAGGTCTGAAAAAATATTACATACTTATAAGGGGCCATTCATAAATTACGTCAACGTTAAGGGGGAGGGAGGGGGTCGAAAAAGTGTGACATTGTGTGACAAGGGGGTGGGAGGGGTCCTAAATTTCTTGACGTGACATTTCATAATCTACGTGTTAACACGAACTTTGAACTATTAACGAAAAACTCAAAAACATTTCCAACTCTAGGTGTAAATTTGCAAAATATGTGACGTCACACTAGGGAGGGAAGTCTCACAAATGTGACTAGCTGTGACAAGGACGGGCGGAGGGGTCAAAAAATCATGAAATTCGTGTGACATAATTTATGGATGGCCCCAAACTACATAATATGGCATCATATTAAACAACTCTTCTGAATCTTATCCATTGTACAGTCGGTAGAATAGGAAAAGAGAGACAAAGTCACCTCACCTTTTTTTCTATCTTGAATTTTGTTTTTACTTGTGTATTATCATATTGTGTATTTTGTTATTACTTGTGTATTATGTATGTTCATAGTCTCCTAAACTTATTACTGTGTATTACAACATTATTGTGAAGATTCAGCCCTTATTTAGGAAATTTTGACGACCTCGGTGGTCGAATGGCTAACCATGTCCACTTAGCCTCCGGGGTCGGTCGGGGTTCGATCCCCGCACAAGACAAATAATAATAAATAAATATTTCTGGACAACTTACACAGCGCTATCTAGTCCCAAATTAAGCGCAAAGCTTGTGTTATGGGTACTAGACAACTGATAAATGTACTTAAATACATTTTTTTTTGTAAATACATACATATAATATATAGGAAACATCCAGACCAAGACAAACAGACATGTTCATGCACACAAATGTTTGTCTTGTGTCGAGGTCGATACCGCGACCTCGGAGTCAAAGTGGCCATTGCTAACCATTCGACCGCCGAGCTCTTCATATATAATTATCAATTGTTTAATTTAATATGAATCAAGTTTGCATGTCTTATATAGGACGAAATGTATAATAGTCTGCTATTACTATGTATTAGTATTTTGAAGTACTGTACGTGTGACTTGGCCGTGTGGTTTCCGGCTGACTAGAATAGAATCACTCTGTCTCTACCCATGGATGTCGTACAAGGCGTCTAAGGGAAATACATTATAAAACAACGATCGGGCATCCCCAACCCGTCTGGCCAGCGTGGGGAGTGTAGGCCAAATCCTCCTTCTGTCTGTGACGGCCGAGAGAGGGTCGTGGTCTTGTAGTGGAGACTAAAATGACCTGATGATGATGATGTACGCGCGAGTGTCGGTGGGATCTGACCTGGTCCGTGGCCATGGCGGCCGGCAGCGCCAGCGCGTGGCCCCGCAGGTGCAGGTGCAGGCCCCGCGCGGCGCACAGGTCGGCCAGCGCGGCCAGCGGCGCGCCCCAGCCCAGCGGCGGAGCGCCCACCTCGCCCAGCACCAACAAGGGCGTACGGTTAGCTGCTACGTCCTCTTCGCATATCCTTTCCAATGCTTGTAAATCCATGCCTTTACCTGGAATGTACGATAGAATAGAATAGAATACACTTTATTGCACCAATATCACAATACATTTTTTTTTTATACTACGTTGGGTGGCAAACAAGCATACGGCCCGCCCGATGTGAAGCGGTTACCGTAGCCATATAAACGCTCGCAACATTAAATATCGTTCTCGCGCCGCCACCCCCGCTGCCAACGCAGCATCTCCTTCCTTTCTGGTGACCTCACTCACTCGCAGGAACACAACAACCCTCAAGCGAATTGTTTTTTGGCTGCGGTATTCTGTGAGGTGGAGGTACATTCCCCAGTCGGGTAGCTTACAATTATACATACATACAAGAATCTTACAAAATTGGAAGTACAAAAGGCGGTCTTATAGCTTTCGACAAGCTCGGTGGTCGAATGGTTAGCAATGGCCACTTTGACTCCGAGGTCGCGGGTTCGATTCCCGCACGAGACAAACATTTGTGTGCATGAACATATCTGTTTGTCTTGGTCTGGGTATTTTCTATGTATTATAAGTATGTATTTACAAAAAAAAATGTATTTAAGTACATTTATCAGTTGTCTAGTACCCATAACACAAGCTTTGCGCTTAATTTGGGACTAGATGGCGCTGTGTAAATTGTCCAAAAAAAAAAAAAATTTACAAATAAAGCAATCTCTTCCAGACAACCTTTACAAGAGAAACAATAATAAAATTAGGTAGATGGCGCATCATTAAAAGTTACAAAATTTTTCAATCAAATCAAATCAAAAAACAATTTCATGCACACAAATAAATTGTCTTGATCAATCAGTTATGGGGTGTAAGTGGTTCCTTAACATATATGAACCAAAGCCAACTTCACCTGCACGCGGTGTACCCTGCTGACTGACAAACGAAGCTCTGGCGAAAAGAGAGGTAGGGAGCGTAATTGTAAGCTACCCGACTGGGGAATGTACCTCCACCTCACAGAATACCGCAGCAAAATAACAATTCCCTTGAGGGTTGTCGTGTTCCTGCGAGTGAGTGAGGTCACCAGAAAGAAAGGAGATGCTGCGTTCGCAGCGGGGGTGGCGGCGCGCGAACAATATTTTTATTATTGCGAGCGTTAATATGGCTACGGTAACCGCTTCACATCAGGCGGGCCGTATGCTTGTCTGCTACCCGTCGTAGTATAAAAAAAATCAGTTTGTTTACAAATTGGTTTAATCAAGTTTGATTTAAACAATTTGTATATAAACTAATCGCTCAAGACAATTAAATATAATATAAATATTGTCAGACAAATTACACAGCGCCATCTAGTACCAAATTAAGCGAAGCTTGTGTTATGGGTACTAGACAACTGATAAACATACGTAAATACTTTTTTTTTTCTGTAAATGCATACTTATGATACATAGAAAAAACCCAGACTAAGACAAACAGACATGTTCATGCACTCAAATGTTTGTCATATGTGGGAATCGAACCCACTAGCGTTGGTGTCGAAGCCGCGTCATTGACCGCTACGCCACCGAGCTCGTTAATTATTTGTGTGCATTTTACATGTCTGTTTGTCTTGGTCTGGGTACTTATTACTTTTGTAAAATTTTATCTACATGTTCTTACCCGACGGGTGGACAGGTACAGGTTTGACACAGGCTAATGGCAATCCAAGCTGCCTGCACAGATGCTGCACGACACCAAGAGGGCTCGCTACACAACTGTATATACAGGGAAGTCGATTGGTAAATGCTAGGGCTGAAACAAAATATGTTTACAGATTAAAAATTGTGTCCATATTGCTCTCATTAGCAACAAACATAACCTAACACAATTTTTTTTTATACCACTAGGGTGGAAAACAAGCATACGACCCGCCTGATGGAAAGCACTCATCGTAGCCTATGAATGCTTGTGACACCAGAGGCGTCACTCACACGAAAAACGCTATACTGTAGTCTCCTGGGAAAACCATGGCGTTCATTCAGAACCTCACAGCTCAAGGTAAAAAAATCTGTGGAACCGTACAGTACGCGCCCGTTTAGATTCCGACGTGTGAGAATTAAATCCTTGCCTATGGCGAGCGAATTTGCAGGGTGCGTCACGTGCAGGTGAGGTTGACATAGGCTCTAAGGATGTTTTTTGGTTGGAGTATTTGCCCCTTCGGGGCACTATGGAGCCAGGGACTAAGTCCCATGCCCCTTAAAAAACACAAAAAAGATTTTTAAATTTTTTTTTTGTTTTCTGCACGTTTCATAATGTCCCGAAGAGTGCCACTGAGCTGTTTTTTTCATATTAATATGCTTTTTTTTACAATACACTAGCTGACCGCAAATATTGTTTTGCCATATAAAATTAGGGATTGATGGTAGAAGGGTAAAAATGTCAAGTTGTATATTTTTTTCAATACAAAATCATACAATACAATATACTTTATTGCACCAATAATAAAATACAAACAAAAGTACATACAAAATTAGAGTACAAAAGGCAGCCTTATCGCATATATTATCATAATAATAAAAAAAAAAAAAAATAACAATAAAATAAAATAAAAAATCTCAAGACCTATCCGATATGCACACAAAATTTCATAAAAAGCGGTCTAGCCTAGCTGCTTCAGAGGAGTTTGGAAACAAACACAGCGACACGAGATCTTTCACTATACAAACATTTTTGACTTACATGCAAATGAATTTATGTATTTCATATGAAGATAAATTGTCGCAAAACAACAATCTATTTATATGTCCATCTTCTATTTATATATGGCCGTGTGGTTACCGGCAGACTAGAATAGAATCACTCCATCTCTTCCCGTGGTTGTCGTACAAGGCGACTAAGGGAATTACATTATCATCGATCAGGCCTCCCCAACCCATCTGGCCAGCGTGGGGAGAGTAAGCCAAATCCTTCGGCCTCTCCAACCCGTCTGGCCAGCATGGTGGGTGTAGACCAAATCTGTGACGGACGAGAGAGGGTCATGCTCCTGTAGTGGAGACTAAAAATGACCTGATGATGATGATGATGAACAATCTATTTAATTCTATTAGTATATACCTTATATTATGTATAAACCTTACCTCCATCTTCTAAGTACCGAGGGTATCTGTGGTGCAATAGCATCCTTGTAACTCTCACAAGTCCCTCAAGCTGCTCTTGATGGTAATAGGCATTGTAGTCAACCAATCTGTAACAGAAATGGACGCAATTATGTCTAAAGTTGTCAAATATAAGAAGTTCACAAGTTTCAAACTCATCTGAAAAATTTTCACTGTACAAAGTTTTTGCATACTACTCATTTTATCAACACCTCATTCTGCAAATCGATACCTCCAATGAACACTACGCCAACTCAAAACATACACATCCAGATACACACCACTAATATGAGTTATTTAGCAATTTGTATTTGTCGATTTTGTTGTCTGTGTGTCTTTTATAAATAGAATTCAGGTAGCATAATGTTACTGAAGTAATGAATCGATTTAGATAAAAAAAGAAAACTATCGAAATTTTAGTTGACGTAGTGTGCCTTGGAGGTATCGAAATGTTTTGACAAATAGTCATTTCACAAACATCTTGTTTTGCAAATGTTTTGAGACCAGCTGGTACCATTGTACCACAAATAATGTATTTGTGCAAATATTTGCATTCTACACCAACTGCAGTAGATATTATTAATGTGACTATATTATTTTCCTTTTATTATATTAACTATTATTTATGTACTTGTTGTTTAGCATTTGTCAAATAGATTGCAGCATTTAGATACATTCATCTTTTAACAGCTTCCACCCGCGGGTGCGAAAACCTGCGTTAACTTTTTTTTAATAAAAAGTATCCTATGTCCTTTCTAGTACCTTTGAGAATATGTGTACAAAGTTTCATGATGATCATTTGAGTAGTTTCGGCGTGAAGGCGTAACAAATAAACTCCCACTTACATTTATAATATTAGTAGGGATAGGAATTTTGAAGTTTGTTGCCCTAGGTAAAAAATTATACAAAAATGGACAAAAATTGTACCTTTGTACCATATTTGAGTGCAGTTGGTACCTTGTCATGTTTGCTCAAAAACCAAATCATACTGCCAAACTACCTACCTACATAGTAGTTGGTAATGTTATACAAACATCATTGTTATGACAGTGGTAACGTTTGCAAATGTAAAAAGACTTGCTTGGGTCTGCAACTTCGCAGGCACATATTGCAGTATCCCATGGGAATTTTCAAAAATCCTTTGTTAGTGGATACCTATCATAATAGCCATCTGTATGAAATAATTCAACCCAATCCTTCTAGTGGTTTGTTTGCGGTGTAAGTGGTTCATCAACATCTTTGAACGAAAGCCAACTTCACCTGCATGCAGTGCACTCTGCTGACTGACAAACGAAGCTCTGGCGAAAAGAGAGGTAGGGAATGTAATTGTAAGCTACCCGACCGGGGAATGTACCTCCACCTAACAGAATACCGCAGCCAAATAACAATTCCCTTGAGGGTTGTTGTGTTCCTGAGAATCAGTGAGGTCACCAGAAAGGAAGGAAATGTTGCGTTGGCAGCGGGCGTGGCGGCGCGCGACCTATATTTTATGTTGCGAGCATTCATATGGCTACAGTAACCACTTCACATATGGCTACAGTAACCACTTCACATAAGGCTGGCCGTATGCTTGTTTTCCACCCGACATAGTATAAAAAAAAGGTGGATTGAACTGTGAGTTTATAGATCAGTTAGTAACATTTGTTTTTTTATACTACATCTAGGCTGATGTGAAGCGTTTACGATAGTCATATTAACACTTGTAATATTATATATTACTCATGCATTTGCACCCCCACTGCCTGTCAACTGCCAACGCTGCCTTTTATAACTACAGATAATAACAATATAATTATGTACAGTGTGTCGCAGACAGACTAGTTAGTTATGAAGTATCATAGACAAGAGTATGCCTAAGCATAATATAACAATAACACATCCTTACATGTAGTAGGTATATGTTTACTTTATAACTTTGTATACAGTTATAATAGATCATATCAATGCATCATTCTTTGAAGACAAATCTCATACCCAACATACTTATTTTATCTTCTATGGCCTACTAACAGGCCAGATTCTCTAAGCCCATTGCAGGCCTTTTAACCAATGGAAAATTGTTTGGTAATATCAATATGATACCAATAATAAGTAGAATATAACAATACAGTCCCAGCTACATAATACCTACATGTAACAATTTAATCTTATCCATTCAAAGGTAATTATGACTCAAGGAAAAACTGATAACAAATAACCATAAAAATTGGTAATGCAATCAATTTTATACTCTCAAACTATATGTGGCACTTGTATCGCTTACCTAAACATGTGTGCCATCCATCGAGTTGTTTCGCTTGCGATATGAGCGCCAAGACGCGCTGCATGGGATCTTTCCAAGCGTCCAAACAGTGCCGAAATACTGTGCGATAATATAGCCGCACGCGTCACAGCATCTGTCGGCAACAACGGAGGCTCCATGCTGTCACAGTTAGGGTCTGTTTTCAACACCATATCCTCTAAAACCTTCAAAATTTCGTCCATAGCCGTCTCCTCGGGCTCAAAGAAACCGGCGCTAATTTTACGGGATTCTCGCTTTTTTTCTTCTTCTTGCACATCTTGGGCATTGACTCCTGCTTCTAGTCTTCCAACTACTTCGGAAACTTGGAATTCCAGCCCACCAAACGGACGCCGGTCCTGTTGACAAGAGTCGTTTTAGCAATGTTCAAGATTATGTACGAAAAGCATAAAAGTCGACATATATTACCATGTTCGCATGGCCTTCATTCGTAGGGCTAGGTTTGCTGGACTCCACGTCTGAAGCTGGTGTATCTCCCATGCTGCGTGGCTAATTTTTCTCAAATTTTATTTCACCAACATGAAAATCTGTAAACGTCACTTCTACTCAATTACATGTTTTGACACTTATGTATGGCCATAACTTTCAGTATACTATGGCTCCCTTCACAATGGCCCATGATGGGCGATTACAGACAAGCACGATTGTGTAGAGGGCGTAAGGCGTGATTGTCTGTAATCGGCCATCAACGCCGGTAATCGGTAAGTTGTCGGTACATCAAAGTAATGCTGGCCCATGATTGTGTGCGCGTCCACACAATCGCCGATTACTCAGTACGTAGTTGTCTCGGGTACAGTGTAGACGTGTAGATCGTTATAAAGTAGGTAGTACTACTACTGAACTGAACTGCTTAACTGAACATTGGTTAAACGATAGTCAGATGATCTTTCATATTAATAACTACAAAGTTGCTAGCTGTTTCAACAGGAAGTCGACTACTAGAGGCGGTTCATTAATTTTAGTTAAAGATTGCATGTTAGTCAAAGAGCGTGTGGACATTACTCGGCTTTCTGTTGAATGTACTATCGAGATATCTTGTGCCGAGTTAGACAAACATTTAATTATATGTGTATATAGACCCCCAAATAGTGTGTACAAAATATTCGAGGAAGTCATGGAGGATGTATTAAAGTTAGCATTTAAAAGTAATAAGAACCTAATTGTTTGTGGTGATTTCAACATTGATTTGCTTGTTGATAGTACTGTTAAATCAATTTTTTTAAATTTATTTAAATCTTTTAACTTGCATAACTTATTTCTTGAGCCCACGCGAATTACTCCAACCTCCGCTACCTGTCTGGATAATGTCTTCTGTAATTCGGAGTACTTAAATAAATGTATAATTAATGGCTTACCTTCAGATCACTGTGGACAATATGTCGTATTCAATAACGTAGTTGTGGAAAAAACCAAACTTATTTCGTTCAGACCAATTACTGGTAGTAAAATATCAAAATTCAAAAATGTTTTGAAGGATAAGTTGCCACTAATAGTATACACGGAAAATGATCCTAACAAACTATATGGTGATCTTTTTAATGTAATGTCTGAAGAATTTAATAACATATTTGAACAAAAAGTGGTTAAAGTCAGAAACAATATTAAATTTTGTGAATGGGCTACCAAAGGTATTTATAAAAGTCGAAATACACTATATGATTTGTATGCTCAAAAATCGTATAGACGGGATGGCAATTTTACAGAACACGTTAGACAGTATTCCAAAATCTTCAAGAAAGTCTGTAAGGTAGCCAAGTCTAACTACATAAATAATAAAATTAAAAATTCTAGCAACAAGTGTAAAACTGTTTGGAACATTGTCAACAAAGAGACTGGCAAAATAAAAGTTAAAGAAAACGACTACTCTTTGAAATGTAATAATAATATATTAACTTCAAATCAAGATGTTGCTAATGCATTTGGAAACTTTTTTACTAATGTTCCCATTGATACGACTGCCTCTCTCAATTCATCAGCCTCAGAATCCATAAGATTACTTGAGGATAATGTACAGCCCTGTGAGCATGCATTTAAATTTTGTCACATTACCCCAGATGACATTATTCGAACATTCAAACGTTTAAATATTAAGAAATCTGAGGATCTCTGGGGAATGTCCACTCAAATTGTTCTTCCTATTTTTTGATACTGTTGCTGCTCACCTGGCTATAGTTTTTAATGAAAGTATAGAGAGTGGTATTTTCCCAGACTTAATGAAACTTGGCAAACTTATACCTTTATTTAAATCAGGAGATAATCGTGAGCCTGGGAATTACAGACCAATCTCTATTCTGCCAGTATTGAGTAAAGTGTTTGAAAAGATCATGTCAAATCAGCTGCTCGCACATCTTAATAAGTTCCACATTCTACATAAGAAGCAATACGGGTTCACCGCCGGAATGTCCACTACAGACGCAGGAATCGCGCTCGTGAAATACATATTTGAGGCTTGGGAGACGTCTCAGGACGCTATCGGTGTGTTTTGCGACCTCTCCAAAGCATTTGATTGTGTTGATCATCAGACACTGCTGCTCAAATTAAATCATTATGGTATTAAAGAGAAGGCTCTGCAAATGGTAGAATCATACCTTAGTAATAGAACTCAAACGGTGGATGTAAATGGCACAAAATCAAATGCATTTGATGTAAAAATGGGCGTGCCCCAGGGTTCAATTTTGGGTCCTCTCTTATTCTTGGTATACATCAATGATTTGCCTGATTTGGTAGAAAAATTTGCCAACGTAGTACTGTTTGCCGACGATACCTCACTTATTTTTAAAGTTGCTAGGTATAAAGACAAAATTGATGATGTTAATAATGCTCTCTCTGCAATTTTGAACTGGTTTACTACAAATAATCTCCTTCTTAACTCATACAAAACTAAATGTATTAAATTCACGTTACCCAATGTCAGGCAAGTCCATGCTGATGTAGTCATAACCGCTCTTTTGCCCCCCACGTTGAGCCCCCCGCGCCCCCCCCGCGCAAAAACGCGGCGGAACTATGCCCATTTGTTTTTTGTTCCTACCTGCCCGGCGCCGCGGGTGGTCGGGGCCCCATAAAAACGGTCATTGAGACGCAACTTTGTTATTGAGTGCCTACAAGTGGTGTTTTTTACGTTTACTAAGAACAGCACTATACAATGCCGTCTTTTGTTGTTCAACACTCGACTATAGTGTAGAATTACGATGGTCTAAACATTCTCAAGTGGTGTTTCACAGCCCTACTTGTATTAAAAAAAATACCTTATGAACTAAGGCGATAGCGTATAGTTTTTTATTTAAAAATACGCTAGGGAGATAAAACCCGATGTTAATAAACAAAAACCTACACTTACCTAAACAAAATAAGTTTTTAGAGCCCTTGACACCGGCCCGAACATCTGGCGCCGTTAAGACGAGTCTCTTAAACCCCTTTTTTTATTTTTTTTTCCATTGAGTTTATGATTCTTTGGCCTTAATCCGATAGCTAATATGGCGGAGAAACGAAAAAAACATAAACAAATGGGCCTGAATGTATGACAGATGAGTATTGTTCAATCTGCCCAAAACTGAACGCCAAACTGCAAATGTCGACCGTAGGTCGACACGGGCAATTCAAGCGTTTCAAGGTCGTGACGTCACTTGTCGACCGTAGGTCGACACGGGCAATTCAGCGGTTATAGGATAACACCCTAGTTTATGACAATGATACTGTTTTTCTTGGTATTACCATTGATTCAAAGTTGCAATGGGGCCCTCATATAACGAAACTAGCTCGCAGACTCAGTTCCGCAGCTTATGCGGTTAGGAGAATAAGACAGATAGCGGACGAGACAACTGCTAGGCTCGTTTATTTTAGTTATTTCCATAGCATTATGTCATATGGCATATTGCTTTGGGGTAAAGCAGCTGACATTGATAAAATTTTTGTATTACAAAAGAGAGCCATTAGATCAATTTACAATTTGGGTTCTAGGGATTCACTCCGTGAGTTATTTAAGGAGATAAACATCCTCACTGTCGCTTCTCAATATATTTATGTAAATATTATGTACGTCCGTAAAAATATTTCGAATTTTACAAAAGTATGTGATATAACTAATGTCAACTTGCGGAACAAAAACAAATTGGTTATTCCAAAACATAGACTGGGGAAGGTCAATAATTCGTTTGTCGTAAACTGCATCCGCTACTACAATAAGTTGCCGGAATCGGTCCTGATTTTACCCGACACTAAATTCAAACAGCTTATTAAGACCACCTTATGTAAAAAGGCTTACTACAGGACCGACGATTACCTTAATGATAAAAAAATTGGTTGCCTGTTAAGTCGGTATACGGGCGAAAGTTTTACGTGACAACGACTTTGATTGGTAAAATGTTTTCGAGTGGAAGGGACGCATGCCTTTCACTTTTTATGTCTGTCTCTCTCGCTCTTAGGCGGGACGCGTGCCTCTCACTCGCTCTCATTGTAAGCGCATAACGTGAGCGCGTTTCTTGAAGTGTCACCCGGCTAACCAATTTATAAGACGTTGTCACGTCAAAATGTATGGCAAATTCTCGGCACAGGATGTGAAGCACAGGCGTCTTATCTTTACAAGTAGTATTGTGGATATACATATTTAGACTTTATACAATATGTATATACACTCTATACTATGATTTTTTATATTTTTATTTTTTTTACTATTTTATTTTACTTATTTTTTTATTTTTTATTTTCTCTCTTATTTTGGTTGACATACCATTTTTTTTATTGTACATTGACATTCTTTTTATTGTATTATGATAATATTGTATGGCTATTTAAAAAAAAAGACCTATATTGACAGAGTTTCTTTCGGCATTTCTTCTCGTCAATGGTCATTCCGAAATGCTGGTAGATAAAAAAAATACCTAATTGTAAAAGACGTGTCTAAGTGCCCGCGAGGGCCCACAGAATAAAGAATTTTGACTTTGACTTTGACTACTCTGTGGTGTAGATGTCTCGGTAAAAAAATAAAGAGGGACATATTCTTAGTGTTCAGTGCTTATGTATCTAGTTCTTTCTGTCGATCTACAAACACAATATGCTGACGTGGCCGAATGAAGAAACTTTTCATAAAGTCTCCTGTTCACAATGGGACATGATGGCCCATCAAATGATCGTCCATAATCGCCGCCATGATCGGGCAGCTCTCCACACAATCGTGTCTATTCATTTACTGACTGTCTACTGTTATGATAAGACGTCTATCGAAGATGGATATCAAAGTGATCGCGGCTGCGGCAATATTTGTACTTAGCTCCTAAAATCATTTACCTAATATGCGCGAAAACAGAATTATGAATTGTAAACTGCAAGGCTCATTTTGATATAGTTCTATGAACCGAAAAGTTTCTTCATTCGTCCACGTCACCATATTGTGTTTGGGGTGTAAGTGGTTCATCAACATCTTTGAACCAAAGCCAACTTCACCTGCACGCGGTGCACCCTGCTGACTGACAAACGAAGCTCTGGCGAAAAGAGAGGTAGGGAGCGTAACTGTAAGCTACCCGGCTGGGGAATGTACCTCCACCTCACAGAATACCGCAGCCAAATAACAATTCCCTTGAGGGTTGTTGTGTTCCTGCGAGTGAGTGAGGTCACCAGAAAGGAAGGAGATGCTGCACTGGCAGCTGGGGTGGCGGCGCGCGAGCGATATTTTATGTTGCGAGCGTTAATATGGCTACGGTAACCGCTTCACATCAGGCGGGCCGTATGCTTGTCTGCCACCCGTCGTAGTATAAAAAAAAAAAAAAAAAAAAAAAAGATCGACAGAAAGAACTAGATAAGCACAGAACACTAAGAATATTTCCCTCTTTCTATAATTTTTTACCGAGACGTCTACACCACAGAGTACTTTATAACGGCCTACACGTCTAGACTGTACCCGAGACAACTACGTACTGAGTAATCGGCGATTGTGTGGACGCGCACACAATCATCGGCGATGATGACCGATTACTTACAGACAATCACGCCATATCACGCCCTCTACACAATCGTGCTTGTCTGTAATCGCCCATCATGGGCCATTGTGAAGGAGAGCCATTACAAAGTACTCTGTGGCCATAACCATAATGGCTCCACTTCACAATGGGACGTGATGGCCCATCAAATGATCGTCCATAATCGCCGCCATGATCGGGCAGCTCTCCACACAATCGTGTCTATTCATATATTGACTGTCTACTGTTTTGATAAGACGTCTATCGATGATGGATATCAAAGTGATCACGGCTGCGGCAATATTTCTACTTAGCTCTTATAATCATTTACTTAATGTGCGCAGAAACAGAATTGTGAATTGTAAAATCCAATTCTGATTTTGATATAGTTCTTTTTTTTTTTATATACTACGTCGGGTGGCAGACAAGCATACGGCCCATATTAACGCTCGCAACATATAATATCGCTCGCGCGCCGCCACCCCCGCTGCCAACGCAGCTTTTTCTTCCTTTCTGGTGACCTCACTCACTCGCAGGAACACAACAACCCTCAAGGGAATTGTTATTTGACTGCGGTATTCTGTGAGGTGGAGGTACATTCCCCAGTCTGGTAGCTTACAATTACGCTTCCTACCTCTCTTTTGGCCAGAGCTTCGTTTGTCAGTCAGCAGGGTGCACCGCGTGCAGGTGAAGTTGGCTTTGGTTCAAAGATCTTGATGAACCAATTACACCCCAAAATTTTGATATAGTTCTATGAACCGAAAAGGTTTTTCATTCGTTCACGTCACCATATTGTGTTTGTAAATCGACAGAAAGAACTAGATACATAAGTACAGAACACTAATATAAGAATATGTCCCTCTTTATTTTTTTACCGAGACGTCTACACGTCTACACTGTACCCGAGACAACTACGTACTGACTAATCGGCGATGTGTGGACGCGCACACAATCATGGGCCAGCATTCCTTTGATGTACCGACAACTTACCGATTATCGGCGATGACGCCCGATCACAGACAAACACTCACGATCACGCCCTCTACACAATCGTGCTTGTCTGTAGTCGTCCATCATGGGCCATTGTGAAGCGGGGCCATAATGATGCGTTTACATGTTGCCATTCCATTCAACGTGCACAAGCACAGGCACGAGGGTGTAACCGTAACCAAACGTGTAAGGTAGCTAGCTCGCACCAGCGCGGCCGCGCCCGTGTCTGTGATCGTGAATCCCGTGCGTATGATTGGCTCGCTTAGGCCGCTGCCGCCGCCGCCATGTGCCGGCCCCGTTTGCCGAGCTGCATGCAGGACTGCTTGCCGAGCTGCGAGCCACGCGTATATACGTACCCTAAGAAAAAAAATAGCAGTGAGAGGCCGTAATGCAACGTGTTATCATTACTTCTACTGTGGTTTTAACCTAAACTACAATTAAAATTATAATACTAATTAATTAACGTTTCAAGCATATAATATTATCTAATTAGCAAATTAAGCCCAAAACAGTGTTTAGAAATATTGTATTCATAAATACTTTGATATTGCTTTAATAACTGTTTATTTTTTAACCGACTTCAAAAAAAGGAGGTTCTCAATTCGTCGGATCTTTTTTTATTTTTATTTTTTATGTATGCTCCCCGATTACTCGAAGACGCCTGAACTAATTTGGAAAATTCTTTTTTTATTCAAAAGGGTATGGTTCCCAGGTGGTCCCATTGTCAGCATGTCATGATCTGATGATGGGATCCCAGAGAAATCGAGGGCAACCCTCAAATTTTGGGGTGTAAGTTGTTTATCAACATCTTTGAACCAAAGCCAACTTCACCTGCACGTGGTGCACCCTACTGACTGACAAACGAAACTCTGGCGAAAAGAGAGGTAGTAGAGGGGATTGTAAGCTACCCGACTGGGGATTGTACCTCCACCTCACAGAATACCGCAGCCAAATAACAATTCCCTTGAAGGTTGTTGTGTTCCTGCGAGTGAGTGAGGTCACGAAAAAGTCAGGAAAAGAAGGAGATGCTGCGTTGGCAGCGGGGGTGGCGGCGCGAAAGTTATATATTATGTTGCGAGCGTTAAGACGGTTACGGTAACCGCTTCACATTAGGCGGGCCGTATGCTTGTCTGCCACCCGATGTAGTATAAAAAAAAAATTATAGGCACATGTAATGTTTTTATAGCGTATTTTTTTCAAAGCTACACCAGTATTTACGCCTGATCGTAATAATTTTAGGTGACAGAGTTGATGATGGAAAGTCAATGGTTAGGAGTTAAAGGATAATTCTTTCACTACTGTACGTATATTCAGACTGTTAGTTATATTATTAGTAGCTAATCAGGTGTTCTGACGATATTGTTTTAAATAATACCAACTGATCAGTTTGAAGTCGGTGCCGAAGCCAAACAATACTAAAATATTAATATATTTTTGTGTCTTATGTATACACAAGATTACGAACAAATTATAAATTATGAACAAAATCTAATTTGTTGCTCGTACCGACAGTTTTATGTATCCGTTGGCTCGGCACCGACTTCAAACATGTTTACTGCGATTCAAACATTAATCGATCCTGTCATCGTATACTGTCATAGTTATGTGAAGGGTGACAACACTAGATATAAGGAAGAGAGGTTATGTTTTCTGGTGTGCCTCAGTTAGTGTCGGTGTACAGAATAAAACTTAAAGTTAAACAAGTGGTTATTTTATTCACATATCTATCTTAATATGACATGGCGCAGTCTAAAGAACCAACAAAAGAAACGAATTCAATGTCTGCCATGGCATCTCAGCAAAAAACAATTTCGCTAACTCAGCCGCCGCCATTATCATTCGAAGGGGATCTGGCCAAGAATTTTAAAACATGGATCAGGCAAGTAGAAATATACATGCTAGCTAATGAATGTAATGAAAAATCGAGCGCAACAAAAGCCGCAATCTTACTTCACTTGTTGGGTGAAGAAGGCTTGGACAAATTTGATACATTGGATATGTCGTCAAGTGACAAACAGGAATATGATAAAGTAATTGAAGCTTTGAAAGCATACTGTTTACCGAAAACTAACGAGAGCATCAATAGGCATTTGTTTTTTCAAAGAAACCAAAACGAAGGAGAATCGTTTAACGATTATTTGGCCGAATTAAAAAAATTAGCAAACACGTGTCAATTTGCCAATTTGAGAAATAGTTTAATCAAAGACAAGATAATAAGTGGCATTATTGACAATAAATTGAAAGAAAGATTGCTCAGAGAGCCAGAGTTATCGTTAGAAAAGTGTACAGATATGTGTAGGAGTGCGGAGATTGCTACAAGTCATTTGCAACAGTTAGAAAATGAAGAGGTAAAAAGAATAGATAAGATAAATAAAAACAGAAGTCCGTCTACAAGTGGGACATTCAAGTGCAAAAGCTGTGGATTTGAACATCAACCTCGGCACTGTCCGGCATATGGCAAATCATGTAATTATTGTAATAAACTAAATCATTTTGCCTCAGTGTGCAGGCGTAAGTTCTATAAAGCAAAGGATCATAAAATAAAGGAGGTACAGCAACAAGAACAGACTGAAGAGCAAAGTGAAGAGTTCATATTAGGTAGTATTAATATGAGTGACTGGACAGTACAGGTAAATTTTATTAATTATAATACAAAACAAACATTCAAATTAGATACAGGTGCAGGTTGCAATGTGATAAGTAAAAAAACATTAGAAACGCTTGGGATAAAGGATCAATTGAGTAATAGTAACTCCATCTTAAGAAATTATAACAATTCTAAAATAAATTTATTAGGTACAATAAATTTATTGTGTGAAATAAATAATAAAAAAGAAATTTTGAAATTTCATGTAGTGGAATGTAACTCTGCTTCTTTATTAGGGCTACCTACAATTCAAAAATTAGAGTTACTGATGCAGTTATGCCAAATACAAAAAGAAAATATTATAAATAAATATCCTAATTTATTTTCAGGATTAGGAGAGTTAAAAGACTATGTGTATGACTTCAAGTTAATTCCGAATTATACAGGGAAAGTAATTCCTTGTCGACCTGTGCCCATGAAATTGCTAGAAGCTTACAAACATGAGTTGCAAGAGATGGAAGATAAGAAAATAATTAGAAAAATAGAAGAACCCACAGACTTCGTAAATGCAGTAGTAATTGTTAGGAAAAGTGATAAATCTTTGCGTATATGTCTAGATCCACAATATCTTAATTCTTGTCTTTTAAGGGAACATTTTAAGCTTCCTACATTTGAGGAAATATCGGCGAAGATGGCAAATGCAAAAATATTTACCAAACTAGACTGCAGTAAAGCATTTTATCAAATTAAATTAAGTGAATCTAGTTCTAAGCTAACTACATTTCAAACTCCATTCGGGAGGTATTGCTTTCTCAGAATGCCGTATGGTGTGAAGGTAGCGTCAGAAGTTTATCATAAACAGTTTTCTAGATTATTTGAAGGTATTCCCAATGTTGAAATATTTATTGATGACTTAATCATTTGGGCGGAAAATCAACAAAAGCATGATGAGGTGTTAGAGAGGGTCTTAAGAAAAGCATCTGAGAATAACATTACCTTTAATCCAGAAAAATGTATCATAAACACTAATAAATTAAAATTTTTGGGACATTTCTTTACAGACAAAGGGATTTTAATTGATAATGACAAAATAGAAAGTATAATTAAAATGGAAAAGCCAAAAGACATTATGGGAATTCAAAAGTTGTTAGGTGTTGTTACTTATGTGTCAAAATTTATTCCTAGGGTTGCTGAATTGACTGCTCCAATAAGAATATTACTCAAAAAGAATAAAACTTGGGAATGGGGTCCAGACCAAGATAATTGTTTTAAAAAAATTAAAGAGTATTTGATATCTTCGCCAATATTAAAATATTATAACCCTAACTTACCTTGTCTGTTGAGCGTTGATGCCAGCTGTAATGGAGTGGGCGCTGTGCTGTTGCAAAATAATCATCCAGTAGCATATGCATCTAAAGCATTTACAGAAACCCAGAAGGCATGGGCACAGATCGAGAAGGAAATGTATGCCATAGTGTTTGCTTGTGAAAAGTTTCATTTTTACATTATGGGTAGAAACTTTCAAGTAGAAACAGATCATAAACCTTTGATCCCTATTATGAAAAAATCCTTAGCAGAAATACCAATTAGATTGCAAAAAATGAGACTAAGATTACAACACTATGACATATCATTAGCATTTAAGCCCGGTAAATTTTTACATTTAGCAGATTATCTGTCTAGAAATTATTTAAAAAATGAGGTCTCTGACGATGTAGACTTTGACTGTAGCATACTTTTGGTAGATCTGAAGGAAAAAATGAGTGTGAAAAGGTATGAAGAATTCAAAAAAGAAACTGATAATGATGAGGAACTAAAGTTAATAAAAAAATATGTTATGGAAGGATGGCCAGAAAATAAAAAATCCTTACCAGAATGTTTACAGTCATATCATACATTTCACACTGATTTACACCTTATTGATGGCTTATTGTTTAAAAATAATTGTCTAATTGTACCAAAAAAATTACAGAAAGAAATGTTAGCAAGGCTGCATTATAATCATTTAGGTATAGAAAAGACCAAAATTAGAGCAAGAGAAATGTTATTTTGGATAGGCATGTCTAAGCAAATAGATCAAAATGTTAAGAATTGTAACATATGTAAAAAATTTAGCTCAGAAAATTGTAAAGAGCCATTATTACCTCACAAAGTACCAGATAGTGCTTGGCAAAAATTAGGGGTAGACATTTTTCATTTATATTCAAAGAATTACTTACTAGTAGTTGATTATTTTTCAAAATATACTGAGGTAATAGCCCTACAATCTTTAGCCACAGAAACTGTTATAAGAGCTCTAAAGCAATGTTTTTGTACATTTGGTATTCCATTAGAGTTGCACAGTGATGGGGGACCACAATTTAAATCACAGCAGTTTAAAGAGTTTTCAAAATCATGGGTATTTCAACACATTGTTTCATCACCCTATTATCCTAGAAGTAATGGTATGGTAGAAAGGCATATACAGACAATCAAAAGATTGTTGAAAAAGTGTGTTGAGGACAAGAAGGATCCTTATTTAGCAATTTTAGAATTAAGAAATACTGCTGTTTCAAATAAAATTCAGTCACCAAACGAAATAATGTTAGGTCATAAAGTGAGAGGGTTATTACCGGAGTTAATTAAACAAGACAGTCAAACAACTGAAGATGTACGTTTTGAATTGTTAAAGAGACAGCGGAGGCAAAAACAGTACTATGATAGAAATGTTCGACCGTTGAATGAGTTCAAAATGGGTGACAAAGTTTTAATAAAAAATAAAGATAATAATACATATGATAGAATAGCTAAGGTACTAGGACATACAGATAAACCTAGGTCTTATGAATTGTTAACAGAATCAGGAAATATCATAAATAGAAACAGATTTAATTTAAAGAAAGGTTCTAAAGATAGTAGTTTTATTGAAGGAAGAAATGAAGAATTAGAATTTCCAGATATTGTTAAGTCAGAGATAGAATTTCCTGATACTGTCAAAGAGGACAATGTGCCCGATAGTTCTGTACAAGAGAAGAGTGTAAGTGAGGATAGTAGCTTTGGCAATCAAGAACAAAATAGTAATGATTATTGTGTAACGAAAATGTCTAGAAGGGGGAGAAGTATTAAGAGCCCTGCTTACCTAAATGATTATATAACTTAGTGTTATGTTGGAATTAAACAACTAAAACAAATTTGGCTGATTAAAAAAAGAAAGATGTCATAGTTATGTGAAGGGTGACAACACTAGATATAAGGAAGAGAGGTTATGTTTTCTGGTGTGCCTCAGTTAGTGTCGGTGTACAGAATAAAACTTAAAGTTAAACAAGTGGTTATTTTATTCACATATCTATCTTAATATGACATATACTAATTATTCGCTGTGTGTGACAGATTAATTCGCTGCGAGTATACTCACTCGCCGCGATTGGAATTGAGTATGTTCAAATTTACTCGCGGCGATTGCGCAGTCGGAGTGACTATTCGCTGTGTGCAGTGTTGCAAAAGTGAAAATTTTTAAATCGGTAAATTTGCCTGCTAAAAATCGGGAGAAATCGGGAGATTTTTACTCGGAATAAAACAAGAGATAGAAGGCAGATTTATTATGATATGGTACAGTTATTGATTATATTAATGATTTTCATCTTCATACCACTTCTTACTGGCTATTTTTGTGAACATTTCTTCATCAATATTAAAATTAAAGCAACTTTGGTTATTTTCTCCGATACATCTTTTTGTATGCAGAAGACCTATCATGGATTCCGTGGAATGTCTATTGCGTTGTTTGGTTTTCATTAAATTTATGGATGAAAATATTCTTTCCACGTTTGCAGATGAGTGTGGTAAGCTCAAAACTTTGAAAACAAAGGAATAAACATCGTCAAACATTCTTGAGGAAGGGGTATCCCCGCAGCCCGTGCATTGATTTGGTATTAACAAGTTACATAATGTTGCAGTAAAGGGGAATCCCCGTGCATCGATTTAGTTTTACCATGTTAACTTTGGTGTTGCCCTGTATAGAATAATATTTTTAATTGCCACTCTAGTGAAAAAATCAGAAATAGGGAGATGGGGTCACTAAATCGGGTTATCAGGAGAGAAGAAATCAGAAATCGGGAGATAGGGTCACTAAATCGGGTTATCGGGAGAGCATAGTCGAAATCGGTAGATCTCCCGATAAATCGGGAACTTTTGCAACACTGGCTGTGTGTGACAGGGTATTCGCTGCGACTAGCCATTCGCGCGCCGCTCTCAACTGGACTGGACACATTCGTGCTACAGGTCGATTCATCGCTTTTTCGAAGTTTTTAATTATGAGTGAACAAAAAAAGCATTCCCTAAAGTGGGGAAATATAGAAATTATTCGTTTCTTGGCTGCATTTAGGAAATATGAAGAGCTGTGGGATACTAATAACAGCAATTTTTTTAAAAAGAATGCAAAGGAATACGCCTTCATAAAGTTGTACAACGGCTTAATTGAGTTGGGATTTGAAATAGAAACGAGCAGACGACATTTTGTATTTGCGCACCAACAGACTGTCGAAAATCTCGTGTAGAACTCGCTGTGTGACAGGCAGGCAGCGAATAGTCGCTGTGATTAGCACTCGCGGCGATTGCACTCGCAGCGACTATTCGCTGTGTCTGACCGAAGCTATCGTTCATGGGAAATAGAATCATCTTTGGAAGATAACAAAATATGGTTCTTCCATCAAAATCGTGTCAAAAAAAAAAAAATACTGACAGCTGGTTAACAGTGCTGACATTGACAGATTTGCTAAAAAGTGTGTGAAGTGAGTGACGTTTTGTTGAATTTCGGCTGAAGTTTCAGCCAAATTCATAAATTGGTGAAAATTTATTAATTTTTAATTAATAATGTCTCTTGCAAAAATATTTTCTGTGTCAACACGAGGTACTGCAACTTTTAAAATATTTATTTACTGTAGCAATTTAATGGTATATCACTACGTCCTATTACGCAACTGTTGTTTATAACCTATAATGCGTATTTACCAACTGATTTCATATAAAATTAAGAAGTTTATTTTTAGTAATTTTTCCTAGAGTCTATTGTACGATTGGGGTTAAATAATACGCTTTTTTTTTTAAATTTATTGCGCACTTTCACGATTTGCGTTGTTGAAATTTTCAATTGTTTGCATAGTGGTGTTTGAGTGTTTTTATTTTATATTGATATTACTTAACATAGCGACATTCTAGATGTGTACTTTACTGAAAGGTAAATTTCTGTAATATTCGATACCCGTACAAAATATTAGTTTTCTCATAGTAGTCTTGTCAGATGAGAATTAAGTACGCCTGATGTGAAGCTGTTACCGTAGCTTTACAACAAAAAGTAGCTATTGCTCTCGTGCTACCATTTTCGTTGCCATTGCAGCAATTATTTTTTGAAGACTATATAAACATTATAACAAAAATAATGCATTTGAGCTAATCAATCGGTTTACTGCACGTTTATAAAAATAAGTTTATACTCAATATTCATACAAACTATTCTATAGATTTATTCTATTTATTTAATCTGTATTGCTGAACATGTATTTTTTATTATTCATGAATATCCTTATGAAATATAAAATAATTTCTCCTGTGCTATGTATCCCTACTGACAATCCCAGCCGGTAGAGATACTTGGAATATTTTTTCCAATTATCCCTACCAGTTGGGATATATCGACTTTTCTACTCCATATATCCCTACTGATGTGCACTGATAGGGATAAATTTTCTAAGGTATATGTTATATGATTAATTAGGTGTTCCTAATTGTAATTTAGTACTTGGTTGTTTGTTTTGTTACTTTCTTTTGTTTTCTTTTAAATATTTTTTATCTCACAAGTAATTCAGGAACATTAAGTCATAAAGAAACCCTTGAAAACTTATCCCTACAGTGGTAGTGACAAATGGAAAAAAATCAAACTATCCCTACCGGTGAGGAACAGTAGAGATATATGAAGCAGAAGATGTCACATATCTCAACCGGTAGTGATAATTGGAATAAATCTCTAAGTCTCCCTACCAGTTGGGATTTGTCAGTAGGAATATGTACATGGAAAGAGGGAAGAATGGGAAGGACATGCACTCTTTTATTAGTTAAGTAATACAAATATTGAAGTAAAATAATTCTCAAACATTTTTTGGTATAGGTTTATAATGTGTACAAGGAAAATAAGTTTTCAATTCAATTCTTCTTTGTGGAATTCTTGATGTTCTCGCCAATGTCGATGTTCTTATTCCGTTTTCAAAAATAAGGTGAATGAAATAATGAATAATTTGAAAGAATGAATGAATATTGCAATAAATGTGGTATAAAGTTGTAAATAATCATTATTACATTTGTTTTACACATTTAGTCAATATACTGACTTACAACAGAACATTAAAGTTGATACTGTTAATTGTTGGTACTTGGTGGGACATTATTACCATCAGAAACACAAAAACCATCTGTTTACCTTGAAAATGCCATAGCGGCGAAACCGGTCGGTAAAAATAAAAATAAATGTAATTATGTGGAACAGTACAAGTGCTCTATCATAACATTATGATCAGAACAATAATTTAATTTTAAATACATTGCTATTGTGATGAAGCATGCTTTAAAGATCAAAATATATATTTCAGTGCGTGCAACTGGTGTCAATGGTGCTATAGTCCGCTATACAAGTTCAGAAGGCAAGGTGGAGAAAGTCTATCCACCGACCAGCCCCGGATACAAATATGTGAATGCAGAAGATGAGGACATGAGCTTCAAAGGAATGTCAGACCGAGCTGCTCAAACCATGTTCTGGACAGAACTTGCTAGAGGATTTGCTGTCACATTGGCTCACGTTTTTAAGGTATTATCAGCAAAATTTATTGAGCTTATGAAATTGTCCGGTCGTTCGGTCGTTCTGTCTGTCCGTTGCCATGAAACTCAAAATTTAGAAATTCTGACTTCGGATTCGTGTAGAGCATCAAAAAGTAGTAATGTAAAGTGACCTTGGTTTTCGGATATCAATTCGGGATTTCGAAAAAAAAAGAAAAAATAATAAATTTCGCTATGGTGGCGCATGCTGCGCGTCCGATGTTTTTTTATACTTTGATATTTTTTATCAATTTTTTTTTGTGGAATTGTTATTACATATATGCTACATGATAATTATTTGCTTTTAATCTTTTGATCACCACATCAAATTGCGTGTGCTGAACCACAGTATAAATAATACTACATACAGTATGATTATTCCCCGCCGTTCATTTGTATCAACCTCTACCCCCTTCTGAGACAAATCTGGAACAGTTTGTATGACGCCGCACGCACACACGTTCCTTGGCGCTTTGCACAGACGTCACTGTTTGTGTAATAGTTAACGCCGAGACATTTAAATGGAGTATGCAGTCGCTAGTTATTATGTGAGGTTTTTGCTTAATATTTCTCTGCTCTGTGACTATACAAGTCAATACTAAGTAAGTAAGGACCAAAAGTTATCAATTTACAAAATTTGTTGTGTCAAATGACAACTTATTTCAGGAACCTGCTACCATCAACTACCCTTTCGAGAAAGGACCACTTTCGCCAAGGTTTAGAGGGGAGCATGCCCTTCGTCGCTACCCTTCTGGTGAAGAGAGGTGCATCGCTTGCAAACTCTGTGAAGCCATTTGCCCTGCTCAGGTACATTTCCTAGACACTTCTATACAAATGTTACTACATAAATAGATGACAGTTACATACTTAAGTCACAAAATTAATGCTGATAAATGCTGTAATTTTATCATATGCTTGGTGCACTGACGGGCCAATATGCCTGTCAAGAACACCTGTACAAGATGAGGCGTGTTGATAGCCCAGAGTGCAAAATATGCAAAGGGTCTAACAAGATCATGAAACACTTGATGTGTCAATGTGACGCCTTAGCCGGCAAACGAATGGAAATCCTAAGAAAGGCAAACCCGGACCTGGAGGACTACAGGCTCTTTCCATTTAGCCGCATACTGAAGTACATGGAACATGTCTCCATACAGTCAGGGGAGAGTGACTAAAGGATTAGGGAGAACACAAAAGATCCATTGATGGTCGACGTGTCACCAGTGCTGCAGCACTGGGCCCACTCTAGTATAAGATCATATGTAGTCAATAGATATACATTTGAGGAGCTCGATGGCGTCGTTAAGCAACGTCGACCGTAGCCTGTACATGGGTGGGTTTATTTATCTCGAGCTCCGTCATGCTTTGGAGGGCATGTTAAGCCGTAGTTGCTGCCTGTTGTCATTATAGATGACAGTTGTTAAGCCAAGTTTCAGTGGCCTTTACGCAGTTTGAAAACACTGGCCTCTGCCAACCCGCAGTTGAGCAGGGTGGTGGAGTATGCTCTAAACCTCTTCAATTGAGGGGATACCCATATCTCAGCAGTGGGATGAATAACTTTTTTACGCTTGTGATAAAGATTTCATATTATTTAAGGTTCATTTAAGGTTGTCTGGAAGAGATTGCTTAGAGCGATAAGACCGCCTATTGTATTATCTTTTGTTTTATTTTGTGTCTGTATTTTTATTTGGTGCAATAAAGCGTTATTGTATTGTATTGTATTGTAAAGATTTCTACTGAGCCAATTTGATCATTTCATGTTAGTGTTGCCTTATTGTCACCAGTGCTCAAAAATAAAAATTAAAAGTTTGAGCTATTGTATCGTATTTTGTACTGGATTGTTTATTCCTTGTACTGTGATAAGGTTTTATATACTTGACGAGCTCGGTGGCGTAGCGGTCAATGACGCGGCTTCGACACCAACGCTCGTGTGTTCGATTCCCACATAGGACAAACATTTGTGTGCATGAATGTCTGTTTGTCTTGGTCTGGGTGTTTTCTATGTATCATAAGTATGTGTAGGGACACATATTGCCGATGCAGCGTTTTTGCCGCGGCGGTCTGACGCGCGAGCACGACTCAGTAGTCGTCCCCGGAATCTCGTGACAAGTACACACTCGTATTGGTCAAAATCATCGGTCTAATTATAGGTTATAATTATTGGGTAAAATTATTTACTTTGTAACTTTGTAAATCGAAAAGTGTAACAGTTGTGGCAAAATAAAAGAAGTCATTTTCGGAAAGCAACTTTTATTAATTAACAACCCATAGCACCTTGTGATAGTCAGACAGTTTAACTTCAACAGTAACTTTAACAAAGGAATTTCAACATATGTATTTACAAAAAAAAAAAAATTACGTATGTTTATCAGTTGTCTAGTACCCATAACACAAGCTTCGCTTGCTTTGGGGCTAGATGGCGCTGTGTAATTTGTCTGACAATATTTATTTATTTATAATTTTTGCAGGCTATTACAATCGAAGCAGAGGAACGCAAGGACGGGTCACGTCGAACTACACGTTACGATATTGATATGACCAAGTGCATCTACTGTGGATTTTGTCAGGTACGGTACTTTGATAGAATTTACGCGTTTTATTTGGACCAAATCTACAAACGGGCTGCACCTTCTTTTGACGTGATCACGTCTTAAAATTGCTTCTTTAGGGAGGCAATTAAAAAAAAAATAATGGTAACAGAATCGTACAAATAAATCGTACAATACAGTTTGGTGTTACAGCTACATATCTATCATATCCATCCAAAATTCAATCACACCATTGTATAGATGAAGGACCAAAGAATTTATTACACATAGTAAGAGCTATGGACCATCGCGTGCGGGGGAGTGAGAAACGCTGCCATTTTGAGATAATTTTAGTGCATAGAAAGTATTCATGTACAACACACGAACGCGTCCAGGACACAGCCATACCCCATTTTTTTTATTTCTATTCACCAAATCCTCGTTTGATGAAAAATGGGGACTGGAAGGTAGGTAGGAGGGTAGTCGCCATAATCTCAGTTCAAACAGACTGGCCTGGGCAGGACAGCAATTTTCATCACATTTAGAATAGTTATGGATCATTGAATAATTTTACCTTTGACTTCTTTTGATATATGAAAATACTTGAAAGACGACCAAACGTGCTTAGACTAAATCAATGAAGAGCCGACCGACCGCGTAGACAGAGAAAAATATAAACAAATTGTAATATTATTAGGTTAGGGTTGACAGATACAGCCGTATCGTTTCCAGGACATTTCGGAGGGGGTGGCCTTTTATTGTGGTCTTTTATGCGTTTCTTTGACAATGCTTTGGATACCTATGTACTTTTTCATTAATTGAACAGTGTGATAAAGAAAAAAGACATTACTGATTTTACCATAAACAAATTTCAGTTCGAACTGGCAAATCAAAATTATTGTAAACCAGAATGTAGAAAAAGCGCCGAACTCCCGCCGGTGGCGTGTCGTGGCTTGTTTGGCCTCTAGCCTCCGTGATGTCGTGAATTTGTAGAAAGAAACAAAACAGTATTCGAGGATTCCGGCACACTAAACTGTAATTCCTGGACACGGGACAAAACGCAAAATTACGTGATAATTATAAAAATTCCGTCCACGTAGCAACCCTACTGTTATATGACAGCGCTATATAAACTCTCGATATTTTTCTTTGATTTTTTCTTTTCTCTGTCTCATGTTTGCCACGCCAACCAGCGTCTCCAGAACGAGTCTATTATAGTATAAGTCTATGACCGGCTGCCTCGGTTGACGTGCTATTTTGCTTGCGTCCTCTCTCGTTACGCGTGTGCCGCTTAATGCTTATAAAATTTGCGGGATATCAATTTGTTGTTTTTTTTTCCCGCGACGGAACGGAGACGGTATATGCGTTTGGGGTGCTAGGATGTTTGTGCAAATCAATGTTGCCAATTATCTCCAAAACTACGAGTTCGATTTTGATGCGGTTTTCAGTGATGGGTTCGGGTTTCATTGGTGCATGTTCTTAGATAGGTGTTACGGTGACAACTCACCAGGGGACATACTCATACTCATAAATATTTATTTGCTAGAAATGTAGGTACAATAATTAGGTGATGTACAGAACTCGACCCTTATACATTTCGTCTTAAATAAGACATGCAAAAACTTGATAATTATTAAATTAAAACAATTGCAATTATATGTCAAAAAAAAAAAAAAAAAATTACTAAATATTAAATTCATAAAGTCAAGTTGTTAAAATTACATTAAAAATACATTCAATACAAACAATAATAGATTAAGCATTAAATTATAATATTTACGTCAGTTATATAATCATTAACAGAATAGTAACATTTGTCAATCAAAAATAATTTCAATTTATTTCGGAACAGTTGTGTGGGTAATATTTTTAAGTTGTCTGGTAATTTATTATATAATACAGGTCCCATTCCAATTACACTTTTACGTAATAAAGCAGTATTGTGACCACCAACTCTAAATTTATTTATATATTGAGATCGTAATTCAACTGTTCTACTTCTAGATTGTGATATTTTAATAAACAGATGCTGATTAGTTTTTACAAAGGTGCACATTTCAAGAATGTACAGAGATGGTAATGTTAATAATTTGAACAACTTAAACACTGGCTCGCAGCTATCTGTAGTTTTTAATCCACACATAGACCTTAAACATCTCTTTTGAGCTTTGAAAATACTTTCTCTTTCACTTGAGTTACCCCAAAAAATTACGCCATATTTCAATATCGGTGTTACCATGCCATGATAAGCAACTAGTAATGTTTTTGGTTTTACCTTTACGGGACGCTGCAGTAAACATTTGTTTGTGCAAACCCAAAACTACTAGTCTGATTCTGATGCGGTTTTCAATTTTAATATCTATGCTTGCTCTCTAAAAAGTATGAAATAAAAACAAAATTAAAAATTTTGAAAAAACCCACGACGGTTAAAACGTAGTTGAAAAAGGATAAAATAATTTTGACACGCCCGACAAGAATTTATTAATAAAAAAAAACCAAGAAAATCCGTCGGGGTATTGGCAGCCCCAACGGATTTTCTTGGGTTTTTTTTATTAAGTTCTTAGCATAAATTCTTTAAGTCGGGGGTTTCAAAATTATTTTATCCTTTTTAACTGCGTTTTAACCGTCGTGGGTTTTTTCAAAATTTTTAATTTTGTTTTCATGTTTATATGAGAGGAGGGGAAAACGGACATGTGGGTCACCTGATGGAAAGCAATCACCACCGCCCACGGAGATAAGCAACACCAAGGGGCCCCGATCCATTGCCAGCCTATACTCCTTCCTTTCTTTCATTCTGGTGACCTCACTCACAAGCAGGAACACAACATGTCAAGGGTATTGTTATTTGGCTGCGGTATTCTGAGGTGGAGGTACTTCCCCAGTCGGGCAGCTTAAAAACATATGCTATGCCCTACCTCTCTTTTTGCCAGAGCCTCGTTTGTCAGTCAGCAGGGTGCACCACGTGCAGGTGTTGATGAACCACTTACACCCCAAATAATGTGAAACTTCATATTTTAAACAGTTCAAGAAGTTTACTTGCATGGTGTTAATATTATACTTATTTAACAGGAGGCATGCCCAGTAGACGCTATCGTCGAAGGCCCCAACTTCGAATTCTCGACAGAAACTCACGAAGAACTTCTATACAACAAAGAGAAACTGCTCTCGAACGGCGACAAATGGGAAAGCGAGATAGCATCTAATATCAGAGCAGATCACCTTTACCGTTGAACTACAAATATTTATTTTAGTTTAAATTATATTTTGAGACCTATTTTGTGGTATAATTTAAAGTTTTTCAGTCAGGAGTCTTATATTGATAGCTAGTTTTCGACTTCATACGCGCGTTATCAGTTCTGTCCAAAAGTAATTTATATGAACACAAAAAATACATTCCTACGAAATTCTTGGATCAGCAGTTTAGGGTGATTGTACTTAACTTAACCGAAGAATAATACTCTCTAAAATTCATAGAGCCAGTAAAAGTTAATGTAGGGCGTTTGTGTCCTACCAATTGACAGAACCATCCTTTACCAATAGATAAAAAGGTGACAGTGTTGATTTTGATAAAAAAAAAACATGTCTTGAAGCAAGGGCGGATTCAGGGTGTCATGACCCCCATGGGCTGCTGATTCAATTAAGTAACCTCAGGCAAAACTGACCATTAGGGTTTTTCCTTAGCCTGTCAGAAGCTGAGCTGCTGATGAGCCTATGAAAATCCTTAATGAATGGATGATGAGGAGTGAGGCGTTTTTCTTCTCTACGACAGGATCCGTCCTTGTCTTGAAGAGGGAATGAATACTGTTGAGCAGAATCGCCTATGGGTATTTTTTATTTCACCTATTAGATGAAATATGTGTTTTATTATAGCAACTGCTGTTTTATTTTGAATGATCAAATAACATTTACTAGTATTTTGTTCGATGTATCATATAAGATTATGTTTGTTGTAGTATTGTAGTTGAACAAAAAACAAGTAGTTATTTGAAAATAATTTGTCATTTACAGTCAGCAAGAGATAAGTAACCCGGGTCACAGATAATAAATCAAGTTTTCTTAAAACTACATAAGTAGATGATTTAAAACCAATTTTTTTATTGGTAATTTCTAGTACTTAAGTATAATAATACATAATTTATTGTCTTTTTGTCGACTGTATAAATAAATGTATAATTGAATAAAACTTAGAATTTATTCGTAGTACAATAGTAGGGGTTACCACAAGATAGGCCTTAAAACTAGCAACAAATGTTTTTGTGATAAATAAAACGTTATATTCTCAGTTTATATCAGCAGTTTTTATTAAAATGTAATAATAACCTTAACCACATAATTATTATTGAGGTCTTCGATCATCAATATTGAGGTAGATAAAAATTTGATTCAGAATATATTTTAATCTATTTAATACATTCATAAAAACTAAATGCGAGAGATTGCTATGGGACATACGGTCTAAAAATTGAAACATTTTAGAAAATGAAAGTTTAGAAATTACATTTGTGTAACAAAAATATAATAATCTTGTAACAACGGTTTGTTCGGACCAAGCCGTAGTTACAAGATTAGAAGCAAAACAGAAAGGGCATTTGGGAAGAAGTTATTTCTGTTTCGCTTCTACTGGGAGCATATAAAACTTGGGACTCCCATAAGTTTCCATAAGCTAGATGACGGACTCCTGTGGAGTTTGCACCTTAATGCGCGTGCATATTGCGTAATGCACGGCGTGACAGTGAGTTTTTATCAATGATAAGTTTTACCATTCTGGCGCATTTAGACAATCTAATGTAAAGCATGGCAAGATCGTCCACAACACTAGGCAAGTTAGTGCACAGCACTATGAAAATTAGTGCACTCTAACTTACAATGTACTATGCAAAACAGTACATAGCAAGTGAGAGCACACGATATTGCATAGGCTTACAACTTAGTGCATAGTATATTTTGTCAAGTTAAAGCACAGCAAGTTACTGCCCAGTAGGCGGAAAGTTAGCGTACAGCGCTCACTTTCGCTGACATGTTTGAAAATCCATTCTTTTGTGCTAACAAAAAACCTATATACTTTGTGCTTATAAGTAAAAACGGTATAATCAGACTGCCATTTAGAAATGATCGAAAAATTTCTGAGAAAATTTGAAAAATCTGTCTGTAATTGGGATTTTGAGGATACTTATAAACGACAACTAAAAATAATTACTGGTACAAGATATAGCAAGAAAGGCTTTCTTTAATTTACGACTACTCGTACCATCATTGTTCATATCATACATACATTCATTCCCTTTGCAACAATGAACTCTTCCACAAACAAAATTGTATTTTTTAGATAATAACAACACAGTTGTAAAATCTAGTCAATAATATTAAAAAAAAAAATTGGTTGCCTGTAAAGTCGGTATACGGGCGAAAGTTTTACGTGACAACGACTTTGAGTGGTAAAATGTTTTCGAGTTGAAGGGACGCATGCCTTTCACTTTTTATGTCTGTCTCTCTCGCTCTTAGAAGGGACACGCGTCCACGACACGCCTACAATGAGAGCGAGTGAAAGGCACGCGCCTTTCACTCGCTCTCATTGTAAGCGCATAACGTGACCCAGTTTCTTGAAGTGTCACCCGGCTAACCAATTTATAAGACGTTGTCACGTCAAAATATTCGAATTAATTATCAGATAATAAAATTGAGATCTTCATGATAGTAACATTATTTTTATGTATATTGATGTATGGTCCTTAGGCCTCTGCCTCACCGGAACGGCTTGGCGACGTCGACGGCATTGTATATTGAAATGTGGCGAGTTTTTTGAGTGATTTTGCCAAATGTACAAATAGAGTGATCCACATATTGGGCAATATCTGCCTGCAATCACAAGTGACAAATTTTTGGATTACGGTTCTGATTTTTGTCAATTTTTGACTAAATGTACGTTATTGTTACTTGAAAACTAAAAAGGGATCACTCAATCCAGATGCACATTTTTAATTCTACATCAGGTACATAAACAGCCTGTTCTTATCTTGTGTGACATCCTATCAGATTTATTATGGTTTGATACTGAGATATCAAAATGATCTTAAATCTCAAGCTTTACCTACCTAATCATACGTTAACTAAATATCAGTGGCGTAGCTATATCATCTGGGGCCCGTGGCTAAAACATCAGAGGGGCAATTCTCGTAATTAAATATAGTTAAAATTCAGTCTCGATCTCACAAATGTCACATTTGGTATTCTCGTAACACGATATGTAACTTCAAAATTAAATTTAAGCGGGATTATATCGAAATATGAGTGAAAATTAAACAAACTAGGCTTGTTGCCCATGTTACAAAATTATAAAAACTCTCTATCAGTAACGTAAAATACATAAAACTAGAACGATCTGCGATCTTAAAATTTTAATAACTTATGTCCGACGTGTTTTATGTTCGGTCAAAGTTTGGTGGGAAAGTCCATTTTAAAGGTATGAAATAATAAAAAATAAATATTACCATTTTAGAAGCAATAAAAAATACTATAACTTTTGTTACGGCACTGGCTACATAAACGCAATATTTAACATGCTGTCGTACAAATTTCTGATTTAATGCATATAAAATAGCACGGTGTGACGTCATAACGTGGTGGCCTTTTGTATGGAGCGTTTTCGGGATAGTCCAAAATTGTGATCTTCAAGTTATCATATCTCGAGAAGTTTTTATGCAATCGAAGTAATTATTTCACCTATATTTATATTATTGTGACGTCTTAAAGATAACAAATCGAAAAAAAAAGGGATACAAGCCCATTAATTAATTAAATCAAGTATATAATTTTAGTCAATTCACAATTCAATCTCGATTCGGTCAACTTTCAATCTGCGTTCATAGAAAAATTACGAGAATTGGCCTTCAAAGTCAAAGTCAAAATATCTTTATTCCTTGGACTTTATAAAGCACTTAGAATTTATATAGCACTTCAGGGCCCTGTCCGTAAAAAAAAACTTGACGTTGTAGTTTCATTACAATAAATCAATCGCTCAAAAAATAAAATTACCAAGACTATAAGAACTATTTTGTGAATTTTGGTTACCGATTTATTATATTTTTATTTTATTTTTTTATTTATTTGGAAAACATTACAGTATACATAACATGTTTGAAAAACTATATAAATAACAAATAACACAATTTAATATATTTTCTCTTTCTCTCGTTCGTCGTTTTGAGCCTAATTATTATTTTTTTAATGTGGTCTGCCAGAATGTCAGTGAATTTTTTTTTTTTTTGGTGTATGCCCTTTCGGGGCACCTTAGTGGGGGCCCGTGGTATTTCGCCCGCCCTGCCACCCTATAGTTACGCCACTGATTAGTATAAATTCGCTTCATAATTATAAAAGTATGTAGATATGAAACTCATATTGTATAAAAAGTTCAAATACTAAATGTACTTTACGTCAGTTAGTGTGGTTACCACCTAGAATCTTGTATGTATACCTTTCCAGATCTTCTTTAACATAGTCCAGGCTCCTGTTGGCGTCTATAGTCAGCACTTCACATCCTACGTCGGGACAGTTCAGCCAGTTCTCATATGAATCGTGCACCTGGAATGCAAGTATTATTTTATAGTTGAATAAATAAAGGGCTATTTACACAGCGCCTTCTAGCCAAATTAACGCCAAACCCCGTACTATGGGTACTAGACAACTGAGCGTGCCTTATTTCGGCACAGCCCACTCGGGATCTATTAAACTACTTAACATAGCTAAGATATGATTTCCCCCAGAATTAGCCGTCAATTAGTGGAATTCAGACACCAAGTATCAGAATTACTCGACCTCCCGTTAAAAAGTTATAAGTATTTTTTGTGGCAGTGCCGAAATACACTACTACACCACCTAGTGAAAATCTGATTTCACCCAGATGTTGCCTTGAATTTGTCGAAATTTGGGGTGTAAGTGGTTCATCAACATCTTTGAACCAAAGCCAACTTCACCTGCACGCGGTGCACCCTGGACTGACAAACGAAGCTCTGGCGAAAAGAGAGGTAGGGAGCGTAATTGTAAGCTATCCGACTGGGGAATGTACCTCCACCTCACAGAATACCGCAGCCAAATAACGGTTCCCTTGAGGGCTTGTTGGCGCAAAAATAAACACAATTGGCATAAGATCTTAAACACATTTTTATTAATAATATTCTTAATTTTGTCATTATTTTTATCTACTAGCAATTCGGTATTGACCATTGGCGAAGAACAAATGCTTGAAAGAAACTTGCTAATATGGGTCTTTTTTTTAATAATCAGATAATACAGAAATATTCCAAGATCAATGAAAAAAAAAAAATAGTTTTTTACTAAACTAATGGCCTAAGAAAATGGTCAACTCAAATGTCTTTGTACCTCTTGCAAGTACTCCAAGGGTACTTCAGATTCCTCAGCTCGGCCGCGCTTCATCATACGCTCCCAAACCACTTGTGGGCATGTCTTTAAATATACTGAAAACAAAAAAAAACAGTTATACATAAATTCCTCATGCACAATAAGTAGCAGCAGCCCCGGTATCAACACACATTCATCCCACTGCCAGAATATGGCTTTAGGGCGTACTCTGGCACTGCTCGATTGTGGGTTAGCAGAGGCCAGTAATTTCAAGCCACTGACTTTGCTTAACATGAGGAGTTTGAAATAAACTCATACTTGAACAGGCCACAGTCTACGTTGCTAAACTTGCGTGTTTTTTTTATCAAACAAGCCCGCCTAATGGAAATCGCCCGCCTAATGGAAATCAGTTACCGAGCATATGAACACTTGTAACTCCAGTAACTGTAAAATCCTCTTCACGCCCTTTTTGCGGAACCTCATGCTGTAGTCTCCTGAGAAAACCTCCACAGGCTGTTCATTCCACAGCTTGACAGTATGTGATCTACTGGTAGTTTTAATTTTTTTTTATTGACATTAATTTCAATCAACAGTCATGGTTCGGACTGGCACATCCGGCTGATCCCTCGACTCTATTTAGGGATCACAATAGTTTTGGGCTGAAATTAAAGAAACCTTCTGAACTCTATAAACACCTGAGAGTTACAAAAACGAATGTTTTGCAAAAGTCGCAAGACGAATTAGTTAAATCTCTCCCAAAAGACAAAAATACAACAAGACGAAAATGACAGTTACAAAGTGCACGCTATGAATTTAGAAATGCAAAGTGAGTGGTTAACCATAGGCGAGTTTTGCATCCCGTTAGCTTTGAAGTGGCGCACCTTGCTGTATGACTGGTCTCCTGCCATATTAAAATTCTATCTTAATGCCTTTCAAATGACCCTCCCTGACCAGAGTAACTTAGTTAGGTGGGGAAAAGCCTCAGAAAAATGTTGCTATACTTGTGGAGAGGCGATATGTACAGCAAGGCACCTATTGGTGGGATGCAAGGTGCTCCTTGATAGGGGTCATTACTCACATCGCCATGACAGAGTACTTCAAATCATATGTGAAGCCATAAGCCTTTCAATAGCTAGAGCCCAAAAAGGATTAACAACAAACAAAAGACAAATTACCTTTATAAAAGGAGGCTCAACTTCAAACTCCGAGAACAAGCCTTACTCAATCCTGAGTGCAACACCTGACTGGACTATTTTAATGGACACGTATGAAAAGCACTATAAAATCCCAGAGGATGTGGGTGTTTCGACATCCAGACTGTGGACATTTTCCTTTTTTCCAGAGCTACAAAACGCATAGTACTTGTAGAGCTTACCGTACCGTGGGAAACTAACATACCCAAAGACCACGCGATAAAACAAAACAAATATTATGACCTCCTAAACGAATTAACAAAAAGCGGCTAAGTAGTTAATCTATACACTGTAGAAGTAGGAGCGAGAGGTATACCAGCAAAATCTCTCTATAACCTGCTGAAAGACCTTGGCTTGTCCAGAAGTGCAGTAAGTTTTATACTAGAACGAGTATCTAAAGCTGCATTAGCAGGTTCATGCCATTGGCTGGGCAGGGAGAGATACACATGTAGTGAAGATGAGTGTTGATGTACGTCGGAAAGGGGCCCCTTAAACCTACACCCGTGCCACAAGTTTCGGGATCTGCTTGGGTTTCTCTCTCTGCCACACGATGGACCCGGCACCTGCACGGTGAATCCATGGAAGCTAAGAAGTTCGTCTCATTTTCTAATACTACTAAGCCTAAAACCTCCTATTGTTTACCTTGCAACCATGACAGCTACGGCAGACCAGTCCCCTCTGGCAGCACCCGTTTATGAGTTGCGGCGACCCGCCACACGACATCACCACCCATTTGAACACTTTAGTGACCATGACTACCTGGGCTGTTAGGGCAGGGCTCTAGTAGCCTTAAAGTACATTAAAGCACTCAAAATACCATAAATGGTATACATACCTATAAGGTCTAACCCTATGTCTAGATTCTTTTCAATGTTGTTATACCAAGACTTGAGAATTTCATATTCTGCGTCGTGTAGGTACTCCTGTTTTCTAGCATTTTCTACAAAACAGAACCTGCTGTTTTGTACTGATCTGAGAAAAATAAAATATAGGCATAATAAGCTGCATATTGACAAGTATGTATATACAGTATATGAATCAGTGCCTAGATGAATGAGATAGCTGGCTGTTTCCCTGGGTCTTTAGTCGATTCACACCGCGAGCTGTTCGGACCGCGGTGCGAATCGCCCAAGGGTTCATTTTGAATGGGTCCTTTTGCACCGCGGTGCGAATCGCCCAATAACTTTTTGGTCCGGGTCGGGTCGTTTCCCTGATCTTGTAATTTTTAAGGCCCAGCCATATCGACGTAGGACATGGAAGTGGGAGCGTCTACAATGCGCTACTATTTCATACTGCTTGAATTAGCGTCGATATGCAATGCCCCATTCATACAATCTGTCAGCGTCCACCCAGACTGATTCTACCGTTTCGCGTCCCGCGTCACTGACGTATTGGACTGGCCAGGCCTTTATATTTTCCATAAAACTTGGATAAATTGAAGATGCGGGCATTCGATTTAGATGAAGAAAGTTAAATCTGCAGTTGCAGAGCTAAGAAAATACCTCTAGATATTTTTTTTATAAAAGAGGGGGGTAAATGAGAATGTGAGTCATCTGATGGTAAGCAATCACCACAGCCCATGGATATCAGTAACACGAAAGATCACTGATCCTTTTTTGGGAAATATAGGCTCTTTTCTTGAAGACTCCCAAGTTGTATCTGTCCAAGAACACAGTTGAAGGAAGTTGATTCCACAATATCACATCTTTTAGTTGGACAAATGAGTAGACACATTTTATTCTTATGCAAATTTCGCTTTCCTACTAAGTCTTGTCACTTGTCTTTCTCTGGATTCACTTAACCCATGCCAAAGCTGCCTATCTGTCTGGGTTTGGTACTTCAATGTCTAGGCTACGAGGGGAGGTCAATAAGTTCGCGGAATGAGAGAGAAGGAGGTTGAAATTAAACACCAAATTATTTTTCCTTTTCAATATATTCTCCTTTAACCCTAATACATTTTTCGGATCTCTCAAATAGCTTGTTTATACCATCGAAAAAAAATGATTTGTCTTTGGTGTCAAAATAGGCCGAAATTGCCGACTTGACTTCATCATCGTCGTCAAATTTCTTTCCACGCAGCTCTTTCTTCATTTTTGGAAATAAATAATAGTCACTGGGGGCCAAGTCTGGACTGTATGGTGGGTGGTTTAATTGTTCAAAGCCGCATCGGTGAATGGCAGCCGTCGCAACATGGCACGTGTGGACGGGTGCATTGTCGTGCAAAAGGAGCACACCTTTTGACAGTTTTCCTCTTCTTTTTTTCTTAATGGCTTCTTTCAATCTTTCCAGTAAAGAAGCGTAGTACTGTCCCGTTATAGTCGCACCACGTTCTTTATAATCGATCAGTAAAATACCTTCTGTATCCCAAAAGATAGTCGCCATGATCTTTCCGGCCGATTGTGACACTTTAACTTCTTTGGAGGAGGTGTGCCTTTTTTATGCCACTGCATCGACTCTTGCTTCGACTCAGGTTCATAGTGGTGAACCCAGGTTTCATCTCCAGTAACAATCCGGGCCATAACTTCTTCCTTTCTCTCTCCACAGAGCTCCAGAAACTGGTGAGAGCACTCGACACGCTCGCGTTTTTGAAGTGGCGTGAGCATTCTCGGAACCCATCTTGCACTGACTTTAGTCATCCCAAGATGATGATGTAGGATATTTAAAATACTTGATTCGGATACTCCAACCATTGCTGCAAGTTGCTTCTTCTTCAGTCGGGCATCTTCCAATACAAGTTTTTCTACTTTTTCGACGATTTCCGGTGTGGTGGCCTCAATTGGCCGTCCGGAGCGGGGGTCATCTTCAATGGACTCCCTTCCTTGTTTGAAAAGACCATGCCACTTGTAAACCATGGTTTTACCAGGGGCAGAGTCCGCGTAAACCGCTAACAGCTCTTGAAAAATCGTCTGAGCGGATTTTCCTTGCTTGGTAAGAAACTTAATAACGGCACGGTGTTCAATTTTCTCCATACTGGCTGACTTCTTCCCGATTTAGTTGTTTGCAGGTCGATAACTCAAAAGTTAATGACACGATTAGGTTCAAACTTGGTATATATACTCTTAATGAGGTGCTTAACTAGTGCCTACCTGGACGGGTAAATTTATCCCCATCAACCCCTCCATTCCGCGAACTTATTGGCCTCCCCTCGTAAATAGTATGTATGGAGGCATGTATAGTTCTTAATATGTAAGCCGACAATAATAAACAAATAAATATTCCTCAACAAATTATACACTGCCATCTAGTGCCAAACTAAGCAAATATTGTACTATGAGTACTAGATAATTGATATATTGCCGCTTCCGGATACAAAGGTCGTAAAAGCCATTTGCCAAAAAGGCTTCCGGATACAATGGTTGTAAAAGCCATTTTGGCTTTTTGGCAAATGGCTTTTATGACCTTTGTATCCAGAAGCGTCGACATGTACATAAATACATTTTTTTTTTGTAAACAAATACATATAATACATAGCATGCTTGATAACACTTACCGTTCAAACATCTTGACAGTAACATTTGTATTTGATGGTGGGCTAATCTGAATCTTTAGTCTAGTAAGGTGGACATAGTGCTGGAAGGGAAATGTCCATTTGTGGAGATCACTGTACACTAGGCCGAGAAGGTTGTGACCACTGACGTTGCGCCATTCATTTAAGGGTTCCTGTAAAATATTTAATATGTATGAGAAATGATAAAAACATTACACACAAAAAAATGTTATTGCATATTAGCACACACTGGCCACTCAATACATATGTCACATCGTTTATTACTACATAAATAATGGTGTCAGTGTACAACATAAGTGAGCATGTGTGCATGCGGCACCATTCAAACTGTTCCAGATTTGTCTCAGATGGTAGGTGAGGTCGACACGAGAGAGCGGCACGGAGTGGCCATATTGTATGTAGTACTATTACTTATACTGTGGTATTATTGTGTATTCTAATGTGTTTAATTAGGTAAGTAGCTAAATATCTGCAAATGGCATTAACCTGACAGAGCAGACGTCACAAATTTAATGGAGAAACTGAAATTTACAGCTCTTTATGAGACATAATTTGGTAAGCACTAAGGGCACAATGTTTGAAGAATATTTTAACATACTAATGGTTAAAATGCATTAGGTAAACTGACTATTTGTTAAATATAACAAAATAGTGTTTTTCGACCAATAGTTAAATGAACTAGAGTTAGAAACATTAACATTTGGTCAAAAAAATTAACTACATGAGAGAAAAAGTTAATTTTAACCATTAGCCAGTTTGAATTAGAAAACGAGGTTTAGAAACATATTTACAATGAATCAAATATTTAGAACAATTTGGAGGTATCTTTGGAAGAAGCAGACTTTTTTAAAGGTACAGTCAAAATATGCTATAGTAGTCCAAATCGCGCCACCGAGTGAACTTGAAGTCACAAATATTTTGAAAGGATATATTTTTTTATTAAACTCAATTTCATCTGAAGTATCTTAACTGACTACCTAGGTACTCATAATTCATAATTTACCAGAGCCATTACAGCAATAGTTTTTTTTTATCTTAGTAAGGTTATTATCACACATTAGGTCAAATTGTTTAGAACAAATGAAATCACTTCAATGTAGATGCCATGATACTTACAGGATGTTTCTCGACATTGTGAAATTTATCGAAAAATTGAATACATGTCGATTTTCCAGACCCAATGTTACCTTCGATAGAAACTTTGAAAGGTTTTGCTACTTTACGAGCTGCATTGCCAATAGCTTTTATATTGGACATTTTATGCGTTTAATTATAAATAGCTTATATAAGTATTTATTTGTTCAATTTGAGTTCTGAAATATTAAGTACCTACTAAATTTAAGCAAGGCTAAGTGAAATATTTTGCCGCCAATAAAAACAGTGTTGCCACGATCCTCGAATTGAAAAGAAAAAGTTACGTTTTGTAAGTTTTTATTTGCTAAATAATTTCGTAAGATTTTATTCGCAAAAAAAAAAATCTAATAACAGTATTAAGTAACTAAAATAATTTTCCTAGTTAAATTACGTAGCTCCATCTAGTAATCTAGTCTCCAATTAAGCAAAGCTTGTACATTGGATTCCATATAATTGATAAACATATTTAGATACTTTTTTTACATACCTACTTCTATTAAATACCTTTAATACACAAAAACACCCAGACCATGACAAACAGACAGGCTTTGTCAGATTTGTACTATGCAGGGATTGAACCCGCCATGGTAGAAAAACACAGGTATGTTCTTCCCGTACTTAAGTTTGTCTACTTAATTGGTTGCCAAATAAGCTAAATTGCATATAAAATACAGCTCACAGCAAGTTATAATCATGTGACCACATTTGATATTATAGAACATACCTGGTATTTTTCTACAATGGAACCCGCGACCTTGGTGCCATAGTAGTTATTGCTTGCCATTCATCTACCGGGCTCGTACAAAAGTTACATAAAACTTAAAAAACAGGTCAAGTGTGAGTTGGGTTTTGCCCTATTGAAGTGATCTGATATGTATGATCAATTTTTAGGGTTCCGTACTCCAACTGTCTGTCAAGACCCTCAATGACGAGAATGCGTGGAGATATCTAGCTGAAATTTGAACTGTATACTCGGGTCTACGGTCCCATAAAAATTGTAAAAAAATCAAACTGCTAAGTTTACGTAAAAAAAAGATACGGCCGTTTATTCAGCAAAAAACGCATATTTCGACACATTCTCAAGGGAATCGAAACTCATAGGATAGTTCCCGTTGACCTAGAACTATGAAATTTGGCAAGTAATATCGTTATAGATTACAAAGTACAAGAATTCTAAGAATTCTTAGTAAATCTTAAAAAATAGGGTGTCTATATTTTTTATAGGGGTCGAAATTTCTAATTGAAGCTAATAGTTCAAATGGGGTATTATATAAAAGGGCTTGATGTGCACATTGAAAAATATATTTTATTTATTTTTTCCGACGCATTATTTCTTATTTATAATCAAATTTACAATCATCCTACATAAGGAACCCTCGGTGGGCGAACCGACTCGCACATCTTCGGTTTTTTTAAATTCATATTCAGACTATTTTCTTATTTGGAAACAAACAAAAGTAAATAATTAGATTTTCTAGCAAGAAAGAGAAGTAGATACAAAAATACAAACTCATGCTGAATTCATTATTTTTTTTTATCTGACAAAAAATGAACAAAGTGTCTAAAGTATAACATCCTTTATAGTTATTTAAGTTGATTGAAAATGACGAAAATATGTGTTACGCGAGTGCCTCAAAAGTTATGTAAAATGTCAGGATTGTAACTGATCGGCAACACTGAAGAAATGTCAAAATGTCCAAAAATGGAACGTCAACGTCATGTTACTGTCATTACTGGCAATTCTTCTTTCTTTGTTTCGTTTGGCAATCACTATTCAGTCGGAGGTAAATTTTACCATTATTAAGCTAATTTGTATAGTTTCATCATCCTGGCTTCAGGGACATGCCGAAAAATATAATTAGAAATCTACTAGTTCCTCAATAACTCATAACTCAACAGGAATAGCACTACTCTTTTGCACAACATTTTGAAATCAAAGATTTTACAAATTTTATACTCACTTGCACCATAATATATACATAATATCATGGTGCAAGTGAGTATTAGAGTAATTAAAACAAATGTTAACCATTTAACAAAAAACTTTTCAAAAAAAAAATCGCATACCTAATTATTTGTATATTGATTCATAATATATAGTTTAAAATTTTATAATTATATCATATATATATATTGTTAAATGGTTAACATTTGTTTTAATTGTCTTAAAAGTAATAGAAAACGGCATTCATAATTATGATTCATATATACCACGTCACATTTATTAGATTTAGATGATATAAGCATTTGGATACGAAAAATAACAAAACAAAAAATTAATTAAATGAATGAAAGCCATTTGAGAATATTTTGTAAAGTTTTATTGAGTATATAGCTATTAAAATACTACATTAAGGTATACATAAAGAAAACAATTAATATTAACGAGTCTTTTTTGAAAAAAGCTTCGTTTTGTTGGTTTTCGTTTGATTTTTTAATTCATCTCTGTGTATCATCCAGCCAGCAATAGTCCGCCATTATATTAACGTTCCAACGGCCTTGATATCTTCTTTCCATCTCTTTTATGTCCTGATGAAACCGTTCACGTCGTTCTTTACTGTAGTCGCCTAGATTTTTTGGAAAACAATCAACGTGAGACTTCAAAAAATGAATTTTCAGACTCATATTACAGGATAAGTTTTCTTAAGTTTCTATAAGATAAACTGAATGAGCTACAAGTATCGATGCAAATTTATTGCCGATATGCAAAAGGACAGCCTTTAAGCTTCTTTTTGAAGAATCTATGAAGACTCGCCAGTCTTGTGTATGTATTGTATTCGATATTGAATTTTTTTATTAAACCGCCAATATCACAGCAAAATACAATTTCGTAAAAAAAAAAACTAAATTACCGATCTAACGAAGCAAAAAGAATGTGACGTAATACGTTAAAACAAAGTTTATATTTGTTATATACCATACCAACTTCTGCATGTTTGTGATGAATTTATTTAAAAAACTTTTTCATCGCAGACCTGTGTTATGAAAACTTGTTTTCAAAATAATGTGTTATTATGAAAAGCACAACGGCGCTCAACAATTTCCCGACAGAAAGTCTAACTGGCTGTTTATATTTATATAGGTACCTACATTGTTTTAATTCTTGGCAACTAACGTGGACTTGTATAATCAAAAGAATTACTCATGCATTGAGGTTTTCGAAGGAAGCAAATCACCCAAGAAAGCATGACAGTTAATTTAATTTTTCAGGGATCAAAGTCAAATTAAAGTGGATTATAGCAGAAAGATATAAATATAAACGATCAAAGTTACAGGATAGTTATATCTATTATTTCAATAGATATTATTAATTAGAGTTTGGGGATGTTATTTTATTAAATAATAAAAACCAACATGTTATCTTTAAATTGGTAACTTAGAAGAAAATACCAGGCATCTAAAAAGTTATGTTATTGGTGAATTACAATAAGTTTCAATTAAGCACATTTACGTTACATTACATTTACATCACTGTTTTAATTATACAATAATGTATCAGTGTTCGTAGGTGTGCGATACCTATTTAGATACGACTAATTAGTTAGCATAGACTACGATCAATTACGATGACTGCTTACCATAAAGCAGATTGTTTGCTTGTTTGCTACCTTAGTGATATAAAAAAGTTTTATATCTGTAGATTTTTGTACCACTATGTTGGTAAACAGCATACGGCCCGTCTGATGGAAAGCAGTTACCGTAGTCCATGGACGCCTGTAATACCAGGGGCATCACACGCGCGTTGATCACCCTGTATAAACCACTTCATGCCCTTTTTGAAGAACCCCATGCTGTAGTCTCACGGGAAACTTCTTGATAGTACGCGGGAGAAAGCCTGTCTGGAACCGCACAGTACGCAACGATTTATTGCGATTCAACAACTGAATAGAATGCTTATTCATGCCAATGAATAAGCGACTCTATTTCAAATTGTATAGAATCGCTTATTGGTGAATGAATAATCATTGGTATGAATATTAATTGAATCGCAATAAGAGTTGTTGGTAAGGGGGCTGCTCACCATCAGCGGTACGATTGTAGAAGAGAGCCGTGGGCATCATGTCAAACAACTGCTCTGACCACTTCCCATTGTAATGCCGGTAGAATACACAAAGGGACGCAAAATCTCTTCGATTTGTTGTACATATATATCAAAAAATCTCATTTTTAAACGTATCATATAATCGCACAGTTTTGGATAATATCCTTGGTAGGCCCTGTCTTCGCCAGAGCTTCATTTACTAAACCGGCAGGATACCATGACCCAGATCAACTTGTTCAGGGGCCCTACCAGCCTGGCGCAACTCAAGGTAAAAAAACGACTCCGATTCATACGGAAGCGAATTTGGTACAAATTCTGATTGTTTTCGCTCCCATTTCATACATTTAGAATTTACGCTATTTGTATGGCACATTCGTCTCTTAAAACGTAGTGGTTACATTCTCTTTGGGCCCTACCGCCGAGGCTGAAGCCGATTTTTTTGGATTCTAAAAATTGGTCATAGATTAAAGTTATTGACAAACATCTTCAGCTTAGTACCGACTAGAGTGCTCTGGGGTTTCTACCAGCTAAGCTAAACATAATGCATAACAATCTAAGCAGTAGTTTAATTTTCGCATTCAAAAATTACGATGGTAATCGGCTTGAGATTCGGCGGTAGGGCTCCAGGAAAGAATTTTCACTATACGAAAGACGTCAGCAAAATAGCACGACCACTCAATAAATTTCTTTTTCGTTTAGCTAAGTATGGACGTGACGAAAATAATGGGAAATAATTATCTAATTAGCAAAAACACCTTCTCGAAATATGATAACTTGTAAAATCTCAATTTTGGACCGTCCCAAAAACGCTCCTTGGAAGTCAACCTACCTTACCTACCTAGTTTACCTAGTTAGTATTTTTTATGCATTAAATCAGAAATTTGTTCGATAGCTAGATAGTTAAATATTGCGTTTTTGTAGCTAGTGCCGTAGCAAAAGTTAAAGTATATTTTGTTGTTTGTCCAATGGTACTAAAATTATTTTCAATTTCATCCTTTTAATATGAGGAACTCGATGAAGTCGTTGCGCGTGTCACTCTAATCGACCACGCAAGTTCCGTCCGTAGTCTGTCCATGGATGGGTTTATATATCCTTAGTTCCTCCGTGCTTCGGAGGGCGCGTTATCCCATCGGTCCCGGCTATTGTCTTTAGACGACAGTCGTTAAGCCAAGCCAGTGGCCTCTAGGCGGCTTGAAAATATTGGCCTCCGCTAATCCGCAGTTGAGCAGCGTGGTGGAGTATGCTCTAAACCCCGTGGAATGAGGGGAGGCCCTATACCAGCAGTGGGATGAATAAGTGAATAAGGATGACGACGATCCTTTTAAAATCGACTTTCCCGCCAAACTTTGATCGACCGTAAAACAAGTTCGACGGCATCGGATCTACGGTCGATCAAGAACGATCTGGGAACTTTCTTGTAATATCTAAACATTACAATGAAAGTTTGCAGATCGTTCTTGTTTATATATTTCACGATATTGTTAAATAATTTAAACAATTTTGTTTCAATTATCGACATTCCAATTTACAACAAAACATAATAACAATTCTCGCATACAAAATTCCTGCCAATTCCGACTAACATTGGCCAAACGCGGAGTAGCACAATGCAGATGAAACAAACGTGGAAATCATTTCACACGTATTGTCTCGCTCGCACAATGGAATGTCAACAGCCATTCAGCCAAAAACTGCACTGTAGGCATTGTACGAGAATCCTATTTCAGAGCTCGGAGTAAAGATTAAAATAATGGCAAGTTTGATAGAAATTAAAGTGGCGGTTCTGTGCATTTTTATTACAATCTACAGCTTCATTTATTAAGACTATAATAATAATAATAATTCGCCCGCAGTGCAGCTTGTGGCGAGCTGTGGTGAGTTACGATACCACGGGTACCGAATCTCCAGAGAGTCGGCCAGGGCCTTCGTCTCCGGCGTGTCTTCATCGGTCGAAGTAAACACAAGAAGGCCGCCGAAGACTCTCAGCTCTGGCTTGCCTTCATTGGCCGTTGTGAGGAGAACAGGGATTGAAAGCGGTAAAGGTATGGTACTGGTATAAAATTACGATATCGTTTTGATTTAAAGGTAGAGCCAAAACGGTTGAGAATTGTGGTTACGATACCGGTAAAACAAGAAGAATACCTTTATTTTTTTACGGTACCATTATACCTTTATATTACCAGTACCTTAACCAAAACCATTTCGGTACTGAAAAAATGATGCGACACCGACGCGACGTAGGTAGCATTGGCGTGTGATCAAGTACTTACCTACCAATGCGGCCGACATTGTGGAAAGAAAACCTTTATTTTATGATTTAGATACCTAAAAAAATAACGATACCGGAATATTACAATACCGAAATTATTAAGATACCTTTACTTTAAGGTATCGAAATTTAAAACCTTTATTTTATAATTTAGATATCTAAAAAAATAACGATACCGGAATATTACAATACCGAAATTATTAAGATACCTTTACTTTAAGGTATGGAAATTTAAAGGTATGACGTCATACCTTTAACCGATATATCCAAATTTTTTCGGTTATTCAATCCCTGGAGGAGAGTCTTTATAGCTATATGCTCCAAGGGTGGAAGTGTTAAGGGGCATAACGCGTAACTGCGGAGAAAGCGCAGCACACCTCTCGACACCCCTAAGTCAGTCACACCAGTGTTGCCCCCGGCCGATTTCCTGGCATTTCGGGGACCATCTAGTGAGTGGCGAGGCACTGCCTCGAAAACTCTCCAGTTACACTTCAGTAAACTTTCGCTAGGTAAGTAGTCAAAGGCCGGATACAGAAGGCAGCAATTTTAGGGACTGCACGTATTATGCGGAGGTTCCTCAGTCTGTCGTCTTGATCACCCTCGCCTCTGGTATATTTATTTATTTATTTATTTTAACTTTATTGATCACAGAATATGGATAGTAAAGGCAGACTTAATGCTTAGAGTGTTCTCAACCAGTCAACCTTTGGGAAAAGCAGATAATATACACACAATAAATACCTATGAAACCAAAAAATATTAACGATAAATAGACATAATAATATGCAAATTAATAATTATTACACATGCTAAGGCAGAGTGCTGAGCTGCATGCTGGCCGGGCTACGTCGCACGCGTTCAAATGTACCATAACATCATTGTCTAGTAAAAATTGAGTACTTTTTTTTTATTTATTTTTTTTTCTACTACGTCGGGTGGGAGACAAGCATACGGCCCGCCTGATGTGAAGCGGTAAGCGGTTACCGTAGCCATATTAACGCTCGCAAGATAAAATATCGCTCGCGCGCCGCCACCCCCGCTGCCATCGCAGCAACTCCTTCCTTTCTGGTGACCTCACTCACTCGCAGGAACACAACAGCCCTCAAGGGAACCGTTATTTGGCTGCGGTATTCTGTGAGGTGGAGGTACATTCCCCAGTCGGGTAGCTTACAATTACGCTCCCTACCTCTCTTTTCGTCAGAGCTTCGTTTGTTAGTCAGCAGGGTGCACCGCGTGCAGGTGAAGTTGGCTTTGGTTCAAAGATGTTGATGAACCACTTACACCCCAAAACGTACTTAACTCAAAGTTTATAGTTATAACTTGCCCTCAATGTTACGTATCTGGTGCTTGCTAAAATTGGGCACGTGTTTCGGGCGGCTATTGTAGAGGTCTGAGTTTCCGGCTAAATCTAGTTAATAAGTAGCGTGAACAACATTTTATACCACACGGAACCCTGTAAATGTTCGTCCAGAGCCAGCCAAGTATGAAAATCGTAGCACAATAGATCCGCAGCGTCAACGGCGGGAAGTTTGTTGTTGGCCGCGCTGCAGTCACTCGGACAATGCGTTCATTATTACATTATTTAATGAGCACCTTACCCCACTTAGTGCCTTAAATAGAGCAATATTTTTTTTGTTATGAAGCGGGAACAAACGTAATCTATGGGCGACTTCAACCTGTTTATTAACAAGTATTCATCTCATTGTAATAAAATTACATCTCAGAGCGAAAGTTGATCGAATTATTGAAATCAAGTATATATTTTTAGACAAATCATTATTAAATCTCGAGATTTAATGTTAACTTGATTTCAATAAGTCTTATTTATCGCTTCACTCTTGCCAGAGTGGTCGTGGTTATCATGATGAGGAAGCAGACAGGACTGGTCACGACGTCTCGCCACCTCTACCTGCGGTCGTCAATCCGTTACATTCGTGTACCGGGGCGTCCACCGCCACATTCACCTGAGGCCCTACCGCCGAAGCACATTTTGATTCCAAAAATAGGCTTTAGGTTTAAAGAAAATGACAAATATATTCAGCTTAGTCGGTAGAGCTGTAGGGTCTCTACAAATTAAGCTTAACACAATTATCACTACTCTAGGCTGAAGTTTTATTTACGCAATCAAAAAATTCATGGTCCACCGGCTTCAGCTTCCGCGGTAGGGCCTCTGATCGGTCCAACGCATGGGGATATGCCCCGTGGTCTTGTGCCTCAACTGTTTGTGTTTCAATAATTAATTATTATCAATTCTTATTGGTGGCAAAATAATATACGGCCCGGTGGATGTGAAGCGGTTACCGTAGCCATATTAACGTTCGCAATATGAAATACTGCTTTCGCGCCGCCACCTTCGCTGGCATGGCAACAACTCCTTTCTTTCTGGTGACCTCACTCACTCGAAGGAACAGAACAACCATCAAGGGAATTGTTATTTGACTGCCGTATTCTGTGAGGTGGCAGTCGGACTGCTTACAAATACGTTGTACCCTATCTCTCTTAAGATTAAAATTGTGCTACGCCGAATAGGCTTGGAGCAGCAATGAAAACATTGAAAAAACGGGGAAAATAAAATAAAAATAGTAACAATTAATCGCACATTAAAACTTGCTATCAATGGCATACATAAAGTAGAATAATTTTGGCAGACCGATGCGTCCATCTCATGTCGGCGCGTTGGATTGACAATTTAATTTAAAACAGTTAACTGCCGACCGTAACCCGATTCGCAGCGCGCTGTCGCTCACTGACTGACGTGTATTTCTGACTTCAGTGTTATTGACAGTTTCCGTTTTTCGCTTTTTCGTTTCCAATTATTAATTGCTGAGTATACGTGTGTTACCACTAAGAGATAGACATATACCATCGCGAACTTTTTTGTAGACCATTTTAAGGTGAACAATACTGTACTACATTATTTTGATCTATCTCGTTGGGTTCAGCCAGCGTTTGCAATGAAAGAGCAAAAAAATGTGTTTATTTACGACATCACATTAGAAACCTCTAAATTATCAGTGTTTTTCTACTATGCTATGCATATATTATACATATAACCTTTCCAGTTGAATCACTCTATCTATTAAAAAAAACCGCATCATAATCCGTTGCGTAGTTTCAAAGATTTAAGCATACAAAGGGACATAGGGACAGAGAAAGCGACTTTGTTTTATACTATGTAGTGATTTCCCTTAGTCGCCTTGTACGACATCCACTGGAAGAGATAGAGAGATTCTATTCTAGTCTGCCGGAAACCACACGGCCAACAACTAGACGCAAATATTCGGGAATTTTCCATCTATCTGGCGACCTAGGTGCACCATGCACAGGTGTCATTGCTTTTGGTTCTAAGGAAGACGCTAATTCCTGTATAGCTCTAAAAACATAAACTGGTAAAAGAATTTCGTAAAATAAAGTAAATCTTAAAAAAAAAAACTAAAATCTAGCAAGGATTTTTACACCTAGATACCGCAATAATGTGACCACATGATGTGACTATGGATCGGGTGTATTGCCAAATCCAATCGTGTCAACGCGATTTTGTAACACATAACCGCACTCTCCTCAGTTTGTCTTCAAATACCTCGATCTCACTGTCAAGTTGAATACATAAAATTCGCACAAAGTCCAGATACCTAGTAAATTATACTCTTTATTTAGTTAATAGATTCAGGTGTGTTAAGCGGAAGTCAAATTTACGTATTTGGTGTGTAAGTGGTTTATCAACATCTTTGAACCAAAGCCAACTTCACCTGCACGTGGTGCACCCTGCTGACTGACAAACGAAGCTCTGGCGAAAAGAGAGGTAGGAAGCGTAATTGTAAGCTACCCGACTGGGGAATGTACCTCCACCTCACAGAATACCGCAGCCAAATAACAATTCCCTTGAAGGTTGTTGTGTTCCTGCGAGTGAGTGAGGTCACCAGAAAAGAAGGAGATGCTGCGTTGGCAGCGGGGCTGGCGGCGCGCAAGTGATATATTATATTGCGAGCGTTAATACGGTTACGGTAACCGCTTCACATCAGGCTGGCCGTATGCTTGACTGCCACCCGACGTAGTATAAAAAAAACGTATGTCCACACGCGTCTACCCTCCCTCTACGACGAACTTTGAATGAAAACGTAGTCTAGTTTCAATCTCATCACCAATTTGTCTCAGCCACAATACATCTTATTAATTTTATTACAATGCAAGTTTATACTCTCAGGTTTATATTGAAGAAACGGTATCTACTCCCACTTTAAGTTTGAGGCTTTCAGTCCGAGCAGACATCACTAATCCCTGCCAGGTTCCATTATAGCACTAAATTGTCTATTACGAGAATGCTAAGATGAATAGAGGACTATTTCGCGAGCTAGCGTTGCTATTACGAAAGCAAATTACATATTATCATGATGATGAGCGTGCCTCTGACCATATACAGCCTTCTTTATTTTTTACTTACCGCTTCAAAGCACAGAGAAACTGTTGGGAATGTGTTTGTGTATTTTATGACCTATTTTTAACCTCACTCAAACGCTGGATAAGATCCACCAGGGAACTGTTATTTTGCTGCGGTATTCTGTATCGTGAAGGTACTTCTCAAGCCTGGCTGCTCCCAATCAAATGTGCCCGACCTTTTTTTTGATACAGATTGGCATTACCAGCATTATCAGCCTGCTTCTACCCATTCCTGGATATAGTCCTTCACCAATCTGGCTCTGCATCAACCGATATTCATCCCGCTGCTGGAATACGGGCCTCCCGTCAATCGCAAGGGTTTTAGAGCTCTCTACTCGACCACGCTGTTCAACTGCGGGTTGGTGGAGGCCAGTGTTTCCAAGCTACCTAAATGCCACTAACTTGGCTTCATCATTAGGTCATTTTTAGTCACCACTACAGGAGCACGACCCTCTCTCGTCCGTCACAGACAGGAGGATTTGGCCTACACTCCCCACGCTGGCCAGACGGGTTGGGGAGGCCTGATCGATGTTTGATAATGTGTTTCCCTTAGTCGCCTTGTACGACATCCACGGGAAGAGATGGAGTGATACTATTCTAGTCTGCCGGAAACCACACGGGCACTAACTTGGCTTACCGACTGTCATCTAATGACAACAACCCCGGATTTACATCATCATCATCATCAACCTGTATCTATGCACTGCTGGATATAAGCCTTCTCCAATGATTTCCACCAAACACGATCCTCCGCTTTTCGCATCCAGTCGCTTTCTTAAGGTCATCGGACCATCTAGAAGGAGGGCGTCCAACGCTTCGTCGTCCTACGCGCGGCCTTCACTCTAATACCTTCTTCTCCCATTTGCGATCACTTACTCGGCAGATGTGACTTGCTACTTCAGCCTGCTGAATTTACGTGACGTCTGCGTTACGGAGGAGCTTGAGATATATATACATACAATAAATCTGCCACATCATGATGTGATCAATTTTAAGATACGACCACGACATATAAAATTTTCGGTGTCAAAAAATCGACATGAATTGGCTTCAGCTAGGTGTGGTTATATATAAATGGTGACCATTATAATGATCCATTACACTCACGCAAACCTCTTAAGAGATTGCAACACGTATTATAATTTTTTCTCAACAAACAGTTGTAAGAAAATTAAAAGTCACCGAACAAAAGTTTCCTACAGAGCCTTTGTTCCTAATAAGGGTCTGATTAAAATTTTCCATCTAATTATTACGAAGGGAAGTTTAAATTAAAATTTATATTACTGCCCAGGGCGAAATTTGATAGAGAGTAATTGGTGGTAATTGGTTCCCGCATACTTATTTCTTTAGTTTGAAGTTAAACCAATTTTGAAACGGATATTTTTAACTATAACCACATTATAAGTAACTACGTACAGCCCCCTTACCACCATCTCTTATTGCGATTCAATAATTGAATAGATCGCTTATTCATACCAATGAATAAGCGACTCTATTTAATTTGCAATAGAGTCGCTTATATAGTTGGTATGAATAAGCATTCTGTTCAGTTATTGAATCGCAATAAGAGATGGTGGTAAGGGGGCAGTACGGCCTCTCCCTGCCGCTCTCTTATATCGACATCACCTGCCTGTGTCGTATCTGGAACAGTTTGTATGGCGCCGCACGCACACACGCTCATTCACGGTCTGCACAAACGCCATTGTTTATGTAGTAGTAAACGATGCGACATTTGTATGGAGTGGTCGGGGTGTGCTATAATGAAAAGTGCGTTTAGCGAATTTCTAGATTATACCTATTATTATTAGACAGTCAAGTTGTTTATTATTTTAACACCCTTGCAAACTTCTTTACTAATTTCCTACACACATATCTATGCTTTGTTTATGTTTGATGCTTGTTCACGCTTTGACAAGAATTTCTATTGCGTTTTTAGGGTTCCGAACCTCAAAAGGAAAAACGGAACCCTTATAAGATCACTTTGTTGTCCGTCTGTCTGTCTGTCTGTCTGTCTGTCTGTCTGTCTGTCTGTCTGTCTGTCTGTCTGTCTGTCTGTCTGTCAAGAATTTCTATGTCGAGAATGCGTGGAGGTATCAAGCTGAAATTTGAACTGTATACTCAGGTCTACGGTCCCATGAAGTTAAAAAAAAATCAAACTGCTAAGTTTACGTAGAAAAAAGTTACGGCCGTTTATTCAGCAAAAAACGCATATTTCGACACACTCAAGGGTATCAAAACCTATAGGGTACTTCCCGTTGACCTAGAACTATGAAATTTGGCAAGTAACATCGTTATAGACTACAAGTACAGGAATAAATCTCTAAACTATACATTTGTAAATAGATCTTAAAAAATAGGGGGTCTATATTTTTATACGTCTATATTTTTAGACGCGGCGCTAGTGTCGCACGCATAACATCGAGACCGCTATATAAAAATTCGTAAAAATAGTCAGTACTTCTTTTTTCAATTAATTATTTGCCAATTGAAAGAATCAATCCATATATAAGTGCTAGTGAAGTTAGTTGTAAAAATAATTGTCAAACAACAAAGAAATACATGTGAAAATAAAAATCAGTGCCCGGAGCCGATAGTTAATAAAACATCGACATTTTATCTAATACAACAAATATTGTTGTTTTGAGGATTCACAAGCGGAGAACATACGCCATACCATCCAACACACAAATGTAAGTGGACTATATAGAAATTTCGAAATTATATTCTACTTCCAAGCGTTGAAAATTTCAAAAGTAAATATGAACAGCTGATTGGCCGACAGTGTCGACTCGATACATACCTACATAGTTGGCGCAAATAACTATGAACACACTGCGAATTTCTAGAATTTGAAGCTTCACGAGAGTGAAAACAGATGGTGCTATAATAATAATTGATTTTATTTACTTAAATATTATTATTTAAATCCTTATACGGCAAGATGGAAAACTTCTGCTATAAATGTGAAAAGGAAATAACTAAAAGAGATTTTATTAAATGTAATAATTGCCAGAAGTACTACCATTTGGATTGCACAAGTGTGTCAGACAAATTATTTTATCTAATGAAGCCAGAAAATAGGAAAAATATTCAATGTGACGTATGCAAATATAAGCAGGAAACAACCCCAACTTCGTATCAAATAAATATACCAACTGAAAATTCTTTCGAAAGTTTATCCGAAGGCGACAATACACAAACGGATCACGAAGAAAACGATTATATAACATTAAGAGGACAGAAAAAATTAATAGCAGCGTCCTTTTTGTCACTAAATGACACACAGACACAGCAGCATGACAATCGAGTAATAGATGTCGATACAACTTCACAGAGCCTACCAGATATCACCACTGCTTTACTTATGGACGAACTAAAAGAAAAAAATTGGAAATTACAAAATGAATTGAATATTGCCAATAACGAAATTGAAAATTTGAATATGTTAATTAGGGAATTGACGAACAAAACCGAAGAACAAGAAAAGATAATTAAATTGTACAAGGCCGTAAGCGTAGATGACCTTAATATTAGCGTTAGGAAGGGAGGACCACACATCATGTCTACGCCTCTTGGAAAATACAGACAACAAAGAGAAATAATGTCCCGTAAAAAATACCATAAAACAACACCTAACGAGTTTTCAACTGCGGCATCACAAAATGATCAGCCGTTAGGTAGAAACAGAGGCTTCTCATCGACTTCAATGTCCGAGTGCGTACCTACACTACCTACTGTTACTGCCATCTCGCGGCCGGACCCGAATGTACTTCCGAAAATCAAAGTATGTATAATCAGCAGCATCGACCGGAACAAAACGTCTTCAATATTAAGAAACAGTATAAATGAAAGCGAAGTGTGTCACTATCGTATACCAGGAGGTGGCTTACGACAATTATTAAGTGGTTTACAACAAAAATTAAAGGACTATACTCTCAAGGACTATTGTGTAATATTGATCGGTGAGTCAGATTTTAATGTGTCCGTTAATTATGAAAGTTTAGTGCGAAAATTAAGACAGGAACTGTTATCGGTACAATTTACTAACGTAATTCTTTGTTTACCTACTTATAAATATTCTTATAATGCTAATATCTATAATACTAGAATTGAAGCGTTCAATTAGCTAATAGGCATAGATAATCTGGAGTATCAGTTTTGTTATTTGTTAGATTCGAACAAAAATCTTCAATGCTCTTTTCGTATGTTCTCAAGGTACAGTGGTGCCATAAATAACCACGGATTTAAAGTTATTGTTGGTGATTTGTGTCAGATGATGTCTAGAATTTCGCACGAGCCAATGTGTAGTGGTCATTTAGTAGAAGACCCGACCACAGTATCTGTGCAGAATAATTGTTCCTTTCGTTAATAAATATTTCACCATAATGTGTCAAAACATTCAATCTCTCACAAACAAAGTTGACGAATTGAACATATTCTTGTCGGACTTAGACATTGATGTTATTGTGCTTACTGAACATTGGTTATTGCCAAGTAATTTTCATCTTTACTCGTTGGAGGGCTATGATTTACGTGCAAAATATTTACGGCAGAACCATTTACACGGCGGGGTTGCTATTTTTACTCGGGAGTTCATTAAAACTAAAGAACGGGTAGACATACAGTCGTACACAGTCGAATTTGTGGTGGAATTCTGTGCAATTGAGGTTACTGAACATAATTTAATAATTATATCTATTTACCGTTCAGACCGAGAACCGGAAACGTTCTTTACACAAATGCAATCTATGCTAGAATTTATTACAAAAAACACTAAGAATAAAAAGATCATTATTGCGGGCGATATAAATATAGACGTAACACAAGAGTCAAGACAATCGCGTAGATTCACGAACCTCCTCAAATGTTTTGGGTTGCGCTGTTTAATATATACGCCCACACGGGAAACGCAAAATAGCTCTTCTTGCATTGATCAGTTTATTATTAGTGATAATGTCGTTATGAATACGAAAGTTCATAATAATCAACTATCTGATCACAGTACTCTTGTAGGGCAGATCCCACTAAATGGAACCATAAGCAAAAATACTAGTATTAAAACAACTAAAAGAATCTTTAGCCGAAAAAGTATGACCAATTTTCGAACGGCATTAAGTAACATTAATTGGCAACAAATTTTAAGCTTAGATAATAATACAAATCAAAACTATAATATATTTCTCACTCTAATTCAGAATCTATTAGACAAATATATACCGAGAAAACACATTACCTTAAAAAATACAATAAAAACTCAATGGATCAGTAGGGGAATAAAAAAATGTTGCTACCATAAACGAATACTGCGGTATCTTACAACTAAATTCAATAACAACACTTTAAAATTATACGAAAAATCATATAGTAAAATATTGAAAAAACTTATCATAACAGAAAAAAGAAAAGCTTATGTTCAAAGGTTATTGACATCAAAAAATAAATACAGAACGATGTGGAATATTATTAATGAAAAAACTAAACCTGTAAAGAAAATGAGACATCAAAATATATGTTTGAATGATAATAAAAATGAAAAAACTACATGTCCAATAATTATTGCCAATTTATTTAATCAATATTATCTTAGCATCAGTAATAATAAAAACAAACCCGCTCAAAACGTACGTGGTGAGCAAGCGCTGCCTAATTCATTTTATTTGGATACAGTCTCGGAGGCTGAGGTGAGAAAGGCTATCTTAAGTTTGAAGAAAAGCAACACATGCGGACATGATGAAATTCCGGCCACGTTATTGGCTTATTGTGTCGATGAATTCGTACCTCCGTTGACAATATTAATAAATCAGTCGTATGACCAGGGAGAATTCCCAGAAAGCTTAAAATTGACAAAAATAATACCCATTTTTAAAAAAGGAGATAGACTTAGTACTAATAATTATCGTCCAATTGCAATATTACCAGCAAATTCAAAAATATACGAAAAAATAATATGCCAGCGAATTTACACGTTTTTTGAAAAATTTAAAGTATTCAATAGAAATCAACATGGGTTCCGCAGGAACCTTTCGACGATCTCAGCTGTGCTCGATTGCAACCTAGAGATACTAAATTCACTAAACCAAAATAAATGCGTCATAGCAATCTTTATAGATATCTCCAAGGCATATGATCGTGTTATACACGAGATTCTACTAGAAAAGCTGGAATTGCAAGGCATACGCGGACCAGCTAATAAGTGGCTTAAATCATACTTAAATAATAGAAAACAATTTATACAGATTACACATTTAGATGAATATAGAGTGCTAAAACACGTTAATTCCGCAATCGAAACTGTATCGGGATCGATACCACAGGGAAGTGTTCTGGGATGTTTATTGTTTTTATCTTACATAAATGACCTTCCTACTGCGGTACCATACAAAATTGTACAATTTGCAGATGATGCTACCTTTATTATATCTTGTGACTATAATAATTTGCATAACCTACACAGTGAAATAACTTCATCATTACACAAAATAGCGAAACATCTAGAGGGAATAGGTCTTATTATCAATTCGCAAAAAACTAAAATTATGCAGTTCAGACCGTACCAACGACCAGCACTACCCCTAAATATAACGCACGACGGGAAGCTCATCCAAGTAGTGGAATCATTCTCACTTTTAGGTATCACCATGGACTCCACTTTATCATGGAGACCTCACGTGACCGAATTGGTAAGCAAACTTAGTAGCTTTACCTATGCACTGCGCGAAGTACGAAAAACAACAAACGAAGAGTGCGCACTGACAGCTTATCACAGTCATGCCGGAGCCTGGATACGATATGGCATTGCACTCTGGGGCAACTCTTCTGAGGTTCAGTCTGTGTTCGTCTTACAAAAGCGCTGCCTTAGAATAATAACATCGACGCCTCCAAGAGAATCTTGTAGACCATCATTTCTAAAAAAGCATATTCTTACCGTAACCTGTGTATACATTTTTGAGCTGTGTCGACTTGTAAGGAAACGTCCGAATATTTTTGAAAAAATTAGCGCTATGTCTAGGCGTTATGTCTCACGCCGTGGTAATAACCTCCGTCAAGCTACACCGCAGCTTGAATTATTCAAAAATGGGCCGTCCTATATGGCTGTCAAACTGTACAATCACTTACCCGAACACGTCAAAGTCCTCCAAGGCAGTGAATATGAGAATGCTTTAAAAAAATTTCTCCAAGGCAAAGCATATTATAGCGTCAAAGAGTATTTAGAGGATAAATTTTAATTGAAATTGATACTAAATTCAGCTGACATTGTTTTAATTTATTTGACATAGATACAGTACATAAGTACACTAAATAATGAGATTTTGCTGACATTTTTTTTTTTGATTTATTATTATTATTATTGACAATTATTGTAGTTATAACATTTAATCGGACTGACATTTGTTAAGTTATTTAATTTATTTCATTTTTAAAACATACTAATTTTACGATATTATATATTGATTATTTCTAATAGATAATCTTGAAATAGCAATGAATGGTTAGATTGATTAATGCGATTATTGTATGACGAATTAAGTAGTAACAGAATGTATTTCCACTGACTTTAAATAATAGAATATGTAACTACGACAAATTTAAAATCACAAGTGCCTCAATAAGGTGATTTGTAACATTTTTAATTGTCCATCTTCTTTACCACTATGTGCATGTACCCATTGTTATAAATCGTTGTGAATAAATGAATATGAATATGAATATATAGGGTGTCGAAATTTCAAATTGAAACTACTAGTTCAAATGGGGTATCATATGAAAGGGCTTGATGTACACATTGCAAAATATATTTTATTTATTTTTTTAGACGCTTTATTTCTTATTTATAATGAAAAATATCAAATTTAATAATGATACTACGTACTTACGGAACCCTCGGTGGGCGAGTCCGACTCGCACTTGTCCGGTTTTTTTTTGTATAGGTGAGGCTTGTAAAGCGATTACCGTAGCCATAAAGAAATAATTTGAATTGCATCTAAGCCAATGAAAGATCCTTCCAAACATAATGCATGAACAAACTACTAGGATCAATCACTTTAAAATATTATCTTCCAGTAGTATAACATCTAAAATGTTATTATAAACCATTATTACAATGATTTTCAATAAACAATATGTAATAGAATTGAAAAATTTTAACACGTTTCATTCGCAACATAACCCTTACTAAATACATTTCATACCTCCCTTAAACAATCATTTCTAAATACGTACGTGTACGTAAAAATACTGCCAAGTCTTGGAGATAGGAAAGACAATTGTAACTTTGATTTTTTTTATATGTCATCTGTTGGAAAGCAATCACCACCGGCCATGGAGATCAGCAACACCAAGAGATTACCGATCCGTTGCAAGACTTTTAAGGGAAATAAAGACCATTTTTTTATATGAGAGGGTAGCAAACGAGCATGTGGGTCACCTGATGGAAAGCAATCACCACCGCCCATGGAGATCAGCAACACCAAGGGGTCGCCGATCCGTTGCCAGCCTATTCTCCTTCCTTTCTTTGTTTCTGGTGACCTCACTCACTTGCAGGAACACAACAACCCTCAAGGGAATTGTTTTTGGCTGCGGTATTCTGTGAGGTGGAGGTACTTCCCCAGTCGGGCAGCTTAAATATACCTACGCTATGCCCTACCTTTCTTTTCGCTAGGGCCTCGTTTGTCTGTCAGCAGGGCGCACCACGTGCAGGTGAGGTTGGCTTTGGTTTAAAGATGTTGATGAACCCCTTACACCCCAAACCATGTTCTTGAAGGCTCCCGTATCGTTCTATTAAATATATTCTAATAAATATCATCTTCAGATTTTGATAGCATTAATAGTTCTATTAGACAAATTTCATAGTATACAGTTACAGGTGTTAAATAATATTATGTGTTTTTATTACCTCCTTATTTTGCAGTAGAGACATTGCATTAGCAGCGCGCTAAATGAGCTAGCATGATTATGATAGACAATTATGATTTGGCTGCGGTTTTCTGTTACGTGAAGTCACCTCCACAGACGGAGTCCATTTATTATACCTGCCTATTACCTATACCTATATGCCTATACTATTTGGCCAGAGCCTCGTTCGTTATACTTCCGTGTGTACGTGCTTCGGTTTCAAAAATGGCGGTGAGCCACACATTGAAATTAAATATATATTTATGCGTTATATAACAAAATGATGTATTAATTGCTTGAGATGTCGAGACTTGGCCGGTGCACTACCGAAAACGACGGGACGATCATTTATTTATTTACTCCGTCCCACGAACAGAGAGCGTGGAACTGAATAGCGCGAGCAAGATTAAGTTTAAATTATTTCTTGTTTTAGCGAAGTCGGCGACTTTGATTTACGAGACGCGAGAATTTGATTATGACATGTGCTTAATAAGCAAATGTAGAATGGGACGGAATTCTAGCTACGTATTCACATTTTCGTTAAATTTCTGGATATTTGGACAATTTTACACAGCGCCATCTAGTCCCAAATTAAGCACAAAGCTTGAATTATGGGTACTAGACAACTGAAAGATGTAGGTACTTAAAGACATTTTTTTTGTAAACACGTGCATGTAATACATATAAAACACCCAGACCAAGACAAGCAGACATGTTCATGCACACAAATGTTTATCTTGTGCGGGAATCGAACCCACGACCTCGGAGTCAAAGTGGCTATTGCTAACCATTCGACCACCGAGCTCGTCGAAATATTTATTATAAAATTGTCTTAAAATATTTATTTATTTATTATTTCGTCTATAGAAAGCTACATGATCAGCGAGTAACGTCTTATTTTATTGGCCCCGTTCTTCGGAGCTTCGGAGGGCACGTTAAGCCGTCGGTCCTGGTTGTTGTTACTAGATGGCAGTCGTTAAGCCAAGCCTTCGGGCGGTTTGAAAACATTGGCCTCCGCCAACCCGCAGTTCAGCAGCGTGGTGGAGTGTGTTTTAAACCCCTTTCATTGAAGGGAGACCCGTATCCCAACAGTGGGATGATTATAGGTCGATGCCCATTGGCCCCGTGAAAGTCGAGGCGTGTTACTAGTACGAAATATTGTCACTTTATTTATTTACATAAGGCCCATAGCACACGGCGTATTTTATACGCGCAGACGACGGGGCGGCGCGCGTATTAGGACCGCGCGTCTTCGGCGCCGTAGACGCTGATTGTTGCGTTAGCATTGATGATACAAGAGCACGCATGAAGCGCGTATACGCGCGTTTGAAGCGATACAAAGTATCATCAGCATCTATCCAATAGATTCGGTTTTTTTTTTACGTTTTTTTTCTTTTTAAAAGAAGTGCTAAAGCCAGCGTAAGCAGTGTTGTCTCAACCGACGCCATTGTACAACTGAAGAAGATGAGTCTCTGATCAAAACGCAAAAGCTACGACTTACGAGCAACTACAGCGCGTATACGCGCAGTAGAGGCGCGTTTCACATGTGCTTGCTTAGGTTACAAGGTTGCGTTCAAATCTCGTATGAAGCGCGTATACGCGCTTTATCTGCGCGTCGTCTGCGCGTATAAAATACGCCGTGTGCTATGGGCCTAAAGACAACATCTTAAATAAAGAGCGCGACACAATTACCTTATTTAATTAATTACTCGGTCCATAATTACCGACTTCAAACGGTCCTACAAAATCCATGTTGCGTTACTTTGTGTTTGTTTTTTTTTTATACTACCTCGGGTGGCAGATGTTTGTCATCAGTTGGGCCGTATGCTTAGGTATACGGCCCGACTGATACTAAGCGGTTATCATAGCCATATTAACGATCGCAACATGATATATCGCTTGCGCGTCGCTACCACCGCTGCCAACGCAGCATCTTCTTCAATTCTGGTGACCTCACTCACTCGCAGGAACATAACAATTCTAAAGTGAATTGTTATTTAGCTGCGATATTCTGTGAGGTAGAGGTACTTCCCAGACGGACTGCTTACAATTACGCTCCCTACCTCTCTTTCGTTAGTCGGCAGGGTGCACCACGTAGCTCTAGAAATAGCGGTGAGCCACATACACCCCAAATTATTTCTTGCATTCCTTTATTCACTTCTACTCACTCGCAATCTTTTTTCAATCAAATCACTCAACCATCTTCAAGGGTATTATTATTTAGCTTCGGTCGTTTGTAATGTCGAGGTACGCCCCCAGTCGGGCTCAATACTACCTCTTCATACCTCTTTATTTTTCGACAGAGCCTCTTTAGCTAGTTGGTACGTGAAAACGTCACTAGCCCATGCTGCCTAAGCACCTATAAAGCTAGCCTAAGCACATGCTTCAAAAATGCCCGTTAGATTTTTTTAAATAATTATGTTATAGATTTGTTTTTCGCGAGGAAAAATAAAATAGGACCAGCGTGCGTGTTCGCATGAAATTGTATAATCAGTATGAACTATTTCGTTCATCAATGCGTCACCTTAAAGTAGTGAATCCAACTCAACCACGCACTAAACTGCAATGTTTCAAGTATCTTGTAATTATTTTGGAACAGAAATTACACATTCAGAATTCAGGGTAATCTTAATTCGAGTAAACAGTTTATTAATGGACGTACAAGGCCTTCTCAGTGTCAGGTATATCAAAGGGTCGGGAGCAGACCTCGGGCGACAGGACACTACTGGAATGAGTGGAATGTCTACAGGGGAAAGCTAACCGACATAATGGGCGAGGAGGATAAGACAGTCAACAGATACTCGTCAGTCTGTTTTGACGAGAATGTGTGTTTAAAATTGCTTCCGCAGGAAGGCAATTAAAAAAAAAACGAATGATTATTTTTTGAAAAATGGAAAAATTCACCTGCACCCCCTAGGTGGGATTTAAACAACCCACGACCTCTCGATGACCGGTCGAGTGCTCTTCCAACTGAGCTACCAGGAAGGTTTGTGTTGCTGACGAATTTTTGCATCTTATATTTCTACTGTGTGAGTCACAGTGTGGCAACACAATATTTATCTGGCAAGTTGGCCAAGACAACTATTTAAATAATAATAATTTAAAAACGAATGATAACAAAATCGGGGCATACAATTTCGTGTTGCAGCTACAAATCTACCATCTCCATCCAAAATTCAATTACACCACTGGATAGATGAAGGATCAAAGAATTTATTACGCTAAGTAAGGACTATGGAACATTGCGTGCGGAGGAGGGCTAGATGAAGGTCACGAGGAGAGAAGCGGTGCCATTTTGAGATAATTTTAGTGCATATAACGTATTCACGTGCAACACACGGCCGCGTCCATGACACAGCCATACCCCATTTTTTTTAATGTTTATATATTTATTTATTTCAGGCAATCCAATGTACTGAATACAATAATAGAACTACATAATAGGCTTGTATCCCCTTTTTTTTTCGATTTGTTATTTGATGACGTCACAATAATATAAATATAGGTGAAATAATTACTTCGATTGCATAAAAACTTCTCAAGATATGATAACTTGAAGATCACAATTTTGGACTATCCCGAAAACGCTCCATACAAAAGGCCACCACGTTATGACGTCACACCGTGCTATTTTATATGCTTTAAATCAGAAATTTGTACGACAGCTATGTTAAATATTGCGTTTATGTAGCCAGTGCCGTAACAAAAGTTATAGAATTTTTTATTGTTCCTAGAATGGTAATATTTATTTTTTATAATTTCATACCTTTAAAATGGACTTTCCCACCAAACTTTGATCGAACATAAAACACGTCGGACATAAGTTATTAAAATTTTACTAACGCAGATCGTTCTAGTTTTATGTATTTTACGTTACTGATAGAGAGTTTTTATAATGTTGTAACATGGGCAACAAGCCTATTACCTTAGGCTAACATGATGCCCGCGACTTCGTTCGCGTGGAAACTTTTTTCGTTTCCGTGTAAATCCTTCTCATGTCAACTTTAACGGCTCTTGTTTTAAAGATATGGATTGTGTGATCTATCCTATAGGGTTTGTTACATATCCCATCAGAATCATGTATTTTTTCAGGATAATAAGTAACTATGCCATTTACTGACCCTTAAACTAGTACCACTACACAAAAAAAAATATTGTCTGTAAAGTCAGTAAGAACAATAATTTTACGTGATGACGTCATAAGAAAACATCGGCCGATGGAGTGGAAGAGAGATAGATGCGTTACATACAAGCCGAATGCTTAGGTCGATCGTGCCTCCCTATCGTTTGTTCCGCGCTCTCGCTTACACGCTCGGCTTTGGCGGAACGTAACAATGAGTCATGCTTTTTCGTGCGTGCAGTCGGCATTCATGATTTTTTTTGCTGTTTTTATAGATAATGGTACGGAACGCTTCGTGCGCGAGTTCAACTCGCACTTGGCCCGTTTTTTATTTAGAATTGCCTCCCTATGGAAGCAATTTACGTATTTACGTCAAAAAGCATACCTACTGATAGTGTGTACGGGAACTTTGTCCGAATAATTTGTCCATAGATCACATTACAGTAGATTTCGAGGGCAGGTCCTTTGATACATCCGATCTACAGGAGCTTGTCTCTAAATTCACTGCAATGTCCAGGCACGTCCGGCAGGAGTTAATCTGAGACACGATTAATGGAATATATTGATGAGCCATGTCGGATGAGGATCTGTTTGTATGTATATGCTTTATAGGAGCCGCTATTGAACCTATCACTATTAGGTATAATTTATTTTCTTTGTAGGAAAGTGAATGTATATTTTGAAAAATCTGAATATTCGTATAAAGGTACAAATTTTACCAATAGAGAACACAGAGTAAACAACGTGTCATGCAGTGCTATTAGATATGTTTAACAGACTAAAAAAAGTAGGTTATCTGTTTGATCCTACCTATATATGTCTGTTTATATATAAATGTTTATGTTGAAACAAAAAGAACGTCAAATACCTTTATAATGCCGTATAGGCGAAACCGGCCTGGAAAAACAAATTTAGTTCTACCTAGATCCAACAATCACCAGAACCGTAAGAGTTATTATTGTTCTTTTCTGCCTATGCCATCATAGCAATGTTGATTTTATCTTAAATCTCCAGAGAAAGCAAAAGTTTCTCGAAAATCGGTAAAAAATCATAGTATCTGTAAAAACAAATAAATATTTCTGAACAATTTACACAGCGCCATCTAGTCCCAAATTAAGCGCAAAGCTTATACTATGGGTACTACCTAGACAACTGATAAATGTACTTAATTACATTTTTTTTGTAAATACATACATGTAATACATATAAAACATCCAGGCCAAGACAAACAGACATGTTCATTCACACAAATGTTTGTCTTGTGCGGTGATTGAACCCGCGACCTCGGAATCAAAGTAGCCATTACTAGCCATTCGACCAACGGGCTCATCAAATCGTCTCACACCGTCTCCTGTTTATATTTTTATCACACGTCGGTAAGCAAACAAGCTTAACTCCCACCTGAAATGCTAATGAAAACTAGGTATTCTCTTCGCATTTTATTACAGCTCTGGCAGCTTCATATTTCAATTTTTTTAAATAAATCAAGACCTTATAAAATTTTCCGCATTTCGCCTTGGCGTGCATGTAACAAATCCCCGCAAATATCACACATACCGGCAATATATCGCGGGAGCCGTGAGGAACGCGCACAGGCGGGTTCCTTACTGACAGCGGACAATTTCACACGCGTCTGTCGACACACCGATTCATCAAGGTGCTTGGACTTTGATTTCCTTTAAGGGGCCGTCCATTAATCACGTGATGTTTTTTTTTCCATTTTTAACACCCCCCAACCCCTTGGTGATACTTGGTGAGGTTTAGGTCTAAACCCCCCCCCCCCCCCTAAAATCACGTGTATTTTTGTCATGAAGAAAAGGATGCTGCCTTTTTCCTTTATCGTGGCATAAAAGTCATCATGAATAGAACTGTATGCGCAGGGAGTTGTAGGCCGTCATCGTCTTCAACTTCCTTCTTTTACTTCAACACGCCGCTTTTCGGTTTAGAAATTTGTCAAAAAATAAATACACGTGATATCTTACTATACCCCCCTTGTGATATTTCGTGATTTTTACCGAACCCCCTCCCCCCTCTTTCGAGCCTCACGTGATTAATGGACGGTCCCTAAGGTAATTGATGCGAATATTGTAGATACTGGTGATTATTAGCACTTGGTGAAACTTTGTTGCCATTTTTGTTAAAATCATTTGTAATGTTCCACTCAATTAATTTTATTTTTACGGTCCAGTGTTGCTTTTATTTATGTTTATTTTTTTTCCTGAACATATTAGACACGGCGGTCTAGTCCCAAACTAAGCAAAGCTTGTACTATTGGCACTATATAACTGACATTTTACTTAAATACATTTTTTTTTGTAAATACATATAATAAATTGGCCGTGTGGTTTCCGGCAGAATAGAATAGAATCACTCCGTCTCTTCCCGTGGATGTCGTACAAGGCGACTAAGGGACATACATTATAAAACATCGACCAGGCTTCCCCAACCCGTCTGGCCAGCGTGGGGAGTGTAGGCCAAATCCTCCTTCTGTCTGGGACGGACGAGAGAGGGTCGTGCTCCTGTAGTGGCGACTAAAATGACCTGATGATGATGATGATGATATAATAAATAGAAAACACCCAGACCAAGAAAACAGACATGTTTATTACACACAAATATTTGTCTTGTGCGGGGCTCGAACCTGCGACCTCGGAGTCAGAGTGGCAATTGCTAACCATTCGACCACCGAGCTCGTCGATTTCTGTAAGGAATTTAATTATGGTCTTCACGTTTGTAGTACCAGTTGATATAAACCCAAATACCATAATTACCTAGATACTGCCAGAAGTATCCGCCACACGATATAACACATTCATAGTCAGGCAATGATGTTATCGTCGTCGTCAACCCTTATTCATCCCACTGATGGGGGATGATCTCCTCTTAATTGAAGAGGTTTAGAGCATACTCCATCAGGCTGCTCAACAGCGGGTTGGCGGAGGCCAGTGTTTGCCGCCTAAAGGTCACTGGCTGAGTTTGACTGATTGTGACTGTTTAATGACAACTGGCGGCGAGACCGACGGCTTAACGTGGAGGAGCTCGAGAAAAATAAACCCAACCACGGACAAGCTACAGTCAACGTTGCTTAACTTGCGTGTTCGATTATGCAACGACGCCACCGAGCTTCTCACACCAACCAACTCACCAATAGATTGACATGCTTTTTTACGAAGATTGTTTAAGGTCTGTAGAGTAACTAAAAGCCTACTTTTACTCCGGAAAAACATTTTATTTCTATGGGATTTTTTTTATTACCATTATAATGGCGGTAGCAGATAGTTAATATATGTTTTTTTGCGCGAGGAGATAAATAATAATTATAATAAATATTTCTGGATAAATTACACACTGCCATCTAGTCCCAAACTAAGCAAAGCTTGTACTATATGTATATAATACATACATATAATACATAGATAACACCCAGACCAAGACTAACAGACATGTTCATGCACACAAATATTTGTCTTGTGCGGAGATTGAGCCCGCGACCTCTGATTCAAAGTGGCCCTTCTTAGCCATTCGACCACCGGGCTCGTCTTATTTAGATTGCATCTTTTTAGGGTTCCGTACCCAAAGGGTAAAAGGAACCCTATTACTAAGCTCCGCTGTCCGTCCGTCCGTCCGTCCATCCGTCTGTCCGTATGAACCGTGATAGTTAGACAGTTGAAAGTTTCACAGATGATGTATTTCTGTTGCCGCTATAACAACAAATACTAAAAAACAGAATAAGATAAATATTTAAGGGGGCTCCCATACAACAAACGTGAAATTTTTTTTGCTCGTTTTTGCTCGCATTTGATAACGGCTATAGGTAGACGCTTGAAATACTCACATAATATTTAGTTTTATATTGACTTTAAAAATAAATTAAATAAAAATAAAACAAATATTTAAGGGGGGCTCTCATACAACAAACGTGATTTTTTTTTTGCTGTTTTTATAAATAATGGCACGGAACCTTTTGTGCGCGAGTCCGACTCGCACTTGGCCGGTTTTTTTACTTGTCTGTACGCTTCCGCTTATACGCCAGCAGTAAAACGTATGCTTTAAACCGTTATTGGGGTTTCGATATCGCCTTCATTTCCCACTAAGACACGGTATTGGACTTACCGGTCGCGCGGTTTTCCCGGCCTTACCGGGAGCACACACATTTGGGCTGGCAACTCTCGTAGGTGAGGATTTGAAAATGCTTTTAGCTAAGTAACAGTATTTTTTAAGGTAATTGGATCTTAGACGATATCGATGCCAGCCACATGTGCTTCGAGGAGTTCTTTATGTGAAAGTGAAGAAGGTTTGGATGGAAGAACTAGGTAAGTGACTTTGCTTGAGTCATGTGGTATATTAACTTCATAAAGTTGCCTTTTTCACTCCTTCACTTTCGCTTAGATCTCCTTCATAATAAGCGTATGATTTATTAATTACGAAGTAACTATTGAGTGAGAGAGGAGTGGGGTGTAAGTAACTTATCACGATCTTTAGAGGCAGAGCCAACCTCACCTGCACGTGGTGCATCCTCTCGAATAGCGAAAGAAGCTCAGAGGGGCAATTCTCGTAATTAAAATATAGTCAAAATTCAGTTTCGATCCAGTCGCGATCTAGTCTCGATCTCATAAATGTCACATTTGGTATTCTCGTAACACAATATGTAACTTCAAAATTAAGTTTAAGCGGGATTGTATCGAAATATTAGTGAAAATTAAACAAACTAAGAATGTTACTTTGCCAACAACAAGAATTGATAATAATTAATTAATGAAATCAAGTATATAATTTTAGTCAATTCATAATTCAATCTCGATTCGGTCAACTTTCAATCTGCGTTCGTAGAAAAATTACGAGAATTGGCCTTCTGGTAGAAGGCAGATAGGGCATAGAGTATTTGTAAGCTGCCCGACTGGGGAAGTATCTCCATTTCATAGAATACCGCAGCCAAATTACAATTCCTTTGAGGGTCGTTGTGTTTCTGCAAGTAAGTGAGGACACCAAAAAGGAAGGAGTTGCTGTATTGGCAGCGAGGGTAGCGGCGCGCGAGCCATATTTCTTGTTGCGAACGTTTAACGGTAACCGCTTTACATCAGTACGTATGCTTGTTTGGCATCTGAAGTTGTATAAACTTTCTTTTGGCTTTGCTGTAGTCAGGTAAAAATATAATTATTACTAATATCTATATAAATAAAAATGAATGTTGCTAAGCGCGAAACTCGAGAACGGCTCGACCAATTCAGCAAATTTTATTTTGTATTTTCCTTAAGGCACACGGAAAGTTTTATTAAAAAGAAAATATAAGCATTGGGTGAACAATAGTAAAAAAAAATTCACTTTTGACAGAACGAAGTCTGTCCGGGCAGCTACAATAGTTAGTTATTACTGAATATGGACTAAAATCCTCGTTGTTTATTTTATTGTTACTCGTGCGTTAGGTAACCAAAATGTAATAACTTCTCTGTATGCATTGTTAAGTACTTTGTGCACTAGTTAGTTCCGTGATTATTTGCATGCATAATATAACGATTTAGTTCCGGAAATCCGGTCTCTGCATGGTATTTAACTCAGTTCCTACCTAATATACTTTTAAGAAGTAAAAGTAACATGATTATATTCAATTTTTATACTGCGTCGGTTGACAAAGGGCAAAAATTTAATACCGGATTTTTCGCATAGGGCCCGCCTGATGTGAAGCGGTTCCCTCCACCATATAAACGCTCGCAACGTGAAATATCGCAACGCGCACTGCCCTGTCTACGGAACAAGTCTTCCCTGCATGGCAACTCACTCGCATGAATACAACAACCCACAAGAGGGCAGCTTACAAATAAGCTGTACTTTACCTCTATTAAAAAAATGTAACCAAAGATAACATCACAATATCTATAAAGTAAAAATAAACTAAGAGATTGATCAAGTAACTTCTACAGATATATTTCAGAGATTTTTCACACCGCTCCCCAGGTATAGATAGCATCGGGGCGTTAGCCAATATCTTCAGTAATCCTGCAGGATGCGGAACGTGACCAAAGCCACCCCCACCCCCGCCTTCGAGTTCAGGCTACGTTATTAAAACTATATACGGTAGGGGATGAAAAATATTGTTTGGTCGTGTAAGTTACTGATTTGTTCAATGCACTCATACTATTGGTTTGGTGGTGTGAAGAATCGAGGTTCAGTTAAATTATCTTTAAATTCAAAATGGAAGTTTTGGACGTGATAAGCCTCATTGTCACGTACGCCGTACGGCCTGAGCCGAGCGTGCAAGCGAGAGCGGGTACAATCGATAGAGAGGCACGATCGGCCTATGATTCTTATGACGTTATCATGTAAAATGATCGTTCGTAATAACCGACTTCCAACACCGGTCGGACTGGTCGGCAACGCCCGTGGTCTCTGGTGTTGCAGGTGTTCATAGGAATGGTTTTCTTACTAAGCTCTGTTCATCAAGCCATGAGGGGTAGTTCGCGCGCCACCTAGTGGTAAGTTAGTAAGTTAGATTTGAAATTCGTTTTCAAATGTAACATCACGCAGTGTTAGCAAATTGTTGTAGACGAAATATACGATTTTATTAAAAATTCAAAAAAATTAAAATCGAATTAAACGATAAACGAAGAATTCGAGGCGTTTTAATTCGACTGAGGACGAAACAGGGGTCACTGTGGAAATTATAAATCACTAGTTTATGCCAGCCACCAATTTGTGAGACTCTAGATGGATCGATTACTTATAGAGAACGGCTAGGAAGCGGCTAGATGCGGAAAGCGGAAGATCGTATATGGTGGAATTCAATAGGGAAGGCATCATATATGTATTATTTATATATTATTATACTAGCAAAGTACCCGTGCTTCGCTACGGGAACATTCCTGATTTGCGTCTATTTTTGTTAAGATTCCAGATATTCAATTTTTCCCCCATGAAGGTCTGTTTTGCATTGATCATTATTACAAACATACCATTTAGGTTAAGACCTCCCGATAAATAATATTTTTGACTTTCACACCAGGAGCCAAAATTGCAAGGCTACCTGGAGAACTTACTCGTGAGCATATATACAACTGATCATGAGAGAAGCAGTCCTGTCTCAAGTCAACCCCAGTGACCTTTAGAGACTGCTTCTGAGAACAGGCAAGATCCATCACCTTACACAGCTATAATAGTATGGGGCGTCATCACACCTTCCACAAGTATAAATTCAGTCAATCTTGACATTGTTCGAAAAATACAGTAATTCTGATATTAAGTATACCTCCCCAAAAAGTCGGTACTTAGAATCGGTTTTTCAATTATTATTCGGCACCAGATGTCGCTTCATTTGATTGAAGGACGCGGTTTTTTTTACTTCCTACGTGTGCGATGTACAATCTTCCGGGGGTGAATACTGAAAGACCTATGTGACTACGGGAAGGTGGGCGGGAGTACGGGAGTACGGGAATTCTCATGGATACCCGCGTAGCTAAAAAATATTTTCTCGTATATAGCTCTCGTATATTTCCTTAACAATGAAACCACAGCGTGATGTACAAATACTATAGCGCCATCTAGTAATGAGTTAAGTAAAATATAAATAATATAACATTTATAAATATTACTTGGCTGGGCGCTGATCAAAAGTTAATCAATTAGCCCTAAACATTACTTTTTTTTGAACAACCATTCCACCAAGTCTCATCTCAATCGGTTTCCAAAAAGGGGTTTTTTTTCAACACCTATTTTCAACTTCTTACATTGCATAAGGAACACATATCCAAAGTTTCCGATTTCTAGCTTCAGTGATCTGGGCTGTGCGTTGATTAGTGAGCTAGCATTTGCTCGCGGCTTCGCTCGCGTGGAATTCGGGCATTTTAGATTATAAATACGGATGCAAGAACTTTCCAGATAACTACTACACCCTTCCCGCTCTCGCCGCGCCGCCCGCGATCCTATAAGCACTGATTGACGCCAAATACAAATTTAAACACCTATTAAGGATATCACTTCAGTCAACACATATGTCTTATTCTATCAGCTTAAAAAGGATAAATCATTTTTATTTAAATTACCCGATGATGGCGACGTTAGCCACGTTTTACACATGCCTTAGGTGTAAAATTTAAAAAATCCTTACAAGTAATTTCGTGTCCACTATGTTATATTTTTAAATCGATGCCATTTTCGTAATTTACGTCCCAGAAAACCAAAAAATCGACACCTATATTGATATTATGACATTTCAACCCCATCGCACCCCCATAGGGGTGATTTTATGTCACGTCGGCTATGTTGGATTATAAAATAGTTGTTGTTTTCGTAATCAGCCACCCGATAAACCATAAAAACAATACCCATCACGATTTTCAGACTATTCCACCCCATTTTACCCCTTTGGGGGTTGAATTTTGAAAAATCCTGAAACACGTGCTTTCTCATTTATCTATAGAAGTACTCGTGTAAAGTTTCGGATAAAATAGTCTAACTAATTTTGTTTCCCCATACAAACTTTGGACCCCCGTTTCACCCCCTTAGGGGATGAATTTTGAAAAATCCTTTCTTAGTGCACCCCTAGATGTCATAAGGAACCTACCTGCCAAATTTGGAATCTCTAGACCCAGCGGTTTGGACTGTGCGTTGATTATTTGGGGTGTAAGGGGTTCATCAACATCTTTGAACCAAAGCCATCTTCACCTGCACGCGGTGCACCCTGCTGACTGACAAACGAAGCTCTGGCGAAAAGAGAGGTAGGGAGCGTAATTGTAAGCTACCCGACTGGGGAATGTACCTCCACCTCACAGAATACCGCAGCCAAATAACAATTCCCTTGAGGGTTGTTGTGTTCCTGCGAGTGAGTGAGGTCACCAGAAATGAAGGAGATGCTGCATTGGCAGCGGGGGTGGCGGCGCGCGAGCGATATTTTATGTTGCGAGCGTTAATATGGCTACGGTAACCGCTTCACATCAGATGGGCCGTATGCTTGTCTGCCACCCAAAGTAGTATAAAAAAAAAAAAAAAATTGTGAGTCAGTCAGTCAGTCAGTCAGTCAGTCAGTCAGTCAGTCAGTCAGTCAGTCAGTGAGGACAATGCCTTTTATTATTATAGATAATCCAGTAGTGGATAGATTACAGGTTGCTGATGATGAAAAGTTTGTAAAAAAATTGGGTGCGGCTGTAACGTTATATGCACTAAAGTTATTTCAAAATCGCAGCGCTTCCATTTCCATAGTCCTTACTTACTGTAATAAATTCTTTGATCCTTCAGCTATCCAGTGGCACCACTGGATAGCTGAAGCATCAAAGAGATTGAATTTTGGATGGAGATGATAGATTTGTAGCTGCAACACCAAACTGTATCGTCCCATTTTGTTATCATTAGTTTTTAGGGTTCCGTACCTCAAAAGAAAAAAAACGGAACCCTTATAAGATCACTTTGTTGTCCGTCTGTCCGTCTGTCTGTCAAGACCCTCTAACTCGACGAGAATGCGTGGATGTATCAAGCTGAAATTTAAATATACTCAGGTCTACGGTCCCATGAAGTTGTAAAAAAATCAAACTGCTAAGTATACGTAAAAAAAAGTTACGGCCGTTTATTCAGCAAAAAACGTAGGTATATTTCAACACATTCTCAAAAGAATCAAAACTCATAGGGTACTTCACATCGACCTAGAACTATGAAATTTGGCAAGTAACATCGTTTAGACTACAAGTACAAGAATAAATGTCAAAACTATACATTTGTAATTAAATCTTAAAAAATAGGGGGTTAGATTCCTGAACTAATGATCCTACGTACGGAACCCTCGGTGGGCGAGTCCGACTCGCACTTGTCCGGTTTTTTTGAATTGCCTCTCTATGGATTCAATTTTGAAGACACATTCACATAAAAATCACCGTATTAAAATTATCACCTTGTTGAGACCAACAGCAAAGCCAAACATCTCGACTAAAGATTTCCTCAATATCGAAAAGGTTCAGCATAAATCATTGAGTGCCGTTGGCAAATTCCTGTCTTTGAAGGCAGCAGTTAATGCATCTCGATGGCTTTTTGAAATTCATGAAGGAACCCTAGACTGGAGGACATCTTAATATTCCTAGCTCTAAGGAAATCCCAATAGATTATGCCGTAATTTATATTTCACAAGAATTAGTCCCCGGCTTCGTTCTCGTATTTAGATTCAACATTCCAAGAAGCGGATTGCATTTGGTGCGTACATAATATTATTATCAGTCTGATTTATTAATCAGTTAAAAAATCAACATATTAATTGTCCCGAGAATTTTCGGAGAAGTAGCACGTGTGTCACTTGATGGAAACCGATCACCACCGCCCATAGAAATCAACGACATCATGGAGTTGTCGGTCCATTGCCAACCTTTTAAGGGAAAAATGTTCTCTCTTCTTGAAGGCTCCCATCATGTCGTATTTATTTGGGAATATTGCTGAGGGAAGTTGATTCCACTATTGCATAGTTCGTGGTAGATCATCATTAGCAATATGATATGGATGGAATTAAAATTTTTGGAGAGTTGTACGTTAGGGGCCGTCCATAAATTACGTCATCGATTTTTTCAGATTTTAGACCCCCCCCCCCCCCATAATCATCCTATCGTCATTTCTTAATGACCCCCCCCCCCCCCCCTTCTCCCAAAATTGACGTCATTACTAGTTTGACAAAATAAAACATTGCAGATTTGAGAAAAATAGGGTATTATATGATTAAAACACTTGGTTATAGAATCACCTTTTATTATTTTTACTTTGGCAATAATCATTGATATAATATAACTACTTATTTTTTACTTTTCTTTGGATAACTCCCACGGAGTTTTCACCCATTCTTTTAATTGGACGGATTTTGATGCGGTTTTTTTAAATAGATAGACTGATTCTTAAAGAAGGTTTATATGTATAATAGATGTAAGTACCACGGGCGAAGCCGGGGCGGGCAGCTAGTATTTTACTAGGTGTGCTGGAAGAAATTTCTTTTTAGAAATAATCTTTTTGTACGTGAAAAATAAACTATAAATAAATAAATAAGAATGACGTCAATTTCGAAACACCCCCCCCCCCCCCCCCCCCTCCCCCCATCTATCATTTACCGTCATCCGCAGACAACCCCCCCCCCCCCCCCTAATTTAGAATGACGTAATATATGGACGGCCCCTTAGTGGACCTCAGCGGCAGGTATCAAATGTTATACTGTGATTACTTTAACGCCGTGTAAAGTCTGTGAGCTAAGACGCTAGTTCAGTAAGACGGACGGATATAGCGAACCCATAAATCCTTGTGTTTATTACGTTTTATTACGGAACTCGGTGTAAATATCCTTATTTCTTTTTTATCCGTTTTTTTTTATTAAATCTAATCTAAGTTGTTAGTTTAATAAATAAAACTCAACTTAAAATAATCTAAGTTGAGTTTTATTTATTAAATCAATTATCTGTGTAAGCCTGTACTGCTAGTATTCGTATTAAGGTATATTTTTAATAAAGCTCTATTATCCAAGGTAGCTAGTCCGTGGCCACATCGTTACTTAGCCCGCCTCATTGTTCCACCGCACCGGGGGGTTATTGTTTACCTCGTTAATTATAACTACAATAGAGCTTATTAAAACGGTTCTAAATCTATCTCTATATAAATATAAAGCCGCTTTACGTGTTTGTCTGTTTATTCGCTAACTCCACCGAAACTGCACGGCGGATTTTGATGCATTTTGACTGTCAGATATTTTTTTTCGGAAGATATTTATATAGGTATACCTACATACATTTTTTTTATACTACGACAGGTGGTAGACAAGCATACGGCCCGTTTGATGTAAAGCGGTTACCGTGGCGTATATCAATCGCGCGTCGTCAACCCCACTGTCAACGTAGCAACTCCTTCCTTTCTGGTGACTCACTCGCTCACGGGAACACAACAACCCTCAAGACAATTGCTATTGCAGGCATGCAGGTCAGGTTTCACTACAGGTACTATGCTAGCACCCATGAAACAAGTTTTTGTTTAGTTTAGGACTAAATGATGGTGAGTAATTTGGTCAGGAATATTTATTTGTTCCACCACCGTCTTCAATAATGCATAGGTAAGATTACGAAGGCGTTCTAATGAATACCGAGGGGTATTCCCGTAGGCCCACCAACTCAGTGGTTTAAAGACGTGAATATTTTACAAGCAACGCGCTAATTTAACTACGTTTATTTAAACATCGGTGATGGGCGAAGGACGTGAGAGAAATGCTTACTGAGGTTACTGTATAATGAGACGAGCGCTGTTCATTATTTAAATAACTTGAATTGACGAGCTCTTTGGTCGAATGGATAGCAATGGCCACTTTGACCCCGAGGTAGCAGGTTCGATCTCCGCACAAGTGAGTAAACATGTCTGTTTGTCTTGGTCTGGGTGTTTCCTATGTATTATATGTATGCATTTATAAAAAAGGAATTTATTATAATATATGTTATCAAGTACCCATAGTAAGTAAGCTTTGCTTAGTTTGGGATTAGATTGCAGTGTGTCATTTGTCCAGGAATATTTATCTCTCTTAAATCACGGGTCAAGCCCGGTCATTTGATAGACGTGCGCGGGGATATGGATCCAACGTGTAGAGGCCCCTTTGAGAAGTTTGATGTAATGTTGTACGCCCGCCGTGACCCCGCTTCAGGATATATCAATGGAACGATATACCCATAAGCAGGTCTCGGCTGGCGGTGAGATTATTACAAAGTGTGATGGAAAATAAATGGGCTATGGAGATCAGATCTGGGTGAACTTAATACTGGGCTATTACAGAAGAGGGACGGACGCCTGCCATAACTGCTTTTATTGCTAGTTATTTGCGGCAGGCGGTGGCTTGCCACTCACAGATGGGCCCCCGAAATGCCAGGAAAACGGCCAGGGGCAACACCGATGTGAGTGACTCAGTTAAGTCGAGAAATGTGCTGCGCTTTCTCCAAAGTTACTCGCGGCGTGATGCCCTTTAACACTTCCACCCCTGGAGCATATAGCTCTAACGGATCCACTCTGGACGGCCAATGAAGGCAAGCCAGAGCTCTCATCTCATCCTGCGGACCTTCTTGTGTTTACACTCCGACCGATGAAGACTCGACGGAGACGAAGGCCCTGATCGACTCTCTGGAGACTCGGGTCCGTGGTGTCGTTACTCACACAACAGCTCGTAACAAGCTGCCCTGTGGATTTATTATTATTATGTATCTCTCTTAAATCACGGGTCAAACCCTGTCATTTGATAGGCGTGCGCGGGGATATGGATCCAACGCGTAGAGGCCCTTTTGAGAAGTTTGATGTAATGTTCTCCAGGATAAATCAATGGAACAATATACCCATGAGCAGGTCTCGGCAGGCAATGTAACTATTGATATATGTGTGTTAGAAAATAAATGGGTTATGGAGATGAGATCTGGGTGGATTAGGTAATGTACTATTGCAGAAGACGTCTATACTAACTAAAGACTATTGAAGAAGTCATAAGGTTGGCCCTATTATTACATACTTTTATTTAATTTCACGTGTCTGTATACTAATCTTGCAAGTAAAATTTTATCCGTGTCAGTGAAATTTAGGACACTCGTTTGATTCTCATGACAATACACGATTGCCTTTAGGTATAATATCATGTAAACTTTTTAGTTTTTCATTAGTAACTAATGAAAGCTTGTTTGAAATATTTAATGTTGTTTATTATTTTATTTTGTAGGTAAGGACAGTAGCCCTACTACCTAACCCGAACCCTTTACTACTGCCGAAAATAAAAATAATCAGTAGCTTATACTGTAAATATACCATGTACCATATAATAAACTATTTATTTCATATATTATATGGTTATTAAAATAAACTATTTATTTATTTGTTACTGTGCATGTACAGCATAAGCAGAAGTGCGTTCCGGAAGGCATGAAAAATAACTAGTGTAAATGTAACGGAAATTCTATTCACTCCACACTGACTGAAAACATGAAGTTTGCAACTCCTGTAACAGTTCATAATATTAGGGATGTTTGGCGACACCCACATTTGGAAACAACATAATGTATCATAATGAAATATGATTTAAAAGCATCGCGTTGGAGCGTAATACACTCGGTGTAAACACACGGCTATTTATTTACAACTGTCTAGTCGCGGCAGCTTAAATTTTAAATAAAAATTATTAAATGTGACAGTAACATTGCGAGTACAAATACATTTTATAGTAATAATAAAACTTATTAGTAACTAATAGACTCCAAACATTATTCTACTTTCCTAGTATAAGTAATGGGGCACACAAAAAGTTTTGCACCTCTAGCTAATCGGAACTATTTTAATTTCGGAACTATGTTATGTACTTTTATGGAACTATGTTATATTTTTTTAAACGACTTGCAACCTTCTTAGTAATAAAAAAAATCGGACAAGTGCGAGTCGGACTCGCCCACCGAGGGTTCCGTAGGTACGTAGTATCATTATTAAATTTGATATTTTTCATTATAAATAAGAAATAATGCGTCGAAAAAAATAAATAAAATATATTTTGCAATGTGTACATCAAGCCCTTTCATATGATACCCCATTTGAACTAGTAGTTTCAATTTTAAATTTCGACACCCTATAAAAAATATAGACCCCCTATTTTTTAAGATCTATTTACAAATGTATAGTTTTGAGATTTATTCCTGTACTTGTAGTCTATAACGATGTTACTTGCCAAATTTCATAGTTCTAGGTCAACGGGAAGTACCCTATAGGTTTTGATTCCCTTGAGTGTGTCGAAATATGCGTTTTTTGCTGAATAAACGGCCGTAACTTTTTTCTACGTAAACTTAGCAGTTTGATTTTTTTTTAACTTCATGGGACCGTAGACCTGAGTATACAGTTTAAATTTCAGCTTGATACATCCACGCATTCTCGTCGAGTTAGAGGGTCTTGACAGACAGACAGACAGACAGACAGACAGACAGACAGACAGACAGACAGACAGACAGACAGACAGACAGACAGACAGACAGACAGACAGACAGACAGACAGACAGACAGACAGACAGACAGACAGACAGACAGACAGACAGACAGACAGACAGACAGACAGACTGACAGACAGACAGACAGATAGACAGACAGACAGACAGACGGACAACAAAGTGATCTTATAAGGGTTCCGTTTTTCCTTTTGAGGTTCGGAACCCTAAAAATAAAAAAATTGGCGGGAAATAATTTGTCAATTGTTTTTTGTCACACATCAAAGTTCTACGTACGCAACGAAAATGGAATTAAGTCGAAAAGATTTTAGAGCGATGATTTTTTATGATTTTAAAAGTTTTCTCTCTCCGCAAGACCGCTCGTCTTCAAAATGCTTTTGGGAGAGAAGCACCTTGTTTAAGCACGTTAGGCGATGGTTTGCTGAATTTGAGAGGGTTTCTTTACATGACGAATTTCGTAAAGGGCGGTCTTCAACTGCCCTCAACGAAAATAATGTGGCTACTGTTAAGCGGCTAATTGAAGAAAACCCGCGGATTACCTATGAGACAATTCGAGGACTATTGGGGATTGGTATGAGCCAAATTCAGAAAATTTCGTCAACCTAGATAATATAAGCTTAAATTATTAATAATTGAATTACTTTCCAGGTAAACATTTTCATATTGTTTGGTGATTCTGTTTTAGTGACAATTTCATTATTTTGAAATCCCAATATAATTATTTGATGATTGATATAATTTCCAAGTAATTATAAATAGATATTTAAGTAAGCCTTTTTATATTATTTGGTGATTCAATTTAGTTGATAAATCTACTATTATAGGAACAAATATAATTTATTAGGTCACTGAAAATGCATTTATTAGGTAATTGATAAAATCATACCCTTTATCTTTATGTGGGGTTTGAATTTGTGCTTCTTTGACCTTTATCGTCGAATCCGAGTCTTGACGATATATTTCGGCATGCCGGGAATAAAATAAAAAAAATAATGCAAAGACGAGCTCCAAATTACATTGATTCCAGAGCCGAAGTCAAAGCTATTTGAATATCAGTATATAATGTAAAAAAGAAAAACAAAAACATTGCTCCAATAGAGGTAAGAAAGACTAAAAACTCTGCTACAATAAAATATTTAATAATAAATAGGTCTAAGTTTTATTTCTTTAAATACTCATTCAAATACATGTGCAGGGTGCATAGTATACACGTGACGTTTACTAGTTCAAAACGGTGAAACCTCTTTCATCCTACTATTTCATACTTAACTTGACAGTTGCTAAGAACGCTCGAAATTCCAAGCAGAAATTTTATATCCGGCAAGACCGTTCGAAATTCCAAGCCGTATATCAACTTTGAGTAACTCACTGTGCGTCAACTCTAATTTGCTTCAAACTAAAAAGCCATTTATTTCGTGAACGCGATAAACAGACCAGACATACGCCTACAAAAGACTTGGGGGAGTGAAAATGCACGTGTTAATATCAAAAAAAGTGATCGAGTAAGAGTTGGCCTCGCGCTTTGAGGGTTCTGAGCCAACATTTTATTTTACAAGAACCATTAGAATGTCATCATCGAGGGTTGTCGAGGGTATTCATCCTACTGCTGGGATACGGGTCTCCCCTCAATCGAACGGGTCTAGAGCATACTATACCACACTGCATAACAGCGAGTTGACGAAGGCCAGTGTTTTGAAGCCGCCTAAAGGCCACTGATTTGGCTTAACGGGACAGGCCCACCACACATTCCCACCACTGTGTCTCCTGTGTAGCCAGGATTAACAGCGGCAACCGCCAAAAAAGGCAATGAACAGTGAAGTCCATTGCAGTCCCGGGGGTACAACTACGGCTGCCTTGGAACTCACAACGAATTTAATCAGAAGAAATTAGTAGGAGTAGGAAGCTTTTGGAATTTGACTTCCCCTCTTAGCAATGTGAGAGACAGCAATATGGCAAATAAGGCATTAAAAGCCTAAAGAGATGGCTAGTCAAGTGAAGCTCAACTGCCGTGCACCACGGATTTTAAGTATCTACCTAACACTATTGGGGACCTAAAACATTGAGTTGTTACCTAACACATCGATTCCAATAATATGAATTGCAAAATCGTCTGAACGCTTGGTAATTCTCCCTTGTTGCTACCAAATCAGAATAGTATACTACCCCGGATGCGACCTGTAATGAATTCAACATGTCATTTCGCTCCCGCCGCCAAAGATCACACTCCCAGAGAAAATGATGTGCTGTTTGATCGTATTCATAATTTGCAGTAGAACATTCACATAAGGGCGACGGCACTAATTTGAACGAAAAGAGTTTAGCCTTGAAATTGCCATGCCCAGTCAAAAATTGCACAACGGGGTGATCCACTTCTAACCACTTTTTCTTTAGTCTATCTCTTACCGATTGAAAAAACAGATACAAGTGGCGACCTTTGGTAGAAGTATCCCACCTTTCTTGCCATTCAGACATCAATGTTTCAAGTACCTCATTAATAGGTTTGAACAGTCTAAGTATTTTCTCACGATCACACATTTTCAGAAAATCAGGGACCATATTTTTAGATGTATAGTACATTGAAGCGCGGCGTTGTACTTCTAAGTCTACTGGTAATACACCTGCTAGCACGGGTAGTGCCTCGGTGCTTACAGTTCTATACGATTTACATAAAAATATCAGAGCAAGGCGCTGGCTTTGAAGCAATTTACGACGTGCTGCACCTATAGTAGCCCTATCAGCCCATGCAGGTGAACCGTACGTAACACAACCTAAGTATGTGGCGGTATAAAAAATTTTTAACGTTTTGAAAATTAATCCCCACGTAGAGGTAGAAATTCGTGTTAACGCATAGAAATTCTTTTTTGCTTTTTCACCTACTTGTTTCATGTGCTCGATATAGTTAAAATTTCTGTCCAAAAGCAAACCCAAGTAACAAACCGAACTTCTATTTGTAACTGATACTCCATCAAAATGAAATCGCGGTGAAACCTGTAAATTTCCATTAAGCAAGAGTTGATATGTTTTATGTGGTGCAAAATCTAGACGATTACGATAACCCCAATATGAAATTAAGCCTAGGCTAGCGTTGGCTAGTTTCTCTATGCTAGATCTTGAATTAGCACTGATTAATAAAAGACCATCGTCAGCGTAACCAGTTAATGAGCACCCTTCCGGTAAGGGTAGGCTAAAAAAATCATCAAAACCGATATTCCAGAGATACGGTCCCAACACTGAACCGGGGCAGCCCTGCGTGAGCACCTTTGAAGCAACGTAATGGCCAAGTTTTAATTTCGTTGTACCATTCAAAAAGTACGAACGAATGAGAGAGTAGATATTGCTAGGGCAACCTCTCGCCTTAAGTTTCAGCAACAACATTGGCCACTAAGCATTATCAAAGGCACCTGAGATGTCTAAGAAAATAGCTACTACATACTTGTTCTCCGAGAGCTCAACAACTTTGCGAACTGCGAGCGCAGCATCTTAGTAGAAGTAGACTTGCCAATGGTGAAGCCGTATTGATTTTTATGAAATTGTGGGCCACCGGGCAGCAACCGTGATACAACTAATCGTTCAAGTAGTTTACCCAACGACGGTAGCAGAGTAATAGGACGGTAGGACTTCGGATCGTCAGGTGGTTTATCACCACCTTTTGATATTATTTTTATAACGCCACTTCGCAAAATGCCAGGGAAATGACCTTCTACAATACACCGATTAAGTACTGTTAAGATAGGTTCAGCGGCTACTTTACAAGCTTCTTTAATCATTCTATTCGAAATTTTATCATCACCGGAGGCTTTATTTGTAGGCTAAGCTTTAACAATAGACAGAAACTCATCCATCGACGGTACATTTGATATTAGAGTGGAAGGGCATAGATCCGCTGCGCTCCTAACCTCGCGATGGTAGTCACTGTCACTATTGGCGCAATCATCAGGAATTAACGCATGCAGAATTGTCTCAGCAGTCTCTTCTATTCCAAGGGTATGTGAATGATTAAATTTTATGTTGGATACATAGGCCTGATCAATCCGCCTATTTGCTTTAAATTCGTGATATAGGGGAGACCACGGGCCCTCACAATTTAATCTTTCTACAATACGTTTTAATAAATTACCTTTAGATTTTTCAACAGCAGCAGCGATAATGAGATCTAGCAATACGCAAGTCACCTAGAGCTGTTTGATAAATTTCTCCCTCTATGTTACGTTTCTTTAATTTTGAAATCTTACGTCTAGCGGCACGGAAACTGATTTGGCTTAACGACTATCATCTAATGAGAACAGCCGACATCTTAACGTGCCCTCCGAAGCACGAAGGAACTGAGATAATAAACCTATTCATGGACGGGCTACAGTCGTTGCTTAACTTGCATGATCGATTACATTGACATGTGCAATGACGACATAGAAGACTGCAGCTAAGTAAAAATACGATTCTCGAGCCTGGTGGTCGAATGGCTATGGCCTCTTGTACACGCTAAGAAATTGCACCGTGTCTACTGCAGATAGGACCAATTCATCATGTACACAACAAGAATTTTGTCGGATCTAGGTACGAAAACCACCGCACCACCGCATCAAAACGTCGCGCGTCATGTCTAGCACAGACAAGATTTTTTTCATGGTCAGCGCCGAAGCAGTGTACACAGTTCGTGTGTAGAAACGACACGACTTGCATGGGCCCGGCGACATTTCTAGCGTGTACAAGAGGCCTAAGAGACTCCGAGTTTGCAGTTTCGATCCCCGAAAACATTTGTGCGCATGATGCTGCGGCTACACTACCTTACCGTCTACCGGGCTGTTACCGCAATAATTATGGCATTGAATTACCGTTGAAATTACTGCGTGAAATGGGGTGGTTACACTAGAGTTTACCTAGATATGTCAATAAATTAGGCGGTAAAAATATCATTTTTCAAGTTGGAGGTTGAAGCTGCAGCTGTTATATTTATTTAGATGGTTTCGGTCTTTTTTCTTCTTCAAACCATCATTGTACACCGCGATTTTTATCGGGGGATACCCGACCGAAAGCCTATAATAAAAAGATACGGTTCGCATTAGAATAATTCCAAAACTTAAGCTTTTATCATTTGACCACTCCATGTCGGTCGATACGTGCGTCGCCGTTGAGCTCATGCTGCACACTGGACAAACGGTAGTGTGGCCACAAACGCATTAATTACTGCGGTAATTCTCTTTGATGTGCGAAAAAAGACCGCCGCCGGAGCTATTGTCTACCGTCATTTGCCATATTGATTGGCATTGTAAAATTATGGCCATAAATCGTGGTTATACCTAGGCGTTGTTGAAATTATGGCAATAATTATTGGCATATCACGGTACTGTAGCCGCAGCATGACAGTCATGTCGGTTTGTTTTGGTCTGGGTGTTTACTATGTGTTTACAAAAAAAAAAATCATTAATACGTTATCTATACCCATAGTACTTTGCTTAGTCTAGGACTAGACGGCGGTGAGTAATTAGTTTTGGAATATTTATTAATACCTTTGCGGACTGGTCTATTACGAGTGTAAGAATTACTTATAAACACTGATTTTATAATGATACGTGATCAATACACTGTCGTTTTACTGTCGTCTTAATTGTTATATTTCGACATCTGATCGTCAGTACGAGTAAGTGCTTACTTGCTACGGTAATCGCTTTGCATCAGGTATATAGGCCGTATGCCTGTTAGTGACCCGACGTGATTGTTGCGAACTATATATATATAACTATATATATATTATATATATATATATATAATATATATAATATATATATATATATATATATATATATATAGTATTTATATTTAAACTTCTCACAAATCATAACTTTTCTTATTGGTTATTGGTTATGTCAGTACGTAATAAAATTGCTCAGTAAGAGCTGATCTCCTGGTATCACTTTCTCTAATAATTGTAAGAACCCGACACGCGATCTAATTAAAGTCTTTTCAGTAATAAAATAGAAACTGGTTTGTAGTTGGTCATTTAAAAACTGTTCATAAATAACATTTACAACAAATCGGCAATTACATAGCGATCGGTGTTCAAAATACTTTGCGAGCTGAAACAACAAATTCTGTGAACTCGATGAATTCAGGTTTTGTACGCATGTATTTTTCATTCTTTTTATAATCGATTTGAATGAACAAACCGAGGTCATATTTTATTTACTTGTACAAGTTGTACGTAAACTACGTATTGTTTGAATGATTCTGTCGAGTGCACAATGTTTTTGGTTTCCTATCGTAGAATAATATAATTTCCAAAGCCGAAGCTAGCCTTCAGCCTCGACTATGTACAGAATGGTATTGGGCTCTAAAACCTGTGTGCTGTAAATATTTTATACCTCTAACGCCTACAGATCTATCATCATCATCATCATCATCAGGTCATTTTAGTCTCCACTACAGAAGCACGACCCTTTCCCGTCTGTCCCAGACAGAAGGAGGATTTGCCTACACTCCCCACGCGTGTGGGGTTATAATGTCCCTTAGTCGCCTTGTACGACATCCACGGGAAGAGACGGAGTGATTCTATTCTAGTCTGCCGGAAACCAAACGACTACAGATCTATGTTGTATTTTAATTGTAGTGGAGATACAAATAAAGGTTTCATTCATTCATTCTTCATTCATTTATTCATTCATTCATTTGTGTAGTAAAAAATGACAAAACGTGCGACTGCCGACGCCCCGACTACCGTGGTCGTCTCTGCGACACGTGTGTCTAACTACGCTACCACGTGTCAACTACGCGAGGCATCAGGTTCAGGGGATCTGTAGAAGTTGATGGTTAGGACAACCACCTACATGACAAATCAAATACATATTGAGATGTTGGAGAGCCGCAGATACAACCGCAGCAACTGGAGCGGAGACGACCAAAGCAGCCACGGCAGTCACATGAATCTACTCGGAACTAATTGGAGGCGGAACACGCAAATTAGTGTAGATCAAATTGCGTGTAAATTTGACTTTCGCAAAATAAAACCTAAATCAATTAAATATTTTTTATAATTGTCAATTACATTAAGTGCACAATTATTTTGCAATTTTAATTACACCAATGTTGTTTCCGCTAAACACATACGTGTACAAGTACAAGTTACAAGTAGTACATACGTGGCTTAGAATAAGCTATCACAAAATCACCACTAAACTGTTTGGTATAAAGTCACTATTTAAAACTGTAGACTATTTAAAACAATAAAATTTAAGGTGCTTGATCCTAGCAGCTTGCTTATAATGTTTAGAAGTAATCTTTCATTGAACAAACATTTTTTGCTTAGATATAAATGAACTTATGTAGATGAATTCTTGTCGCAAAATAACAATTATATAAGTAACTAGCTGACCCGACATACGTTCTCCTGTCTTCTTAACTATGCATATTGAATTGGTTTTGTACTCGCTGTCAAATGACTGACAGTTCTGTCAAACGCCGTAAAGTTAAATAAATAAATATTGTCAGACAAATTACACAGCGCCATATAGCCCCAAAGTAAGCAAAGCTTGTGTTATAGATACTAGACAACTGATAAACATACGTAAATACATTTTTTTTGTAAATACATACTTATGATACATAATAAACACTCAGACCAAGACAAACAGCCATGTTCATGCATACAAATGTTTGTCCTATGTGGGAATCGAACCGACGAGCGATGGTGTCGAAGCCGCGTCATTGAACGCTATGCCACCGAGCTCGTCGTGGTTACGTTACATTAGAAAAGTAATGATTGTTCAGATTTCTTATTTTTTAAAATTTTCTTGCTTATTTTATAAGAACCTTCTCCTGATACTTTGCTCAGAGGATTGGCATTGCTATTCAGCGAGGTAATGCTGCCAGTATTCTTGATACGTTACCGACGGGCAACGATTTGGGGGAAGTTATTTATTAATATTTTTTGTTTTGTGTCTTTTGTTTCTTTCTTTTCTATCTCTATGTAAATATTAAGTTTAGTAATAGTATTTAAAGATCAGTAGTAACAAGTGGGTTAATACTTTGTTTGTTTAATTGTTATTTTGCGACAATAATTCACGTACACAAGAAATAATTTCAATTGCTTATAAGCCAAAGATGTTAGTTTAATGAAAGTTCCTTCCAAACATAATGTACAAACAAGCTGCTAAGATCAATCACCTTAAGCGTTTCGATAAATCACAGTAGTACTGTTGGCGGTAACTTTCGGCTAATGTTGTGGTGTGCTGTCTCGGGCTAGCGCATTGTGCGTTTCACCATTAGTTGCAGTAAACTAGCTTTTTGAAAAATAACAATTTAAGGTAGGCAACTGATTTTCCAAAAACTCCTTTTTGACCATTTTTTAGTGTCCAATACTAGACAGGACCAGGGGCCCGACCGCCGAAGCCGAAGCCGATTACCGTCGGCATAGAAATCAGCAACACCAAAGGGTCACCGATCCGTTGCCAGCCTTTTAAGTGAAATATTGACTCTGTTCTTGAAGGCCCCCATGTCGTATGTATTTGGGAATACCGCTGGAGGAAGTTGATTCCACAACTTCACAGTTCGTGGTAGAAAATGTCTTAAAAAGCGTACTGTAGTAGATCGCCAAATATCGAGATGATGAGGATGGAATTTTAATTTATGGCGAGATATGCACGATAGTGGAACTCAGCGGAAGGTATCAAATCAAATAGCTCATCCGGGCACTCCCCGTTGTAATTTATATAGAACGCAAAGAGATGCAACATTATTGTCCAAGATTACATAAATAATAAGTAAATGAAAAATAAAGCGGTACAAAGGCGGACTTATCCAACATGAGGATCTCTTTCAGATTTTATCGCATCCAACCTTGAAGTAACTGCGTGAAGCGGATATTACAGGAGTAATATGCGCATGGCATGTGGAACATCGAGTAATAAATATAGGTTATTACTCATATAGGTCACCATCACATATATGTTAAAGTGGAAATTAATAATACGAATTTGTAATACCAAACACGCTGTACTCGGTAGGGTATATTTTGGAATCCAAAAAAGGGCTGGAGGACTGGGGCTGAGCTGGAGCCGATTCCCATCGGATTTTTTGAATGCCTCCTAATACCCGGTAGGGTACAGCGTATTTGTAAGAAAAGTGTAGAAATACGCTGTACTTTACCGGGTACAGCGTATTATAGGCTTTTCTTTCTTTGTCATCAGAGCCTCTTCTGACAATCCAATACAATACAGGGGTTCCATAAAGAAACGGACAAATTTACCAACTTTTTTTCATTCCAACAACTACTAGTTCTATATACTATGAACATGGGGCAGCAGCAAAGATAATGTTGTATTACCAGACTCTTTTTGCGTTGCATTTGCAACCATTTCATCTCATTATCATCATCAGGTCATTTTAGTCTCCACTATAGGAGCATGACCCTCTCTCGTCCGTCACAGACAGGAGGATTTGGCCTACACTCCCCACGCTGGCCAGACGGGTTGTATAATGTATTTCCCTTAGTCGCCTTGTATGTACGACATCCACGGGACGAGACGGAGTGATTTTATTCTAGTCTGCCGGAAACCACACGGCCAATGCACACGGCAATGATTTAGTAATTTTTAAAACGCAAATGAGGAGCTCGGTGGCGTTGTTGCGTGTGTCTAATCGAATACTCAAGTTAAACAACGTCGGCTGTAGCCTGTCCATGGATAGGTTTTTTTATGTCGAGCTTTGAATGGCACGTTAAGCCGTCGGTCCCGGCTGTTGTTATTATAGATGACAGTCGTTAAGCCAAGTCAGTGCCTTTAGGTGACTTGAAATCACTGGCCTCCGCCAACCCGCAGTTGAGCAGCGTTCAATCCATCGATGGGCGATGGATTGGAGACCCGTATCCCAACAGTAGGATGATTATGGTTCAATGCCGTTTTAAACGAACTTAATATATTTTTCTTCCTTTATATGTGTGCATAGAGTGCACACAAGATATATCTTTTGAGCTAGAACTCACATCCCCAGACGGAGCTACCGATATTTTTATCACTACAAAGGTACTTACGTCGTCTTGATTACATTCGTTTCAGGAGATAATAACACTTGGCCAGCCTCGTGTAAATGGAGCCATAGATCACGCAGCGGACACACCCCGCTTTATTTGCCGGAGCACGAAAGATGCAATGCTTGGATAATTTTACTGAACCGTTCTCGCACAACATTGTATTAAAAATACAGGTAGTAGTTTTTATTGCTGTCGTTTATTTAAATACTAATAATTTGGGGTGTAAGTGGTTCATCAACATCTTTGAACCAAAGCTAACTTCACCTGCACGTGGTGCACCCTGCTGACTGACAAACGAAGCTCTGGCGAAAAGAGAGGTAGGGAGCGTAATTGTGAGCTGTTCGACTGTGCCTCCACCTCGCGAAGTACCGCAGCCAAATAACAATTCCCTTGAGGATTGTTGTGTTCCTGCGAGTGAGCGAGGTCACCAGAAAGAAAGGAAGGAGATGCTGCGTTGGCAGCGGGGGTGGCGGTGCACGAGCAATATTTTATGTTGCAAGCGTTAATATGGCTACGGTAACCGCTTCACATCAGGCGGGCCGTATGCTTGTCTGCCACCCGACGTAATATAAAAAAAAAAAATACAATTGTTGTATTAGTAATAAACGGGACGGGGGGCCACCACACATTCCCACCACATTTTCTCCTGTGTAGACAGAGGCCCTACCGCCGATGCTGAAGCCGATTATCATCGAATATTTCGATACTAAAGTTAGGTGTTAGGTTTAAGTTATTGTCAAACATCTTCAGCATAGTCGGTGGAGCTCCAGGGTTACTACCATCATCATCATCAGGTCATTTTAGTCTCCACTACAGGAGCACGACCCTCTCCCGTCCGTTCCAGACCATATAGGTTTGTACTACTACCGCCATTTGCCATAATTTCAACAACGCCTAGGTGTAACCACGATTTATGGCCATAATTTTACAATGCCAATCAATATGGCAAATGGCGGTAGACAATAGCTCCGGCGGCGGTCTTTTTTCGCACATCAAAGAGAATTACCGCAGTAATTAATGTGTTTGTGGTCACACTACCGTTTGTCCAGTGTGCAACATGAGCTCAACGGCGACGCACGTATCGACCGACATGGAGTGGTCAATGAAAAAAGCTTGAGTTTTGGAATTATTCCAATGCGAACCGTATCTTTTTATGGGCTTTCGGTCGGGTATACCCCGATAAAAATCGCGGTGTACAATGATGATTTGAAAGAGAAAAAAGACCGAAACCATCTAAATAAATATAACAGCTGCAGCTGCAACCGCCATCTTGAAAAATGATATTTTTACCGCCTAATTTATTGGCATATCTAGGTAAACTCTAGTGTAACCACACCACTTCACGCAGTAATTTAAACAGTAATTTAATGCCACAATTATTGCGGTAACAGCTCGGTAGACGGTAAGGTAGTGTAGCCGCAGCATAAAACGAACAACCGAAAAGTAAGGCAACTGTCTCACCTCGCAATTAGTTCCTAAATTGTGTGTACGAATTAATTGTCGACGAGTCTGGCGTTTGTGATAATTGATTGAAATATATAAAAAATACCGTTTCTTATGTTTCGAGAATGTATAATTATTAATATTAATTTATGTTTATAAAGTAATGAAAGCCCAAGAGATCGCACATCACACGAAAGTACACAGAAGTAATTGATTTTAACACGTACTTTAGTCAATTTCATATTTTTGCAAGGAGAATTGGCACCATTTTGCGCTTGACATGGAAAAGGGATAGCAGGTATATTAAATCTCTGATATGATAAGGATGGCGATAGTTTATGCCGCAACCTACGTAAATAGTTATAGGTAGTTATCCATGCAACAGCAGGATCCCTTTTCTGACGGAATTTAGTATGGGTATGCCATATCTATAGAAATACAACATCATTTTATACTAAATACAATAAGTGGTTCATCATAATCTTTGAACCAAAGCCAACCTCGCCTGCACGTGGTGCATCCTGCTGACTTACAAACGAGGCTCTGGCGTAAAGAGAGGTAGGGCATAGAGTATTTTTGTAGCTGCCCGACTGGGGAAGTACCTCCAAGTAATCTACAGAATCCAGGTATCTTACAGAATACCGCAGCCAAATAACAATCCCCTTAAAGATTGTTGTGTTCCTACGAGTGAGGTCACCAGAAAGAAAGGAGTATATTTTTCATACAAAAATATTTTTTCTTTATTTGCACTTTAGGCATTTGGAAGTGCGAGAATAGAATGAGTAATTTTTTTTTAAATCAGTTTTGTATTATTTGTCAAATTTGTTTTAATCTTTATAATAATAGGTAGGGGAAAAAGTCTTTTCGCATTATAGTATGTATGAACTTGTAATAAAATCTCTTTGGTTATACCATTTGTATCTGGCAGGTTTTGATATCTTTAAAAAGTTTAAATTTTAAAAAAGATAATTCCAAATTCAAATTAGGTAAATGTGTGATTTTCATTTGTTTTTTTTTACTGTCAAGATGAGTGAATCTAATGAAGAAGTTCGATTCATTTTAAAATTTTACTACAAAAAAGGTAACAATGCAACGCAAGCTGCGAAAAAAATTTGTGACGTTTATGGACCTAGTGCAGTGTCTGTGAGAGTAGCACAAATTTGGTTTAAGCGTTTTCAATCAGGAAATTTTGATGTGAAAGATGCACGTCGCTCTGGTCGCCCTGCTACGGATAAAATTGATGCCATTTTTGAAAAAATGGAGCAAGATCGGCATATCAGTAGTTATGACGTAGCTGAAGAATTAGGAATTGACCACAAAACAGTTTTGGCGCATTTGAAAAAAGCTGGGTACACTAAAAAGCTCGATATTTGGGTGCCTCACGATCTCACTGAAAGAAACCTAATGAACCGTGTACTCATTTGCGATTCTTTACTAAGACGTAATGAAAGCAAACCGTTTTTGAAGAAGCTTATAACTGGTGATGAAAAGTGGATCACGTACGACAAGAACGTGCGAAAAAGGTCGTGGTCAAAGGCCGGTCAGGCTTCACAGACTCTGGCAAAACCCGGGTTAACCCGCAACAAGGTGATGCTGTGTGTATGGTGGGATTTGAAGGGCATTATTCAATATGAGCTGTTACCGCCAGGCAGGACTATCGATTCTGAACTCTACTGTGAACAACTGATAAGATTAAAGCAAAAAGTTGAGAGAAAGCGGCCGGAATTAATTAACAGAAGGGGTGTGATTTTTCATCATGATAACGCTAGACCTCACACATCTTTAGCCACTCAGCAAAAATTAAGAGAGTTTGACTGGGAGGTGTTAATGCATCCGCCGTATAGTCCTGACCTTGCACCTTCTGATTTCCACCTGTTTTGGTCTCTTCAGAATTCTTTAGGCAATGTCAGGTTAACATCACGAGAAGACTACCAAAACCACTTGTCGTGGTTTTTTAAACAGAAGTCCCAAAATTTCTATAGTAATGGGATCATGTCTGTACCTACAAGATGGCAAAAAGTTATCGAACAAAATGGCACCTACATACTTTAGTTAAATGTAAATAAACTTTATTAAAAAATGTTTTGAATTTTCATATAAAATACGAAAAGACTTTTTCCCCAACCTAATAGTATATTTTTTTAATCACGGGTAAAACCCGGTCATTTGATAGGCATGCACGGGGATATAGATCCAATTAGGTCCAATAGGTTTGGGAATGTTCATTGAATACTATTATTATTATTACTACTGTGTCCTTCATTCAATTGAATGGTTTTTCTTACTTGAGCAGTTCTCGAACTTATTGTGACATTAATTTTCCTTCGTAGTAATGTTCACTGAAAATAGTTAATAATTAGTAAGAATTAATACTGTACTATACAAGAGCCGAACAGAGATCAATGGATAACATTACTTTCACGGTGTGAATAAGAAATCAAAGGTAGAGTCAGCTAGAAGGATAAGAGTGTTTGTTCACTACGTCCGTCGTGCCGGATTCATTACGCATCGATAGTACCAAATAAATTCGTGGTCTATTATATTTGTAGACTCTCTGTTCAGTCGACGTCCAGCGACTGTGTTCCATCATCCGGTTTTTTGAGCGGGAATTTATCTAGTTCGGATATACCGCAACTTTAGAACTTGTATCTGAACTATTTTTTTTATTTAAACGGTCCACCACACGTTCCCACCGCTGTGTCTCCTTTCTAGTCAGCAGTGACCACCAAAAAGGCAATGAACAATGAAGTCCATTGCAGTCCCGGCGGTAAGACTACGGCTGCTTGTAACACGAATTTAATCAGAAGAAATCGCGTTCAGTTCAGTACAACAATGCTTTCAGGATGCTGATGGGGCTGCCACGTCACTGCAGTGCGTCAGGTATGTTTGCCGCGGCGCACATTGATGGGTTCGCCGCCATAATACGAAAGAGAACTGCGTCCCTCATGCGGCGGGTGCGTGGCAGCTCCAACAGTCTCCATAGAGCAATACGAGCTGAAAGAGTGGATGGACCGGTCCTCCGACACTGGATGGCAACACATGTTATACCGTCCAATAGAACAGCAAAATAACTTGCCGCCATCCAAACTTACTTTGAATTTAAATTTGTATGTTATTTCATTTGTATATTATGTAATGACATTGAATTTATTTTGATATTATAATGATTGATTAATACTAACCCCTAGACATAGAAAAAAACTGTATTACTAACATAGATATGGACATGTTCCGAAATAAAATGATTATTATTATAGTAGCTTTTGGAATTTGACTTCCCCTCTTAGCAATATGAACTCTTATCCAAACTTAGAGAATACAACCGTGATACATATTATAATCTATCGGATGCATTGGACAAACGCCGTTAAAACTCCTCCAAAATGGTTTTAGTGCCCATTCGTAACGATTTCTATATTGCTATGAATGCCACGCGCAGATGACTCTATGAAGATCCAGCAAAAGCCGTCTTAGACAGACACACATTACGTTTTGTATTACGCGCATTTCGGAACGACTTCGGATGCAAGCCCCTCTGCAGCAGTACATATTTTTTAATACTACGTCGGGTGGCAGAAGCATACGGCCCGCCTTACGTGAAGTGGTTACCGCAGCCATATTAACGCTGGCAACATAAAATATCGCTCGCGCGCCGCCATTCCCGCTGCCAACGCGGTATTTCCTTCCTTTCTTTCTGGTGACCTCACTCACTCGCAGGAACACAACAAGTCTCGAGGGAATTGTTATTTGGCTGCGGTATTCTGTAAGGTGGAGGTACATTCCCCAGTCGGGTAGCTTATAATTGCGCTCCCTACCTCTCTTTTCGCCAGAGCTTCGTTTGTCAGTCAGCAGGATGCACCGCGTGAAGTTGACTTTGGTTCAAAGATCTTGATGAACCACTTGCACCCTGAAACATGTAATCTAGTCAAATTTCAGGAGGCCAGGGACATAACCACCGCCGTATCAGCCGTATTTATGATACAAGTCCCCCAGTCTACAACGGTGCCGCTGTGTTTGGTTCAAGTAGATAGAATATCTCTCGGGCCTGATAAATTTGAGTAGAAAGGTCCCACAATTTTTTTTTATATAGGGACCGTTTAGCGTAAGTTACGCCACTGTTTGGGAGGCTGACTCAAATCCGAACAGCGAAATTCGTAAACCGGGCGTCAGTGGACAGACAGTCTTAGTGTCAAACCACATTAAGGCGAAATTCCGCGTGATTAAGATTGGTATGTAAAAAACGCAACGTAATTTTGGTCAAACGTGTCGATATATAGTCATTGAAAAAATATTGCAGGCGTAATGACGCCGAATTTCGGTCGCGTATCTTCGGTATAGTGAGTTATAACACTTTATAAACACTTACAAATATTATAGCGTCCGGTCCATCAAAACAGATCCGGCGTGACGGATGCAGTGGACTAACGCTCTAATGGTACACTTGAGTCGAGAATAAAATATAAACGGGCATTAATCACAGAGCCCGTGCAAAGTGCGGACGCACTTACCACGGCTAATGCACGTTGCACCTGCCGTGGTAATGTTCCCCTTTTTGTCTCGCCTCCCATTTTTATATCTTGTTGTGCATCTCGTATTTTTGATACCATTTGCAAGATACTTTAAGTGTTACTAAATTTACTGTTACTGCTGTATTAAATCACGCGATATTGTAAGCTGCTTCTTTAAATTAGTTTCATTTTATTTATAATTGTTGCCATAATTTCATTTGAGAAAAAGTATTTGTCAATTGGAATACTTCATATGATGTTAGTAACAGTTTTTGAAATAGTTTACTACTAAGCCAAATATGCTAAAATAACTTTAATAAATTATAAAACGAATTGTTAACTCATTTAACTCATGTTCTAGATCATTTAATTTAAACAAGTACAGGATATTAAACTCTGAAGTGAAATCGTTACGCATTCGCGCCAATGTCGCGCCTTAAGCGAAGAAGAGCGGGAATATCCGACTCGAAAAGTAACAAATTCACATCCGAGAGCTCACTTAGTTGCTGAACGTCGTCGAGAATGGTTGTTCACTTTAAGATTGTGCTGTAAAGGTGGATCGTCGACGATTTTACAGTCGACGCAACGAGACCGTTTACCGTCGACGATGAACTAGTTTAAAAAACAGTCTAATTTTCGACTAGTTTACGTCGTCGTTGATAAGACTTCACCTATGCGATTGGTAAACGTAAACCGTTTACGTCTAATTTTAGACTAGTTTACGTCGACGACGATGTAAACTAGTCGAAAATTAAGCTAGTTCATCGTCGACGGTAAAAGGTCTCGTTGCGTCGACTGAATAAACGAACGAAAATCTCATTTGTCAAGTCAGTAGACGAGACGAGATGATCGCGACGCGACGCAACGGACTCATCAACAAGTCGAAGAATAAACTAGTTTAACTGTGAACTGTAAACTAGTTTAATAGTTCACGCACAAAAAACAGTTTAAAAAACGGTTCGTTCATTCAACGCCCAGCTCTATTGTGCTGTAATAAAATACCAGTAATAAAGTATTGATACAGAGAATTTCCCGTTATCATCGCCCCGCTAGAACCGCATTTTACAATACTATGTATCTGTCGGCGCTTTTGTTTCGCTTAAATACAGTACCAATTTTTTTGAACATCTTTACGCATGCTTACTTGGGGAGTAAGTTGGTGAATGCGTGACGAGAGCGTTACAGAAACGGCGAACGGAAGTTGAGAGGGGGATATAAGTTAGTAGAGCTAAAGTAGTTTTACTTCAGTTATGTGGTTTAAAGCACACTCGTTTTTTTATATCACTAGGGTGGAAAACGAGCGTACGATTCGCCAGTTGAAATAATATATATCAGACCAGATGTTCTTGCTGGAGAGAAGCTTGATAGCGCGTGTCAGTCTAATCAATCACGCAAGTTAAACAATGTCGACCGTAGCCTGTCTATGAATTTATTTATCTCGAGCTCCTTGTCTGTCCGAGCTGTTCAAATCAAATCAAATCAAAATATCTTTATTCCTTGGACCTTATAAAGCACTTAGAAACGTCATACAAATTAAATATAAGAACATGTATCTAAATCATTACTACTCTAAATTCCCAGAGCTTAGATTCACTTTCATCACACTATCTTGAATGTGAAAGTGAATATAAGTGCCAGTTCCGGCGACGGGGCTTATTGAGAAGAACTGGCTATTGCCAATATCGTTACAAAATATTGTCATTAGATGACTTTCGTTAAGCCAAGTCAGTGACCATCGAGTGACTTGACCACCGCAAATCCGCCATTGACCACAGTGGTTTAGTACGCTCTAAACTCATTTCGATTGAAGATAGATTTTACAATTAATATGTTTGTATATTTATGCAAATTAACTAAATATCGGCTATGACCTACGGTGCAGAGACTTGGACGCTAGTTGTTGGGCTGGTTCACAGACTAAAAGTCGACATAGCTCTCAGAGTCAGCGAGTTGGAGTGGCAGTGGGCTGGCGACATCTGCCGAGTCAGCGATGGCAGGTGGGAGAGGAAAGTCGTAGAGTGGAGGCTACGTATGGGGCGACGAAGCGTAGGGCGCCCCCTCTCTAGATGGACCGACTATCTAAAAAAGTGGCGGGTAGCGGTTGGATTCGGAAAGCGGAGGATCGCATATGGTGGAAAGCATTGGGAAAGGCCTATGGATTTCCTTTCCCAACATAATTATAGGCAGTGGATAGATACAGGCTGATGATGATGATGATGAACTAAATATGTTTTACTAATTTTTAAAGAAATGAAAGACAAGTAGGTATGTGAAAATCGAATGACAAAATAAATACATAAAAATCCAATTACATCCTTTTGTACTAACGCCATTGATCCTTGAAAAGCATATTAAAGCCTTTCCAATAAATATTTCAAAGGCTATAACGGCCTCAGATCAAAGAGGAACACTTCAGAAGTCAACCTGTCGTATATCGAGTGCATAAAGAACGTAGTTCAGAGTAGTTCAGACAGTATATATCAGTACAAATCATATTTTTGCTGGAGACAAGCTTGATAGAGCGTGTCTGTCTAATCAATCACGCAAGTTAAACAATGTCGACCGTAACTTGTCTATGGATGGATTTATTTACCTCGAGCTCTTCGTGCTTCGGAGGGCACGTTAAAAGGTCCCAGCTGCTGTCATTAGATGACTGTCGTTAAGCCAAGTCAGTGACCGTTGAGCGACTTGACCAACGTAAACCCGCCATTGAACACAGTGGTGGAGTGGTTTTGGGCTGTAAGTGGTTCATCAACATCTTTGAACCAAAGCCAACTTCACCTACACGCGGTGCACGCTGCCGACTGACAAACGAAGCTCTGGCAATAAGAGAGGTAGGGAGCGTAATTGTAAGCTACACGACTGGGGAATGTACCTCCACCTCACAGAATACCGCAGCCAAATAACAATTCCCTTGAGGGTTGTTGTCTTCCTGCGAGTGAGTGAGGTCACCAGAGAGGAAGAAGATGCTGCGTTGGCAGCGGGAGTGGCGGCGCGCGAGCGATATTTTATGTTGCCAGCGTTAATATAGCTACGGTAACCGCTTCACATCAGGCGGACCGTATCCTTGTCTGTCCCACGACGTAGTATAAAAAAAAAAACAGTGGAACGGTCTAAACTCACTTCAATTTAAGAGAGAATGAGTTTATTTTAAATTAAATATGTTATTATATAGGTAGTAAGACAGTGATTTATCATATTATTAATATTAGTAGAATTTGGTGTGGTTGCGGATATATGGCAAAAATTGAACATTAATACAATTAATAAACAAATTGTTTAAAAATACAAGGTTTTACTAACTTATTAAGAAGGGAAAGACAAGCATGTAACAAGCGAATGACAAAATAAATACATAAAAATCCAATTACATCCTTTTGTACTAAGGCCATTGATCCATGAAAAGCATATTAAAGCCTTTCCAATAAATATTTCGAAGGCTATTACGGCCTCAGATCAAAGAGGAACACTTCAAAAGTCAACCTGTCGTATTTCGAGTGCATAAAGGACGTAGGTACATCTAACAATACCAGAATGAGTTCAGACCATTTCCCAAATTCCCAGAAGTGGGGACCGCAAACTCAATAGAGCAATCTCGTGAAGCAACAAATATTATACTGCCCGATGTAATATTAAACGACCTTATGCCGAATTGATAAGGTTCATTTTTGTAGCTGTCAGTGTAGTATGTAAGGGGACACACTGTTATAACGTTTGAGGGCTATTTGTCATGGCCGAATAAATTAGGTGGTTAATTTTAAGATGCTATAGCCACTTCGTAGCCCAGTGTTGTAGGCGTTGTAGCTCTTTCTCGTAGCACAGCATTTACGCGTAGCATGACGTAGCACCGTCGATCAAGCTCTACGTGTCCAGGCTACATTAGTCTACAAGATCAATCAATCAATTAATCAATATATTTCTTTGCAAATGTGGGTAATAATAGATGATAGAAATACATAATAGCGACCTTACATTTCACTTTTCGGTATGCAAATATATATTTTAAATGGCTAAATACTCGTACATTACAAAATTGTATTTTATTTTATCGCCTATACCACGGAGAGTGCTCTGAAGAACTGTTTTCCCTTATCCCTTCCTCCCCTTTCCGTCAACGAACAACACGTACAGGCTTGCGATGCCATAATTTCACCGTTGGTATCATTCCGTCGCGTACTAAAAAGTTTGGCAACTCCTATCTATGTCGCACTATTAAAAAGTGGAACGCGTTGCCGGCATATGTATTTCCTCAATCATACAATATGGGATCCTTCAAGCGAAGCGTGAAGAAGCATCTTGTGGGCCAGCATGGCAGCGTCAACTGACAGGACATCAAGGTCTCTTGTCCGTTGCCGTTGCGATTGGGGCTCCTCTTTTCGCTTACCATCAGGCGAAGTGGAGCCAATATGCTGAGCTAATATAAATAAAAAAAAAAAATGTTTTTAATGGAGGATTATTGTACTTCAATCGTAAAACTATTACTGAACAAAATTTCAATTCAAGCATCGCAATGTCAGAGTATACATTAAAACAGTGAAATACATTATGTCAATAATAACGATTAAAATTATTATAAAATATCAAAGACTTGTTCATTTATACTATAATATACCTTTTCTTCAAGTAAATTGAAGATACTGCATTTAAATCGTATATAATAAATGTAAGGTTTGAGTAGGTCGTATCATCGGAAAGAAGACGATCTTCACATATAAGGTTGAGGGTATGGAGTCACTTTAATTTCTTTTGTAGTGCCAACCCATCATATGTCAACTTTCCTGAAGGAGGACATCTGGCTGGCTGCAGTTTAAAGAATCGTGTTACAATTTGTTGTTTCCGGTGACATAGGCAATACATGAGAATTCATACCAACACCTATATTCTGCTTTACCAAAATAAATAATTTGAATTCGACGCAGCCAAATTTGAGGAGTCACTGTTCTTTCCAACTTTACAAATTAACATTTATGTGAAATGTTAATAGAATATTTGAAATTAAAAGTGTTAAAATGAACCAGTAAATTTCAACACAGAGTGCTGTAATACAGTACAAGAGAGTTGGTGTGAACGTAGTGTAATATCATAGCCACACCAAAATATCGCATCTCAGTACTATAAGATAGCATTAAGTTGTAATTTTTATTAACGTTACATAGCATTGTACTTTGGCGTAACTCTACGACGTAGTAACTATACCGTAGCAGTTACGTAGCTCGCAATGCGACATAGTACGGGCGTTATCTAGGAGTGTTTCTGAAACTGTAATTTTAACGCTTTTGACTCAGAGTTTTCCATCTATATGCACAGTGTGTGTCCATAAAGTAGTTGGGAAGTATAGCGACGCCTCAAAGTTGGCTGTGTCTGTCGTTTATGCGGCCAATAACTCGCAGAGCTCAGTTCGAAAGCCGCTGGAAATTTTATCAACTTATTACGAGCGCTCTATCATTGTCCGCGTTCACATTGTAGCCAAATTGTATAAGGAAAGCTCTTAAATTGCAATTTCATTAACGTAGCTTCGGTTTTTAGAACCCAGTTCTTAAATAACGATATGTTATTATCCCGTTGCAGTTTCCATAAATCCATAGTCAACGACCGGTGCTTGGAGCCCGGTGGTTGAATGTCTAGCAATGCCTACTTTGACTCCGAGGTCGCGGGTTCGATCCCCGCACAAGACGAACATTTGTGTACATGAACATGTCTGTTTGTCTTGATCTGGGTGTTTGTATTATAAGTTTGTTTGTTTGTTTGTAAATTTTGTTGTACTAAAACATACATGTAGATACTACAAAAGAAATATCATATACAATGGCGGACTTATATATAATATAAATACTATAAATTAGTACTAAGACTTATATATAGTATAAATTAGGGTTGTAACGGAGGCCTACTTAGCGGAGGCGGAGGCGGATGCGGAGGCGGATGCGGAGGCGACCTGTGTCACCTCCGCGGATGCGGAGGTTAACGGAGGCGGAGGCGAAGGTGAAGATACGATATCTAGCGGAACTTCCGCAGTAACGGAGGCGGAAGCGAAGTTCCGTTACAACCCTAGTATAAATTGTACCGAAATATTTATTTATTTTGACTTGCAAACTCGTATACATAAAGAAGATTGTTTGTTACTATAAAAAAAAAAGTAGTTTCCCAAGTAAGCTGTATTTTTATGTATGTTACGTGGTTTTCTTTTCGTATTTTTTGGGGTGTGGGTGGTTCACCAACATCTTTGAAACAAAGCCAACTTCACCTGCACGCGGTGCACCCTGCTGACTGACAAACGAAGCTCTGGCGAAAAGAGAGGCAGGGAACGCTCGCGCGCCGCCACCCCCGCTGCCATCGCAGCATCTCCTTCCTTTCTGGTGACCTCACTCACTCGCAGGAACACAACAGCCCTCAAGTGAACCGTTATTTGGCTGCGGTATTCTGTGAGGTGGAGGTACATTCCCCAGTTGGGTAGCTTACAATTACGCTCTCTACCTCTCTTTTCACCAGAGCTTCGTTTGCCAGGAGAGTGCACCGCGTGCAGGTGAAGTTGGCTTTGGTTCAAAGATGTTGATGAACCACTTACACCCCAATATTCTCATTTCAGAATTCTTCGCACCGGGGGGGCCACGCCGTTACCGAGACCGTCAACTTGGCACGGGATAGCAAGGCTGCTGGGTACTGGGGGCCAAACATTAATGATGAAACTCATGGAGAAGTGATGCCCTTAAGTCGCCACGCTGGGCAGGCGGGTTGGCGACTGTCGCCAAAGCCTCGTTTGTTAGATAGCAGCGTGCACCACGCGCAGGTGACGTTGGCGTTGGCTGAAAAGATAGTAATGAGCCACTACACCCCATAGTGGAGAATAAAATCTTGAATCTAAATAAGAAAAAATAAATAATAAATAAATAAATAAATTAAGCATCGATTTATAAGACGTCATAAATCGATGAACGCCGGCTGCACGCACAAAAAAGCATGACTCATTGTCACGTTCTGCCTGAGCCGAGCGTGCAAGCGAGAGTGCGGAACAAGCGATAGAGAGGCACGAACTGTGACGCATCTATCTCTCTTCCACTCCATCGGCCGATGATTTTTTTTATATAATAACGTCTTATTATATAAAAAAAACCGGTAACCGTGGGCGTCTTTCAACTAAAATGATGATGATAAAACATGCTTTTATTCGATAAAGGAATATTTTGACCAAAATTTATAATTAGTATTCTGAATTGAAATTGGCATTATTGTAATTAGCTTATGACTATAACTCAATTAATTATTATATTTATATCTGGCTGTATCAATTTGGAATGTAAAGTAGAACATGGACATGATTATTGTATACAAATAAATTAGTAATAAGGACATTATATTTTGCAAAGGCAGTTTCTGGTGAAGTGTGTATTGTTCTGAATATTTTAATTTTAACAGCATTGTATACCATATTTCAAGCAAATAAAATTCATTCGTTCATTCATTCATTCAAAACTGTTATTAATTTCCTTCTGACATATTTTTCTTCTTGTAATTGGGAGACAATAACAAGCTTTACGACTTCTTATCTGGGTCATTATCAAAGGACTATTTACTGTCCCCCAGGCGATTTACGGAATTGAGGAGCTCAGTAACTTTGAGCGTGCTAAGTAAAGTTTGATTGTATAAGACGAGCTTCGAATGATTATCAATGGCCACTTTGACTCCGAGGCCGCGGGTTCGATCCCCGCACAAGACAAACAGTTGTGTGCATAAACATGTCTGTTTGTCTTGGTCTGGGCGTTTTCTATGTATTATATGTATTTATTTAAAAAAAAAAGTATTTAAGTATTATACCAGTTATATGGGTACTAACCCATAGTACAAGCTTTTCGCTTAATTTGGGACTAGATGGCGCTGTGTAAATTGTTCAGAAATATTTATTTATTTATAAAATCGCTTAGTGGAAATTATGTTGTCTGGGTCGGAATGTAAGTGGTTCACCAAGATCTTTAGAGCCAAAGCCAACCTCACCTGCACGTGGTGCACCCTGTCGACTAGCGAAAGAGGCTCTGGCGAAAGAGAGGTACGGCACAGCGTAATTTTAAGCTGCCCGAATGGGGAAGTACCTCTTCCTCACAGCATATCGCAGTCAAATAATAATTCCCTTGGGGGTTATTGTATTTCTGCCAGTCAATGAGCCCACCAGAGTAGAAGAGTTGCTGTGTTGGCAGCGAAAGTGGCGGCGCGTGAGCAATATTTGATATCGCGATCGTTAATATGGCTAAAGTAACCGCTTCACATCAGGCGGGCCGTATATCAGTCTGCCACCCGGCGTAGTATAAAAATAGTAAAACAAGTTCTGTTTTAGATGGCATCCGTTTTACAGAGGTTCTGATTGCCTTAATACGACTGTTGCGGAGTGGCGCAGATTCGTAAATTAGGTAAGTAGGTCCTGGATGGATAAATAAATTCTTTATCTATATATTCAGACTGTATTTTTAATGTCAAATTCAAGAAGAAGTGTATTAGTATAAATCACGAATCAATAGAAAAAAAAACAAAAATTAATCAACCATAAACGGGATATGGCTATTGAAAAATTTCTTGTTTATCTCCGAGATTCCAGTTTACTATGTAGGTAGGAGACACGTGGGGTTGTCGCGTATGCGCGCTCTGCGCGCTTTCCGTTGTGACCGCTTTCAGCGGTTATCAACATTATAGTATACGCTAAAATGACAGATACTAGAACAACTAAACTGATTTTGATGTTATTTTAAGGTATAGTTTTTTTTATTGTTTCGTGATCAGTAACAGCTACACAATCGTCTGTATCAATTTGACCAGTCTTTAAAATTAAACCTGTATAGATAACAAAGTCGGGTTTGCACCATTTATATGATCTTTTATAAACCTTAAAAAAAAAACATATGACGAAATTGTCAGGACATGGATTGTAACGGAAATCCACAGGAATGAGATGGGAACGGGAAATTGCGCCACAGCGAAGCGCGGCCGCTAGCTTTCGATAAAGTTTCAAAATAATTTTTGTGAGTACCTCCTTTTAAATATAGAAAATACCTGTATTAGAAGGCTATTGAGGGTAACAAAATTACTTTGTTATAATAGGTTAATAAACATACCACACATACACACAAATTACTATTAATATAAGTCACAATTCACACAGTAGCATTAGAATAGCTCTTTTTAATACTACTAAGGTGCTAAACAAGCATACGACTGACCTTATGGTAAGCAGTCATCACAGCCTATGGACGCTCGACACACCAAAGGTATCACAAGTTGTCGACCTGGTAAAACCCCTCCCGTCTCGCCGCCTTCTTGAATTTCACCAATTCCCCATACTGAGTCTCTCGAGAAAACCTCGACGGTGAGTTCAGTCCATAACTTGAGAGAAAATTCTGCGTAATCATACTGTATGCAATCATCTTGGCTCTAATGTATTAAGATTATTGTGATATAAATTATGAATAGACTTGTTTAATTTGTTAAAATCATTAAATAATTATGTTGTTGGAGAGAGCTATGTTCGGCTATTCTCACCGCAGATATACCCTAATGCTTGAAGACTAAAGTATTCAATCAGTGCATCCTCCCCACTATGACCTATGGTGCAGAGACTTGGACGCTGACCATTGTTCTGGTTCACAGACTAAAAGTCGCACAGCGAGCGATGCAGAGAGATGTTTGGAGGTTCTCTAAGGAATCGAATCTGGAACGAAGAAATTCGACGGAGAACCAAAATTGTTGACATAACTTTCAGAGTCAGCAGGTTGAAGTGGCAGTGGGCGTCGCGCACCACCCCTCTAGCTCGATGGACCGATGACGACTCAAGGGAACGGCCGGAAGCGGCTGGAAGCGGAAAGCGGTAGATCGCATATGGTGCAATTTATTAGGGAAGGCCTATGTCCAGCAGTGGGTAGATACAGGCTGATGATGATGATGTTGCTATTGTTTACAATACCCGAAGAGGGTGTTAAGTTCTAAGTAGGTACTTTATATAAGTAAGATCATAAAATGTACACTTAACAAGCAAATAAAGAATTGAATTAAATTGAGGATGATTTCCCTACTGATTGTGAGCGGTGCGACTATCGAAAGAGCATCAAATAATTCCTCCGACTGCTCCGAACACAACAAATTGTACCTATAACTGGTAGAATACACAGAGGGAGACAAAGGGACTTTGGCTCCCTCTGTGTATTCTACCAGTTATAGGACGAGATACGACTTCCTCACACTTAAAGATTCAATACCATGTGTAAGTTGTCGTCGACGTTTCTCATAACTCGCTTCTAAATTGAAACACAAGACACAACCTGAAGGTCAATTTTTAAGCTATTGCATAGCTTCTATCGCGGGCCTTGAGCGCGGGGACCGAATCCAGAAATTCCGTAATGAAAAAATCTCACGCTCCCCACTCCGACGGGCAAGGAGGTGTGGCTTGAAGGCCGTGCATCGTCTAACGTCGTTTCAGTTCGGCAGTCTTCGACACGGCGTTGTGTGCGTGCGATTAGACGTATTGTACGACTCTACGAAACTCGTTTTATTTATTTAATAATAGAAAAAATGTTTTCTTATCGGTCACCACGCTCAAAAAGTGTAACTTGAATTAATATCAAAGAAAAAGGTGGCGGCGCGCGAGCGATATTTTATGTTGCAAGCGTTAATATGGCTACAGTAACCGCTTCACATCAGGCAGGCCGTATGCTTGTCTGCCATCCGACGTAGTAAAAAAAAAATACTAATGGTCGCCCACTGGTCGAAATTCGACCATAAAATAAACAAAAGAGCATATATGCGTGTGTGTGTGTGTCAAATACATGGTGGTGTGTGTAATGTTTTTTTATTGATTTAATATTTTTTATGCATAATTAAAAAAAAATATTATCATTCTGCACCCCTTCTCTATATAAACAATAAGTGTGCGAAGTTTCATACTCCTCCGTCCGCGCAATTTCCGTGAAAAGGGGTACAAAGTTAGCATCACGTATTAATATAATAATAAATTCTTATTGTTGGCAAAATAAAATTCTTAGTTTGTATAATTTACGGACATATTTCGATATAATCTCACTTAAATTAAACTCTGAAGTTTCATATTGTGATACGAGAATACCAAACAAAAAATTTGTGAGATCGAGTCTGGATCGGATCTGAATTTTTACTATATTCATTTTAATTATGAGAATTGCCCCTCTAGTATCCTAGTGTCCAGATTCAGACTCACTGTGCGAAAGGTACTTAATCAACAGTACCTCATGATGAGGTCTGACCACGGTGTAATTATTAGCACTTACAATGACGTAAATACGTATGGACCATACCAGTCATTCTCTCGAGTCAACCTCATCTCTTCACTGAGCCGAATCAGGGGCCCTATCGGCTAAGCCGAAGCCGATAGCCATCAAATTTTTGATTGCGAAAATTTAACTTCAGCTTAAATTTATGGTACTTGTGATTAGCTTAGCTGGTGGAAACCCTGGAGCTCTACCGACTAAGCTGAAGGTTTGCTAATAACTTAAACATAAGACCTATTTTACTGTGTAATGTAATCGGCTAAGCTTCGGCGGTAGGGCCCCTGGAGTAGACGCCACATGAACACACACAAAACAAATGCCGTTTATTTAAAGAATGCATAATTCTTTAAATAAACGGCATTTGTTTTGTATTAGACATTAACGAGCGATAGCATTATTATCAAACGACACGGCATTTATATGAAGTGCCTCTCTAATAGAGCCACTATTTAAAACTCTTTACGTGCAAGTGTAGAAAAATATCTATTCATTAAAATGTCGTCGTACATTACACTCCAGTTTTATTCACGGAGATTATCGTCTCGACACTCGAGGAAAAAACTTACAAACAACTCTCGAGTAAAGAGGATGAGCCATATCTTGTTTGTGAAAATATTAATAGCATATAGCATCGCCCAGGGCGAGTTTCTAGTATACCCTACACAAACGAAGTTTGAAGTAATGATATTAGAAACTTCTGAGTTTCATACGCGGTACAAGCTATAGGAGATAGGAGTTAGCGGTTTAGAAATGCTAGAGGCGTTCTTTTTGTCCATCTTTTATTCTTTCTATTTTTATTTATGCTAAAACATGCACACGGCTATAATAAGTAATGACAATAAATACTACACGCTGGCGACTGAAGTTAAGCCATACTTTAGCGGTCAGTTATAGTATAAGTAAACGCAATTCGTCATACTCGTAGGATCATATATTCTATTGTAATAAAAATTGAATTTTGCTACAGCACTTAATTTAAAAGCGGCACTGGTAATACTTATTATGTATAAAATGTCAAGTAATTTGAATTATTATTGTTTGCCTTAATAAAAATATGTATAAAAGCATACTAGCCGCTCATATATACGACAATTGGACAGAAAGCGTGAGAAAACTTTTTTTGGATGGCATAATTTCGCCTGGTAGAAAATTTTAACAAAGATTCTTTTATTATTATTCATTTATTATTCATTCTCTTACTATGGGTAGTGACATCCCATTGGTGCAGGGGAATAAAAGTGCGTTATCTTAACTCATGCTGACAATTTCACTACTGCCAATAAATATTTTTCGCCATAACCTTTCACAACTGTACTTTTTCAAACAACACTTCATACGCTTATAACTTGTACCATACAAAGAGGTAAACTGACACCCACTACTACCGGCACTAACTAAAAACGACTGCAGAAAACTATTTAACTAAAACTCACCGTTTGAAAACATCCCCTTAAGAATTATTTAGCAGTTAACTATTGTGCAAAGAAACTTTGTATTGTGCTCAAGTAATAGGCAATTTTGTTAGAAATATCAATATATTATATTATATAATATTAGAAGTGTTTTACTTAGTTACACGCGATGTTTGTTATCAAATCTTGCAAATTAAATTTGATCCATTTCCCAGTGTTCGATTGAACTGAAATTTGGCTCGTTTTGTTTTCGTGTCAATGCAACATTATCTATATGCCGCCATTTTTAACTCAATATGGCGGTCGCTACATTTCTTTTCTACTAATTAGTATACCAGAACGTCCAAAGCGGGTTATCCCCGAGCACTATCAAGTTGTAGAATGAACTCCCGGTAGTGGTTATCTCAGGAGACTAAGAGATAGCATCGGCTTCATCAAAATAAAGTAAAAAGGATTTTACAGGATCGGTTATGTTTGAGTTAGAGATGGGCGTTGAATGAACGAACCGTTTTTTAAACTGTTTTTTGGGCGTGAACGATTAAACTAGTTTACAGTACACAGATAAACTAGTTTATTCTTCGACTGTTTGATGAGTCCGTTTGCGTCGCGTCGCGATCGTCTCGTCTAGTGACTTGACAAATGAGATTATCGTTCGTTTACGTTTACCAATCGCTTATGTGAAGAAATAGTCTTATCGACGACGACGTAAACTAGTCGAAAATTAGACTGATTTTTAAACTAGTTCATCGTCGACGGTAAACGGTCTCGTTGCGTCGACTGTAAAATCGTCGACGACCCACCATTAGTTTGAGTGACCCCCTTGCTATTCTTATGTCGGAGGCTAAGACTTACTTTGAGTTCTTGCATCACAGGACTGAGTGAGTGAATGAGTGGACATCAAAATCTTAGAACAATTTTTGAGCTTTTGCCATTGACGTGAAAGTAACACATGTAAGGTCTTATAGCTCGCAGCAAATTGCCAGTCATATCCACCAGTAATTAATTCGGATGTATGTGGCACACCACTACCTTTAAGCCAAAGCCAACTTTACCTCACTCAAATAAGGGGCTCAACCAAATCTCACCTGCATGTGGTGCACCCTGCTGACTAATTAACTAGGCTCTGGCGAAAGAAAGGTAGAGCGTAATTATAAGCTACCCGACTGGGTAAGTACCTCCAGAGGAATACCGCCCAAAAAACCGCAAATAACAATTCCCTTGCAGGTGTTTCTGATAGTGAGTGAGCCACCAGGAAGGAAGGAGTTGCTTGCTGCGTTAGCAGCGGGGATTGCAGTGCTCGAGCGATATTTCATATTGCGAGCGTTAATATGGCTACGATAATCGCTATATATCAGGCGGGCCGTATGCTTCTCTGCCATCCAACGTAGTATAAGCAAAACATCCCACTGCTGGGATATAGGTCTCCATTCATTTGAAGGCGTTTAGAGCGTAATCCACCGTGATGTTCAACTGTGGCACAAAGGCACTTGGCTTAACGATTGTCAGACACATCCGAGGCCGACGGGTAATATACGGAGAAGCTCGAGATAACCATCCAGAGACAGGCTCAACGAGGTTCAACATGTGTGATTGATTTAATTTAAGCGGCTTTTAATGCCTTAACTGCCATATTGTTATCTCTCACATTGCGGAGAGGGGGAGTCAATTTCTAAAAGCTTCTTACCCCTACTAATTTCTTCTGATTAAATTTATTGTGAGTTGCAAGGCAGACGTGGTCTTATCACCGGGCCTACAATGAACTTCACTGTTCATTGCATTTTTTCGCGGTCGCGATGATAATCCTGGCTACACGGGAGATACAGTGGTGGGAATATGTAGTGAACCACCGTCCAAGGTCGTCGCCAGCCGATGGCCCAGGGGGGGGGGGGGAAGTTGTTATGGAGAATGGGAAAAGTATGAATTGTAGGTAAAGTCGAGAGCTCATGAAGCTTTCACTTGTAGTAGGATCCTTACATCTACAGCGATTGTAATAATAACGGTGCAGAGTCCAACGTGTAAATCTTCACGAGTTCTTGACAGTACAAGGAAAAAAACTTACAAATAAACTGAATCTCGGGGGGGGGGGGGGGGAGCTGGCCCCTCCCAGCTCCCCCTTGGCGACGCCCTTACCACCGTCCCCATACGGAGAAGTTCGAAATAAATAGAACCAACCAGACACAGGCTCGACTTTAACACGTGTGATTGATTTGACTTACACGCATAATGATGCTTAATGAATGAATTACTTGAATGTTCCTGACTTACAACAAAAAATGGGGTGTGACTGTGTCATGGACGTCCGGCCGTGTGTTGTACGTGAATACGTTACATGCACTAAAATTATCTCAAATTGGCAGCGCTTCGCTCTCCCCCGCACGCGATGTTCAATAGTACTCAATTAGCGTAATAAGTTCTTTGATCCTTCATATATCCAGTGGTGTAATTTACTTTTGGATGGATATAATAGATATGTGGCTGCAACACCAAATTGTTCCCCCGATTTTGTTAACATTTGAATTGCCTTATGCCTATGGAAGCAATTTTAATGACGTTTTCACGTCAAAAAATATTAATTGAAACCATGTCTTCTCACAAAAACTCTTATGTACTTAGAGGCGCGCAAATTCACGGAAATAAGGGGCACATTAAGGCCTTTTGTTGCGAGCTCATTTGTTTTAAGTCGTTGCCTGCCCGCGACACGACTCGGTGGGAGTGATCGCTGTGTCGCGTTTGTTGTGACTTAATATGCGGTTTTAATGCAACGATTAAGTCTTGACTATTTCTTCGAAGAATTATTTTATATTTAATTTTTATATGAGCTTGAGGATTGACTCTAGCATATGCTTGTTTGCAAAGGATATTAGTATTTGGATTTCCAAATTAATTTGGTGTATTGGAATGTTAGTAACTCCAATTAATTAATAAAAATCGGTGAGATTTTGCTAATTAACAAAAAAGGAGCGACTCAGCTTACAACTTATATAGATAATGTAGTTATATATGTAATGTTATCTAAATAATGTAGAGTTATATTTGTATACTAGCTATGCCGATGAGCTCAATGGCGTCGTTCCGCGTGGCAGTCTAATCGATCACGCAAGTCAAGCAACGTCGACCGCAACCTGTCTTGAATGGGTTTATTTATCTAAAGCTCAGCTGTGCTTCGGAGGGCTCGTTAAGCCTTCGGTCTCGGCTGTTATCGTTAGATGACTGTCGTGTCGTTATGCTAACCCGCAGTAGAAATATTTTAAAAGTTACGACTTTATATGCATACCATCTAAATGGACATCAGATCTAGTATAATTTCATAAAAAAAGAGTCCAGAGTTAACTATTTAAACTTTGCTACTTTTATGGAAATATAAATATTCTAAAATTGTAAATATGGTAAGTATTGAAAATACGATGATCGTCTGTTCTCACTTGAATAGTTTTTACAAGTTTTCACAATACATTGTGAACATTACGAACGTATAATCCGTTAATCGTCTAACTGAAGACTGGCACGGGATTGTTCTTGTTACGAATTGTTTCCCTTTTGGTTCGGACAATTGAGTGCAGATCCAACAACCATTGAATGGTAGTTCAATGTGAATATATAGTTTATTGTCCGGTTATATGGGCTACCCTACCGCTGAAGCTGAAGCCGATTACCATCGGTTTTTTTATTCAAAAAATTGGTCTTAGGTTAAACTTATTGACAAACATCTTCAGCTTAGTCGGTAGTCCTCTAGGGTTTCTACCAGTTGAGCTAATCATAATTACCAACAATCTAAGCAGTAGGCTTCTGCTTCGGCGGAAGGGTGATTTCGACTAAAAATGTATCTCGCATGGTTTATGTATACAACAGCATAATCGCCATACTAGATATACATTCTGATAAAAATACGAAAATCCTTGTTAACCTATTGATCCATACAAATTACTACTATGCGCTGGCATCCGCCCAACACCGCGTATTAGTTTACTAAGCACGTAGACAGCCCAAATCTGCTTAAATGAAAGCAGAATCTTGTCAAGAGTATATATGTTTTACGTCATTTCTCGTCCGTGGGTGAATTGGGTATGAATGCTACATATATTTATTTACTTTCTGGAATTGCGTGTGTATTAATACAATTCGTAAAACATAGCTAATACATGCATTTGCAAAGTTTACTTGTGTCGCTTTTATGTGTTTGTTTCGCTCCGTCCGTGTCATAGGATTTAAGGTAAAATTTACAAACGTGCCGTTTATACTATGCGGATAGGTGTAACCTATGTAAATATAAATACACCAGTCGATGTCTGGATGGATTCAAATCTTTTTGTTAGCAGAGATTATGAGTCTACAGACGAAACTTCAACGAGAATAACTACTTATAGTTAAATGGACATAACATCAGAAACTGCTTAATTATAACTTTATTAGGCTATTTTGTTTTATGTAAAATTGTATTCGGTACATTAATAATTTTGACAAAAAAAACCGACTCTACAATCGTAAGCACCACTAAAAAGTTAAAAACACTATGAGAACTGAATTTTATGATATGAAAATATATGGAACCAATCTGGAAGTAGTATTTCAAATAAAAAAAAGTTTTTTTCAAATCGGTTTATAAATGACGGAGTAATGAACTAACAAACATAAAAAAAAAAAACAACCGAATTGAGAAACTTCTCCTTTCAGAAAAACTGATTTTATGTCCGTCGGTTTGCCCAAGTCACTACAGTTATTTTTCATTTTTAACCGGTTCCATAAGCTGTCTTTTCTAGACCTGCGAAAGTGAAGTGAGGTGTGATTTTTTTGATGAGGTGAGAGAATTTCTTTTTTATTTAGTTATTCAAACCATAGAACAAATAAATTAAATTTGGCATAGTGGTTGATAATATGACGTAAGTCTAAATAAGTATTTTTAAAAATTCTCAAAGGATTCGTGCGTTCAAAGTCACAAGCAAAATCTAGTAAATAAAACAAAACCTTTAACCGAAACACTGAAAATAATATATACTGTTGCTTCTTAAACAAATTCGTTATAAAAGCGCATTATTTCTGTTGTTAATTAATTTTTATGTCTTAATTGGACGTGTTAATGAAACTGCCCTTTAACATAACACAGTCTATAAATCATTCTACTCTTTTGTCGGATCCAAACCATGTGTTTGAATCTAAGACTAAATCAAATCGTATATTATTTGAACGTAGATAATACAGCGATTTATAATTAGGCGCCCTTTGTTCTATCTGTTAATACATCTTTAGTAAGTAAAAACAAAGGAGGACGTAATGGTATTTAGAGATTGTTTGGTCTATGGTATTTAGAGATTGTTTGGCATAATGTCTATGAATGCAAGCGAATTTGGGGTGTAAGTGCCCCAACATCTTTTTTGAGCTGTCCATTTGTTCTTTTATATCTATACTTTTCTACATCTATCATTTTCATAATATAATACATCTTTGTACCTCATTACACCACTGTCTTCTTTCCAACACTCGAATGCTAGCTGATAGAGATCTCTTTCAGAGATAAGCTCGCATTTGTACGTAAATGTTTTTAATTTACGTCTGTCAATATTGATTACTTTATGCCGTCGTCGTCAACTATTATTCATCCCACTGCTGGGATTCGGATCTCCCTTCAATCGAAGAGGTTTAGAGCATACTCCACCACGATGCTCAACTGCGGGTTGGCGGAGGCCAGTGTTTTCAAGCCACCCATAGGCCACTGACTTGGCTTAACGACTGTCATGGAATGACAACAGTCAGAACCGTCGGCTTAACATGCTCTCCGAAGTACAGAGAAGCTCGAAATAAATAAACCCATCCATGGACAGTCTACAGTCGACGTTGCTTAACTTGCGTGTCCGATTAGACTGATACACGCAACCATCGAGCTCTGCGAAATGTGTATAATGTACTTTTATTATAGATAGGTACCGACACAATAGGCTCTCGAATGTTTATCGGCTGGCGGCCGCAAATAAGTGCTATTTAGGGCCGGACTCAATCGAGAGGGTGCGTTCAATGGGCCCCATAAGGCTCATATCGCTAATTTCGATAACGACCGATATAGGTAGTTACTGGTAGGATTAATTAGGATAGAATTGCTTTGTAGCGAGTATAAAAAGGTTCGTTCTATTTGTATTTATTTTTGTAGTACGTGTACGTACCGGGTTCGTGGATACCGGTATAACAGTATAACAGATATCGAGTCCATAGTTATTTTTAATTACACACTGCCATCTAGTCCCAAACTAAGCAAAGCTTGTACTAAAGATAAAGATAATTTATTTGCATAAAACAGTGTTATACAGATGTTTTTTGTTAACTACAGTTCTCATATTTTGCCATATTTTGATGGCGTGCAAATTTGTATACATTCGAAAATATTTAATTAAATTCAAAGAATTAAATTAAATTAAGTAATAAATTAATAAATATGTCAAAAAATATTGTAATAAGTTGATGTCGGTTTCATATAATGTGTCATTTGTCTTTTAACCAATTCGTTAATATAATTTTAAATAGAATGAATATTAATGCAAATTTATATTTAAACCAAAGTAATTTATTATGCGCTATCTCTATAAATATCGTTTATTGGAAAAAAACCATTGAAAATTATGCATAATTTTACATCATTTTCTCATATTTTATTGATTTTACTTAATGTTAGGTCATTATCATACATAGATAGATGTGAAAACTTACTGCGTTCAATACAATTTATATTCCGCATCCGTACGAATTTATTTTAAACAATAACAAATATGTGAACGTATAAATTTTCCTCAATTTTAATCTAGATCGTAAGCATGTGTGTTCACACTGGTGCACTTTATTTTTGGTCTCATTTTGTTCTGTCGATTGCCAATCTTTACGATCTACATCTACGGGGCACTGCCCGAAGCTGCCTGAGTGGGGAAGTACCCTTACCTTCCTCACAGAATAACACAAATAACAATTCTTGGAGGCTTATAGGGTTGTTGTGTTCTTGCGAGTGACTAAGGTTAGCAGGAACGAAGGAATTGCTACGATGGCAACGGGTGTGACTGTTCACTGAGATATTTTGTCAATAGCCTATAGAGACGTATCGTATACTTGTATGCGATCCGACATACTATAATAAATAAATATTCCTGGATCACACCGTTCTGATCTCAAACTAAAAAGTTTACTTCCTAGATATTATAAATAAAAGAAAGTCCTTTTTAGAGTTCCGTACCTCAAACGGAACACTTAAAAGATCACTTTGTTGTCAATCTGTATGTCTGTCAAGACCTTCTCTGTGGAGAATGCGTGGAGGTATCAAGCTGAAATTTGAACTGTATACTCAGGTCTACGGTCCCATGAAGTTGTAAAAAAATCAAACTGCTAAGTTTATGTAAAAAAAAGATACGGCCGTTTATTCAGCAAAAGACGCATATATCGATATACTCTCATGGGAATCAAAACTTATAGAGAACTTCCCGTTGACCTAGAATTATGAAATTTGGCAAGTAACATCGTTATAGACTACAAGTACAAGAATAAATCTCAAAACTATACATTTGTAATTAAATCTTAAAAAATAGGGGGTCTATATTTGTTATAGAGGGTCAAAATTTCAAATTGAAGCTACTAGTTCAAATGGGGTATCATATGAAAGGGCTTGATGTGCACATTGCAAATATATTTTATTTATTTTTTTCGACGCATTATTTCTTCTTTATAATGAAAAATATCAAAAAAATACCGTTCCCCCTCTTCTCTCGTCTCCGAAGTCTGTGAAACGAAAAATCTAAAATAATTATAAATTATCTAATACCAAAATATTAGATATTTTGGTATTCACCGTTGGTATCATTCCGTCGCGTACTAAAAAGTTTGGCAACTCCTATCTATGTCGCACTATTAAAAAGTGGAACGCGTTGCCAGCATATGTATTTGCTCAATCATACAATATGGGATCCTTCAAGCGAAGCGTGAAGAAGCATCTTGTAGGCCAGCATGGCAGCGTCAAAGATATATTATTATATTATTATTATTAAGAGTGTCTCATTTTCGTTCCAACTCAATATAAGAGCTAAACAGTATTGGGGCGATCGCGTTGGTTCGGCAAACAGTTTAACAAATGCACGGCATTCTTATCATCATTTGCTTGTAGGTACTTTTCCCATTATGTTGTGACGGCGCAGTATGTCCTTTTCTTCCATTCACTGTTGTCTGCTGTCATATTTACAGTTACCCTATTCTTACTCACATTATCTCTCACACAATCTAACCACCTCTTTTTTGGTCTTCCTCTCTCCTTTTGACCTGTCTGTTACTTGTAGTGACCATTTCATCTAAACACTACTTCATAAAATTCGTATTCTTGTCTTACTTTATTTATATATATTTATATTTTATGTTATTTATTTATATATAAATAAAGTAAGACAAGAATACGAATTTTATAAAGTAGTGTTAAACGTGTCTTAACAAGCATCTAGACTAGACTATTCTAACCTCTATCTAATTGATAGACATACATCATTAGGTTTTTACCCGATAATTCAAAATCGAAATCAAAATAACTTATATCCACTCATATTCAAATTAATCGTTATCATTGTCACATGTCTTTCATCCCTCCATTGCATGCCAATATCACGAAAGGCGATTTTCGCTTATCATTTACGTCACAGGTGCTACTTGCAAACTACCTCTAATGTACTCTTATCCATTCTAGTCACGCCACACATGCATCTCAGCATTCGCATGTCAGCTACATGCATTCTTCTTTCATGCTTCCTTTTCAACCAACATTGCGATCCATACAAGACAACAGCTCCCTTACCACCAACTCTTATTTAGATTCAATAACTGAATAAGCATTCTATTCAGTTATTGAATCGCAATAAGAGTTGGTGGTAAGGGGGGTGCTCTGATCATTCATAGTTGTATATATTTTGATAGATCTATCTATCAAAATATCCGACTTGCACTTGACTGGCTATTTTGTATGTATGTGTTTGGCTACTATTTGTAATAAACGTATCTATTTATTTATAAATCAAGTGCGAGTCGGACTCGCGCAACGAGGGTTCCATGTAAGCAGTTAGGTAAAAAATGTGTAGCTACTTCACTAAAAAGCAAAGATTTTTTTTAAAGAAATAACTACAAATTTACGGTATTCGGATGTTTTCCTTTACTTGTGCTTTATGACATTAATTCTTGCCAAATTTCATGATTCTAGGGCAACGAAAAGTACCCTTTAGTTTTTGATTTCCTTTGCGAATGTATGTCAAAATATGCGATATAAATGGAACATAAACGGCTGTATCTGTTGATTGCGTCGATTTAAAAGCTTGATTTTTTGTCTGTCTAAGAGATTGCAGACCTGATTACGTGATTTTTTGGACGGGGGCTCACCACACATTCCCACCACTATGTCTCCTGTGTAGCCAGGATTAACAGCGGCGACCGCCAAAAAAGGCAATGAACAATGAAGTCCATGCAGTCTCGGGGATAAAACTACGGCTGCCTTGGAACTCACAACGAATTTAATCAGAAGAAATTAGTAGGAGTAGGTAGCTTTTGGAATGTTACTTCCCCTCTTAGCAATGTGAGAGACAGCAATATGGCAAATAAGGCATTAAAAGCCTAAAGAGATGGCTAGTCAAGTGAAGCTCAACTGCCGTGCACCACGGATTTTAAGTTTCTAACACTATTGGAGACCTAAAACATTGAGTTTGATTATGTGATATTAATTTCAATTTGATACTTCTACGCGTCCCTAAGAAAAGGAGTCTTGACAGACGAACGAACAATGAAGTGATCCTATAAGGGTTCCGTTAATTTTCTTTAGGAGGTACCGAACCCTAAAAATAAAATAAAAAAACAAGGATAGAACTTATACTTACAGCAAGAAACAGATCGCAGATAATAGATGCATGTATATGCTGCAGCAAGTAGGGAATGCAATCTCGTTCTCGCGAGATCTCGCGCGGGGCGGCCTCGTCCCCCGACCGCTACCTCAGGCCCCGCCGCCGCTTCGCGGCGAGATCTCGCGAGAATGAGATTGCATTCCCTAGCAGCAAGCAAATGCCTATAAGCTGCATAATCACATGTAGTTCCTAATATAAAAATACATGTACACGGCATTTTTATATTATAAAAAACCAGCCTTTCGCTCCAACCCGATATAAACGGATGCTCTTAGCAATATTTTGTATTTTTCAGGAAGCCGTTAGCACAACAAGGTGCGCTCATTAGCGTAAAACAATGCGTTTTTGTTAACTGCGGGTTCTCAGCGGACAGATGGTAGCTGTACGATTTTAAAATAACATTGCGAATTCAAATTCGTATCATATATATATATATATATATATATATATATATATATATATATATATATATATATATATATATGTATGTATAATAGAAATTCGACCATAAAGAGTATATATGTGTATAATAGGTCGGGGAAAAAGTCTTTTCGCATTATAGTATGTATGAACTTGTAATAAAATCTCTTTGGTTATACCATTTGTATCTAGCAGGTTTTGATATCTATAAAAAGTTTAAATTTTAAAAAAGATAATTCCAAATTCAAATTAGGTAAATGTGTGATTTTCATTTGTTTTTTTTACTGTCAAGATGAGTGAATCTAATGAAGAAATTCGATACATTTTTAAATTTTACTACAAAAAAGGTAAAAATTCAACGCAAGCTGCGAAAAAAATTTGTGATTATTATGGACCTAGTGCAGTGTCTGTGAGAGTAGCACAAATTTGGTTTAAGCGTTTTCAATCCGGAAATTTTGATGTCAAAGATGCATGTCGCTCTGGTCGCCCTATTACGGATAAAATGGATGCCATTTCTGAAAAAGTGGAGCAAGATCGGCATATCAGTAGTTACGACGTAGCTGAAGAACTAGGAATTGACCACATAACAGTTTTGGCGCATAAAAAGGTCGTGGTCAAAGACCGGCCAGGCTTCAGAGACTCTGGCGAAACCCGGGTTAACCCGCAACAAGGTGATGCTGTGTGTGTGGTGGGATTGGAAGGGAAGATATTCATTATGAGCTGTTACCGCCAGGCAGGACTATCGATTCTGAACTCTACTGTGAACAACTGATGAGATTAAAGCAAAAAGTTGAAAGAAAGCGGCCGGAATTAATTGATAGAAGGGGTGTGATTTTTCATCATGATAACGCTAAACCTCACACATCTTTAGCCACTCAGCAAAAATTAAGAGAGTTTGACTGGGAGGTGTTAATGCATCCGCCGTATAGTCCTGACCTTGCACCTTCTGATTTCCACCTGTTTCGGTCTCTTAAGAATTCTTTAGGCAATGTCAGGTTAACATCACGAGAAGACTGCCAAAACCACTTGTCCCGGTTTTTTGAACAGAAGTCCCAAAATTTCTATAGTAATGGGATCATGTCTCTACCTACAAGATGACAAAAAGTTATCGAACATAATGGCACCTACATACTTTAGTTAAATGTAAATAAACTTTATTAAAAAATGTTTTGAATTTTCATCTAAAATACGAAAAGACTTTTTCCCCAACCTAATATATGTCAAATACATGGTAGTGTGTGTAATGTTTTTTTTGTTAATTTAATCTATTTTTATGCATAATTAAAAGAAAATATTACCATGTGCGAATTTCATCGACTTCTCCGTCCGCGCAATTTTCGTAAAAAGGGGTACAAAGTTTTTGCTTCACGTAATAATATTAACAAAATGAAGGCTTGTAATTTAATATTGTCAGAGATAATCTATAACATTAGATATCGTAGTAATTAATAATACAAGACGCAAAGAATCCGTCAAGTTGCTCAACATTATCAATTAATTAAATTCCGTCTTCTAACGACCGATATAATTAGTTTATTTACATTTATCAAACACTAGCTGACTCGCGCAACATCGCCTGCGTGTGACAGAGCGTTGAGAGTAAAGCGTAAGGTTACCATTTGAAAGGTTATAGTGAGCCAATCTTAAAAGATAGACATATGCTATCACGGACTTTTTTTTAGAACTTTTTAAGATGAATAAATACGACGTATATAATTGTTGCGTAACTTGAACCGTTTACACTTTTCACGTAACGGAAGCTCTCAAAAAGAATATTTTTTTCCCATTTTTTTTTGCAACATTTTTGGCGCTTTGTTCCTATTGGTGGTAACGTGACGTTATATAGCCTTTATCGAAATATCTAATCGAAAAAATAGGCTATCTAACACTTAAAGAATTTTTCAATTCGAATGAGTAGTTCCTGTGATTAGCGCGTTCAACCAAACAAACAAACTCTTCAGCTTTATAATATTAGTATAAATTAAACAAAACGATATTTAAAGAAATAAAATACCGGACAATCCTTGGCAAATTAAAAGTCTTTTAAAAGAAAGCACCCTTATCTGAGGAGGTCGGGGGAAAATGTACTAATGAATCCGATGCTCCGAGTTACAGGTGGTTGTTAATTATGAGCTAATTTACCTACTTCCACCCCCATTCATTAATGTGGTTCCGTGGACTCTTTGTTTTAGAACGGATTGATTGAAGATCTCTAATTAGCTAACAAGGTGCGGTTTTGAGATTTTTTTAGGGTTAACGACTAGATAAATTGAACCTTTTTAAGTTAACCTAGACTTTAACCTACACGCAAGTTAAGTAATGTCGCCTGTTCATGGAAAGGTTTATTTATAAGCACGGAAGAGTTTGAGGCTCTTCCGTGCGTGTATAATATATATACGTATATATATTATCACAATAATTGTATACACTTAAATTATAATATATATTAATATATTACAATAATTATATACAATTTTTTATAACCTGATCATTTCCTATTTTGTATTGTATATTTTTTATACGTCATTTACAATAGAAAAAGTTGTTTGCATTGATGAGTAGAGTAACTCTTTTACGCCCGAACTCGTTAGTTTATGTAGAATTCTGCCCAAATTAAAAATTTGCTCTGAAGTCAATCTCCAATTCTTCCTACTTTTACTAATAAATTAATTAAAATTGTAACAAGGAGACGCATGCCAAAGAAATCAATTTGGAACCACTCCATGTTCACCGTCATACAATAAATTAAATAAATTAATATTCCTGGACAAATTACTCGTACACACTGTCATGTAGTACCAAACTAAGCAAAGTTTGTACTATGGGTACTAGATAACTGATATTCAGTGATCGGCGTTAGTAGTGCCATTTGGGGGCTTGAATGTTGATGTTAATAATATAAGACCACGGGATTCCGGGATTACGTTTAGTCTAGTTTAGTAGTACATTATATTTTTCCAGTTGTCGCTGTATCGTTAAGCATACGTGAAAATTTGATTACATAGAAATTAGATAAAAAAAATCTCCAGACGAACAGTTAAGAAAAATAATAAAATAAAAGTTAAGTTTAGTTAAATAAAAGCATGGTAAAACTTATAAATAGGTACGTAAAATACAAATACATAGTACTAAAATAATTCTAAGTTAAACAAAATTGTTTAATGAAAATGTCGGGATTTGGGAGGCAAATCCATATTAAGACAACGGTCACAAATCCCGCGTAATCTCACTACCAACGCCGATCACTGCAGTGATATTATACATAAATATATTTATTTTGTACACCCATACATACATGCATTGGCCGTGTGGTTTCCGGCAGACTAGAATAGAATCACTCCATCTCTTCCCGTGGATGTCGTAAAAGGTGATTAAGGGAAATACATTATCAAACATTGATCAGGCCTCCCAACCCGTTTGGCCAGCGTGGTGAGTGTAGGCCAAATCCTCTTTCTGTCTTGGACGGACGAGAGAGGGTCGTGCTCCTGTAGTGGACACTAAAATGACCTGATAATGATGATGATGATACATACAATACATAGAAAACACCCAGACCAAGACAAACAGACTTGTTTATGCACACAAATAATTGGATCGAAACCGCGATTTCGGAGTCAAAGTGGCCATTGCTAACCATTCGACCACCGAGCTCGTCATGTCAATGTCTGAACAAAGTACTAGGCCTCAGTAAGACCTGAACAATTACACGGGAAACTCTCCTAATAGAACCAATTGGCCCTTATCATGGCCGGGGCGGGCGAAAGTTAAAATCGCATTACCGCTGCTAACGAGACGGTGGGAGCGTAACTGTCATGTTTTCCTGAGTGGCCGAAGGTGCAAGATATAGCGACTAGTAATGATTTGACCATTACTGGGGTGTAAGTGGCTCACCACCAGCATTGCCAGACGTTCCGATTTTGGCGGGAAGTGTCGCTTTTTTAGGCTAAAGTGTAATGTTCCGCGCCGGACACCGCATGTTCCGCTTTTAGCGGTAGACCCCAAAATTATGATTTCGTCAACTGAAATTAATGGACGGAATGCCAGAATTTGAATATTTGGACAAAAATAAACTACCTATTTATAAATTTAATACTTTTTACGTTATATTATTAAAATTATTAGCATTAAAATATTTTTGATTATGAACCGGCACTGGCAACAAAAAAAAAAAATCAAAAGACTGTGGGTTGATTATGTACACTCATGGCAAAAACACTTATCCATTAAATCCATTTAATGAATAAGTATATTTCTAAAAATCACGCTTTTTTCAAACATGTCCCAATTTCATTACTTTCAAAAGTTTAAAATCCTGCTTTGATTTAAAATAAATCTGGCAATTCTGCCGACTAGCGAAAGAGGCTCTGGCGAATGAGAGGTAGTTTTTTTATTTGAAAGACTTTTTTTATTTGAAAGAGTATACTTCCAGATTGGCCCATATTTTTTTCATCATCATCAGCCTGTATCTACATAATGTAGAGTAATGTTTGGAGTTGTTTTTTTTTTGGTAAAATTATAGCTTACTCATTTTGAGAACTATTTTGGTTTAGCGTAGTATTTCTTCGGTCTGGCTGTGATCTTTGAGAGACTTAGTGTAGCTTCAAGTATTTAATCATTGTTCCAAGTATTTGTACTGTACGTAGCGATAAAAAAAAACCGCGGTGACAAAGAATATATATATAATTATATATATACATTAAGTTTTATTAGTGTTTAATAAGGCACGTTTTATACAGATCGCAGGGAGGCAATGGATGTAAAGGACACAAAATCGATGATTGCGGAAGTCTAAGAGAGAGCCCTGTGAGCTGCAGTGGCTGAAATGTTTAAATGACTAGGGTGACAAACAAGCGCACGACTCACTTGATGGTAAGCAGTCATTATAGCTTATCGACACCAGAGACTTTGCTGACCATGTAAAAATCCCTTTACGTCCTTCTTTAAGAACCAAAAAAGATGATTTTGACTTGCATATCTTAGACAATCCTTTATTAGCGGCCTCCAAATCTAGCCTTCATGCATAGTTGCTCAGCAATATTATGCATACTTGGTCAGTTATATATAACCCAAATAATCAGACTCATAAAATAGGTAATGAGGTAAAAGAGATTTTAAGTTTTACATTTACACCACGCACCGAGCGAAAACCGTGCGGGCGGCGTGCAATTGTTATTGGGTGGTAATTTGCGGAAATGACGAGGAAGTGGTTACAAGACTTTGTTCTTATAGCCCCACTTAGTAATGATCAAGGGATCGAACGTGATCCTGCCTGTTTAACTCTTGTACACGCTGCTACTTGTTAGGAAAGTTATTGACGAGGAAAATAAATTGACTGCTGAGGAAAAGGGTCTTTGTAACGTATAAGAGTTTTGACACTTTTGACGTATTAATGGGGTGGATCTCAATATTATTTCTTAATAAAGTAGTGGCAAATAAGCGTACGCTCCTGATGTTGTTACGGGGATCGTGACATATAGTCGCTTGCAATACAAAAAACTAGTCTTTTGAACTAAAGCCTGCTGATTGACAAACGAGGCTCTGGCGATAAGAGAGGTAGGGCATAGCGTATTTTGAAAGCTGATCGACTGGGGAAATACCTCTTCCTCACAGAATGCCGCAGCCAAATACCAATTCCCTTGAGGGTTGTGTGGTCCTGCGAGTGAATGAGGTCACCGGAAAGAAAGAAAGGAAGAAGTATAGGTTGGCAACGGATCGGCGATCCCTTGGTGTTGCTGATCTCCATTGGCGGTGGTGATAGCTTTCCATTGTTTGCCCCCCTCTCATATAAAAAAAAAAAAGAAAAAAAGTGGTAAATAAGCGTACGCTCCTGATATTAATATGGTGATCGTAAACATATAATCACTAGCAATACTATAAACTTTCAGTCTTTTGAATTGAACAAAGGGCCCCTTTTTTATATTAGCTCCACTTCGCCTGATGGTAAGCAAAAAGAAGAGCCCCAACCGCAACGGCAACGGACAAGAGACCTATCTAGGTCTCTTGTCCGTTGCGATTGGGCTCTTCTTGTCAGTTGACGCTGCCGTGATGGCCTACAAGATGCTTCTTCATGCTTCGCTTGAAGGATCCCACATTGTATGATTGAGGAAATACATATACCGGCAACGCGTTACACTTTTTAATAGTGCGACATAGATAGGAGTTGCCAAACTTTTTAGTACGCGACGGAATGATACCAACGGTGAATTTGTGAAAATTTTGCCCCTTATTCCTCTTGTTAAAAATTGTTGTAATTAAAGGTAAATTTTATAATCTTAATATTCCAAAATGGTGTACGTGGCGCCATCTAGTAAGCTTTGTAGACAACTCTGCGAGCTGTCAATTGCATGATTTACTTTTTTCTATAGACGTGTCTCTCTATGGTCGATAAATATGTCATTCGCATTCGCTTTTCTTGTACCAGTTGTACCACAGTATAAGTAATAGTACTACGTACTTGTACTAAAATTAGTGTGTGGTTTTATAATAAAACAAGATGATTAAGTATTACGCCTTTTAATGGAATCTAACAATAATTAACAAAACTTATGACCCTAAGCAGTACATGGTGGTTCTAAGATGTACATACCTAATTATCCTCGCAAGGCTTCCTCATCCTACTGAACATATATCCTTGAGCCACGCTGAACAAATCAGATAACTACTTTTAACACGCAATCGATCACGTCAAGCTATGTCGACCGCAGCCTGTCCATGGATGGGTTTATTTAACTGTAGCTCCTCCGTGATTCGGAGGGCACGTTGAGCCGTTGCTCACGACTGTTGTCGTTAGATCAGGGTCGTTAAGCCAAGTCAGTGACCTTTAGGGTCCATTCAAACAAACCGGCTCAGAGAGGAGAGTAGACTTTGGATGCGTTTAAAATAGAGTTTTGTATCATTGGCATGAGGTTTACTTTGAATATCCACATCGGCTCTCGACCATTTTCATGTAACAAAAGAAGTGAATTTAAAAAATAAACCTTATATGCCATATGCCAATGATCTAAAACTCTGTTTTAAAAGTCACCAAAATCTGCTCTACTCTCCGAGCCGGTCTCCGTGAACGGACTCTTAGTAGGCTTGAAAACACTAGCCCGCCTTTTTTACTCCACATACCCGCAGTTGAGCAGCGTCGTGGAATATACTCTAAACCTCTTCCATTGAGGGAAGACCCGTGTCCATAAAAAGTGAAGATTTCTTAAGAATAAAGATTTCCTTATTGTTTAATCAAAAAATTAAAAAAAGAAAAATTTTGTTTTATTTTATAGTTTTGAAATCAACAGTGGGATGATTTATTGATTGATGCCGACCCGAAAGCAGGAGCAGCGAAATAGACACTGTGACAAAAATTGACTCAAGAGATTGTTTTGCTGGGATTGAATTATCAAATTATCTAAGAAATTCCATCAATCAATCCTGATTGGATTTGTCATTCATTTATACTGGTTGGGCATTATGAATACTGTCGTGATTAATAAATTATGGCGCATTTTCGTTTATCGATATGGAACACATTCTGGCAGAATTTTCATCAGTATATTTATTTATTTATTTTAAACTCAATACTCAATCATCATCATCATCAGCCTGTATCTACCCACTGCTGGATATAAGCCTTCCCCAATGCTTTCCACCAGATACGATCCTCCGCCTTCCGCATCCAGCCGCTTCCAGCCGCTTTCTTAAGGTCATCGGACCATCTAGTAGGAGGGCGTCCAACACTTTGTCGTCCTATGCGCGGTCTCTACTCTAATACCTTCCTCCCCCATCTGCCATCAGTTACTCGGCAGATGTGACCGGCCCATTGCCACTTCAGCTTGCAAACTCGAAAGGCTATGTCGACAACTTTAGTTCTCCGTCGAATTTCTTCGTTCCGGATTCGATCCCTCAGAGAAACCCCGAGCATAGCCCTCTCCATCGCTCGCTGCGCGACCTTTAACCTGTGGACCAGTCCGATGGTCAGTGTCCAAGTCTCTGCACCATATGTCATTGCAGGGAGGACGCACTGGTTGAAGACTTTAATCTTTATTATTATATTTTTTTTTTATACTACGTCGGGTGGCAGTCAAGCATACGGCCCGCCTGATGTGAAGCGGCTACCATAGCCATATTAGCACTCGCAACCAAATAAAATATCGCTCGCGCACCGCCACCCCCGCTGACAACGCAGCATCTCCTTCCTTACTGGAGACCTCACTCACTCGCAGGAACACTACAACCCTCAAGGGAATTGTTATTTGGCTGCAGTATTCTGTGAGGTGGAGGTACATTCCCCAGTCGGGCAGCTTAGACAATTACGCTCCCTACCTCTCTTTTCGCCAGAGCTTCGTTCGTCAGTCAGCAGGGTGCACCGCGTGCAGGTGAAGTTGGCTTTGGTTCAAAGATGTTGATGAACCACTTACACCCCAAGTCTTTATTGAAGACTTTAAACTTTATTGACATCAGTAAATTGTTACAAAAGGCGGACTTAAATGCTTTTGAATTCTTTGCTGGCTTATACGAGTGGAGAGTAACACGATTACGGCCTGCGAGCGATTTTTATATTGTAACTTCTTCGCCACTCGACGTAGTATAAAAAAAATGTAATCTAAATATGAGAGCCTCCAGGAACAGTATATACCCTTTAAAAGGCAGGTAACGTATCGGCGTGACCGCTTGGTATTGCTGCTTTCTCTCTCCTGGACGGTAGTGATTGCTCTCTCCATTAGATGATCCACATGCTCTCATTTGCCTTATTGGAATCGATGTGTTAGGTAGCAAACTCATTGTTTTAGGTCCCCAATAGTTATTTAAAATCCGTGGAGTACGGCAGTTGAGCTTTACTTGACTAGCCATCTCTTTAGGCTTTTAAGCCCTTATTTGCCATATAGCTGTCTCTCACATTGCCAAGAGGGGAAGTCAAATTCCAAAAGCTTCCTATTCCTACTAATTTCTTTTGATTTAATTCGTTGCGAGTTCCAAGGCAGTTTTACCCCCAGGACTGCAGTGGACTTTATTGATCATTGTCTTTTCCGGTGGTCGCCGCTGTTAATCCTGACTACACAAGAGACACAGTGGTGGGAATATGTGGTGGGCCCCCGTATATCGTCGTTGAGAAATTTCTTATTAAATCTTTTATATGCCATTCAACTTATGTCGTTAAATATTCTCAAATTAGACGAACGAATGCAACATAATAATTTGAATACACAATTTTATGAAAACAAGTCTACAAAACGAACGCAGTCAATTTCCTCGCGAGTAATATAATTTATACGAAATTCAATCAATCCCCTTCAAATAAAGTTGGGTGATTTGACGGGCGTGTTTCAAGCCGATATGGTAATGTGAGGTATGTTCGGATACGTGTAAAAATGTGAAAAAGAATTTGACGGTTAGTCAATTTATATATTTTTTAACCGACATGAAAAAGTAGGTTATATTTGCCTCGTATTTCAAATAAGAACAGAGTTTATTTGAGCTTCTAAAGTGTACAAAAATAAACATGAAACTCTTCAATAAATTCAATTAAGTATATGTTAAGTATATTCGCGATTTTATCAAAAACTACTGATCGGAATTGAACGGCATTTTCCTCTATCCGACCGCATATTTTTCCGGGACAGTTTTTGAATAAAAATAATATATAATACCTACCGGGATGGGGACAATGGACTTCACTGTTCATTGCCTTTTTTGGAGGACACACAGTGGTGGGAATGTGTGGTGGGGCCCCCATCTTCCTCCCCAACTGCCATCACTTACTCGGCAGTTACCGGTCCATTGTCACTTCAGCTTGCAAACTCTGAAGGATATGTCTACTAAAGTCGACATATCCTAGCTAGTTCTCCGTCGAATTTCTTCGTTCCAGATTCGACCTAGTGGACATCAAAGCCTGGCGTCGCCGCGTCGTCTGGTGTCGGAGGCCAATACCTACTTTGGATCCCTGCGCCAACGTACATAATACTTAATAATATTAACGTATAATTAATTTAAAGTAAGTATACTATGTACTTACTTACAACGTTGGTGCAGGATAATAAAATAGTTGATAAAACAAAAAAATATCGCAATTGCCTAAACCAATCTCTAGTACTTGATTAATAAATATTTTAGCGATACTCAAATCCAATTAGAAAACCTTTTACCTGTAACGGTGTCTAAGTCACGACGCAAATGGGGTTGTAAAAAATTCATAACGTTGGCTGTATGCTAACGGAACCGTCCGTTTTATATGCTGATTCAGAGATACGAGCGCGCTTGGAATAGAATACAGTCCACGTGTTATGTCACGTAGAGAGATGTTTTTAAAAATAGGAAGATTCAAAAACTGGACTAGATTCTGTGCAAGATCATATTTTGAAGGTTCTAAGTAACACAACTATTATTATTTTTATATATGATTTTGCACATAATATACTTACTATTGTTATTTAAATCCATCTAAATGTTTTGTTACAAACAGTGTCTCTGAATTAGCGTACAAAACTTTTGTACGCTAATTCAGAGATACCACAATATGTATTTAAATTTTATTATATTTTATTTAAATATTACGACGACGACGACGGACGAGCTCGGTGGTAGCGGTCAATGACGCGGCTTCGACACCAACGCTCGTGGGTTCGATTCCCACATAGGACAAACATTTGTGTGCATGAACATGTCTTTTTGTCTTAGGCTGGGTGTTTTCTATGTATCATAAGTATGTATTTAAAAAAAAATGTATTTACGTATGTTTATCAGTTGTCTAGTACCCATAACACAAGCTTCGCTTACTTTGGGGCTAGATGACGCTGTGTAATTTGTTTGACAATATTTATTTATTATTTATTTATTAAATAAACCCATCTATGGACAAACTACGATCGCATTGCTTAAATTGCGCCTTCGATTAGACTGACGCGCGCAAAGACGACATCGAGCTCGTCATGCGGATGCGACATTGAAATAATATTCTTATGTTGTTCTCACAGCAGGGAGAATATATAATACATATCGGGACGGGGACAATGGACTTCATTGTTCATTGCCTTTTTTGGAGGACACACAGTGGTGGGAATGTGTGGTGGGCCCCCGTCTTCCTCCCCCATTTGCCATCACTTACTCGGCAGTTACCGGTCCATTGCCACGTCAGCTTGCAAACTCTGAAGGAATGTCGACATATCCTAGCTAGTTCTCCGTCGAATTTCTTCGTTCCAGATTCGACCTAGTGGACATGAAAGCCTGGCGTCGCCGCGTCGTCTGGTGTCGGAGGTCAATACCTACTTTGGATCCCTGCGCCAACGTACTTAATACGTAATAATATTAACGTATAATTAATTTAAATTAAGTATAATATGTACTTACTTACAACGTTGGTGCAGGATAATAAAATAGTTGATAAAACAAAAAAAAAAAACAAAAAAAAAATTGTTCTTACAGCAGGGAGAATCCTATATATTGAAATCCGTCAAGTGGACTGTAGAGCATGCCAAAGAAATATCAATCTCCATCAGCCTGTATTAGTGGTGGGTCGTCGACGATGTTACAGTCGACGCAACGAGACCGTTTACCGTCGACGATGAACTAGTTTAAAAAACAGTCTTATTTTCGACTAGTTTACGTCGTCGTCGATAAGACTGTTTCTTCACATAAGCGATTGGTAAACGTAAACGAACGAAAATCTCATTTGTCAAGTCACTAGACGAGACCAGACGATCGCGACGCGACGCAACGGACTCATCAACCAGTCGAAGAATAAACTAGTTTATCTGTGAACTGTAAACAAGTTTAATCGTTCACACACAAAAAACAGTTTAAAAAAACGGTTCGTTTATTCCACGCCCATCTCTAGCCTGTATCTCCCCACTGTTGGATATAAGCCTTTCCCTATGCTTTCCACCATAAGCGATCCTTCGTTTTCCGCATTCAACCGCTACCAGACACTTTTTTGAAGTCGTCGGTCGATCTAGAGAGGTGTCCCACGCTTCGTCGCCCTAAAAAAACCTTCAAAGAAATATATATATACATAATATACTATTATAAGGGACGGTTATATTAAATTAAAACCGGACAAGTGCGAGTCGGACTCGCCCACCGAGGGTTACGCACGTAGGATCATTATAAATTTGATATTTTTCATTATAAATAAGAAATAATCCGTCGGAAAAAATAAATAAAATATGTTTTGCAATGTGCTTAATGTGCATTTTTTACCTTTACCTACCTTTCATATGATACCCCATTTGAACTAGTAGCTTCAATTTGAAATTTCGAGCCCCTGTAAAAAATATAGACCCCCTATTTTTTAAGATTTAATTACAAATGTATAGTTTTGAGATTTATTCTTGTATTTGTAGTCTATAACGATGTGACTTGCCAAATTTCATAGTTCTAGGTCCCCGGGAAGTACCCTATGGGTTTTGATTCCCTTGAGAATGTGTCGAAATATATTTATTCAGCAAAAAACGCATTTTTGCTGAATAAACGGCCGTATCTTTTTTTTACGTGAGTATACAGTTCAAATTTCAGCTTAATACCTCCACGCATTCTCGAGATAAAGGGTCTTGACAGACAGACAGACGGACAACAAAGTGATCTCATAAGGGCTCCGTTTTTCCTTTTGAGGTACGGAACCCTAAATAAGAATATTAACCAGACACAATTTGATAATCATTGTTTAGCAAAATTAACTGTTACCGTGATTATACAAAAGAATTCAAACTAGCGAGCAGGCAGCACGTCCATCCAGCACGACGGCTAAAGTAGCAGTCTACGAAGCGGTCCTTGGCGATCTTTTACATAGCCGACGAGCACCACGGGGTAGTCATTTGTCAGGCGTGTACGTCAGCCTCGGTCGTGCGTGATCCCGAACGATACATATACTCGAAAAACATAACCCTCCCATCAAATTCAGTCGGTAAAAATAAACTATTGCAGCATTATAAAAAGAAATGTCACCATATCGCCCATAGGGTTGACGGATGGTGGTCGTAAAACACGGTGCGTGGTTTTCAATAAACCCTGAATAGTCGATGAGCCGGCGAGCAATGGCGGTCAGTCAGGTCGCCAATTTATGACAGTTTTATTATGATATCTATATATATAAAAGAAAGTCGTGTTTGTTACAACACTTATAACTCGAGAACGGCTGGACCGATTGCCATGGTTTTTGATTTGTTGGATTTGTCTCCGTCCAGAATAGCAGAATAACTTTAAAACATTGGAAAATTTACGAAAAAAATAAAATAAAAGAAAAATCATTTTTCCATACAAAATGTTCGTGGATGTCGGACCTGTCAAACGTGACGTTAACGTGCGTACGTCAAATGTATGCGTGCGTTCAGAAATGTGGGTATAGGATAATAAGTATTAAAACATTGACAAAATTGTCGAAAAATTAAATTTGAAAACGGATTGGGATATTAATTATTGATTTTCAATTAAATGTCAAATCGATTGGTCTAACTTTTACGTCGCGAAAGTTGTCCGTTGTTGTTTTGAAAATTGTTTATGAATGAATGCTTGAAAATGAATATTAATTGGTTGTCAAGTGTCATGGTACTTTATTTTGTGACATAGTAAAATACTGAACTTAATATTTACCCACTGCTGGGTAATATTAAATACGGGTCTTCCTTCAACTGAATATGTTTCGAGCATACTCCACCACGCTGCTCAACTGCGAGTTGACGGACGCCAGTAATTTCAAGCCGCCTAAAGGCCACTTGGCTTAACGACTGCCATCTAATGATAACAACCAGGACCGACGGCTTAACGTGCCTTCCGAAGCACGAAGGAGCTCGAGATAATCTAATGATAACAACCGGGACCGACGGCTTACGTGCCTTCCGAAGCACAGAGGAGCTCGAGATAATCTAATGATAACAACCGGGACCGACGTCTTACGTGCCTTCCGAAGCACGGAGGAGCTCGAGATAATCTAATGATAACAACCGGGACCGACGGATTAACGTGCCCTCCGAAGCACGGAGGACCTCGAGTTAATCTAATGATTACAACCGGGACCGACGGATTAACGTACCTTCCGAAGCACGGAGGAGCTCGAGATAATATAAACTCATCCATGGACAGGCTACGGTTGACGTTGCTTAACTTGCGTGTACAATTAGATTGACACGCGCAATGACGCCATCGTGCTTCTCTATTATTTTCTATTATTCATTATATTAATTTCAAGACATCATAAATTTTGTTCAACTAATATGTATACCACGACATTCATTGACAATTAGGCGGTACGAAGTTCGCCGGGCCAGCTAGTTTGTTATAAAGGAAACAAGTAAAACGAGATAACGGTATCGGTATACGTACTATACGCATTTACTATAAGCGGAAACCTTTTATTGGTTCTATATGTCGATGCCTTAGTTCACAATAGCACTAACTACCGACTCGACAATTGTACATGAGAGCGATTTAAAATTTTTGAAAGTTTAGACTTGAAAAGCACGAAAACAATGTAGAACATTTAAACAGTTTTGCGTTCATACATAAGATTTAATTTCATTATATCTCAACATTGAATTATAATAATAATACGCTGCCAGCTTTTTGGGCACTTTTCAAGTGGGTAACGATTTGGCGGGGCTTCATTATCTATAGTTATTTATTTCTAAGTTATATTTAAGTAGGTATTTTATTTAAAAGTTATTTATATTGTTTTAAAATTTAGAAATAAAATAAAAATACAGTTTGTTTAAAAAAAAAAATAATTAAAAATATCTTAATAAACATATTTTGTCCATTTAAAACATTTGTGCCTTGTGCCTTACATCATCATCATTATCAGCCTGTATCTATCCGCTGCTGGACAAAGGCCTTCCCTAATGCCATCCATATAGTGGGTCCTCGATCCTCCGCTTTAGCCTGCTAACTCTGTGAGCAATGTCGACAACTTTGGTTCTCCGTCGAATTTCTTTTCCGTTCTGGATTCGTTCCCGTAGAGAAATGCCGAGCATAGCTCTCTCCATCGCTCGCTGTGCGACTTTCAATTTATGGACCGGGTTTCTGTACCGTAGGTCGTGGCCTTTTTTTGTTTAAAAAAAAGTCGATTTTCCAGTGACTAGTGCCGAAGAGATGACATTCTCTTGACGTAGCCCCCGCAGCAAGCTGGATCGGTTTAAATTACTGGTCCTGGGTGGGGGCAGTCATTGTTACAGTATTATACAACTATCTCAGTACCCCGATATCGTCGTCAATACTTGATTATCCCACTGCTGGGATACGGACCTACCCTAAATCGAAAGGGTTTGGAGCATACTCCATCACGCTGCTCAATTACGGGTCAGCGGAGGCCAGTGTTTTCAAGCCGCCAAAAGGCCACTGACTTGGCTTGGCGACTGTCATCTAATGACAACAGCCGAGATCGACGGCTTAACGTACCCTCCGAAGCACGGAGGAGCTCGAAATAAATAAACTCACCCATAGACAGGCTACGGTCGACGTTGCTTAACTTACGTGTTCGATTAGACTGACACGCGCAACGACGCCATCGAGATCATCGATATAGCAGTGGTCAATTTGACATCACTGTAAGGATTCCAGAACTTTTTTGTTCAGAATTCTCTAAAACTTGGTCTAGGAATTCTGAACAAAAAAATACACTGAAATGTTAAATTCATTTAGCGATTTTACGAGTGCTCAGAATGTTTGTAAAAAATATAAGATATTTTTTCTGTTATCCTAAAAACTGGCCGTACACTTTGAAATTGTCTTTAGAATGACGCCAAAATCTTTTAACTAGGTTGTATAATTAAACATCGGACGCGCAGCATGCGCGAAATTTATTTATTTTATTTATTTATTTATTTTGGCCACTTTCCCGAATTGATATCGGAAAACCAAGGTCACTTTACTACTTTTTGATGCTCTACACGAATCCGAAGTCAGAATTTCGAAATTTTTAGTTTCATGGCAACGGACGGACAGACAGAACGACCGGACGGACAGACCGAAAGACCGGATTTTATAAGCTCAATAAATTTCGCTGAAAATCTATTGAGATTTCAAAGGGGCGCGTGGGCGAGCGCTATCCGGTTTATAGCTACCTTTCTAATTCTATAAAACAAACCAAAACATTACCGTATTGCAAAGTTAGGTAACAAAAAAACTGGGATTTTTCATTCATTCAACACTTCCAACTCGCCGCTCGCCGCCGGAGCCATATTTTTCGTTTCGAAAACCGATTTGCGTCGTCGTTTCCGACCGTTTATTTGTCCGGGGGCTGCACGAGTGATTAACTTGTAAAAAACCGGTAGATACCGATCTTGCTCGTTTATTTGCGTCCCAAATTTTTCCATTCAACCTTTTTCCTGTCGGGTGGATTTGTTTGTTTATTATTACCATTAGCCGATGTCTTTGTTCTGATTCAATGATGGGAAATCGGTGAATCTAACGAGATTTTGTTTTGATTTTTATTACGTATACTTGGCTATGCTCGCGACTTCGCTTACATGAATGTCCGTTATATAGCGCCAAAAGGACTCGGGAAATAATCTATGTACATTACATACCAAATTTAATTTTATTGAATTTTCAAAAACCTTTTCTTAACGGATGCTTTTGTCATGATGAATTCCTTACCCCCCTGAATCGTCACGTGAAAATCCGTGGTGCACGGCAGTTGAGATTCACTTGAATAGCCATCTCTATATGCCTTTAATGCCTTAATGCCATATTACTGTCTCTCACATTGCTAAGAGGGGAAGTCAAATTCCAAAAGCTTCTTACTCTTTCTAATTTCTTCTGATTAAATTCGTTGTGAGTTCTAAGGCAGCCGTAGTTTTACCCTTGGGACTGCAATGGAGTTCACTGTTCATTGCCTTTTTTGGTGGTCGCCGCTGTGAATCCTGGCTACACAGAAGACACAGTAGTGGGAATGTGTGGTGGGCCCCCGTCCCACCTCCTGAATCGGTCTGTCCGGTGGTTGCGATTGTGACCACCATTACAACGTTATGGAAATGTGACAATGTGCGAATGTGAAATTGTGCTAGTGTAAAATTAATTGTGACATTTTGCAAAAGTGACATTTAGCAAACGTAACATATACGCCGAGAGGGCTGTGCGTTGATAGATCTGTTAGTAATGGTTGCCTCTTTATATACAGATAATGATTGTTTGTACTGACAAACCATCTTACTTCGAATCCATTTTCCCTGGTACTCGAAATAATTAACTGTTGTTTCTGCTCGTAAACATATTTATCCTCCAAATTGGTTTAACGTTACAGCTTCTAAGTCAAACTCGATAACATAATTACATATAAGTAACACAAGGATACGCTTAAGGAAATTATCATTTAATACTGACAATGAAATTCGATTACTTACTACCTTGCACCCGCGACTTCGTACGTACCTATCCCGGTATCCCCTTGGAATTCTAAAATCCATTCTTAGAATCCTCCTGGACCTCATACGGAACCTACGTGCCAAATGAATCTATAGACCCAGCGGTTTGGACTGTGCGTTGATATCGTTCTTATACTGGCAAAACCAAGTAACTCATAATTTTTAATAAAATTACTTGTCAATACAAAATCGTCTATTAAAAAAACCGCATCAAACCGTTTTGCTGTTTACCCGTGAAAGAGTTTTTTTTTATAAAAACACGGGGAGGCAAACGAGCATGTAGGTCACCGGTTCCTTAACTTGCGTGATCGATTTGACTGACAGTCAAAGCGTCAGCCTAAGAGAAAATATAGTTGAAGTTCTTAGAAACAGGAAAGAAAATTTTATAGGAAGAGATTTAGAAACCACAGGCTACCTAAGAACGGACGGAAATAATTCAATATGGGCGTTATCTAACCCAATGTTTCTAAGCTATGTTTCTTAAAACACTGGTTGACAATCTCTAAACCATACGGCGCCATTCTGCATACCAGCGTGTAGTGTTGCAGGCTTCGCCGCCCGTGAAATTGACACGGCGCGAAATTTTGACGTCATGTATGGAAGCGGCTGCGTTCTCAATATATACTTGTTAAAGTTGATTGCGATAGAATATTGTACGTACTATCTAAAGAATTTATAATCAAAATTTGTTGAACTATGATAGATATACAGGATAATAAAACACAAAAATCACATGTTATGACCTACCTATTAAGGTAGGTCGGTATCGGATTTACAACAACAAACGGCTGGAGCTAGAGGGTCGGAAAAACCGCCGAAATAGAAGATCCGAATATTATACTTATAGTTAGATGCCACATTAGCCGTGTGGTTTCCAGCAGACTAGAATAGAATCACTCCATCTCTTCCCGTGGATGTCGTACAAGGCGACTAAGAGAAATACATTATAAAACATCGATCATGCCTCCCCAACCCGTCTGGCCAGCGAGGGGAGTGTAGGCCGAATCCTCCTGTCTGTGACGGACGTGAGAGGGTCGTGGTCCTGTAGTGGAGACTAAAAATGACCTGATGATGATGATGATGATGGATGCCACATACAAGCGCAATCACGCCTCCGCAACTCACGCAATTTTTTGGCTAGTGTATGACTAGCCAAAGAATTTGGGTACAGCTCATCTAAAGAAGTCTACACTTCAAAAGGCATTATTGTTATTATTATTTGCCCATCACTAGCCAGCGTTCCACTACGGAATTCTCTCGTATCGTTTTTTGTCTGCCCGTTCAATTTGACTAATGAAATAAAAAAAAAGTTGATTGCATTTGGATTGCGTGGATTTATCTCACAGTTTGTTAACGCACATCGTCCGTCAGCTGTGAAATTGGCCGCCATTTTGAATGGAGAACCGCAGCTGACTGCTGCTCAGCTGCTGACTCACGCGTGTTTACACTGTGCTGTGTACGCGGAAGTTAGTGCCGCTTCATACATACCGGTTCGATTCCATTTCTAAACATCGGACGCGCAGCATGCGTCACCATAGCGAAATTTATTTATTTATTTTGGCCACTTTCCCGGTTTGATATCGGAAAACAAAGGTCACTTTACATTACTACTTTTTGATGCTCTACACGAATCCGAAGTCAGAATTTCAAAATTTTGAGTTTCATGGCAACGGACGGACAGACAGAACGACCGGACGATTTTATAAGCTCAATAAATTTCGCTGAAAATAGAATTGGAACTGTTTTTGGGTGTAAGAGACAAACCATCTCTTTAGAGTCAAAGCCAATCTCACCTGCACGTGATGGCTCTTGCTGACTGACAATCGAGGCTCTGGCAAACGAGAAGTAGGGCATAACATATTTTGTAAGTTGCTTGACTGAGGAAGTACTCGTACTTACTGACATAAATGAATATTATTGAAATGATTACTCTCTCAGGTCCTATGCGATTGGGGAGACTAAACTTGGTGTTGGCGAAGAATTGTAAAAAAAAATAAGAAAGCTTATAGATTATGAGCCTGATTATCATCTGCCTGGCTAAATGTAAAGTAGGTATATAGTAACATAGCACTGAAACAAAATATTCTTAAATCAGTTATAACGGCCTTAGTCCTCCAACAAGAATTTATATCATGGAGACGGTTTGGTTAAAATACTACTAATTAAAAAAAAATGTATTTAAGAGTTATATATCTAGTACCCATAGTTTAAGCTTTGCTTAATTTGGGATTACATGGCCGTATGTGGTTTGTCCAGGAATATTTATAATTTATTACTAAATAAACATTTCTGGACAATTTACACAGCGCTATCTAGTCCCAAATTAAGCGCGAAGCTTGTATTATGGGTACTAGACAATTGATAAATGCACTTAAAAACATTTTGTAATATATACATATACAAGTATATGTATATATTACAAAATGTTTTTAACTGGCCCAGGCCAAGACGGGGATCGAATACGCGACCACGGAGTCCAAGTAGCCATTGCTAGCCATTCGAACACCGGGCTCATCAAACTAATAGGTATTATCTTTTAATAATAATCATCATCATCTCAGCCATTGAAAGTCCACTGCTGGACATAGGCCTCCCCTCTAGATCTCCAATAAGACCGGTTGGAAGCGGCTTGCATCCCGCGCGATCCCACGGTCTTAATGAGGTCGTCTGTCCACCTTGTGGGTGGACGTCCTACGCTGCGCTTGCCGGTACGTGGTCTCCACTCGAGAACTTTTCGACCCCATCGGTCATCCGTCCTCCGTGCTATGTGCCCTGCCCACTGCCACTTCAACTTGCTAATCCGCTGGGCTACGTCGGTAACCTTGGTTCTTCTACGGATCTCCTCATTTCTGATTCGATCTCGCAGAGAGACTCCGAGCATAGCCCTCTCCATAGCTCGTTGGGCTACTTTGAGCTTGTTCATAAGGCCCATAGTGAGGGACCACGTTTCAGTGCCGTAAGTCATCGCTGGTAACACACACTGGTCGAAGACTTTCGACTTGAGGCACTGCGGTATGTCGGACGAGAAGACATCACGCAATTTTCCGAACGCTGCCCAGCCGAGTTGGATTCGGCGACTGACCTCTTTCTTGAAGTTGGACCTACCTAACTGGACTACTTGTCCTAGGTAGACGTACGAGTCAACAACTTCAAGAACCGAGCTCTCAACAGATATTGGAGTGGGTACAACATGGGCATTACACATTAACTTCGTCTTGTCCTTGTTCATTTTAAGACCCACTTGTTGAGAAACTCGATTGAGGCCTTCGAGCATCGTGCTGAGGTCTTCCATCGAATTTGCCATGACCACAATATCGTCGGCAAACCGAAGGTGAGTGATGTATTCGCCGTTAACATTGATGCCGAATCCTTTCCATTCCAGGAGCTTGAAGGCGTTCTCCAAAGCGGCCGTAAACAGTTTCGGAGATATCACGTCTCCCTGTCTTACGCCTCTTTTCAAAGGGATCGCCTTCGAGCTCTGTTCCTGTACTCGGACCGACATAGTGGCGTTATTATACAACACTTCAACACTTCGATATACCGATAGTCAATACGGCATCGCTGGAGAGACTCAAACCACAGACGCTAAGCAAAGTGGCAAGTTATACTCTTCGGTCTTCTGTATAACCTGCCGCAGCGTGTGGATGTGGTCTATGGTACTGAAGCCTCTTCGGAAACCGGCTTGTTCGGAAGGCTGGAAGTCATCAAGCCTGCGCTCGAGACGGTTCGTAATGACCCTTGAAAACAGCTTATAAACATGGCTCAGAAGCGAGATGGGTCTATAGTTCTTTAATAAGGTGTTGTCGCCTTTCTTAAAGAACAGCACCACCACGCCTCTGTTCCATGCTTCAGGCGTTATGCCCTCGAGGACGACGGTGTTAAAGAGCTTCTGAAGGACTTTTAGTACCGGTGTTCCACCCGCTTTCAGAAGCTCTGATGTGATTCCGTCATCACCCGGCGCCTTGTTGTTTTTAAGCTGATTTAGGGCCATTCTAATCTCGTACAGGCTGATGTCCGGAATATCCTCGGTGAAGTGTCGGGTCAGCTTGGCTCTTGGGTCTTTGGCCGCGCTGTTAGCAGGCTTGGCAACGGAAGCGTATAACTGTCCATAGAACCTTTCGATCTCCTCCAATACCTCGGCCTTGGTCGACGCTATACTGCCATCTTCTCTCTTCAGCTTGGTCAATTGGCTTTGCCCTATAGCAAACCCCGGCCACTCCATACAAAAATGGCACTTTTGCATGTAGTAACCAAATGACGTCTGTACACGTGCCTATGTTTGAGTGACGTTCTCTAGGGCTGACATTATTCAATTATTAGTCGGACATGTAAGGGGGTGTAAGTGGTTCATCAACATCTTTGAACCAAAGTCAATCTTACCTGCGCGGGGTACACCCTGCTGACTGACAGACGAGGCTCTGACGAAAAGAGAGGTAGGACATAGCGTATTTTTTAAACAACCCAACTGACGAAGTACCACCATCTCACAGAATACCGCAGTCAAATAACAATTTCCTTGAGGGTTGTTGTGTTCCTGCGAGTGAGTGAGGTCACCAGAGACGATGGAGTTGCTGCGTTGGCAGCGAGGATGGCAGCACGCGAGCGATATTTAATGTTGCGACCGTTAATATGGTTACGGTAACCGCTTCACATCAGGTGGGCGTAGTGAAGAAAAAACATAGTAAATACACTACACTGACTTCAGCCAATATTTATAAAACGCCTTATATAATTGCCATTGCTAACTTACCCAAAATTTTATATTTTCTAATCACTACTAAATCAAACGTTCGCCTTCCGAACACCGGTTCATTGTAATGGTCAAACCATTTCATTCTTACTAATTGTAGCTTTTTACTATTCATATAAATGCATGCGCAATGATTTAATTCATTTTCATATTCACATGGAACAAACGTAATTTAAAACTAATACCACACATGAGATCACGCACAATAAACATTGAAATGTACTCGTAATTAAGAAAATTGTAAACAATAAACCACCATAACTCAAGTGACAGCAATGTCACTTTCGCGTCTGCGCACTCACTTGCTCTTTGAGACATATAATGCTATCCTTTTCTCATCTCGTATTAATTGTATCTTGTATCCTACTTTGACAGACATGAATTAGTTATGATGAAACTATGGCTGCCGCATGCTTTTTAGGTAATCTATAAAAAAATCTGTACTTTATTTCACCCAAAGGGATCCAATAAATTTATTTTTTTGATTTTCCATGTGTTGAGATATCCATCCACTGCACAAGCAACTTCCATCTTTTAACCTGAATGGAGAATAAAATACGAGCGACGTCAATTTGTAGGACGTTGCATCCATTGCGAACGGTTCCAAATCGGTTCCATAGGGGAGGTGAGGTCGACTAGTGAGAGCGGCAGAGAGTGTCCATACTGTACGTTAGTACTATTACTTATACTGTGCCTATAGACAGATTCCTTGCAAACACTTTGGAGCCTTTGTTCCGCTCTATCGTCTCTTTAATATATTTCCTATTAAAGAGACGTATATCGTGCCGCAAGGATTTCGAAATCTGTCTATTGAGCAGCCTGTATGACTGTGCGTCATAGGAAGACTGCAGTCTCAGCGAGCGTCGTTTAGTCTTTTAATAATATCTATTATATAATACACCCTATCTATATATATAAAAATCAATGCCACTTTTCGTTGTAATTTTATAACTCAAGAAGGGGCTCACCTATCCAAACCAAATGTTTAGGCTTTGTTCGGACTATTTATGAGATGGTTTATGTGAAGTTTGCACAAAATCGGTAGAGCGGTTCTTCATTAATCACATTTTTTGTAACAAATTAATTCAATAAATGGTGAATCATTTTGTGAATGGGGATTTTGCTGTCAAATTGAAACTTTTATCAGTGTTGACAGTACAAGCATGTTGTTATGTCATTCATGCGGTCATTTCATTTTGGACGTACTTCGACTTTATGTTGCCTGTTCAAGAGTCGGTACAACGCAACGGTCGGTCGTTGTTCAAGAGACGTTTGTTTATTCATACTCAAAAAAAAAAATTGTTTATCCAAATGTTTTGGATTAAGTTTTAAAATAGCTAGCAATTAATTTTTTTTTGTTTGAATAAATGAATTTGATGTTCCAATTAAATGTTTTTATTATTTCACTTTATACGTAACGAAGCACGTACCGGGCCGCTAGTAATATATATAATACACCCTAAAAATCGTCGGAGGTGGAGGTAGAATTTCCTTTTTAGCAGGATATGTCGATGTCGAAACTAGCGTTGGCACTAAAAATCTCGTGGAATATAGTAGCCTTGATTGACTACAGTATGTGGCTACAGTATTGTTTTATTTATAAGTCTATCAATGAATTTGGTAAAAAAATGTATTTATATAAAAAGGGCATTTATAAAAGATTAACGGGAAAAAGCCAAAACAGCAACTTTTGATAATTATGTGCCAACTTTTCTTACATTAAATTTCTATTGCATATCTAAATGAGACTATACCTACTAGACAAAATTTACTTACAAAATTAATTTATCTAGATAACTAAATTAAACTGAAACAAATCTAAAAATCTATATATTATATCAATAAACAAAAAAAAGATACGCGATAAAAAAATAAACAGGAATTTACCTACTTACAAATAAAAAAAAATCCCAACATAGCCTGCCGGCAGTGTCCCCAGAAGCCTGTTAGACCTCACTGGATAGCGATACTAATTCTCTGAGCAAGGTAATGACCAACTTCTGATCAAAGGACGTGTCGACCGTGATATATGTATAGGAATTATTATAATTAACGACATATTATTGTAATTAGAATTATTATTATGATTTCAGACACGATTATATATTATTCATGAATAAATAAATAAAAAAATAGACCAATTTTTGAGATTAGGCTTTAATTCATTTATATGACGAGCCCGATGGTCGCTTTGAATACGAGGTCACGGATTCGATCCCCGCACAAGACAAACATTTGTGTGCATGAACATGTCTGTTTGTCATGGTCTGGATGTGTTCTATGTATTATAATGTATTTATTTACAAAAAAAGTATTTATGTACATATATCGGTTATCTAGTACCCATAGTACAAGCTTTGCTTAGTTTGGGACTAGATGACGCTGTGTAATATGGCAAGCAATTAATTATTTATTTAATTTTATATGTACTTAAATTTTTATTAACTCTATTAAATGCTCTATTTATTTAAAGACTATCCTATATCGATACGAGTAAAAATGAATAAGGTATTGCTTCCTACATGTACGTAGTTATTTTTTCGCATACAAGTCACGTAACAGTATTATTCTTGTTAATGCAAGTTCTCAACTGAATTTATTGAGGCGACATACGTTAACGTTGCTAATATTAATAAGAAACTTTTCCAATAATGCGCGGAACAAAAGTATAAACACAGTTACGAGCATTAAGCGCTGATTCGCACTGTTTGCCTGTGTGGAAAAGTCACCGAGATATTTTTAATTAAAAACGTCTTGAATGTTGTGGAAAGGGATAAGATTTCAAAGAGTTTTCGATTAAATTTTCTAGTTACAGGAATATATAGTAGCTTTTGTGTGCGGTGTCTGAGTTTAATTTGATTTTGTTATCATTATATAATTGTTTCTAGCTGTATAATGTTGTGGTTATATTATACAGTGTGCTACCACCTGTATTTCCTTGACAGTCTAGTTTAGTGATTGCTTTCCACCAGGTGACCCACATGCTTGTTTGCCACGCTCTTATATAAAAACAAAAAGTTCAGATAACCAATTCTTGTAATTATTTTACGTTCGTACAACAAAAGTTGATTCAAGTCGAATCAAGATTGAATTGTGAATTGACTAAAAGTTATATCCTTGATTTCATTAATTAATTATTGTCAATTGTATTTGTTAGTAAATAACATTCTTAGTTTGTGTAGTTTTCAGTCATATTTCGATATAATTTCGCTTAAATAAAACTTTGAAGCTTCATATTGTATTACGAGCATACCAAATTTGCCATTTGCGAGATCGAGATTGGATCAGAACTGAATTTTGACTACATTTCAATTACGAGAATTGCCCCTCAGATCTGTAAACCAAACAAATTTTGATATAGGAATCATTGTTAAATAGCAAAAAATAAACCGTTCCGTACATTTTTATATAAGACTAGCTGTGCACACGATTTCGTCCGCTTGGTTGTAGGTGAGAATTTGTGGTCACCCATCTTAGTAGTAGTATTATATCTTTATCATAACTTTATCTTTAAATGTTATGTGGAGCAAACCGTAACGCGTTAGTGAAAACCGCATTCAAATAGGTTAAGCCGTTTCTGAGATAAGCGTGCACAAACGTACAGACAGACAGACATACAGACAAAAAATATTATCTTGGGTTCTATTGCGTTCATAAAGCCCCCCTATAATAGTTTTTCTTATATATCTTCCATGTAGAGACAGCGCCCAGTTACGATTTTATTATTTGGGGTGTAAGTGGTTCATCAACATCTTTGAACCAAAGCCAACTTCACCTGCACGCGGTGTACCCTGCTGACAAACGAAGCTCTGGCGAAAAGAGAGGTAGAGAGCGTAATTGTAAGCTACCTGACTGGGGAATGTACCTCCACCTCACAGAATACCTCAGACAAATAACAATTCCCTTGAGAATTGTTGTGTTCCTGCGAGTGAGTGAGGTCACCAGAAAGGAAGGAGATGCTGCATATGCAGCGGGGGTGGCGGCGCGGCGCGCGAGCGATATTTTATGTTGTGAGTGTTGATATGGCTACGGTAACCGCTTCACATCAGGCGGGCCGTATGCTTTTCTGCCACCCGACGTAGTACGTAAAAAACAAAAAATGTATTGATATTATTTGATTAACTTTGCTTACTTTGGCACTAAATGTGTCTAATTTGTCCAGGAATTTATTACATATAAATATCCATAATCATAATAATTATCCTGGAATATATATTGTTAATCATTAATGTTAAATTAAGATTATTATTATTATTGTTGGACTCACGGGTCAAGCCCGGTCATTTGATAGGCGTGCGGGGGGATATAGATCCAACGCGTAGAGGCCCCTTTGAGAAGTTTAATTAAACAATTTTGAAAACAGACGTGTTCATGCACACAAATGTTTGTCTTGTGCGGGAATCGAACCTGCGACCTCGGAGTCAAAGTGGCCATTGCTAACCATTCGACCGCCGAGCTCGTCTCACAATACACATGCAATAGTTGTAGATATACTGTGTGGTGAGAATATTTCGCGAAATTAAATAAAAACAACTATTAATTTCAGTACGAACCTCAGGTTATTTCCCTGAAGTGCTGTAAATCCGAAATTATGCCATTTGTGAGATACTTTCCTATTTTATCGTGTGCTGGATATATTTTTAAATAAAATATGCATTATTTTTATTAAAGTAAAGAGTCTTCGATGACATTATACTATGAATAGGCATTAAATTTAAAAACTTGATACTGTTGATTGTTGGCTCTTGGTGGAACATTATTACCATAACGTTTTAATAAAGCACAGTCATCGCCGCATTCAACTATTTTATTGGGCCCTCAGCATCACTGCGATTAGTGCAGCGCTGGCGGTCCACCCCTTGACGACCCATGTAAGTAATTCTTCACGCTTCGTCTAAACGACCCTGGGTTATAAGGTGAGGGAAATACGTGTGCCGGCAGTGAATTCCACATTATGGTTCGGCAGAGGAATGAGTTGACGAACTATTTGAACATAGAAATAAATGATTCATTCATTCAAATAATAAATTGACTAATTAATACATTATCAAATATCGATCAGGCCTCCCCAACCCGTCTGGCCAGCGTGGGGAGTGTAGGCCAAATCCTCCTTCCGTCTAGGACGGACGAGAGAGGGTCGTGCTCCTGTAGTGGAGACTAAAATGGACCTGATGATGATGATGTGAATACTAGATCAGGTTATGTTTGGTATGTTTTAAATCATCTTTAGTCGCCGAGTCAGTACAATAGTCGTCCAGTTTTACAATTTTAGATGCTGGGTTTATTAAATAACTTACCTTATTAAATGTGTCTGTGCTTGTACACTAAATGTTAAACAAAAGAGGATATATTCAGAGAGTAGTTAGCATTGATAATTCATACCCACTGCATAGGTCGTTGCACCGCCGGGTAGGGTGCACAAATCTTGTGTTTATTCCCCTCTGCATAATTGCTGGAGCGATTAACTGGCTATTCTTTGTGTAAAAGATTTACGATATTCTGGAAATTGCCATTGTGTTTATTTAATTGATTTGCAATAGTATAAAATTAATGCAACAAAATTAAAAGCAGTTTACATTATGCATACCGCTTTAATGAATTATTTTTATGATTATCACACGTCATAATTCAAATTGTGAGCGTTTTAAATGTCAATATTTAAAAAAGATCTCTACTTTTCGCTGTCATTTTTGTCCGAAAAAGTAGGAGAATGAGAAAAATAAAAGACCACCGAAAAGTCCGGTTCTTGTGTTTGACTTCCGAAATGATTTTCGCAACAACCATACACCTAGTCGTAGAGGCGCGATCCAGTCGCTACAACAAATAGCGGTCATAATTTGAGGAGACAGTCCCAAATAAAACGTTAATCATGGCTAGCGTAATGTAAACGCCACGGTTCTAAGCGTTGCATCTATTTTCATATTCATAGTAAAGATTGATACACACCTGGGGATATTCATGTACGGTCCGCTAGGAAAGTGGTCTATCAGTTTCTAACAAACGAAAATATTGCTAAGGTTGGCCATAAAAGTACGCAGACAAAAAGATCGCACACGCCAGTCTGAGATTGCTCGGGTATCGTGTGCATTGGTGGATGATGTGGTAAGCGATCTATTTTAAATAAAAAAACACCAGGAATTTGCAGAACAGCCAGCAGACCTGGCTGATTTTGGGGGTTGATGCTACTCACGTCCGCAGGCTTTACCCTAGTTTCCCCGCACGTGACCCCTGGGTGGTGCTAAACGAGTAGCCTTTTTCCTGAAGTGGTACAGCCAAGCTGTAGTCGTTTAGTGTCTAGAAAATGATCGCGGTCAAGTTTTGGACATTGAATGAATACAGCTTGTAACTGGGCCGGCTCGTCCGGGGCAGTACCACTCTCACGCAGAAGATCGGCGTGAAGTAATAGCTCGCGCTATTGAGTTTCGTACGGTGAGTGTTGAGACCCGGAGCCCAATCCAAACACCCCTAACTCTAAATATGGGTAGTAAAAAGAACAATACCCCAGGAGGGTACCGTCACCATTGGTGACGGAGAATCCCTCCCTGAGCACCACTGCTCAGGCCGCTCGACTTTACGCGTGCCTCTACAGGTCCCACAGCGGAAATGTCGGTCGTCGTCTGCTACGACCGACAGTATACTCCAGCAGATGCCTTCTGCAGAGATTGTGGTACTGGGTGATTTTAATGCCCACCACGTCGAATGGGTAGGGTCTAGATCAACTGACCATGCTGGAAGAACTTTCCATGACTTTGCCCTGGCATATGGTCTGACACAGCTAGTTTCCTCGCCCACGCGGGTGCCGGATGTGACGGAGCATATGGCGTCCCTTTTGGATCTTCTGCTGACCTCTCACCCTGAAAAGTATCGTGTGTCTGTTGGCGCCCCTCTTGGGTCTTCGCATCATTGCCTCATAAAGAGTATTGTGCCACTCACACGCCAAAGGCGACCGCGCACAACCGGCACACGTCGTGTGTAGCATTTTAGGTCAGCAGATTGGGATGGGCTGCGTAGTTTCCTAGCCTCCTACCCTTTATTTTTTCTGGTCCGTGGTTTAATAATTTTTAATTTACACTTGTTCACTTTACCGATTATCAATAGATTGTAATAAAGTTAATCTTTTTTTTAACTAAGTGTGTCATTATCTTTACTGTTGTATGTACACAGCTTGTTCCGACTTGCTTTGCAATTTCATTGTGAAAATGCATTTGCAAACTCTTTGTATGTCCAGTTATCGTTCAGTAGACGTGATTTGATAGCGGATCTCATAGTCTAGAACAGTCTTTGGAAAGCATGGGTTGCGAACCAATGGGTTCCGAGTAGGGATTGCAATCCGGAAAACCGGATCCGGTAATCCGGCGGATCCGGCAGTATTAAACGGTTACCGGATCCGGTACTAATATACCGGATCCGTACTACGGATCCGGTGCTAGCAATTTTTGGCAAAATAATAGATCTCTGCATGAGTAGGTACTTTAAATGCATTGCGCGTGGTGTCACAATTAACACTATTTATTTTCTACGATCCTTTTTTCAAAATAAAAATGATTTTCGTATAATATACCTATAATGAATATTAAGACAATTATTACTTAAAATTCTACTTAAAATAATTATTTATCGTAAGCTGATTAAACTAAATAGTTGTAATTATAAAACAAACTCATTATTGTGATAATTGTGCCATTCTTTAGACAGATTCAAAGTTACTTACTAAAATAATGGATCTATGTGTGAAAGTGAAATCTAGGAAGACTGAGCTATTCGTTAGTCGATACATCGTTAAAATTTTACTGGTTACCTATACTACTAGATTTTAATTGTTTGCTCGTTGTCTAATCTTACCATTAGATTAGAAATAAAATTGATTTTATATATTTTTTATAAACTACATATATAAAGTATGTACATGACACTTGATTCACTTACTAACAGTTCATTTTGAATTGAAAAGCGAAAATCATCCTGATTTGATCAATCCGGCCGGATCCGGTCGGATCCGGCCGGATCGATGGGAATCGGGTCGGATCCGGCCGGACTGAAAATGATGCCGGATTGCAATCCCTAGTTCCGAGCGGATATTGGCTGGTCGCTGAAGTTGACAGAACGACAGTTGCAAAGCGGTCACCGCACCGTGAGACGAATGAATCGGGAAATTGACGTAAACTATAACTTTAATAATATTATTACATTTGTTTTTTTATGGTAAAACCTCTCAAATTTAAATAGGATAGTAATTATTTATTTGTCATTAAGCCCTTGTGGGCTAAGTGACATGCCATAATATATTTTTAATCGTGTTCTTGTATTTTGTATTTTTTTCTACTAGCATTGATTAAAACATGACTGTTTAAACATGAATAATAAATGTTTTCTTTAATAAAATATGTCGATTTGTGGAACAAACATTATACCGACTAGGATCGAAACGCTGAATATTTGTAACTGACAACCACTGTCATAGAGAGTAAGAAGTTATATAATGTTGAAAATCGCAACTGTCAAGCAATTTTGTGTCATTATAATAATTTCTCTTTTTAACGCCCAACGGTTCGACGCTCCATACGGGGTCTCCACTTTAGGACTTTCCTCTGCCACCTAACATCGCTTACTCGGTAGATGCGGCCGGCACACTGCAACTTCAGATTGCTGACACTTAGAGCTATGTCGACAACTTTGGTTCTCCGTCGAATTTCTTCATTCCAGGTTTGACCTCTTAGAGTAATACCGAGCATAGATCTCTCAAACGCATTTATAGACCTGCCTAACGTTGAGTCCAAGTTTCTACACCATAGGTCATGGCGGGGAGGATGCACTTTTTTAATTAAAACTAATAAAAGCTATTATTATTTTTTGTTTAATAAACTAAGTATATAAAAAAATATCAATTTGACGTGGTGCAGATAATACGCGCAGACAACTTTAATACAAAATTATAAGTCCTGTAGTTATGGCATGCGAAGCTGAATATCAGTGTGAAAACACAGCATCTTTTACAGCTATGCTACAGAAATGCAATTGAGTGAGCGAACAAAACGATAGAGATACCCCAAGAGCTGGGGCGAACAACACATGTTTTGTGTCTAGGTACCTACTTATGTAAATTGGCTTACGGTTAAACAAATAAAAAAAAGCTATTTTACAATTTTCGCTGAGCTCATAAATTCCTTCTAACATAATCCCATTATATCTTCCGAAGGTTACTCTGCACAAATACAACAAACGCACTCTTAAATTTTATTATATATAATAAATAGATGTATAGGTAACGACGACGTATCGTATCAAAGTATACTCCTAGTCCATCTGGCGGCTGTAGCTTAGCTTACGTCATCGATTACACGAATCAATCGCCATTTAAACCATTATAAAATACAATAGTCCTGCCACATACTCGTCGTGTGTTATGGAAAGTAGGCAAAAAAGGAGAGAAAGTGTGGAGCAAACCAACACATTACTTGCCATGCTGCACGCCATAATTTTCGTCATGCCCATCGCTGTCCTTTTTGTCCATATTTGGTTGTGAGTCATAGGACCTAATACCACATGAGTAAAGAAGGAACAGAGAGAAAGCTGTCTAAGATCTGCAAAATTTGTGCCTATTCTCATAGGGTTGACACCTTTATGGGGTGTATTTGTGGGGTATAAGTAGCTGAGCATCACCTTGTGAGCCAAAGCCAACCTCACCTGCACGTGGCAACCTCCCTGCCAATAAGTTTGTTTTTATATACTACTTCGGATGACAGACAAACATACGGCGCGCCTGATATGATGCGGTTACCGTACTATAGTAACGCTCGCAACAAAAAATATCGCTCGCGCGCCACCACCCCCGCTGCCAACGCAACATCTCCTTCCTTTCTGGTGACCTCATTCACTCGCAGGAACATAACAACTCTCAAGGTAATTTTTATTTGGCTGCGGTATTCTTTGAGGTGGAGGTACATTCCCCAGTCTGGTAGCTTACAATTACGCTCTCTACCTCTCTTTTCGCCAGAGCTTCGTTTGTCAATCAGCAGAGTGCGCCACGGGCAGGTCAAGTTTGATTTGGTTCAAAGATGAACCACTGATGAACCACTTACACCCCAATAAGTTCTGCCTCACAGGAGACCACATGACAGTTAAATAACATCTCTTTGGAGAGTTATTGTGGTCCAGCGTCAGGTCACCAAAAAGAAGGATTGGCAGCAGTAGCAGCCGGGGTAGCAACGCGCGAGTGGCATTTACTGCAAGCGTATACGGTAACCCCTTCACATCAGGCGCGTCATGTGCTTGTTTTCCACCCGACGTAGCATAAAAATCCTTTACTGGTATGTCAACGACAATTCTTTGACTTCAGGTTGTGTAATCTAATAATAATAATAAAAAACTTATTCACGAATATTCAAAAATGTTTTTAAATATCATCATCATCAGGTCATTTTTGTGTCCACTACAGGACGACCTCGACGACGACGACGACGCACGACCCTCTCTCGTCCGTCACAGACATGACGATTTGGCCTACACGCTGATGATTCTATTCTAGTCCGCCGGAAACCACACGGCCAAACAATCAATAATTTACTGATAGCAAATTGATTTAAAAATTTAACTTTTAGCCCCTCTCTCCTCTACTGGGTCGATATTTTCCATTCCACTCCTAGGCTATCGTGATTTCTTACTATTATACTACCCGATTATAATAAAAAGGTGATTGAACGTTTCGCTTCAGAAAAATGACGTCGCATTGATTTAATGTATAAAAACTAATAAAAAAATAAACTAAATACTTATTAATGAGCAAGTAAAGTGCACCACCAGTCGCCACTGATTGATACAGCTTATTAAATACTTTTTCTATTATTGTTCATACACACAGTACAGTAAATAACCATTTTGTCCCACTTTTATTTTTAACATTTGTTCAATACTTTTTTTATTCTCATACCTACTCGTAAACAACGTGGAGCGAACACCTATACGTGCACGACGCAAGCCCTGAGCTTGTCCACTGGCGGAGTCAGTTTGAACCAGTTTTTTCCAACCGCGGCGTGTACGCGACGGGCGGCCAGTGGACACGCACACAAGGCCACGCATGCTTATAGTAGTGTACCTAAACACCGCGGTTGAATAAAGCTTTCTCTCTGTTCCTTCTTTACTCATGTGCTAATACGGTCGCGATTAATTGCGCGAGTAAAGCTAGCGAGTGAGTAGCGCGAGGCGAGTGTATGCCCATAGAGGGCAACATTGCATAGATTGCAGTAGATCGAGGAGTATGGCGTAACAGAGCTATGAAAAAATATGAGTGTCAAGGCGCGCCCTACAGAACACAGAAAAGAGATTAGACAGGTTATTAATAGTTGTTTGAACCAGTGTCAACGTGTGCTCGTCCCACATTTTACCAGTACTCATGCAAGTTAAACGTAACAATAACCTTAAACATTACATACGTGCCGTCAAACGGAAGCGCTGTGATTTGTTCACTGCTATTACAACAGACACACATTAGTAGTGAATATTATGCCAAAATTAAATGCGATTCTTCTTTAAGCTTTTGACGCTCGTGTATCTGAGCCCTAAGGTAATCCCGAGGTGTGGTCGATTCGAGAAAACGGTAGGGAGGGTCTATACTGTAGGTTAGCACTGTGCCTCAGGTGGGTCTGTCATCTTCATCATAAGATTTTGATACAGAGCTCGTCTAGCGTAATCTATGTCACTGGCCCATCGTGTGGGACAATGAAACGTCCGACGTTTCATTGTCCCACACGTGGCCTCCACCCTTAGAATAGGCTCAGGGGTAGAGGCCACGTGTGATATGGATATGAGTTTCATATATAAGGGGTGTAAGCGGCTCACCACTGTCTTTAGAACCTAAGCCAATCTCACCTTCACGTGGTGCACCCTGACGAGGCTCTGACACAAAGAGAGGTAGGGCAAGGTAATAAGCTGCCCGATTGAGGAAGAACCTGCAACTCACAGAGTACCGCAGCCAAATAACAATTCCCTTTAGAGTTGTTCATCAGGAAGGAAGGAGTTGCTGCATTGGCAATGGAGGGAGTGGCATGCGAGTTATATTTCATGTTGTGAGCATTGTTTACCACCTGACGTAGTATAAAAAAATATTTATAAAAAAATGGCGTTTAATTCGTATAGTCGATGACGTTAAGTAACGTACAGTGACTGCACCGACTAGGTTGGTGCACACTGAACATCTCTCGGCTTGAATAAACACGGAAGAAAGCTTATAACTTTCCTTTAACTACGATGCAATTTCATACTTATCGCCTGAAAACTTTGAACTTCATTGGCTTGCAATTTCTCAATATCTTAGACGAGGTTTTCTTGTATATTCATTGGCAGTGTAAGGAATATACAACTTTTATATTGATTGAAGAAGTTAATTAATTTAGATGTTTGAAAGATTTTTACACAAGTGTGACGCAACCGCATTCAAAATCATGCAGTAATTTATGCGTAATGTGCATCCTCCCCGCTGTACCCTACGGTGCAAAGACTTCGATGCTGACCGTTGAGCTGCCCCCTTACCACCATCTCTTATTGCGATTCAATAATTGAATAGATTGCTTGTTCATACCAATGAATAAGCGACTCTATTCCATTTGAAATAGAGTCGCTTATTCATTGGTATGAATAAGCATTCTATTCAGTTATTGAATCGCAATAAGAGTAGGTGGTAAGGGGGCTGGTTTACAAATTAAAAGACGCTCACCGAGCGATGGAGGCAATGCTTGGAGTTTCTCTAAGGGATTGAATCCGGAACGAAGAAATTCAATGGAGAACCAAAGTGGAACATAGCTCTCAGAGTCAGCGAGTTGAAATGACAGTGGGCTGACCACATCTGCCGAGTTAGCGTTGGCAGATGTTCGAGAATCCTAGAGCGGAGGCCACGTATGGGGCGACGAAGCGTAAGGCCGATGACCTCAAAAAAGTGTTTGTTAGTTGATCTCAAAAGTTGTTGGATACGGAAAGCGGAGGATCGCATATGGTGGAAAGCATTGTGAAATGCCGATATCCAGCAGTGGGTAGATACAGGCTGATGGTGATGATGATGTGTGTATAAAATACAAAAACAATTTTAATAATATAATATATATATATAAGAGTTATAATTAAAGAGTTATTGACGTTTCAAAGTGTCATATAGGCGAGCGCTATTCGGTCCTATCTATATTGTCGAAGCACCTCTCTAGCGGTGCTCGACACTAGGGTGTCCGCGGGGAGGTGAGGGAGAGGCGGCGGCGGCGAGCCGCGCCGGCGAGACGTGTCAACGAGTCACCAGAGAACTGCGCTAGCGATCACGACGACCATACGTTTCATTGTTCGCGACGCGCTATACATACATGTCCATACGTAGCATAATATTCAACAATATACAAGTTCAAACAGTCCAAGTATTTCAATCAACTCCGCTCTGTACCATACTTCAAGTTAACAGAGGCCTAGGAGCCAACAAGTGGTCCTTCGTAGACAAGAAGCAGCGACTTTTATCAAGAAACGGCAAAATTTAAAAAAAAATTGTGCAGCAACCGACAAGACGAAGCAGAAAAATTTCAAAAAGAAATCTCCGGTTTCGTCGGCCATCATCGCTTTGCTGAACACCGCTTCGTTCATGTTTTATTAGCAATTCAGACGGATTGAACAGGATTCCGTGAGATCTTTCCCTATTATTTTACTAACAAAATTATTTCAATCCTAGACTAACATTCATCTTTGTTTCATGAGTAGTTTATAGCAGTAGACCTAAGAACCATACATTAGACACGTAGCTATTCATGTGGTTTGCCTTTTAATGCGCAGAATAACGTTTTTAAAATCATTAGCTTAAAACCTTAGACTAAAAAATAAAACATAATTGGATTATTTCCTTTGTTGTGCTGTGCAGTCCTCTACCTACTAGTGTTTGACATTTAGAGAAAAAATGAATGATAAACGTTAATTTAAGCATATTAATTTGCTTAGGTATTTTATCGTAGTTGTATGTTTATTGATTATTTGTTGTTTAAACCCTGTGCCGTATCATAATTTGAGAAAAAATGAATGATAAACGTTAATTTAAGCATATTAATTTGCTTAGGTATTTTATCGTAGTTGTATGTTTATTGATTATTTGTTGTTTAAACCCTGTGCCGTATCATAATTTGAGCAATACCTATTCATAATTTAATTTCTATTCGTGTTGTATTTAAAATTAAAAAAAAAAAAAAGAGTTGTGTCGTGTATCCCAACCACCCACATAAGCTTCACTTTTATCTTCAACCGTTTTTTTTTACTCATTTGAAAAACGTTCTAATTTTGTAACAGATTTTTATAGGGTTAAGGATACCTACACTAAAAAATAAAATTTATTCGTCTTACATTAACTAATTAAATAAATACTTTGGTTTCTGTTCATTACTAGTGCCCACAAAAAATTTAATAGATTCATTATCTTTCACTAATTTCTCAAAATCAGTTCTTTCTTTGTTCTTTTTTTTTTATTTTTTTTTCAATACCTACCTACTTTAATTTCATTGAATTTTGTAATTTTTCTTAACTTTCTTTAAACCTTAAGCCATGTCTGAAGATATTAAGCAGCTCATAAAAAAGCGTGCTTCGCTAAAGGCACAATTAACGCTTTTCACTTCTTATTTAACTCCAATAAAATCTTGCAAACAGCTTAGCGAGGAGCAGTTGGCTGAAATGGATTTGAGAATCGAAAAAATCGAGTCCTTATACGATTCTTATAACGAATTTCAGATAACCATCGAGTGCCTTTCTGATAAGCCCGACGAGCAGTTTTCCGAGCGTGAGCAGTTTGAAAGGCAGTACTACCGTGAGCTTGGTTATGCTCGCGCACTCGCGTCTAAACATCGTGCCCAAGCAGGAAACATGGATTCTGAGGTAAGCTCCAAGGGACAGCTTTCCACGGTCAGGCAAAACAACATACGGCTACCTAAAATAAATTTACCACGTTTTGGCGGGGGCTTTGAGGATTGGTTAGAATTTAGAGAATTATATGTTTCATTGGTGCACGAAGATAAATCAATAGATAAAATAAGCAAGTTTCATTACTTGCGTAACTCACTCTATGGCAGTGCATCAGTAGCCATTAAAGGCATAGATTTCAGGGGCGATAATTACAGTAATGCTTGGAAGCTATTGTGTGATAGATATGACAATAAACAGAGGCTAGTTACTAACCATGTTAAGGCACTATTCACAATTGAACCTTTACAAAGGGAATATGCCGAAGGTCTAAGATCAATTATAGATATTACGAATAGAAATTTACGCTCACTAGAAACATTAGGAGAACCAGTACAGCATTGGGATACAATGATAGTTTATCTAATGTCATCAAAGTTAGACTCTGTTACAAAAAGGGAGTGGCAAGAACTTGTAAATAACCTCGATGAACCACCATCTTTGAATACATTTATAACCTTTGTAAAGAATCGTTGCAATCTATTGGAGTCAATGGATGAGGAAAAGATTGCAAAACCAGTACAATCTAATAATAAATTAAAAAGTTTTGTTTTAGCTTCTAATAACAATAAGGCCAAAGCTAGTCATACATGTCCTATATGCAATCAATTGCATTATTTATATGCCTGTAAAGACTTTAGGTCTTTATCTGTAGCTTCACGAATAAAGAAGGCTAAAGAATCGAATGTCTGCATGAATTGCTTACGGCCAGGTCACAGCAGTGCAATTTGTAAGCTTGGTCACTGTAAATACTGCAAGATTAAGCATAATACCCTATTACACTCGCATGATGAGATGCCTTTAGCTTCTGGCAAGGAACACATTGCTTTATCTAGTAACAATTACAATTTCTCATCCAATCATGTATTGCTTTCCACAGCTATCATGAACGTAGTGGATTCCTCCGGTACGCCGCACCGCGCCAGAGTCTTGTTGGACAATGGGAGCACGGCTAATTTTATTACAAGGGAGTTGTGTGGTAAGCTGCATTTACACATATGTAGTGCTAGCTCAAATATTACAGGAATAAACAATCAAACGTCCACAGTTTCGCATTCATGTGCAATACAGTTACAGTCTATGGATGGTTCATATAAGATTGACGTTGATTGTTTTGTCCTACCTACCATAACCACATCAATACCTTTCAAATATATTGATACACAAAACTTAAATTTACCATTAGGAATTACTCTTGCCGATCCAGAGTTTTATATTCCGGCACCCATAGACATACTTGTAGGGGCACATATCTTTTGGAGTGTAATTGGACATAATCGTATACAGCTAGGTAAACATATGCCAACTTTGTTCGAGACAAAACTAGGCTGGCTGGTATCAGGTACCTTGCCACAGCAAAATCACAATCAGTCAGTATGTATGTTCACCACAAACAACCACAGTACACACAACGATACAAATACAGACTTGACACGCTTTTGGGAGCTTGACACAATATCTCCTAAACACAATCTCACTTCTGAAGAGCGTGCCTGTGAACAAAATTTTCAAGACACAACACAACGAAACAGTGATGGTCGTTTTGTTGTTTCCATTCCCCTGAAAGAATCTCCAGAGGTGTTGGGTGGCTCCTATGAGATTGCAAAGCGCCGTTTACTATCGTTGGAACGTAGGTTTGACAGAGATCCAATACTTAAAAAACAATACACAGAATTCATGCAGGAGTATGAGACATTAGGACACATGAGTAGAGTTTCGCACACATCACCACATGCATACTTTCTGCCCCATCATGGGGTTTTTAGGGAATCCAGCGCAACAACAAAGCTTAGAGTAGTCTTTGATGCTTCTGCTGTCACTACTTCAGGGAAGTCGTTCAATGATATCCAAGGAATAGGTCCTAGAATCCAAGACGACTTAATATCCATATTATTAAGATTCCGTCAACACAAATATGTGGTTACATCAGACATAGAAAAATTTTTCAGACAAATTGATGTTCAAAAATCACAGCGCCATCTACAGCAGATACTATGGCGTTCAGATTCATCACATCCAATACAAATATACACCTTAAACACAGTCACTTATGGCACTTCTTCAGCACCTTTCATTAGCACTCGTTGCCTGTCAGAGTTAGTTAAGGAAGCACCTGATGCTCACTCACAACGAGCCATACAACATGATTTCTATGTAGACGACTATTTATCAGGTAGTGATAGCATAGAAAACACCATCACTCTTTGTAAGAATGTTAATCATACATTAAAATCTGCTCAACTTTCATTAAGAAAGTGGCAGTCCAATAATTCACAGATCTTACAAGCAATCACTTCACACATCCATGAGTCAGATGTAAACAAACAACCAACCAAATCACATACATTAAATTTAAACAAAGACGAATCATGCAAAACACTCGGCCTCAACTGGCAGTTCGGCACAGATTCGCTAACATTTTCCATACATATAAAGTCACCAGTACACAATAAGATTACAAAACGACACATACTTTCAACAATTGCACAGGTTTTCGATCCTTTAGGGCTTGTTTCTCCATGCATTGTCGAAGCAAAACTCATAATGCAGAGACTGTGGACCGACAAATGCTCATGGGATGAAGACTTGCCTTTGCATATAAAACAATCTTGGTTAAAGTTCACTCAAGCACTTCCACACCTCAACAATCTAAACATTCCTCGTTGGGTTATGTCATGCAACAATCCTGCGGACATACAACTGCACATTTTCACAGATGCATCACAAAGGGCATATGGGGCTTGTGTATATGTACGTACTGTAGCTGCGGATGGTTCTGTGAGTGTCAGCCTTCTTACATCCAAAAGCAAGGTGGCGCCTATCAAGGCAACCACGATCCCGAAATTAGAGCTGTGTGGGGCGTTACTTGGGGCTAGACTGTGTTCTAAAGTATTAGAGTCTCTAACAATTAAACCTGGCAAATGTATATTCTGGTGCGATTCCATGATTGTCCTTGGTTGGCTATCATCAGCGCCAGTCACTTTAAAACCTTTTGTCAGACACCGCATTACTGAGATTCACGATAGCTTTCCTGATGACACCTGGCGATATGTACCGTCCAAGGAGAATCCTGCTGATCTGATATCCCGTGGTCAGAGTGCTGACTTGCTAGGTGGAATGTCTCTTTGGTGGTCAGGGCCTTCATTTTTACGGCAGGACACTACTCAATGGCCTGCAAAGCCTTACGAAGATAACGTTCCATTGCCAGAAATTGTGAAGTCTCATGTAAATACCCCTACAACATCAATGAATAATAATCATTCATACACAGTTATCAATAATAATAATAATAATCAATTGCATATTCAATCTCCAATTAATTCATTAATTCATAAGTCATCAAATTATACCAAGCTCCGGCGCATAATAGCCTATATATTTAGATTTATAAACAATTGTAGAAATACAGATGTAGAACACGGTTCATTGACACACTCTGAACTAGCAAACAGTGATGACTTCATCATCAAAACCTGTCAAAGAGAGATGTTCCCTATTGAGTATGACTTACTCTCGTCAGGCAAACCATTGCTTAAAACCGGCAGACTGGTGAAGTTGACACCATTTATGAGTTCAGGTATCATTAGGGTCGGGGGAAGGCTAACTAATTCCTCGTATGACTATAACGTTAGACATCCTATATTAATTTGTAGTTCACATCACATTAGTAAGCTTATTTTTAATGCATTTCATTTACGCTTATTTCACGCTGGTCCACAGCTATTGCTAGCCACAATCAGACACAATTATTGGCCATTAGGTGGTAGAAATCTAGCTAAATTAACAAGTCATAAGTGTGTTAAATGTCAACGTTTCAAGGGTAAAAACGTTCAGCCAATAATGGGTAATCTACCAAAAGAGCGTACGGAATTGGAATTCCCATTTTTAGAAACAGGCACTGATTATGCTGGACCAATCCTCATAGCAGATCGCAAGGGTAGGGGGTGTCGATTAATTAAGTCATATATATGTGTTTTTGTTTGCCTGGCCACTAGAGCGGTGCACTTGGAGCTTGTTTCAGATCTGACAAAGGAGGCCTACATTGCATCACTGGATAGGTTTATTGCTCGTCGTGGTAAGCCTAAAACTATATTTTCAGACAATGGCACAACATTTGTCGGCGCTTGTAATGAACTTGCTAGCATATTAGGCCAGGATCTTCCAGAGTTAGCTGATAAGGGAATCAAATTTTCCTTTATCCCAGCTTATAGTCCGAACTTTGGGGGCATGTGGGAACGTGCAGTAGGGTCAGTTAAGCATCATTTAAGGCGAATTCTAGGTTTAGCGCACCTTACATATGAGGAAATGTCTACATGCTTAATTCAGGTCGAAGCCATACTCAACTCTCGTCCTCTAACTCCATTATCCACAGACCCTTCGGACCTATATCCCCTCACTCCGGCACATTTCCTGATTGGAAGGTCTCTCGTTTCCCTGCCACATCCGGAAGTCACCACAACCAAATTAACGAATCTAAAGAGGTTTCAACGGATAGAATGTCTAAAGCAGCAGTTCTGGTCACGATTCTATCATGAATACATATTTTATTTGCAACAGAAGACCAAGTGGACTGAATCAGATGGAGAATTGAAGGAGGGAGCAATGGTGGTCCTCAAGGACAGAAATTCACCACCACTTGTGTGGCCGCTTGGTCGTATAGCCCGTATTTTGCCTGGGAGAGATGGCATAGGCAGGGTCGCCGATGTGAAGACTGCAAGGGGCGTATTTAGACGTGCCTATAACACTATCTGTCCTCTTCCAGTGTGAATTTGAAGACCTTCAGGCAGCTCTTCAACGCGGGGAGCATGTCGAAGCACCTCTCTAGCGGTGCTCGACACTAGGGTGTCCGCGGGGAGGTGAGGGAGAGGCGGCGGCGGCGAGCCGCGCCGGCGAGACGTGTCAACGAGTCACCAGAGAACTGCGCTAGCGATCACGACGACCATACGTTTCATTGTTCGCGACGCGCTATACATACATGTCCATACGTAGCATAATATTCAACAATATACAAGTTCAAACAGTCCAAGTATTTCAATCAACTCCGCTCTGTACCATACTTCAAGTTAACAGAGGCCTAGGAGCCAACAATATATATTATGTTCAACTTTCTTTTCAACATTTTCGACAATTTTGGTCTATTTTTCAACTTTTTGCATCAGTTGAACTGTTTGGAAAGAAAAGTACGGGTAATTCAATTGCAATAACATTTAAAATGAATGAATGATTGGTTTGAATAACACACTAATAACATAAACTCTGCTTCGCTTAATGTCACGCTCGCAAATTATTGAATTCTCATAATATCACTTATAATGGATTTGGTATGCATTATAAACTAGTACTCGTAATTGTTTTGGCTGAGGTTTTCTATGAGGTGGAGTTTACTTAGAATTAAGCGGTGTCTTACTTAATTATTTTTTTATTAATTTTGAAAAGCGTAATTTTTTTTCGCAAAGAACTAAAGTATTTAGGATATGTTGTTGACGAAAACGGTCTATGAGCTGATACTTCTCAATTCTAGACTATCCTCCTTCTTTGCGAAAGGAAGTGAGACGTTTTCTCGGCACATGTAGATGATTGATTGGGCCGTCGATTCATTCCTAATTTTACCACTACTGCTACTCCCTTAAATAGGTTAATTTCTTTAGGGAAAAATTCTCCAAAATTTTGTTGGAGCTCGGAAGCTGATATAGCTTTTCAAAAACTAAAAGAGCTTTAGTAACAACTCCTGTTGTGATTTGTCCTAATTTTGACCATACTTTTGCTATTCATTACGACGCATTACATGATAAAAATGATATATAATTTTTATTATACTGAGTTAATGCTATGTTTCAAGTACTCTATATGCGAAAGCGATATGCCTTGAATGCTATATGAAAAATTACGACATCACAAACACTTGAAAAATACCGGCCTGGCCTCGACTCTGGAAACACATACAATATTCATTTCACGCGTACGGCATGGCTCATGCCTAGGCCTTGTTCCATATAACAATAAGGTCTCTTTACATAATACGATTGTTATTGCTACAGATTTTAAAATTTAATTTCAAAACGTCCCATAGTATTGATTTTGATACAGTATTTTGGGTACGCTACCGACCATAAAATTAATTATGCACTGAGGAAAAGATATTTCTAGTAAGAAAAATATCTCAAACATAAACATTAATATATTCTTGAAAATATAATTAACAATAATAAGAGAGATTTTCCAGTGGGAATATTTATCTTGGAAAATTTATCTTATTAATAATATTGATTTCGTCATTTAATAATCATAAAATAATTTAACGACACGTCTATGGTGTTATTAAGCATTTGTTAAAAAAATGGCACGTTGTTACATAAAGGTTCGCCACACCTGGCCTATACGATCGGCTTAGACCAAGGAGTTGATAGACGCAACATGATCAAATACAAATACAAATTGTCTTTATTGTGAATAACAGGTTTTACAGATGTTACAAGTTTATATCGCTCCAATCTGTGTTCCACCACTTGGGCCACCACTTAGATCAGAACCATGGGAACTAAAAATATCACTTCAGTAATATAATATAAACGAGATAAAACGAGGGATGGCAGAGATAAGAGTAATGGAACTGGATAATTTTAGATCGCGAGGTTAATTTCAGATCAAGTTGCGAAAAGTTATTATTGAATGACAAAACAAGATTCTTTATTGTGTGTTTGAAACCTGTTTCGAAAACAGAATTATATTTCACTTTTGGACAATCTGGTTTAATATCATGCCCTGTTCCCGTCCGGGACGGGATTTGAAAAAAAAAATCTTGTTACAGTCGCTTTGAGTCGATATCATTTTGACGTGCCTTCCCCATCCGAGGTACTTTCCGGCCATGTATTCACAAGACCTTACTTGACAACACATTTAGCAAAAGTATGACTAATTAATTAATGAATATATTTTATTATTCATATAACAATTAAGGGTTGAATCACTTAACGATTAATATTCAAATCACAATCCCATGTTTGGAAACACTGACTCAGCTGTTAATCTACCAAGGCCCTTGGCCTGGAAACTTCAACATTCCTTTGTGCCACAGGCGAAAGATAAAACGGTGCTGTTGTGAAATCCAACCTTTAAGGGTTTTGGAGGGAATTTCAAAAGTTTCAAAATTCATTCGACGGTTTGATATAATGGCGTTTTGTGGGGGTCCTCCACAAAACGCCATTATATCAAACCGTCGAATGATTTTTGATTTCAATACTTCGAGGGTGATCGGTATAAGATGAAACCTTTGCAAGATACCGGTGTCCTTAAGTCATAGAAACACTGAGGAATTTACATTCTAAGTTTTGAAGAGCCTTCTTGTTATGTTTATTGTTTACAAAGAGGGTAAAACCCTCGTGTTTTGGTGGAGAAAGCTTTAATTTATCGATTGCTTACCCAGTTTCGTAGGTGTGATGAACAGGGTGTCGACTTCAAAGTAAAACTCGAAGCTTTGGTTTATAATTCGGTAACTAGATCTATGGATCTAACGTGACATTTATTTAATTATTGACATAGCCCGGTGGTTGAATGGCTAGCAGTGGTTACTTTGACATTGAGGTCGGTGGGTTCGATCTCCGTACAAGACAAACATTTGTGGGCCTGAACATGTCTGTTTGTCTTGGTCTAGGTGTTTTCTATGTGTTATAAGTATGTGTTTACAAAAAAAGTACATTTATCAATTGTATAGTACCTATAGTACAAGCTTTGCTTAATTTGGGACTAGATGCCGCTGTGTCAATTGTCAAGAGATATTTATTTATTCATATTGGTACATACAGTCATGACACTAGTAAAGTTTACATAAATCTTGACGTTAATAGACAAAGTGTACCGAGACAATACAGAAAGACTTTATAGTCTAAGTAATATAGAACATTACAAACATTTTGTATGTTTGTTTTCCGTTTTAGGAAAAAATCCGATCTTTTGGCTGAAACTTCGGGTTCATTTCGAAGTACACCCCCGTATCGTTTTTATACTGTGCAATTTTCATGTCGACGTATATTATGAAAAAAAAATCACAAACGATTTCTTTGCCTTAACAACTATTAAATTGTATACATTTTCTCAATGTATCAATCAAATTTCATTGAAATTGAATTTCATTGAAATTCGTGTAATCAAATTTCATTGAAATTAGAGCATCTCGGCTCAATATAAAATTGTTTTTGCTTCAACCAAGGCGCTCCTAGGTTTAACTAGATAAACCTAAGGCACCGCATCTCCTTCTCCAAAAGCAAGTTGAAGTTAGGTTAGGTTAAGCTTGTGATCAACTAAAGACTTGCTTCTTTGGTTTAACTAGTCAAAACTAGGAGCGCCTAGATTTCGGGTATTGATTATAATTATAATATACAGATACACTGGTTGTGCCCTGTAGTTTAATTTGCCGGATTCTAGTGCTTGTAGCGCAATATTCATTAGCCTTAAGAAAGTTTTCAAATCCGACTGCGGTAGTTTCAGAGTGTTCAAACAAACTTTTTTTATATTTAAAATTATTTAAAAGTTTTTTTTTTATATTTTGTAAAGATTATGTAGTGAGAGAGAACTATTTTATCATGACATCAACAAATATTTTTTTCTGACTTTAATTTTAAAATCGGGTCGTAATCGTATCGTATGCTATAAATCTTCCCCTCAGGCTTTTAGGTAATGAACGAAACGTTGTTAGTGGCTCGCATTGTTACTCTGTCTACCCTTGTGCAGGGAACTCCTATTGTTTTGCCACCTAATTAGTGCATTTACATGATTGTGTGCACGAGATGATGAGCACAACGTGTTAATTTCGAAAATATTCTTATGTTTCTGACTAGGTTCTGGTGTTAACGAGCAAAAATAAATCGTAACAGCGCTACATTCAAATTGAATAATATTTATTTACCATTGTACCCTGGCGAGCACTTAGACACGTCATTCCTTGCTTTTTGTGAGAATGATTATTATTTGTCATGTACACTTATACATGTCATGTATAATTCACTTATTTTTTTTTTAATATAGAAAGATAAAAATCTTTTATTTCTTTTTTTTCATTTTATAGTCGTTAACTTCGCTAAATATTTTAATGTTTGGGTGTTTATTATTCAATAGGGTGTAAGTGGTTTTTCTTTGAATCGAAGCCAACCTCATCTGCACGTGGTGCACCCTGCTGACTGACTAACGAGCTCTAGCCAAAAGTCGGTCAGCCTAAAAAAATTTTTTTTAAGCTGACCGACTGGGGAAGTACCTCCACCTCACAGAGTACCACACACAGCCAAATAATAATTCCCAAAGTTATTGTGTTCCTGCGAGTGAGTGAGGTCAACAGTGAGTGAGGTCAGTAAGAAAGAAGTATAGACTGGCAACGGATCGGGGCCCCCTTGAGTTGTTGATCTCCATGGGCGGTTATGATTGTTTTCCATCATGTGAACCACATGCTCGTTTGCCACCCCTCGTATAAAAAAAATACAGAATAAATTTTTACTATTTATCCTAATAATGTACGCGAGAAGTAGCGGCCCGATTATATATAACTAATTATTTGATTAATTATAATTTCATTGATCCAATTTCAAGAAATTAAATATAATTAGTTTCTTGAAATTGGATCAATGGACAATGCATACAAAAGCATACAATATGTGTTAATGTTTGCTACATGCCTGCCAAATTTTAACAAAATTGGAACACCGTTTGGAGAGTTATTTGAAATACAAACCTAAAGGTTGCCCGGAATAGATCGCTGAGCGATAAGGCCGCCTTTTGTATATATTTTAAGTAATTATTGTTAAAACTTTACTGTTTTTGATGTTATTAAGAGTATTGTATTGTACAAATGTACCTACCTACATCCTAATTTTTTTTTCGTTCCAATTTCTTTCGGAGACCTAATTCACTAGGTCAATTTGCGCCGCATTTTATTTTCCGTTGAGAAATATATTCTTCGACAAATAATACAGACGTCAAAATATTACGTTTTTATAGCCCCAAAAGGAGACATTTCGTCAATATCCACATAAAAACATATTACTACAATCTGAAATAGCTGTGGTTTGTCAGCGGTCTCCAAGATTCGAAGATAAAATCCCGGTTCCGTCGCGGCCTTACGATTGGGCCGGGATAAGGCGTAATAGACAAACCCGATTACAGATTTCCCCGGGCGGTGTTCCGAGCATAGATTTATATTGGACTGGATATCCACAAGGCGTCAGCGCAAACGCGTTGGGGAAGTTTGGGCAATGAACTAAAAATTACCGTACTTCAAATGGCTCTGGCGAAAAGAAAGGTAGCGCATAGCGTATTTTGCGAGCTGTCTGACTGGCGAAGTAACTCCTCATAGAATGGAATCAAATAAAAAAAATATTCTCTTGAGGGTTGTGTTCCTGCAAGGAAGGAGTTGCAGCGTTGGCAGTGAATGTGGTTGCGGGCGTGCGGTATTTCATGTTGCGAGCGTTTTGATAAGGCTTTGGTAAGTGATTCACATCAGGCAGGCCGTATGCTTGTTTCCCACCAGACGTTTGATAAAAAAAGTCGCCATGGGTATGTTTTTTATTGCTTAATAATAATATAGTCGCGTGTATGAAAACTTTTTGTCAGAAGTCTTCAAGAATAGCTTCGATATTGCTGTCCTCAACCCTTATTAACCATAAGATGCTGATACCATGCTGCCATACGAGTCCTCCCTCAATTGAAGTGAGTTAGAGCATACTCCACGACGCTTCTCAACTGCGGGTTTGCGGAGGCCAGTGTTTCCAAGTCGCCTAAATACCACCGACAGCTTAACGTGCCCTCCGAAGCACGGAGGAGCTCGAGATAAATAAAACCACCCTTGGACAGGCTATATTCGACATTGCTTAACTTCCGTGCTCGATTAGACTGACACTACGCTAGTACCATCGCTCACTATAATTCTTAAAATATTCATTGTGTAATTTTCTATAGCTAACTTTTTATTTTCGGTACCTATGTTTATTTGCCATAGGCCGTGAAAGAGACACGCATTATACACGTCGCGTGCCAACCATTCTATTTAATAGATTATTGTAATAAAGTACTCACCTAACTCACTTAGTTTTTTTAAAAAAAATCCGCATATTGTACCGAGAACTTGTAATCAATAAAGATATAAATAAATTTATTGTGCGGACAACTATTTTCATTCAGAAAATATTTACATAAAAAATATATATTTGTTTTCATATTATTTAATCAACAAGCGATATCTAGCCTGTTTTAAATCCGTAGTATCAATCACCCGGGATCACTACAAGTTCTCGAAGTTAAATCGTTTCAAATTGCTTTGCCTTAGCAAAACAGATGGTACGATATTTTTAAGAAATTTAATTATACTCTTTGTTTTCTCCTTAGGGCCAGCCCCCTTACCACCATCTCTTATTGCGATTCAATAACTGAATACATTGCTTATTTATACTAATGAATAAGCGACTCTATTTCAAATGTAATAACGAGTCACTTATTCATTGGTATGATTAAGCAATCTATTCAATGATTGAATCGCAATAAGAGATGGTGGTAAGGGGGCTGTTGTTTGACAATTAAGGACTAGCCTTTGAATGGTTTAATTAATTTTTGATGTGAATATAGTCTTTAAAAGTGCTTCCATAGGGAGACAATTCAATAAAACGAATGATAACAAAATCGGGGGATACTGTAACGGTGCAGACCGTCTTGCACGTGGGTACGCTACCTTTAAGTGATCTTGGTTCACACAAGATAAATTATGATTTTAATCTGTGGTATGAATCTATGGTTTTGTTCGGGTGGTTTTGAAATAAAAACTTAAATATTAGTTTAATAAATGTAAATCAAACAGAAAATAATTCAATTGGTTTGATTTTATCTTTTATAATTTGATTCATGAATTAAATAAATATTTTTATATTAATTTATAAATTAATATGAGAAAAAGTAATTGTCAATTATGATACTTCGAATGATTTTAATGGAGTTACTGGGGCAGTTCAAGCCAAAGATGCTAAAATAATCTAATTAGATTATAAAACGAATTATTAATTCAATTAACCCATATTTTGGGACATTTTGATAAAACATGTACTGATGTTAAATGCGGAAATATATCGGCATTGGCTGGCGGCAGATTCGCGCGAATAGCGTATGGAGGGGTGGGAGGACGCGAGCCTTGAAGGCTGAGATGATGAGCGAGGGAATTCACTTTTGGTTGGGAGACGCTGGAGAGAGGTCGAAGCTTGGAGCTGAGAATCGTCGAGAATAGTTTAAGTGTAAGGTAGATACCAGAGCACTTATGAAGAAGGACTGGCAGAGCTGTCAAGGAAGTTTGGTGAGCCGTTTCCAATTCATTATTGTTCGAATTTGGCTTCACTGTTATAATTCTTTACTGCACAATTATATTTTCTATTTATTCAAATGTGAAAGCTTTGGTGATAACCCTGGCTGTCGCTGTTCGTCTTGACCTATTAAATACATATTACGGCACAGGAATCCGCCGGAACATATTATTTTTATGGGTAATAATAACCCACCATATTGTACAATTCATAGCATACGGCAGTTTCAATGGCTACCCTCAATAAGTTGACCTCAGTGTGATTCAATAGAGCCTCTGATCGTCAGCTGTGTTATAATAACGACACGTGGCTTGGAGACTTGCTAAGCTTGATTGTACACATCATCTACATACAACATTATTGGCCCTGACTGTTCAGTGGCACCAGAGGAATCACCATGCAATTACTAAGGCGTTTTGCCTATCATCGTTGGATAACCATTACTATTTTAATACTTAAGGGAATTAACCCTTCAAATACTAGCCAATTTAGGCTTTACTAAGGCGTTTTGCCTATCATCGTTGGATAACCATTACTATTTTAATACCTAAGGGAATTAACCCTTCAAATACTAGCCAATTTAGGCTCTACTGACTTGGGTATTAACCCACATCACTTTGGTGAACCCTTCAAATACTAGCCAATTTAGGCTCTACTGACTTGGGTATTAACCCACATCACTTTGGTGATAAAATCACCATAATACAGCAAAGCAGTTTCGACAATTCGCGTTTGCATTGATATATTACCTCCAATTGCATATAATGCAATTGGCAGTTGTAAAGTAAGAAAGTAGCTTCATCCTGTGGAATAATGGCTGGGTACCTGGATGGAACCCGAGTTCCGAAGGGGAGGGTGTAGGGCTGACTGGGTCAGAGGCCTATATTAAGATGCCGATGATCCTCATCAGACAGAACGGCGGAGCCACCACAGTTTGCAAAATAATGTAAAAGGCACGGGCCTAACTGCACGTCTAAAAACCACTGCAAAGCTGTATTAGTGATTGCAAATAGGTTGTTTGTTGGTACTGTTTTGCTAGTAGAAATGTAAGAATTCTTGTGTTAAAGTGTCATGCAATGAACCATAATTCACTCATAGAGTCCTGGGTTTACTAACGGTCACAACAACAATATAAGGGTCCACTCTAGATGATCACACTGCCAAATACACGGTCCAAATTATTAATATCACATCCGGTTAACAGAAGAACGGGGTATCCTTCGTCATGGGGTATATTTTACAGGTGTATACTCTTGTAGGAGTGGGGTGTAACCGTCTATAAGCGCATATAACCTGCCAAGTCGGCAGCAGTCCGACGAGACGTGCAGGAGCGAGTAGCTTCATCGACCATTTCAGGGGGGGTCGTTACAATTTGGTGCCGTGACCAGGATGTAAAGATCTATATCAAGTGACTAAAAGTCACAATTTGTTGCTCGTGAAAATGGATGAGAGAAGCGGTTCAGTTGTATGACACATTATTAAAGGTCGGATAACACCAATACAGATACTTGCATTGACGTTGGCTGAAAGTTTTACATACAGTAACTAATAAAGGAAATTCAGACTTATTTTATAACATTTTATTAGTATAATGAGGGTATGACAAGCATTCTCTTGAGAAAAAATCAGTTAGCGCAGTACTATTACATTCATTAGTGCAAAATCATTAGTATAGGCAGGTAAAATAACAAAAATATTCTAGTTCAAGTTCACACTCCGGAAATGCCCTAGGTAGTTGTCAAATCAATCAAGAAAAATCTGTATCTATAATGCTGAAAACATTAATACTCTATTTCTACTAAACATAATATATACATCTAATATTATATATAATATTTATGGGTTTAAATTATAGAGATGGGGGGTTGGTATTGAAATAAAAATGTTATAGAGACAGGGGGTTGGCATTGAAATTAAAATTAACCTACTTATGAAAGAAGTTCTCTTAGAAATCTGAGCGATTTACTTGATATACATAATATTAGGCCGTTAATTGAATAAAATGTACTAGACAGAAGCAGTAGGAAATAGGTATAAATAAATACTTGAGTTTCAAATCGAGCAATGATTTTACAGGTATTTCTGAGGTATTTGTCGATACAAAGAAGCAAAAAAGAATTCATAATAGTAAAACTTTATTTTAAAATATGCTGAGTGACTATTATCACATAATATATATATACAATGTAACTCATTTACACAGTAGAATATACATTTAAAGGTAGAAATCATAAAATATTAATAAATCTGAACATTTTAGTTAACTGCGCAGGCATTTAAACTAATAAAATACAGTGCCTGCTATATTCCTACCAACCGTAGGAAATAATCATTATCATTTAAAAGTAGAAATCATAAAATATTAATAAATTTTAACATTTTAGTTAACTGTGCAGGCATTTAAACTATTAAAATACAGTGCCTACAATATTCCTACCAACCGTAGGAAATAACATTATTATTATAGTCATGTATTTATTACTCATACTAGTTTCAAATTAGTTCTTGCATCTACAGAATTATCATGCGACAAAATAACTTATAACTTATTTCAAATTATATGTTCGGGTAAAACTGTATAATTCATTACTGTAGCAATTAACTAGATTCTATTGTATTGCTACACATATGACGCTAACCAATCTGTCTTTTATTATATAAATTGGGGGTTGAGTTTTTTTACTTCAACAGAAATCTTTGTTGAATCATTAGAAGTAAACATGAATCACTATCAGTTCCTTTTTATTGAATTGAATATTGGAGAAACGGTGGAATGAAACTAGTAATCAACATAAAAATATATAGTTAAGCATTTTACTTCTAACAAATAAGAAAAAACAAAATGTAACAAAAATATTTACCTATTCACTTAACCATACTCCACAAAATAATATAATCAAATAGATATTGTCACTATTTAAAAAATAAATAATTAGTAAACACTAGAGATATTTATTCACTTCACAATTTGCTTATGCACATATCACAAAACACTTATATTTATTTAAATCCTTATAAATCTTGTCGAAAGTATGAATTTCAATCCAAAAATATACTCAGTTGTTATGTAAATGTCTAGTTTCAGAACATAATAGTATATGTGATGTCTTGTGGTGGAGTTCAATACACAACCGCTTTGAAATCACAGAAAGCAAGTCCCGGGGTGGTTAAATCTTGCTTCTTTAGTTATGTATACTCGGTCAGATTAACTGTTGCATAATATTATTATATCTTTATTTTTCTCTCTCTCACAAAGGATAGTATTGTATGCATGCAGACTGGTATTCATACTTTACTATGGTTTGCCAACTTTTCACTTTTCATACATGGAATATTTTACTATCACAACAAGATTATATATATATATCTTGATAGGTGGATTTTGACTGTTCATTCATTTTATTGATTTTATTGCACCGTAGTTCCAATATAAGTTTATACGTATCACGAAGTCAATATTATATCATAGTTGTCTTTAGTATTCAGTAGGTACCATATTCACATTATTATATCTGTTTACAAATATTTTAGGTTACTTTCAGTCATTCAATGATGCGTTTACATTTTACAATATTCTTGTACTTGAATAGCTGTATAGTTTCAGAACATGCGTAGTTCTTGTAATGCAGAATCTTCCAAATATAAAATCAACTTTTAAACCTGTAACAAGAAACATTTGAATTGCGCATAAGTTTAACAGTATGTTATTTTATATGAAACAAAACATTAACATAACTTTAAGTAGATACGTACCTTATTATAGATACAACTCTTTATTTTACAAAATGTTTACTTCATTTCCAGATTGCTTTTATATTTTTTAATACTCAAAAGTTAAATATTATATTATCAAAATAGTTTTGGCTTGATAGATATTATTTGAGACTGAGAAATTGAGAGGGAAAGATAGGGACGTGACAAAGTAATCGTTTATAGAAACAATCGATTGTAAAAATACATAGAATCGATTTTGCCTGATACATAAAATGTTTTAAGGTTGATCTACTATAGCCCGGAGCGCGAATTGATATTTGCTATTCAATCGATTAATATTACGTTAACGATACCTGTGCATCTACAATAGTTTGTGAAGCTTTTATTTTTGAATTCGTTACCTGCGGATTCCTAGCTTTTATTTCGATAGTTTAAATTTAACTGCTACTTTAGTTATCAATGTAGCGCTGGTCTTCCGACAATAACTAGAACTCATTTCGTTAGTTTGTTGACTATTATTAAACTTGAATGAGTATCGATTATCTAAAAAATTATGTTGTTTATTTTTAATTAATAAATCTATGATTAGTATAATATTTATGACGTTTAGTTTCAAATTTATTGGAAATTAGAAAAAAAAAAGGGGGCGATTAATTATTTTTCAAACAAATATCAATTAGTTGACTTTTCATGTTTTATAATAACATTTGTTTTTTTTATTACCACAGAAAAAAAAATGTTCTTTTATAGATTTTCGATGTTTCTAGTTGCAATATTTGGGGGTTGTCATAATTGTTATTAATAATAACTTTAATGATATTCTAACCTAACGAGATAAAGAACCAAATTATTTTACATGTATGATGTAGTCAAAAATATCTGCACATCAATATAGATAAAAACGGATTAAAATAGTTATTGAAATTAAATTTTCTCGTTTTACCATAGGCTACTGTGTAAAGATGGGTTCTTTTCTTTGATGTCGGATGACGGAAATGTATGTGGTTTTATTCATTTAATGAATTATCACATGTAAGAATTATAATGTTGCTATTTAGAAAAGATAATAAAAATATATATATTTAGATGGAACAACTCGACAGCAGCGCGTTAGATTCAAAGAAAGATATTAATTTTATTTAGTGAAAATAAAACCGATTAATTTATGGGATCAACTCGATAGCGATTATAAATATTCAAAGAAAAATAATAATTTGGGATCACCAGTTATAAAAAAAACAAATAAATATTTCTCATTCAATTCAAATTAGTCCATAGACATACATACAATCTTTATCTAGTCTATTAATTTTATTGAAAATTTATAATAAATTTCGACTGAAGAGTGATTGCCAACGAGGAAAAGAATGAAAAACTATTTGCTTTGTTTACATCGAGTGGTGACAGCAGTAAGAGTAGCGGCAAATATGTGACGAAATTACCTAAATATTTTATTGTTTATTGTGATAAAGAGTTAAAAATGTCGACACCTAAAATAAATTGTGGTTGGAATGTCATCCTATTTTATGATAATTAGTAAAAAAGTGGATATCATCAAACGTTTACTAAAACGAATGTTAAGTTTCTAACCTCAAACAATAATAAATGGCTAAAACATTGTATTAACACGGCATATACGGGGTGTAGAAGAACTAAGAAGTAACAGCCAGAGTTACTTAATATGAGCCAAGATAATTCGTCAAACATTTGTGATATTAACACCCAACAAAATAAGTTTAAACGGAAGTACTTTCTGTGGTTCAGTTTGCTACTTAGACAAAGCACTCTAATTACTTTAATGGTTTTGTATATGTGTGTGTGATAAGAGTGGTAAGTGCCAGCATGGTGCTGCTTTACTATCATATATTAATACCAAAGTAAATTTGTCAAACACGAGCAATGAACAACAATGTTTTATTTATTCCGTTGTTTTGCAAATTGCAACACAACAATCATAACCCATTTCCAAAGAAAATTAACAATTCAGTAAAATATCAAAACAGTTTTGTTGACAGTCTTTTCAAGTTTAGTACATATTTTGCCACGGCTTGCACTGAAATTGTTAGATTGCCCTTCACCTTGAAGGTTAGTCATAAATTGCTTAAAATATATTTAACCACGTCTTTATAATATAAATAAAGTTACTTCTGTTAAAAATTACAGACGTATTTTGTATCGATTATAAACGAGGCTGTATGACTAACAACTGTGTATTTTAATTAAATAAACATTGACAAAAGATTAATTATTGGAACAATATATCATAGGTTGCAATGAGTGCTTACCATCGGGAGGGTCATGAGCCTGTTTGACACCTTAGTTATAGAAAATGGATAAAAGGGTATTACTGATTAGGTAGTAGTTACTTCAAACAGATTAAGGAAATTAATATTAGCAGTGTATGCGGGTTTGTTTAAGATGAGTAGGTAAGGTCAATTCAACTATAACTGCGACTAGTGTACATACTTACTCCTAACAAAACTTATGGGTGAAAGACAGGACACATTAATCAAAATTAGTTTGTTTGAATTCATTAGGAAAATAGTTTCAATTTTAAATCTTTGATCCGGCTTGATCCATTGGTTGTTTCTGATTCTAAAACATACTATGGTTTTCATTTTTGATTTGGATGAAATAAAATAATATTCTGGCAAGGTATACTAGACCCACAGTGGCAAAAGTGTGGTATGTAGGCATATGCTTGAATAAATGGTTTGCCTAGACTACTAGTTTTGGAATTTTAGTTTAAATCTGTTAATAGCTAGCATATGGGCAACAGTTACCGTTAGTTGGCCTACTTTGGGGGTTGACTGCCTTTTGTGAGTGAGTAAAGTCACACTAACAATATTTTATGCTGCGGGAATTGCGTCACATCGGGTAGGCCGTATGCTTAACTGTTACTGATGTAGGATAAAAGATGTTTTTTTTTAAATTAGGGTTCCTCAGTACAATTCATGAAAACCGATTTTAATTAATTTCAAGCATTTTAAGATGTTCCTATGTTTAGAAAATTTAAGTGGCTTATGGCATTCCTAGGGTTAGTTAAACAGTTTGTACAGAGAGTTTAATCCCTGGTGGTTCGTGTTGGCAGCTGTGCCGGGACGTCATTTTCCCAAATGGTCAATTTATAAAATTTGCTTCCCGGGATGCTGGCTCCCTAGATCGGCAACTTTCCAACTTTATTGTTCAGTTCCAGACAATTGAGAAACTGTAGGTTGGCAGCGGGGGTAGCAACTCGTGAACGGTACATTTCATAACTGCAAGCGTCTATAGACAAATGATAATTACCGCACCTGGGTTTTGAACCATAATATTAAATTTTATAGACAATTATGAAGTCTATTAATGTCATTATAATACCCTATGCCAAATTTATCTGCATATGGTGCACCCTGTCAGTTGACGAACAAGGCTTTGACGGACGATAGGTATGGCAGAAGGATAGATCAACAGGGAAAGTGTTTCCACCTGTCAGATGATTGCTGTGGATTCCCTGGAGGGTTGTTGTGTTCATGCGAGTGGGTGAGGATTTCCTGGAAGATTGTTGTGTTCATGCGAATGAGTGAGGATTCCCTGGAGGATTGTTGGGATCATGCGAGTGAGTGAATTGACCAGAGGTTGAGGAATTGCAGTGTCGGCAGTGCGGGTAACTAAGTGCGAGTAACACAATATGTGTGCGTTGCTAGCATTAAAAGGCTACTGTAACCGATTTGTATAAAGCAGGCATACAGTCCGCCTGATACCGACAGGTGTTGTCCCATAAAGACAAGACAGCTTTGGGAAATTGTCGTTTTGGGATGTTGGCGTTTTGAGACAGTTACCTTTTTAATACTGTTGGTGTTTAATAGGCTACTGTAACCGATTTGTATAAAGCAAGCATACAGCCCGCCTGATACCGACAGGTGTTGTCCCATAAAGACAAGACAGCTTTGGGGAATTGTAGATTTGGGAGATTGTCGTTTTGGGATGTTGGCGTTTTGAGACAGTTACCTTTTTAATACTGTTGGTGTTTAATAGGCTACTGTAACCGTTTTGTATAAAGCAAGCATACAGCCCGCCTGATACCGACAGGCGTTGTCCCATAAAGACAGCTTTGGGAAATTGTAGATTTGGGAGATTGTCGTTTTGGGATGTTGGCATTTTGAGACAGTTACCTTTTTAATACTGTTGGTGTTTAATAGGCTACTGTAACCGATTTGTATAAAGCAAGCATACAGCCCGCCTAATACCGACAGGCGTTGTCCCATAAAGACAGTTTTGGGAAGTTGTAGATTTGGGAGATTGTCGTTTTGGGATGTTGGCGTTATGAGACAGTTGCCTTCTTAATACTGTTGGTGTTTTGGCGCGGTTGTCCGTGTGAACCGGGAGGGACTAATTATACATACCTATATATAGCATCATTATAATTTCATGATTTAGATGTCGAATGAAGTATACACCAATGGATCTGGCTAGACATAGAGCGGTAAAGGGCGGATTATTAGATGCAGGTTGATAGGCCGTGATCATCTAGTGTTGATGGACTATAATTATCATCATCATCATCGTCATGTTAGTCAGTCCAGGACTTGGATTAGTTGCATCATTGTTACAATTATGTGACATTGATATGAATGATTCATAATTATCATCATCATCATCAAGTTAGTCAGTCCAGGACTTCGATTAGTTGCGATATTGTTACAATTGAATGACATTGACATAGATGAGCCATGGTTATCATCATCATCTTAATTATCATCATCATCAAGTTAGTCCAAGACTTGGAATAGTTGCGATATTGTTACAATTATGTGACATTTGACATGGATGAGCCATGGTTATCATTATCATCATCATAATTATCATCATCATCAAGTTAGTCCAAGACTTGGAATAGTTGCGATATTGTTACAATTATGTGGCATTTGATATGGATGAGCCATTATTATCATCATCATCATGATTATTATTATCACCATCAAGTTAGTCCAAGACTTGGGTTAGTTGCAGCATTGTTACAATTATGTGACATTGATATGGATAGGCCATAATTATCATCATCATCATAAGTTAGCCAGGCCACGGGTTTGATTAGTTCCGATATTGTTACAATTATGTGACATTGGTATGGATGAGACATGATCATCATCATTATTATCATCATCATCATGAAGTTAGTCCAACACTTGGGTTAGTTGCAGCATTGTTACATTTAAGTGACGTTGATATGGATAGTTACAGGACAGGAGTTTTGTGAGTGAATAATGAAAAATAAAATCGAAATTTCAGGTTTATTGAAATCAGGTCAGTTGGTAAAAAAAAAAAAAAAAAAAAAAACGATATCGTAAGTATGTGGAGCACAGTAAAGGCACATTTTGGCGATGGGAGTTTAATGGCAGAAAGGCCTACTTCCAACCCAACTAATAAACAAAAAAAAAAAAATTTTTGGAATTCGTTTTATTTGAGGCTCTTGATTTATTACCCTGTTTTAGTTTCGATTATGGAAATGAATTTGTATATAAATGAATTTAACTTCCTTGGTTCAGTTGTCTACTGGGGAATCGTGTCTCTGAATACTTAGGTATAGTGATCCGAGACTTTAGTTACGATAGAACGGGGAAGTCCCTGGCGGTATTGAACTTGGATTGGTTTTAACAAACAACTTTTAAGCAAAGTTCTTTTGTATTATAAGAACAAAGCTTGTAAGTTGACACTCTACAAGAAGCTGACACTACCACTGATTGGACACTCCACAATCTCCTGGTATTGACTATATAGTGAGTCTGGGTTCCTTTATGGTAAAAGGATGACTTACATTGCACTTGTATCATTTGCATCTGAAGAAGCACATGGATTTTGGAGAGCGAAAGTATGCGATCCCACTTGAAGTACTCCTGTGTCAGTCAAGGTTAGTCCGCTGGCGAGGAAAAGAGTTGGGGTAGTATATTAACTATTCGGTTTGACTTAAGGACATGACTGATGGGGCGACAGCGTGCATACCAATTCCAACTCCTCTTATGTCAGTCAAGGTTAGTCCGCTGGCGAGGAATGCTTTGGGTGTACTTGTTGGCGTGCTTGTCGGTTGGATTTTGAGTCATAGCTGAGTCGCTGTGCCTCACAACCACAGGCTTATCTTGGATTCATGTGTCAGGATGTAAATTCTGCTGGTTCAATGAGGAGACATCTTGCTTTGATGGAATTTCCCGGCTTATTATATATGATATGCCAGGTATAAATACACACCACACACATGGTAAAATTCGAGGAATGTATCGACAGGGGATTAGACATAGTAACCGCGATTTTTAGGAAAGGTAAAGGTGGTTTGTGTTCATGAAGGTAATATTAAAAATTAAAAATTATAATAACATTTTAAATTGTAGTTTTATTTCTTAACTGAAATTTTAGCCATTTCAGAGTTAGAGGGCGATTTAGGGAAAGTTTTAATAGACTTTATCAAGTCAATTAAATACTTTCGGGGGTTGTGTGTAACGGTGCAGACCGTCTTGCACGTGGGTACGCTACCTTTAAGTGATCTTGGTTCACACAAGATAAATTATGATTTTAATCTGTGGTATGAATCTATGGTTTTGTTCGGGTGGTTTTGAAATAAAAACTTAAATATTAGTTTAATAAATGTAAATCAAACAGAAAATAATTCAATTGGTTTGATTTTATCTTTTATAATTTGATTCATGAATTAAATAAATATTTTTATATTAATTTATAAATTAATATGAGAAAAAGTAATTGTCAATTATGATACTTCGAATGATTTTAATGGAGTTACTGGGGCAGTTCAAGCCAAAGATGCTAAAATAATCTAATTAGATTATAAAACGAATTATTAATTCAATTAACCCATATTTTGGGACATTTTGATAAAACATGTACTGATGTTAAATGCGGAAATATATCGGCATTGGCTGGCGGCAGATTCGCGCGAATAGCGCATGGAGGGGTGGGAGGACGCGAGCCTTGAAGGCTGAGATGATGAGCGAGGGAATTCACTTTTGGTTGGGAGACGCTGGAGAGAGGTCGAAGCTTGGAGCTGAGAATCGTCGAGAATAGTTTAAGTGTAAGGTAGATACCAGAGCACTTATGAAGAAGGACTGGCAGAGCTGTCAAGGAAGTTTGGTGAGCCGTTTCCAATTCATTATTGTTCGAATTTGGCTTCACTGTTATAATTCTTTACTGCACAATTATATTTTCTATTTATTCAAATGTGAAAGCTTTGGTGATAACCCTGGCTGTCGCTGTTCGTCTTGACCTATTAAATACATATTACGGCACAGGAATCCGCCGGAACATATTATTTTTATGGGTAATAATAACCCACCATATTGTACAATTCATAGCATACGGCAGTTTCAATGGCTACCCTCAATAAGTTGACCTCAGTGTGATTCAATAGAGCCTCTGATCGTCAGCTGTGTTATAATAACGACACGTGGCTTGGAGACTTGCTAAGCTTGATTGTACACATCATCTACATACAACATTATTGGCCCTGACTGTTCAGTGGCACCAGAGGAATCACCATGCAATTACTAAGGCGTTTTGCCTATCATCGTTGGATAACCATTACTATTTTAATACTTAAGGGAATTAACCCTTCAAATACTAGCCAATTTAGGCTTTACTAAGGCGTTTTGCCTATCATCGTTGGATAACCATTACTATTTTAATACCTAAGGGAATTAACCCTTCAAATACTAGCCAATTTAGGCTCTACTGACTTGGGTATTAACCCACATCACTTTGGTGAACCCTTCAAATACTAGCCAATTTAGGCTCTACTGACTTGGGTATTAACCCACATCACTTTGGTGATAAAATCACCATAATACAGCAAAGCAGTTTCGACAATTCGCGTTTGCATTGATATATTACCTCCAATTGCATATAATGCAATTGGCAGTTGTAAAGTAAGAAAGTAGCTTCATCCTGTGGAATAATGGCTGGGTACCTGGATGGAACCCGAGTTCCAAAGGGGAGGGTGTAGGGCTGACTGGGTCAGAGGCCTATATTAAGATGCCGATGATCCTCATCAGACAGAACGGCGGAGCCACCACAGTTTGCAAAATAATGTAAAAGGCACGGGCCTAACTGCACGTCTAAAAACCACTGCAAAGCTGTATTAGTGATTGCAAATAGGTTGTTTGTTGGTACTGTTTTGCTAGTAGAAATGTAAGAATTCTTGTGTTAAAGTGTCATGCAATGAACCATAATTCACTCATAGAGTCCTGGGTTTACTAACGGTCACAACAACAATATAAGGGTCCACTCTAGATGATCACACTGCCAAATACACGGTCCAAATTATTAATATCACATCCGGTTAACAGAAGAACGGGGTATCCTTCGTCATGGGGTATATTTTACAGGTGTATACTCTTGTAGGAGTGGGGTGTAACCGTCTATAAGCGCATATAACCTGCCAAGTCGGCAGCAGTCCGACGAGACGTGCAGGAGCGAGTAGCTTCATCGACCATTTCAGGGGGGGTCGTTACAATACAGTTTGGTGTTGCAGCTACATTATCTATCATCTCCATCCAAAATTCAATCACACTACTGGATAGATGAAGGATCAATGAATTTATTACGCTAAGTAAGAACTTTTGAACATCGCGTGCGGGGGAGGGGGAAGCGCTGCCATTTTGAGATAATTTTGGTGCATATAAAGTATTAACGTACAACACACGTTCATGGCCATAACACAGGCACACCCCCCTTTTTGTCTACAATTAGGAAAACAACAACCCACTAAACTTCAAAAACTAAAACCCGACTACTGTAAAATTAATACAAAAAGTATGAAACAAGAAAATATTCTCATCATTAAAATATTTTATTGTCTAGTTCATGATTTTATGTTCTCTAGATGGCGTCACCGACAATGTAACGTGACGTCACATAGTCTATAACCTAACTTTAACTATTTAATTAATTAACTGAAATAGATAAGTAATTTCATTATATCAGCACGGTATAAATAATAATACTACGTACAGTACGCCCACTCCCTGCCGCTCTCTCGTGTTGACCTCACCTCCCCTCTGAGACAAATCTGTTTTTATGGCACCGTACGCACACACGCATATTCACGCTCTGCACAGACGTCACTGTTTATGTTGTAGTAAACGACGCCACATTTGTATGGAGTGGCCGGGGTGTGATATCAGACTGTTTAAAAAGTTCCACAAAGAGCCGACATTTACCATTGTTTCTTTGATTATAGTCCGGTCAAATTAAACCAAAAAATAAGCGTAAGGTTACATAAATTCCCACCAAGCTGAAAATTGGTGAAATCGTTCAAAATATAATTAAAAATAAAATTTGAAAGTTACCCATCTTTCCCCTGTATGGAAAAAAAATATTCAAGTTTTCATGCACTCGGGATGAAGATGAAGAAGAACAAGAACAAGAAGATCAAGAAGAAGAATTTGAAAGGAACGATTAAATTTCACTACTTTTTTTTAACTCAAATTGCTATTTTTTTTATTTTTTATCTTTTCAATGTCTGCTAATATCCATTATTTTGCAATAGTTTCTAATTAAACAGGATCACAACTGACCCGTGGAACAGGCCTACTCACCACGTTAAAAAAAACGCACTAAGTACACTACCATAAAGGTGGCGTGGAATCGTGGCGTACTCATGCATATTATGCATGCGATTACAACTTTTACAAATTTTTGAATCGTCATATCTCAGAAACTGTGGCTCGTAGGAAAAAAAAGTATTGATACATTTTTTATAGATAATTTTATGATCTACAATTTTTTTAAAAAAATATTTTTTAAAATATATTTAGGGGTGTAAGTTGAGGGTTGTTGTGTTCCTGCGAGTGAGTGAGGTCACCAGAAAGAAACGAAGGAGATGCTGCGTTGGCAGCGGGGGTGGCGGCGCGCGAGCAATATTTTATGTTGGAAGCGTTAATATGGTTACGGTAACCGCTTCACATCAGGCGGGCCGTATGCTTGTCTGCCACCCGACGTAGTATAAAAAAAAAAAAAAAAAACTTACTGTTTTTCTGAAAATCGCGAAAAACTCATTTTTTGGACCTTTGAACTTGAATATTTTTTTTTCATACAGGGGAAAGATGGGGAACTTTCAAATTTTATTTTTAATTATATTTTGAACGACTTCACCAATTTTCAGCTTGGTGGAAATTTATGTAGCCTCGAATGTCTAAATTGACCGGACTATTAGTAGGTAGATATGAACAACACAAGTCTATCCTTTACTGTTGTAATTTATGCCATCCACAATGGCGTCGATGCTGTGTTAATGAAATTTTAAAGATAAACTTGCCCGCCTTAAGCCAGAGTTACATTACATGGACACTTAAGCAAAGTGGGGAATGCTGGCGTTTCTCGAAGAAAAAGTCATTTTATGAACTTTTGTAAGGATGTGCGAATGGGCGGGAATAAAACTGATGTGGCATGGCATTATGATGAAATAGTCGATTGTTTACTAAGGGAGATTACGAATTGTTTTAAAGGCGAGAGAGGGATTCAAAGTACGTCGTTAAAGTACAGGAATGCTCTGCCATTAACTGTTCGTAGTGCACAAACTCTGTTCTAAAAATCTGTTTTAAAAATCTTGTGAAAGCTCACTATCTCTCACTTGTCCCTGTGTAATCTTTTTCTCTTTTATTTTCCTTTATGCTCTGGTCAGTCGCTATATTGTACTTATTATGTATATATCTTAGATGGTATTTAGTATATGCAATGTTTGTATATACTATAATTATATTATTGTGTATGTATTGTTTATATTGCGTATATGTGTATATAGATATGTTTATGTAGTTTTTGCGCCTCCCATTTGTTTTCTATCATTCTTGTTTCCTCTACCTTATGGTTGTCTGGAAGAGATCGCTTAGCGATAAGACCGCCTTTTGTACTTTTATTATCTTAATACCTCTGTAAAATCTGTCATTTGGTGCAATAAAGAATATTGTATTGTGTATTGTAGTTAAAGTTTTATAATAGTGTAGGTAGTTCCCGAGGTGGACCCTCTACTTTTTATATCTTTTTATCACTCTCTATGAGATAATAAGTAAATGCAACTATTAATATATATCAATAATACTGTCATTTTCAGTACTTGAGGAAGAATCACATTTTTTTTTATAAAACTAGATAAAATCAAATAATTTGGCAAACACGCGGTTAGTTTATTACCGCCTGGGAATAGGCTATTTTCCAATGTTTAAAAATTATATAAATTATTTAACAATATCGTAAAATACACAAAACTATAAAGATCTGCAAACTTCCATTCTAATATCTTCAGTCAGACTTTATTTAGCGTCGATCAAAGTTTGGCGGGAAAGTCCATTTTAAAAGTATGAAAAAATAATATTTCCATTGGAGAAGCAATAAAAAATGCTATAACTTTTATTATGATACTAATCACATAAACGTAATATTTAACATAGCTGTCGGTCAAATTTCTGATTTGATGCATACAAAATACAAACCCGTGACGTCATAATTCGGTAGTCTTTTGTATGGAGCGTTTTGGGGCAGTCTAAAAATTGTGATTTTCAAATGAACATATCTCGAGAGATTCTTGTGCTATCAAGTAGTATATAAGTAATTCTTTCACCTATGGTTATATTATGGAGACGTCCCTACATATCAAACCGAAAAAAATGTTAGTCAAATAGCCTATTGTACTTTTGCTGCGAGGATGTGCTTTTAAACAATTTTTCATAATTTAATGTATATTGATATCGATTCCTAATAAAGATAGTGTACGATGGTGCAAGTAATCATTAGAGTGCATATAATTATTAGAATTTTTGGTTAAAACTTAAAAGTATTTAAATCGCACTTTCGTGTCCTTCCAAAATGTCGCACAAAACAGCAGTAAAATTGCGCTATCGGTTTTGCTGATGAGTTTGAAGAACTAGTGGATTCTTAGTGGAAAATATATTATATGTTATGTGTTAATTGTCGCTCCTGGCATTAAGGTTGTCTGGAAGTGATTGTTTTAGCGATAATACCGCCTATTGTACTTTTAGTCTTTACTTGTTTGCTTATTTATTTATGTTTTGTTGGTGGTATACCAGAAAGAAAGGAAGGAGTATAGGTTGGCAACAGATCGGCGACCCCTTGGTGTTGCTGATCTCCTTGAGTGGTGGTGATTGCTTTCCATCACGTGACCCACATGCTTGTTTGCCCCTGTTAATGATAGCAGAGCATATATCAAAAATGGACTGTATTTAATCAAAATAAATCAACACAAGGCCAGATGAACTAATAACATATATTCACTTTCACACGGTTCGGCACGGTATTTGGAATATTTAAGAATCTATAGCGATACAAAAAAATTACTTAATTTTAAAATTATTATAAAAAAATTAAGATTTCTTTTATAATATTTTTGAATTTACGTATTTTTTTTTTGTATTGCTATAGATTCTAAAATATTATATAAATTTTATAAAATACAGTCCATTTTTTAATATATGCCCTGCTCTCATAAAAAAAATCATTCATTCATTAATAAAAAAAAAAAACAAATGCCACATCAACCAATTCTGTCATCCTGATCGTGGGATGGAGTCAAAACGCTTGACGTCACAGTTCGTTACTCTCTCCCGCCATTACCCTGCTCATCAAATTTCCACTTTATTTCCTTTGAAATAATTTATGTACCTACATTCCCCCATGATTACTTATACAGGACTTATATAATAAAGATTATTGTTTGCTTAATATAAGATATAAATGTCGTCGTAAACCCTTTGCTGGGAGACGGGTCTCCTCTCAATCGAAGGGGTTTTAGAGATTACTCCATATATGAGATATAAATGTTCCTATATGAAAATAATTCTGAACGTGTGGGAATAATTGAGTAGTCTTTATTGAAGCAATATGATTTTAGAGCATTATCAGTTATTTAGATGACTTTTTCTGGCCAGGTCATCTGAATCTATCGCAAACAAAAATATTAAGTATAGTACAAATGACTTTATTATTATTCGTTTATTGTTGACTTTACTTTATAAAATATAAATTTAAATATAAGTTAAATATAAATTTAAATATAAATATAAAAAAATATTAATGTGCAATTAAAAATATTAAAAAAAAACTGCGACACCAGCCGGTAGCGGAGCGAAGATTCAAACTGCCGGTGGTCAGGGTTTCTGAGTGAGGAACCTTCTTATGATGCAGACCCTGGTCAGGAGTCTGCCTTCTGCATCTGCTTCTTGACCCAGCTGCCGAACGAGAGTCTCTCAAGGTGACCGTCGAGGCTCTTTGCTATAAGACCATTTACTGACACGACTATCGGAACAATAATCGTTGAGTCCACATGCCACATGGTGGTTATCGTAGTCATATTAAACTCGCAATATGAAATATAGCGCCACCCCCGCTGCCAGCGCAGTACCTCCTTCCTTTCAGGAACCTAACAACCATCAAGATATTTTTTTATTTCTTATATTATTATTATTCTAATAGTCGGACAGCTTACAAATATGCTATACCCTACCTCTCTTTTGCCAGAGGCTTTTTCGCTAGTGGGCAGGGTGTGACACCTGTAGGTGAGATTGGCTTTGGCTCTAAAGATGGTGATGAGCCACTAATACCTTAAAGATCGCGGCGAGTCTAATACATTCCAATGTTCATACTTGACTTCATTGACGAGCTCGGTGGTCAAACTCCGAAGTCGCGGGTTCGATCCCCGCACAAGACAAACATTTGTGTGAATGAACATGTCTGTTTGTTTTGGTCTGGGCGTTTTCTATGTATAATATTGTATATATGACGACCCCGGTGTTCGAATGGCTAACCATGTCCATTTTTACTCCGGGGTCGCGGGTTCGATCTCCGCACAAGAGAAACATTTGTGTGTATGAACATGTCTGTTTGTCTTGGTCTGGGAGTTTTCTATGTATAATAAGCATATATTTACAAAAAAAAATGTATTTAAGTATTACAGCAGTTATCTAGTACCCATAGTACAAGCTTTGCTTAGTTTGGGACTAGATGGCCGTGTGTGATTTGTCCCAGAATATTTATTATATTTATTTATACTCCTACTAAATTCTTCTAATTAAATTCGTTGCGAGTCCCAAGGCAGCCGTAGTACCCTCGGGCCTGCAATGGACTTCACTGTTAATTTGCCTTTTTTGGAGGTCGCCGCTGTTAATCCTGGCTACACAGTGGTGAGAATGTGTGGTGCCCACTCCCCGTTCCGTTAAAAAAAACTACACTTCAATCGTGGAGAGCCGCTTTCACCCCAAATATCAAAATGTTGAAAAAAATCCACCAAGTGCAAACTATGAACTCTAGCAATATTTCCACAATATGACAATACCTATCAAAGGTGAGGCAGCGCATCAAAATCTTGCCAAAATTGATATTGTAGTGAACGGTGCGACCTAGGTGGCTCAAATCGTCGTATCCGTCGGGCCGCTCATGAATATGAAGCAGGCAGGGCGGGTCAGACCGAAGCTTACATTGACTTGTACCATCTGCTCTGTGTCTATTGATGCTTTGGCTGTGATATTTTTACACTGTCCTATTGTTTCTCTTCATCATCAGCGTGTATCTACCCACTGCTGGATATAAGCCTTCCCCAATGCTTTCCACCAGATGATCCGCCGCAGATGACGATCTATCCTCCGCCTTCCGCATCCAGCCGCTTTCTTAAGGCATAGAGTCTCAAGGTCATCGGACCATCTATTTATCGTTTATTATATATCTGTTATTATTATATATTTATTGTTTATTTTACTTACCTATTTTTATAAAATAATATACAAATAAATTTTGGGGTGTAACTGGTTTATCAACACTTTTGAACCAACGCCAGCCTACAAGTGGTGCACCCTGCTGACCGACAAACGAGGCTCTGGCGAAAGGAGAGGTAGGGCAGTGTATTTTTTAAGCTGCTCGACTGGGGAAGTACCTCACAGAATTCACACCACCCAATAACAATTCTCTTGACGTTGTGTTCCTGCAGTGAGTGAGGTCATCAGAAAGAAAAAAAGGTAGGAGTATACGCTGACAACGGATCGGCAACACCTTGGTATTGTTGATCTCCATGGGCGGTGGTGATTGCTTTCCATCAAGTGACCCATGCTCGTTTGCCCCCCTTCCATATAAAAAAAACCGGACAAGTGCGAGTCGGACTCGCCCACCGAGGGTTCCGTAGGTACGTAGTATCATTATTAAATTTAATATTTTTCATTATAAATAAGAAATAATGCGTCGAAAAAAATAAATAAAATATATTTTGCAATGTGTACATTAAGCCCTTTCATATGATACCCCATTTGAACTAGTAGTTTCAATTTGAAATTTCGACACCCTATAAAAAATATAGACCCCCTATTTTTTAAGATCTATTTACAAATTTATAGTTTTTAGATTTATTCCTGTACTTGTAGTCTATAACGATGTTACTTCCCAAATTTCATAGTTCTACGTCAACGGGAAGTACCCTATAGGTTTTGATTCCTTTGAGTGTGTCGAAATATGCGTTTTTTGCTGAATAAACGGCCGTAACTTTTTTCTACGTAAACTTAGCAGTTTGATTTTTTTTTAACTTCATGGGACCGTAGACCTGAGTATACAGTTCAAATTTCAGCTTCATACCTCCACGCATTCTCGACATAGAAATTCTTGACAGACAGACAGACAGACAGACAGACAGACGGACAACAAAGTGATCTTATAAGGGTTCCGTTTTTCCTTTTGAGGTTCGGAACCCTAAAAAGAAAATGATAGATGACAGCTTGAATTGAATGGAATTTTTACACCACTAAGGTAGCAAAAAGGCATATGCGGTAACAGTTTACTAGCAGGCGGGCTAGGTAAACTGTTACCGCAGCCTATAGGCGATAGCAACATCAAAGGCATCGTACTAATTGTTGGTCATTTAAAACCCCTTCACGCCTGAACTCACGCTATAGACTCCTGGGAATATTTCGGCAGGAAGTTCATTCCATAACTTGTGACTACAATATAATACAATACTTTATACTTTATTGCATAATATACTTTATATAATATACTTTATTGCATCAAAAGAAAAGAAAAAATATACAGTGAAAAACATTAAGTACTAGATAAAGGCGGTCTTATCGTCGAGCGATCTCTTCCAGGCAACATTGGTTTTTATCTTCCGCGTAAGACTAAATAACTAAATTATTTAGTCTTACGCGGAAGAAAAAACTTCTCTTTATTAGTATTTAGGTAATCTATGGAAGTCTGATTTTATTTAATAATAATAGTGAGTGGCAAGCCACCGCCTGCCGCAAATAACTAGCAATAAAAGCAGTTATGGCAGGCGTCCGTCCCTCTTCTGTAATAGCCCGGTATTAAGTTCACCCAGATCTCATCTCCATAGCCCATTTATTTTCCATCACACTTCGCAATAGTCTCAACGCCTGCCGAGACCTGCTCATGGGTATGTCGTTCCATTGACATATCTTGGAGCGGGTCACGGCGGGCGTACAACATTACATCAAACTTCTCAAAGGGGCCTCTACGCGTTGGATCCATATCCCCGCGCACGCCTATCAAACGACCGGGCTTGACCCGTGATTGAAAAGAGATACATAATAATAATAATCATTTATTTCAGGCAATGCAAAAAACAATACACCCATATTATAAATACCTTATAAACTAACATACATATTTATATAAAAATAGAATATTTATATAAAAATAGGATACCTTAATCTACAAATATACATATATTTTTTTTACTTAATTCTACTTAAAACTAGATTACACGTTGAGTCGGCGACGTGTATCGCATTATATTCGGCAACCGACCTCGGAACTTCCGAAATACGATGCCCTCCGGCCAAAAATCTTCCTTCAAAAATGTTGAAAGATGGTGGGTCGGTACTCTCACCACAAATGAGTTGAAATTCACATTATGGCGAGACTCCAACCGTTCAACTCTTAGAATGAACTTGGTCTTCATCCGCACGTATTCTACAACCTCTTCTACCTTTGTAGACCAGTGCAGTTGTGAGACGTACAGCTGCGTCGACGGTATTTCTACACGCAGCTGGCCTGGTTCAGTCGGTGCGGTACCGCAAAGATTGCGGCTGGCGGGCTTATTCTTCTTCTTTCTCTCGACCTTGACGAAGCCCTCCTCGTCACATTCTTTCGTGTCCTGTCGATGACACGGTGGGTCAGCCCTAGGAGTAGGCTCACAGCGGCTTTGCTTTTTACCCATATTGGGCCGCTTAGTTGGTGGGGCAGCGGCGCGGGGAGTCGATGCACTCGCATGCGATACATCGGTGCAGCGGGTGGCGGGACGCGGCAAATTGCGGTCAGAAACAACTGTCGGTGACGCAATTACGGCCGATGCAAAACTGCTGACTGATACGTTTTGCGCTTCGCGACAAGTGTTCACATTGTCCGCCTCGAGTGACCTACTTACCGCATCATTGCGTTTTAACGAAAATAATTCGGCACGTAGCTCACTGATAGTAGATTCGGAGGCTTCTAATCTACTTTTCACTTCGTCCAGACTAGTCTTCAGGACCCTAATATCCTTCAGCAGCCTAGTGACGTCGACGTGTTCGAAGTCCACAGCTGGAAGTTTATTCAGCTGCTTCGCCACGAAGGTGGGCACGTCGTCCGGATCTGTCTCCTTGAGAAGAGTGATGATGTCCTGTACACTCCTCTCGGTGCCATCTCTCCTGCGAGACGGCATCTGCGCGGTCTTACCGAGCTCTTCAAATAGCAGCTTCTTGCCACTACTAATTTCCTCTTCGTTGAAGTTCGACTTGCAGATCTGCATGATGCTGACCTCGTCGAATGTGTCGATGGCATACTGGATGTATGCCAATAATTCGTTAGCTACGAGTTTTTCGGATCTCATAGCCATTTTATTACCGTGTCACGGCACATGCCGCGCGACTCGCGAATTATTATAATTCGTCACTGTGCAGACTAGAGCGGCGCGTCCGGTTTAGAGCGCGCACTGCACATTTATGACCGCTGCTATTTAACCATCGGACCCAATTACTAGGGTCCTGTAACCGACACTTCGTATCCGTATACCCATTTTACTTGCAAACTTTGGAAATCCAAATACGCCACAATAATAAGCCACGGAATTCCTTGGCGTGGTTCATTGTAATTTAGCAGGTGAACGGAACGAACTCTCAAACTACCGGTGATCAGGGCTCCAGAGTGAGGAATCTACTCACGATGCGGGCCCTGTTCAGGGAACCGCCTTCTGCATCTGGTTCTTGACCCAACTGCCGAGCGAGAGCCTCACAAGGTGACGGTCGAGGCTTTTCGCTATAAGACCATTTACTGACACGACTAAATTCTCTGGAAATAATATCGTATATTTACAACATTATATGATAATAAAATATAAATAAATACATATTGTCAGACAAATTACACAGCGCCATCTAGCCCCAAAGTAAGCGAAGCTTGTGTTATGGGTACTAGACAACTGATAAACATACGTAAATACATTTTTTTTTGTAAATACATACTTATGATACATAGAAAACACCCAGACCAAGACAAACAGACATGTTCATGCACATAAATGTTTGTCCTGTGTGGGAATCGAACTCACGAGCGTTGGTGTCGAAGCCGCGTCATTGACCGCTACGCCTCCGAGCTCGTCATAATAATGTCGTATAATAATTTATTCTCAATTCAGGTGAGTGTGGACTGTTGACATCGATAACGACTGATACGGAATGCAGGCAACTACACAAACAAAGGTTAAATGTCTCGATAATATCAAAACATAACCGGTGCACCGAAGCAAGCGGCCCTGTTTAATGCAACATGCAGCGAGCGAGCTATTAATTCAGTTTACGTTGCAACTGCACGCCGAAACGGTCAATTATGTAATCGATTGTCTAGCGGTAGGAGCAAATTGGCTTTATTGTTGGTGCGTCAAACGTCCGTGTAGATGCACCACGACAACAACCAATTTTCATCCCACTGCTGGGATACAGGTCTCCCCTCAATCCAAGAGCGGTGGGGCATACTCCACCACGCTGCTCAATTGCGGGTTAGCAGTAGCCAGTGTTATCAAGCCGCCCAAAGACCCAGTGGTCTTTGTACGGCTTAACGACTGTTAACAATGACAACAGTCAAAGATCATAAATAAATATTTCTGGACAATTTACGCACAGCGATCTAGTCTCAAATTAAACAAAACTAGTACTATAGGTACTAGACAACTGATAAATGTACTTAAAAACATTTGTTTTTGTAAATACATACTTATAATACATAGAAAACACCCAGTCCAAAACAAACATGTTCATGCACACAAATGTTTGTCTTGTGCGGGATCGATACCGCAACCTCGGAGTTAAAGTGGCTATTGTTAACCATTCGACCACCGAGCTCGTCAACATACAGTGGAGGGGCAATTTTCGTAATTAAATATTAGTCAAAATTCAGTTTCGATCTCACAAATTTGGTAACACACATTTGGTATTCTCGCATTTAGAACGTTGGCATGCGGAGCTTCAAAGTTTAATTTTCTAGCATGATTAGGTCTAAATTTGATTGAAAATTGAACAATCTAGGAATGGTATCCTGGTCGCAATAAATACTAATCAATGAATGAAATCAAGTATGCAATTTTGTAAATAAATCTATATCACTACATAGTATAAAACAAAGTCGCTTTCTCTGTCCCTATGTCCCTTTGTATGCTTAAATCTTTGAAACTACGCAACAGATTATGATGCGGTTTTTTTAATAGATAGAGTGATTCAACTGGAAAGTTTATATGTATAATATATGCATAACATAGTAGAAAAACACTGATAATTTAGAGGTTTCTAATGTGATGTCGTAAATAAACACATTTTTTTGCTCTTTCATTGCAAACGCTGGCTGAACCCAACGAGATAGATCAAAATAATGTAGTACAGTATTGTTCACCTTAAAATGGTCTACAAAAAAGTTCGCGATGGTATATGTCTATCTCTTAGTGATAACACATCATAACCGTTATTTTATCATTTGCTTTTTACAAGAAATAATGCCTTATTTACGAAGCGATTTTAAGCAATACAGAATTAATCCTTATCCAATTAAGTACCTTAAATACATTGCGCATTTAATATAGATCAATATGGCCCTTCACAGCATGTAATTTAAATGAATAGTTTAGAAGATATAACACATTTAAAACACCCCGGGACATAACGGCTGTGGCGGTACCGGCCGCGGAGCCGGCGGCGTGTGCCTATAACTGGGGAAGGACTGGATAGGACAAAGCGCAAAGACCTTCTGTAGTACATTTAGTATCAGCATTGCACCCGTGCGAAGCCGGGGCGGGTCGCTAGTATATATATAAAACAAAGTGGGGTTTGTTCGAACACTTATAAATAACTCGAGAACCACAGGACCGATTTTCATGGTTTTTGATTTGTTGGATTTGTCTCCGTCCCGAATAGCAGAATAACTATTAAAATCATTGGAAAATTGACGAAAGAATAAAATAAAAGAAAAAAGATTTTCCCATACAAATGAAAGTGTCACTTAAAAAAGGATTGCGATATTTATTGATTGTCAAATATCAAAATGACAAATCGATTGGTGTCACTTTCATGTCGCGAAAGTTGTCTGTGATTTGTTTTGAAAATTGAAAAATGTCAAATCGATTGGGGTGAAAACGCTTGACCCATGGGGTCCGAGCGCAAGAATCAAATCAGAGTAAACATCAAAAGAAATGACAATTACAAATAACCAAAACGATGAAACCGATTTCAAAACTAAAAAAATAAAACAAAACGTTATCTACTATATAAAAATAAGTCGGGTTTTCCTTCCTGACGCTATAACTCCAGAACGCACGAACCGATTTCCACGGTTTTGCATTCGTTGGAAAGGTCTCGGGCTCCGTGAGGTTTATAGCAAAGAAAATTCTGGAAAAATTTGAAAAGAAAAGCGGGAAAATCTTTTTTCACATACAGCGCCATCTCTAAGGAAATGGATGGAAACGAAAAGATTGAGCCACAGCGAAGCGTGGTCGGGCCGCTAGTTTAGTTTAAATTTTTGATAAACAATAAGGAAATCTTTATTTTTATGAAATCTTCAGTTTTTATGGATACGGGTCTTCCCTCAACCGAAGGGGTTTAGAGCATACTCCACCACGCTGCTCAACTGCGGGTTGGCGGAGGCCAGTGTTTTCGAGACACCTAACTTGGCTTAACGACTGTTATCTAATGATAACAACCGGGACCGATGGTTTAACGTGCCTTCCAAAGCACGGAGGAGCTCAAGATAATCTAATGGTAACAACCGGGAGCGACGGCTTAACGTATCTTTCGAAGCACGGAGGAGCTCGAGGTAATATAAACCCATTCGTGTACCGGCTACGGTCGACGTTGCTTAACTTGCGTGTTCAATTAGACTGACACGCGCAATTATGCCATCGAGCTTCTCTATTATTTTCTATTATTCATTGTTTTAATTCCATAAAAACATAAGTTCAGCTAATATGTACCATGTATATAAATGACGAGCCCGGTGCTCGACTGGCTAACCGTGTCGGGCTTGACTCCGGGGTCGCGGGTTCGATCCCCGCACAAGACAAATATTTGTGTGCATGAACATGTCTGTTTATCTTGGTCTGGGTATTTTCTATGTATTATATGTATGTATTTATAAAATGTATTTAAGTACATTTATCAGTTGTCTAGTACAAGCTTTGCGCTTAATTTGGGACTAGATGGCGCTGCTTAAATTGTCCAGAAATATTTATTTATGATCCTTGACTGTTGTCATTGTTAACAGTCGTTAAATCGTACAAAGTCCACTGGGTCTTTGGGCGGCTTGAAGACACTGGCGTCATATACATAGAAAACACCCAGTGCAAGACAAACAGACATGTTCATGCACATAAATGTCTCTCTTGTGCGGGGATCGAACCCGTGACCTCGGAGTCGAAGTAGTCACTGCTAGTCATTCGACCACTGGACTCGTCGGTCGTTCGATAACATATATAGACATATATAGACATATATGTTATATATAAAGATAGCAAAAACCACGTATACAGACGGTAGAACATCCTTGTGTCAGCGCTTCTCTGAAATGTACTTACATATCTGCATATCTACCTGCTGTTTAAGCTGTAGATTTGATCCTGTCCCACCTTGCTGTTTCATATTCATGACTCGATCTGCAACAACGATTTGAGCTACTCACGATCTCGCCGTTTATAAGTGGCTTGCTCTCTAAGTAAGTACTCTAGACAAAAACAACGTTGTAAAAATAAGATATATTATATTTTCAAGGCGAAGACAGATTATATATAACTAGTCTACTGTTCAGCGGCTTTGCTCGCATGCAGTTTATGTAATTTCCTTGTATTTGATTGCCTTTTCAATTACAAGCTTTTGTTTAGTTTTACCATGGTGTCTCACTTAACCATTTTTTTTGTATTAAGTACTATTATAATTTCACAAACGGACCCTTAAATGATATTAATTTGTATAACGTTTACTTTAAGACCCATGAGATGGACCGACCAGGCGCCCTACCGCCGAGGCTCAAGCCGATTACCATCGGATTTTTTGATCGCGAAAATAGATCTTAGGTTTAAGTTAATGACAAACATCTTCAGCTTAGTCGGTTGAGCTCTATGGTTTCTACCAGCTATCATCATCAGGTCATTTTAGTCTCCACTACAGGAGCACGACCCTCTCTCGTCTGTCTGAGACCTTAATGGAATAAAAAAAGAAAATCATTTTCAACTTACTCGGTAGAGCTCTGGGTCTTCTACCAATTTAAACTAAACACAATAATCGCCAGTCTCAGCTGATTTTCGCATTAGAAAAATTCGGGGTGTAAGTGGTTCATCAACATCTTTGAACCAAAGCCAACTTCACCTGCACGCGTTGCACCCTGCTGACTGACAAACGAAGCTCTGGCGAAAAGAGAGGTAGGGGGCGTAATTGTAAGCTACCCGACTGGGGAATGTACCTACACCTCACAGAATACCGCAGCCAAATAACAATTCCCTTGAGGGTTGTTGTGTTCCTGCGAGTAAGTGAGGTCACCAGAAAGGAAGGAGATGCTGCGTTGGCAGCGGGGGTGGCGGCGCGCGAGCGATATTTCATGTTGCGAGCGTTAATATGGCTACGGTAACCGCTTCACATCAGGCGGGCCGTATGCTTGTCTGCCACCCGAACCGACGTACGTATAAAAAAAAGCAGAGCTTCGGCGGTAGGTACCACCGAAGCTGAAGCCGATTACCATCAGTTTCTTTGATTCCAAAAATTGATCTTAGATTAAAGTTATTGAACAACATCTTCAGCTTAGTCGGTAGAACTCTAATGTTCCTTCCAGCTGAGCTACACATCATCATCATCAGGTCCATTTTAGTCTCCACTACAGGAGCACGACCCTCTCTCGTCCGTCCTAGACGGAAGGAGGAGTTGGCCCACACTCCCCACGCTGGCAGACGGGTTGGGGAGGCCTGATCGATGTTTTATAATGTATTTCCCTTAGTCGCCTTGAACAACATCCACGGGAGGAGACGGAGTGATTATATTCTAGTCTGCCGGAAACCACACGGCCATTTCTTCTACCAGCTAAGCTAAACACAATTACCGCTGACGTAAGCTAAGGTAAGTAACCTAAGTTAAAGTTAAAGGCCCCAGGAAACCTACAGCCTAAGCTGAAGCCGATTCCCCTCGGGTTTTATGATTGCGAAAATCAAGCTTAGAGCTCTAAATTGACTACCAGCTAAGCTATATATTGTAATGGCCGTGTGGTTTCCGGCAGACTAGAATAGAATCACTCCGTCTATTCCCGTGGATGTCGTACTAGGCGACTAAGGGAAATACATTATAAAACATCGATCAGGCCGCCCCAACCCGTCTGGCCAGCGTGGCACTGTAGGCCAAATCCTCCTGTCAGGGACGGACGAGAAAGAGACGTGCTCCTGTAGTGGAGACTAAAATGACCTGATGCTGATGATGATGAAGCTATATATTACCAATGATCTAAGCTGGAGTTTGATTTTTCCTTTAAAAACATGCGATGGGAATCGGCTTCAGCTTAGACGGTAGGAACCCTGGTAAAGGCTGTTGTGGGCGGCCCATTGCATATACCAGAAGTGCCTCGAATCGGGTGAAATGGTCAATCATCGTGAGGCCAGGAACAACATCCACCATACCTCCCTCATGATGACCACGATCGCTCTATCAAGAGCGTAGTGAAGAAGAAGATAACATTTACTACAATAGTTAACAGCTGTGAAAATTTAAAATCATGCTTTGGTATCACAAAGGGCTTTCAATTTAACCGGTTTTGAAATATTGGCAATACCATAACACAATTCAAAGGGGAACAATAGATATTTAAATTTCATCTGAAGCCACTTTAAGGCTACCTCAGAGAAGGCTACAAAAGGCCAATCATGACAGGTATGGCCTTTTTAATAAAATTCCCTATACATTCCCAACGCTGCAGCGCTGTTTTAATAAATGCTTTATATTCTGAGCCTTTGTGTTTCGACTTTTCTGACGTTTTCGGAGAAAAAAGACATTGTTGCCACATTTCTGTTTTGTTTATTAAGGTTTTAATGTATTTTTTATATTGTTTTTCTAAGCTACTTACGGCGAAAGAATGAATGAGAATGAATGAATGGAGTCTAACTATTAAGATATTAAAAACTTGAAAAAATCTGTATCTATACAAAGCAACCGTTACTGATTGATCTATCAACGCACAACTCGGACCACTGGACGGATCGGGTTGAAATTCAGCATATAGGTAACTATTATGACGTAGTCATTCAGTATCACAGGATTTTTGAAAATTTCCATGGGATACCGGCATAGACATGTATGAAGTCGCGGGAGCTAAAAAAGCGGGAACCTCGACTTTGAGCCAATGCCAACCTGCAACACACAAAGTAGATTCGAGTAGATTCAATATGTACCTACCCGGTAAGAACATCTTAGAGTTCCTGTTATTATATTCCAAAATATAATACAAAATGTTGGCGTATCGTTTCTCATTGTTCTCAGCTCCTCAGTGTATTTACGATTAAGCGCGGGGAGCTTCCGCACTGTCGCCATTATAAATCAAACTGAACGCGCCTATAGCTTCATTTGCATTTTATCTATTCGCATCTCTCTGTTATTGATTTACAATCTAACCATCCCTATTGGTACGTTATATAAACCTGGAGCCCTACCGCCGAAGCTCAATCCGATTACTATTTAAATCGATAATGACACTACTGCTTAGATTGATGGCAATTATGTTTAGCTCTCGGCCGTGTGGTTTCCGGCAGACTAGAATAGAATCACTCCGTTTCTTCACGTGGATGTCGTACAAGGCGACTAAGGGTAATACATTATCAAATATCGATCAGGCCTCCCCAAACCATTTGGCCAGCGTGGAGAGTGTAGGTCAAATCCTCCTTCCCTCTAGGACGGACGAGAGAGGGTCGTGCTCCTGTAGTGGAGACTAAAATGGACCTGATGATGATGATGTGTAGCTCAGCTGGAAGAAACATTAGAGTTCTACCGACTAAGCTGAAGATGTTTTTCAATAACTTTAATCTAAAATAATTTTTTGGAATCAACGAAACCGATGGTAATCGGCTTCAGCTTCGGTGGTACCTACCGTCGATGCTCATGCTGAATTTTTCTAATGCGAAATACAAATTTCATCTTAGACTGGCGATTTTTGTGTTTAGTTTAAATTGGTAGAAGACCTAGAGCTTTGCCGAGTAAGTTGAAGATGATTTTCTTTTTTTATACCATTAAGGTGACAAACTACCACAGCCCATGGACGCCTGTAACACCAGAGCGCGTTGACGACCTTGTAAAAACCTCTTCACGTCTCTTTTGAAGACCCCATGCTGTAGTTTTCTGGGAAAACCTCGTATATACCTTTATATCAGACCTCACAAATAATTAAGAATCTAATCTACCTTTTAAAGTTTCTCAATACAACTTAAATTACAAAATGAGTCGAGATCAAATGGAGCGGAGTTCAATTTCTTCGCTAAAGGAGAGGAACGGCTCGCAGTAATTACTTCCCGGCCGAGGATTACTGACTGAGGCGGCCTTAATGAAGCAAGTAGCCTGGTTGACGACGGGACTGATTTTATTGGTCCTTCAGCCAATACTAATAAGGGTTTAGTTGGAATTTTAATGCTGCGGTTTTAACGTGAAAACGATTTTAAAAGGGCTCCCATACTGAGGTCGCGCCAGAGTTAGCGATGAAACGCTTTTATTGTCGCCATAAATGTCGATATATCATGTGATTTGAGGTTTGTACCGCCAAGTGTTGTATATATTTTGAAAATAAACAATGTCCTATAGTTGTCAGGATACCTTCGATATGGTGCACGTATTCGTGTGGGGAGGAGGGGTTGAAAAAGAAGACCTTGAAATACACTACGCGCGACTAACGAATTAGTCATAACTCCGTAACGGAGAGTGTTAGACGAAGTATTTGTATGTTGTCGAGTAGATATAGCAGTGCTCTAAATAGTAAGTTAAATAGAAAACACTATAAGCTTAAGAGTAAAAAGCTGTGCCAGGTGACAAATTACAAAACTTTATAAAATCGTTTCTTTTAGGTTATGTCACGCATTAACAAGAGTAATCAGCGCCAGCGGTAGCGGGAAAGGATCTGAGCGCTAAGACCTATTCATGATATATTAATTTATAATACCTGGGACCACGAAGAACGTTTTCACGCAAAATATGTTACGGTAGTGTACCCACCCCGTATTTTTTTGTCAATATTTAATTTGTTGTCATGGACGAAAATCAATGGAAGCGTGTCTAACAAACGTATAAATATGTATTATCGACAGTAATTATTAATTCCAAGATGTCATGTTAAGAATTTCTATTATTAATCTTCTTTGTCCAACCCATAATCCCAGTTCATCTGGGGTCGGGTCTCCCTGTACATTTGCGCCAGAGTACTCTGTTCTGGGTTGTTTGAATATTTAGGTTGTCCTGGTCCATCTCTTTTTTGATCTTATTCCACCAAGTGGCTAGTGGTCTGCCTCTCCCTCTAGACTGGTTTGGTATGTTGAGTACTTTCTTAATAACGTAGTCATCCTCACGTCTTTGGATATGACCATACCAGCGCAGGCGGCTTTCCTTCACTTTTTCCACGATAGGGGCCACTCCAAATGACCCTCGGATATGCTCATTCCGGACTTTATCCAGTCGCGTCACACCACCAGCCCACCGCAGCATCTTCATCTCATTCGTGTGCAGTTGTTGTTCGTGAGCTGTTTTCGTAGTCCAGCACTCTGCTCCATAGGTTAGGGCCGGCCTCACTACTGTCTTATATACTTTCCCCTTGATCTTAATGGGCATTTTGGTGTCGCATAGGACACCAGTTAATGACCTCCATTTAAGCCATGCAGTGTTTATCCGGTGGTGGACATCTTTGTCGACATTGGCATCGGATGTAATAACGGAGCCGAGGTACTTAAAGCTCTCTACTTTGGGCAGCGGTGTACCGTCTATCCACATATCAGTACCTATGTCGGCCTTTCCTCCATAGTCACACTCCATGAATTCTGTCTTACTACGGCTGATACGTAAACCGTGGCTTTCTATCTGCTCCACCCAGTGATTAAACGTTTCTTGAAGGTCCATGGCGGTTTTGCTTAACAATGCAATATCGTCTGCATAGAGCATGCACCATGGAGTCGGTTGTTGTATATCACGTGTTATATAGTCCATACATAGATTGAACAAGAGGGGGCTTAATGCTGAGCCTTGGTGTACTCCAACCTCTACCCGGAACGGGCCGCTAAGGCCCGCGGGGCTCTTAACACAGGTTGTGGTATTACTGTACGTATCTTGCACAATCATTACGTAGCGCTCTAGAATCGCGTGTGCCCTCATGGACTGCCAGACAAGTTTCCGAGGTACCCGATCGAAGGCCTTTTCTAAGTCGATGAAGAGCAGGTACAGATTTTCCTTGTTTGCCCGGTGTTTTTCCATTAGGATTCTGATGGTCTGGATAGCGTCGATTGTTGATTTGCCGGGTACGAAGCCGAATTGATTCTCCGTAATACTACTGATAGATGTTATACGTGATGCGATGATTCTTTCCCATATCTTAAGAGTGTGTGACGTAAGCTTTATACCTCTATAGTTACCACATTCGGCAATGTCTCCCTTGTTTTTGAATATCGGGCACAGAGTGCTCCTGCGCCAGGACTCCGGTATCTTTCCCTCGGTGAGGATATTGTTGAAAAGCTTCGTTAGCCAAGGCACGGCGGCACGAATTTTCTTCCAGATATCGGCTGGGATTTGATCTGGGCCTACAGCTTTGTTGTAGTTCATATTTGTGATCGATTTTCTGGTTTCCTCCTGGGTGATGGCTTCTATGGGTCCCACCACTGGTGGTATAGGGGACATTGGCTTGCTGGGAAATTCCTCGTTCATAAGCTGTTCATAGTACTCTTTCCATCTTTCGCTGATGTCGTTGTTAGATGTGAGTAATGTACCTTGGGTATTTCTTATATATTTGTTAGATTTGACATCAAGCGTAATTCTGTGCCGCTGACGGGCGATCTTATATATGGTGTTTTCATTTTCAGCTTTTTCCAATCTATCGTAGAGTTTTTCGTTTGCTGTTGCTCGGGATTGTGCTACTGCGGATTTGACGATACTTTTAAGGGCCTTGTATACTTCTCGATCTTCGTCTAGATTTGATTTTTGCCAAATTTTAAATGCATTTCTCTTTGACTTTATTAATTCTTTCACAGTATCATTCCACCAGGAGGGGTCTTTAGAGTCATTTAGCGCTCCTTTTGAGACTCCAAGTGTAGCTCTAGCCTCCTCTAAGCAGAAATTCTCAAAATCAGTCCACATTGCGTTTACTGGTTTATCCACTTTCATGTCCTCTTCTAGGTACCCAGATAGCCGGTCGAGTAACATGGGACCTTTTGGGCCGTGTATTTCTCTCCATTTTATGCACTGTTTTGTCAGTGGTTATTCTTAGAGGCTTCGGAAGATTCAGGACTGAGACCAGTAATCTATGTTGCGATGTCAGAGCATTCCCTGGGATGACCTTGCAGTCTTTATAAGCTTTTAGCATATTGCTGTTTGCCAGGATGTAATCTACTTGCGTACTGTGGCTTGCACACTTGTAGGTAATTAGGTGATCCGGTTTCTTTTTAAAATAGGTATTTATAATCTTTAAGTTAGATCTTATTGCGAAATTTATGATGTCTGTCCCTTGTTGGTTAGTTTTCCCATACCCATATCCTCCGTGGACAACTGTGTATCTGCCCGCTTTTTCACCGACGTGACCATTTAGGTCACCTCCAATATGTACGTATTCCGTCGCAGGCATACTCTGAATCAGTTCGTCAAGGTCCTCCCAGAACTCTTGTTTTTCTTGTTCTGTACATCCGATTTGCGGTGCATAAGGTGATATGATGTTGAATGGCGGTTGATTGTCCATAGCGAGTTTCACTGCAATAATCCGGTCACTTTTGCTTTCTACATTGATGATACGCTGTTTAAGGTCTTTGTCTAGGATAATGCCAACTCCATTTCGCTTATTTGTGGTCCCGTGGTATAGAAGTTGGTAGCCGTTTCCTATATTCCTCGACTTTGAGCCCTTCCACTTGGTTTCTTGAACGCAGCAGACATTGATTTGTCTGTTTCTTAGTATTTCGCCAAGTTCATTGCTGCGTCCTGTCATAGTACCGATGTTCCAGGTTGCCAGTCTGATCTTATTTACACTAGATGTAGATTGCGAACGCGAGTTCTTGTCAGAGCCGTCGCTTCGGGGGGACGCCCTAGTATGTTTCACCTTTTTCGCTTTCTGTGTCATATCTGCGTCGCTTCCGGGGTACGCCCTAGTATTAGACTTACTCATGTTATGTTTGTGCTTTACCATGTACAGGGAGTAGAGATTTTTGGCTTCATGTTTTACGGCCGGTTGCCACCTGACGCCAAGGTTGTTCTTCCACCTGGGGAAGTTTGGGCGCCGCCGTTGGCCTAAATTGAGCTCTTCCGCCGCCATCCCTACTGCACGGCCCAACCTAGACGTGCAGCACTGTCAGCAACCTCTTCTTCGGTTACCTCGAAGGAGCCTGCTTGCAGGGGTTTATTTACGGAGTTACCTTCTCCGGCCTATTGGTCCGCGAGGATTATTTTATTTCACCCTTACCCTCCAGTGTTACCTGGCGAGTGTTCCCCGATCCGCCACCTGGGGACGCGTTCTCTGGGGGTGAGGCTCCCCCGAGAAAATTTTTATTATTAATAATATTAATTTCTATTATTAATAATATTATTTGCCTGCACGGGGTGCAACCTGCCGACTAGATAAAGACGCTCGGGCATATTTGTAAGCTGCCCGACTGTAGAATTATCTCCAGCTCACAGATTACCGCAGCCAAATAACAATTCCTTAGAGGGTTGTTGTGTTCTTGCGAGTGAGTGAGTTTGTTGGTATAAGGTTAGATGTAAATGCAGCTGCAGATCAATTTTGAAACATACAATTTAGTCTGTTGTTGTGTTTGCATGTCTTATACAAGACAAAACGTATATGGGAAATTGTCTAATGTCATCTTTATGTGTACTGTCGTTTCCCTAAGATAACTAGTGGTTAGTTATCTTAGGGAAACGACAGTACACTACCATACTAAAATGTATGGCAGAGTGGTCAGTTATCGTACCTAAATTTTTGTGCAAATAAATAATTATTGATCGATTGATTGAGTCTAAAGTCAATGTTCTCACTCATATCTCACTCATATAGTAAGTACCTTACAAACTAACATCATCATCATCATCAAGTCATTATAGTCTCCACTACAGGAGCACGTGCCTCTCGTCCGTCGTAGACAGAAGGAGGATTTGGCCTACACTCCCCACGCTGGCCAGACGGGTTAGGGAGCCCTGATCGATGTTTTATAATGTATTTCCTTAGTCGCCTTGTACGACGAATCCACGAGAAGAGACGGAGTGATTCTATTCTAGTCTGCCGGAGACCAGACGGCCAAACTAACATGCTTACCCATAATTATAAATGGGAAAGTGAATTTTTAGTTGCACTTACATGCCTTAAATTACTGAAGCGATTGCCATGAAATTTTGCTAATGCAATAAGGGGTCGCCGGTTCTAGTTATTGTCAGTCTTTTCAGGGAAATCAGACTCTGTTCTGTAGAGGAGCTCGATGGCGTGTTTGCGTGTGTCAGCCTAATCGAACACGCTAGTTAAGCAACGTCGGCCGTAGCCTGTCCGCGGATGGGTTTATTTGTCTTCAGCTCCTCCGTGCTTCGGAGGGCACGTTCAGCCGTCGGTCCCGGCTGTTGTCATTAGATGACAGTTAAGCCAAGTCGGAGGCCAGTGTTTTCAAGCCTATGGGCGGCTTGAAAACACTGGCCTCCGCCAACCCGCAGTTGAGCAGCGTGGTGGAGTATGCTCTAAACCCCTTTTGATTGGGAGAGAGCTGTATTCCAGTAGTGGGATGAATATGGCTTAACGACGGACAGGCTCTATTCTTGAAGGCTTCCATGTCTTAAATGTTAGGAAACACATCTATCAAATGACCGGGCTTGACCCGTGATTAAAAAGAGATACATAATAATAATAATCTTTATTGCAGCCATAAATTGCCATATAAAATACAAAATATCAAATTTATAATGATCCTACGTACGGAACCCTCGGTGGGCGAGTCCGACTCGCACTTGTCCGGTTTTTTATTATTTTAAGTGACTTTTTATTATTATTTTAATTTCTTATTATATTATTTTGTATTTTATATGGCAATTTATGGCTGCAATAAAGATTATTATTATTATGTATCTCTTTTTAATCACGGGTCAAGCCCGTTCATTTGATAGGCGTACGCGGGGATATAGATCCAACGCGTAGAGGCCCCTATGAGAAGTTTGGTGTAATGTTGTACGCCCGCCGTGACCCGCTCCAGGATATGTTAATGGAACGACATACCCATGAGCAGATCTCGGCAGGTGTTGAGACTATTGCTAAGTGTGATGGAAAATAAATGGGTTATGGAGATGAGATCTGGGTGAACTAAATACCGGGCTATTACAGAAGAGGGACGGACGCCTGCGATTATTATTATATGTATCTCTTTTTAATCACGGGTTAAGCTCGGTCATTTGATAGGCGTGCGCGGGGATATGGATCCAACGCGTAAAGGTCCCTTTGAGAAGTTTGATGTAATGTTGTACGCCCGCCGTGACCCGCTCCAGGATATATCAATTATTATTATTATAAAGAGAGATTATCGTCGACTGTGCAATTACGAATCCTCAAGTTCTTTGGATACATCACTCGCAACGAGGACTCGACGGAGCGCTTGGTGGTGCAGGGAGAAGTAGAGGGCAAGAGATGACGTGGGCGCTCTCCAACACGATGGACAGATCTCATTACATCTGTGACGCATTCCAATATCAATGATTGCTCTAGTTCCGCTAGACATAGAACTGCATGGCAGCGAATCGCAAGAACTGCGGTTACACCCACCGAGTTGTGACCACGACCACTCTGCCAAGAGTGCACGACTAAAAAGAATAGAAAGCCGCGTTACATGTGAGTGTCATAGAGACGAACTTCTTAGCTTCCATGGATTCACCGTGCGGGTGCCGGGTCCATCGTGTGGCAGAGAGAGAAACCCCAAGCAGATCCCTTGTGACACGGGTGTAGGTTTAAGGGGCCCCGTTCCGACGTACATCAACACTCACCTTCACTACATGTGTTTCTCTCCCTGCCCTGCCAAATCTGGTATGAACCTGCTAATGCAGCTTTAGATACTCGTTCTAGTATAGAACTTACTGCACTTCTGGACAAGCCAAGGTCTTTCAGTAGGTTATAGAGAGATTTTGCTGGTATACCTCTCGCTCCTACTTCTACAGCGTATAGATTAACTATATATGTTTACCCGAAAAATGTACAGACCTTTTCATAAAAATGATTACCGCACGACGTAGTGGGCACGGCTCAGCTAGTATTATATAATATTATACTCTTAAATATTATAATTTTAGCTGTGAAGATAACATGGGATTGCATAAATTATGCAATCATTATACAATTACTCCTCGTTAGGCAGATCAATGAACCACGCTGTCAATCTAATGATCGACAGTACACATAGAAGTCAACTCGGCGTGACGCTAATGTGACGGCTGTAAATGGAAGGATCAATGTGTGTTCCATGAACCAATTAGAGGGGGATATATCAAGCATGTATTATCCTAATGTAAATATAATATTTGTGGCATAAAAATAAAAATGAATTGAACACATAATATTTTATTGGGAAATAGTAATTTAAAAAATCACAATCACGCTGTTACAGTTTGAATGAAATTTTTGTACGTAAGTATTACCACGAGTCGATCGCTCCCGTCAGCCCGGTCAGTCTACTGTAGGTCCTGGTTGGGCGTTCTTTGGTCGTCTATAAGTGAGCGTGTCTTACAGCTCCGGTATCTGACATTGATATCAGGAAGCTAGCTATCTGGCTCCCAAGTGTGGGACAGTTACTGTACCCATCATGGAGATTGGGGAGTGATGATAGGTCCCCGATGCTTAGGAAACTGAGTGCTGGTCGCCCCGAGCTACTCGCCTTAAGAGTGCCTAAGTAGCCTGCTTGCAGGTGAAAGGGGAGTAAGACCTGCTACCAATCTGCTTGATGGTTTACCGAGCGCGGTGGCGGTGCGGGCAAAGGTCTTCTCATCTGGTTGGTTTACTAGACGAGAGACTTGCAATCCTGTTATATAACCGGAAGATTGGTGCATAGGGGCCCATTACCCGTAGGCATAGGGTCCGTTGTTCATATCCGAGTTTTGTAGCTCAGCAGCAACAGAGTTTCGAAAGGGACCTGCTACCAATCTGCTTGAGCGCCTGGCTGGTTTACAGGGCAAGAAACTCGCAATTGATTCGATCGTTGGTGAACAGGGGAGCTTTACCTGTAGGCATGGGGTCGTTGTTCTTACCAGAATCAACGTTCATACTCAATTAGACGGCCTCTGATACTTACTCTAAGATGTGTTCACGCAGGACGAAGCTGGTTCGTTCTGCGTTCCAGTTCATCATCTTTCTTTTCCGCTGGATTTTTGAGACTACCCGCCAGATGGCGCGTTGTAAACATTGTCGTTCGTAATTATTAATTCTAATAAAAAATAAAGTCGTCGTGAAAGTCAAATGACAAAACAAATGTGTATATAAATAAGTAATAATTATGTGATATTGTTGGTAACATAATATATTTATGCTTTACTCAAAAATTTTGGAGAAACAAATACGTGAATACAATAGTGAATTTAGAACATATTTTAACAAACAATTTTATATAAACATAATCTGTGACTAGTGACTGAAACGAAATACAAACAAAAATAAACATTATTGTGGTGTATAAGTGCTTATTTAAAAATATTATTTACTTGACGAACTATTTACCCACGATTATAACAAATATATGAATACAAAGTGACTCCTGAACATTAAAAAAACAAAACAATTAATATAAACAAAATCTGTGATTAGTGGTTGAAACAAAATACTAAGAAAATATAAACAATATTGTGGTTTAAAAGTGCTTATTTTTAAATGCTATTTATGTTAACGAACTATTTACCCACCGATTGTAAATTGACCTTTGGACTCTTTAGTCAATAGCAAAGAACTGCACATAAAATGTATTAGCCAATTTCGACAGTTCGTTTACAGCTTATTTGGCTCTGCAGTACGAACAATCTACTTGTATACCAGACATCAAAGTTCGATCCTGACCACAGTCCCGTCATTTATCATTTAATTTTTATTTTTGAATAAAATTATTTTTATTTTTTAACATATTAATTCGACATGGAGCAGAATAATGTTACTGTACGCAATAATAAAAAAGTTTATGATGACGACTCATTTAACATATCTTTCACATCCACAAAATCCGATGATCATTTATCGAAAAGCTTACCGGACCTATCAACATCATATATACACAATTCTGAAAAAATAGAAGAATTACAGAAGCGAGTTAAAATTTTAACAGAAGAACTAGAAGCGGCCCATGCTGAAATCGATGAATTAATTTTGGAAAATATTAAGTTAAAAAAGTTGACAGACAATCAAGATAGTACTATATCAAAATTAAAAGTTATATGCACTGAACCGTCATCTACAACAACAAAAAAGAAGCGCTCAAAATGTCGAAATAAAACCCTTCATAAGCTGAATTTGGACTCCAGCAGCTTTGATTTAGGACTAAAATTGAACGAGAAGAATATTATAGAGGACGCTACTGTGACAAATTCGACATGCTTTAATAAAAACACACAAACAAAAACCGAATGTTCTCAGGACATGCCGACAGATGGCGCTAGTAGTATAAAATTGACAAAACCCGAAATCTTAATCCTTAGCGGTGAACAATGTTCAGGACTGGCGTCAAACTTAATTTATTCCAGACAGAACACACAGTTTGAGAAATACAACATCTCTTCTATCACAAAACCTCATGCTTCGTCGGAAGAAATATTAAAGTCATGTCAGAATATATCTGATTCAGAACATAATTATATTATCCTGTGCATAGGTGAAAATGATTCAAATGCTATTATGACAATGATGCATCTATTGTGTATACTGAAATCAATTACAAAAACGAATTTCATTGTCCTAAATGTTATCAGAAACAAATATTTAAATGTGCAAATGTTAAATAATTATATAAAAAATGTATGTAATAATTTTCAAAATTGCTCCTTCTTAAATATAGCAATGGGTTACTACACAAATAAAAAAGAATATTTAATAAAGGTCTGTAATAAAGTCAATTTAATTCTTGATTCCAAATTCTATGACATGCACATACTAACGTCAATTAAAAATAATTTAAAAAAATGGAAACCTACAAGCAAAACGTATAAAAAAAACACAATTCCGTATTATTTCCCGGTATTAGAAAAAAAAATTAACACAAATAGTTTACCAGAAATTCCAGAAAATGAGTTGCTTTTTCGCAAGCCGTCCTAATGAATGTGTATCATCAAATACAATATTACTTCACCAGAATATAGCAGGCTTATTGAACAAACAAGAACTACTGGAATTAACTATCGATGAATTCAGCGAATCAAAACCTCAAATTATATGTCTTTCGGAAACATTTATACAATCAGGAGATGAACCTAACATTTCCTTGAAAAATTATAAATTAGTATCGTATTATTCCAGACAAAATAAAAAACGTGGCGGAGTCTGCATTCTGGTCCATCATTCAATCGGCGATGTTAAACCAATTACACTATGCAATGATATGTGTACAGAAAAATCATTTGAATGTTGTGGAGTTGAACTTCCAATGTTAAACTGCATTATTATTTGTATTTATAGGACGCCGAATTCAAATCCAAGAATTTTATTAAATAAATTGCAGTTATTATTACACAAAATAACAGGCAAAGATAAGAAAATTATTATTGCAGGTGATACAAATATTGACACACTAAAAAAGGACACTATAAGTAGTGAATATAAAGAAATTCTCTTGAATTATGACTTAAAACTACATATAAATAGACCTACACGCCTAAAGTCATGTATCGATCACATAGTCAGTAATGTTCATGACGCAGAAGGCTCTGTTCATTTTTTATACCTGTCAGATCATGAGACGGGTCAATCACTATCCTTCAAAACTCAGTCCCCGAACAAAAGTACAAAAAAATATTTCTATACATTTAAAAGGGACTTTAACAATTACAATTTAAATAAATTTAAGGAAATATTGCGAACTTTAACATGGGGCGACGTAATTAAAGAAGCTGATGTAAATAGATCATTTAATATATTTCACGAAACATTCATGCTTTACTATAATCTGTGCTTCCCCATAAACAAAATTAAGATTAATATAAAGGACACAACCCCTAAATGGCTTACAAAAGGCATTAAGAAATCATTCTTGACTAAACGGAAACTAAGATTTGAATATTATAAAAACAAAACTACAGAAAATAAGGTTCATTACATTAAATATGCAAAATTATTAAAAAAATGCATCATGAAGTCTAAATCAAATACCAATATAAAATATATTGAAAAATCGAAACAGAAAGGCAAGGCCACATGGCAAGTAATTAAAAATAAATCAGATTGTATTAAGAAGAAATCTAAAATTATAGATAATATTATTGTAAATAGTACCGAAATATCCGCCTCTGAAGAGATTGCCGAAGCCTTTAATGACTTTTTCATCTCAACTACTAACATCACTAGGCCAAACAGACAGCCTAATTATGATCTTATTGAACCAGTGAAGAACTCCATCTTCCTTCGACCTGCATCAATCGATGAAGTCCTAGCAGCAATTAGGTCATTAAATAATACTAATGCAGTAGGCTATGATGCTATTTCCACGTATGTAATCAAGGAATGTGCTATGGAACTAATGGATATACTTTGTCATCTCATAAATCAATCAATTAGCGAAGGAATATTTCCAGACAAACTAAAATATTTAATTCTAAAACCTCTTTATAAAAAAGGAAGTGAAAAGGAACTGAATAATTACAGACCAATTGCGCTAATACCAATATTTTCAAAGGTCTATGAAAAAATTATGTACTCACGAATATTTGGTTTTCTGGACAAATTTAAATTAATTAAAGATGAACAAAATGGATTTCAGAAAAATAAATCAACAACATTAGCAGCTTACAGACTGATCCAAAATATTACTGAAAATATCGACAAAAAGAAACGTGTCTCAGCGATATTTTTCGACATGAGCAAGGCGTTTGATTTTGTTGACCATACCATACTACTGAACAAATGCGAACGGTATGGAATAAGGGGTAAAGCACTAGATTGGATAGGCAGCTATCTAAAAAATCGCTGGCAGTCTGTAGAGATATCGAGACTTACTGACGATCATACAATTACCTCATGTCTCTCCGCTTACAAAGAGAATAACTACGGCGTGCCCCAAGGGAGCGTCCTAGGGCCACTTCTATTTTTAATTTATATAAATGACATACCAAATATTACAAAATACAAATGCACTCTTTTTGCTGATGACATTTCAGTTGTTATACCTGACGATCGTAAAAGTGATAATTATGACATTTTAATAACTGATACAATTAATATATTTACAGATTGGTTAAATGAAAATAATTTGACAATAAATATATCTAAAACTAAAATAGTACAATTTAAGAACTATAACACTAATTTACCTAAACTTAACATAAAACATAACAATGCTGACGTAGAAGACGTTAATGAAATTAAATTTTTAGGCATGACTTTAGATGCAAACTGCAATTGGAAGGCGCATGTCATCAATTTGTGCAAAAAAACAAATAAATTCGTTTACGCCCTTAAAAAAGTACGCGAAACTGCGGGAGTAAAGACGGCTTTGACTGCTTATCACGGGTATGTGTGTTCACTACTACGATATGGAATCCTTCTATGGGGTAGTTCGACCTTATTCAATAAAGTCTTTATTACGCAAAAAAAATGCATCCGTGCAATATGCATGGCCTATCCGTTGGACTCATGCAGACCTTTATTTAAAAAACTAAAATTGTTGACATTACCGTCTCTATATATTTTGGAGGCAGGTTTATTTGTGAAGAAACATCCGGAGCTGTTTAGGAAAGCAAATGAATATAAAAAATATTTGTCCAGGGATCCATCGAAACTATTTATACCGTTTTCAAGGACAACACTTTACCAAAAAAACTGTCATTTTATGGTGATTAAATTGTTTAACAAGATCCCCAGATCAATTCGTGAACTGCCATTAAATCGATTCAAAATAAAATTAAATAAATGGCTTTTGGATAAATGTTTTTACACTGTGCAGGATTTTTTAAATAATAAACATTACTAATAACTAGAAATCAATTCACCTAATTAAAATTTATATTGTATGTCAGAAAAAGTTTGGACTTGAATATTTTAGTGGCAATTTATTACTTCTAAATCAAAGTTAAAATTTTTAATCAATTACATTTTATTTACATTTATAATTAAGTTTAATCTACTTCCAATGACATTTGAATGCAATTGTACAATAATTTAATTAATAGACTGGTGATGTATGATTACTGACAAATTTAATGTTAAATTATCAATTTTAAATGTATTGAAACAAATATTTAATTAGATTAAAATTAAATTAAATTTGCATGCTATTATAAAATGGCTAAATAGGCTGGTGATGAATTTTACAATAACATCTGTTTAAATGTTACCCTGTTTATTGCAAATAAATTATTTTGTATTTGTATTTTTGTATTTTTATTTTTCATCGTACTGCTGTGATACGCATCTCCCTTTATTCAAAGAGGTTTACTCCACTACGATGCCTAACGGTGGTCAGTGTTTTCAAGCCGCCCAAAGGATAACGACTGTCATCTGATGATAACAGCCGGGACCGACGGCCTAATGAAAATCTCGTGATAGATAAACCCTTCCTTATACAGGCTATGGTCGATGTTGCTTAACCCATTAATTGCCAGCTTACCTATTAAGAACTTAACCCCCATACATATGTATGTCGTATTATACTATATTGTATTATATATAAATAGTATTATTTACCTTAGAAATTGAAGTACAAAACCTAGATGCCAATAGACGGCTTTGGCATGTGAGTAAGGATTTTTGAGAAGCCGATGGGCGGCCCTTGCATTGATTTGGTTAACTTGCATGATCAATTAGACTGACACACGCAACGATGCCATCTAGCTCATTTTTTACATACTTACATCATCATCATCATCTTCAGGTTCATTTTAGTCTCCACAGCAGGAGCACGACCCTCTCTCGTCCGTCCTAGACGGAAGGAGGATTTGGCCTACACTCCCCACGCTGGCCAAACGGGTTGGGGAGGCCTGATTGATATTTGATAATGTATTTCCCGTAGTCGCCTTGTACGACATCCACGGAAAAAAGGGAGTGATTCTATTCTAGTCTGCCGGAAACCACACGGCCGACATACTTACATAATATAGTACAAATCTTTTCAACAAAGCCTCGCTAATTCGCACTCATGTCGCATTAATCTAATAAACGTTTTCCCTTACATCTCCGGTGGTCAATCTTCATTCGCTAGTTGTTTTGTTCTGAACTAGAATACTGGCATTGATCCCATTGAATTATGCAAGTCATGCTTCCTAGTTTCGTCACGCTAGTACTGTGGCCATGTTTTCTAAAATTGTGGAGATTTCATCCTCTAATTTAAATCTACTATATAAAAATAAGTCGGGTTTTCGTTCCTGACGCTATAACTCCAGAACGCACGAACCGATTTCCACGGTTTTGCATTCGTTGGAAAGGTCTCGGGCTCCGTGAGGTTTATAGCAAAGAAAATTCTGGAAAAATTTGAAAAGAAAAGCGGGAAAATCTTTTTTCACATACAGCGCCATCTCTAAGGAAATGGATGGAAACGAAAAGATTGAGCCACAACGAAGCGCGGTCGGGCCGCTAGTATTATATAAATATGTTTCACCATTCGCATTGGAATGGTTTTCCTGTTACCTTCGTAGTCACTGGCGGTCTGTCCGGTTGGGGGAGACTTAGTCTAGCTGGTCTGTATTGCTGCTAGTATACCACAGGGCGACATTCACGCACAATTCTTGAGAAGAAGAGAGGATTTGCGTGCGATGAAATTCAATCCAGTAATTTGAGTAATTCGAGTATATGTTCTGCAATCGCTGATTTGCTCGTCGGGCGGTTCTTAACAGCGGCGATGTGTTCCATACATCATATAATATGAAAATAATAAATTGAACTACTACAAAAAACTAAATGGACGTCTATAATACTAGGTTAGGTTTAGTATATTTTATATAATCTTTAGTCGCTAAGTTAGTATAAGAGTCACCTAGTGTTACAATTTTCGAAGCTCAGTTTATTATTGTATACCCTTAAAATATTAGTAGAACTAGTATTCGTAAAACAAATGTTATATTTATCAGTCCCATTTGTCCACTGAATCCCTGGTCCCATTAGTACATTCCCTGTTAGAGCAAGCGCTGTGTATTGCATTAATTAAGCTCTAGATTAACCGGAGCCACTGACTGACGTCGCCGACAATGACTGACTAATCAACACCATTGTCTTACCGATTCATTGACCATTAATATTCACTGATATACAGGGATGAGGAGCTCGATGTGTCTGTCACTCGATCACGCAAGTTAAGCAACAGCCTTAGTCAAAGGATGGGTTCCTACGTTCTTTGGAGGATCAGACGTTGGCCATAGATTTGTCCTATGATAGTCGCTAAGCCGGACTTAAAGCTTTTTTTGATATGGAGATATCAAGGTAACCAAATATATTTGGTCTCCGCTAGCGTTTTCACCCAAACAGAACTCTACCGGGATAATATGTGCCTCCGAGCGAGTGAGGCCCCCACGAAGGAAGGAGTTGCTGCGTTGGTAGCGTGGGTAGCGGCGCGCGAGCGATATTTCATGTATATGCAAGCGTTTATATGACTACTGTAACCACTTTACATCAGGCGCTATATGCTTCTTTGCTGTTCGGCCATAAAGGTTTTATGTAATTGACGTATTATAAAAAAAAAAAAAAGCTGTGGCAATCCAGGAGTGCCGACAGAAGTGAATACTTCAGGAAATATTTTGCGCTAGAAAACATTCCCTGTTTCTAACTCTAGTACGTGTATTTCGGTAACGAGAGTAGCGAGGACACAACGCGGAGAGCAAAAGTCGACTGACGAACCAATAGCATAGCGCATAGGCAAGCCTGCGACGCGCGACCCGCCCGTCCCGCCCTACCTCACACCGCACCAAATAGACCGGTGTCGGTTACGGCAACAGTGTCTCGAGTTCAATGATTTTTTCCCATCTTGAAAAATACTCAACGTGCCTAAAGAAGTTTTCACATCAAACACCTAAATTTAATAAAGTTATTTTAAAGGCTATTACCCGTACATATGCAAACTCTCAACTGATCTTAATTCCGTAGCGCTCGTGGAAATCGCCTGAAATTGCGTGTAAAACATAAGCCTGCATTATAAATACGGAACATGTATACTCTTATTACCCAACAAGCTCGAATTACTCGCAAAAAGGAAAAATTCCGAACGCAACAAAGAAAAATCAGGCGTGAAGTTGAACACACGCTTTCACCATATCAATTTACAACGCCATTTAATTTTCACTAAACCTAATGCCTATAGTAATAAGGATACATTCCGCGCAATACCAGGTTTTGCTACTGCCAATATAAAGTGGTTTTTCAGGTCCGGAAGTTCTCATTTGTGATGATTTTCTTCCTATCCTCATTATGTTTTTGGGACAAAATAAACCAATTTCACACGCTGACGAAAAAAATTGGTGTCTTGTGGATTCTTCAGGAAACAACAACAAACAACGCGAAGTAAATATGACAATAATGAGATGTTTTTATTGGTAAAAGGGTATACTCTCTTTGGTAAAAGGTTTTCACGGTTCGTGACGTATCAAACTTATATAATAGCAGATTTTTTTTAGAAATACGTAGGTAAGTAACATAAACTGAACATAAAAAATACTGCAAAATGGGCCTTCGTCATCCCTAGACTGGTTTTCGTAGAAAATGCACTTATACCTTTACCTTTCTATATTCTGAGTGTGTAACTCGGATAGGCCATACAGCTTTTCTAGGATAATTTAAACCTAGCTAGGGGACTTCAAAGAGATCTATAGTCGCATCTTGCTGAAATCTTGAAGATTAATTTCTTCTACCAGTATGTCTTCCCCGCTATTACATACGGTGTAGAGTAGACGCTGACTGTCGGATTGGTTTATAAGGTAAAAGTCACGCGATGTAGAGATCTCTGCTCAAGGCACCTGGATCAAGGAAACTCGCAAGAGAATCAAAGTTGCTGTAATAGCTCTCAATGTCAGCAAGCTGAAGAGGCAGGTGACTGCCATATTTGCCGAGAACATGATGGCATAAGGGAAGGAAATCTTAGATTGGATGTCGTGTATGGTGCGATGCAGCGTTAGGCGTCCACCTATACACAATACTGATGACCCTAGAAAGCGTCTGAAAACGGGTAGATGCGAAAACTCGAGGATCGTATGTGGTGGAAATCATTGAGGAGTTATAAACAGCAATGACGAGATACAGGCTGATAATGACGAAAGTGACGAATATGAAGACAGACAGCGGCCATATCATATCTAGAACCTATCTATCTACTTTGAGTCTGTGGAGAATTCTCTAGTTTTAGTCCAGCTCGTTTAAACAAGGTTTACCTTAATGCCCAACTGTGCAGAAGTTATTTCGTGGCTTTACGACGACGTGGTGCCCGAGGGTAAAAGTTTTAGTGTCCGCCACAAAATAGAGTGAGTGATTATGAGTCGCGTGCTTAGGGTCAAAAGTCATACAATGTATTAGAAAGGCCATTTAAGATTTGATTTACAAAAATTGTTCGGAATTTAGACAAATGAGAGCGGCGGGTTTATGTACAGAGGGACAATTCTCGTAAAAAAAATAGTAGAAATTCAATGTTGAACCAATCTCGATCTCACAAATGTGATATTTGTTATTCCGGTATCACAATGTGAAACTTCGAAGTTTAATTATATCAATAGATTGAACAAACTAAGAATGTTATCCTGCTAGCTATAAGAATTTAATAATACATATTGAATGAAATCGAGTATTCTTCTTTCAGTCAATACTAATCCAATCTCGATTCGGTCAACTTTCATTCAGTGATCTGAAATAATTACGAGAATTCGCTTTCAGATTTTCGAAACTCTTTTTGTGTTCGAAAGAGGGTAGACTGATGGTCGTCTCTATATACATTTAATTATAATAAATAACATAAGTAATGTTTAGATTATTTTTAATAAAAAATTAAGATTATTTAAGGTATTTCAATCAATAAATATATAATATAACACATGTATATAAAGGTTATATGAATGATATACGTAAAAAACTAAACTAATAAATTGCTAGTAGGCTTTGTTCCCAATATGTTGGCTACGTTCTTGGATTGCAAAAATAATAATAATATAAAAGAAATATAAGGCAGATATAAGTTTTATATGTCCTCAAATTTGATCCACTTGTGCAGGAATTTGTCTACCGCTCAGATTTATTTCAAATTTATTAAGCCCTTTCCACACCCTTCCTTTGCATCATGAAATAAAAATACTATGAAAACTGCTTCTCCAGCAAGTGCGAAGTGGCTTATTATCTCGCATAAGCGAAGTTCATCGGGCGTGTAACGGCTTACAGTGCCCGAACATCTGATGTGAACTTTACTTACGATCGGGCCCTCAATTTCACGCAGTGTTTACTTTCCCTGAGCGCTAATGCAACGTTCAGATGTTTTAGTGAGCAAGTGGTTAGTACTAGCTTATCTTGGATTGCTATGTAATAGTGAAGTTTGAGTCGTTTGGGTTATAGTTTATTGATCTTTATACAGAGCAGAAATTTATTTATTTATCCTGTAAAAATAGATATATTTTTTTTAATATAGGCTGCTGGATTTAAAATGCCGCATCTGGAAAGTTATTATTTTTATCAATGTATACTATGTGGGTATATCGCGGACGTTCGACGCGCTGGGCCTCGGGCGACTTACACAGACACTAACTAAATAAAATCATTTTTATAATGCAAAAAAAACATTGGTTTCTTATCATACATTTTTGGGGTGTAAGTGGTTCATTAGCATCTTTGAACCAAAGTCAACGACATCTGCATGTGGTTCACCCTGCTCAATTACAAACGAGGTTCTGGACAAATAAAAATTCCCCTGAGAGTTGTCGTGTTCCTGCGAGTGAGTGAGGTTACCAGAAAGAAGAAAGGAAGGAGTATAGGCTGGCAACGGATCGGCGACTCCTTGGTGTTGCTGATTTCCATGGGTGACCTACATGCTCGTTCGCCCCCCCTTTCATATAAAAAAAACAAGTGGTAAGATTATCTTACTTACCTATCATCATAGGTGGGCATTAACTCGTTAATCCGTTAATCGTTAATTAACGAAGTTAACATTTCGAGTAACGGATTAACTTTTAAGTTAACTTAAAAATATGTTAATGGATTCATTAACTTCCGTTAAATTTCCCAAAGTCCGTTAATCGTTAATCCAGCACAGATACCCCACTGACATGTACTACGCTCGACCCGATTGACAAGTGCGACTCGACGCGTGCCGCGAGTTAAAATGTTACTATTTTGCTGTCGAAAGTTAGAAGGACGGAGATAGTTTAAGTGGCGGAGGCAGCAACGTGAGTAATTCTGTCTTTCAGTCTAAAGAAAAACCTAAGAGCCACAAATCAAAGTCTCGTCAAAATGTGGCTAGACATGAAGTCGAAAGACTCGTTATGATGCGGCATTCCTCGGGGAACAGATATTCGCAAATCTATTTATTAAATATAATACAGATAGACCCTTAAGCGCTGCAGTTGCGCGTATTTTCTCCACGAGCAAGGATTTACTACAGCCGAAACGTTCTTCACATACAACAGACGAATCTTAATCCAAATGAATGAAAAACCATTGTTTGTCAACATGCCTATATTACACTTTTTTTTTATACTACGTCGGGTGGCAGACAAGCATACGGCCCGCCTGATGTGAAGCGGTTACCGTAGCCATATGCCATCACAGCATCTCTTTCCTTTCAGGTGACCTCACTCACTCGGAGGAACACGACAGCCCTCAAGGGAACCGTTATTTGGCTGCGGTATTCTGTGAGGTGGAGGTACATTCCCCAGTCGGGTAGCTTACAATTACGCTCCCTACCTCTCTTTTCGCCAGAGCTTCGTTTGTCAGTCAGCAGGGTGCACCGCGTGGAGGTGAAGTTGGCTTTGGTTCAAAGATGTTGATAAACCACTTACAACCCAAATTCTAATACCACACTCTAATAATTATACCCGTCTTTTTTTGTTTCTAACCTGTTAGCTTCCAGAACCAACAGTTTTTATAAGAAGATGCAATTTTTATCACGTGTTAACGGATTAACGATTAACGTTAACTTCCGTTAAATTTTCTGAAATGTAACGCTTTAACTTTTAACGAAGTTAACTTTTTCAGTAACGGATTAGCGATTAACGAAGTTAACCGTTTGATTAACGGTGCCCAGCTATGCCTATCATAATGTCAACTGCTTGATGGTTTACATCGATTGCAATAATTTAACTAGGCAAATTTGTGTTGACATTGAAGAAATTACAATTTGAGATTTCGTTTGTCTCCGGGTTCTGGATAGTAGTCCTTTAGAGCTGAACTTTTGTATTTTAATTACCTTTATTTTTCATTTTTATCCCGGGATTAGGGACAATTTCTAACAAAACATTACAGAAATTATCCCGATATTCAATTCGAAGCATCTTTCATGGTGTCTTATTTAGATGACATAAGTGTCAAAATAAAAATGTGGTTGCCAGCAATAAAAAAGATAGTACAAAATATAATAATGCAATATTTATTAAAATGTGACTTTATTTTCATTTAAACTTATCATATACCAACATAAATATTTTTAGACACCTCAGGTCAAGTTAGGGCCAAGCTACTATGGGAAAAACCAATGTTCTTTGACTTCTGTAAAATAACACCTGAAACAATTAAATATTTAACTATCCTTCAATAGAAAGTACTCAAAGTCATTGATACATCTGGGTATATTAGATTCATCCAATAAGTCTTATCTGGGAAAGGTAGTTAAATTCACTGTATCTGTCTAAAAATGTCATAAAGTTCACGGCAGCAGAATATTGAGGTGTTGTGAATCTTTATGACTAGTAAAATTTTACAGTTACTTCTTTACTAAGTAACGATATGAGGAAGTACACTTTATGATATACGTATAAGGAAGAATATCGTACCTATCATCATGATTTCCTATTTCTATCTTCACTGTATAGGTATGTTACGATAGCATGTAGCAGTGTTCCGCAAAGTGTGTGCCGCGGCACACTGGTGTACCGTGGTCATTGGTGGTGTGCCTCAGAAAAATAAGGATGTCTCATAAAGCTAAATAGACGGACCAAAGTAAATTTCTTATACAAATAAAAACAGATTTTTCATTTAAAAAGTATTTACGTATGTTTATCAGTTGTCTAGTACCCATAACACAAGCTTCGCTTACTTTGGGGCTAGATGGCGCTGTGTAATTTGTCTGACAATATTTATTTATTTATTTATGGTATACCTCTAAAAAATTTCGTTTTCCTAGATTTACCTTAAACACAAAAAGTTTGCGGAACACTGGCATATAGAATAATCTTAAGTCTATGGTTAGGGTACGTAGTACTAATTGCTTATACTAAAAAAACACGCCTAGCTTCACACCTAGTCACTACCTAGATCACACCTAGCTTAAGGCTAAAGCTAGGCGTGAACACAAACTTGAGTTTCACGGGCTAAACTTAGTCACACCCTGGCCACACCATACTAAAAATGACAAAACAAACAGACCGCGTTTATATACGTGCAAATGTGTGTGTGTTTATAACTGGGGCCCTACCGCTGAAGCTGAAGCCGATTACCATCGATTTTTTTTTATGACACTACTGCTGAGTTTGTTGGTAATTGTGTTTCGCTCAACTGGAAGAAACCCTTGAGCTCTACTCACTAAGATGGAGATGTTTGTAAATAACTTTAAACCAAGAGCAATTTTTGGAAGCAAAATATCCGGTGGTAATCGGATTCATCTGTGGCGGTAGGCCCCCTAGTTATGGTTGACTGCATAACGAAGTAAGTACCTTGTGCTATGACGTAAGACTTTTTACTTTAAGTAATATAGTTTTTTTAACGTTTATTTTGAGTGATTGGAATTATGTGACTGCGTTATGACCTTGTTATGCAGAATGGATACAACCGACATACTATTAGAGTATATTATTCTGTGATACTATGCCAAATTGAGTGATATATATAGCGAGAAACTTCAAATCGAGTTTTATATATTCGCAACAGATTCTAGTAGTTTCATGACTATGCTTCCGAAAACTTATACGGCGTGATGTTTTTATGCGTATTAAACTTTAAATAGATTTAACTTAAAAGTAACAAAATGTCGGTTGGATCTATTCTGCATAACGGGCTCCTCTTACATTCTCTCCTCGAAGTCTCTCCTCGAAGATAAACTTATGCTTAGCTTGGTAAAGTTAGGTTTATGTTCACACCTAACTTTAACTATAACGTAGTACTATTACTTATACTGTGCCATAACATAAATATGAATGTATATGAGTATATAATTATGGTTCTATAGATTTGTAATGTCAAATCAAATCAAATCAAAATATCTTTATTCCTTGGACTTTATAAAGCACTTAGAAACGTCATACAAATTAAATATAAGAACATGTATAAATCATTACTACTCTAAATCCGCAGAGCTTAGATTCACTTTCATCACACTATCTTGAATGTGAAAGTGAATTTAAGTACCAGTTCCGGCGACGGGGCTTCTTGAGAAGAACTGGCATGTGATAACGTCTTATAAATCGATGAATGCCGGCTGTACGCACGAAATAGCATGAGTCATTGTCACGTTCCACCTGAGCCGAGCGTGCAAACGAGAGCGCGGAACAAGCGATAGAGAGGCACGATCGGCCTATATTTCTTATGACGTTATCTTATCACGTAAAATTATCGTTCGTTAACGGACTTTACAGACAACCATTTTTTTTCTTAAGAGTAATGAATATAGGCTTCAAGTATGATAATTTAATCCACTTTACTTAACAAACACACGTCAATGCAAACAAGGCTCGACGCATGAAGTATCGACTCAGTTTTCCTTACGAATAGGAAACATTTTGTTTTATTTGGGGATCTTTCGGCTCGGCTGGTCTCTGTACGTCCCCAAATTGATTTGTAGCTATCTGCTTACTTTTCATACGGCTGTTCATTTTATTTTTATGCATTGTTGTTGTCACGAATGATTTACTTTTTGGGTATAAAAGTTTCTTTGGCCATTTTCGTATTTGTTCACAGTAGTTTGAGTTTATGTTATTATTGTTTTTATTTTTAGGATTTTCCTTCTTGGATGTACTTTGATATTAGCGATATGATTTTATGTAGCTGATATTGAGGAAATCTATGGGGAAAGGGATGCTGCAAGATACGATGATATATGTTATGAGTAAGTAAAAAATTGGGAGGAGACCGAAGAGTCAATTACGGTACCGTTTATTTTTGGTGTACCGTTTATTTGTATAACTAGCGATCGGCTAAGGCTTCGTCCGTATGGAGTAATATTAATTATATACCAACCATTCGTAAGACATTTTCTAAATGATAGTAGTATTACTATCGCAATATCGTATTGCATCAAAATCCGTGACGAGTTATCATATGAACAGGCAATGTTGAATTCGTTGCATGTCGCATCCGGTACCAAATCAAAATAGTATCCTACTATTCTGATTTGATAGCAACAAGGGAGAATTACCAAGCGTTCAGACGTTTTTGCAATTCCTATTACTGGAATCGATGTGTTTGGCAATAAACTCAATGTTTTCGGTCGCCAATAGTGTTAGATACTTAAAATTTGTGGTGTGCGGCAGTTGAGCTTCACTGGCAAATAAGGCATTAAAAGCCTAAAGAAATAGCTAGTCATAGCTATTTCTTAGGCTTTAAAAGCCTAAAGAAATAGCTAGTCATAGCTATTTCTTAGGCATTAAAAGCTTAAAGAAATAGCTAGTCATAGCTATTTCTTAGGCTTTAAAAGCCTAAAGAAATAGCTAGTCATAGCTATTTCTTAGGCATTAAAAGCCTAAAGAAATAGCTAGTCGTAGCTATTTCTTAGGCATTAAAAGCCTAAAGAAATAGCTAGTCATAGCTATTTCTTAGGCATTAAAAGCCTAAAGAAATAGCTAGTCATAGCTATTTCTTAGGCCTAAAGAAATAGCTAGTCATAGCTATTTCTTAGGCATTAATAGCCTAAAGAAATAGCTAGTCATAGCTATTTCTTAGGCATTAAAAGCCTAAAGAAATAGCTAGTCATAGCTATTTCTTAGGCTTTAAAAGCCTAAAGAAATAGCTAGTGATAGCTATTTCTTAGGCATTAATAGCTAGTCATAGCTATTTCTTAGGCATTAAAAGCCTAAAGAAATAGCTAGTCATAGCTATTTCTTAGGCTTTAAAAGCCTAAAGAAATAGCTAGTCATAGCTATTTCTTAGGCTTTAAAAGCCTAAAGAAATAGCTAGTCATAGCTATTTCTTAGGCATTAAAAGCCTAAAGAAATAGCTAGTCATAGCTATTTCTTAGGCTTTAAAAGCCTGAAGAAATAGCTAGTCATAGCTATTTCTTAGGCTTTAAAAGCCTAAAGAAATAGCTAGTCATAGCTATTTCTTAGGCTTTAAAAGCCTAAAGAAATAGCTAGTCATAGCTATTTCTTAGGCATTAAAAGCCTAAAGAAATAGCTAGTCATAGCTATTTCTTAGGCATTAAAAGCCTAAAGAAATAGCTAGTCATAGCTATTTCTTAGGCTTTAATGCCTTATTTGCCAGATTGCTGTCTCTCACATTGCTAAGAGGGGAAGTCAAATTCCAAAAGTTACCCCGGCATAAGATACTATTTTGATTTGGTAGCAACAAGGGAGAATTACCAAGTGTTCAGACGATTTTGCAATTCATGTTATTGGAATCGATGTGTTAGGTAATAAACTCAATATTTTAGATCGCCAATAGTGTTAGATACTTAAAATCCATGGTGCGCGGCAGTTGAGCTTTACTTGACTAGCCATCTCTTTAGGCTTTTAATGCCTTATTTGCTATATTGCTGTCTCTCACATTGCTATGAGGGTAAGTGAAATTCCAAAAGCATCTTACTCCTAGTAATTTCTTGTGATTAAAATCGTTGTTAGTTATAAGGCAGTCGTAGTCTTATCCCCGGGATTGCAATAGCCTGTTCATTGCCTTTTTTTGGTAGCTGCCGCTGTTAATCCTGGCTACACAGGAGACAAAGTGGTGGGCCTTTGTCCCGTGAAAAATGAAGAGTCAGAAATCGGAAAGTGACTTTATTTTATACTATGTTTATACATACATATGGATTATGCTCATATCGGTTACCTTGATTTATAATAAGACTTTCTCAATAAGATGAACAGATTTATTATTAATGCCACCTTCTTCTTTCATCCAAATCTTCTGTCTTCCAAAGTTTTATCATGTTTCTGACATAAGTTTTATTAACCAGACAACAGAGCTACTAGACAACAGAGAAACACATACACCCTCTCAGAGAAAGGTCTTCAAGATATTTCGTTTATAACTTGAATGCTGGCACGCGATGGATACCTTCCATGTTGCTCTTATATGCAAAAAGCAACTTTAGATGGATCATAAGCATGTTCTCTATACGAGCCGTATACAAGAAGATCTTACGTTCTGAATAATGAAACACCTACGTATGCATATTCCAAAACTGTAAGTTTTCAAAGTTGGTGCAATGTAACTAGCATTTAACAAGGAAGGGAGGAACAAACAACGGCCTGTCGTAAGTTACACAAGCCCGACAAACATAAGTTGCGGGCTACTTAGTTTACATTTGAGGCACGTAAATGTACTGCACAGTACATAGTGACGAGGCAGAGAGGTTTGTGCTCAGAGCTTAGTCACAAAGAAAATGATTGACGAAATGCACAGTAAAACCTCTATTTATTTCCCTATGGTCGTTTTTTTCTCTCTCCTACTTCACCCACCAGATACTTACATTTTGATATTTAATTATGATCACTTACTTATTCCATTGTCAGAAACCTGAAAGATCATTTGTTTGATTAAGCCTATTGATGAGGAAAGTTTTTGAAAGGTTTCCCTATAGGGAAACCTTTCAAAAACTTTTAAACTTTCAAAGTCTATCTCGATAAAAAGTATTTATCGAGATAGACTAAAACAGTCTATAGATTGTGTTAGTCTATCTCGATAAATACTTTTTAAATGAGATCTGCTTTTAGAACGCTTTTTTTACGAGAGGGGGTTAAATGATCATGTGGGTCACCTGATGGAAAGCAATCACCACCGCCCATGGAGATCAGCAACATCAAGAGGTCACCGATCTGTTGCTAGTCTATATATATAGCCTATACTCTTTCCTTTATTCTGGTGACCTCACTCACTGGCAAAAACACAACAACCCTCAAGGGAATTGGTATTTGGCTGCGGTATGCTGTGAGGTGGAGGTACTTCCCCAGTCATGCAGCATAAAAAATACGCTATGCACTACCTCTCTTTTTGCCAGAGCCTCGTTTATCAGTCAGCACGGTGCACCACGTGCAGGCGAGGCTGGATTGGGTTCAAAGATGTTGATGAACTACTTACACTGCAAACTAGTAGGGATACGTGGAGATTTCGTTCCTATTATCGCTACAGGTCGTATATATGGAACCTTCTGCTCCACATATCTCTACTGATCCTGAAGCTTCTATAAGATTTCCCTATAGATTATATTAGCATCTTTATAAAAACATTTTTGATTTTTTTGATTGACAAGACTGCATCTAGAACACTTACCGCAAAACGCTTCTATTTCTATGGCGCTTGCCACTGAATATATACTTGCAAACAACAACAAACAGTTTCTGCCTGTCTTATACCATTCAGGCGGCAACTTTATGAAATAGCCTCCCTTTGAAGATTAGAGAACTGCAGAGCATGAACAAATTTAAATCGCAACTGAACAAAATTTTCGGCAATCCTTCATTGAACTGAGCTTATATTAATATCTTTTTTTTTTCATGACGGGTCAAGCCCGGTCATTTGAAAGGCGTGCGCCGGGATATGAATCCAACGCGTAGAGGCCGCTTTGAGTTGATGTAATGTTGTGCGTAACTATTATCATTATATAGTTGTAGTAATATAAATATATTTTATAAATTTATATTTATTTTTTACTTATTCATACGTATTGATTTGTTATTAATTTCTCTTTTATCTAGATCAATAAATTACTTATCAGCCTTACTGTGCTCAATATACATGTTACTGAGACCCACCTAGTAGACTTATTAAAGCCTGTAGGGGATCCTTGTTCCGCCTAAATTCTTAAAATCTCGTATATTATTTAATTACCATTTTGGTTATTGTTTTTTTTATTGTCATTTCTTTACCGCCGTTCATGATGCCATTCAGTAACTTAAAGGCAATGGCTGGCTGGAAGAGATTCCTGAAAAGAATAAGCTCGCGTAATATACATGCAATGAAGTTGTGACAACAAACAAACATATTCGTACCGAGTTATATAGGGTGTTGGAACTTTAATGACGAGCTCGGTGGCGTAGCGGTCAATGACGCGGCTTCGACACCAACGCTCGTGGGTTCGATTCCCACACAGGACATGCATTTGTGTGCATGAACATGTCTGTTTGTCTTGGTCTGGGTGTTATCTATGTATCATAAATATGTATTTAGAAAAAAAAAATTATTTAGGTATGTTTATCAGTTGTCTAGTACCCATAACACAAGCTTCGCTTACTTTGGGGCTAGATGGCGCTGTGTAATTTGTCTTATTATTTATACAGTAGTATCACAGTAAAAAAAGAATTAGCGAAATTGTTCCATCTGTTCACGCGTGATGCAATGACACAGAGAAATAGGCCTCTATTCTAGATCAAGAGAAATAGGCCTCTATTCTAGATCAAGAGAAATAGGCCTCTATTCTAGATCAAGAGAAATAGGCCTCTATTCTAGATCAAGAGAAATAGGCCTCTATTCTAGATCAAGAGAAATAGGCCTCTATTCTAGATCAAGAGAAATAGGCCTCTATTCTAGATCAAGAGAAATAGGCCTCTATTTCTCTTTGTCATTGCATCACGCGTGAACAGATGGAACAATTTCGCCAATTCTTTTTTAATTATCAGTATATGAATGTACATAATTATACATCTATAAATAATAATATATTATCTTGTGTAAACATTGGAGAGAAATGCCCTTGAGTCGCCACGCTGGGCAGGCGGGTTGGCGACTTAACTATCTGGTGGAAAGCATTGGGGAAGGCTTATATCCAGCAGTGGGTAGATACAGGCTGATGATGATGATGATGATGATGAAATAATAATAAAAACTTGATTTACTTTTCACAAAGATTGTACAGTAGATCAGCAGGTACATTTCAGACATTGCATTGATAAGAGGTTGTGAGAGTCTCAAAGCCAACTTCACCTGCACGCGGTGCACCCTGCTGACTGACAAGCGAAGCTCTGGCGAAAAGAGAGTTAGGGAGCGTAATTGGAAGCTACCCGACTGTGGAATGTACCTCCACCTCACAGAATACCGCAGCCAAATAACAATTCCCTTGAGGGTTGTTGTGTTCCTGTGAGTGAGTGAGGTTACCAGAAAGGAAGGAGATGCTGCGTTGGCAGCGGGGGTGGTGGCGTGCGAGCATTATTTTATGTTGCGAGCGTTAATATGGCTACGGTAACTGCTTTACATCAGGCGGGCTTGACTGGCAGACAAAGTATAATTTTTTTTTTTCCTGACAATAAAATACTCTTCGAACATTAAATGCTATAATATACATTAAACGCTATAATTGAAAATACAACCTTCAAAAGACGTCAATGTGTGAAACTTCCGTCATATCGGTGACCGCTTAACAGGGTTCTGATTTCCAAAATCCCTCGATTGAAAAGGGATCAAAGGTATCAGAACTTTTGATGGTGTCAGCGTTCTGTGCGTTCGTTTAACGTCCGAGTTATTACAGAATGGGATTATACTGACGGAGTTTAAATTCAATTACCATTTGTTCTCCTAATTTAGCTATTTACGTCGGTAGAGACGGATGGGACCGGTTTTGTTTTGTAAAATTAAGTCGCTGCTTGGGACTGCCCTTTTGACTTTGTTTGCTATTCAGATATATCTTGTTAATATGCAATGTTCTTTTGGTTAAGCTAGTCACATTCTGTATTATTATAAATAAGCAGATACGATATATACCCGGAAGATGGCTAGCAATGGCTACTGTGTTGATCGCGTTGATTATCAACCACGGCCGGTGCAACCTGGTTGAAACGTCAGGTAATAAGAAAGGTTAAATACCTTTCTTATTACCTGACGTTTCAACTATCCCCTTATATATGACCGCAGTAATTCCCATTACTATTTGGGACATACATAAAACTTCATAGTAGGGTGCAGATACCATGATATTAGATACGTAATATATTAATTAAATAAATATAATATAAACAGGACTACCTATAAGATGAAAAAAAGACTTAAATTAAGGTAAGTTTGAACGGAATATAAAGGAGCAAACTCATACCAACACAACGATATAAATAAAACATTATAACTTAAATCATCAAGTAGAACGGCACAAATAAATAAAGAAAACTTTTGGAATCCACATTTGGAGGGAAGAAAAATGGCGTCTGTCATTTAGTTGCAGCTGGTATCAAAAGGAATAAAGAAACGGTGGGACGACGGACCAAACGACAATTTGGACGATTTGATCTTTCGCTGAATGGAACTTCATCAGGAGGATAATTTGTGCCTGGTCATATATGTTCGTTTATTAAGGAAAATAATAAAAATAGTAATTTTTAGAAAGGTTGGACAGCGTACTCTGTGTATTTGTAAGCTTTCAACTGACTGACTGGCAAAGTACCTCCACCTCACAGAATATCGCAGCCAAATAACAATTCTCTTAAGGGTTGTTGTGGTCTTGCGAGTAAGTGAGGTCACCAGAAAGGAAGGAGTTGCTGCGTTGGCAGCGGGGGTGGCGGCACGCGAGCGATATTTAATGTTGCGAGTGGTTATATGGCTACGGTAACCGCTTCACATCAGGCGGGCCGTGTGCCTGTCACGCCGCCCGACGTAGTATAAAAAAATTACGGACTGAATTGTTCGGTCAAGTTTGTACCTGTACCTGTTTTATAACATTAAAGCACTTATTATATCATCCAACTCAACCCCGATTTAACTTGGAAATTGGCATGAAATTGACTAGTGTTCAACACGCTGTGTTGTACGCCTAACGCCTACTATGCTATTGCCAAAGTACGTAAAACGGTCCCCCTACATTATTAAATATTATGTCAATTTCCAAATTGAGTCGGAGTTTTGAATTTGATAATGTATTTTTTTGGCCGTGTGGTTTCCGGCAGACTAGAATAGAATCACTCCGTCTCTTCCCGTGGATGTCGTAAAAGGCGACTAAGGGAATTATATTATCAAACATCGATCAGGCTCCCCAACCCGTTTGGCCAGCGTGGGGAGTGTAGGCCAAATCCTCCTTCCGTCTAGGACGGACGAGAGAGGGTCGTGTCGTGCTCCTGCAGTGGAGATTAAAATGACATGATGATGATGATGATGAATGTATTATGCACTTAAACCTGATTTTTCTTGGTTTTTGGTTTCACACATAGTGTGGTATAAAAAAATAATATCTAACCGTTTGAGTTAAAAAGAGTTTTGGTGGTTTTGACGGTTACCATAGCCAAACGCTCGCCACATGAAATACCTATAGGGTGCGCGCTGACACCCCCGCTGCCAAAGTATTATTATGATCACCCCAGTGAGTCAGACGGCGCATCATCTAATTTGCTATTTCTAAATTAGTCACATCACAAGACAAGCCTAACCTAACCGAAAAAAAATTAAAGACAATCCGATTAAAGTAAGTAAATAAATTTAGTAAAGTAAATATATATATATAGAGAGGGTGGCAAACGAGCATGTGGGTCACCCGATGTAAATATTGCTGATCCGTTGCTAGTCTATACTCTATACTAAACTTCCTTTCTGACGAGCTCGGTGGCGTAGCGGTCAATGACGCGGCTTCGACACCAACGCTCGTGGGTTCGATTCCCACACAGGACAAACATTTGTGTGCATGAACATGTTTGTTTGTCTTAGTCTGGGTGTTTTCTATGTATCATAAGTATGTATTTACAAAAAAAAATGTATTTACGTATGTTTATCAGTTGTACCGATAACACAAGCTTCGCTTACTTTGGGGCAACTCAAATCGAGCGAATAGGTTGGAGAGGTTAGGTACCTAATTAAGGTACCAACTCAATTTTAAAAGTAGCTAAAATATCTTTAAGTAGAGTCAATTCGACCTTTCAGTGGAATAATCCTGATCTCAAGTATTTGTGGAGAACTCCTAGCATCATAATTAAGTTTGGAATTTGCGTTTTAACTTACAGAGAACAGAATTACGTACAAACTTCATTGTTTGCGGATTTGGTTATTATTTTGAATCGAGTTATGCGTCTCTGAGGGTTAACTAAATTGTTTTTGGGCCGTGACGGTGCGTTATTTTAAGTCGGAGTTTCCTTTTTAAACCCTGCTCCTAATATGGCAGTTTGAATCTTTTGTTGCTTGTTATTTTCGAATGTCTATGAAATCGGATGTACTATACAATACAATACAATACAATACAATACAATACAATAACGCTTTATTGCACCAAATAAAATACAGACACAAAAAAAAAACAAAAGATAATACAATAGGCGGTCTTATCGCTCTAAGCAATCTCTTCCAGACAACCTTAGGGCAGGAAAGTATAAATGCAAATTTGAACAGGTGGGTGGCGCAGTGAAAATAAAATAAAATAAAAAATAATCATTAAATGTCTTCAGTAAAACATTATGAATAAATACACATACATTACATACTACTACACATATACATACACACACATACATATACATACATATATATACATATACACACACATACACATTCATAAACATAAATACAAATAATATACATATAAACAGTTTTACAAAATGCCAGGAATTTACAGAACATCAAGTAGTTGTGACAGGTAATGAGATTTCACATTATTTTTAAAACATGTAAGTGTTTGAGCTTGCCGAATGCGGAGCGGTAAGGAATTCCAGAGCCGTACAGCCTCAATAGAGAAGGAGTCGGAATAAAACTTTGTGAAGTGAGAAGGAGTTTTCAGACGAAGAGAGACAGTGCTACGAAAGATGGAACTTTGGACTTCTTTGAGAAATGTAAAACGTTCTTTCAAGTAGAAAGGAGTGTTAGGGTTGAAAAGAACTGAGTACAGTAGAGAAAGTATATGCAAATTCCGACGAAGCCGAATTGGGAGCCACTTGAGCTGAGATCGATAAAGAGAGATGTGGTCGTATTTACGTAGACCGAAAATAAAGCGTATACAGATATTTTGAAGTCTATCTAGCTTATCAAGTTGTTCTTGATTGAGATCCAAATAACAAGTGTCAGCATAGTCTAGGATAGGAAGGAGTAAAGACTGAGCCAGAGCAATCTTGGTATCGATAGGCAAAAAATACTGGAGCCGTCTAAGGGAACCAACGGCAGCAAATAGTTTTCTACTCACTTCTGCCAACTGAGGAAACCACGACAAAGTTCTGTCCATATATATACCAAGGTTTTTCACCTTATCGCTAAGATGTATATGAGACCCATTAAAAACGATAGGAGCGAGGTCCGGCCAGTTAATTCGCGATATAAATCTAGGACTGCCAATAATGATAGCCTGTGTTTTTGTAGGGTTTACGATGAGCCCATGAGCCTTACTCCATTCTGAAATCTTTGATAAGTCATTATTAATTGTGTCTATGGCGGTAGAAATATCATCAATATGAGCTTGAGAGTATATCTGAAGATCGTCTGCATATAGGTGGTAGGAAGAACGAAGATTAGAAGTAATAGAGTTGATAAATAAGGCGAATAACAATGGGGATAGCACGCCACCCTGAGGCACACCAGCAGACGTATTGCACCAAGAAGAAAAAGTATCCTCGATGCGCACACGCTGCCGCCGTCCATACAGGTAAGAACGAAACCAGGCAATTGCTGTTGGAGATATGTTAAGAGAACCAAGTAAACTTAAAAGAATGTCGAAGTCGACCGTATTAAAGGCATTACTGAAGTCTAATAGCGTCAGAACTGTTAACTGGGAGTTTTCCATGCCGAAGCGGATATCGTCAGTAATTTTAATGAGCGCAGTGGTCGTACTGTGGCCAGAACGAAAGCCTGACTGAAAAGGATCCATGATATCATTTTTAGAGAGGAAAGCATTGAGTTGCTGTTGGACAAGTCGTTCAAGGACCTTAGAAAGGAATGGGAGTATAGATATAGGACGGTAATCGGAAAATGAAGAAGGATTTGCTTTCTTAGGTAAAGGAATTATGAGAGCGTCCTTCCACAACGTTGGGAAAGTGGTAGAGGAGATGGAATTATTCAAAATCAAGGTAATTATAGGAAGAAGGATATCTAGAATGGGGAGGATCATGGTACGACCAATGTCATCAGCACCCACCGCGTTAGAAGTAATGGAAAGTATGTTCTTCTTAACATCACAATCAGCAAATTGACTAAAATGAAAGGAAGGAGTATTGGGAGTTAGCGAGGAAATACTATTTATTGTTCTATTTTTAATGCCACTATCAAATGCAGCAGATGAGGAGAAGTGCCTATTAAGAGAATCGATGTCAAGGTTGGTAGGATTATTATGTTGATTCTTACCAACTCCCAATGATTTAAGAAATTTCCAGACTTTAGCTGGTTGACCATTTTCAACAGATTTATGAATGTGGCGTCGTTGAGCTTCTCTACACAACCTATTGCAGCTATTACGTGCACAAACATAACGATCGCGGTATTTGTCGGGGTTAGCCTTAAATTTAACTCTCATAACATTTTTCTTCCTGATCGCAGATTTAATCTCTTCGGTAAGCCATGGAGCTGGGAGGTGTTTGACACGGACAGGTCGAATAGGAGCATGGCGATCGTACAATTGCATAAGAGTGGAGTTGAATATGGTAATCTGATTGTCGATTGAACCCGCGTTAACCACAGCTTCCCAATCGCAGCGCATTGCGTCCTCACGAAGCCGTTCCAAGTTTATTCCACCAAAATTGCGCTGCATCAAAATCTTAGATCGAACTTTAGGAGGGCGGAGCTTGAAGGACAAGAAAATCAGGTCATGGTATGAAAACTCATCAGCCGAGAATTGACCATGTTTGGCTACTAAGCCTGGTGAGGACACAAGAATAAGATCGAGAAGAGAAGGGTTGCAGCTAGGAAAGTGATGGGTAGATTGTAGAGGAAGTATAGCAAGATTGCAGGAATTAGCAAGGGCAAGTAAGGAATTAGAACGAGTGTCGTTTTTTAAAAGACAGGTGTTAAAATCACCCATAATTATGGTATGATTATAGGACGGCATCAGGTTTTCGAGAAGACTCTCTAAAGAAGAAAAATAATTGATTGTAGATGAAGGACTATAGAAAACTCCAAGGAGAACCTTAGAGTGAGCAAGAGAAATTTCGAGAAAAAGATATTCGGCTTCATGGGAAGGGTTAGAAACTTTAGAAAAGGAGACAATGTTAAAAGGAATATCCGCTCGAAGGTAAATGGCGACACCACCACCACCCTTCCCAATTCGGTCATTACGTATGAGCTGGTATCCGGGCAAGGAGTATGATGTAGAAGAAAGGCAAGGATGCAGCCAGGATTCTGATATTAAAATCGCATCAACCCCTTTAAAATTGAAAGTTGTAAGCATATCTATATAATGGGCTGGAATACTTTGCGCATTTATATGTACGGCATTGAAATTTTTCGGCAAGTCGACAAAATTGTTTTTTAAAGATTCACTTAAAGGTAATGGTAAGCTGTAAAAACTGTCATCAGTAGACGAAGTTGAAGACGTTAATAATAAATTAGAATCAGCGTCTTGAACTGATACCATAAATAAAAAATAAATAAATAAATAAATAAAATAAAATACTAATAAAATAGTATATAAATAAGAATAATATACCTATTAACTAATGCCTATCATGACCATCTACCCGCCAGCAGACTGTAAGTAAGTTATATAAATAATAAAAATGAATCGATTATTACATAGCAAACAAAACTGACCAAAATGGTCTGTAGAAGAAAAATAAAAAGAAATAATAATAGTAATAAATATATATATATATAACAATTAATAGCCTTGACTTCTGCTCAATATGTACTAATATACATTTTAAGAAAACATTAAGTATGAAAAAAAAAAACTAGAAAAATAACAAAATGGTTGCCAACAGTTAAAAAGAAAGAGGCGAATGTCAGTATCAGATACATCATGTTGACAGGTCTATAAATCATTCGCCGCTTCCCCGCACTGTTTTTATTAAAAATTAGTGGGCTGTGCAAAATTTAGTTTGTGTGAATATAAAATAAAAATAAAATAGCTACCCATTCTGGAAAATTACATAGATAAAAATAATTATTAATTTACCCGACACTGTGTAATAAAACTGCATATTGGCACCCGCAAAACTATCAACCAACAACAAGAAGTCAATGCATTACAATATAGCTACAACAAAAACCTCTATTTTCTATTATTACGCTTGGATCTCGCCATCATTGCCGCCGGTACTTTCTTGGATTCGTTGGCTTTCGGAGATGATGCAGCCTCGGGCGCAGGAGCCACAGCCACAGACGCAAGAAGTTTATTGACGTCGGCAACGGAAGAAACATTATGCTTTGTTCCGTCCGCACTAATCACTATGACTGTCCCATTTCTGGTCCAGCATTTGCTGACACCCAAATGCTTGCGAGCTTCAACAAAGGCATCATGTCGAACTTTAGTTAAAAATTCAGACAGGGTGATGCCGCTGCCTTTGAGGATTGTTTTGCTATACCACACATCACTGCGAACATCTATACTGCGGAACTTTACTAATATTGGCCGTGGCTTACCATCGGAGGAGCGTCCCATTCTGTGGCAGCGACTGATATCTGCCTCAGAGAATCCGGCCACATTCACCTTGTCCCTGACAACATTCACCACAACTGCTGAAGTGTCCTCCTCCTTCTCTTCTTGAACTCCATGCAACAACAGTATCTTCCGACGTGAGCGCATCTCAAAGTTGTCTTGCTGCTGAGCAAGCAGAGCCACCTGTTGCTGTAGGTTATTGAGTGCCGCTGACATAAAGGATTTGAAAGAGTTCAATTCAGCTGCTAATGAAGACACGGTGACTATTGGAGAATCTGATGCTGCAGTGTTGACCTTATTAAGCTCCAATTCAATATGTGCAATCTTACTATTAAAGAGATCCATCAAGTCAGTGAGTGTCTGCCGAATTTCAGTTTCCATAGTGAGTGTACTAAAGGAATTATATTATGAGCAGGTAGATTATGTCACTTACATTAGCAAACCATTAAGTTTATATACTTAATAGTACTAAACTGTACTAAGTACTATCCTTCTTTTTGGGGACTTTTACTTGATTTTTTGAAGTGAAAACTTCTTTAGCAGCGTTGTGCACTTTTTGGGATGGCTAAAAATTGTTAAACTCGCGTCAATACATGTGGCCTGATCAAAAATTCGTAAGACCGGACCGACGCGGCGTAGGAGAGGAAGTAATATCCCCCTCTCTTTCTACCGCGCGGCGAAAATGTATGCCTGCTTCTGCTGTTTATTTTTAATGTAATATAAATTGTCATGTTTGTGTACAATTACGCAACAATAAAGCTAACGGGTACTAGACAACTAAATGTACTTATTTTTTTTTTGTAAATACATCATACTTATAGTACATAGAAAACATCCAGACCAAGACAAACAGACATGTTCATGCACACAAATGTTGGTCTGTTGCGGAAATCGAACCCGCAACCTCGGAGTCAAAGTAGCCATTGCTAGCCTTTATAGACTACAATTGCCACTAATCTAAGCAATAATTTGATTGTCGCAATCATATAATCCGATTAGAATCGGCTTCAGCTTAGGCGGTAAGGCCCCTGGCACAGCATAGTAATACAACTAGGACTTTAACTTCATACTACATACATACATACCGCTAAGGAATATTTGGTGCGCGCGCACCAAATATTCCTTAGCGGTCGTGTAAATGACGCTTGGCTGTGTGCGTGCGCCGATTTGGGCGCTAGTATGAAGTTAAAGTACTGGTTGTATTACTATGCTGTGCCCCTGGTCTGTCATTGACGAGCTCAGTGGTCGAATGGTATAATAGTAATGGCACTTTGACTCCGAGGTCGCGGTTTCGATCCCCGACAAATATATGTGTGCATGAACATGTCTGTTTATCTTGGTCTGGGTATTTTCTATGTATTATATGTATTTATTTACAAAAAAAAAATGTATTTAAGTATAATATCAGCTATCTAGTACCCATAGTACAAGTTTTGCTTAGTTTGGGACTAGATGGCAGTATGTAATTCGTCCAAGAATATTTATTTAGATGATCTGAATTAATTTAAAGTGCATTCTATTCACCCAGGGAGAAGCCGCAGTCAAAAGCTATAAACATAAAATCCATATCCCAGCGGTGTTGGTCAGTAATTGACAATGGATATATCATTTCCTTTTGTATTAGTTACTAACGTTCGAATCCACTCGATACATCATAGCTGTTCATAACTATCCATATGTTGTAAGCCTATATCTATTAAAGAAATGGCCGCATCAGAAAACCGCAGCAACCCGCAATAATATCGAGAGGCGTTGACATAATTTGGTTTGGTGTCCCCATCTGCGAAGTGGCCGGCTTGACCCCGTTCGCCTGTTAATTCGATTCCGGCTCGACCGATGTTCGACGAACTCGACTGAAATCACTTTCTGAAGCTTATTCAATATAATAATGTGATTTATGAAATAAATTTTGACTTTATAGGAAAAGATCGTACTGTATTAAAAGTGGGTTTAAAAAGCCGGCCAAGTGCGAGTCGGACTCGCGCACGAAGGGTAGGAAGGGTTTTATAGATAATGGTACTCCGTACCATTATCTATAAAAACGGCAAATAAATCACGTTTGTTGCATGGGAGCCCCCTTAAATATTTGTTTTATTTTTATTTAATTATTTCTTTTTAAAGTGAATATATAACTAAATATTATGTGAGTATTTCAAGCGTATTGCCGTTAGCAAAAACGAGCAAAAAAATCACGTTTGTTGTATGGGAGCCCCCTTAAATATGTAATTTATTCTATTTTTTAGTTGTATTTGTTGTTATAGCGGCAAAAGAAATACATCATCTGTGAAAATTTCAACTGTCTAACTATCACCGTTCATGAGATACAGCCTGGTGACAGACGGACGGACGGACGGACAGTGGAGCCTTAGTAATAGGGTTCCTTTTTACCCTTTGGGTACGGAACGCTAAAAAGATATTTGTGACAGAAGAGTAAGAGTCATAAACAAAAACGGAGTTTGCTTTTTTCATATGAGAGGGGGGCAAGCTAGCATGTGATTCACCTGATAGAGAGTAATCACCACTGCCCATAGAAATCTGCAACACCAAGGGGTCGCCGATCCGTTGCCAGCCTTTTAAGGGAAACATTGACTCTGTTCTTGAAGGTCCCCATGTTGTATTTATTTGGGAATAATGCTGAGGGAAGTTGATTCCACAACTTCACAGTTCGTTGTAGTTGACGACACAACTGAAATAAATAAACGGAACGGGGGCCCATCACATTCCCACCACTGTGTCTCCTGTGTAGCCAGGATTAACAGCGGCGACCGCCAAAAAGGCAATGAACAGTGAAGTCTATTGCAGTCGCGGGGGTAAGACTACGGCTGCCTTGGAACTCACAACGAATTTAATCAAAAGAAATGAGTAGGAGTAAGAAGCTTTTTGGCCGTGTGGTTTCCGGCAGACTAGAATAGAATCACTGTCTCTTTCCGTGGATATCGTACAAGGCGACTAAGGGAAATACATTGCAAAACATCGATCAGGCCTCCCCAACCCGTCTGGCCAGCGCGGGGAGTGTAGGCCAAATCCTCCTGCCTGTGACGGACGAGAGAGGGTCGTGCTCCTGTAGTGGAGACTAAAATGACCTGATGATGATGATGATGAAGAAGTTTTTGAATTTTGACTTCCTCTCTTAGCAATGTGAGAGACAGCAATTGGCAAATAAGACATTTAAAAGTTTTTTTATTAGCGCTAACGATGTCGCGACGTTAAATGGAGCAGGACTAAGAAAATGAGGGGTTACCTTGCTTTCTTCTTGCCACATGGAGGCATGTATATAGATGTGTAAAAGCATAAGTGTTAGACTGTCAGAAGCAGAATATTTACATGAAATAATGTTGATTTAAAAAAAAAATTGAAACCGACTTCAGTTGGCGAGCGCAGCTTATTGGTGGAATACCCCGGCAGACGCTGCTGCCCGTCTTCCAGGAGAAAAGTTATCGCGTGAGGTGACACAAGATTCCTTAGTCGTTTTGTACGACATCCAGCGCAGAGCAATGGAGTGGCACAATTTTATTCTGCCGGCTACCATAGGGCAAATTTAAGGGTTTCCCTTGATTTTTCTGGGATCCCATCATCAGACCCTGACTTGGTGAATATGGAACCACCTCGCAATTACCCTTTCAAATAAAAAAATGAATTTGACCATACGTGCTTATAAAATTTAAGGGTTTCCCTTGATTTCCCTGGCATCCCATCATCAGATCCTGACTTGGTGAATATGGGACCACCATGCAATCATACCCTTTCAAATAAAAAAAAAAAAATATGAAAATCGGTTCACAATTCGCAAAGATATCGAATAACATACATACAAAAAAAATATTCAGTCGAATTGAGAACCTCCTCCTTTTTTGAAGTCGGTTAAAAATACGTTTTCACGTAAATAGGCCCTTAAAGGCTTATCAAGATATCGGTCTTATCAGTAGTTATCAGCTCGTATTTTTTAATACTAAGGTGACAGTATAAGTAATTAGGTACGTAGTTGCCATATGCAACTCCCCGCCGCTCTCATGCCGACCCTCCCTCCCCTCTGAGATGAATCTGGAACAGTTTGTATGGCGTCGCAAGCACACACGCTCATTCATGCTCTGAACAGACGTCATTGTTTATGTAGTAGTTACGTTTATTTGGTAGGTAGGTGGTAGGTAGGTTTGGTTGGTAGGTTGGTGTTACTAAACAAAGCATACGGCCCACCTGATGGCAAGCGTAATTGCTTGTTTATCAGTTTATTGACGCTTGTAACATTGGGGGCATCACACGCGCATTGCCGACTTTGTAAAAACCTCTTCACTCTTACTCCATATATTTAACATTCTACGTAACGTTACGTTAGTACTATTACTTATACTGTGGTAACGTAATGAATTTAGAAAGTAATTTATCTAAAGAACTGCCCCCTTACCACCAACTCTTATTGCGATTCAATAACTGAATAGAATGCTTATTCATACCGACGAATAAGCGACTCTATCCAATTTGAAATAGAGTCGCTTATTCATTGGTATGAAAAAGCACTCTATTCATATATTGAATCGCAGTAAGGGTTGGTGGTAAGGGGGCTGATATATTTATTGTATATATATTCAGCTTAACAATTTAAGATTTCTTTAGCCAATGCAATGATCGCTTCCTCAGAACCCATCAACCAAGTGATTGGTTTTCTTCTCCTTATCCAACGCGGAAATCACTCAATAAAATCATTAAGCTCTTTTGATACTTACAGAGAGTCTCCTTAAGGGTTTATTGAAAAAGGATTGCGACCTAGACTTAGAGTAAGGCTAGATAGCGCTTGAGTCTTAAATTACAGGACCTGGTTCACTGAGCTACGTTCGACATTAAGTCATTTCAAGATACGAATGATAATGCATGTAGTGCGATGAAGTTCCATTTGGTTTTAAATAGTACATAATATACATAATAAAATTATATAGTTAACTATGTATTAAATTACACAGTTGTAGATCTATATCTATAACTGTGTAATTTACTACATAGTGAGTTGGCAATTAACAGATGTCATTTGCTAACTGTTCGAGTGTTAATTGAATATTTTTTGAGCACTCTAGTTGTTCCAGAGAATATTTGACAAGCAAAACGTTGCTAAACTCGACACCTTTAGAGCAGTTTTCTGCGTTGTCCGTCTGTCAGTATTTCCGCTAACTCCTCCTAAACTACTCAACAGATTTTGATTCGGTTTTTACTATTGTTTAGAGAATGTCTTCTATCTTCCGGAAGGTTTGTATGTTTGTACAGTACATGTTTATTATTCCACACGGACGAAGCGGGGACGGGTCGCTAGTAATATTATAAATGACGTAAAATGACTTCATTGTTTTGTAAACAATTCAATGTTTGATAACTCTAGTTTTATATTTTTGTCTATGAACTACTATATTTTTTTTAATCCGTCCGTTTGAATACAAACTAAACTGAAGTGAGGAAAATGTGTGCACTGCACAACCACTTTGATTTGGCGGTATCTAAGATCTACCTGAATCTATGATCATGACGTTTCCAAGGAAACTCGTCTTAATCAACTTTAAGGGGATACTGTATTGGTTTTGCGGGGATATTAATTTACATTCAAATCAAATCATTCGGAAAAATTGATTTTAATACAATACTTTTAATTGAGAAGCGAAAAGTTTGTGAAATGAAGAGTTAGATACGTCTGGATAACTTTTAAAATTACTTTGAATGGGCAAAAGAGTCACCTCGTCTAGACATATAGATTATTATAATCAAGTATTCACTTAAGGATATCAGGTTTTAATTGTCTAATTAATACTACAGAAATGAGTTTATTATTTATGCATTATGTACATCATCAGCATGCATCTAGACAATGCTGTATAAAGGCCTACCCTAAGATGTTTTTACCTATAGATGTATTCTACATGCCTATATTGCAGGACGAAGAAAGCAAGTTAACTATATTATAAATTATAGTTGCCCGGCATTCACATAGTCACGCGCCATATACCGCCGCGGCTAGACGTTAGTTTTAATTAAAAACCATTGAAAAGTTATAAATAAAACGCCTTCCTGTAATACTGCTACCGTTAAGAGATATAGGTGGAGTATGCTCTTTGTCGCTACTTTTTAGTGAAGTTCGCCCTTTTACCGTGCATATATATTGCTCTTTCGTCGGCGCATATAGAATAGACCTGAATGCGACAAGCCTCAAAGCTCCATCTGTGTCTTACGGAGCTTCTACTTCAGGACATTTGTCCCCCAACTATCATCGCTGACTCGGGAGATGTGGCCGGCCCATTGCCACTTCAGCTTGTTAACTTTGAGAGCAAGAAGTTTTGTTCTCTATCGAACCCTGTTCCTTCTAGAATTGGCCCCATAGAGAAATAGCGAACATAGCTCTTTCTATCATTCACTTGAAGATCAACAGGACTGTTGATCTTCAAGTGGCTTTGATATCCTCCTCTAGATGGACATCTAGAGGAGGATATCAAAGCCACACCCTGGCTACTCAATAAGCAAATGATGTATGTTTGTGTATAGTGGGAAAGAATATGTGCATGTGTGGACGAATGTTATTAAACAACTGAGACAGCAAACGAGCATACGATTTACCTGGTAAGCATTCATCGCAGCCTATGGACTCGTCACATCGAAGGTATCCTTCCTTTTTTCTTCGGTCTCCAGTTTGTTACACGATAACTATTCGACTTTAATTTTTTCTTCATTTACCATCAGTCATCCATCACTGACTCATTTTACCACATGGATCAGTATAAGACTGTATCTACCCACTGCTAGATACCTATCCGCTGAATTGCCCGTGTCGACCTACGGTCGACATGTGACGTCACGACCTTGAAACGCTTGAAATGCCCGTGTCGACCTACGGTCGACATTTGCAGTTTGGCGTTCAGTTTTGGGCAGATTAAACAATACTCATCTGTCATACATTCAGGCCCATTTGTTTATGTTTTTTTCGTTTCTCCGCCATATTAGCTATCGGATTAAGGCCAAAAAATCATAAACTCAATGGAAAAAAAAATAAAAAAAGGGGTTTAAGAGACTCGCCTTAACGGCGCCAGATGTTCGGGCCGGTGTCAAGTGCTATAAAAACTTATTTTGTTTAGGTAAGTGTAGGTTTTTGTTTATTAACATCGGGTTTTATCTCCCTAGCGTATTTTTAAATAAAAAACTATACGACTATATAAAAAACTATATAAAAAAATACCTTATGAACTAAGGCGATAACGCCTTAGTTCATAAGGTATTTTTTTGAATACAAGTAGGGCTATGAAACACCACTTGAGAATGTTTAGACCATCGTAATTCTACACTATAGTCGAGTGTTGAACAACAAAAGACGGCATTGTATAGTGCTGTTCTTAGTAAACGTAAAAAACACCACTTGTAGGCACTCAATAACAAAGTTGCGTCTCAATGACCGTTTTTATGGGGCCCCGACCACCCGCGGCGCCGGGCAGGTAGGAACAAAAAACAAATGAGCATCGTTCCGCCGCGTTTTTGCGCCGGGGGGGGGGGGGGGGGGGCTCACCTTGGGGGGCAAAAGAGCGGCTATAGGCCTTCCTCAATGCTTTCTACCAAATATTCTTTGTCTTCTGCATCCAGCCGCTTTCTTGATGACCTCAAACGATTTACATGCTGGACGTCCAACGTTCCGTCGTTCCACGCACGGTAACCTCTCCAATCCCATCTACCTTTCTTCTTCATCACTGTTTCGGTATGTGTGGCCGGCCCATTATCACTTCAGCTTGCAAAGTCTCTGACGGCTATGTCGATAATTTTAGTTCTCCGGTGATTTTTTTCGTTACTACTTCGGTCGCTCAGAGAAACCCCGAGCGTACCCCTCTCCATCGCCCGCTGCGGGATTTTCAGCCTGTGGACAAGCCCAATGGTCAGTGACCGACCCTCAGCACCAGGCAGACTTTAGTCTTCAAACATTGGGGTATCTGCGTGGAGAATATGTGCCGAAGCTTTCCAAAAGTTACTAGGCATGGTAATAACTTGGATATTGATGTTATCCTAATAACATTATGTTAAGAAATAAGTATTTTAAAATAAAATACGCTGTTATTATTTCTCACTAGATCTTTAGGTCTAGCGAAAGAGGCTCTGGCAAAAGGAAAGGCAAAAGGAAATAGGGTACAGCATATTGTAAGTTGCCCGACAGGAGAAGTACCTCCACCTTACAGATTACCGCAAACAAATAAGAATTCCCTTGAGGGTTGTTGTGTTCTTGCCAGTGAGTGAGGTCACCAGGGCGGAAGGAGTTGCAGCGCGTAGGTACCGAGGATGGCGGCGTGCGAGCTATTTCATGTTGTTTGCATATGGCTACGGTAACAACTTCACATTAGGCGGGCCGTATTCCTTTTGGTGTCCCGAAGTGGTATAAAATAAACCGGCCAAGTGCGAGTCGGACTCGCCCACCGAGGGTTCCGTACGTAGGATCATCATCATATTGATATTTTTCAATATAAATAAGAAATTTTGCAATGTACGTACACATCAAGCCCTTTTATTACCATTTGAACTAGTAGCTTCAATTTGAAATTTCGACCTCCTATAAAAAATATAGACCCGCTATTTTTTAAGATTTAATTACAAATGTATAGTTTTGAGATTTATTCTTCTACTTGTAGTCTATAACGATGTTACTTGCCAAATTTCATAGAACTAGGTCAACGGGAAGTACCCTATAGGTTTTGATTACCTTGAGAATGTGTCGAATTTGCTGAATAAACGGCCGTAACTTTTTTTACATAAACTTAGCAGTTTGATTTTTTTACAACTTCATGGGACCGTAGACCTGAGTATACAGTTCAAATTTCAGCTTGATACCTCCACGCATTCTTGACTTAGAGGGACTCGACAGACAGAAAGACGGGCAACAAAGTGATCTTATAAGGGTTCCGTTTATCCTTTTGAGGTACGGAACCCTAAAAATATATAAATTTCAGTATTTTGCTACGATTTGGCCCATTTTAGATTAGCATCACGTCGAAGCCGCCCTTGTTTGAGTCAAAGTAAACTGAATTGCTAATTAGAGAGCAAAAGATTCTTCCTTTGAAATTGATTCTTCGCCATGTAATATTTCTGTGTCTTTGTCAATATTTATTTTTATACAAGAAAGTTTTCTATTCTAATTTGTATAAAAATGAATGTAAAGTAAATTGTATGTAACGTAACTAAATGTATAAGTTTTTGTTTAATATTAAACTGCTATTTCTCCACTGAAACGGATTATTTTTGTATTATTTAAATAATTGGGAGTGTGCTCTTTGGAGACGGGAACCGTTGAATTCCTTGCATGTCGCACCCGGGATAGTATACTATTCTGAAACAAACTCAATGTTTTAAGGTTACCAATAGATATTTAAAATCCGTGGTGCACGACAATTGAGCATCACTTGACTAGCCATCTTTTAATGGCTTAATTACCATATTGCTGTCTCTTACTTTGCCAAGACGGAAAGTCAAACTCCAAAATTTATCTATATTTACTAATTTCTTTCGATTAAATTTATTGTGAATTGCAAGGCAGTAGTTTTACCCCCGGGACTGCAGTGGTCATCATTCTTCATTACCTTTTTGCTGGTCACCGCTGTTCATCCAAGCTACATCCAAGCTACACACGAGACACAGTGGTTGTAATGTGTGGTGCTCTGTGAAGGTTATGACCGCTTTACATATGAGTTTCAGGCGAATGTTCCTTCAAGGGTCCCTGTGGTACTCCGGGGTCCTAAGGGTATTTACTTTTCATTCGTAATAAACAAGTAACTTATAAGGTAATTTACATGAACATCGTGTTGAAGTTTGTGGCATCTGCGGCTGCACGTGTAGGAATAATTTAGCTAATTTAGTTTTGAAATGAGCTAAACTGGCAATACATATTACGTTTGGGTATGCCACTTCAAACAAACTTAGTGTACGCGGGCAGGATCTACGAGTATGTACCTACTGTACAATATACCCCTGTGCCGTTTTATTCCAATGTGTATTTGAAACGGTAAAAAAAAAAAACGGATTGCACTCCCGGAGTGCATTTTTGAATATTTTGGAATGGTTATTGAATAATTTTGCACTTTTTGCATTGAATTGCTTTATTTATTATCAGTATAAAAGTACTGTCATTGTGAGGTAAAATGCAATATTCATTTATTGCGCTATCGTACACAAACATGACAATTTATATTACATTAAAAATAAACAGCAGTAGCACGCATACATTTTCGCCGCGCGGTAGAAAGAGAGGGGGATATTACTCGTACTTGCTCTCCTACGCCGCGCCGATCCGCGCCGCTCCGTCTTACGAATTTTCGATCAGGCCACGTGTCCTGACGCGAGTTTAACATTTTTTACAATCCCAAAAGTGCACAACGCCGCTAAAGAATTTTTCAATTCAAAAATACAACATTTCGAAAACAACAACACCAACATGTAGCAGATATTCGACAACGTTGCAATAGCTTCACTATAATTAATCCGGATAAATTCCGTGTCGCTCGACCCAACCGACTATGGGGATTCGATCAGAATTGCTATGCTCACTACCACCACGTCAATAAAATATTATGTTTAGATAAATTTATGCTTACTCATTTATAAATTCGTTACACATACCAGACACGAGTAATCTTAATATAAAGGCACAATGTTAAAGGCGGTATATATAAACTCAAATCCTTTTTCAGAACCTCTAAGTATCATCTTAGCCCAATATACTATTCATACTCCGCCAAACATTTGGGGTGTAAGTGGTTCATCAACATCTTTGAACCAAAGCCAACTTCACCTGCACGCGGTGCACCCTGCTGACTGACAAACGAAGCTCTGGCGAAAAGAGAGGTAGGGAGCGTAATAGTAAGCTACTCGACTGGGGAATGTACCTCCACCTCACAGAATACCGCAGCCAAATAGCGATTCCCTTGAGGGCTGTTGTGTTCCTGCGATTGAGTGAGGTCACCAGAAAGGAAGGAGATTCTGCGATGGTAGCGGGGGTGGCGGCGCGCGAGCGATATTTTATGTTGCGAGCGTTAATATGGCTACGGTAACCGCTTCACATCAGGCGGGCCGTATGTTTGTCTGCCACCCGACGTACCCAGCCTCAACCCAGCGCCTCGATTCATTAACCATTCCGCCTCCTGCTCATAAATTTTACACAGATTACAAAAGAGTGTAAATAATAGACAAATATTGTCAAATCTAACACAAATTAACTTATTTACTCCCCAAAAACATGGCTTTTTATGTAACCATCAAAACTATGAATATTTTGAAAATGGAAAAATTCACCTCCTCGCCTAAGAGGGACTTAAACCAACGACCTCTCGATAACCAGGGAAGGAAATCTTTCCTTTTTGAAATTGTTTTCAATATTCCCGCTAGTTGGCCAGAATCAACTATTAAAATAATAATTATCAAAACTATAAATTATGTACTCAACAAATCAATTATCTTTGTCTACGATATATTGGACACTGACCATAGGACTGGTCCACAGGCTAAAGGTCGCGCAGCGAGCGATGGAGAGGGCTATGCTCGGGGTTTCTCTGCGGGATCGAATCCGAAGAAATTCGACGGAGAACTAAAGTTGTCGACATAGCCTTCAGAGTTTGCAAGCTGAAGTGGCAATGGGCTGGTCACATCTGCCGAGTAAGTGATGGCAGATGGGGGAGGAAGTTATTAGAGTGGAGGCCGCGCATAGGACGACGATGATTTGGACGCCCTCCTACTAGATGGTCCGATGACCTTAAGAAAGCGACTGGGAGCGGCTGGATGCGGAAGGCGGAGGATCGTATCTGGTGGAAAGCATTGGGGAAGGCTTATATCCAGCAGTGGGTAGATACACGCTGATGATGATGATAATATTCAGATTTCAACGAAAGCAATACAAGTTAAGCCAGCTAAATCGCAAGTCCCCTTGTACAATTTCCATGCCCTAGGGATTACCCAATTTGCCTTAACGACTGGCTGCTCGCTATGGGCTATTGGTAACACTCGTATATGCGTTTTACATTTATAGAACCATCAACACACAACTAAGGTTAGTTTACATAAACCAGGTACGAAGTGCTAATTACTTAGTGCATCCTTGACGAGCTCGGTGGTCGAATGGATAGCAATGGCCACTTTGACTCCGAGGTCGCGGGCTCGATTCCCGCACAAGACAAACATTTGTGTGCATTAACATGTCTGTTTGTCTTGGTCTGGGTTTTTTCTATGTAGGTATTATAAGTATGTATTTCCAATATATATATACATTTATCAGTTGTCTAGTACCCATAACACAAGCTTTGCGCTTAATTTGAGACTAGATGGCGCTGTGTAAATTGTCATGAAAAAAAATTCAAAACATGTAACAAAACACGTACATCCTGACGTTATTAAATAATAATAATTTATTATTTATTAACGGCAGGGCAGCTTGTGGCGAGCTGTTGGTCAGTAACAACACCACGGGTACCGAATCTCCAGAGTTGGTCAGGGCCTTCGTCTTCGGCATGCATCGGTCGGAGTGTAAACACAAGGAGGCTCGCAGGACTCTCAGCTCTGGCTTGCCTTCATTGGCCGTTCAGAGACGAGTCGTTAGAGCTATATGCGCCAGAGGTGGAAGTGATAAAGGACATAACGGCGCACCTCTCGACACCCCTGAGTCACTTACACCGGTGTTACCCCCAGCCGATTTCCTGGCATTTCGGGGGCCCATCTAATGAGTGGCGAGCCACCGCTTGCTGCAAATAACGAGTCCCTCTTCTCTAATAGCCCAGTGTTAAATTCACCAAAATCAAAACCAACCAGTTCGGCAATGGGGGGGGGGGGGGGGGGGGGGGGGGGGGGGGGCAAGTGCCCCCCCTTGGCGACGCCCTTGAATCTGTGAAGGATGTCTATATAAAAATATACTAACTTTACGTTCTGCGAGTTCTCTCGCTTGTATTTTGTACAGATTTCATGTTTATATAAACTTTGCTCTCTCTTGAAAATCTTCCTTTTTCTTTTTGACTCGCACAGGGGTCGGTAATGAACTCAAATCCTCAGAATTATACAGTAGTGAGTGAGAAAATATTTCTTATTCAGAAAAAGAACTGAGAAACATCTTATGCGAACACATTTGCATAATTTTACTGTCATCTCAGTTTGTTGTAAGGTTCAAATGTGGCTTTTATTTTCCCCTTTGGCGTAGTATTATCGTCAAGTCTATTGATAAATTCTTCTTATTAGTCGGTACACTTTTGCCAGAGTGGTCGTTTTCATCATTGGGAATCACGATGAGCCATTAGTCGCGGACTGAAGCTTTACGGGTACATTCGCAAACCGAGTACTTAGTTGCGGCCTTAATCAGGGTCCCAACCGCCGAAGCTGAAGCCGATTACCATCAGATTTTTTTATTCCAAAAATTTGTTTAACGTTAAATTTATTAACAAATATTTTCACCATAGTCCGTAGAGCTCTAGGGTTTCTACCAGCTGAGCTAAACATAATACTCAATAATATAAGCAGTAATTTCATTTTGGCATTCAATAAATCCCTGGTAAATAAGCCCCTGGTCCGTCCATCTCATTGGTGATCTACCACGTGGTCTGATGCCTTCAACTTTTCTCTGCTGTTGATAGATTATACGACATAATATCGACGGTTAAAAGCGATAAGACACTTAGGTCGAAAATACGAGTAAGTTACGTCATCATCATCAGGTCCATTTTAGTCTCCACTACAGGAGCACGACCCTCTCTCGTCCGTCCTAGACGGAAGGAGGATTTGGCCTGCACTCCCCACGCTGGCCAAATGGGTTGGGGAGGCCTGATCGATGTTTTATAATGTATTTCTCTTCGTCGCCTTGTACAACATCCACGGGAAGAAACGGAGTGATTTTATTCTAGTCTGCCGGAAACCACACGGCTAAGTAAGTTACGTAAGCCATCTTATTTAGAAATTTCGGTCACTTGAATGCGCTGACTTCCATTTCTCTATGGTGCATTTTATGGTTGTTTATGCCCAAGACGTGAAGAACTATCTTCACTTAAATTTTATTTCATGTGAGCAACATGATTTGGTATCTTTTTATTGACAATGTACTTATATCACACACGACCAGACATCATTCAACACCGTCTGGTATCGTGTGTGTGATTCTCGCATGTCAAAACAATGTATAATTAATGAACACAAAATATTGCTCAACTAATTTAGAACACAATTCCCAACTATCTCCCTCAATTTATAATAAGATTTCCCAAAACCCTCAAGAGCTGTAAGATGTAGCGTACCCCGAGCTATCCATTCAGTGTCAGTGTGCATTAGCTGAGACGGCAGTGGTTTATGATGTTTAAAATCTAACCAGGGCAGTATTAAGGCTTTATTATGTAAAATTCTGGCGTGAAGCCAACGCTCGGAGGCTGGCAGCGATGCTGCGTAAATTATTCCACATTGTCCTTTAAACGGCACAGCCGAGCCTTTATCAAAACGTATTTATCTTCAATTCTGGGTTAGATGTTTTAATGTGATTTGTAAATGGTTCCGATGTTACCCTTGGGCAGAAAGGGTTAAAGAATGTTTAAAGCCAGTCAGAGTATTACAAAAATAACCTTGATATTTTGTGGGGTAGTAAGTGGTAGTCAATCTCACCTGCACGTGGTCCACCCTGCTGACTGACAAACGAGGCGAAAAGAGAGGTAGGACATAGCGTATTTTTTAAGCTGCTCGACTCTGGAAGTACCACCTCACAGAATACCGCAGTCAAATAACAATTCCCTTGAGGGTTGTTGTGTTCCTGCGAGTGAGTGAGGTCACCAGAAAGAAAGAAAGGAAGGAGTATAGGCTGATAACGGATCGGCGACCTTGGTGTTGCTAATCTCCATGGGCGGTGGTGATTGCTTTCCATCAGGTGACCCATATGCTCGTTTACCCGCCTCATATATAAAAAACTGCACTTTTTTCAAATCATGCAATTATTTTTTGCTAAATGAAGATTGTATAATTACTATTGCAATTTCGGGCATCTCGCTACATTAGAGACCATAGACTATACGTCTTTTTTTAAAATGGAAAGGTAAGTGAGCTTAGAAATCAGCAACATCGAGGTCGCCGATCCGTTGCCAGCCTTTTAAGTCAAATACAGGCTCTATTCTTAAAGGCTCCTATATCGTATCTGTTACATACATAATGTATACATATGATACGACGTGTTAAGAAAGTATACAGAATCCGTACACCAACCCATCCAACTTTAGAGGACCGTGAGAAAGAAAGAAGAACTGGAAAGGATGTGGCATTCCTTCAATTTTCTGATGAAATAGTGACTAAGTAACTTAAATATTCCAGGACGAATTACACATGGTCCAAACTTAGCGAAGCTTGAGCTGGGTACTAAATAACTGATAGACAACATACCCAGACCAAGACATACATACACGTTCATGTACACAAATTTTTGTTCTGTGCGGGGGCCGAACCCGCTAGAGTCGAAGTGGCCATTGTTAGCCATTCCACCACCGAGCTCTCAAATAAACAAAGCTCATAAAATATATATAAAACAAAGTCGTATTAGTTACACCATTTATAACTGTGTGTTTTTGGATTTGTCTTCGTCGGGAATTGGATTATAAGAATTAAAAACATTGGAAAATTGACGAATAAATAAAATAAAAGAAAAAAAAATTTACCATACAAATATTTATTTATTTAAACTTTATTTATCACAATTTAAGGGTACATAGGCAGTCTTAATGCTAATAATATTCTCTACCAGACAACCGTCAGGAAGAGCAGATATACACGAATGGAAATAGTGGCAGTTGAAAATGGATTGACAAATTTATTGATTGTCAAATATTTATGTGTACATACATAAATTTATATCAAGCTCCTTAAAACAAATGACAAATGAACAAATGACTTAATTAAAAAGAAATTACAAATCGATTGGTCTCACATTTAGGTCACGAAAAGTGTTAAGATATTTATTATTATTGGTATAAATATTTATTGAAATAGTTTATTTTTATATTTTTTTTGGGTTATTATCTTAATAAAGTACTGCATATAATATTTGTTATATATTCATTGTATTACTTCTATAAAATCATAAATTTAGTTCAGCTAATAAGTAACACGACATTCATTGACTGTTAGGCGGTACGAAGTTCGCCGGGTCAGCTAATAGCTAATAATTATAATTATTTTGAGACTAAGCTAGTTTAGACGCTACGTCAACGTTCAACTACGTTACGTTTAACGTCCCTTTAGTAATTGGCTATATTTAGTAGATTTTGTACAGTCTATTACTAATACAGGCACATTAGACCTCACTTACACGTCACTATCAAGTTAACGGTTCAATACACATTAACAATCCTGAACCAATGATGATATGGCCCAAAGTAGCTTGACGCAATTCCGTTGCTACCGTTACGTAAATTAATATTATATCGTGAGATGCGTAAGGGAAATTGTGCATTGAGTGTTTACACCTGGTCAATCAAGTGATTATAGTTAACGAGGAGGTAATGATGGCCTCCCATCATCATATTGCGCAAAGAGTTTCATTATCAAAGAAAAGCAAAACAGATTATAAATAAAAAAATACGGGTTGCACTCCGGGAGTGCCGGCAGAAGTGAAAACTTGGACATTAACGTTGTGCATTTTTGAATATTTTGTAATGGCTAGGGAATAAATAATTTCGCACGAATTGCTTTATTTATCAGTATAAAAGTACTATCATTTATGTGGTAAAATACAACATTCATTTATTGCGCTCTCGTACACAAACATGACAATTCATATTACATTAAAAATAAACAGCAGGAGCAGGTATACATTTTCGCCGCGCCGTAGAAAGAGAGAGGGATATTACTTCCTCTCCTACGCCGCGCCGGCGGTCTACTCTCCCTCCGTCTTACGAATTTTCGATCAGGTCACGTGTCCTGACGCGAGTTTAACATTTTTTTACCCGTCCCAAAAAGTGCACAATGCCGCTAAAGAAGTTTTCACTTCAAAAATAATAAACATAATAGAATTGTTTTATAATGGCATCGGACGGAAGTGACAGGCACGTCATACTAAGCGAAAATCACCAAGAAAAAATATTAGAAAATAAACAATTTCCTATTTTTGTATTTCATGGCGGTGTAATAAAGAGAAAAACTACAAATTGTATAGTTAATTGATTCAGGTGTTATTTTGCGGAAGTCAAATTTACAGGCAATTTGATCTACACTACTTTGCGTGCTTCCGTCACCAATTAGTTCATGCAAACTACTGCCGCCCGGCACCCACCCACTACCGTTAGTAGTTGCATGCGACTGCCGTGGCTGCTTTATTCGTCTCTGCTCCAACTGTGTGGAGATTCGCCGAGACGACCACAACAGTTGGAGCTTACGTAAACGTGAAGATTACGTAAACTTAGCAGTTTGATTTTTGTACAATTTCATGGGATCGTAGACCTGAGTATACAGTTCAAATTTCGGCTTGATACCTCCACGCATTCTCGACAAGAGAGTCTTGACAGACAGACAGACAGACGGACAACCAAGTGATCTTATAAGAGTTCTGTTTTTCCTTTTGAGGTACGGAACCCTAAAAATATGAATCCCAAGTTTCAATCCCATATTTAATTTCATAGTGAATGATAATAATAATAAATATCACTACATTATGAAAGACAAAGTCTTCGTCAACATAATTTATGTAAAACCACATAGACGTGTATCTAAATTAGAACTAATCACATAAATAAACATGTCTAATGTAGCAAGGAATGTGCGGGGAATTCTGCTAATTTTCTAACTTTTGAGATACAACGAGTATGTAACTAGTTACGTTTTAGATTCAAGGGAAGGCAACGCTCACTAAGCGTAATAAACGTTCGTGAAGCGTTCTACGTTTTTGACGTGATCAGGTCAACGGCGTCTGCACGCACGAAAAATCATGACTCATTGTCACGTTCTGACTGAGCTGAGCGTGCAAGCGGGAGCGCGGAACAAGGAGAGGCACGATCGGTCTAAGTGTTCGGCTTGTGACGCATCTATCTCCTTCCACTCCATCGGCCGATGTTTGCTTATGACGTAATCAGGTGGAATTTATCGTCCGTAAACCGACGACGTAGCTTATGAGAGGATCTTGCGTAGAGCTACGCCTGTCTACGTCTATGTAGATGGTAGCTACGAAGGACCGTCTTAAAGAGACAGCAGACGCTAAGCCAATTTGATTTTTTTTTCCTAAAATACATAAATTTTCTATTAATCTATAGAATATCAGCTTGTGCCTCATTGAATATTTTTTTTATATTATAAGTTTTCTGAAAGAGAGTTAAAAATATATATATACTCGTACATATTAAATTGTTCTAATTATTGTAACCACGCGATAATGAATATATTTTTTTCATTTTGAATGTTACAAAATAAATAAATGAGTCCTATAATTACCTAGTAATCCTATAAATACGGGAATATCAATGAATTATGAGATATTTTTCGCAATTTACGCACTTGCAGTAATTTCCATGTTTGTACAATTGATTTGGCGGTATAGCCTTATGTTGGAAATTATTTATTTATTATTATTATCATATTCTTGTCAGGAAAAAAATACTCAAGCCAATGAAGCTAATTCAAAACATATACGAAACTGACGACGACTTTTATTCACTTCACTACTGAGATACGGGTCTCCCCTTGCTCAAAGGGGTTTAGAGCATACTTCACCACGCTGCTCAACTTGCGGGTTGGCCAGTGTTATCAACCTGTCTAAAGTTCACTGACTTGACCCCACGACTGTCATCGAATGATAACAGCCGGAACCGACAGCTCAACGGTCATCATCAAATCAAATCAAATCAAATCAAATCAAATCAAATCAAATCAAATCAAATCAAATCAAATCAAATCAAATCAAATCAAATCAAATCAAATCAAATCAAATCAAATCAAATCAAATCAAATCAAATCAAATCAAATCAAATCAAATCAAATCAAATCAAATCAAATCAAATCAAAAATTCTTTATTCCTTGGACTTTATAAATCACTTAGAAACGTCATACAAATTAAATATAAGAACACGTATAAATCATTACTACTCTAAATTCGCAGAGCTTAGATTCACTTTCATCACACTATCTTGAATGTGAAAGTGAATTTAAGTGCCAGGAGGTCTACTATGAAATGTTCATCCGTAATTACGGACCCGTCCGTAAGCCGAACGAAGTACGCGTCTCGTAGCTACTACGAACTATTTTCGGATTCGTAGATTTAGTACGGACGAATAAACAAGTTACGTGAACGAATGATAACAGAATGTTTGAAAAAGGTCTTTTATAAAAGTGCCCTTATAAAAAAACCGGTAATAACATTAGAAATTAAAATTACTTGTAAATATACAGTTTTAATGCATTCAATCAGTATATTTATGTATTTCATATAATAAACTACAGTTATGATTAGTGGTATGCTGCGTGAGTTATTAAAACATTGAGAATGTTTAACAAAGAAATATTGTTAATACACTATAAAATACCTAAAATAACCCGACCAAATAGAGAATGACACGTTCCACTATTATCATTTTGATGTTGAGCGGATATTTCCTGCCGCAGTGCTATACATACATTTTATTCTCTCTTATCTCTTGACGTTTTTGTTTATTTACAATTTTAAGCGTTTCGGGTTCGGGGTTATTTTTTGCGTTTGTTCGTATGAAGTCATACTTTGGTTATACTTTAAAGTGTTTCTTAGGACTCGCGCGAGTTCTCAAGTGTTCTAAATTAAAGTTAAGTGCAATTAAAGTTTTTGAGTGATGAGTGTTTGCAATATTTCATCTGATAATGGTTTTAAACTAAAAAAAGGGACACATGACTATCTCGTCATTACTCCTTTGGATTTAGTGAGAATTTGTTCACGTCACTTTCATGTAAGTAATAAGTACTTGACCTAAATTCGTTTCTATGTATACAAATAGTTAGGTACCTTTATTAATAAGACACTTACCCCTTCTCAGTAGTCATACAAAACCCAAACTGATAAAGAATTGACAATAACATACTTATATTTGAAATAAAATGTTAATCCGAAACACTTACGGTAGCACTTAAGCGCTCGTGAAAAGTAAGGTTAAACGCCCGAAAAACTATATGTCAAAATCGAATTATCGTGTCGGGCTCGTGTGATTAAAGTAAGTCACCCGTAGCAGTAAACGTCAAACTCCGATTTCGTTCCATTGACGGGCCCGTACTACTTTCGTGGTAGCAAACAGCCCGAAAATACGGAGTTCGTTCGGGTTTCGTGTGTTCATAGTAGGCCTCCAGTTCCGGCGTCGGGGCTTCTTGAGAAGAACTGGCAAGAAACTCAAGGCCGACTCTTCTAATTGCCAATATCGTTACATTAAATACAAATACAATCATTAACATAGCATAACAAGAGCAATTCATTTCCAAATACTTTTATCATTTATGTAATCTGAGATACAATAGTAAGCCTTTTGACATAGTCTAGTTTTGATATATTTCTTAAATTTACCCATGGATAATTTAAACGTGTCGTTTGTAAGTTTATTGTAGAAGCGTATACATTGACCTGGGATCGAGTTAGAGATTTTATGGAGCCTAGTAATATGCACAGCGAACAAATCATCAGGTCATTTTAGTCTCCACTACAGGAGCACGACCCTCTCTCGTCCGTCCCAGACAGAAGGAGGATTTGGCCTACACTCCCCACGCTGGCCAGACGGGTTGGGGAGGCCTGATCGATGTTTTATAATGCATTTCCCTTAGTCGCCTTGTACGACATCCACGGGAAGAGACGGAGTGATTCTATTCTAGTCTGCTGGAACCACACGGCTCAACGGTGCCGATTGCCAATTAGGACGAGATGGCGACGCCTAAATTTGACGTAAATCCATAGAGCATTATAAGCTCAATGTACGTTTTAGTTAATTGAACATAAAACACACATAGAAACGAATAACGATTTACAGCAGCGGTACAGTCGAGAGCGAAGATTACGTGTGTTAAATTAGATTAGAGAACTTGAAAGAGGTACTTGAGCGGTTGATGCGGTGAAATATTTAAGTTTGTAACTTGTTGGGAACTTTGTACTTGGTATTTCGATCCTTCCAAACGCTTTGAAGTGTGATTTTGAGACTGTAAAACGCGTGTAAACTAATTGTCTGTTAACGTGAGTTTAATCATAAAGGTCTGGTTAGAATGTTTAAAGTCTTGTTACCCGTGTTATAATAAAAAAAATTGGTGATCTCAACTGGACTAACCATCTCTTTAGGCTTTTCATGGTTTATTAGCCATATTGCTGTCTCTCGCGCTTCTAAGAGGGCAAATATCAAAAGCTTCCTACTCCTACTAATTTCTGCTGATTTAATTCGCTGTAACTTCCAAGGCAGTCGTGGTTTCACTCTTAGGACTGCGTTGGCTTTTATTGTTGCCTTTTTTAGTTGTAGTCGCTGTTAATCCTGGCTGCTCAGGAGACATAGCGGGGGGCCTCTCCCAAGCTTTGCTTAATTTGGAAGTAGATGACGTATAAAGTATGTATTTTTTTCTATTCCACAGAAACAAAACGAGGAAATACAGTGTAAGTATAACATATACTACTGAATAATAAAGTCTGATATGAAACCGTTATCTTGGCATACTAAGCACTTAGCAGTTTTTTTACTTGCAAATAAAATCAATAATCAATTAAAAGATTCAGGTGTTATTTTGCGGAAGTCAAATTTACAGGCAATTTAATCTACACTACTTTACGTGTTTCCGCTACCAATAAGTTCATGCAAACATGAAAACAAAAAGGAAAAAAAAAGTTTTTTTTTGTAGATTGTTGTTCTAACTATCAACATCTACAGATCGCCTGAGGATGCCTCGCGTAGAGGCGAAACACGTGTCGCAGCGACGACCACGGCAGTCGGGGCGGCAGCAGTTGCATGTTTCTTCTGTTTCAGATGTTGGAGGTTCGCCGAGACGAAAAAAATATCTAATCCTAAAATGATCGAGAGATACTTACACATGTTGGAAAAAGACTTTCGCCTCAATTATTACTTCTGCACATTGTTCAAGTACTCTAGCATCGGTACACTAAGGGAGTTTACATAAAGAGCCCGATTTGGTTATAGGTAGCCGGTAAGTGTAAATTGAAAGCAAATTGTATTTTTTTTTGGAATTAAGTACAATTTAATTAATATTTTAATAGTTGACGATAGCACCTTCACAAACCTTTCTCGGACCACGGTTGAAAGAGATCGGCAATCGAGAGGTAGTGAATTCAAGAGCCAGCTATGTTTAATGTTTCCATTAAAATGAATAATCCTTTTCTATCCTTGCGGGTAAGCTTTGGAACTACTTACCATCTGATGTAAAGATGTCATCCTCTTCTGTGGGTTCTCTCAAATCGGTTTGAAAAAGATCCTTTGATAAAACCTTGAAATGCTAGTACTGACTATATTGTATTTATATATTACTTAAGTATACTTAATATATTAATTTAAATTGTTCTGCGTTTGTAATCTCAATCGGAAATAGGAGCTCTGCTTGGCGGAGCTCCTATTTCCGGTGAAAGGACACAGGAAAACCCTAACCTAACCAAAAATCTATTCAAATCTAACCAAAACATTGACCAAGTATTAGTCAGTATGAATAATAACTAATTTATTACATTGACCATAACATATTTAAATACCTATTACTGCAGGTTTTTTTCCATACTGAGACTGTCGTTATTTATTTATTTAAACTTTATGCACAATAAAAAAAATGTACACAGGCGGACTTAATGCTAAACAAGCATTCTCTACCAGTCAACCTTAGGGCGATGCAGAGATAATATATAACATCTTTTTATATATTTATTTGATTATAAAGTAATGTGAAACTTTATAATTTTAATTCATTAACTTTATTTATCAGTTGCCACTTCATAAACACCTATATGTTGATATACTATATTACAAGTTTTCAATTTTCAAACAATTTTATAGCAGTATCGTAGCATAATTTTCCTTTTATTGAAATAAAATATTTTGATTTTGATATTTATTTATAGGTTATAGGTAATCTCTCGCTTTATGTAAGCACCCTAACGCAATAATATAAAATGATCCATATAGTAACAAACTTATTATTAAACTATCACACTAAGAAGACAAGTTTAACTCTATAAATGGCAGTAACCAAACAAAATAATTTAATCTAACGAGGATCAAAGTTAAACCGTCCTTCTATAACGAACCGTTTAATGCCTCTGCTGAACAGTATAGACATTCCTCGACGGCTCTAAACTAATTCCTGAAGTAGGTAATTTCATTGAAAGTTCCAAAGACCGAAATAGAGTTCTTACAACATTGTAGTTCCCATGGGAATGGAAAAAGAAAGGGCTCTACATAAGGTTACACTATTATGCGCCAGGTGGCTAAATAGCATTTTGGATTGCAATTCGCTTACCATTATTTTTGGGTCAAAGTTAGCTTTGACCCAAAAATAATGGTAAGCGAATTGCAGGTGCAGATGAGGTTAGCCTCATCTGCACCTGCATCCTATTTTTCAACTAACGAGGCTCTGACAAAAGATAGGGCAAAGCGTATTAGCTGCATGACTAGATCTTGCAGTTCCACTTGCATTTCAGGTTTTTTGTCTACAGTAATAGCTTCATATCGGGCCGTATGCTTCACTTACAGTTCACTGCGCTGATGAGTTAATGCACTTTTTCAAAATGTGCGGGCGCACAACGCAATTCAACACAAGTGTCAATACCTCCGATATCACTTGCTCTCATTCATTATCTTACATTGATTATTTGACATTAAATTCAATTACATATTAAATTTTAGTAGTTTATGAAACTGTTGCATAATAAGGGTTATTAAAATACGAGTGTGAGTTTAAAACATGAGCCGAAGGCGAGTGTTTTAATAGACCACACGAGTATTTTAATACCTAATTATGTGCAGTTTCATACACTACTTTATCTAATCTCATGAAATATATGATAATAATATTTTAAATACAACCATGAAGTTAATTTAACAGCTATAATTCTTACCTATAAATCCATTTGCAGATCGAGCATGCGTAGTGCGCATGCGCGACGCGCCGCGCGGCGCCGCGTTCACAGATTATGTAGAAAAATTTTGCATAGTTGCAATGTATTTGCATTGAAACCTGTTTAAAATACCTGTATAATAACTTTTTAAATTTATTTTGATAGCTTGTGCGTAAAGACTGTCATTATGATACTGTGTTCAGTTTTTTAATGTGTAAATTTCAGTATGAGATTAGATAAAATTAAATGTATTTGACAAGAATTCACTAGTTAAACTTGACGTTGCATACATAAATTTTTGACATTCAATTCCATTATTAAATTACATTATAGATTTTAATAGAACTGAGCTGTGTACAAAATTTAATTCGTTCTAATATTAGAAAAAATATGTAATTATGAATTGCTTATGTATGGATTTTAATTATCCGAAATAAAGTATTTTATTATTATTATGTTTCTCTCTTAATTCACGGGTCAAGCTTGGTCATTTGATAGGCGAGCGCGGGGATACGGATCCATCGCGTAGAGGCCCCTTTGAGAAGTTTGATGTAATGTTGTACGCCCGCCGTGATCCGCTCCAGGATATATCAATGAAATGATTTACCCATGAGCAAGTCTCGGCAGGCGTTGAGATTATTACAAAGTGTGATGAAAATTAAATGGGCTATGGAGATGATATCTGGGTGAAGTAAATACCGGGCTATTTACAGAAGAGAGACGGACGCCTGCCATAACAGCTTCTATTTATTATTATTGTCTCACTCTCTCGCTGAGTCAACGAGTTGGCTCGTTGACTCAGCGAGAGAGTGCACGTAGTGTGCCATCGCGTAATTTTGGGTTAACTCAATGAGCCAGCGCAGTAAGTTGCACTAGCGTTAATGAGTTGATGCATGAAATTTTACTGAGTTACATGGGTAACATAGACATGGTTCTATTTTCTTATCATATCTATTTTATAAACCCAATTAAAATCAAGCTAAATGCGGCAAATTAAACGCAGATTATAAATAAATACCAACAGACAAATGTTCGAACAGAAAACCGGTGTAATTTGTGCAATTGACAATCCAAACGGCATTATTGTTAAAATTGAAATATTCATTATATTAAACACAATAATATTCTGGAATGGACCATTAGGTACATCTAATGGAATTAATAAAATCCGCCTTCAAACGACCAGCAAATTTCTCGCAAGGCCATTATCAAATCATCTAAGAATACGTTGTTGGAATTTCTCGTAATATTTCTGGATTACTTTATCTTGTTCTGTCGTTTTTGAGGTCCTGATTAAATAGAGTTGGGGAGAAAAGCATTTCACTTAGCTGTTACTCGCGGCTTCGTCCGCGTGGTCATTATTTTAATACTGTTTTGCTCTGGATGGATTTCAATCTCAATTAGATATCTTCGTTAGGTCAAAGAATGGCTATTCCGAGCCATGCTGATTAAATAGAGTTTGGAAGAAAAGCATTTCACTTATCTGTTACTCGCGGCTTCGTCCGCGTGGTCATTATTTTAATACTGTTTTCCTCTGGATCGATTTCAATCTCAATATATCTTCATTAGGTCAAAGAATGGCTCTTCCGAGCCATGCAGATTAAATAGAGTTTGGAAGAAAAGCATTTCACTTTGCTGTTACTCGCGGCTTCTTTCGCTTGGTCATTATTTTAATACTTTTTTCCTCTGGATTGACCTAACGAACATATTTATATCTAATTGGTTATTAAAACTCACGTGAGACATTATACTAAATTAATTAGATAAATTAAACGGGTCACTCACGTCTTTTTGGACAAACGGTGGACGTGTCTGGACATTCGCCCTGATGAAGGTCTCCTTTTGAGATCGAAACTAGTCGGCTTTCCCGACAAAAAGACGTGAGTGACCCGTTTAATTTATCTAATTAATTTAATATCTAATTGGGATTGAAATCAATGAAAGTACGAGTGACCCGGTAACCAATTAATTAATTCACTTACACACTACCTAAAGACTATGATAAACTACTTCGTCGTTAACCCTTATTATCCCATAGCTGGGAGACGGGTTTGGAGCATACTCCACCACACCGTTTAATTGCGGGTTGGCAGAGGCCAGTGTTTTCAAATCGCCTAAAGGCCACTGACTTTGCGAACTTACTGTACTAACGATTGTCATCTGACGACAACCTTGATTATTTCATATAATTTAACGAGTTTCACATTACTTGCCTAAGGATGCTTGTCTGCCACCTTATATAGTATAAAAAAACAAAGTTATACATTTTTTAAAATTACTTTGTACTTAGTAGTTTGAGCATGAGTGCCTTCCCTTCGTTACGCAAAGGTGAAGGGGCTGCACTTCCCTCAACTGTAGCTTGACCGACGACTTTAAAAAAAAAGCGGCTGGTAACGGATAGATGCGAAAAGCGGAGCACGGCATTTAGTAGAAAGCATTGGGGAAGTGGGTCGATGTTAATGATGCAGCACTTCAAATGACTCAAATGTGCGAACTTAAATATAACTGAAGTCCAAAATTCACAAGAGCCCTTTAAAATCAGTCGAGAAACCAATAACATTAAAGATGCTATGGCAACAAACCTACTTGAAATCTTTGAGTCCAACCACTCTAACTATTCAACAAGTCTGCTTAGAAGTAATTAAATAAAACTTCAGTGGTTTCACGTTTACGGCATAGTATTACCAGTGATTTATTGTAGAAACTTAGTAAGTCACTTGTCTTATTAAACAAAGTAAAATCACGTGATTCGGTATTAATCCTATAATCCCTAGATAAGCTCATCTTTGCCGTTTGGTTTCCGGCAGACTAGAATAGAATCACTCCGTGTCTTCCCGTGGATGTCGTACAAGGCGACTCATATTACTTAACTCTGTTAGTGTCTATTTTACTTCTCATCCTGATTTGCAAAGAAAAGTTCACGTTTTTTGTATACTATACAAAATTCATTAGATCCCGGTTTTTAAATCCTTGCCCAGCATAATATAAGGGAAATACATTATAAAACATCGATCAGGCCTCCCCAACCGATCTGGCCAGCGTGGGGAGTGTCGGCCAAATCCTCCTTCTGTCTGGGACGGACGAGAGAGGGTAGTGCTCCTGTAGTGGAGACTAAAATGACCTGATTATGATATGATTATGTTGAAGCTCATCTTTGTCTATGTCCTATATCACTATATTGTGTAATTGTTTAAGTTATGTGCAATAAAGAGTATAATAACCCATAATCATTCCACTGTTGGGATATAGGTCACATCTTAATCGGTTTAGAGCATACGGTTGCGAGCGGGTTGGCGGAGGCCAGTATTTTCAAGTCGCCCAAAGGCCACTGACTTGGCTTATAGCTGTCATCTAACGACTACAGCTAGGCTTGCCAACTTCAAAATTCTAATTTGCGGGAAATTTGATTTCAAATGCTGGACAAGGATTTAAAAAGCGGGATCTAATGAATTTTGTATAGAATTCAAAAATACGTGAGCTTTTCTTTGCAAATCTGAATGAGAAGTAAAATGGACACTAACAGAGTTAAATTAAAAATATATTAAAAAAAAAAACCGGACAAGTGCGAGTCCGACTCTCCCACTGAGGGTTCCGTACGTAGGATCATTATAAATTTGATATTTTTCATTATAAATAAGAAATAATGCATAGGAAAAAATAAATAAAATATATTTTGCAATGTCCACATCAAGCCCTTTCATATGATACCCCATTTGAACTAGTAGTTTCAATTTGAAATTTCGACACCCTATAAAAAATATAGACCCCTATTTTTTAAGATCTATTTACAAATGTATAGTTTTGAGATTTATTCCTGTACTTGTAGTCTATAGCGATGTTACTTGCCAAATTTCATAGTTCTAGGTCAACGGGAAGTACCCTATAGGTTTTGATTCCCTTGAAAATGTGTCGAAATATGCGTTTTTGCTGAATAAACGGCCGTAACTTTTTTTTACGTAAACTTAGCAGTTTGATTTTTTTACTACTTCATGGGACCGTAGACCTGAGTATACAGTTCAAATTTCAGCTTGATACCTCCACGCATTCTCGACATAGAAATTCTTGACAGACGGACAGACAGACAGACAGACGGACAACAAAGGGTTCCGTTTTTCCTTTTGAGGTACGGAACCCTAAAAAGAATATAAATCTCTCAAAGTTTGTTCGTAAATGGCTTAATTTAATCTTTGGATGAAATCAATCAAAAGCTGAATTTAATTATACTTGATAATTAAGGTGAATAATATAATATAGTATTTAAAATTTTATCTTATACATATATATCATTAATTTTAAATAAAATATTTATGCATATGCAAGATTTAATAAATTTTAATAGCACAGGAAGAGACCTGAGATTCGATTTTCAGCTTAGTCTGTAGAGCTTCAGGGTTACTGCCAGCTTAGCTAAATACAATTACCACAAATCTATGCTGTAGTTTGATTTTCACCTTTAAAAATCCAATGATAATCGATTTTAGCTTAGCTGGTGGGGTTCCAGCTTAAACGTAGCAGCTACCAGCGTAGGGTCACAGGTATTAGAATGACTTTTGTTTTCACGTGGTAAAAATGTTAGGGTATATACACACACAAGTTTCTTTCTGAACTATTATTGAGGTCATAAAACATAAGAGCATGTTTTTCACGTCCTGATTGAAAGCTATCGGCCTATTCTGGCCCCGTAAAATGTCAATTCTGTAATGAAATCTTCGATTTTTGACAAATCTTTGTTCTTAAATTGGGATCTTATTTATTTATTATTTAAGAACAAAAAACATATGACTGTCTATGAAAAACTTACATCATCTTATATGCATCATATATTTTACTGCGTGAGTTCCAGTTTGGCGTCATCAACCTGCTAAGTAATTACACTACTAAACAAGGCAAAGATAGTAGTCCATCGTGCAGATGAAATTCGGCTATTTTTTGATAACACCAAACTAAGTACATAAAATATAAGATGTAAAAATTCGTCACCAACACAAACCTTCCTGGTAGCTCAGTTGCAAGAGTACTCGACCGGTCATCAAGAGGCCGTAGGTTCAAATCCAACTTAGTCGGGGAGGTGAATTTTTTCATTTCTAAAATTATTTATAATATTACGGAACAATATTATGTAACAATATAACATCTGAACAACATTTTCTACACTCCTCGAATCTCCTTAGAGAAGATACGTTCCGATTTTCTATAATTAGTTGCCTGACAGTAGCCACCTTTTCCTTAGCGACCACAGTAGGGCTACTGTACACAGTAGGGTGGGCACCCTTACGAATTTCTTCATGGAGAGGAACGCGGCTATGATCAAGTACTGCCTAACAACGCCTTATGGTAAGGACACTCGACTTTTCACCAAGAAGTATTTTGATAATGAGTTTTTATGTTTTATAAATATATGTACTAGCTGACCCGGCAAACTTCCTACCGCCTAACAGTCAATGAATGTCGTGTTACTATGATGATGATTTACGGAATATGAGTATGATTGTATGGAAGTAATACAATGAATATAAAATAAATATTAAGTTCAGCTCTTATATTAAGATGATAACACAAAAAAGTACAAATAAAAGTGTAAAAGTAAAACTGAGACCAATCGATTTGTCATTTTTTTTTAATTAAGTCATTATGTCATTTATATTTTTTTCTATATTTAAGACGCTTGCTATAAATTTCTGAACGCACGGATAAATATTTGACAACCAATAAATATCTCAATCCTCTTTCAACACTATTTGGGAATGGGAAAATGCTTTTTTTATTTTATTATTTTATTTTTCATCAATTTTTCACTATTTTTATGCTTATTAACCTATTCCTGACGAAGACAAATCCAAAAACACAAAAATCGTAAAAGCGGTCCCGCCGTACTTGAGTTATAAATGGTGTAAACTAACACGTGAAGAGTTTGTTTGGTTGAACGCGCTAATTTCATTAACTACTCATTCGAATTGAAAAGTTATTTTAGTGTTAGATAGCCCATTTTTCGAGGAAGGCTATAAGCTATATAAGATCACGCTACCACCATTGAAAAATGTTACAAAAATGGAAAAAAAATATTCCTTTTGAGAGCTTCCGTTGCGTGCGCTGCGTAAACGGTTCAAGTTACGTAGCAATTATATACGGAATTATTCATCTTAAAAAGTTTTAAAAAATAGTCCGTGATAGCATGTGTCTATCTTTTAAAATTGACTCACTATAATCTTTCAAATGGTATGCTTACGCTTCACTCTCAATGCTCTGTCTCACGCAGACGAAGTTGCGCGAGTCGGCTAGTATATACTTATCTATATAGGTAAGGTAGCGAGAGTTGAGGCGAACACAGTATTTACACAGACGCATTTCAATGTTGGCAAATGAGGATGGAAAGCCTTTTGTGTTTCTACATAAGGTATATAAACATATATAAATGCATCTGTGTGAGCACTGCGTTCGCCTAAACTCTTGCTACGCGACTTATATAACATTCCAAATTCAAACATTCAGCAGCAAGGAGCACAGCAGAACTTTCATCGTGCTCTATGTATCATTTTGTGACATGATTTACCTACTTGTTTATCAAGTACAAGACAATTAATAAAATTAATAATTCACCATTATGTGGCGGTGGCCATCTTGGAGTTACAAGAAGGGGTTTTACAAAATATGTATGTAATCCGTCATTTTGTGGCGGCGACGATTTTCATTAAACATAGTTAAGAACTCTTCACACACACAAATACACACGCGCGTGGCACTCACACACGCACACACACACACACACACACACACACACACACACACACACACACACACACACACACACACACACACAACACACACACACACAACACACACATAGACACGTCAAACTTATAACTACAGTATAAGTAATAGTACTACGTACTTATAACACCCCGTCGTGTTTGCGTCGGGGGGGTTAAAAATGAGTAAGACGGATACGAAAACCACAATAAACGACCTATTGTCATGTAGTTATTGTTATAATGTTTACTTACCGCTTTATTATACTTCTGGTATAATGCTTATTTCACAATTGGCCAAACACCCTTAATGCTTTGATATAAGCCTCAAATGGCGTATTCTGCAATTCTCTTACTTATCCAAGAGTCCCAAAACTATCCAAAAGGTCAGTTTCCGTATCGCACCGCAAACAACCTAACACCGTCCTCCGATTTGCCGATAACTACCGACGAGATGGTATCTCGCATAGCCAACGATGCGTCGCGAACTATTTGTGAAGTTTCCGCAAAATCTACCAAGTCAAACTAAAACTGACCTTAAATTCTTTGTGATAGAGTAGCTTTAAGTGTGTTAAATGGTCAAAATGTTTAGCGAAAATATAACTCCTATTTACTGTCTTTTAGCGAGGATATTGAGCAATATTCAGCTATAGTTATGCTGATAATGAGCTATGTATGTATACTAGTCTTAAAAAGAGGGAATAGTATAAGATAGCATTCAAAATAAATCTAATGTTGACGAGCCTAGATAACTGATGTAATACTTAAATACTTTTTTTTGTAAATACATACATGTAATACCTACATAGAAAATACCCAGACCAAAACAAACAGACATGTTCATGCACACAAATATTTGTCTTGTGCGGGGATCGAACCCGCGACCTCGGAGTCAAAGTGGCCATTGCTAACCATTCGACTACCGGGCTCGTCAAATTTTTCCTTCTGTTGTAAATTCATAAAATTTTTGTAAAGAATCATAGTACATACGTAAAAAACAATTTCACGTGTTTCGCTAAATTGTTATTTTTCTTATTTTTTTATTAATAGTTTTTTGACCTTAGATACCCGTAATTTAGGGCCTGATTTAATCTATTCTTCTTCACATGCATCTTAATTATGAATATCCAATTAGTGACAATCGCAAGGTTCTCGACTAGCCACTTTCAGGTTTTTAATCTGTAGACAAGTCATCCTCATCACACAGGTTGTTGGACATGCAATCTCTTTGTTTGGCGGCAACAGTACGCGCTAATCAAAGCGATGTTGCCGCAGCGGAATGATTGCCAGATGAAACGATCCGATTGGGATTATTGGATGTCGGCGGCACATAGCTCTTTGATTTCATGCTAGCCTGGTACTTTTGCATTCAAATTGCTAGTGTATTGGATACCGATTGATACGAGTACTGGGATATAGTGGGGGTGTAAGTGGCTCATCACGATCTTTAGAGCCAAAGCCAACCTCGCGTGTCTTGCTGACTAGCCAAAGAAGCTCTGGTAAAAGAAAGGTAAGGTACAGCGTATTTGCAAGCTGCCCGACTGGGGAATTACCTCCACCTCACAGAATACCGCAGCGAAATAATAATTCCCTTGAGGGTTGTTGTGTTCCAGCGAGTGAGTGAAGTCCAGAAAGGAAGGAGTTGCAGCGTTGGCAGCGGGAGTGGTGGGAGGAATGTTTCATTCATGTTGCGAGCGTTAATATGGCTATGGTAACCGCTTCACATCAGACGGGGTGTATGCTTATCTGTCACCCGATTTAGTATTAAGAAATAAATATAATGACGTGCGTGAAATCTGTGAACAAAACTATTATAGTAATACTGGAAAAAAAAATAGAAAGATCTAAATTTAATTAATAATTACTTGTTCATAGATACGATTCTGTAACATAATTTGATTCATAAACTTAAATACTTTTATTATGTCGTAATGGCGAAACCGGTCGGAAATAAAAATTTAATTACGTGGAACGTACGTGGAACGTAAAGTACAAGAGATTTTTGTGAATATTCTCACTACACATACTCTTATTTGCATGGGATACAACACTATAATCTAATACAACAGTACAGTAGTATGGAAGTTGACCGTCAATGTACCTACCTCATCTACTAGCCCGTGTCGACCTTATTAGAAGCCAGTTATTCCAGAAATGTGGTCTGCCTTACAATCCTGTCGCATCAACACGAAAATCAATTATTAACAATTCAAAATTCTATTTTACGTCAGACCTTGGTTTTGTAAATTATTCTAAAGAACATTTTTGAGAATTTCTTCAGTTTTTTTATAAGAGAATTATGGAAAGTTTCATATTAATTAAGACCAAGAGAAGAAATAAAGATGATTCCCTGTTTTTGCACCGCAGTGTATTTATTTTATATCTTCGTACCGCATCGCAATACCCGTTTGTGCCCGTAGCCGTAGCCTATCTGGCAGCGACAGGGCTAATCAAAGTTACCCCACAAATATGTCGAACAGTACTTGACATCCATACAATATGTGATTAAAATTAGCCAGGAAGTCATAAGACAAAAGGTGATGTCATTTTTGCACAATCAATGCGCTGCGTTTATGAAGATGGGCAAAATACCAAACATCTTCTACTATATAAAAATAAGTCGGGTTTTCCTTCCTGACGCTATAACTCCAGAACGCACGAACCGATTTCCACGGTTTTGCATTCGTTGGAAAGGACTCGGGCTCCGTGAGGTTTATAGCAAAGAAAATTCTGGAAAAATTTGAAAAGAAAAGCGGGAAAATCTTTTTTCACATACAGCGCCATCTCTAAGGAAATGGATGGAAACGAAAAGATTGAGCCACAGCGAAGCGTGGTCGGGCCGCTAGTTTTGTATAAATTGTGTGGGAGAGAGGTACCAAGCATATTAAAGTGCTGAGTAGATAGAAATAGCGATAGACATAGATTTCCCAGGCGAGGGGTGACGGGAACTGTTTTCTGACGCAATTTAGTATGAGTATGCCATATCATAGCACATTCTTCATTATTATTAACACATATGTAGAATACTTTTTATAGGTACATGCCATGTATTCCCGCGGTGCGAAGCCGCAGGTACAATCTAGTTGATTATAAAGTGTTCTTACTGTTTGATATGTTGATAGAATCAGAGGCAGGAAAACTGAACCGCTGCATCTCTTGATCGAGATAACAGACGGGCTGCAATCACTTCTATTGAATGTCTTCGGAGCAGCTGTCACGTTTTATGTCGTCCTAGTAATTTCGTTTTAATTTTCTCGTTTAGTTATAAGATGAAATTATAACGTACGAGTGTGTTCATATGGCAATACACCGCACGTTTCTATATATATAGTATACGATGTAAACCGTGAAATCGTTACATGTACGGTATTGACGAGCTCGGTGGCGTAGCCGTCAATGACGCGGCTTCGACACCAACGCTCGTGGGTTCGATTCCCACATAGGACAAACATTTGTGTGCATGAACATGTCTGTTTGTCTTAGTGTGGGTGTTTTCTATGTATCATAAGTATGTATTTACAAAAAAAGAAAAAATGTATTTACGTATGTTTATCAGTTGTCTAGTACCCATAACACAAGCTTCGCTTACTTTGGGGCTAGATGGCGCTGTGTAATTTGTCTGACAATATTTATTATTTATCATTATAGGCCGTTCACATGATACATTTTTAATGTATTTAAAAAACGACTAACTAAAAAGATCTCCGTGAGTAAACGTGCATATATAATTATTATTTTAATAGTTAATTCCGCCCAACTTGCTATTTATTATATTAACTATTTAAATAATAATTATTTAATATGTTTGGTGTTATCAAAACAATAGCCAAATTTCATCTACAACGATGGACTGCTATGCCTTGTTTTGTAATGTAATATTTAATAGGTAGACAGATGGCGCCACACTGTGACTTCACAGCAGTAAAACATACAATGAAAAAATTCTCCACCATTAGAAACCTTCCTGATAGCTCAGTTGAAAGAGCACTCGACCGGTAATCAAGACGGGTTCAAATTCCACCTAGATGGGTAGGTGGATTTTTCATTTTTTAAAAATGTGTGTACACCGTTAGATCCATTAGAAAAACCCCGTGCATAGCTCTCTTCATCGCCTGTGAAAAGCCTTTTAGCCAGTGAAAAGAACCTGGTAATGATCCGATTAAAGCCACTAGCTTTACCTAGTGTAGGTACATAATCTATATAGGTACATTTAAAGATCAAAATCGAGACACTGCACTGACAAAGCTATGATGACACAAAATGTATTTTTCTTCTTAGTCGGTACGCTCTTGCCAGATTGGTCGTGGTCATCATTGTGATACATGATGAGTGATGATTTTGGTCACACTGCGCCATTCGTCGAGGACTGGTTTTCCGGGTACATTCGCAAACCGAGCACTTAGTTGCGGCTTTGATCTGGTCCGTCCATGTCATTGGTGATCTACCCCCTGGTCTGGTACCTTCAACTTTTCGGTGCACTACGAGACGCTCTATGGAGTCATCACCAATACGAGATACATGGACGAAGAAGTTCAGAATGTGTGACTGCACTGTGGTTGATAGCCGCTGTCTGATGCCGAGCTCTTTTAATATGGAATCATTCGTACGAAACTCTGTCCATGATACTCCTAGCATCCGTCTCCAGCACCACATCTCCAACGCGTCAACTTTCTTCTTTTCGGTTTCTCGAAGAGACGCTTTTGAGTCCCTTCGAGAAACTGAAAATAAATGAATGAAAATTTCAGAAAAATCTAATAAGCATGCCATTATTTTTTGCATCGCAACGCAAGCGACATCTAGCAAGCTGTATGTACACTGGATTTTGAATGCAAGCGTTTAATATGAGGATGTACGCGTTGTAGACTAGGTTTTTTTTCACAGTAGGGTTCATGAAAAAACTGGAGTCCTTTGAATTACATCGCTCATTTTTTAAATAGCTCGTTGGGTTTTGTAGTTTCTAAAAGAGTTTTTAATTAGCTTACAGACTGCCTACAGCTTATGAGGAAAGCACACAGTGTATAATGAGCAAGATTCAAGTTCTTTATTTGCATTTCATGTTGTATAATCGGCTCTCACAATATATAATTTAACTTAGCATTTTATATGTTCATATACTTGCAATCTATAAATCGAGTTGAGATGAAAATTTTGGATTTTTGCTTATGACCTAAGAGCCTGCCAGAGCTGCGTCCTTTTATAAAAGCTGAATGTTTCTCTGTGCACGTCCATAACACTGCTAAGAGGAATCAGCAAGTATGGAATTTATATCATCAACGCATTTGCAAGTAACTGCTTCACAGTATAAGCATGTATAAGTAACTACGTACAGCATGACCTCTCCATGCCGCTCTCTCGTGTCGATCTCACCTCCCCTCTGAGACGAATCTGGAACAGTTGGTATAGCCACAGTGTAGTGGTATGGCGCCGCACGCACACACGCTCTGCACAAACGCCATTGTTTATGTAGTTGTAAACGACGACGCGACATTTGTATTGATTGACCGCGGTGTACTAATAGTTTATAAAGGTGAAAAAAAATGCACTACAAAATCTTTAAATTCTAAAGTACAAAGTGATATTAATTTTCTTTGGGGTATTTTTTTTATATTACGTCGGGTGGCAGACAAGCATACGGCCCGCGTAATATGGCAGTTACGTCACCAGAAAACTGATCACGTGCCGCTACCCCCGCTGCGATGGCAGCAAATCTTTCTTTTCTGGTAACCTCACTCACTCGCAGGAACACAACAACCCTCAAGGGAATTGTATATCAAAACACGTCACTCATTCGACTCATCCGTAGAATAAAGTCCGATCTGTAGGTAGTTCAATTTCGTGCGTGCGTTTTTATGGGAAGCTAATGTCAGATTGAACGTTAATTGATATGAGATAAGAAAATTGTATGATTGAAAAAAAGAATAAAAATAAAATACCTGAAACCAATGATATTACAATAAATAGATATGTCACTAAGCACCCCATTTTAGCACCCAATAAAAATCCCAATTGTCACATCCGGAATAAGCTGACTAACGTGACGTTTGGACGTGCCCTAATTGATGTACGAAGCACAATTGCGTACAGAAGGCCAATTCTCGTAATTATTTTACGATCGCAGAATAAAAGTTGACCGAATCGAAACTAAATTATGAATTGCCTAAAATTGTACTTGATTGCATTGATTTAATTAACATCCATTCTTATCTATTGCTAGCAGAATACAATTCTTAGATTGTTTAATTTGAATATTTCGATATAATCACACTGTACTTAAACTATCTATGAAATTTTCTTTTTTTTTATGAGAATACCGAATATGACATTTCGACGGCGAAGTGCCAATACCTCCTATCTAACATTTTTCGAGAAATTGACTTTCTTTATGCCATTCACTTTAAAATCAATTTCTATTTTTTATATTTCAAATATATTTATAATTCACTAGCGACCCGCCCCGGCTTCGCACGGGTGCAATGCTGATACTAAATGTACTACAGAAGGTCTTTGCGCTTTGTCCTATCCAGTCCTTCCCCAGTTATAAGCACACGCCGCCGGCTCCGCGGCCGGTACCGCCACAGCCGTTATGTCCCTGCATTTTAAATGTGTAATATCTTCTAAACTATTCATTTAAATTACATGCTGTGAAGGGCCATATTGATCTATATTAAATGCGCAATGTATTTAAGGTACTTAATTGGATAAGGATTAATTCTGTATTGCTTAAAATCGCTTCGTAAATAAGGCATTATTTCTTGTAAAAAGCAAAGGATAAAATAACGGTTATTGTGTGTTACCACTAAGAGATAGACATATACCGTCGCGAACTTTTTTGTAGACCATTTTAAGGTGAACAATACTGTACTACATTATTTTGATCTATCTCGTTGGGTTCAGCCAGCGTTTGCAATGAAAGAGCAAAAAAATGTGTTTATTTACGACATCACATTAGAAACCTCTAAATTATCAGTGTTTTTCTACTATGTTATGCATATATTATACATATAAACTTTCCAGTTGAATCACTCTATCTATTAAAAAAAACCGCATCATAATCCGTTGCGTAGTTTCAAAGATTTAAGCATACATGGGGACATAGGGACAGAGAAAGCGACTTTGTTTTATACTATGTAGTGATTGAAACTTTAGCTTTCCATATTTGTATATTCTCCATACAAATGAATTTATTATTATTAAAGTTTCCAGGAAACTAAACGGTTTTTTTACTTTCTGTGAAATTTTGTCTAAGACAGACAAAATTTGATGTTAGAAGATATTGGCACTTCGCCGTCGATTTGTGACATTGAGACTAGAACGGAACTGAATTTTGACTACACTTTCATTACAAGTATTGCCCTCGGTTAGCTTTCACTTTACTCGCGTTAAGTTTCGTTATTTTCTAATATGTTGGTGAAACAAGTGGATATAATGAATTACCTAGAGTTATAGCTATAGCGCCTATTGCGAGGTTTTCAGACAGGCTATCATGAACGGTGTCGATATCGAGATAGTATTATTGAGGTGTAAGCGAAATTACACTTTTTTTTTTTTTATACTACGTCGTGTGGCAGACAAGGCATACGGCCTGCCTGATGTAAAGCGGTTACCGTAGCCGTATTAACGCTCGCAACATAAAATATCGTTCACGCGCCGCCACCCCTACTGCCAACGCAGCATCTCCTCCCTTTCTGGTGACCTCACTCACGCGCAGGAACACAACAATTCTCAAGGGAATTTTTATTTGGCTGCGGTATTCTGTGAGGTGGAGGTACATTCCCCAGTCGGGCAGCTTACAATTACGCTCCCTACCTCTCTTTTCGCCAGAGCTTCGTTTGTCAGTCACCAGGGTGTACCGCGTGCAGGTGAAGTTGGCTTTGGTTCAAAGATGTTGATGAACCACTTACACCCCATTACACACTATGTTAAATTCTTTGAAAACCTCGTAATGTAAATTAGAACCTCTGTTATTTATATACTAGCGGCCCGCCCCGGCTTCGCAAATGTCAAAAATTCTATCTGACTTGCAAGATGATTTTCGGTTTCAGATGAAGATTCTTTAAGACGACGTATTTTTGATGCCCCCACTTGGGAACTATTTCTAGAAAGTTGAGATCTTATTTTTTTGGGAATTTTAAATATAATATTAAAAATATGTAAAAAAAATATTTGCATAAAAAGCTAATTTTTGTTCTAGTAAAAAAAAGGAATAATGGGGAAAATTATAGCAATTTTTACATCAAAAATTAACTGTTGTACAGGAATTACCTATATAAAATGTAATTGAAATATTATAATAACTGCTAAGTCACTAAGCTGTTTGGATAGATAATCAATATAAATATTTATTATCAGGTAGCACCTACTTACTGAAAAAAATAAAAATAAATGGGTTTAGTTCTGAAAAGAACTTTTAAAATTACGTACTAAACGAATTAAAGCGAATTCAAAATATTTCCAAGCGAAAATTATTCGATTCTGCGCACGACCGCTGCATATGGAGCCGACCGCGCGACTGGGTGGGCCGCGTGACTTCATTTCTTGACATTGACTCCCCCTCCCGTACCCCATTGACGCCCCTACCACATGAGTAAAGACTTTACTCATGTGCCCCTACATCGCATTTAGTTTATTTACGAACGGGTTTTTTTTTGTAATATGTACTTACATTTTTAAACACGTGATATCTTTCGAATGGAATGTTCGAATTGAATAATTCAAAAAGTTATATAAAGGTATTGAAGCAGTCATGAATATGAAGTAATTTATTTTGAAAAGGATTAATACTAAAATACAAATAAAGAGACTTTTTTAGGGGCGGCATTTCAATTTAATTTATAAAATAAAAGAACACTTATTGTGACATAACTATAATAGTTAGACATATGCCGTCGCGACACTTTTTGTTGAATGTTGTGTTTGGCAAAGTCGTAGTACATTATTTTGTTATATCATCAATAGTTTTCGCAGCGCACGCGGTGTAAGGAATTTTTTAGGTATTTTTTTTACATTAATAAAGTTTTAGTAAGGATCCCTAATTTTATTGAAAATATAATATAACCTATGTCACCTAGGGATAGTGTAGCTTCCAAATGGTGAAAGAATTTTTCAAATCGGTCTAGTAGTTTCGGAGCTTTTCAATTCAAACAAACAAACCTTTCCTCTTTTTTAGTATAGATAGATACAGATGTGGGGAATATTTTCCGAACCGAATTTATAACGAATTGAGTGTTAAATTCGTTATAAATTGATTCGGAAAATATTTACGCTACGATTAATATCTACGATATAAAATATCATTCCCTGAAAATTTCATGACTTATAATAATTATAAGTCAAGATTCAATTCAAATTATTTGAGTTGAATCTTTATTGACCTCCAGTGATACTTGTAATAATATAATTTCAGAATATTCCTTTGTCTCCGGCGTAATATAATTATAGTTTTATGAATAATTTATAGTGAGAGAGCGAGTAAATATAAATTTTGTTTACTTTGTGCAGAGAATTGTTTTCATTTTGGCTAAACGATAAAAATACTAAAGCGTTAGCGTTATACATCAAATCAAATATTAATAATAGCTATGGCAGAACGAAAAATTCACCTCCCCGCCTAGGTGGGATTTGAACCCACGACCTCTCGATGACCGGTCGAGTGCTCTTGCTACTAAGCTACCAGGAAGGTTTGTGTTGGTGACGAATTTTTGCATTTTATACTTTACTGCTTGAGTCGCAGTGTGGCGTCATCTACCTATTAAATAATTACACTACTAAACAAGGCATAGCAGTCCATCGTTGCAGATGAAATTCGGCTATTGATAACACCAAACTTATTAAATTATTATGGAAGGTCGTGGGTTCAAATCCCACCTAGGTGAACTTTTCTGTTTCAAAAAATATTTATAATGTTCTGGCAAGTTGGCCGAAACAACTATTAAATTAATAATAAATTATCAACGTGTTCGCACTATTCTCATCAATCTACAAAAAGAAAGAAAAGCTCGGAATCCTGAACAGGATGCGTCGGTTCTTCGTGCCAGATCAGCCCCCTTACCACCAACTCTTATTGCGATTCAATAACTGAATAGAATGCTTATTCATACCAATGATACGCGACTCTATTTCAAATTATATAGAGTCGCTTATTCATTGGTATGAATAAATTCAAATTCAAATTCAAAATATCTTTATTCCTTGGACTTTACAAAGCACTTAGAAACGTCATACAAATTAAATATAAGTATATGTATAAATCATTACTACTCTAAATCCGCAGAGCTTAGATTCACTTTCATCACACTATCTTGAATGTGAAAGTGAATTTAAGTAATATAATATATATAGAATAAGCAATCTATTCAGTTATTGAATCGCAATAAGAGTTGGTGGTAAGGGGGCAGCTTTCTCTTCTCTATAAAACTCAAGTTCGAGCTTGCGTGGAGTATTAGTCGCCTCAATGAAACAATACCATTCTATCATTCATTTGGCCCCCTGTGTGACATGTCTTACTTTTTAACCGACGAAAAAACGGAGGAGTTTCTCAAATCGACGCGTATATATTTTTTTAGGTATGACCACACACGACTTTTTATACAGTAGTCCGATTTTGATAATTCTTTTTTTATTGGAAAGGGTATAACCCCGAAGTTGGTTCCATATAAATCTGGCAAAGAAAATTCAACCCTAAGGTATATGATTTATAAGTCCTTTTGGCTTTCATCCCTTGTTAGGAGTCCCCCTCATACAATTGTTTCAACATAAAACATTAGACCTACAAACTGAGTACACCCTATCGTTTTAAAATATAGACAGACCTTTTACGACATCCTAAAACTAACAGAATATCAAAAAACAATATCCACCACGAGGCATTCGAGAAGCGAGGTTCAAGTACAATAAATTTCCATACAAATACTAAATTTAGTTTCTAACTTTGCCACTGGGGCTTCCCGTTCCTACATGTAACTTAAAATCTCGTCCATTTCCGAGCTAATATGAACCGTATTTCCGGCTCATAAAGTCTACAAGACAAGACTTGGATTTTACTCTATTGCACAGAGTTATATGTTTAAACAAAATGGAACCTTATTTCCGTGCTGTAAAGTCCTTATATTATAAGTTATCTCTATAAGCCGTGGTTTGACTATCAGCGAGAATTGAAAACCTAACAATTTTGCATGCCAATATAATGTGTTTAATTACCTTATTAAAGTAATAATTACACAAAAACACGAAAAAACAAAAAAACTTTAAATTAAAACAAGGTTTTATTTTTAAAACTCGAGACTTTAAATCCCACCCACCCTTTCGATTCGAGTGGGGAGGGCTCCGTTTGGGATCGAAACTAGTCGGGTTTCCCGTCAAATATACGTCATGACCCGTTTAATATAATTAATTAATTTAAGCGTTTATTTCTTGATAATAAAGGAGATAATAAATGTTACTATATGTATTTCGCTCATCAAGCGGCAAGCCCTAATGCGGGATTTATAAATTGCCATTTTGTAGCGGCAATCATAATGGATTAAAGATGGCGGTTTTTAAATAATCAAGCATTGTCGCGAGAATCTAACGAGCATACCAAATTTTAGTTTAATCGGACAATGGTAAGTGGGCAAGTCTTAACTTGCACCACGTGTAGGTGAGGTTATCACTCAAGATGATGGTGAGCCACTTATACCCCTGTTATGAGAGATGTACACATAAACATATTGAACTAGATTATAAAATATGTTTTTCGTTACCTACCCGCTGTAAGGCCTCAGCCTTATTTTGGTGCAATATAGTATGCCAAGCAAATATGATCCGTAATTCGTGACCAGAAGGTCCACATGCATACTGCAGTGGAACGTGAGGATTTCTAGGTAAAGTAACCTAATTTGTGTCAGTGTTCTACATGTCGCGAGAGATGTGTCGATTGGAATATTCTTGAAATAAACTGGAAATGAAATATGACTGTCATATTTTGCGTAATAAACATCGTTATTTATTGTTTTTTTTTTTATTAATAAAAAGAGCAAAAATTTTAGTTAACGCTTTAAGGATAATCAAAGAAAACGCATCCACTTCTACAAAGTCTGTTGCACACTTCATGTTTCATATTACTTCACACTTCGCTGAACATTTTACAGACGACGGACACAATTTATCCCCCAATAATTCATACAAAATACTATACACGACAGATTAAGAACTAAAACTTAATATTAGTAAACTATTAGAAATAATAAAACACAAAAATTCCAAATTCCTTTAATTAATAAACAACTTGACTCCTTCTACTCTCTCCACTTCAAGCACTAGATATATAAAGGGCGGTAATTGTTATGTTGTTATGTTCCGTTTGCGCTTTTAAAAAGCCATCGTGGCTAAAAGTAGTTAGGCAGGCGGTTTTTAGTCAGTTAAAGCCTGATTCGCCCTTGAAATGTCAGTCTGGTAGCAACCAGGCTGAGGGGGTGTCGAAGAGAAATTTCCGCCTCCCTCCAGCACAGCTGGGGGGTGCCCCGTGCTCCTCGGGAGTCAAAAGATGGAAAAAGAAGGATTGTCATTTGTAGGTTGGTATTCTAACGATCAACATCTATAGATCGCTTGATGATGCCTCGCGTTTTGGTTTAGTGCGCGCAAATTTGGTTTAGTGCTCAATCGTCTAAATTCAAACATGTACCGTAACTAAGTGTATATCAGCGCTGAAGTTCTCACATCCAGGTGAACCTTAACAATGAATCCCAGCGGCGTTTCTGTGTCCAGATACTGTGGAAAGGCTAACTTAATTGTTGCAGGGAATTCTTAATACAATTAGTAAGCAAAGTCGGTTTTATCACGTATCAGGGTGGTTTACTATAATCTTTTTATTTAAAGCAAATTTCACACCCTGCCGACTACCAAACGAGGCTTTGGCGTGAAAAAGCATCTTGTAGGCCAGCATGACAGTGTCAACTGACAAGACATCAAGGTCTCTTGTCCGTTGCCGATGCGATAGGGGCTCCTGTTTTCGTTTACCATCAGGCGAGGCGGTGCACTCTGCTGACTGACAAACGAAGCTCTGGCGAAAAGAGAGGTAAGGAGCGTAATTCTAAGCTACCCGACTGGAGAATGTACCTCCACCTCACAGAATACCGCAGCCAAATAACAATTCCCTTGAGGGTTGCTGTGTTCCTGCGAGTGAGTGAGGTCACCAGAAAGGAGATGCTGGATGCTGTGTTGGCAGCGGGGGTGCCGGCGCGCGAGCGATATTTTATGTTGCGAGCGTTAATATGGCTACGTTACCGATACGGTGACATCAGGCGGGCCGTAAGATTGTTTGCCACCCGACGTAGTATAAAAAAAAATAATGTTAAAACAAAATATTTCTTCAATACATTTTCTGCCCCTGTCGTATTTTCATCAACTTCAAACGGTAATAGCCCTATGTCATCGTACTAGGGGTTTGTTTTGGGGTTATTAAGGAAATCATTCACTGCTTGTTTATTCAGTCGCGGACGTGCTATCGTCCTCCCCCAATTAACAAACTGTTTATTTCCCGACGTATAGACCAAGTAAATTTGTCCTTTGGTGTAGAAACAAGGGTCTAATAGAAACGAAAAGAGTTTAAATTAAACGTAGAAGCGACGTGATACGTGTTTTCTGCCTACTATCTCCTATCACTGATATATTGAATATTATCATCATCATGATATGTTGGATAGGTATTTTATACTTTTTAGCATACCTTTTAGCATATTGACGAACTCGGTGGTCGAATGGTTAGCAATGGCCACTTTGACTCCGAGGTCGCGGGTTCGGTTCCCGCACAAGACAAACATTTGTGTGCATGAACATGTCTGTTTGTCTTGGTCTGGGTATTTTCTATGTATTAGGTTGGGGAAAAAGTCTTTTCGTATTTTATATGAAAATTCAAAACATTTTTTAATAAAGTTTATTTACATTTAACTAAAGTATGTAGGTGCCATTATGTTCGATAACTTTTTGCCATCTTGTAGGTAGAGACATGATCCCATTACTATAGAAATTTTGGGACTTCTGTTCAAAAAACCGCGACAAGTGGTTTTGGCAGTCTTCTCGTGATGTTAACCTGACATTGCCTAAAGAATTCTTAAGAGACCGAAACAGGTGGAAATCAGAAGGTGCAAGGTCAGGACTATACGGCGGATGCATTAACACCTTCCAGTCAAACTCTCTTAATTTTTGCTGAGTGGCTAAAGATGTGTGAGGTCTAGCGTTATCATGATGAAAAATTACACCCCTTCTGTTAATTAATTCCGGCCGCTTTCTCTCAACTTTTTGCTTTAATCTCATCAGTTGTTCACAGTAGAGTTCAGAATCGATAGTCCTGCCTGGCGGTAACAGCTGATAATGAATATCTTCCCTTCCAATCCCACCATACACACAGCATCACCTTGTTGCGGGTTAACCCGGGTTTCGCCAGAGTCTGTGAAGCCTGGCCGGCCTTTGACCACGACCTTTTTATGCGCCAAAACTGTTTTGTGGTCAATTCCCAGTTCTTCAGCTACGTCGTAACTACTGAAATGCCGATCTTGCTCCACTTTTTCAGAAATGGCATCCATTTTATCCGTAACAGGGCGACCAGAGCGACGTGCATCTTTGACATCAAAATTTCCGGATTGAAAACGCTTAAACCAAATTTGTGCTACTCTCACAGACACTGCACTAGGTCCATAAACGTCACAAATTTTTTTCGCAGCTTGCGTTGAATTTTTACCTTTTTTGTAGTAAAATTTTAAAATGTATCGAATTTCTTCATTAGATTCACTCATCTTGACAGTAAAAAAAACAAATGAAAATCACACATTTACCTAATTTGAATTTGGAATTATCTTTTTTAAAATTTAAAGTTTTTAAAGATATCAAAACCTGCTACATACAAATGGTATAACCAAAGAGATTTTATTACAAGTTCATACATACTATAATGCGAAAAGACTTTTTCCCCTACCTATTATTATAAGTATGTATTTACAAAAAAAAAATGTATTTAAGTACATTTATCAGTTGTCTAGTACCCATAACACGCTTTGTGCTTAATTTGGGACTAGATGGCGCTGTGTAAATTGTTCAGAAATATTTATACGGCCCGCATTATGTGAAGCGTTTAGCCATATAAACGTTCGCAACATTGTAATATCGCTCACGTGCCGCCACCTCAGCAACTCCTTTCATTGAGGAGACCTCACACGCAGGAACAGAACAACCTTTAAGGGATTTTGGGGTGTAATTGGTTCATCAACATCTTTGAACCAAAGCCAACTTCACCTGTATGTGGTGCACCCTGCTGACTGACAAACGAAGCTCTGGCGTAAAGAGAGGTAGGGAGCGTAATTGTAAGCTACCCAACTGGGGAATGTACCTCCACCTCACAGAATACCGCAGCCAAATAACAATTCCCTTTAGGGTTGTTGTGTTCCTGCGAGTGAATGAGGTCACCAGAAAGGAAGGAGATGCTGGAGATGCAGCGGGGGTGGCGGCGCATGAGCGATAATTTATGTTGTGAACGTTAATATGGATACGGTAACCGTTTCACATCAGGTCGGATGTATATTTGTCTGCCACCCGACGTAAAATAAAAAAAATAGGAAAAAGATTTGTTATTTGGCTGCTGTAGGCTTCCCCAGACGTACAGCTTAAAATTATGCTGTGCCCTAAGAAGTAGAAAGCCATCATGATCATTATTATTCTTTGTTAACCCTGAAAATCATTTTACGGTAAAATGATTTTCAGGGTTAACAAAGAATTAAAAAAAAGGGTTAAAATTTTTTTTTCAAACAATTTCATGCTAAAGTACCTAAACGTTACGAATCAAAAGAATCATTACCGAAATTCTCCCACAATTACGAATCTTTAAAACTCCGATATCGTTATGAAAGTTTAACTGAAGTTGAAATAATTCCCTGAAACTCTTTAGAGCACGAATGGAAATAAAAAGTCTCAGGCTTGAAAGTCATTTCATACGAAATTTGTGTAAAAGTTAAAAAGTTCGAGCCATATTCAATGACAAAAATGTTATAAGAATTTTATATTGCATAAATATAAAGGTGTTTATAATATGAGAAATCGTAGATTTAATATAAAGAGTATTCGACTTCAGTGAAGCAAACAACGTTGTGAATACACGTCGACTTCATAGACGTAAAAGTTTAGATTTCAATTGTTAATTTGTGATCAAACAAATTACATGATCAGATCATTTAAATCAAATCAAATTATCCCGAGAGCACCCTCATTAAAATATAAAAATAATTTAGAAAATTGGTTTTTAAATGCATAATATTCAAAATAACACACAATAACAATTTCTAACGTATAGGTACGTAATTTTTAAGATTCATCATCAATATCATCAGGTCATTTTAGTCAACTACAGGAGCACGAGCCTCTCTCGTCCGTCCTAGACGGAAGGAGGATTTGGCCTACACTCCCCACGCTGGCCAAACGGGTTGGGGAGGCCTGATCGATATTTAATAATGTATTTCCCTTAGTCGCCTTGTACGACATCCACGGGATGAGACGGAGCGATTCTATTTTAGTCTGCCGGAAACCACACGGCCTTTTTAAGATTAGTAGTATGTTAAATAAATTAGTTCCTAAAAGTTGCCAAGAGATGGCGCTATCGCAAACATAGCTCACGATATGTTTATAGAATACAGCCTCATATCAATACCACTAATAGAGTCGTTTTATTTTGTAAACACCAGAGGGACTAACATGTCATAGTTAAGTATTGAGTAGTACACCTACTATGACCTACCACAATTATTTTAACCTTACATAAGAATTTCGTACTATGAAAGCTAACATTTGAAAGCAAGCAATATGCTAAAGAGCGTGACTTGGTCACAGAATAAGTAATAGTTCTACAGTATGGCCACTCCCTGCCGCTGTTACGCATCGACCTCACCTCCCTCCCTTCTGAGACGAATCTGGGACAGTTCATATGGCGCCGCAGGCGCACACGCTCATTCATGCTCTGCACTGATGTCATTGTTTATGTACTACTTAACGACGCGACATTTATATGGAGTAGCCGGGGTGTGACTTGATCTATAACACGAAAAAGGTCCTGCTTCGTACACGTAGTGTTATTTCTGTTTGACATGTAGCATAGGGAATAATAGGCAATTCATGCGTTTGTCATCTACGCACACTTATCCGAGCCGAACGAACCGAATTTTATAATTCTTTATATGCACATATTCGGCGCGAATTGACATCATATAGTCAGCAACACAAACTTTCCTGGTACCTCAGTTGGAAGAGCACTCGACCGGTCATCGAGAGGTCGTGGTTTCAAATCCCACTTATGGGGGCAGGTGAATTTTTCCATTTTTCAAAATATTTATAATAGCTGAAAGGAATTTCCTGTAACCACCTTTGAATATTCTTGTTGCCATCTACTTTGTTTTATGTGATCTGTTCAAACATTTATTTGGAAAAAAAATAGAAAAAAATACATTGCATCAAAAAACTCTTCCGCTTTGCCGTTAAAATGTAACGTGGCCAGCCCCCATAACATCATCTCTTATTGCGATTCAGTAATTCTGGACTATGAATCCAGCGACTCTATTCCATTTGAAATAGAGTCGCTTATTCATTGGTATGAATTAGCAATCTATTCAATTATTGAATCGCAATTAGAGATGGTGGTAAGGGGGCAGAAGGCTCATTTTTACGCTGGACGGCAATGCTTATTCGGCGAGAAAGAGGCTAGCCCTTGGTTACGAGAAGCGTCGACTAGACGCTTCTCTAAACAAGATGCGTGCGCTCAGACCCGGGACATTACCGCCAAAGCTGAAGCCGAAAACCGTCGATTTTTATAATGATAATATCGAACTTCAGCTTAAAATGATGGTAGTGTGTTTAGCTTAGTTGTTAGAAACCCTAGAGCTCTATCTACTCAGTTGAATATGTTTGTCGATAACTTTAAGCTAAGACCTATTTTTGGAATTAAAAAATACGGTGGTAATCGGCTTCAGCTTCGGCGGTAGTAGTATATCCTATATATCCCTATCGCGGAAGTTGAAGCAATTACGATCGAATATTTTGATTCCAAAAATAGATCTTAGGTTTTAAGTTAATGACAATCTTCTTCGGCTTAGTTGTTAGAGCTCTAGGGTCTTTCACAGCTAAGTTTAACACAACTACCACCAATCTAGGCTGAAAGTTTATCTTCGCAATCTAAAAATCCAATGGTAATCGGCTTCATCTTCAGCGGCAGGGCCCTGGATCGGACAAGATGGACCAAGCGTTTCAACCCCAAACGGCTGAAAACCATATCGACGCTACAAAGGTCGTAAAAGCCATTTGCCAAAAAGCCAAAATGGCTTTCACGACCTTTGAATCCGGAAGCGTTGATTATTATCTACCGATGAGGTTAAAATATTTCCGTCGTTACAGGGCCTCCCGTTATAGGTCTATAAAGAATTTATCTTCTATAAGTATATAATTCTACTGTACGTGTGTATGTCACTGAACTCCTCCTAAACGGCTGGACAAATTTAAATGAATTTTTTTGTATGCATTTGGGTGGCGCTCTGGATGGTTTAGATACACATATCAGCCCGGCAGATGGCGCTGCAGTAATGGGAACGGGAAGATTGAGCCACAGCAAAGCGTGGGCGGGCCGCTAGTAATAATAATAAGTTAGGTATGTTACTAAATGCTAGGTTTAAGTTAATAGGTTACAATTAAACTAACATTGACTTCAGCTATTGTTTTGACGCTTATAAATAGCTTTGAAGGCTTTGATTGACATCAGTGTAATATTATTCACACAGTGTAAACTTTCCTAATAAACAGATAGTTGATTGAGACGCGATGAACTGTTAACAGTTAGTAAAATCTTTAATAATATTGAAACTATAAATTAGTTTCTGAATTAAAGCTCCAGTAGTTTTGTAGTTATGGATTTTCAAATATCTCTTTCAAAATGATAGTTTTCGTTTAATAAACGTAAATACAGCAGAAATAAAACGTCGTAAAGTTTTGAAAAAACGAATAAGATAAAATAATGCTCATTTATAACATTTTTTAAATTGCTGTTACGCAATGGACTGATGTACAGGTATTCAAGCAACTTATTAAAACTATGAATCAGGTTCAGTAAACATAATATTTATTTCAATTCGCAGGAATCTCTCCCTCACTTCCAAAGGTCTGTATAATGTTAAAAAAACTATAGGTCAACGCAACATCATCATCATCAGGTCATTTTAGTCTCCACTACAGGAGCACGACCCTCTCTCGTCCGTCCCAGACCGTAGGAGGATTCGGCCTACACTCCCCACGCTGGCCAAACGGGTTGGAGAGGCCTGATCGATGTTTTATAATGTATTTCCCTTAGTCGCCTACTACGACATCCACGGGAAGAGACGGAGTGATTCTATTCTAGTCTGCCGGAAACCACACGGCCAACATATAACGCAACGCAACATACATATAACCTAAAAACTGTGCTGTAGATAATTTTATAAAGTACATTTTATCCTTTGACCGTTTTCTAGCTTTAGCATTTCTCAATAAAATTAAAAAAAACTGTGATTGGCGACAGAAAGGGGGATGGGGAGACAATAGCTTTTCAACGTGTTTCCACTTCAATACTGAAGCACATATATAGAAGCTACACGTCTGCCCAATTTCGTGCACTCTGCTGGAACGGACGAATACTCGTGCGTATATTTGTTGCTAATAAGCCTTACTATAAGCAATTTCTTCTCAAACCTGTAGGACCACTAAGGATGTTGTGTTCCTGCGAGTGAGTGAAGTGACCTGAAAGGAAAGAAGGAGTACAGGCTGACAAGGGATCGGCGACCCCTTCGTGTTGCTGATCTCCATGGGCGGTGGTGATTGCTTTCCATCAGGTGACCCACATGCTCGTTTGATCCCGTCTCGTAGAAAAAAAAGGTCCGTTCGCTACGATACATATAATAAAAAAAAAAACTTTTCTTTATAAAACCATTGAAAAAAATCAACAGGCACCATGCTAACTTCTCACATATCTGATATTTACTTAATCTATGCAATGATTTCAAGCAGAAAACAGATAAATAACTCCCGTAATGGGACACCAAATTGAGGCAGTGACAGTCTAATGCACGCCAAATGCAACTGGACTCTTATTCCTTAATGAAAGTTAGTCTAGTGAGGGTCATCTCACATTGGTCCATTTATACTTAAGATGTTTTTTTCGAGACAGTTGTTTCTGGGGAGTAGAATGGTTCATTGCGATGTATTTCTGTCATATAAAGCCAACGCTTTATTAAATCCAACGATTTAGTCTCTTTGTATGTTACATTATATATCTACTACTCAGAATGGAGAATGAAGAAGCAGCGTTTATGTGGATATAAATGACCTATATAAAGGCTAAGAAATAGCAAATAAAAAAACTTATAAACAAATAAATATTTCAGCACAAATGTTTGTCTTGTGGAGAAATCAAATCCCCAACCTCGGCAAAGTAGCCATTGCTATCTATTCGACCACTGGGTTCGTCAAATAAGATAGTGAAAGTGGGTCAAGTAAGGATTTTTTTTACATAGCCTCAACTTTTCGCCGGTATGTTGATGTAGGAGCTTAATACTTGCAATACGTAATACAACGTTCTTTCTGAATATAGAAAGAAATAATACATGTTTATTTTTTATACCACTAAAGTGGCAAACAAGACGGGCAGTACCGTCTGATGGAAAGCAGTTACCGTAACCTATGAACGTCTGTAACACCAGGGGTATCACACGCGCGTTGCCGGCACTGTAAAAATGTTTTGAAGAACCGCGTGCTGTAGTCGTCTGAGAAAACCTCGATTTGGGATGTATTTTGTATTGGGAATACTTTAGATATGCAATTCGTAATACAACGTTCCTTCTGAATATAGAAAGAAATAATAGAATATTTTAGATGGTTTAATAAAGTACTGATCATCATCTTTCTATGTCTATGTATCTGTATGTATGTTTATTATTTTGATATAATACAATATGTATGTTTATTTTATATGTAGGTATGTTTATTTTAATTAGAATAGAATAGAATATTCTTTAAGTTGAATATTTATTATCTCTATTTTTGAGATGTTGTTTTGTGTCATTTGCTTAGAACCGCATTCATGAATTTCTTTTTCCCGAAGGTTGACTGGTAGAGAATGCTTTTAGCGTTAAGTCCGCCTTTTGTACCCTTATGTAATTTTGTGGTCAATAAAGTTTTAAATAAATATTGGGCATAAGCCCAATATTTATTTAAAATAATAAACAATATCCCAATGGGTGACTGAAAAGAGAACTTTTCAAACAAGGTATTTTGTACGCAGTCTGCTTATTAATACGCTAAGCCGTCCTACCTATCTTTTGCCAGATCTTCGTTTGTCAGTTAGCAGGGTGCACTACGTGTAGGTCAGGTTAGCTTTGGCTCAAAGATTGGGGTGAGGCATTTACATCTTATCCATTTCCATGACTGCTTTGTGAGACTCATTTCACTATAGTTTTTGAGGTACGCACCGGGAAACGCATCGGGAAAGTGAAAATTAATAAAAAAAAGCCGGCCAAGTGCAAGTCGGACTCGGCACGACGGGTTCCGTTCCGTACCATTATCTATAAATACGGCAAAAAATCATGTTTGTCGTACGGGAGCCCCCTTATATATTTATTTTATTCTGTTTTTCAGTTATAGCTGCAACAGAAATACATCATTTGTGAAAATTTCAACTATCTAACTATTACGGTTCATGAGATACAGCCTAGTGACAGACGGACGGACGGAAGGACAGACGGATAGCGTCTCAGTAATAGGGCACCTTTTACCCTTTGTGTACGGAACCCTAAAAATCGCCCTTGGCATAAGATTATGAGTGACCGTGCTTCAAAGGGCACGCACTAAAATAAAGGAGAAAAATATTGTTTTTTATGTTTATTTATCTATACTATATGATATATATAAATAAATAAATATTCCTGGACAAATGACACACGTCCATCCAGTTCCAAACTAAGCAAAGCTTGTACTATGGGTACTAGATAACGGATATCGACGAGCTCGGTGGCGTAGCGGTCAATGACGCGGCTTCGACACCAACGCTCGTGGGTTCGATTCCCACATAAGACAAACATTTGTGTGCATGAACATGTCTGTTTGTCTTAGTCTGGGTGTTTTCTATGTATCATAAGTATGTATTTCAGAAAAAAAATGTATTTACGTATGTTTATCAGTTGTCTAGTACCCATAACACAAGCTTCGCTTACTTTGGGGCTAGATGGCGCTGTGTAATTTGTCTGACAATATTTATATTATTTATTACATTTAAATACATTTTTTTTTGTAAATACGTACATATAATAATATAGAAAACACCCAGATCAAGACAAAGGGACATGTTCATGCACACAAATATTTGTCTTGTGTAGGGATCGAACTAGCGTTCAATAAATATAGCGATCCAAAGTTCATGTCCGTTTATGCACATAAATATTTGCTTGTACATACTTGTACATATTGTACATACGGCTCTTACCGCGATTGATTTTTATATTTTCCCGATTGTGAGATTTAAAGTCACTACTCTATATAAACTAATTTAATTTTACGGCTTTACAATCTATAAAAATAAAAATGAACGACTCGAACAATCCTATATAATAGTATAAGTAAGTAAGTAAAATCCTGTATAAGAAAGGTTCTTATGGAAAGAAAAGATTTAAAAATTGAGATGAAAATAAAATACCACCTTCTCTTCATGCGAAGCGGGGGCGGGCAGTTATAATATTTATTAAATTATAATCCAAGATCCCTGAGCTGCCAGACGTCACTTATTTTCTGATGAACAAAATGGGCGTGATCGAGTAGTGTTAGGGTGTACGGCTGCACGGCTGATGTATCATAATACTACCTCCTACCTTGGCCAGACGGCCATTCTTCAGATATCATATCTCTCATCTAAATTCTGACAGCTGATTTTTACATATTATGTATTATATTATCGTTAAAAATCAGTAATCAATACTCCCATGTACTTCCGGTCAGCATTACCTTATTTATAGACGCTTTCCGTCTAGCTGTTTAGGCTGTAGAGCGTACCAAAGAAATATACATGCATATGTACATACACTCCATAAACATAACCCTCCCTTCCTAGTCAGTCGGGTAAAAATACAGATTAAATTATGGTATTTAGAACAAAGGAAGTACAGATAGACCCTAATAAAGCACAATCCATTCGCCTTGACATATACCATCATAAAAATATAAGCCAAATACTCGAATACATCAAACGATATTTTATTACTAAATATGCACTAAAACTATTCTGTGCGGGTGTCACCGTTCATATGTAGTAAAATTTACGATCCAGCGAGATACATGATTTCCCAAATAATCCCAGTTTTATGCCTTGTTGACTACGAATAAAAGGGTCCGCTTCCTCGCCGTTCATTATATGGGCTGTATTTTGTTATGTTTAGGGCTCCAACGCACTGAACGACCGCAACTGCGACTGCGACCAACCATTTACATTCAATATTACGAACTACACGACCGCGACCAGTAATTTTGGAGTGTAAGTGGTTCATCAACATCTTTGAACTAAAGCCAACTTCACCTGCACGTGGTGCACCCTGCTGACTGAAAAACGAAGCTCTGGCGAAAAGAGAGGTAGGGAGCGTAATTGTAAGCTACCCGACTGGGGAATGTACCTCCACCTCACAGAATACCGCAGCCAAATAACAATTCCCTTGAGGATTGTTGTGTTCCTGCGAGTGAGTGAGGTCACCAGAAAGGAAGGAGATGCTGCGTTGGCAGCGGGGGTGGCGGCGCGCGATCTATACTATATGTTGCGAGCGTTCATATGGCTACGGTAACCGCTTCACATCAGGCGGGCCGTATGCTTGTCTGCCACCCGACGTAGTATAAATAAAAAAAAGTATATATCATTATATTATATAATAACAACTTTTTTTACTGAGTGACCTCAGTTGTTCATAAAATATATAATATAAGCCTACTTTATATATAATTATACTGTTGAAGTCTATGTATGTAAAAACTGTAAAAAAAATCTGTTCAGTCAGACATGTGTCTTTAGACACAGACATTCAGACAGATATGCGAAAAAAATTAAATTTTGTTTTTTGTGTTCTGTTATTCTTTTCTTATCACTCACACATTTTTTTATACCACTAAAGTGGCAAACAAGCATACTGCCCGCCTTTCTCCCTGTAGTAGGAGGCCATTGGGCATCATGTCAACCAAGTCCTCTGAACACACCCATGAACACACCCAATTAGATTTCATCACACGCGGTTTTTGTTGCTTTCTTTATTACCTCTATACGTATGGGCACTGAGTGCACTTCGCGACCGGGACCGGTAAAATAAATGACCGGTCATTGCGACTATAGTCGCGGTCGAGATCGCTTAGTGCGTTTAAACTTTTGCCGAACGTTTGACGAGCTCGGTGGCGTAGCGGTCAATGACGCGGCTTCGACACCAACGCTCGTGGGTTCGATTCCCACATAGGACAAACATTTGTGTGCATGAACATGTCTGTTTGTCTTAGTCTGGGTGTTTTCTATGTATCATAAGTATGTATTTACAAAAGAAAAAATATTTACGTATGTTTATCAGTTGTCTAGTACCCATAACACAAGCTTCGCTTACTTTGGGGCTAGATGGCGCTGTGTAATTTGTCTGACAATATTAAAAACTTTTAGGCCTTCCGTTACGATAGGAGCCCCAAAACCGGAGCTATGTTAAACCCCGATTTTTCAAGTTTGATTCGCTACGATTACGCGGCTTACCATGTGTGGAAAGCCTTTCTAACATATGGGATATGCCGATGGACACGAGGGTCACAGAGTAAGTAGACGTCGCGGGATTTATTGATGTTTTTCTTAAAGCCTTAAAGATTTATTTTGACGATCTCAATAGTAAATCTGATCTGAATGGTAGTAATTTATTCGGCAAATCTAATTGTTTCTTCTTGTATTGTCGATGCTTTTGATTGTTGACACTTGGTGGTACATTATTAACATTTTATTATTCATAAAGCACTTATACTGTTCCACGTAATCAAATTTAAAAATAGAATATCAAAATTTTCTAAATTTTCCGTATATAAACACCATCTGTTTACCTTGAGTCTTAATGCCTTAAGCTGAAACCAGTTGATAAAAATAAATTTAATTACGTGGAACAGTACAAGTGCCTTATTAACAACAAAATGTTTCTTCTTGTTCATTATTCTGTTTATACGTTTAATATAAAATCGAGCTAGTTCACATGCTAAAAGTTGCAGAGCGAACTATGGACAGAGCCATACTCGGAATTTCGCTCAGGGATCAAACCGGAACAAGAAAATTGAAAGAAGAACCAAAGTTGTCGACATAGCTCTCAGAATCAGCAAGCTGAAGGGGCAGTGGGCTGGCCACATCTGTTGTGTCCATATCTGTCGTGAGAGTAGAGGCCGCGTGGGATAACGAACTTTGGACGGCCCCCACCCCCTATAGATGAACCGATGACTTCAACAAGTTAAGTTAATTAAAAAATCAAAAACCCGACTGCACCTACAACAGATTTATTAATCACGCGTAACAATAATATATTTCCATACAAGCAAAGCCGCAGGCAAAAACTAATATATAAAATATATTTTTGAAATCAGGTCATCGAGACATTTATTTTGATACCCATATCGATATATTTATAAGAAAAAAAAATACTGCAACGACATTTTTGCGGCTCACAGCCGCCATATTGATTGTTTTTATATTTGATGTAGCCTATGTCACTCTCACAGCAAATACGAATCTAACGACACCTCTCAAGCTAAAATCTATCCAGCCGTTCAGGCTGCAGAGCGTGCCAAACAATTATACATACATACATACATACTCTCGAAAAACATAATCCTCCTTCTGTCGCAGTCGGGTAATAAAAAAGCGGCTGGAAGTGTCTGACTGAGGAAAGCGGAGAATCGCATTTGGTGGAAAGCATTGGGGAAGGAGGGATATAGATCCAGCAGTGGGTAGATACAGGCTGACAAAGATGATGATGACCACATACAACTAACGAGGACTACTTCCTTGGTGCTCACCAATAACCCTCCACCAACAAACCTTTCACACTTTATTACACTATTAAAATTTATCCACGTCTCAAAAACTACGGATTACAACTTAACCCTAAAAAAGGCACTCAATCTCTACGGCACTGTAAATTCCGAACACACGTCCCAATCACATTACATCTCACCAGAACTCGACCGTAATCAAACCGAGAATTTGAAACCTCGTTCGGAATCAATCGCCATGGTTACGGGTTGAGTCGTACCGAACCGGATCGGTTAATAGCTAATTTTCGTTTCAATCTCACAGGAGCGTTTCGGCTACTGATTGAACTGAGTTATCAGATCACATGACAAATGTGTATATATAAATACGTGTTAGTCGACCATTTCGATAATACTTTCTGACGTGAAACGGCTCTAAAATCACTCCAATACATACGGGTACCAGGGGCCGCACCGCCTAAGCAGAAGTCGGTTACCATCGGATTTTTTGAATGCGAATAAGAAACTATTGCTTAGATTTATGGTACCTGTGTATAGCCCAGCTGGTAGAAACCTTGTATAAATCTTGTAGGCCAGCATGACAGCGTCAACTGACAAGACATCAAGGTCTCTTGTCCGTTGGCGATGCGATTGGGGCTCCTCTTTTCGCTTACCATCAGGCGAAGCGGAGCCAATATGCTGAGCTAATATAAAAAAAAAACCTAGAGCTCTACCGACTAAGCTGAAGATGTTTGTCCATAGGTCCCCGAGACGATCAAGTTTACTTGACAAGTCTACGTGATTGAAGCAAATATTGATCGTTTACTTCGTTGACTTGACAGTGATCTACGGCTTGATCACAATGAGAGAAATTTTGATTGACGGCACTTGATGCGCTAGCGCTTGACGCGACTTGACGGGATTTGACAAGTTTTTCTCATTTCCGATAGCAACGTCGAGGATGGCGGACGACGAACAGGACCTAGACGTGGCCTTGGCGAGAAACTCTGACATAATTACCAAGTGATTATGTCCTATTATTAATATCTCTCTACAGGGATTTTCCTGTACTATGGAAAGTCAAAAGTAAGGAGTATTCTGACAAAAATAGAATGCCATACCAGCATTCGAAATATTTTTTTTAATGCGACCAACGAATTGCGACGACTTCCTTAACCACAGATCGGAAGGGACTGTTGCTGACCGGACTTGACGGCACCTTTTGGGTGTCAAGTCTCCCAGCAAGTGAAACCGTCAATCACGTGAGACTTGTCAAGTAAACTTGATGGTCTCGGGGTCCCATATATATTTTTCGAATCAAAATATTCCATGGTAATCGGCTTCAGCTTCGGCGGTAGGGCTCCAGCCCCCTTTCCACCAACTCTTATTGCGATTCAATAACTGAATAGAATGCTTATTCATACCAATGAATAAGCGACTCTATTTAAGCGGAAATAGATTAGAATGGTATGAATAAGCATTCTATTCAGTTATTGAATCGCAATAAGAGTTGGTTGGCAGGTCAGTAAACTGGACTGTAACAAATTAGTCTATATCGTCTTACCCTAATAATTACAAAACTATACGTCAGAGAAACATGAATCGCCTGTCATTTAGCGTATAAAGTCAGCTCGCTGCTAAGACCTTAAGTTACTCGTAGCATCGGGGCCGGGCGGGCGGCGGCGGGGCAGAAATAAATGTTACAAATGTGACGATGTTCGCCGATAGCCCGTCTACATATAAAATGACAAGATTGCGAGCCTTTGAAAAAAACCAGAGGGGCAATTCTCGTAATTAAAATATAGTCAAAATTCAGTTTCGATCCAGTCTCGATCTCACAAATGTCACATTTGGTATTCTCGTAACACAATATGTAACTTCAAAATTAAATTTAAGCTTGATTATATCGAAATATGAGTAAAAATTAAACAAACTAAGAATGTAACTTTGCCAACAACAAGAATTGATTAATTGCCAACAACAAGAATTAATGAATGACATCACGTATATAATTTTAGTCAATTCACAATTCAATCTCGATTCGGTCAACTTTCAAAATGCGTTCGTTGAAAAATTACGAGAATTGGCCTTCTGTTGTATAGCAATGGTTATAATCAAAATAATGACTAGATTTTGATTACCACCTAAACTAGAGCTCTAGAAAAAGATATTCTTACAAATATCCAAGCAATATTCTTACAAAGTTCTACTAGGTAACTCAAGTAACAAAATCAAAATGCAACTTTCCACAAGTTACACTTGAGTTGAGTTAATAAGAGTCAAGTCTTCGGTTGAGTCGGGACGTGCGCCGACTGCGGGTAGTTAGAGATACGTTTTTAATTAACAGCCAAACTTGAATGCATGCCATGAATTTTAAATTCCCAAGTTTGTTGGCCTACATATTCGTTGGTCTAAGAAATCTGTACGTTTTGAATTCGGGCTTCAGCTGAGTTTCGTGATTAAAGAGGGTATATATACCAGTGGCGTCAGCCAGCCCTTGCATTCACGTGCCACGTACGTGCACGTACGTGACGTGTATGGTGGAGTGTAAATGGCATAGTACATAACTTGTGCACACCACAAATTAATGCATTTGTAACAAGTTTATTTATATATTTTAACTCTACAAACCATTCATAAAATTTCAAATGAAACTGAATAATGAACTGCGTCGAGAATAATGAATGATATAAATACAATTCAACTGAATGAGGTCATCAATATCGAATGAATTATGAAAAGGAGCGGACAAGAATGAATGTTCTCAAAATGAATGCTTGATAAAAGACGGTACAACCCCAAGTCGATTATTTTATTAAGCTTTTTAGCCGTGACGTCCGTTGCCGAAATTAATTTTAATTTTAATGCAGTAGTTATTTAAATTTTTATATTAAACCACAGTAACGATTGTCAATTTTAACCCTTAAAATTAACTATATTGATGATATCTTTAACTGAAATAAGCAAAATATGTTGTCAATCTTATTCATCCCACTACCGCGATATGGTTCTACCTTCAATCTCCACCACGCTGCTCTAATACGAAGAACAAACAATAAGATTTTAATAGTTAACAAAAAAAAAGTAGAATAAAATCTCTACTCTTTTTTTTTTTTTTTTTTTTATACTACGTCTGGTGGCAGACAAGCCGCTTGATGTGAAGCGACTACCGTAGCCATATTAACGCTCGCTACGTAAAATATCATACACCCCGCTGCCAACGTAGCATCTCCTTCCTTTCTGGTGACCTCACTCACTCGCAGGAACACAACAACCCTCTAGGGAGTTGTTATTTGGCTGCGGTATTCTGTGAGGTGGAGGTACATTCCTCAGTCGGGTAGCTTACAATTACGCTCCCTACCTCTCTTTTTGCCAGAGCTTCGTTTGTCAGTCAGCAGGGTGCACCGCGTGCAGGTGAAGTTGGCTTTGATTCAAAGATATTGATGAACCACTTACACCCCAAAACGTAACGTAACTCTACTACCGTGTTCTGCTCATCAAGCCCTTTAATTACCCATAGCATAGGAATTAATACATCACTATTTTGTGGTGGCCGCCATATTGAATTTAAACTAACGAAATTTAGCTAATCGCGCATTATTACGGGAATCAAATGAGTGTACCAAATGCCTTCGTACACTCGGAAGTCAAATTTAACTTACAAGATTTGATTACAGAGACCGCGGTGAGATTAAATAAAAGCTTGTAAAATATCATATAATTACAAAACAAATACCAATGGTCTACCTTTGGTATAAACCTTGTCCTGAAAATAAGGAACACAAAAAAGAAAAGAATCATCTAATTCGGTGCAGTGTTTCGGTGGTTATGCGCGTACTATACTATATTATATAAACTAAATTAACTAAAAATAAACTAATCTTAAAATACAAACTTAATTAACTAAAAATAAAGTAATCTTAAAATAAATATTATTATGTAAATAAAAAGAAAGAAAAAATAATAATTAATAACTAAACCGCGTCAAAAAAATCCTCCGCATCACTGTCAAAAGGCATCGTGCCCAGAACGTTGGCAGCATTGCCTTTGGTATTGCGTGTACTGACTTTATTTTTGATGGTAATTAGACCTACCTAATTACCATCAAAAATTAAGTTAGTACACACGCGCGCTTTTTAGAATATTTTATCGTGTTATAGAATTCTGTGATTTCATTTAATAATTATCTGTAGACTCAACGAATTTGTTTTTTATAATTCGTTAAAATTAATTATGATTCTTTTTGTAATTTACGCAGACTACGCCTCGCAATTTCTCTTACAAATTATTTTGGCTGCTGGTGTCGCTTTAAAAGGTAAAGTGGCACGAAATACACTGTTTCATTGAAATATTAATGCAGAGATATACGTGATAATATAATAATAACTGATAAGTAACGATAACATTACCAAATTACTAGTAATTATTATTTGACAAGAACTACGAAAGTTATTTGTTAGGTACTACAAGAGTTTTAATAAAAAAAATTATAAATAACATAACTAATTATGTTATTTATATTTTTTTTTATTAAAACTCTTTTTAAAAAGAGGAGCGATCTATAGCATTTAGGCTATAGATCGCTCCTCTTTTCAGGCCTCATCAGGCCGGCCGTATGGTTGTTTGATTCATAATTTGGTATAACTAACGCTACATGCGTCATGAGCATTCTGCCTAGGAGACCCAGTTTCTTAAAACAAATTTCTTTTTATTTTTTAAATATAAATGACATAACATGTTATTATGTTATTTATATTTTTTTTTATTAAAACTCTTGTAGTACCTAACAAATAACTTTCGTAGTTCTTGTCAAATAGATTACTTAGATTTAATTTCTAAAAATGAAATCTAAGTAATCTAAGAAGAGAAAAAAAAAACGAAATTTGTTCTAAGAAACTGGGTCTCATAAGCAGAATGCTCATGACGCATGTAACGTTAGTTATACCAAATTATGAATCAAACAACAATACGGCCGGCCTGATGAGGAGCGATCTATAGCCTAAACGCTTACTATTAGAATGATGGGCTGCGCCAGATGAAAACCTAGCCAAACCTAGTCAAACCAAAATTTTACAGGAGAGGGCCAAAACGTAAATCAAGCTAGCCGTTGAACAATTTTTACATAAACTATTTAAAAACGCTTTTATTATATAAAATAAATATAAACGATGATTATGTATTAAAAATTATTATAATATTTGTGTATTTGCATAATTTATACCCCTTACTAATAAACCTAGCAAGACGCATCGACCACTTAAAAACCTAGCAAGACGCATCGACCACTTAAAAACCTAGCAAGACGCATCGACCACATAAAAACCTAGCAAGTCTCAGAGACCTGCTAGGTTTGATAATGGTCAGTGCGACATACTCGGTTTGTAAATGGTTCTGGAATGATACACAGTGCACTTACTAGGTTATGAGTTTTCAAAACCCTGGTTATTTGTAAGATTTTTGCGCGGGTGTTTTTTTTAATTTGTAGGCACTTAAAAGTTTATAACGATTCTGCAATAAAAACATTTTTGTCAAAATTGTCCCTTGCTAGGTTTTCATCTGGCGCAGCCGTGATAATAATCACGGAAATTAACGCGACCATGCATGTATTTTTACATACTTTTATTATTGTTTGACGTTTCGACAAGTTGCACGGGCATCGTGTATAAAGATTTTTTTCTGGACTGAATTTCTGATAAAGATTGTAGAATAAGATGGAATGTGTAGACGTCAAGTTTGTAGTTGGCGCGAAAGTTTGCGTAGAATATATCTATTATTTGGCGAAAGTTTATACATATTTGTGACTGCAAAATTGACGTCTATACGTTCCGTTTTGCACATAGAGAGAGTAAAGGCAGAGGACCTTTACCTCGCCTTTACCTTGCCTGGTTACTGTGCGAGACACTCGCGTTTCTATATGACCGTTAGGTCCTGTGCACCGAGCTTGGGACACATTGGAGCGCATTAGCTGTAGGTATAGATTTTTTGTTTAGTTTATACAAAATCATCATCATCAGCCTGTATCTACCCACTGCTGGATATAGGCCTTTCCCAATGCTTTCCACCTTAAGCGATCCTCCGCTTTTCGCATCCAACGGCTACCGGTCACTTTTTTGAGGTCGTCGGTCCATATATAGAGGGGGCGTCCTACGCTTCGTCGCCCCATACGTGGCCTCCACTCTAGGACTTTCCTCCCCCATCTGCCATCGCTGACTCGGCAGATGTGGCCAGCCCACCGCCATGCCACTTCAACTCGCTGACTCGGAGAGCTATGTCGACCACTTTGGTTCTCCGTCGAATTTCTTCGTTCCGGATTTATATATTTATATAAAATAATATACACTTATTGGGCTATGTTGTGAAATTTTTAGGATAAATCCTGTAGTCATCACCGAATACTCCTCAAACCAAAGCACGGAGAGTAAACTGTTTAAGTAAATCACATTGTCTAACGCCGGCCCCCTAACTAAGTCCAAGTGGCTATGCAAAGGTCTGTTAATGAGTTGTGTCGACCCGAGCTTAGGGTTGTCACCTCCCAAATCAGGAAGCAGTTTGTTAAATAAGTAATAATAAATAATTATCTGTAGTATCAAGTGGGTTATTACTTAATTGTTATTTTTAGACAACAATACGTTTACTCAAGAAATAATTTCATTTGCAAAAATGTTTGTTTAATGAATGATCCTTCCTAACATAATGTATAAGCAAGCTACTAGAATCCATATTAAATAATTTATTTCCTGTAAAATACTATAAGAACTTTAAGGAAATTTCGTGAAGAATCTTGATTAATAGAATAATCTTAACGAGGGTGGGAGATTTTTATTTTGTAGTTCCCATTTTGTGAGAATCTCGGAGAAAGAGGTGGTAACCCTACCCGAACAGCGTGCATAATTTCATGTTAAATGTTGAACGAATGTTTTTGTTTATTATTTTGATGTCTTCTTACATCGTTATGTTTTAGTCGAATTTTGTTATTAAATACGGATTATCTTTGGTTTAAATCAGGCCTCCAACTTACTCTATAACACTAAAAGGACGTGAACAGTCATTTGAGTGCATATTGAATTTAAAAGTTTCATTATTCCAGATTGATTTTAATTAAACTTGCTAGTAATTTATGACCTTTATAAAGAATGGAACCTTACCGAAACATAACCAAATCTGACTTCAATTACAAGGAAGGATCCATCTTTGGCGCCAGGGGGAGGTCACATAGTTGTTGTCAAGTCACACTCAAGTTATAATTAAATTTTGATAATAATAGATACAGGTAAAAAGTAGATATTTTATTAACGTATGTGAGTACTGTACTTAATCTATATTGTGACAAACATATACGTATTATAAAAACGTTAAGTTTAACAATTTTAATTAGTGATCCATCTAGGTCCTGAACCCAGCCCTGGGGGTGGTCATGACCCCCATGACCCTCCCCCTAGATCCGCCCTTGTTCAATTATTTATTGTATATATTTATTGCTGATATACCGACAAAGACGGCGGCAGTCATTTGACCGCTGTGATCTGAATAATGTTTATGATATGAGGGTACTTTCATGAGGTATTTGCTTCATATTTACTATTCGCTACACTGCTTTGCTACGTTTTACCCTTACATATTATTTAGTGAAAAGACTAAGACTAAGGCTTCAAAATTAAGAAATACTTTATTTACTTCTAAACTGACACGAACATCAATCGGAATGTGAATTCGAAAGTGCAGAACTTGAATACTTTCAAGTGGTGGTAGGGGTCCAGTAAGCGCTTACTTACCACTGCAAACGAGCATGATCATGTGAATGGTTCATTTGACTGGCTGTCGTTTTTGTCGGTAGGTATATTTTGCCGTATTTCTAGTGGTAAACTTTCGATAAAGTAAGGATAACAATTTCATTTCACTGCTGGGTTATTGATTACACTAGGCGTACAGAATGCGTCGGGAAGTAAGCGAGCGACCTTCTTCAGGGCAGGTAGTATTCTTGCAGGCGAAAGGGGATTAAGACCTTCTACCAATATGCTTGATTGCCTGGTTGGCTTACTGGGCGCAATAGCGGGGCGGGTAAAGGTCCTCTTGCCTGCCCCCATAGCCAAGTGTAATCCATAGCGTAACGAACGTTAGATAGATCACGTGACATTTGTCAAAATCGAACATTTTAGATGAGAATTGACAAATGTCACGCGATCTATCTAACGTTCGTTACGCTATGAATTACACTTGGCTAGGGGGGCTGCGGCTGGTTGGATACTGAGCGAGAGGTTCGCGATTATGTGATATAATCGTAAGGTTGGTGCACAGGGGAGCATTAGTTGTAGGCATAGTTAATGTTGTTGCTGGATTATTGGTATTCTTCCAATGTTAGACATGGCGACTAGTTTTGGGGTACAAGTGAATCACTAGGGGCGTAGTAGTCATATCAATGATAAGGGGGCCCCGGCTAAAAAGACCCCGTCGTGTTGAATTCGACTAGATAGAAGACCGCCCAGGCCCTGGCATAATTGAAGGGCCCCAAAGTAATTTTGATACAGGGCCCGTTTAGCGTGAGCTACGCCACTGTAACTCCAGAAAGAAAGGAGTTGCTGCGTTAGCAGCGGGGGATGGCAGCATGCGAGCGATATTGCACGTTGCGAACGTTTATATGGCTACGGTAACCGCTTCAGATCAAGCGGGCTGTATGCTCGTTAGCCACTCGACATAGCATCAATAAATATTTTCTTTAACAAACATTAGACTATGATATTATATAACGTATGAAACTTTTCAGGACATCATATAAAACTTACACGAAGCTTCGTATGGAAAGAAAACATTGTGTGTTTGCGTATTGTAACCGAATTTCAGCGGATAGGTTTGGGGGTTTAGTGAAAATATTTTCATAGTCCGTTGTAATTCTAACGCAAACTATGCGGTTTATTTTTTTGACCTGTGGACAAGTTCGGTTAGTTAAAGCATAGTGTAAGTAATAGTGTTCAAGTTTATACAGATTGACAACTTATACATATAGATTATGACAAGATATTTGAGTAATATTGAGATTATAGTGGTGCACCCTGCTGACTGACAAACGAAGTACTGGCGAAAAGAGAGGTAGGGAGCATTTTTGTAAGCTACCCGACTGGGGAATGTACCTCCACCTCACAGAATACCGCAGTCAAATAACAATTCTTTTGAGGGTTGTTGTGTTTCTGCGAGTGAGTGAGGTCACCAGAAAGGAAGAAGAAGCTGCGTTGGCAGCGAGGGTGGTGGCGCGCGAGCGATATTTTATGTTGCGAGCGTTAATATGGCTACGGTAACCGCTTCACATCAGGCCATATGCTTGTCTGCCACCCGACGTATTATAAAAAAAAGATGCTCAATGGCGTCGTGCCCGCAAGTTAAGCACGTCAACTGTCAATGGATGTATGGCAAGTTAAGCCGTCGGTCCCGACTGTTGTTGTCAGATTTTAGTTGTTAAGCCAAGAGCCTTTGGGTGGCTAAAAAACACTGGCTTTCGCCAAACCGCAGTTGGATTATGTACGCTCTAAACCCCCGTTGGATTGAAAGAGGAGAGAGAGAAAGATTGGAGGCCCATATCCCAGCAGAGCGATGAAAACGGGTTGATGCAGTGCAGTTCTTCGAAACGGCGCGAAGTGATATCGCCCATAGGCTGCGGTAACTGCTTTCTATGAGGCCGACCGCAAACCCGTATACGGGTCGTCCCTCAATCGAGGGGATTTAAACTAATTCTGTCAACACATTTCCCAACAGCAGCATGCTGTGTGTATACATAATTATTACAGGTATCGACAAAAATAAATAAATAAAAAGGTATCGCCAGTATGTCCGTATGTCGGTCTGTCTGTCTGTCCATTATTTAGCTCAGAGATCCTTAGTACTACTAAGCCTTAAATTAGACAATCGGTGTGTAGATACCATTTTTGGATCCGAAGATTCGTTTGCTTAACATAAATTCTTATCTAATTTTTTTTTCTTTACTACTGAACACTAATGCCCAGTTTGAAAGATTATTAATACAATATTTTTTGTTAGAGTCAAATATTGTGTGGATGAGGTAGAGTATGTTAGGCCCTTCTGGGAAAGTCTGGGAATTTACAGTAAGTTCAAATTGACAACTCCACCTTTGAAACATTCTTTTGCCGTTACGTAAGAAGAGTTACAATCGTAGTGTGATAATCAACCATAACTTACTCGTCAGCTGTACCTATAACTCACAGAAGACTGCAGCTAATAATACCCTTGAGGTTTATTCATTTATTTATTTGTTTAAAATTTTATTGACCACAAAATTACATAAGCGAACAAAAGGCGGACTTAACGCTAAAAGCATTCTCTACCAGTCAACCTTCGAGGTTCGTTGTGTTACTGCGAGTATATGAGGTCACTAGAAATGATAGCATGTTCAGTCAGCAGCGGAGGTGTTTGGGCCCTGGTCAAAGTTATCATGTAGAGCCACAGTATCAAGGACTTACCAAATCAGTTTTTCCCACCTGTAGGTAAATTTAAGTACGGATAAAAGTATCCATGGATCATTAAGGGATTCAATAGGGATCATTAATTGATTCAGGTGTCATTTTGCGGAAGTTAAACTTTAAAATGTTGTTCTAACGATCAACATGTACAGATCACCTGATGATGCCTCGCGTAGAGGCGAAAGACGTGTCGCAGAGACGACCACGGTAGTCGGGTTTCAGATGTTGGAGATTCGCCGAGACGACCGCAGCAGCTGGAGCATAGATGGCCAAAGCAGCCACGGCAGTCGCATGCAACTAATAACGACAGTGGGTGAGTATGGGCCGGCAGTAGATTTCATGAACTAATTGGTGGTGGAAACACGCAAAGTAGTGTAAATCAAATTGTCTGTGAATTTAACGTCCGCAAAATAACACCTGAATCAATTACTACATGTTACATTTATTTCAAACTAGCTGTCCCGGCGAACTTCGTACCGCCTAACAGTCAATGAATGTCGTGATGTACATATATATATGAACAAAATTTATGATTTCTTGAAATTAATACAATGAATAAGAGAAGCACGATGGCGTGAGGCACGTGTCAGTCTAATTGTACACGCAAGTTAAGCAACGTCAACCGTAGCCTGTTCATGGATGAGTTTATGTTATCTCGAGCTCGTCCGTGCTTCGGAAGGCACGTTAAGCCGTCGGTACTGGTGTTTATCATTAGATGGCAGTCCTTAAGCCAAGTTAGTGGCCCAACCCGTAGTTGAGCAGCGTGTTGGAGTATGCTCTAAACATCTTCGGTTGAGGGAAGACCCGTATCCCAGCAGTTCAGTACTTTACAAAGTCACAAAAAAAGTACCAATTGACAACAATAAATATTTCAATCCACAAAACAAATCACAGACAACATTCGCGACGTAAAAGTGAGACCAATCGATTTGACATTTACATAACAAATATTCCAATCAATAAATATTCCAATCCTTTTTAACTGGCACTATTTGTATGGGAAAACGTTTTTTCTTTTATTTAATTCTTTCGTCAATTTTTCAATGTTTTTAATACTTTCCCGACCAAGACACGACATTATTTTATATATTATATAGATTTATGGAGCTTGATTTAAATTTCTGAACGCACGCATAAATATTTTAGAACCAATAAATCAGCCTGGCGCAACTCAAAGTAAAAAAACGACTCTATGAATCGGAAGCGAATTTGGTACAAATTCTGATTGTTTTCGCTTCCATTTCATACATATTAGAATTACGCTATTTGTATGGCACATCCGTCTCTTAATACGTAGTGGTTACATTCTCTTTGCAATAAATATTTAAATCCACAAAACTGTTTTCAAAACAAATCACAGCCAACTTTCAAGACGTAAAAATGAGACCAATAGAGTTAACATTTGTTTTTAATCTATGACATTTGTTCTATAATGAGCTTAATATACATTTCTGAACGCACGCATACATTTGGCGTACGCACGTACGACAACGTCACATTTGACAGCTACGACAACCACGAACATTTTGTATGGGAAAATATTTTTTCTTTTATTTTATTTTTTCGAGAATTTTCCAATGTTTTTAAGAGTTATTCTGCTATTCGGGACGGAAACAAATCCAACAAATCAAAAACCATGGCAATCGGTCCAGCCGTTCTCGAGTTATAAGTGTTGTAACAAACACGACTTTCTTTTATATATATAGAAGAAGAAGATGTCGGAGAGACGGCCGCAGCTGCTGAAGCAGAGATGACCAAAGCAGCCTTAGCCGGCAGTGGTTTTCAGCAACTAACTGGTGGCGGAAGCACGTAACGTAGTGTAGATCAAATTGCATGTCAAGAATCCCTCTTGACATACAATTTGATCTACACTACATGAGGATCGAGACTGTGGTGTGTGTGAGATCTTAGTGCACGTAGAGAAAAGTAAACATAGTTAAAAATAATCTAAAGCTTTTAAATGAAAGACACATATACTAATGTGAATCCTAAATGAGATGAAATATTTTCATTACGTGTATACAAAGTATCGCCTAAGGAGAGCTTTCGTAAAGCTGTATTTGGAAAGGGGATGCATATGTATAATAATTTATCAACACACGTACAAAAGCTTTTTTTTTACTAGGGGAAACAGATATGAAATTAAAATTCATAATTTTGCCAGTGAACTATAATGTAATCTAGACTAATATTATAAATGCTAAAGTGTGTTTGCTACTATTTCACGATAGAACGGCTGAACCGGTTGGAAAAAAATTTTGGCACGGGCATACATTATATCCCGAAGAAGGACATAGGCTATCTTTTGGCGTAATACACCGACATTTATACAAAGCCGTGGGTGGAAGCTAGTCTATAAATTATTCGCTGAATGTGTTGCTGTTGCTAAGCGCAATTCTCGAGAACTAATTCTTCCCTAATTCTTTTTTAATTAAAATTAAAAAAACTGCCTGAAAAAGTACAAAAACAACACTTTTCTATACTTCCATACAAATGATTCGTAATTATTATTTAAAAGTCAATTTGAACTTTAATACCATACCATAAAGTTCAAGACGAGCCCGGTGGTCGAATGGTTAGCAATGGCCACTTTGGCTCCGAGGTCGCAGGTTCGATCCCCGCACAAGACAAATATTTATGTGTATGAACATGTCTGTATGTCTTGGTCTGGGTGTTTTCTATGTATTATATGTATGTATTTACAACAAAAAAAAAATGTATTTAAGTATTATATCAGTTATCCATGTTTGACGAGCTCGGTGGCGTAGCGGTCAAAGCGGTCAATTTTATTTATTTAATACTGTTAGGCGGTACGAAGTTCGCCGGGTCAGCTAGTTATATTATTTTATTTTATATCATTATTTCTTTTATTTATCAATGATAGGTACCTATCTGATATTTTAACTATATGTCAATAATTAGACGAGATGCCAATATTGAGAATTTCTATGCCAATAATACGTTTTTCTGTAGTCTTTTGGAATTAAATAAAAAATGTTTATTTATTATCATTAAATCACATAAAAACGGTTACAGAATCAAAGATTAAAGTATTTCCTTCGATACTGTCACATGTTTCGTCTACAAGTTCTTGAAAATTAGATTTTATGGTAATTTAATTTCAGACAGACACGAAGCTCACCCTTAAAGTGCCAACAATTGGGTAGTTTATGTTCTGCTTAGCTATATGTTCTGTACCATCGCGATGGAACTTCAACTATTCGTACTCTGTTATCTTTCCCTTTGTCCTTCTGCCAGCTATCTATCGCAGTCCTTGATCTTGCTGATATAAGGCCTGCCTTATGTTGAAATAGCTTAGCTGTTGATTTTTTGTATTAAACCATAATAAAAATTAAAAATTCCTGGACAAATTACACACGGCCATACAGCCCCAAACTAAGCAAAGCTTGTACTATGGATACTAGATAACTGATATAATACTAAAATACATTTTTTTTTGTAAATACATACATATAATACATAGAAAATACCCAGACCAAGACAAACAGACATGTTCATGCACACAAATATTTGTCTTGTGCGGGGATCGAACCCGCAACCTCGGAGTCAAAGTGGCCATTGCTAACCACTCGACCACCGCGCTCGTCAATAAAACAGATATTTTTTTAAAGTAATAAGTAAAAACTGAGTTTTGATTTAGATATGACTTCGTCAAGAATCTTAGGTTGGGATGGAAATCATTTTTTACTGCGATTACATTTATACATTTTCGCCGGTAGAATGAGAGGGGGATATTACTTCCTCTCCTACGCCGCGCCGGCGGTCTACTCTCCCTCCGTCTTACGAATTTTTGATCAGGTCACATGTCCTGACGCGAGTTAAACATTTTTTACCCATCCCAAAAAGTGCACATCGCCGCTTAAGAAGTTTTCACTTCAAAAACGTCTTAGGTAATGAAGGACTTTCTTTGTAATATCCCCTCTTGCACGTAAAGTCAATCTAAACATAATAAACAATACTTTGGAACAAAGCTCGTACAAAATCGAACATGGGTTTAATGAAATTTTTGGAAAACCGCACACTCGCACAGACCCTTTGCCAATTTGCTCGGCGGAACTTGCTAAATAAAATTACTGATCCCGCTCGGAGTTTAATGAACGAGACGACTTCGCGATTACATTACGCGTGGGAGGCCTCTACCTATGTATAAGAGTGGTTTTATTTCGTTACCGAGTTCAAATGGTTTTACGGGACGGGGACCCACCACACATTCCCACCACTGTGTCTCCTGTGTAGCCAGGATTAACAGCGGCGACCGCCAAAAAAGGCAATGAACAGTGAAGTCCATTGCAGGGTACAGCTTAGGGGTGTAAGATTCATCAACATCTTTGAACCAAAGCCAACTTTACCTGCACGCGGTGCGCCCTGTTGAAAATCGCCCTGGCGAAAAGAGAGGTAAGGATCGTAATTATAAGCTACCCGACTGGGGATGTACTTCCACCTCACAATTCTGTGAGGGAATTGTTATTTCACCGCAGCCAAATAACAATTCCCTTGAGGGTTGTTGTTTTCCTGCGAGTGAGTGAGGTTACCAAAAAGGAAGGAGATGCTGCGTTGGCAGCAGTGGTGGCGGCGCGCAATCGATATTTTATGTTGCGAGCGTTAATATGGCTACGGTAACCGCTTCACATCAGGCGGGCTGTATGTTTGTCTGCCACTCCGACGTAGTATAAAAAAAAGTAGTCAGTCTAAGTATGTGATTGCTTAGTAGAAGACTTTGGGTGACACAGAGGCCTAACTGATCTATCATCGCACAGTTATAACCATTTGACGGATGTTCTCCATAGATAGTGGAATGATGACATCACAACCCTGCGCCCGTGGCCCTGTGACGTAAGGGAGAAGACGGGACAAAAGAAAACAGTTTTTCAGAGCTTCAGTCTAAGTATATGACTTAATGGTATTGACATAGGGCGAGGCAGATGTCTAACTGATCTATCATCGCACAGTTCTAACCATTTGATGGATATTCTCAATCAACATAACATCGCAACCCAGCGCCCGTGGCCCTGTGACGTAAGGGAGAAGATGGGCAAAGAAAACAGTTCTTCAGAGCTGCTCAATCTAAGTGTGACTTAATGGTGTTAACATTGGGCGTGGCAGATGCCTAACTGAACTGTCATCGCACAGTTCTAACCATTTGATGGATATCCTCAACATAACATTGCAACCCAGCGCCTTTGGCCCTGTGACATAAGGGAGAAGATGGGACAAAGAAAACAGTTCTTCAGAGCTGTTCAATCTAAGTGTGACTTAATGGTGTTAACATTGGGCGAGGCAGATGCCTAACTGATCTATCATCGCACAGTTCTAACCATTTGATGGATCTTCTCAACATAACATCGCAACCCAGCGCCCGTGGCCCTGTGACGTAAGGGAGAAGATGGGACAAAGAAAACAGTTCTTCAGAGCTGTTAAATCTAATGTGACTTAATGGTGTTAACATTGGGCGAGGCAGAAGCCTAACTGATCTATCATCGCACAGTTCTAACCATTTGATGGATATTCTCAACATAACATCGCAACCCAGCGCCCGTGCCCTGTGACATAAGGGCGAAGATGGGACAAAAGAAAACAGTTTTTCAGAGCTGTTCAGTCTAAGTGTGTGACTTAATGGTGTTGATATAGGGCGAGGCAAATGCCCAATCTATCATCGCACAGCTCTGACTATTTGACGGATCGGACTAAAGTTTGTCGTAAAGGTCCTTTACGACAAACCTTATTCCGATTAAAACTTTAGTCCGATCATCCGCTACGAAAGGATTTTAAAAAATTCACCTGGAGTATAAGTTGCTAATCACGAACAAAGCACTTGCCGTTTGATTAAAGTATGAGAATGGTATTCAAGGAGTAGGAAGCTTTAGTGGTGGGTAGTATTTTCAAATTTAGACAAAAGCCGCTGACCGCAGAACAACTTACATGTAACAGATTACTGTTAGATGTATTAACAACGGATTACTTAATAGTTAATTATCATTTAAATCAGTGGTTCTTAACCTTTTGTTGATGGCGGACCATGTAACCAAATTTTTATAACATCACGGACCACAAAAAACTTGAGGGGTAATGAGCGGATTGAGGGAAGAGAACACGGAAACTGTTGTATCAGTTGTAATCTTTAGTCATGAACATGTACCCTGATGAAGTTAGGTGCTCATGGACCATTTGAGGTGCCCTCAGGGACCACTAATGGTCCGCGGACCATAGGTTAAGAACCACTGATTTAAATAGTTAATTTCGACCAACTTACCAACTGCAACTTCACAGCAGTAAATATAAAATGCACTATCGCCTCCATCACAATTCGCCACCATCACAAACCTTCCTGGTAGCTCAGTTGGAAAAAGCACTCGACCGGTTACCAAGAGATTATCCCCCGGATCAGAAGTACTACTGAGAAGTACTACTTGTAGAACAAATTAATGGGCTCGAATCCCACCTAGGCGGGGAGGCCATTTTTTCAATTTCATTAAAAGATTTAAAATACTTTTAGTTATTTTTTTTTTATTAACAAGTAATTGTGTTTTAATCACTGTACTTTTATAAAGATATTTAAATCTAATCATAATTACGAAATTTAACCTAAAACTAATCTAAAAACCTATCTAATTAATCTGAAAACAAAAGAAAAACTTATGGGATAAAAAAATAAATAAATATAAATTTACTTAGAAAATAAAAAACATACTGCCGAAAGACAACGATCTTGGGGATACCAGATCGTTGTCTTTCGGCAGTGTCCCCAGAACACTGGCAGCATTACCACGCTGGATAGCTAAAGTAAGTTACTTCGTAAGGATCCGAAACCATCGTCTAACAAGAAGATACCCTCATAAATATAAATAGCTATTATATTCCAAGCTTTTATCTTAACAGTTTTCTCAAATCGGAAAAACATTTTAACTTTCAAAAAGAAAAATACTTTTATTATTCCAATTCACTCAAAAATCATTCCTATTTCAAACTATTACAGTTTAATATAACTTGCAGAATACAGCGTATACATATACATCCGGCTACTCCAGAGTATATCCATGATGCATTAAAATAGAAAGCTTCTAAACAAAGCTAAAGCTTTTACAGAATTTAGTGGGAATGATACCTCTGGGACAGCGGCCAGTTTCTCTGAAGCCAAATGTTCCATATTTTTCAAAGTTTATTTAATTTGCAGAGGTGTACAGTACGTGTTGGAACTTTAAACGTGTCACCTTTTTAAACTTGCTTACTTTGGTGTTGGACTTTGTTTAATGTAACTAGTCTGAAACCCCAACTATGGAGGACAAATTAGGTACCCCTTTTTTGGAATCTGGAATTTTTTGGAATTTGGAAAAAAAAATATAAAATATATATTTTTAACCGATTCCAAAAAAGGGGGAAACTCAATTCGTAAACACTAACTAACATTAAAAAAAATATATTTTTTTAATGTTCGTTACTTCATTACTCCATCATTTATAAATTGATTATAAAAAAATAGCTTTTTTTAATTGAAAGAGTATACTTCCAGATTGGTCCCATTTTTTTTCATATAAAAAAAAACTGTTCTGATAGAGTTTTTAACTTTCTAGTGGTGCTTACGTTTGTAGAGTAAGTTTTGAAGTTGGTTTCTTTTTGTTAAAATTATTTTGTAATAACTTTTCATACTTATGAAAAGTCTTGCCACTTGGAAAGGACCGGAAAGTCTATTCAAAGGGATGTCGGTTTTATGAGACAACTATATTTTTTTTTATTAGAAATATATTGCTAAAAGCAGTGTAAATAAAGTACCAGAAAAACTATATAAATAAAAAAATACATGATTGAAATGTGTTTTTATTACCATTTTATTTTGAAAATGTTGTTTTTTTTATTATTAACACCGAGGATTAGGTCGATATCACAATGGCTCGATGCGGTGTTTGGCTCATCTCTATCTTTAGATAGTACTACCAAATCTAACCAATCTGCAAGCAATATTTCTTGTATTGCAAGAAATGTCTCGCACGTGTCAAGTGAAAACTGTTCAAAACCTTACGATGTTGCATTAAGGTTTATATTACTACTGATAACTTACAATTGTGTAATGTTATTTTTATTGATTTAATGTATTTTTATGCATAATAAAAAAAAATTAGCATTTTGCACTCGTTCTCTATATAAACTATAAGTGTACTAAATTTCATACTCCTCGTAAAATACCCATATTTTCGTAAAAATGGGTACAAAGTTATTTCTTCACGTATTAACATAATGAGGACATTCGATTAGTCTCAGCTGTGAGAGTGACATAGGGTTATTACTTCAATATGGCATCCATGACAAAAAAAAATAGAGGATGAAAAAAATTGTTAAGATTTTTGCATTCGGGTTACTTTCGATTAAATAACCTTTCTTTTTTATTGAAGCTTTCTGAATACTTTAGCACGTATTCAATATTTGCATTAAGATAAATATACAGATAAGTCATTCCATACAATCTGAAGACATTTCAGCTACATATTACACGAAGTCGAGATCATATCGCACCTTACTGTCAAGACGGGCGTAGAATACTAATTTTTGAAGTACCTGCTTGGAAATGCGGGGAGTACGACGGGAGATGTAATCTTCACAAAATTGTCCACCGCTGTGCTGTAAGACGTATTCAAGACTTTCGACTGGAAGACACGGGACATCAATGTCCACGGAGAATATATCTCCTCGATTTGCCGATGACGTGGTCATAATGGCGAAATCGCTGGAGGATCTCAGTCGTATGCTAAATGATCTCAATGCCACTTCTCAAGCCGTATATCTGGGGATGAATGTGGATAAGACTAAAGTCATATTTATGTACTACCGACTGTACAACGGGTTGTGTTCAGTGGAGTTGTTTGATATGATGACCTCGGCCTCTTTCTATAGTCGTACCGCTCGCCATAGGCGGGGAATTCATCCTTACGCATTGGAACCAGGGGCCCAGGGGCGTTTTCTGATTCCAAAAATTGGTCTCTGGTTAAAGTTCTTGTTAAACATCTTAAGCTTAGTCGGTAGAGCTTTAGGGTTTCTACCACCTGACCTAAACATAATTACCAACAATGTAAGCATTTGTTTCATTTTCACATTCAAAAAATCCGGCGGTAATCGGCTTCAGCTTCGGCGATAGGGCCCCTGATTAGGCGCGTAGGTACTATACGGTTCTAGAGGAGATTTCTACCTCGAACTCTCAAGTTTTTACAGGATCGGCACGCGTGAGTGATGCCTCTGGTATTGCAAGCGGCAATAGGCTGCGTTGACTGCTTATCATGAGACAGGTCGTACGTTTCTTAGTTAATGTAGTCGTATAAAAAAATGTATCTTTATGTGGTTTAAAATACATAGGAGCGCGATGGCGTCGTTTCTCGTGTCAGTCTAATCGAACACGCAAGTTCAGCAACGTCCTCCGTAGTCTTTTCATGAATGGGTTTATTTATCTCGATTTCCTCCGTGCTTTTAAGGGTACGTTAAGCCGTCGGTCCCGGCTGTTGTCATTATAGATAACAGTCGTTAGGTGGCTTGAAAACAGTGGTCTCTGCCACCCGCAATTGACCAGCGTGGTGGAGTATGCTCTAAACCCTTCAATTGATGGGAGATCCATATCTTGGCTTTGGGATGAAAAAGGGTTGATGACGATTACTTCTCATTAAGTAAAAACGCAGCTTCAGTCGAATCTAAAATTGTGAAACAGTTTGTTTGACGTTACATCACACCCCGGCCACTCCATACAAATTTCGCGTCGTTTACTACTACATAAACAATGACGTCTGTGCAAAGCACGAATGAGTGTGTGTGCGTGCGGTGCCATACAAACAGTTCCCTATTTGTCTCAGAGGGAAGGTGAGGTCGACACGAGAGAGCGGCAGAGAGTGTCCATACTGTACGTAGTACTATTACTTATGTTGTTACATGCATACACAGGCACAGACGTCATTTGTTTTCAAGTAATATGGCAGGGGCGTGTCTAAACTACCAGGGCTTCATAACAAGAAGCTGTTGAAGTAGCAATGGTCACATAATGCGATAAATGCGTTCCCCGTCAAGTTGTTTGCTCGCGGTAAGCACTTGTGGTTCACATTAATTCACGACTTGTAATTAAATTCCCGCAAACGCCCTATAAAATAACACCCAACTCATGTAATCAACTAAGTTGACGCTTTAATGTTGTGTTTGCTGGTAGTTAAAAATATATTCTATTGACCATGACGTGTGTTATTTTGTGCTTATTTTGTAATTCTCTTACTAGGTCTCTTGGGCGAACATACACTTGCCATATTCTCGCATATCCCAACATGAGAGGCAATAGGCTATTTTACCATGTCCAAAAATTGTATAAATTATTTAACAATATCGTAAAATACACTTTTGGGGTGTAAGTGTTTCATCAATTACTTTGAAGCAAAGCCAACTTCACCTGCACGCGGTGCACCCTGCTGACTGACAAACGAAGCTCTGGCGAAAAGAGAGGTAGGGAACGTAATTGTAAGCTACCCGAGCTGGTAATGTACCTCCACTTCACAGAATACCGCAGCCAAATAATAACTCCCTAGAGGGTTGTTGTGTTCCTGCGAGTGAGTGAGGTCACCAGAAAGGAAGGAGATGCTGTGTTGGTAGCGGGGGTGGCGGCGCGCGAGTGATATTTTATGTTACCAGAGTTAATATGGCTACGGTAGCCGCTTCACATCAGGCGGGCCGTATGCTTGTCTGCCACCCGACGAAGTATAAAAAAAAATACACAAAACTTTCATTCTAATATCTTTCGTCCGACTTATTTTATAGGGTTGATCAAAGTTGGGCGGGAAAGTCCATTTTAAAAGTATGAAATTATTAAAACATAATATTTCCCAATGGAAATGTAATAATATTAAAAAGAAATAGTATTTTTATTGCTTCTCCAGTGGAGAAGCAATAAAAATACTATCACTGTTATTATGATACTAGTTACATAAACGTAATATGTAACATAGCTGTCGTACAAATTTATACAATAAAAAAAATACAAACCTGTGACGTCATAACTCAGTTGAGATATTTTTGTGCTATCGAAGTAATTCTTTCACTTATTATTGAGACGTCCCTACATATCAAACCGAAAAAAATGTTGGTCAAATAGCCTATTCTCGTAATTAAAATGTAGTCTAAATTCATTTCCGACCCAGTCTCGATCTTAAAAATGTCAAATTTGATATTCTCATATCACAATATGAAACTTTAAGTCTAAAATTAGACAAACTATGAATGTTATTTTGCCAACAATAAGAATTGATAATAATGAATTCTTTATGAATTAATCAAGTATATAATTTTTAGTTATTTCACAATTCAATCTCCATTCAGGCGACCTCGTCGAAAACGTTAACCTAGCTCCTTGAAGTCAATCGTACAAAGGCTACAAAATTTTATAGTTTCGACGGAAAAGTTACCCTTTATAAAATAAGAATTTTCTTTATTTCTATACTAACCACATGGCACGTCTCAGGGTCACGATGTCAGTGAAATGGTTCGCAAAAAAATATGTAACACCAATGTGTGAGATATACGGGTTAATTACAAGAGATTAGTACAATACATTGATCGTGAGAGTAATACGAAAAGGGTTAACATTAGGCACAGGTGGACAAAAATTCGCTTGCAGGGTTATGATCAATTATTATTCCGAGACTATTGTTATTAGCCTACGTGTGCTTAATATAATACTAACGAATATATTTTTATGAAGAAGAAATGATCGCTTTTTTTTCTTCGTCGATGATTAATTCATTTTTTATACAATGTATCTATCGGGTATGTAATCTGTCGGGTAGCCGACAAGCATACGTCTTGCCTGATGTGAAACTATTACCTTAGCCATATTAACGCTCGCGACATGAAATATCGTACGAGCGTCGCCACCGCCCTAACAACGCAGCAACTCCTTCCTTTCTGGTAACTCACTCACTCACAGGAACAAAACTCCCTAAAGGGAATGTATACTTTAATAAGTTCAATTAAAGATGTGCCGTTCTCAGCAATGTTGTCCGAAACGAAAATTTTGGATGGAGAATTTTAACATCAAATTGTGGACCATTGGTATGACTTAATGTTACTTAAGCGCCTACACTACATGTATAGGAAAAGCTACTAATTTATTTTACACCTCACTATACCAAATAAGATAGTCATTCACACATACAGTCTATGCACGCGGAATAACGCATGTATGAAGAATTTCCGCAACTTTCCTGGCAATGTTGCCAAATTGCACATGCCAGGAAAATTGCACATCACTGACTCTAAGTACGGGAACTATGGCGACGAACTACCGAACATGTTAATATCACGTTCGAGCTCACATTCAGCTCTTGTTTACAAAGTATTTTGGATGCAATCACAATAACGATCAGATGACATTGTAAGTGGTATCTCGTTTAAACTGTCACGTTTTTTCTGTAAATTGTGTGTGTACTTTATGATATAATATGCATTCAGGTAGCAAACAAGCAGGGGGTCCTACCGCCTTAGCTAAAGCCGATTCTCATCGAATATTTTGGTTCCTAAAAATGGGTGTTAGATTTGAATTATTGACAAATATTTTTAGCTATGTCGACAGAGCTTCATGGTTTCTACCAGCTAGGACACACATATAAGGACATGACTACGAAGTTATTTTTTTTTTTATACTACGTCGGGTGGCAGACAAGCATACGGCCCGCCTGATGTGAAACGGTTGCCGTAGCCATATTAACGCTCGCAACATAAAGTATCGGTCGCGCGCCGCCACCCCCGCTGCCAACGCAGCATCTCCTTCATTTCTGGTGATCTCACTCACTCGCAGGAACACAACAATCCTCAAGGGAATTGTTATTTGGCTGCGGTATTCTGTGAGGTGAAGGTATATTCCCCAGTTCCAAGTTGGCTTTGGTTCAAAGATTTTGATGAACCACTTACACCCCTAGTTATAAAGTTATAAAGGTAATTTCAAATCCAAGTTATAAAGGTAAATTGTGTGCACTTTATAATGTAACAATGTGACTACTAATCGCATTCTAAATTTTTTTTTAGATAACTATCATTAATGATTTAAGTTATAAAGGTGCGTGTACGTGCAGGTGAGGTTGGTTTTGGTTCTAATGATAATGGTGAGTCACTTAGCCTACTCACTCACTCAGCCCCTATTAGGATACTGAAGTTATCTTTTCGAGAGCTCGGACTGGTAACCAGTCCTTTTACGCAAGCACCTTAGAGCGCTAAGGGGAATCCGATCTACAGAGTAATTTGGCCGAACCTGGGGCCCTCTGAAGCCGATTTCCATCGGATTTTTTGATTGCGAAAACAAAACATAAGCTTGGATTAGTGGCAATTATGTGTAGCCTAGCTGGTAGAAACCATGAAGCTCTGTCAACTTAGCTAAAAATATTTGTCAATAATTCAAATCTAACACCCATTTTTGGGAACCAAATTATTCGATGGGAATCGGCTTTGGTTTAGGCGGTAGGACCCCCTGCTTGTTTCCTACCTGAATGCACATATAAGTATCAAATCATAAGCCCGACAATCTTTATCATCATCATCATTAGGTCCATTTTAGTCTCCACTACAGGAGCACAATCCTCTCTCGTCCGTCCTAGATGGAAGGAGGATTTGGTCTACACTCCCCACGCTAGCCAGACGGGTTGGGCAGGCCTGATCGATGTTTTATAATGTATTTCCCTTAGTCGCCTTGTACGACATCCACGGGAAGAAACGGAGTGATACTATTCTAGTCTGCCGGAAACCACACCGACAATCTTTATATCACCCGCAAATTTTCCCACACAATAAAACTAGTGACAAACTACCCCATACCAGACATAACCATCGCAAACAACCCAAATATGGATTACCCCATCGGATATTCATACGGTAAACATAAAAATAACCACAATAAAACTCAGTGCCATTACTATCACCTGTCCCATACGATATAAAAGCTATATTTTATATCTCGTGAAAATTTTATAGCTCAGCTTATTGCCTCGGCTGATGGAATCAATAAGGCTTTTTCACTTTTATTATTATTGCATGCTTTTTATTTAACAAATTTCAGTCGGGTTTAAATAATTTTCGTAGTTAAATTTTGGTTTATGAGGGACAGTCGTATAATTTAATGGGTTTAACTTGGGTATTCATCGTTTGAAGCAATTCATTTAGGTGACCGTAGGGAGGGTATGGAAGTCGTAATATTCTGGATAAACAAAATTAAAGAATCTCGACATTATTTGGACCATGTTATGCGGAAGATATCCAATCGACATTTTGTTACTTTTAAGTTAAAGCGTACACCAACCCGTGGTTAAGCCACAGTATAAGTAATAGTACTACGTACAGTATGGCCTCTACCTGCCGCTCTCTCGTGTCGACCTCACCTCCCCTCTGGAACAGTTTGTATGGCACCGCACGCACACGTGCTCATTCGCGTTCTGCACAGACGTCATTGTTTATGTAGTAGTAACTGACGCGACATTTGTATGGAGTGGCCGGGGTGTGGTTAAGCAGCGTGGTTGACTATGCTCTAAACTCCTTTGAATGAGGGGAGGCCCATATACCAACAGTGGGATGAATAAGGGTTGACGATGAAGTTAAAGCTATTTAAAGTTTAATAGGAAGAAAAATATACAGCCCCCTTACCACCATCTCTTATGGCGATTCAATAATTGAATAGATTGCTTATTCATACCAATGAATAAGCGACTCTATTCCATTTGAAATATTGTCGCTTATTCATTGGTATGAATAAGCATTCTATTCAGTTATGGGGTGTAAGTGGTTCATCAAGATCTTTGAACCAAAGCCAACTTCACCTGCACGTAGCGCACCCTGCTGACTGACAAACGAAGCTCTGGCGAAAAGAGAGGTAGGGAGCGTAATTATAAGCTACCCGACTGGGGAATGTACCTCCACCTCACAGAATACCGCAGCCAAATAACAATTCCCTTGAGGGTTGTTGTGTTCCTGCGAGTGAGTGAGGTCACCAGAAAGAAAGGAAAGAGATGCTGCGTTGGCAGCGGGGGTGGCGGCGCGCGAGCAATATTTTATGTTGCGGGCGTTAATATGGCTACGGTAACCGCTTCACATCAGGCGGGCCGTATGCTTGTCTGCCACCCGACGTAGTATAAAAAATAATAATAAAAAGAAAAAAAGTTATTGAATCGCAATAGGAGATGGTGGTAAGGAACTGTTCGCATCTCTGGGCCGGTGCGCTCCTTACTTGCTTGCTCCATTTGATCGCATACAACGAAGAGCAGCTCGAATCGTCGGTGACCCAATGATGTCGGATCGATTGGACTCTCTCTCTCTCTCTACACGCAGAGATGTAGCGTCTCTTTGCGTTCTATACAAATTATATCACGGGGAGTGCTCGGATGAGCTGTTTGATGTGATACCTGCCGCTGAATTCTACTATCGTACAACTCCCCATAAATTTAAATTCCATCCATATCATCTTGATAATTGGCGATCTACTACAGTACGTTTCCTAAGACATTTTATACCACGAACAGTGAAACTGTGGAATCAACTTCCCTCAGCGGTATTTCCGAACAACTAAGACATGGGTGCCTTTAAGAACAGAGGTTTCATTTCCCTTAAAAGGCTGGCAACGGATCGGCGACCCTTTGGTGTCGCTGATCTCCATGGGCGGTGGTGATTGCTTTCCACCAGGTGACCCACATGCTCGTTTGCCGCCCTCTGACATAAAAAAAATGCAGTATAAGTTTTGGTGAAGAATATATAAAACTCGATTTGAAAATTCTCACTATGTAATATTGAGACATATCTCACTTTGGCATACTTTATCAGTTGGATCTGCCCCCTTACCACCATCTCTTTTTGCAATTCAATAATTGAATAGATTGCTTATTCATACCAATGAATAAGCGACTCTATTCCTTTTGAAATAGAGAGAGATTAAATAACTGAATAGAATGCTTATTCATACCAATGAATAAGCGACTCTATTTCAAATGGAATAGAGTCGCTTATTCATTGGTATGAATAAGCAATCTATTCAATTATTGAATCGCAAGAAGAGATGGTGGTAAGGGGGCAGTTCTGAATAACAGGGTCCATTTATAAAACAAAGTCGGCAAAATTTTTATTCTATTATCTACTTTATTCACGCGGGACGAATTCGGGTGTAGAACCTACGTGTTCCATAAAAAAAGGTCATTTTTAAACTTAAAAATATCGGTGTCCTGTTGACAAATAACATTTTCCATGTACTAATCTTTTTAATCAGGATCACTAGACTCTCACCAACTTTGACTTAGATAAATCGTCGATGCCAATCCACGTGACGGTACGGTCGAGCGAAATAATCGAGGCAGGATTTCGCAGACATGTATCAGAGCGTGTAAATACCTCATCATCTTTAAGCAAAAGTTAATCTGATTTTCACTTGTATCTGTCGCCTGGCTAAGGAGGTTGTGATGATAATAAATAATATATATAAATAAGAAATTTGACGACCTCGGTGGCGAAAAAAAAAGTCCGTGATAGCATGTGTCTATCTTTTGAGACTGGCAATGGTACACCTTACGCTTCAGTCTCGACGCTCTGTCACACGCAGACGAAGTTGCTCGAGTCATATATTTATAGCCGGAGTGTAAGTGGTTCATCAACATCTTTGAATCAAAGCCAACCTCGCCTGCACGTGGTGTATCCTGCTGACTGACAAACGGCATAGCGAATTTTTTTGAGCTGCCCGACTGGGGAAGTACCTACACCTCATAGAATACTGCAGCCAAATATTAATCCCCTTAAGGATTGTTGTGTTTCTGCGAGTAAGTGAGGTCACCAAAAAGAAAGGAAGGAGTATAGGCTGACAACGGATAGGTGACCCATTAGTGTGGCTGATCTCCATGGGCGATGGTAATTACTTTCCACTATTAGATGATCCACATGCTCGTTTGCCCCCCTCTCATTCAAAAAGAAAATCAAATTGCTATTGGATTCTCTTTCAAAACATGTTTACTCTTTGTAATTTAGGACAAGAGAAAAACTTATCCAATTATTTTTATCAAATAGCGATTTCAGCGAAAATTTAAAGAAAAAACAGACTAAATACGCGCGGGAATAGCTCTATAAGACATTGCTTATTTGATTTATACAAAGACAAAAGCGAAAAACGTTGTGGAAATGCAGCGGTTGCAAGCTGACTGTTACCAGGGCGCTATAAGTTAGCAGGGTTCATATTTCAAAAGACATCGCCCCTAGCGAAGACGTGACGTTTTTGCGAAACTAAAACTCCCGTAATATTGCCGTGCTAGACTAGACTAGTCATTTATTGTAATTTTTTTTACTAAGGGTAAGGTATTGGGGTGTAAGTGCTTCATCAACATCTATGAAACAAATATATAATACATTAGCCCACCTCACCTGCACGTGGTGCACCTTGCTGATTGACAAGCGAGGCTCTGGTGAAAAGAGAGGTAGGGTACAGCGTATTTTTAAGCTGTCCGTCTGGTACCTCCACCTCACAGAATACCGCAGCCAAATAACAAATCCCTTGAAGGTTGTTGTGTTTCTGCGAGTGAGTGAGTATAGGCTGGTAACGGATCGGCGACCACTTGGTGTAGCTGACGGTTGCCCCCCTCATATAAAAAAAGGCTTGCATAGAATAAATAAATAAATAAATATTGTCACACAAATTACACAGCGCCATTTAGCCCCAAAGTAAGCGAAGCTTGTGTTATGGGTACTACACAACTGATAAACATACGTAAATACACTTTTTTTTTTGTAAATACATACTTATGATACATAATAAACACCCAGACCAAGACAAACAGACATGTTCATGCACACAAATGTTTGTCCCGTGTGGGAATCGAACCCACGAGCGTTGGTGTCGAAGCCGCGTCATTGACCGCTACGCCACCGAGCTCGTCATTGGTATCAATGACACGTTAATAATCCTTTCAACACACTTGCTCATAAAGTGGCTCTTATTTCACCGCAATTAGGCACATAATTACACCTGTAATCAAACTGTAACTTTTTCATTGCTATGGTTCACAAGTGAGTTATAGAGTTTTATTTTTATTTTATTAGTTGAGTTGCTTTGTTCTTAAAAAAGTTTAGATACAAAAAAGAACGCGTTCAATAGTACAAATAAATTAATGTACTTATTGCTTGCTCATTTCATGCAACTTCGTATTTAAATATATCTAGTCAAATACGAAGTTGCATGAAAATTTCAACTTGTACTTTTGTTTAATAAATAAAACTTTCACTCAAATATAACTTTTGTTTTCTCTTTAACAAAGAAAACTTTAAATTTGCCATTTTGTAGGTACTTGGCTAATACGATATCCGCGAAATGCCAAAAAAAAAAAAAAGAAGTCTATGGCCGATCGTCATTGTTAGATGAGCGCGCATATGAAAACTGACTAATTTTTCCCGCCATTGCGAAAAAATTTTCGCAACTTGTTTTATAGTTTTTTACAATGATATTATATGTTACTATCGTATTATTTTCTTCACAAGTGTATTGAAAAACGTCATATGATACACGTGTGTATTGATGGTTACCGTCCTCGGCTCTCTTAAGACTCTCACCTACGGCTCGGGTCTCAATGGCGCCTCAGCGGTAATCACCAACACTACACACTTGTACCATAATGTACTATTATGTTATTTGTATGTATATACCTAGTGTTGTTAGTAAATAAATGTAAAACAAATAGACAATTTAAGCTGACATATTGTATCTCTGTGTACCAAACTATGTAAAGCGTCCACCCCCAATAATATAATCGAGGGGTGAAATGCCATTGCCATTTGGTTTAAGCGACATTTTTGGCGATATTGAGTTATTATAGCCGATTTTCTGATTCCGAATATAATAATAACTTAATATCGTCAAAAATGTCGCTTAAACCAAATAGCCTTTCATCCCTCGATGTAATTACTTTGCCCTAAGGTTAATAGCATTCAGTCCACTTGTGTAGATATAGGATACATTTTAATTGTCCCCCCCAAGTCGTCAACCCTTAATCATTCCACTGCTGGGATTCGGGTCTTCCCTCGATCAAAGGGGTTCAGAGCATACTCCACCACGACGCTCAACTGCGAGTTGGTGAAGAATTGATTTCCAAAACTATTAATCTTCTTTTTTAGTCACTTTTGTTAGTAGTGTAAATTTATATCATAATAATATTTTGTTTTTATTTTAATTCAATTAATTATTTGGAGAAAATTTAATCTTTCATTATAATTTAGTTTATTTATTTATTTTATTAGCAGTTCATATAATGTTTTATTTTGTTTATTTAAAATATCTAAAATTCAAAGGTTAAAGGTTAATAAATAACTGAAAAAGCTAATTCACTGGTATATAATTTTAGCCGCTCGGTTTATTACCAAACCATAGGTGAGTTTAACTGAACGTGACTTAGAAAGAATAGGAAATAATGGACGGATTTCTGTATATCTTATATTTATTTCTGCTAAAAAAAAATCCTATTTAACTAAATGAATTTAATGTAACAGTAAACAGGGCGGTGTAAGTTAGCAGGAGTTAATATTTCAGGAGACTGACTCCGGGCGAGAACGTGACACACCTGCAAAACTGAAACCCACCTTACAATGTTATAACTACTCGTTCGCCGCGAACTAAGACCTCACCAACCTCACCTCACATATTTTTTTTAAATCAATTTCGATACCTCTGAAACTAGTAAACTGATTACGATTTTTGGACGTGAAACGTTTTGAAAATCACTCGAACATATACCTGAAGGCTAATTCTCGTAATTTTTTACGAACGCAGATGGAAAGTTGACCGAATCGAGTTGAATTGTGAATTGACTAAAATTACATACTTGATTTCATTAATTAATTATTATCAATTCTTTTTGTTGGCAAAGTAACATTTTTAGTTTGTTCAATTTTCACTCATATTTCGATATAATCCCGCTTAATTTTAATTTTGAAGTTACATATTGTGTTACGGGAATACCAAATGTGACATTTGTGAGATCGAGACTGGATCGAAACTGAATTTTGACTATATTTTAATTACGAGAATTGCCCCTCTGGTACCAGGGGCCCTACCGCCGAAGCTGAAGTCGATTACCATCGGATATTTTGATTGCGAAAATGAAACTACAACTTAGTTACTTATAAATCTAAATTTATGCTACTTGTGTTTAGCTGATAGAAACGATGGAGCTGTTTGTGAATAACTTAAACGTAAGACCAATTTTTCGAAGCAAAATATTCGACGGTAATCGGCATCCCAACCTGTTTGGCCAGCGTGGGGAGTGTAGGCCAAATCCTCCTTCTGTCTGGGACGGATGAGAGAGGGTCGTGCTCCTGTAGTGGAGACTATAATTACCTGATGATGATGATGATGAAACGGTCAGTTTCGGCGGTAGAGCCGCAGATCAGAAAACTGGACAATAACGAATTGGTCTATGTCGTGTTATCTTAATAATTACAAAATTAAGAGTCATAGAGACATGAATCGCGTGTCATTATTTAGTGTATTTATTCAGCTCGCTGCTACTCAGCAACGATCTGACCATAAGTTTGCATTTTTTCTTTCAATGCTTTTTTTTATACTAGATAGATAGATATAATTTTTATTTGCACACTACAATACACAATACATCATACACATTTCAATTTATACAGTTACACAATCACTAGGCAAGTAATAATAATAGTAAAACATACAGTTCGTTTACAACATTTACACATTGACAAAAAATAATTTTAATAGAATTTTATAGTATCAACTGTAATGCAGGAGTCGAAGTGTACACTTCGACTCCTGCATCAACACAATATACCTACCTACATTACATTAAAAAACTACGACGACTTACTACGACGGGTGGCAGACAAGCATACGGCCCCCCTGATGTGACGCGGTTACCGTACCCGTATTAACGTTCGCAACATAATATATCACTTGCGCGCTGACACACCCGCTGCCACCCGCAGCATCTACTTCTTTTCTGGCGACCTCACTCATTCGCAGGAACACAACAACCATCAAGGGAATTGTTATTTGGCTGCGGTATTCTGTGAAGTGGAGGCACATTCCCCAGTCGGGTAGCTTACAATTACGCTCCCTACCTCTCTTTTCGCCAGAGCTTCGTTTGTAAGTCAGCAGGGTGCACCACGTGCAGGTGAAGTTGGCTTTGGTTCAAAGATGTTGATAAACCACTTACACCCAATAAAGTAATCAGAGTTGGGGTGAACACAGTACTCACAAAAACGAATTTTAGGCGCCTTGTACTGAGCGTAAATGCGCGCTATCGATCTTGAAAATATCTCTTCCAGTCTCCGGGAAAAATTTCGACAAGAAATTCATTTCGTTTGTTTTTGGTTATGTGGTCGCCGCTGTTAATGCTGGCTACACAGCAGACACAGTGGCGACAATAGGTGGAGGGCCTGTCATGTTTAAAAAAAAGTTTAGGGGTGTAAGTGATTCATCAACATCTTTGAACCACAGTCAACTTCACCTGCACGCGCACCCTGCTGACTGACAAACGAAGCTCTGGCGAAAAGAGAGGTAGGAAGCGTAATTGTAAGCTACCCGACTGGGGAATGTACCTCCACCTCACAGAATACCGCAGCTAAATAACAATTCCCTTGAGGGTTGTTGTGTTCCTGCGAGTGCGTGAGGTCACCATAAAGAAAGGAGATGCTGCTTTGCCAGCGGGGGTGGCGGCGCGCGAGGGATATTTTATGTCGCGAGCGTTAATAAGGCTACGGTACCCGCTTCACATCACGCGGGCCGTATACTTGTCTGTCACCCGTCGTAGTAAAAAAAAAAGTTTTTTGAAAAAAGGCTAGTGACGTTAAAAAATCTTTGATAACTTTTATTCAATACACATTTCAAAACGAAAGGCAACAAAATCTTGCAAAAACTACTCAGAAATCCAACTGAACAGTTTCTAAGAATACTTAAAAACTTTTTAAAAAGCATACAAGTCCTTAAGCGATTTAATAATATCATAAGTGTAACTACACACATGCTGGAAAACCAATATCTATAAATTGAAAGTGGCAAGGCGTCCGGTACAGGACATAAAGTTAGCTTGCGATTGGAAAATGTTAAGAGGAAAGTATTGAAAGTGTATTCAATACTTTATTAATAAATACAATGTCTACAAAATCAATACATATAATAAAATCGTAACTGGCCGCTATCTGTACATGGAAGATATATAAGAAAAACGATTATAGGGGCTATAGTAGCTTTATGAACGCAATAGAATCCAAAACAATGATTTTCAGATTTTTGTCTGTTTGTCTGTACGTTTGTGCACGCTAATCTCAGAAACTGCTTAACCTATTTGAATGCGGTTATTGCGAATACGTTACAGTTTGCTCCACATAACATTTAGTGTTTGTTTCATTCCAATGCGTTCATAAATAAAAAAGTTCTATCAATCTAAAGAATCACACATAAAATGCTACAAAATAACCGATCAGTTGAATTGACTGAAACTTTTCAGTTGAATCGACTGATACTATATGAAGGTATTATGTTATCAACGTTAAAGTAAATAATACAATGAGTGAGATACTTAGAAGTCGTAGCGCTAACGCAAGTTAAGCAACCCCTGTCGTGGTTCCAACTAGGATGGGTTACCACAATTGGCCGTGTACAGAGAAGCATTGTTAAAATTTTTATACGTATCCACATCCGTATCCACATCGATATTCACATCCACATTCTCACGAAACCAAGCGGACGAAGTCGCGGGCACAGCTAGTATTAAATATATGGTTAGAATCAGAGTATTTAATGGAGTCCATTGGCGCTGACTTGTGATTAGGATCGGTTTTTTATAAGTATTACTAGCTTCCACCCGCGGTTTTGCTCGGGTTTACTTTTTTTAATACATACTCCTTCCTTTGAGAATATGTGTACAAAGTTTCATGATGATCGGTTCTGTAGTTTCAGCGTGAAAGCGTAACACACAAACCCATATTCACATTGATATATATCATTAGTAGGGAAGTAGGGATATGTTACAAGTATTTTATTGCAAGTCATCCAAACAAAAAATATATAAATTAATACGCGACGTATAATAGAAATATTTGCGTGCGTGATTGCAGAAGGTAATCTAAAAGTCAGGCTGCTTCTGCCTGACTTTTAGATTACCTTCTCGTAAACGTAAATGTTAATAAAGTGAAGGATTTTCTCGCAAGCATTTTTTTCGCAATATAATAATCGTTATATAATTTCGTAATTTAAATTATTTTATATTATTTCTTAAAATCACAACAACAACTTGAGACCAATCTAGGCCGTTTTTATTATTATTTCATAAAATTTATAAAAAAGAGATTGTTCTTATTAGCACCAAAACCCAGTTTTGGGGTGTAAGTGGTTCATCAACATCTTTGAACCAAAGCCAATTTCAACTGCACGCGGTGCACCCTGCTGACTGATAAACGAAGCTCTGGCGAAAAGAGAGGTAGGTAGCGTAATTGTAAGTTACCCGACTGGGGAATGTACCTCCACCTCACAGAATACCGCAGCCAAATAACAACCCACAAGGGACGTCGTCCCAAGATACGTCACCCGACGACGATATAAAAAAAAAACAGTTGTAACCAAAAAATTTCTAATCTTTTTAATAAGTATCAGATTTTGTTAAATTCTACAATTGACTAGGGAGCCATCCTTCCCTTTATTTAACTTCCTAAAATTTACGAATTATTACGTATTTTTTGCAATTAACACAGGCTACGTGGTTTGCATTCTCCATACAAAAAAATGTTGGCGTATTAAGGGTTTATTCATGAGTGAACTGAAATGCATGCACGAGAACTCTTTGCGCGTACCATGCACGTACGAGTTATGCTACATAGATGCAGTCAGCTGCATAGTTACAGTTTCTATAAGCGTGTTACGCGTGTGCAGCGAATCTACGGAATTTTCGCGGTGCAGCGCACAGGTGAGGGTGTGCCCTAATAGTATAGGAGCCATATAGGATTTCTATCTTCCTTCTTTAGATTAACATTCGTTTGTACTTTTCAAATTAAGAAGTTCTATTTCGCTCTGAATAGCGGCGTTCGGGAAATTGTAAAAATGTCACTCGTCCAAATACCTCAATGTGTCAAGACGAAAGTCTTTGACTAATGTATTACCAGTGATGACATACGGCACAGAGACATACTATAGGCCTCCACTATACTATAGGCTACCACTACGTCATCGTCGAGGGCAGCGCTCCACCAATCAACACACCAACCCCCCACCACCTTTTCCAGTCGGGCGGCGCGCGCATTGGCGCGCAGTGTCCGGCGCGAGAGACAAAGGGTGGACATGTCTGGACATTCGCCCTGATGAAGGTCTCCTTTTGAGATCGAAACTTAGTCGGCTTTCCCGATAAAAAGACGTGAGTGACCCGTTTAATTTATTTAATTAATTTACTATAGGCCTCATTCGAAAACTCAAGATTGGGCAGCGGACGATGGAGACAGCTATTCTCGGAGTAAAAACTCGTACGTGATAAACTCAAGAATGAGTATATTCCTAGTAGAACTATAATTACCACATAGCTCTAAGGATCAGTAGACTGAAGTGACAAATGCCCCATGCCTATAGCTAATGCTTTTCTGTGTAACAACCTTTCTGTAATATTTCAGGTTTGCGAGTCTCTCGCCCAGTAAACCAACCAGGCAAGTTGACCTTTACCCACCTCGCTATCATGCCTAGTAAAACAGTCAGGCACTCAAGCCGATTGTTAGCAGGTCTTAGTCTTTTCGCCTGCAAGCAGACTACTTAGACACTCTTAAGTCGAGTAGCTCGTGGTGACCGACAATCTGTTTCCCAAGCATCGGAGCCCTACCATCATTTTCCAATCTCCATGACGGGTAACGGAGCTGCACTTCAGACCCACCCCTGACCGTACCTCTGGTGGTACGGTGGGTATTTTAAATTTAAACCATACCACTAGCTAAATTTTCATTTCATTTCATTTCAGCTAATAGTGTTGTAAGCATCACTAATTTAAGCTATTTCGCTGTAAGGCGAGCTGGTCTAAAGAGGATCGCTCGCTTACTGAAGGGTGAAGTAGCAGTGGGCAGGCCACATAGCGCGTAGAACTGATGGCTGATGGGACATGGAAAACGCAGCAGTAGAACGGCCTTACATAGATCACAGGGTGCCGATGGATGCAAATTGGGTAAAACCGATCATTGTGGAAATCTATGGGGATGACCTATGGCCATACCCATATAGCAGTGGAGTCCATTGGTTGAAATGATGATGATTTCGCTCACAAAATTAATAGAATATCAAAATTAACGATGACGTTTATATTTGCTCGGATTTTTTTTTTCAATTTGGCCGACAGTACCATGTGGGAGAGTTCCTTCAAATTTCATATTTTATAAAACGTTTTACAATCCATATTTCGATATTTGTTGTATGTGAGTTTTTTTTTATAAATAAAATATATTTTTCAAGTCTAACGATAAATATCTGTACAACACATGGTGCTAACGTTTGCTCCAAGTTTTAAGGCGGCCAGTCCACTGAATGAGATAAATAGACACATTAATAATGTGTTTATTTCTAACAAAGTTAAAGTTATGTAGCAGAGCGTGTCAGACGTGCTTTACACATGTGTGAGAAAAATGTTTTGCGGTGAAAGTCACTCATTGTTATTCTTATAAGGATAGGAAGATCATCTGTCATTTCCTTTGTTCGCATAGGGTTCTCAAAAAGACGGCGTAAATTTAAGCCGAAAAAGAAGAGTAGAATGTGTTAGGAGTGGTTTTGAGATGTGTTACGCTCTTAACTTCACTCGTGTGGTCACCAAGACCAATAGCAATAGATGATCTGAGAAAAGAGACGTAGGGCGTATCGTGGACTTTGTATCTACATCTTACAGAAGACCGCAAAATACTCTGCTAGCTACTCTTCAGGATTATATTGCTTTGAGGATTAAATGTCGCACAGCGAGTCTGTGTATAATTATTAAAATTAAAATTTTTTTAATGTTGAGATCTTTGAGGAAACATTGGTTCGGTGCGCGGTCCATGGGATTCTGAGCATGCGTCTCCAACACCACATTTCCAGAGAGTCAATCTTGCAACGGTCCTGCATCCACAGCGTCCACGTCTCGGCTCCGTACAGGAAGATAGGAAAGACCAGGCACCGCATCAGTCGAACCTTAGTGTTTTTGGTTATTCTGCGGTCTTTCCAAATCCCTGCGAGTTTTTCTACTGATGATCTAGTAGATCTAGATAGGTATAGATACACCTTATAGCTACATACATCACAGCCGTATACTTACTTCTTAGTTATATCACACCCCGGCCACTTCATACAAATGTCTCGTCGTTTACTACTACATAAACAATGACATCTGTGCAGAGCGTGAATGAGCGTGTGTGCGTGCGGCGCCATACAATCTGTTCCAGATTTGTCTCAGAGGGGAGGTGAGGTCGACTCGAGAGAGCGGCAGGGAGAGGCCATACTGTACGTAGTACTATTACTTATATTGTGGTTATATACAGTCAGTCAATAGTAGTATAATATAATCCTTTTACTGTGGGATTTTCGATTTATAAACATATTTACAAATCTATTATATATTTTCATGAATATAAATAAACCACTATTAATAATTATTAATATGGGCCTTATCGCGAAAGATTTTTATTTTCCCGGTATTTCGGCGGCGGCGTTGCAGACGCCATGGTCCACGGTACTACCATGACGAGAATATAAATAATAAATATTCCGGGACAAATTACACAGTGCCATCTAGTCCCAAATTAACAAAACTTGTAATATGGGTACTAGATAACTTATAAATGTACTTAAATACATTTTTTTTTTGTAAATACATGCATGGTTGGTTGACCAAGACAAACATATGCACATGTTTGTGCACATAAATTCTTCGGTCTTGTGCGGAGATCGAACCCGCGACCTTGGAATCAAAGTAGACATTGCTCGTTCATTTTCTTCGATTTCATGTACGGAAACGGGCTGTTTTCATACACCAATAATTAAATAACCGAATGCTATTTTCTTCGCAACAAAATACCTACCGGTTCTAGTAAGTCAATTTATGGCCAAACACAAATAAAATAATAAATATTGTCAGACAAATTATACAGCGCCATCTAGCCCCAAAGTAAGCGAAGCTAGTGTTATGGGTACTAGAAAACTGATAAACATACGTAAATACATTTTTTTTGTAAATACATACTTATGATACATAGCAAGACAAACAGACATTTTCATGCATACAAATATTTGTCCTATGTGGGAATCGAACCCACGAGCGTTGGTGTCGAAGCCGCGTCATTGACCGCTACGCCACCGAGCTCGTCAATATTTCTTAGATTAAACAAGAATTTTAGAAATGTGTTAAATTTTTTACGTGGATATTTAATATTTATATGCTAATGTGTTTTATACAAGCATATGTGATTCCAAAAGCTTCTTTAGGAGTAAGAAGCTTTTGGAATCTGACTTAAGAATAAGACTAATTTCTTCTGATTAAACTCATTGAAAGTGCCAAGGCAGCTGTAGCCTTATCCCTGGGACTGCAATGGACTTTTCATTGTTCATTGCCTTTTTTGGTGGTCGCCGCTGTTAATCCTGGCTACACAGGAGATACGAAGGAGGGAATGAATTGGTCTCCTCTCCCGTCCCGTAAAGAAATGTTTTCTTAAATACATTAAAGCAACAGTGACGATATTGATTTCATTGAAAATTTTCCTTAGTGATTTCCTGGAACCCATGTTATAAATAAAGCGGATGCCTTTTTTATCGCATCCTTAGTTCGCATTTATCTCTTCAACGAGTTTATGCAAAAAACTTAGCCTCTTGAAGTATTTTCCATAAAAGTTAAGCTATAAAATGAAGCTATAAGATAGTGTCAGTAGAACCCTTGCTTTGTTTCGCTGTAACCCTTGCTTAAAAGTTTAAGGGTTATAGAAGTAGGTACTAGAATATCCTATGTGAAAACAAATGCTGCTCATAATAATAATAATAGTTGAGCAGCGTGATGGAGTATGCTCTAAACCTTTTGGATTGAAGGGAGATCGTATCCCAGCAGTGGGGTACGATCTCCCTTTAATCCAAATACTGGTTGTTCAAAGACACTATTTAAGATGACGAGAGTCAAATGATTTCAAGACGAAATATATTTATCTGATAGATAGGCTCTAGGTACCAGAAAATTATAGTAAATTCTTAATATATAGGTAGTTGGTATATATGTATATATATTATAGTAAATCTTATTTGTTTGTTTGAATAATTTTAATGCAATCTCAAATATACACCTATAATACAAAAATATTATAATTATCAAAAAACAGGCTTATTCCTTTTAGGAATCTCTTCCAACTTGTTGTGCCTTTGAGTTTCTGAGTGGAGCCATGAGAGACGCTATTATTTTCAGAAAAAAAAAGTACAAACTGCAATGTTCACACGCTATTTTTGGTGGAATATACTGAGAACGAAATATTTTTTTATTAATAAACAATGCCAAATAACAATTCCCTTGAGGGTTGTTGTGTTCCTGCGAGTTAGTGAGGTCGCCAGAAAGAAAGAAAGGAAGGAATATAGGCTGGCAACGGATCGGTGACCTCTTGGTGTTGCTGATCTCTATGGGCTGTGGTGATTCCTATCCATCACGTTGATTTTAAATCATACCACAGACCATAGTCTGTGAATAAAATATTATTCATCATTCATTCATTGATCATTAAAAAATTGGTTGTCTGTAAAGTCGGTTTACGGATGATAATTTTACATGATAACGTCATAAGAAAACATCGGCCGATGGAGTGGCAGAGAGATAGATGCGTCACAAGCCGAACGGTCAGGCCGATCGTGCCTCTCTATTGCTTGTCCCGCGCTCTCGCTTGCACGCTCGGCTCAGGCGGAACGTGACAATAAGTCATGCTTTTTCGTCCGTGTAGCCGGCGTTCATCGATTTATACGACGTTAACACGTAAAAATATCTTAAGAACAAAAATGGGTCGGAGGAGAAAAAAATAAAAAAAATGTTGATGTCGAAACAACTTGCTTGCAACGTAACATAAGACACATCTAGTGGAAAGTCAGCCTAACTCGAGCACGAAAAATGTAAAAAAAGGCCAAGTGTAGTATATCAAAACTTTCAGCTGTAACTTTTCGAGTCGCAACAAGTTCGCTTCTTATTTTATTTTCTGTAAAATTTCCAGAAATGGGAACAGAAAGTGAATAATGGAAATGTGTTTTTACTACTTTTGACCTTACTTGAGTTTTCTTTCTTAGTTAAAAATTGTTTCAACAATATGTTTTGAGTTATTAAATTATAATAGTAGTTTATGAAACTGTTGCATAATAAGGGTTATTAAAATACGAATGTGAGTTTAAAACATGAGCCGAAGGCGAGTGTTTTAATAGACCACACGAGTATTTTAATACCTAATTATGTGCAGTTTCATACACTACTTTATCTAATCTCATGAAATATATGATAATAATATTTTAAATACAACCATGAAGTTAATTTAACAGCTATAATTCTTACTTATAAATCCATTTGCAGATCGAGCATGCGTAGTGCGCATGCGCGACGCGCCGCGTTCACAGATTATGTAGAAAAATTTTGCATAGTTGCAATGTATTTGCATTGCAACCTGTTTAAAATACCTGTATCCGGGGCTGAAGCTGTATCGAAATGGTAAAAAAGTTATTTTACGATACAGTTGTCCATAGAAGAGCTGTATCGAAAAATAACTTTTAAAATTTATTTTGACAGCTTGTGCGTAAAGACTGTCATTATGATATGTACTGTGTTCAGTTTTTTAATGTGCAAATTTCAGTATGAGATTAGATAAAAATATTTTTATAACCTGCCATGCATTTTTATACAAGCATATGGTCCGCTTGATGTGAAGATACATGAGATATGCATATTAGGTTGTCCAAATATTTTTTTTTATTTTTTTTTCATCAATATTTAATCCGTTTGGTGACAGAATTTCACATAAACCGTACACGAAATCTTTTAAGGTTTAGTCGTGAAGGTAAGCCTTATTTTATAAATACGTATCAAATTACTATATACCAGTAATATATAATATTTCATTACTCTACTCGTACTACTGTTCATTACTTAAGGTTCATTCATTAAATGTAAAGTTCGCAGGTAATGCAAACGAGGCTCTGGCGTAAAGACAAGTAGGGCATAGCGTATTTTGTAACCTGCCCGACTGGGCAAGTACCATAACCTCACAGAACACCGCAGCCAAATAACAATTCCCTTGAGGGTTGTTGTGTTCCTGCGAGTGAGTGAGGTCGCCAGAAAGAAAGAAAGGAAGGAATAAAGGCTGGCAACGGATCGGTGACCTCTCGGTGTTGCTGATGTCTATGGGCGGTGGTAATTCCTATCCATCAGGTGACCCACACGCTCGTTTTCCCCCTTCTCAAATAAAAATAAAAATAACCTTTTTTCAACATACAATTTTTGAAATTTAGTTGGTAATTGATTCATACACTATGGTATTACATGTTTTAGCATTCTAGTTGATTGGTGAAGGAATTTATTTACAATATTATACAGATAAACTCATCCATGGAACAGAGTCCGATGTGATCTTGGAACACAAACGAGTTAAGCTATCCAAACTAGATAAGGAATATGAATTCTTCAGACATACGTTTTTAGAATTTTCTTATCTCATTTATCTTCCGATATTTAGAATCGAATAACGTTTAATCTGATATTAACTCCTCATAATAACGTAAAGTGAAGTACCAATATAGTATATACTACGGAAGAGTCGAAGTGTTTGTTAGATTTATAAAATAAGTAGCTTTTGCCTGCGATTTGGTTCGCGCGTATCCTAATATTCCGTTGTATTTTTTTAAATTCCATTTTTAGTGGATGCTTACGATATAGCTAACCATCGAGGTGAACAATCACTTAGCCGAGCCGAATGAACTGAGTTTATAGAATTCTATATAATATGAAGTTTTAAATCTCGCACAGGCTACGTCCTATTGAATCCGGACGATTCGAAGCGAATGCGATGTGCGAGGTGTCATAAGATTTCATATAGAGAATTCTAAAAATCGTTTCGTTCTGTTTGGAAGAGGTTCTTTCGCCCGATCCATCGCGATCAGCTCCGATAAATATGCGTTCATCGTAAGTCATTAGTGCAGTCTTTAGTAATTCATATTTGAAAACAAACCCGCAGCTATATTGTTTTCACCGAATTGTAAACAATCTTGAAGTTAATAAAATAGTTTAGGTCCCAACTCCAAAACGGCATCACGTCTCAGCGGAGCAGTTAAATAGTTGTCAAACAGCTCGCTTCCGTAACTTGCTGAGTTCAATTTGAAGTGGAACTGCGAGTAGATTAACTTATAAAGCTAGATCCGAAACCAAGCGTGTATGACGATACGGTTTAGTTCAAGTAGTTAGGCTACTAAAGTTGAGGGTTCGTAGGTCTGGCACTTTGTTTGCAGGAGATATAGGTAGAACTATGTATAATTTTATTTTTATTTTGTAATTTAAGCAACAGTAACATGTTTGAGCCGTTTGGGAGTAGAGACCATGGAGCCGTAGGGCCCATCAGCCCACAAATTATTTGGAGATATTTTTCGAAAATTGGTCGACATGTTCTGTCACCAGAATACTGTTAATGAACACCTAGCTCAGAGAATTAGTATTGCTATCCAGCGAGGTAATGATGCCAGTCTTCTGGGGACATTGCTGACAGGCAACTATCTTCGGGATATTTTTATTTGTAAGTAAATTTTTGATTATTTCTTTTTTAATCGCGTAATTTTTTCTTTTCTTTCTAGATAAAATATTTAGATTTTCAGATTAGTTTTAGTTAAATTTAAATAATATTGTTATTATAAAAACTAATTAATTTTCATTCTAATACTAAGCAATAATTTCCTTTAAAAGAGTACTTACTTAAGACCGGTTACATTTCCATACAAATGTAGAAAGGGAATTTACTTCATTCTTTGGATGATGTACGTTCGTTCAATGGTGTACGTCCAATGGAATATATCGACGGTCCCTACGTATAAAGAGACATGTCATTTCAGACATGTCTGCGTATACTACGATATAGTAATTAAAGAATATTATTATTGGACAAATGAGTTAATTTCTTACTTTTTAATTATATACAATCAATAAAAAAAAAGAAAACGTTTTTTACGGGCAATCTATAGCAATTTATGCAATAAAAAAGAATTGCCATTTTTGACATGTCGCTTTATACGTAGGGACCGTCGATATGGATTTGTATTATCCGTATACGCGTGCGCGTATATATAAAAGGTCTACCACCTTTAGTTAGAGTAATATTCATTAGTACTCTTTGTCCTAAGTTTTCCATTAGTGTGTGTTGCCAGTAATGACAGCGTGTTTAGGGAGTAAGTAGCTCAACACTATTTTTGAGCTAAAGCCAACCTCATCTGCACGCTATGTACCAATTCAGGGATAATTCGTTTATCTTTAAAAAAAATCCGAGCGAAGCTCGGTATCCACTCGGTATCGGTATCCGGTAATCCAGGTACCTACTATGTTACTATACACAATCCTATATTATTACAAATATATTATGTCATTGTATATAATAATAGTAGTGATCAATAAGATTGTTGTATTAAATGGTTCTCTTATTAATAAAAGTAAGGCATGATACTTTTATTAATAAGGAAATCATTTAATCGAATCGTAATACCAGATTTTGAGACTAAAGAAAATTAAGGAATGCCCCAAGGCTGTATACTTGGTACACCGCAAAAATTATTAAAACACGAAAATAATCCCAAAGCAATAAAAGTAGCAAACCGGCGTAGAATTATAACATGAGTAAATTTATTTCTCGACTGAACTTTTTAAATATTTCATTTTCGTTAAACAGTACAGCATAACTCATGTTTTCAGCGACCGAAGTGAAGACTTGGAGCAATAAATTGTCTTTCAACTTTCGGTTAAGTTGAATTTTTGTACGCTTTGCCTTTATTCTGGAATTTTTGAGTTACCGTTGCCGGGTGGACGAGAATGATGGTTTTAATAATGTTGTTGATATTAGAATTATTTTCGTGCGTTTATATTTTTTTATATGTTTAGATTTGTCGTAATTTCTGCATTTATTTTAAAGCCGGGTCCAGACGAGTGTAACGTGTAATGTAATCCACCGTGTAATGTAACACGAATTCTATGCGTGGACGGCACTACGAGCATTACATGTAACACTCGCGCGCGCTCGGGCTGATCCATCGGCTGTCGGTTTTTTGCGCGAACACAAAGGCGCTCGCAGTGCTCGTTTGGACGGCATTCGTAAATATTATTATATTTTCATCTATTCGGCATGTTCGTAGCAACTGAGTGGAAACAGCTCTTGAAATAGATTCGCGTACACAATTCGCTTTGAGTTCGGGTGCCGTCGACACTGTTGACGCTAAATTACACGTAATCTTACATTACACGTTACACTCGTCTGGACCCGGCTTTACGCTTAGGAGGGCAGGTAAGCCTTCGGTCCTGGCTATTATTATTGATAGATGACAGTCATTAAGCCAAGTCAGTGACGTTTGGGCGGCTTGAAAACGCTGGCCTCCGCCAACACGCAGTGAAGCAGCGTGATGGAGTATGCTCTATACCCCTTCAATTTAGGGAAGACCCTTATCTCAGCTGTGGGATGAATTAGGGTTGACGACGACAGTTGATTCTAATTTTAATTGTAATATTTTTTTAAATTATCTACGATGTCATCTTAATTACATCTTTATCTATAAAATAAAAATGAATCGCTGAATGTGTTGCTAAGCACAAATCTCGAGAACAGCTGAACCGATTTCGCTAATTCTTTTTTTAGAATATTCCTTGAAGTACGAGGATTGTTCTTATGAAAAAATAAAACACCACTTTTTACCCGTGCGAAGCCGGGGCGGGCAGCTAGTATTTATAATGCTACTGTATGTATGTGACTGAACTCCTCCTAAACGGCTGGACAGATTTGAATGATTTTTTTTGTATGCGTTTGGATGCCGAAAGGCTAGTGGCGACATGTATTGACCATGTGTGGGTGCATACTCAGTGCGGCATCTCGTCACACATGCTCACTTGTAAGTTATCGGATCCGTTTTCCCGGATTGCAATCCCTATGTGTATGTGACTGAACTCCTCCTAAACGGCTGGACAGATTTGAATGATTTTTTTTGTATGCGTTTGGATGCCGAAAGGCTAGTGGCGACATGTATTGACCATGTGTCGGTGCGTACTCAGTGCGGCATCTCGTCACACATGCTCACTTGTAAGTTATCCGATCATTACATGATTGGAGTTAACCTAGCTGCTGGCGATAGATGCGACGAGCCACTGCTCGAGCAAGGAGATAAACAGGTATATATCTTATATAATAACTTGGTAAAACAGATGCTAGAGAAAGTCGACTGGGAAAAATTGTTAGAGAGTAATTGTCCTTTATTAATATATGACAATATTTTTAGCAATATATATTAGGTTGGGGAAAAAGTCTTTTCGTATTTTATATGAAAATTCAAAACATTTTTTAATAAAGTTTATTTACATTTAACTAAAGTATGTAGGTGCCATTTTGTTCGATAACTTTTTGCCATCTTGTAGGTAGAGACATGATCCCATTACTATAGAAAATTTGGGACTTCTGTTCAAAAAACCACGACAAGTGGTTTTGGCAGTCTTCCCGTGATGTTAACCTGACAATGCCTAAAGAATTCGGAAGAGACCGAAACAGGTGGAAATCAGAAGGTGCAAGGTCAGGACTATACGGCGGATGCATTAACACCTCCCAGTCAAACTCTCTTAATTTTTGCTGAGTGGCTAAAGATGTGTGAGGTCTAGCGTTATCATGATGAAAAATCACACCCCTTCTGTTAATTAATTCCGGCCGCTTTCTCTCAACTTTTTGCTTTAATCTCATCAGTTGTTCACAGTAGAGTTCAGAATCGATAGTCCTGCCTGGCGGTAACGGCTCATAATGAATAATGCCCTTCCAATCCCACCATACACACAGCATCACCTTGTTGCGGGTTAACCCGGGTTTTGCTAGAGTCTGTGAAGCCTGACCGGCCTTTGACCACGACCTTTTTCGCACGTTCTTGTCGTACGTGATCCACTTTTCATCACCAGTATATATATATAAGCTTCTTCAAAAACGGTTCGCTTTCATTACGTCGTAGAAAAGAATCGCAAATGAGTACACGGTTCATTAAGTTTCTTTCAGTGAGATCATGAGGCACCCAAATATCGAGCTTTTTAGTGTACCCCGCTTTTTTCAAATGCGCCAAAACTGTTTTGTGGTCAATTCCTAATTCTTCAGCTACGTCGTAACTACTGATATGCCGATCTTGCTCCACTTTTTCAAAAATGGCATCCATTTTATCCGTAACAGGGCGACCAGAGCGACGTGCATCTTTCACATCAAAATTTCCTGATTGAAAACGCTTAAACCAAATTTGTGCTACTCTCACAGACACTGCACTAGGTCCATAAACGTCACAAATTTTTTTCGCAGCTTGCGTTGCATTTTTACCTTTTTTGTAGTAAAATTTTAAAATGAATCAAATTTCTTCATTAGATTCACTCATCTTGACAGTAAAAAAAACAAATGAAAATCACACTTTTACCTAATTTGAATTTGGAATTATCTTTTTTAAAATTTAAACTTTTTAAAGATATCAAAACCTGCCAGATACAAATGGTATAACCAAAGAGATTTTAATACAAGTTCATACATACTATAATGCGAAAAGACTTTTTCCCCTACCTATTATAATAGCTGTAAGGTTAATAAAACAGTTCGGAATAAGAGATTAAGTCAACCATGGGTTGATAAACAATTGAATGAAATGATAAAACGTAGAGATGAATTGTTTCGTAGATGGAAGGCCTATCCTAATAATATGAATTATAGACTTGAGTACACTCGGCATAGAAATTTCACTAACAAACTTATAAATAATGCTAAAAATAAATTTCGTAAAAATGAATTTAAAAAGTGTGAGAACGATTTAAGGAAAACATGGGCTACCATTAATAGTTGGTTGGGTAACACCAAACCGAGTTTAGATAATGTCATAATTAAAAGTCTTGGGAAAACTGACACATTAAGTACCATTTGTACAAACTTTGCCAAAACGTTCACAGAAGAAATAAGCAATATAAAACATAAGTGTAAGAAAAAGTTTTTGTCGCGGGATAGCTATGTACAGTCAAGTAATGTAAGCTTTCGTTATCGAAAAGTCACATCGGAAGAAATTGAAAAGATAATTGACAAATTAAGTAGTAATAAATCACCCGGAATTGACCGAATTCGAGTAACAGATTTAAAATTTATTAAAACTAAAATTAGCCCAGTTCTGGCAAAGTTTATAAATGTTAGTTTACAAACCGGTTTATACCCAGACATTAAAAAAAAAACACTTATACGCCCAATATTCAAACAGGGAAGTCATTTAGACTACTCGAACTATAGGCCTGTAGCAATTTTATCAGTTATTAATAAAATAGTAGAGAAAGTAATAATAGGTAGAATAAGTGAATATTTGGAAGAAAATATGATAATTTCGGATACTCAGCACGGCTTCAGACAATTTTGCCAACACCGTAGCACGGCTACGGTGTTGGCAAAATTCACTGATCAAATAAATGAACATTTAGATAGTAGAAAGTATGTGGTCGTTTTGTTCATTGATATAAAAAAGCATTCGATACATTGGATCACGAACAATTACTGGAAGCAATGAGTGAAGCTGGTATCCGTGGACCGGTGAACGAATGGTTTCGAAGTTATCTGCATAATAGAACGCTATGTACTGTGATCAGTGGAACAACCGGCAAAGAAGCTTAAATAATGAGAGTTAATACCTATGTTAATAAAATAAGTAACTTACAAACTAGATTTTTAAAAAATATTGTGGACATAGAGACAAAAAGAGCATGTGATGTAAATTATAAATTATTATTTAGGAAATGCAAAATTCTACCAATACAAGAAAAAGTGAAAATGTTATTAGCGATTGAACAATATCAGAATGATACATTATAAAGTTGAAAAAAATACTGCTGATTACACTCTTAGGCAAAACGTGAGAAACAGATACATAATACCTGATGTTTGTAATTATTTTGGCGAGAGAACCAGAAGGTATATGACGCCAAAAATACTTAATATAATTTTTTGTGTAACAGAATGTCGTAGCGAATTTCCATTTAAAAGAAAATTATTTAATTGGTTACTGGATAGAGTAAATGAAGAAGAGGTGTGAGTGAGTCTTGCATGGGAGTGACTGGTGGTACGGGTATTGCCAGACATTGACTGACAGTACCGGCATAGTATAAATAGAGAAGTAAGGTAACTTCATACAAACGCACCGAGCGCGGTTTGTATGTGAGCGCGCCCGTACGTATGGCCGTCGCACGCACACACTGACAACATTTATAGGAGGTTATATGGAGCGCCAGTCGGGGTCGGAGCTGCGCCGTACGCAAAACCGCGCAAGATTCGCGCCTGCGGTGACGTTCGTTAATAATTTGAACATTTAGGTACCTACCTACGTCGTATATAACTACAAATTCGTTAAAGATGGCTACAAAGTCGACTAGCCATAAAAACATTGCAGTGTTCATGGATGTCTCAATAACAATTTGTCGGATACCCTAACCATTCGGCCACCGACACTCCTAATAATCACATGATAAGTGTGTAAATTAAAAAGTATTAAAAATAGATCAGTGTAAAAAATAATATATAATAGGTACTTAATAAAAATATATTTTCATAATAATTTAGATTATTTGAATAAATATTATGATTCAGTAAAGCTACGTTTTAATTAATCCTATTCCTATTTAGACCGTAATTTTTCAAATGACTAAACAGATAACATGAAGTAGGTTTTATCAAATGGTAGGAGTCCGCCTGGGTGAGGACCACCGCCTTATCTATTTCTGCCGCCAAGCAACAATGCTTGCATTGTTGTGTTTTGTGTATTTAACGCACAACGCACGCAACGCAACGCACCTGCGATTCTGCATTTTTGTTGCCAACAGCTTGAATGCGTGAATCGTGGATGTTATGGGCGACAGTTACCGCTCACCATCAGGTGGGCTGTCTGCTCGTTTGTCACTGAGTAAGCATGCATTAAAATGTAGGTAATGAAAAAATTGCAGTCACTCCTGGTGTATTTACAAAAATAATTATTTTTATTCTTTTTAGATTTCCACACCCAAAGGGTAAAAACGGGACCCTATTACTAAGACTCCGGTGTCCGTCTGTCTGTCCGTCTGTCACAGGGCTGTAGGTATCTCATGAACCGTGGTAGCTAGACAGTTAAAATTTTCACAAATGATGTATTTCTGTTGGCGCTATAACAACAAACAATAAAACAGAATAAAATAAATATTTAAGGGGGGCTCCCATACAACAAACGTGATTGTGTGTCGTTTTTGGTACGGAACCCTTCGTGACCGAGTCCGACTCGCACTTGGCCGGCTTTTTGTTACAGATACCTAACACTTACCCTACTTAATTTTGTATTTTGTACCTTACTTAATTTTGTATAATAGAGATTGACGAAGTATTTTTGACGGTTGAATAAACTATTAAGCGACAGCCCTACGTGTTTAGGCTATTATCTCCCGCTCGGGGCTTGAGTTCTCCTACTTCTCTATTTGTACTATGGTACCGGTATCACTAGTTGCTCTAATGTTCGCTCACAGTTTATATATGTACTACATAATAGTGTAAGTAATATATGTGACGTGTGTGTTCTTTATGTAATGAGTGCATAACAATAATGAGTCGCCAACAAACTGGCATACAGTTTGGCGAAATGATATGTATTTTAATCTAAAATGTACGAAGAAAAAAAATTGGTTGCCTGTAAAGTCGGTATACGGGCGAAAGTTTTACGTGACAACGACTTTGAGTGGTAAAATGTTTTCGAGTGGAAGGAACGCATGCCTTTCACTTTTTATGTCTGTCTCTCTCGCTCTTAGAAGGGACACGCGTCCACGACACGCTTACAATGAGAGCGAGTGAAAGGCACGCGCCTTTCACTCGCTCTCATTGTAAGCGCATAACGTGACCCAGTTTCTTGAAGTGTCACCCGGCTAACCAATTTATAAGACGTTGTCACGTCAAAAAAAAATATATTTTATGCATAATAAAAAAAATTGGATTCTGCACTCCTTTTCTATACAAAACTATAAGTTTCAATACAATACAATTACGCTCCCTACCTCTCTTTTCGCCAGAGCTTCGTTTGTCAGTCCACAGGGTGAACCGCGTGCAGGTGAAGTTGGTTTTGGTTCAAGGATGTTGATGAACCACTTACACCCCACGTATTAATATACAGATATTATTGATTGTTGGCACTTATTGGGACATTATTAATATTCTGTTATTAATAAATTTGTACTTCTGTACTGTTCCATGTAATAAAATTTATTTTTATCGTCCGATTTAGCCTTATGACGTCAAAAGGTGAAACCGATAAAAAAAAATTATGGTGTTTGTCGAAATATCATATACTTAGCTTGATAATGCCTTAGATGCTTTATTAATAACATAATTTATGTAACAGTTCCTTTATTTGAAACTTTATTGACAACAAAATTGTAAGTACATGTGATAGAGGAGGTCGATGGCGTCGTCGCGCGTGACAGTCTAATGGATCACGCAAGTTAAGCAAGGTCGACCGTAACCTGTGCATGGATGGGTTTGTTTATCTCAAGCTCCTCCTCCGTGTTTCAGACGGCACGTTAAGCCGTCGGTCCCGATTGTTGTCATTAGACGACAGTCGTTAAGCTAAGTCAGCGGCCTTTGGGCGGCTTGAAAACACTGGCCTCCACCAACCTGCATTTGAGGAGCGTGGTGAAGTATGCTCTATGAGTAGCGTGTTGAGTGAGTGAAGTCAATTGGCAGCGGAGGTGGTGGCGCGCGAGCGATATGCGAGCATTGATATGGCTACGGTAACTGCTACACATCAGGCGGGTCGTATGCTTCTCTGCCACCCGACGTAGTGTAAAAAAAATAGTCCCATATCCTTATAAACATTTTTTTGAAGGAATAGAACATCCATCCGATAATAGTCTTCTAATATCCTGCTGACTGGCATACAAGGTTCTGGCGAAAAGAGAGGTAAGATATAGCATATTTTTTTTTAGCCTGCCCAACTGGGGAAGTACCTCCATCTCACAGAATACCGCAGTCAAATAACATTTGCCTTGTGGGTTGTTGTGTTCCTGCGAGTGATTGAGGTCACCAGAAAGGAAGAAAGAAAAGAAGGAGTTGGCCGGCAACGGATCCGCGACCCATTGGTGTTGCTGATCTCCATGGGCGGCGGTGATTGCTTTCCATCAGGTGACCCACATGCTCATTTGCCCTCCTCTCATATAAAAAAACATAGGACAAAGAAATTTCATTATACTATGCTCCGACAGTCGTAAAAATCTTATAATTCCTTTTTACTACCGCGGCATTAGAATGATACCTTATAAGATCCTTAAGGTACTGAAACTGGATCATGTTCAAATGTAAAATTTACGATACAATAATACTATGACATTTACATCCCTATAATACCACGAATAAAACCGCATCGCACATCATGGCTAGTCAAAATATAAGGCAATGCCGCCATTAAAGTCAATTCCCTAATGTACGCGCCGTAAACCAACCGTCTTATAGTATATTTTATGACAATACAATTGTTTAATACCTGTATGATGTACATGCACCTAAAATAATAAAAAGAAATACGTAAGCTTCCCTTGCGTATTTTTTGTATGGTGCATGGCAGTAAGCAGCCAAGTTCTCCCAAAATATGATAAAAATGAATTCTGGGCAATATCGTCATCAACCCTTATTCATCCCACTGTTGGGATATGGGTCTCCCCTTAATGGAAGGGGTTCAGAGTATACTCAACTCTCAACTGTGGGTTGGCGGAACTGCGCAAATAAAGAATTATATTTATTTCTTTATTTATAACACGCATGAATTTAACTATTTTAACCAACACATTCATGTGCTCAGAACTAATAATGTAATACTATACACACTATATTTTTGGCAAAATGGAAAAATATTTAGTGAGGCTCAGTCAGTGTCAATAGATGAGTATTTTGAAAGGGGACCGTTTCAGGCATTCGGTTTATATGTACCAAAAATTTTTGATCATTTTTAGTTTCTAATGACTATTGACCCATACAGTATGATAAAGACAAGCATCAACTCCCATGTGATTTCTGCATAAAGCTAACAAAGCATTTAGTTTTATTTGATAATTTGGTTTCACTAAGACGTTACATCTGGGTTTTCATTTAAATTTGTTATGAAAGCTCATTCAAGCTACGAAGAAATAGTTGTAGGTATCGTAATGTTTTGCCCCACATAAATACAGTGCAGGGATAAAATTATGGAAATGGTCTTTTAGGGAGTGGTCTTTTTAGCACAGGTCGTTTTACGAATTAAACTAACAGAGTGGACGATTTAGTATATGATCCTTTTAGAAGTAGACCTTTTAGAAAATGGACGTTATAGGAAGTAGACCAAATATGGAAGTGGACGTTGTGAACCGGAAGGAAATATTCCTTCTATGATTCAATGCAGATTATATTTTATACGTGTGGCAAAATTGATCCAAATTCATTAACTGTTTACGCGTAAAAGTATCACAACCATCCTAACATACTCACTTTCTTTTATCCATACTCACTTTCTTTCGCATTTATAGTATTAGTAAGATTGTTTTGAAATCATAACAAATTATTGATTTCTTATGATTTCAAAACTTAGCTTACTATTATTATGCGACCCTAAGTAATCTTTAAGTACAAAACTTCTCACTTACTTAGTCACTTAACTATACGCACTCGAGCTAAACTAGTCAAAATATCATATGTTTTTTTTTTGATAGACAAATATGCGTAAACGTATACTACGAGTTTATTCAATGAGAATCGATTTACATACAGCCTGCTCTGATGAATTGCCAGGCAAAAAAGGACGAGGAGGAGTGGCATCAGAATAGCAGAGGAAGAAGAAGAAGATTGAGTATCTTTTTTTTATTTATTACAACAAAATATGCTAATGAATCCCAATAATAATATTAACATGATACAAAAGTGTGAAAATAGAATTTGGTAGAACTTGGCTACTTTTTCAATTGTATAACTTACCCACATTAATAAACCAGTCTGTACATAACTCCTCCGACAGTTTTATACACTCTTAATTAGGCCACGGACAATTTTGCAAACTATGTTTATTCTGCCATTTACACAGACTTTATTACCAGGGAACAGAGATACATTTTAAATGAAATAACTAAATCATAAAGTTGTGGAGAAAATGGCACCTCCTAAAGAGTTAACACGTATTACGTTGGTATAAGGGTTGAAATTGAAGTGTTTTTGTTATATTATGACAATACAGGCGTTATAAATCGCGTACGTCGCTGGACGCCAGTTTCCAGTTCATTTTCCAAATAAACTTTGTTGAAGTAATAACAAAGTTCGGTAAAGTAATATTGGTCGGTTTAAGAGGTTGGATTCGTTCGAAATGTAGATGCGGCATTTGAAATATCATTGGTTCGGCGTTCATTTGATATTTGTATTATGGTTCTATAAAAATCACGGCTATTTTTATATTCTTCTTTTTATGTGGTCGTCAAGCGGCGTCGTATGACAGACACGCATATGGGCGGCCTGATTTGATGCGCCCCATAGAGCCTTGAAATATAAATCATGCGATGCCACCTCCAATACCATTGCAGCAATTCGTTCCTTCCTGTTTACAGTGGTAACCTCACTCACTCACGGGAATACAACAATTGTCCCGGACTCTTGGAATTGTTACATCTGTCTGCGATCCTTTGTGAGGTAGAGGTCCCTTCTGGGGTAACTTAAATTTACACTGTGCCTTACCTCTCTTTTGCCAGACTTATTCAGCAGGGTGCACCACGAGCTTTGGCTTAAAGATTATGGTGAGCCACGTCTACTCCATAATACTAAGTGTACTATTTTTATACGAAGTCGAGTTGTGATCAAAAGTGTGACCCGCGTGATTTGAATAGACTACTGATTGTAATATAAGGTTATATGTTGAGGAATAGAAAATACAGCTGCCAACGCTGTACGCTGTATCTTCCAAAGAGCTTCCTTGTTATCTTAGCTAGTTGGAGGAATAAATTAATAGCATACTCCACCGCTGTTCAACTGCGGGTTGGCGGAAGACAGTGTTTTCAAGTCGCCTAAAGGCCACTGACTTGACTTAGCGAGCGTCATCTAAGGACAACAGCCGGGACCGACGGCTTAACGTACTCTCCGAAGCACATATAAGCTCGAGATAAATAAATCCATCCATGGACAGGCTACGGTCAACGTTGCTTAACTTGCGTGTTCGGTTAGACTGACACGCACAACGACACCATCGAGCTCCTCCCATAAGATGCGATCCACTACTAATATGTCTATTTATATTAACTAGTGGTCCCAGTAGTCGAAATTCGACCATAATTAATTTAAATTATGACTTTAACAATAAACAAAAGAGTATATATGCGTGTGTGTATCAAATACATGGTAGTGTGTGTAATGTTTTTTTTATTGATTTATTTTACTTCTCTTGTATTTTTATGCATAATTTTAAAACATCGGACGCCCAGCATAGCTATTTTTTTTCGAAATCCCTAAATTATATCGGAAAACCAAGGTCACTTTTAAATTAAATATTCATTTATTTCAGACTAGCAAAGTACCCGTGCTTCGCTCCGGGAACACTACTCATTAGCGTCTATTTTTGTTAAGATTCCCGATACTTATTTAATTTTTTCCCCTTATAGAACTGTTTCGCATTGACCATTATTACAAACATACACCATTTAGGTCAAGACGTCCCGGTAAACAATATTTTTGGCATTCGCACCAGGAGTCAAAATTGTAAGCCTTCCAGGAGAACTTACTCGTGAGCAAGCTACATACAAGTGATCATGAGAGAAGCAGTCCTGTCTCAAGTCAACCCCAGCGACCTTTCGAGACTGCCCCTGAGCTTTGTTAATGGACATAGCGAAACACCTTTATGGGAAATTGAAGTCTTTTAAATTGAACGGGGTGGTCTGATGGAATAATGGGAATGCGGGGTATAAAGAGAGATTCCTCAAGAGCGCATCCCTTACTGCCCTCACTCAACAACTGTAACTCACCGTTCCAGTTGTTTAATACGTGAACAATGGTGGCACACTCCTCCGTCTGCACAATTTTCGTAAAAATGGATTCAAAGTTTTTGCTTTACGTATCTATATATATATTTTAGCTTCCTTACAGAATATAACCTTGAGAATCGATACTCGTAGACCACTTTAGGTAGCAATACAATATATGAACTACGAATTACCAGTACTATCGATCAAAACTATCTTACATCGATATGACTTGCAAGAAGCGTGTGATGTATTGAAACTTTGCCGCATGACGTTGCGGTTTTGTCTGAAGAGATAGGCTCCAGGCTGCCAATTAGTATAAAGAATTTATTGCATGTCACAAAGTGCCAGTATAGAAGATTTTGTTATTATTAAAGCACTTGCTGTTATTTATTTATTTATTTCATACAATTATTAGCATTACAGTTTCCCAATTCGCATAATAATGTCATAAATCATAATAAAAAAAAATCGGGTTACGGCGCGGCGGGCGTACAACATTACATCAAACTTCTCAAAGGGACCTCTACGCGTTATATCTATATCCCCGCGCACGCATATCAAATGACCGGGCTTCACCGTGATTAAAAAAATATCGGTTGTCTGTAAAGTCGGTTTACTGACGATAGTTGAACGTGACAACGTCATAAGAAAATACTGATGGAATGTTTGCATTTTTCAAGAAAATTTTAATGGAACGCCTCAGAGCGAGGTAACGCCGCATGAGTCATGTTTTTTCGTGCGTGCAGCCGGCTCCATCGAATTATAAGACGTTGTCACGTCAAAATAATCAAATCGACATAACAAACAAAATAATTGGATACATATACAAAATAATAATAATAATATGAGACCAGATGGCGGCGCGCAATCTGTCCAGGAATATTTGTTTATAAAAAGACAATAAAAAAATTATAATCAATATCATACAATTTAAATTAAAATTACATTACAATTAAGTATTATTAAAGTTACTCTTTCACGTAATTAAATTTATAGCATATAATAGGAGCTTAATGACGTATCATTTTAAACGAATACGCAAGTTAACCAACGTCAACCGTACCCTGTCTATGTATTTTTTTTATACTAGGTCGGGTGGCAGACAAGCATACGGTCAGCCTGATATAAAGCGGTTACCGTTGCCATATTAACACTCGCAACATAAAATATCGTTCGCGCGCCGCCTCCCCTGCTGCCAACGCAGCATCTCCTTCCCTTCTGGTGACCTCACTCACACACAGGAACACAACAACCCTCATGTGAATTGTTATTTGGCTGCGGTATTCTGTGAGGTGGAGGTACATTCCCCAGTCTGGTTGCTTACAATTACGCTCCCTACCTCTCTTTTCGCCAAAGCTTCGTTTGTCAGTCAGTAGGGTACACCGCGTGCAGGTGAAGTTGGCTTTGGTTCAAAGATGTTGATGAACCACTTACACCCCGAAATAGGATGGGATTATTTATCTCGAGCTCTCGTATTTCAGAGGGCAGGTTCAGCCATCAGTCCGGCTGTTGCCATTAGATGACAGTCGTTAAGCCAAGTGGCTTCAGGGCGGCTTGAAAACCAACCCAACTTGCCAACCCGCAGTTGAGTGGAGTATGTTCTATAACGTCTTCGATTGACAGGAGGCCCGTATCCCAACAGTGGGAAGATTATGGGTTCACTTCACATATACTGCAGCCAAATAACAATTTCCTTGAGGATAGTGATGTTTTGCGAGTAGGTAAGTGTGGTCACTAGGAATGAAGAAGTGTGGGAAGTATATAGCCCGCCTGATGTGAAGTGGTTACCGTAGAAATATTAAAAGTCGCAACAAGAAATATCGCTCGCGCGCCGCCACCCCTGCAGTCAATGCAGCAATTCCTTCCTTTCTAGTGATCTTATTCACTAACATGAATACAACAACCCTCAAAGGAATTGTTATTTGGCTGCTGTATTCTGTGAGGTGGCGGCACTTCCTCAGTCGGGCAACTTACAAAGACGTACCACATGCAGGTGGGGTTGGCTTTAGCTCTAAAGATAGTGGTGAGTTACTTACACCAAGTATATTCTAATGTAGTTTTTGTAACATAGCGTACATACCGCATCCAAATAGTGACTTATAGCTGAATGTTTTTTGTAAAACTCCTAAAATATACGCATCGTTCACAATACCGCAATTTTGTACCGCACACTCGTTTTATGAGTTTATTTGTTGCCAATTCGGCTCATTTCTCATAAACAATGCTGTAAATATCGCTCGTGTCGAACTTGCGTAATTTCTTATCATCTGGTTTCTGTCATCTTCTGGGAAACGCCTGAAGCGATTGTACGCAAATTGTGGGTGTGCGTGTATGTTATATGAAATTACAGACTTATTCATACCTAATTTATATTCAAACATCTTTATTTGACTTTTGGGTACTTGCAAATAATACTGTAAAACTCCTAAAGAATAATAAATAAATATGAGTCCATTTATTTATTTATTTATTATTCTTTGGAAGTTTTACACTATTTTATGTTTTGAACATAAACATCAACTAAAAATAATACTAAACTAATTACAAGTCTCCGCCAATGCGCAATTTTATTATTATTAAAAACCGTAAAACACGATTTTTAAGCTTTCTAACATTTGCATCATATCTAGCAGCCTGGCGCAACTCAAGGTAAAAAAACGACTCTATGAATCGGAAGCGAATTTGGTACAAATTCTGATTGTTTTCGCTCCCATTTCATACATTTAGAATTTACGCTATTTGTATGGCACATCCGTCTCTTAAAACGTAGTGGTTACATTCTCTTTGATATCTAGCCTTATTCTATACGACGTCGGATGTCAAATTTATATGACATTGACTTTTTTATCAAATACCTTTACGGCTCTGGAATCAATGTCCTTTTGAGTCCGTCGTTGTATTATTTTTTTATGTTTTCCTGGCTTCAAAGAGACATGCCGAAAAATGTCGTCAGGAATATTTTTGTTCCTGCTGTACTTATAATAATTAAACTAACACGACGCACGACTTCTTGGAATGATTTGGCATCGGCAGCCCTGATTCAAAAACTTATAATCAAAGATTCTACTAATTTTATACATTCAAATGATTACTTGCACCATAATACACTATCTCTATTATGAATCGATATCATTAATCACCAAATTATGAAAATTTGTTTAGAAGCACAACCGCGCTCATAAGTTCGCGCCAAAAAGTTATATGACATTGATTTTTTGGATTTGACTCCGTGCCGAATAACAGAATAACTAAAACAATATCAGAAAAAATACCGAAAAGAAAATTATGAAGAAAAGTTAGATTCTCATACATTTCTACAATCATTTCTGATGTTATTTCGCATGAATAAATAGTTTTTTGTTATTATGTTTGAAAATAGCACGAAAAGGTTTGTACAGGAAACCCATAGAAATGAGAACGGGAGAATTTTGCCACAGTAAAGCGTGGGTGGATCGCTAGGTTTTCAATAATATTATATGCTAGCTTCCACCCGCGACTTCGCCGGCGTTTACATTTTTTTAATACAAAGTATCCTATGTACTTCCTAATACCTTTGAGAATAATGAGTACAAAGTTTCTCATGATCGGTTGCATAGTTTCGGCGTAACAAAAGCGAAACGTAACAAACTAATTCACATTTACATTTATAATATTAGCAGGGAAGTAGGGATATACTAGGACAGCATAATAATACAAGACAGAGCGGTATTCTTAATAATATACGACCGTGACATTAGTATTATTTTTTACATGACGTCATTGACTTAAAGCTTTCTTTATAACTTTCAATTTACTAGGAGAGCACAATACAAGACCCTGTGATGTTCTAAATTCTAATTCTAATATCTTTATTGTTGAACATATGTATTTATAGGTTTTACACTTATCTAATAACACAGGGCCATGGAATCAATAAAGAAAATACTAAAAATCGTATGAGGAGAGTCGAGTTTGATTCCTCGTTTTCCAGTCTGCAAATGATTGCACTTTCCCCTTCAATGGTAAATACGAATGGGGTGAAGAGGAACACGAAATTACGATTAGGGTGTAAGTAAGTTCATCAACATCTTTGAACCAAAGCCAACCTCAATGCACGTGGTGCACCCTGACTGAAAAACGAGGCTTTGGCGAAAAGAGAGGTAAGTAATTTATACTTATTTACTTTTTTACTTACTTACTTATAGTAGACAGCTTAAATAATTAAATTAAATATTGTATTTTTTAAGCTGTCCTACTGGTGAAGTATCTCACTGAATACTGCAGCCAAAAACCAATTCCCTTGAAGATTGTTGTGTTTCTGCGAGTGAGCGATGTCATCAGAAAGAAAGGTAGGAGTATAGACTGCAAAGGTGTTAGGAATCTAACTAACGAAAAACGTATCCATAATACGTTTTTCGTTAGTCATTATATCCGACTTTGTTATAAAGAGTTTAAAATGAAATATGAGGTGTAAGTGACTCATTAACATCTTTGAACCAAAGTCAACTTCACCTGCACGCGGTGCACCCTGCTGACTAACAAACGAAGCTCTGGCGAAAAGAGAGGTAGTGAGCGTAATTGTAAGCTTCCCGACTGGGGAATGTACCTCTACCTCACAGAATACCGCACCCAAATAACAATTCCCTTGAGGGTTGTTGTGTTCCTGCGAGTAAGTAAGGTTACCAGAAAGGAAGGAGATGCTGCGTTGGCAGCGGGGGTGGCGGCGCGCGAGCGATATTTTATGTTGCGAGCGTTAATATGGCTACGGTAACCGCTTCACATCAGGCGGGCCGTATGCTTGTCTGCCACCCGTCGTAGTATAAAAAAAAACAAACCTAACTTTGCACTGTAATTACTTAATATTAAACGATTGGTCAATATGACGGAGTCATAATAAACGGATCTTACTGTTCCATTCTATAACATCCTTGCACCGGACTTAAAACAGTCCCAACACGCCATGGCTTTCAATATACAAGGCGAGCACAACTTCAAGGTTTACTAAAAGGGGTTGCCCATTTTGCGTACCACTCAACTTCGTGTCGGCACAGTCCCACGAGTCCCGGATAATAGCGTAACTCGATAAAAGATTTCCCGGGACGACGATACCTCACAACACTGCCATCTCAACCATCCAGCGGCCATTTTAACTTCGGGAGTGGGAAGTTTTGTTCGCTTTACACTTTCTGATGGTCCGTTATCATAACTTTGAGATGCGATTATTTGGAACTTTCTGTTCGTTTTGAGGTCTGCTTTTGTTTCTTGTTAATAACAAACGTTTTTATCGACATCAAATAAAGAAGAAAAAAACCGGAGTGCCGGCAGAAGTGAAAACTTGAACATTAACATTTTTTGTTAGTTGTGCATTTTTGAATATTTTGGAATGGTTAGGGAATAATTTCGCACGAATTACTTTATTTATCAGTATAAAAGTACTATCATTTATGTGGTGAAATACAATATTCATTTAAGGCTAGTTCGCATTAGGCTAGTATTTTAGTATAGAAGCTAGTAATTTAGTAACTAAACGTGTCTGAACAATGAAAATTTAGTAGAGTAGTTTAGCAAATAATTTAGTTGAGTCGATCCATTTTGTTCTATTTTAAACAGGCGACTAGCACCTCCTACCACGCGTCCGTGTTCACTGGTTCACTGACTAAACAAGTTCGAACCTGCTGAATTAGTCGAGTTCATTAGTTGCCGCAAAAATGTCGTTTCGCTTCCAATGCTAATTCCTTCAGAAGAAAATTAGCAGCTTCTAGTTTATCTCTTCTATCTGTCCATTTTCTTACGCATAGCTTCTTTTTATTAATCACACAATTTTCCTCATCGAGCTCTTATAATAGCCATTACGATTAGCTTAATCAGTTTATTTATTTTATTGCGTTGTAGGTTTATCTTGCAAAACACCACTCACTTGTAAATTATACTAAAACAAAGTGCGAACGATTTTTGAGCAGAAGCGAGTATTTTAGTTAGGTACTAATTTACTAGCTACTAGACTAAAATACTAGCCTAATGCGAACTAGCCTTTATTGCGCTATCGTACACAACCATGACAATTTATATTACATTAAAAATAAACAGCAGGAGCAGATATACATTTTTGCCACGCGATAGAAAGAGAGGGAATATCAGTTCCTCTCCTCAGCAGCGCCGGCGGTCACCGCTCCCCCCGTCTTACGAATTTTCGATCAGGCCACGTGAAATAACATTTTTTACCATCGTCGCTAAAGAAGTTTTCACTTCAACAAGTAACTCAATAATACTATCCGTTTGTAACAGAATAATAAGTATAGAAATAATTAAAACTATTTCTTCTACATCTTTTAGACTAGAAAAAGTAGTAGTAGCTCGATAATCCCAACCGTCACCACAAAGTTGCGCAATCCCGAAACTAGCTATCAGTTGGACCCATCGCAAATATCTTATACCAAATCGCCGGCTCGTTATTGGCTCTTTGTTTTGCTGAACGACTTCCTCAGTAGCCTTATGGGCCAGATAAAACTGTTTTTGGGTCATTCTCGATGGTAAATTAGTACAAGTCTGACTATCGTTTCCACTTTTATTTGTTGGGATTCATTGTCTTTGTATTAACGAGATTAGAGGGAGTCGGGTATTGATAAGTTAATGGGTGCTCCAAGGCTCTTAACTTGTATCACCCTTTTGGCTAATTAATGTCTGTAATATGCTCTGTCTGTCATTTGGCAGAGACATTATCTCGTGTTATGTGCTTTTCTTATTGCGATTGATGATTAAAGATAGATGTTTCGTGTGGTGTCATGTGTAAAATAAAAGACAAATTACACAGCGCCATCTTGTCCCAAATTAAGCAAAGCTTGTACTATGGGTACTAGATAACTTATATATGTACATAAATACATTTTTTTTTGTAAATACATTCTTATAATACATAGAAAACTGTCAGACCAAGATAAACAGACATGTTCAAGCACGTAAATATTTGTCATGTGCGGGGATCGAACCCGCGACTTCGAAGTCAAAGTGGCCTTTGCTAGCTACTATTACAACGATCACCGGGCTCGTCTATTCGTCTATGTATATTTTATTTTATATTTGTCTATGTATATTTGAGTATTAGGTATGCATGTTTGAAAGCGATATTGGTTCTTAAATTTATTATATCATTTACTAGCTGACTCGTTAAGTGAGCCAATCTTAAAAGATAGACTATATGGACTATCATGGATTTTTTTATAACTTTTTAATATGAATAATTTTGTCATTATTTAATTGTTGCGTAACTTGAACCGTTTATGCAGTTTATGCAGCGCACGCAATGGAAGCTCTCATACGGAATATTTTTTTCCCATTTTTGCAACATTTTTCATTGGTGCTCCGCTTTTATTGGTTCATTGATATTACATCCCAAATATGTATTTGAAGTTCTTTTTACAACAATTATAACCACCACATTTGGATACATTTTTTGGGTAATCAATAATTATCGAAGAACACTGTTTATATCTTAAATTTCAGAACTAACTAGTTAGTTATAATAACACTAAAAATAAACTAAAACAATATTTTTCTTCTTCATGTCATAAAGCAGCAGAAACCGCGTATCTGTAACGCGAAAAGAGCACCAGAGCACAAAAAAGATTCTTTTAATATTTTGTCTGTATGTAGTCAAGGTATATAATGTAAGTGCTATATAAAATCTCGATTTGCTATCTCATGTTTACAATGCCAATCAGGCTTGGCAAACAGAGAAACAAAACATCGTGAATTTGAATGTCTCTGAACCGTACATACTCATTATCTTGTTCTAACATATATATATGTCGCATCCACACGCTTTACAAACAACGGCCAAACGGCAAACAACAAACATCAGCGTGTGGATGGGTGTTTGTTGTTTGCTGTTTGTGTTTGTTGTTTATGTATCTGACTGGCAAACACCAAGCATTGTTAGTGCTGGGTGATAGCTGCTGGCTGTTTGACATGTGATTGCGATTTGGCGTTGTTTGGCAAGCGGCTTTACATACAGATGCGTTCTACATGCCTCTATTGTGGAAGAAGAAAGCAAGGTCTGACCTCTCACACCACTTACCGTAGCGGCAAGACGTTAGCGCTAATCAAAAACAATTATTGAAAATTTTTAGATAATGTCTTTCTGTGCGTTCACATTTTTTTCTGTTCTTTGTGTATGGCATAAATATAATTCTAAATATATACGTAGGTATTGAATTAGCGCATTATCGTGTTGTTCTCTTATGACTCGTCTATATATAAAACGTTATAGATCTTGGTTCACAATGGACAAAGACAATGAATTTATGCAGAAGGGGTAAGCTCTGCCTATAAATCAAGTGCAAACTGGCTGTTTAAATCAAATTGTTTGCGAACTCTCCCATAGACTTCTAATGAACGTCTGGAGTTAATATTATTGTGGGAATTGTATTAGTGAACTGTTTAGAATTTCCTTTAAGTGAATTAGTATTTATTAACAGCCTATCGTCATCGTAGAATAGCCTTCTGTTTTTATTAAGTTTACTCTGTATAATCAATCTAGTGTGGTGTAAGAAGCTCATTTCCATGTTTGAGCTAAAGCCAAACTCACCTGCACGTGGTGCACCCTGATGACTAACAAACGAGGCTCTAGCGAAAGAGAGGTAAAGCGGCTTAGCGTATCTATACAGCGTACCTTCACCTCATATAATACCGCAGCTAAATAACAATTACATTGCGTGTTGCGAGTGATGACGTGAGATTGTGTGAACGAGTGAGCGAGGTCACCAGAAAGGAAGGAGTTGCTGCGTTGGCAGCGAACGTAGTGTCGCGCGAGCGATATTTCAAGCTTGCAACATAAAACATCGCTCGCGCGCTGCCACACCCGCTGCCAACGCAGCATCTCCTTACTTTCTGGTGACCTCACTCACTCGCAGGAATACAACAACCCTCAAGGAAATTGTTATTTGGCTGCGGTATTCTGTGATGTGGAGGTACATTCCCCAGTCGGGTAGCTTAAAATTACACTCCCTACTTCTCTTTTCGCCAAAGCTTCGATTGTCAGTCAGCAGGGTGCACCGCGTGCAGGTGAAGTTGGCTTCAGTTCAAAGATGTTGATGAACTACTTACACTCAAAATTAAAAAAAAAATGATTGTGTGAATAGCCTTCATACTTCTCCAAACGAACCCAGAGCCAAGTTCCAACAATGCGGACGACATCGGAACTTATTCGTTAACAGTAAATTTCCCTAACGAACTGATGCGAGTATCAATATTTGACAATGTGATACAAGAGAACATAAACAGGGTATAAAATATGTCACCAATAAGCAAGCCCAAATGTACTTTAGGGAGAGGACTTATTAGCAACTGCAAAGCGGAGCAATCCCATGCTGTTGTTAGAAGATTTATTACAAGTTTTAAGTTATTTAATATATTTTTTTTTGTTTTCACATGATAACGTCTTATAAATCGATGAACGCCGGCTGCATGTATTAAAAAGTATGACTCATAGTCACGTTCCGCCTGAGCCGATTGTGCAAGCGAGAGCGCGGAACAAGCGGTAGAGAGACACGATCGGCCTAAGCGTTCGGCTTGTGAAGCATCTATCTCTCTTCTACTCCATCGGCCGATGTTTTCTTATTACGTAAAATGATCGTCCACAAACCGACTTTACAAACAACCAATTTTTTATTTAGATATTCGATTTAATTTAAATACAATGTCAACTTTTGTCATTTTTGTCACTGAAACATTTTAACTATTTACGTTTTGACACAAAATCGAACCCTTTGGACGTTCCGTCATATGAGTAGCCATATCTGGGAAGGCCTTTTTATGTCAGTTTATAAAAAAAACTTCGTCTCTTTTATATACTACGGCGGGTGGCAGTCAAGCATACGACCCATCTAATGTGAAGCGGTTACCGTAGCCATATTAACGCTCGCAACATGAAACAGCAGAGTGCACGACGTACAGGTTAGGTTGGCTTTGGTTAAAAGATGTTGATGAACCACTTACACCATCAGCACACCCGGGTTCAAATATATAGTATATATAGATATTATTTATATAGTGAGCACATAATTTCTCAAGGAGCTCGATGGCATCATTGCAGCTCTTCCTGTGTTTCAAAGGGCATGTTAAGCCGTCGGTCCCGGCTGTTGTAATTAGATGACAGTGTTTAGGCTAAGTGAGTGGCCTTTGGGCGGCTTGAAAACACTGGCCTCCACCATCCCGCGGTTGAGTATCGAGGTGTGGTTATAGTTGTAAAAAACCCGTTAACTACCGTTAATTAACCAAATTTATGGTTAGCTACCGATAAAATGCAGTTATTAACGGTTAATTATCCGACTGCGACACCTAAAAAGGGTAAAGTTTTTTTTCTTTTCTTTTATAGTCAACTCCTCGGTCAAGTGAAAAATCGATATCTGAAAGATAAAGATTTAGTTTTAGGTGTTATAAATTATATTTAAAGCGACATAGATACTTAGAGTACAGTCATTTGGTAGTTTTACCTGGAAAGTTTTTCGGGAGTTTAGAAAATTGGCAATTTCATAGATTTTGATGTGCTCTTTCCGAATTTCAACTTTGCCACCTCGTATTTTTGGCGCTCGCGCCTCATTTTAGGATAAAAACAGTTATATACAAAATAAAACTAGACACAATTTCCTACAATTTATGTATTAACCTTTTTGTCATAAAGTCAACAGTTTTTGCATACGAGCCCCGTGAAGTGTACTCCAACACGCGTTTTGATCAAAAAAGGTTAATACATGCATAAATTGTAGGAAATTATGTCTAGTTTCATTTTGTATAAAACTGTTTTTATCCTAAAATGAGTCGGAAAGGAGATATTGCCAAAAAACTGCTTTTAGGTGCCACTTTTCCAATATGGCGGTGCGAGCGGCAAAAATACGAGGTGGCAAAGTTGAAATTCGTAAAAAGCACATTAAAATCTATGAAATTACCTATTTGCAAAACTCCCGAAAATCCACCGTGTATTAGCTGGGCACGCGCTACTTCGTCCCCCTCCACCGCCCGGCCGCCCCCTTCCCACAAGTTGAAGCTGGCATCATCGCGCAACTCGCAATACACTTTTTAAGGAGCTAGCGTCATCTAGCGGTGGTATTTAACCGTAATATGCATAAAATGCGGTTAATTAATCGTTCATAACGAAAAATGCATATTTAACCGCATGGTTAAAATCGTTAATAACCTGCTTCGCATCTATAGGTGTGATATACTCTAAAATCTTTCGATTGAGACCCGTATGCCAACAGTATACGTTGATGCCGAAGCATCTAATTACAATCAAAAACGCAGCGTTCGTCACCATGTCCGCAGCCTGTCAGAGCAAGAGTGAAATCTAGCGTAAAAAGAAATCCTTGAGAGGGCCAATGTCGATCCTTATTTATGAGTCGGCGTATTATTATGACTTGCCAATTTTCCGGGAAATAAAACCGGTTACAATTGCGGGGCGGTGCCGCGAACGAACGCGCCGGCACCAGATTGCTTTCCGATTTTTAGTATCATATGAAATGTGTAAATAAAAAATAAATAATGTTGTAACTATCTTATTGGATTCCTTTTAATGTAATCACGGCCTTGTGGTTGAATGACTTGAACAATTTTATGGTCTTAATTGTACTGTTCAAATTAAAGCGTTTATTACATCATCCAACTCAACCCCAACTTAACTTCGAAATTGTCATGAAATAGCATTATCCAACTCAACCCCGACTCAACTTAGAAATTGGCATGAAATTCAATTCAAATTCAATAGTAGGTTGTTGATCAACACGCTATCAGACAATTCAATTCACGTTTCACATTTACATACGAATACATCAATGTAAGCAGCGCCTATAGATAGTAAGCTTATGCCCTAACAAAGAGTTTGGTTTTTTCTATTATATGAGAAGGGGGCAAGCGAGCATGTGGGTCACCTGATGGAATGTAATCACCACCGCCCATAGAAATCAGCAACACCAAGGGGTCGCCAATCCGTTGCCAGCCTTTTAAGGGAAATATTGACTCTGTTCTTGAAGGTCCCCATGTCGTATTTCTTTGGGAATATTGCTGAGGGAAGTTGATTCCACGACTTCACAGTTGGTGGTAAAAATTGTCTTAAAAAGCGTACTGTAGTATATCGCCAAATATCAAGATGATGTGGATGGAATATCCTTTTATTAATTTATGGCGAGTTGCAGCATCAGCCTTGTTGCTTCCCATGGTTGTTAAAATTGATTAACGTGCCAGGTAGATCAGATTATTAGGTCATAATGCCGTCGTCTACTTATACAAAATACAGAACAAAGCTGGAATCGAACAATGGTAACAACTTTTATATAACTTATTACGTTTGGTCCTAGATACTATAAAAGTAAAAAAAAAACAATATATACAAATATACTATGCAATAAAAGAAAAAGAAAATCTTGCTTAAAATAAGGTTTATAACATTATCGAATCGTGACCCACTTTGGTCAATCTTATATTTTTTTTAATTTACTTTATTTTTTTTTATGTTTCATTTTGTCAATATGTTCCATATTATTCTGCCATCGATAATGGCGTGCAAATATTAAAATCAATTGAACTGTGTAAATCACTGTTAATTAAATCATCAGTATTAACAAGTTAAATAAATGTGAAATTATAGGAGGTGGGGGCTCCAGGGGGCGGGGGGAGGGGGGGGGGGGGGGTTTGGTTCACCCGGTCGGTTCACGACCTCCCCTGGAACCCTTCGGTAACGGTGTTTCTTGAACATGGTATGAGAGAGGTAGGGAGCGTAAATTGTAAGCTACCCGACTGGGGAATGTACCTCCACCTCACAGAATACCGCAGCCAAATAACAATTCCTTTTTCCCCAAATAACAAGGTCAGCAGAAAGGAAGGCATTGGCAGCGGGGGTGGCGGCGCGTGAGCGATATTTTATGTTGTGAGCGTTAACATGGCTACGGTAACCGCTTCAGATAAGGCGGGCCGTAAGCTTGTCTGCCACCCAACGTAGTATAAAGTATCGTTATTTTTCTGGTAACATTATCAATCCCTGGTCGCAACACATTTACTAGGCCTTACGATTCGTCATGCATCGTGCGGATTCGTGCGCGATTTCTCATGTCGCGGCGGCGCCGTCACGATGAGAATAATTTTCCGCGTCTCGGTGTAACCGAACCCTTATGGCTTTATTTTCTCATGTTGATATCTATTTTTTCATTTTTAGCTCTCGGCTTTACTATTATTACTTATACTGTGCTATTACTTACAACATTAATTTATTTCAATATTCATTTTTATGGCTGTAATGTTGAAAAAATATGAAATGAACTTCAAATAAGATTTTCAGGAAAATGGTTGTTTTCATTAATGATATAGCAGAGCTAGAATGATCTAGCAGAATCTACTTTTATATAGTGATATATAAAAACCTAGATTATTATATAGGTAATATATTTGTTTCCACGAAGTGCAGGATAATTGACTGCGTTCCGTTTAGGGACAAACAATAACGGTTGCAAAGAAATTATACCAGCACTTATGAACATTGTTTTTTTTCCGATTTGAATTTGGGCCACGGCAAAAAATCGGAGCACAAAGATTTATTTTTTCGTATATATGGTTTTAAGGGAATTATAGTGAATTGTTTTGCATTAATATACGAGATTTTGACTGGTACTTGATATGAGGTGCATGGGAGCATGTGGGTCACCTGATGGAAAGTAATCACCACCGCCCATAAAAATCAGCAACACCATGGGTCGCCGATCCGTTGCCAGCCATTTAAGGGAGAAATTGACTCTGGGGCCCTACCGGCTAAGCTGAAGCCGATTGCTATCGGATTTTTTGAATGTAAATATCAAACTTCAGCTTAGATTTATGGTACCTGTATTTAGCTTAGCTGGTAGAAACCCTGGAGCTCTACCGATTGAACTGAAGGTGTTTGTCAATAACTTAAACGTAAGACCAATGTTTTGAATCAAAGTATTCGATGGTAAACGGCTTCAGCTTCGGCGATAGGGGTGTTCTTGAAGGTTCTCATGTCGTATTAATTTATTTGGGAATACTGCCTGATATCATTACATTTTTACGTTAATGCGTTTATGGAATATACTTTATTTCGTAGTTATTTTCCCATGTTTTAGCCATCGAAAACAGTGTAATAGATTTCAAACATAACCATAAAAAATATCTCCACACAAAAGAATATTAAATTTGTCGATTTGACATCAACATCTTTTTCCTAGAACTACATTTTTAATATATTTCTCATCTCTTACTATTTTATTACATATATTCTCCACGAGTAGACGCGACATATATGAAAAGATCGGAATAATGGAACATAATATTATTATGTGTCAATCCAATATCGCTATATCAAAAATATCGAATACACGATAACATCCGATAATATAAAATAGATTAACTCCATCCAGCTCTAGAATGGCTGAGAGTTAATAAAAATAGTTGAATGCCAAGAGTATTAACGGATTTTAGGACACGCCTTATGTAATGATACAGGGCTATCACCTTCCAAAAATGATAGCATTTTTATTATTTATGTCAGTTATTATAATTTTCTATTCTACTTATTCTATACAATATCACAGTATAACTAATAGTACTACGTATAGTATGGCAGTTCCCTGCCGCGTTCTCATATCGAACTCACCTCCCCTGGAACAGTTTGTTCGGCGCCGCACGCACACATGCTCATTCACACCCTGCACAGATGTTCATTATTTATGTATTAGTTCACGACGCGACATTTCTATGGAGTGGCCGGGGTGTGACAATATATAAAATGAACTGAGTGTCTTTATGTCTGTCCGTTTATGTTATTTTTATATGAGAACCATTTTTATGGTTTTGTTGAAATATCGTGCAGAGGTAATTTGAACTCATGGAGGCAAACAACAAAACAACAACAGATATGGGTGAAATTTCGCATGAGTATGAAATTTGTCCTGTACTAACGTCATAGGATACTTTGTCGAAGTCGAAGATGGCAGGTAAGTGAGCTTTAATTAAATCTTATTTGTTTAGTAGTGGTGTGTAAGTACTATTATTTTTTCTATGGTAGTGGTGTGTTGTAATTTTTCTTGATCTAATTTTTCAAAGGACAAACACCGAGAAATACTTATATAGAGAAGATATCCGCCACGAACAAATCGTATATGTTCTTGATCGATCGGACTTTTCAGGAGACTATTTTTGAAGTGAAAACTTCTTTAGCAGCGTTGTGCACTTTTTAGGATGGGTAAAAAGTGTTAAACTCGCGTCAGGACACGTGGCCTGATCGAAAATTCGTAAGACGGAGGGAGCGTAGACCGCCGGCGCGGCGTAGGAGAGGAAGTAATATCCCCTCTCTTTCTACCGCGTGGCGAAAATATATGCCTGCTCTTGCTGTTTATTTTTAATATTTTATAAATTGTCATGTTTGTGTACGATAGCGCAATAAATGAATGTTGTATTTTACCACATAAATGATAGTACTTTTATACTGATAAATAAAGCAATACGTACGAAATTATTCCCTAACTATTCCAACTTATTCAAAAATGCATAACGTTAATGTTCCAGTTTTCACATCTGCCGGCACTCCCGGAGTGCAACCCATTTTTTTTATATATGACAGTGGTGCAAGCGAGTATTATGGGTCACCTGATAGAAAGCAATCACCACCACCTATAGAAATCAGCAACTCCAAAGCCTTTTACGTGAAAAATTGACTCTGTTCTTGAAGGCTCCCATGTCGTATTTATTTGGAAACACTGCTGAGGTAAGTTGATTTCACAGTACATCGTAGAAAATGTTTTAAAAAGCGTACTGTAGTAGATCGCCGATTATCAAAATCATATGGACGGAATTTTAATTTATAGCAAGTTGTACGAAGGTGGATAGCAGATTGTTCTGTAGCTCGGATTTGCACTGTAAAAACTCATAGATTCAGGGAGGTGCCAACCCTAAACGTTATAGTGATGTTAGATCTCAGTTGTGGAGTAATGAATCTTTGATGTTCCTCGACTAATCTATTTAATAGAAGTCTTGCTGACTGATTCAATAACGCTGAGTGAAACCATTAAACCTAATACATGACGTCATATTAGTAACCTAATCTTTAGAAGCAATTTGATATATACTATTTTATGTGCTCTCACCATCTATGTCCTGTTCTTAGAATTACTAACAATATTTTTATTTTATTTTAGTTTTTTATTAATAAATATATATATTTATATAAATGGACGAGCTCGGTGGCGTAGCGGTCAATGACGCGGCTTCGACACCAACGCTCGTGGGTTCGATTCCCACAAAGGACAAACATTTGTGTGTATGAACATGTCTGTTTGTCTTAGTCTGGGTGTTTTCTATGTATCATAAGTATGTATTTACAAAAAAAAATGTATTTACGTATGTTTATCAGTTGTCTAGTACCCATAACACAAGCTTCGCTTACTTTGGGGCTAGATGGCGCTGTGTAATTTGTCTGACAATATTTGTTTATTTATTTATTATTAAATAATTCAATTTTGTTTAGATTATTATATTACCACTAGTTAGTGGTCGCTCGCTCCTTCAACTCGCAGTTGAGCAGGGTGGTGGAGTATGTTCTAAACCCCTTCGATTGAGGAGAGACCAACAATAGTATAAGTATTCCAACAGTGGGATGAAGAAGGGTTGACGGGAGAGAGAAAGAGAGTGGTCGCCCATTGGTCGAAATTCAACCATAATTAATTTTAATTATGACTATAACAGTAAAACAAAAGAATATATATGCGTGTGTGTGTCGAATGCATGGTAGTGTATGTAATGTTTTTTTTTATTGAATTAATGTACTTTTTTATGCATAATTAAAAAAAAATATATTAGCATTCCGCACTCCTTTTCTATAAAGTAAACTGTAATAAGTGTGCGAAATTTCATACTACTCCGTCCGCAAATTTTCGTAAAAAAGGTACTTCCCCAGTCGGGCTGCTTGGAAAAGACACTTTTTTTTTATACTACGTCGGGTGTCAGACAAGCATACGGCCCGCCTGATGTGAAGCGGTTACCGTAGCCATATTAACGCTCGCAATATAAAATATCGCTCGCGCGCCGCCACCCCCGCAGCCATCGCAGCATCTTTTTTTTTTATACTACGTCGGGTGGCAGACAAGCATACGTCCCGCCTGATGTGAAGCGGTTACCGTAGCCATATTAACGCTCGCAATATAAAAAATCGATCGCGCGCCGCCACCCCCGCAGCCAACGCAGCATCTCCTTCCTTTCTGGTGACCTCACTCACTCGCAGGAACACAACAGCCCTCAAAGGAACCGTTATTTGGCTGCGGTATTCTGTCAGGTGGAGGTAGATTCCCCAGTCGGGTAGCTTACAATTACGCTCCCTACCTCTCTTTTCGCCAGAGCTTCGTTTGTCAGTCAGCAGGGTGTACCACGTGCAGGTGAAGTTGGCTTTGGTTCAAAGATGTTGATGAACCACTTACGAGTACACCCCAAAATTGTTATTTTTATTTTATTAAAATTTGTTATTTTTGATAACATAAAGTTTTAAAAAAATCCACACAACACAGAGTAACCAATATGTCTCCAGAGCATGCACTAAGCTAACTGAAGTACAAATATGTCTGTCAAAAGAAAAAGGCAATTTAGCTGTAACATTACTTGAGCACGCCGTCGGACTCCGCCACCGGATATTGAATTCTCTTTCGAGTATGAAATTTCTTACAAGAGCTTTTGAATATTCCTTCCGTATCTTCACATACGGTTGTTATATCTTTATACTTTGAATGCATGCATGCATTAATATTTATAATAATGTAATTTCAAGTAACCATGACTCAATATGTTAGTAGAATCTTAGTCGACATGTTAGTTATCTTGATCATAATTCATAATGAATAAAATTGTTGAATCAAACTCACCGCTGCACCGCACACACAGTGCACGCTTGAGGGTTGTTGTGTTCCTGCGAGTGAGTGAGGTCACCAGAAGGGAAGGGGATGCTGCGACGGCAGAGGGGGATGGCGGCGATATTTTATGTTGCGAGCGTTAATATGCGTACGGTAACCGCTTCACATCAGGCGGGCTGTATGCTTGTCTGCCACCCGGCGTAGTATACAAAAAAAAATGCAATAAAAGCAATATAAAGGCGGACTTATTCCTTAAAGGGATCTCTTCCAGTCAACCTTAGAGTATGTTTATTTTTTTTATACTACGTCGTGTGGCAGACAAGCATACGGCCCGCCTGATGTGAAGCGGTTACCGTAGCCATATTAACGCTCGCAACATAAAATATCGCTCGCGCGCCGCCCCGCCCGATGGCGTCGTTGTCACATGTATATACACCAATGACAGACACCGCGGACACAACAACCCTCAAGGGAATTGTTATTTGGCTGCGGTATTCTATGAGGTGGAGGTACATTCCCCTCCATTATGTTATGTTTATAACATAACACAATAATTTTCTCCGAGGTGTCTGTAATTTTATTTCGATACAGTGACAATGAGATAGGGAGCGTAATTGTAAGCTACCCGACTGGGGAATGTACCTCCACCTCATAGAATACCGCAGCCAAATATCAATTCCCTTGAGGATTGTTGTGATCCTGCGAGTGAGTGAGGTCACCAGAAAAGAAGGAGATGCTGCGTTGGCAGCGGGGGTAGCGGCGCGCAAGTGATATTATATGTTTCGAGCGTTAATACGGTTAAGGTAACCGCTTCACATCAGGCGGGCCGTATGCTTGTCTGCCACCCGACGTAGTATAAAAAAAAAATGGCGCATTTCAGCCATAGTCCACCTCATTTATATACCTGTACCATGCTGTTACCTCTATCGTTATTTATGGTTGTTATACGAAGTTTGTGGTTGTTGTATGTAACTTTATGGTTGTTATACGAAATACAGAAAATAAAAAGATTTTCGCATCATAAAATAATTAATTATATTAAACTCGTTTACTACTCAAACGGAGACCTTCATCAGAGCGAGTGTTCAGACGCGTCCACTCTCTATCGATTGCGACGAACGAACACTGCGTGCTAATGTCCTCGCCGCTCGCGTTGTTGGGGCGTAGCCTTCGGTGATGACATAGTGGCAGACGGTGGTGATGTATGTCTTCGGGAGAATGGTCACTTCGTGAGCTCGTCATGTGGTTGTAAAAACTCATCATAATGCGATGAAGGTCTCCGTTTGAAATCGAACCTGGTCGGATTACCGGATAAATACACATGAGTGAGTGGGAGTAATATAATTAATTATTTCATAGTGATGTCCCTCGTGAGTAAATTTTTGGCAAGGGGTTATAAAATAGTACATTTTTCCTCCTGATTTCAAGCTTATACTCACAGTATAAGCACAGTATAAGTAATAGTACTAACGTAGTATAAGTATTATTAAACCTTGAAACGAATCACATCCAAGGTTAGACTCTATGGACCATTTGTCCATTTCCTCTTGCTTTCGGTAACTTGTTGAAATGCCGATTTATGATTTAATCTCGTACCCATTGTGACCTAGCCTTAACTACGGTATTAATAGCTCAGACACAGTAAACTTAGAGAACAGTAAATTAAGTTAATTGTACGGATGATTTTATATCTCATTTACATAAAAAATATGAAGGACTGCCGAATTATCTGTAAAATAGCAACTTAGCATAAAATTCTAAAGTTTCGGTAGTAGTTATCGATCAGGTAATCTGTGTGTCTGTTTGTTTTTTTTTCTTTGTCTTGTTATGTCATTAATAGTCATTAATTACTGCTCACACATTGAAGGGCAGTAAATGTTTTTCTGAATTCTATTTCTATAAAAACTCAACCATAACAACCGAATTCAAATGCTCAGGATTTGAAACTCGTAGACAAAGATTAGACCTAAAAGAAATAATATGCTTTTAGAGTTTTAGAAAAGTTACGTTAAAAAACAAACACTCATACCTATGTCATTTGTTATAGTTTGATATTTTACATAAGTCAATATGTATATCTTGTTGTCAAACACCATAGGCGTACAATATTAGTTCGTCTTTGAATTATAGTAGCTCCGACAATATCTCATATTTCCAACTCTGTATACTCTGTTATATTTTTACTGTGGCTAGGCCGACCATTCTATTATTTTCGTATAAATTGATGGCGGCTTTACTGGATATTATATGTCGTAGGAAATATAGTGCGCGGTTAATGTTCGCTCGAATCATTTTGCTTTCGCCCCAGTACTAATATTAATAGTTTGTAAATAGAGTTTGTTATGTATTAATTTGAAGCTATGCTCACAAACTCAGTTTATGAATACAGTTCATGTCTTTTGTCATCCAAATGAATTAAATTTAGTTTATAGATTAACGAATTTCAATAAACACGTTTATAATATTAATGTTTATAATAAGTTACCGCCAGTTATAATAGACGATAAATCACTAAGAATCAGATCCATTATACATGTTGCGGGTAGGTGGTAGATGAATAAAATCCCAAATACCTACATGGTGTATATACAGAAGGCTAATTCTCGTAATAATTTTACTATCGCAGAATGAAACTCGACCGAATCCAGATTGAATTGTGAATTGACTAAAAATTATTTACTTAATTTTATTAATTCCTATTATTGGCAAAGTAACATGCTAAATTTGTTTAATTTACGGTCATATTTCGATATATTCACACTTAAAATAAATATGCAGTTTCATATTCTGATAAGAGAATACCAAATGTGACATTTGTGAGTTTGGAGAGAGACAGGACGGAACTGAATTTTGACTACATTTGAATTAGCACACACACGCACAGAGAGAGAGAGAGAGAGAGAGAGAGAGAGAGAGTGAGGGGCGGGGAGGGGGATAGAAAGAGAGACTAATTACTAAATTAAAAACTATTTATTAAAGTTATTGCAATGTCAGCAATATTCGTCAATGTTGTGGACGTATCAATAACTCTAAATATGGTCTATTAGCCGCATTCTACACCATCATAAACTCCTAGAAATGTTAAATCTTTGTGGAGAATTTATCATCACGTATTGGACCCGAAGTGGTCTACCTCGAGCTCTTAAGTTGAGGAATGTACGAGTCAAAGTTTTCCCAGTACTCTTCTGTATAAGGTTCTTCAAGAAACCTTTCTTGAACAACCTTACATAATAGACTCTTGAGTACGGGGGGTTGCAGGGTCGGCAAAGGCACGGTGAGTGGATACCTCTGGTGTCGCAAACGTACTTAGGATAGTGGTAATAAAAAAATACCTGCAGCATGTAATAATTCATTCATTCATTTGAACATCTCTATTGCAGCAATAACATAATATTGTTTAGGAACATGATGCACGTCTGTGCTGCAAATATGAGCAAATGATCCGGGGGCCTACCGCCAAAGATAAAGCCGATTCCCAATGCGATTTTTGATTGCGAAAATCTGAGTTATGTTTATATTTATGATAAACATCTTCAGTTAAATCGGTAGAGCGCCTCCGTCCCTATCTGCTAAGCTTATTACTATTAGCACTAATTTAAGGTTAGTTAGATTTTCGCAATCAAAAATCCGATCGTAATCGGCTTCAGCTTAGGCGGTAGATTCCCAGCTCAGTGTGATATTATTTACATTACATCCCATTTGAAAAGGTTAGAATAATACAAAAGCAATGTACCCCAATCTTCTTTTTTCCTACACAGTGTAATAGTAGGCTTCTAATTGTGGTTTCAGTGCAGATCTAATTTGCAACCCGTTACCAAATCCCAGAGGGCGGATAGAGGGTCCAATTTTCCGGCAGAAAACCTCCCTATTTGCTAAACCGCGTTCAAAAATATACGCAGCAGTGTTCAATATTGATACTTGAGATTGATTCAAAATGGTCTCATGTTACATATCGTGTGCCAAACAAATATACGGCTCGGCTGATGGTTACCGTAGCCTATAGATAGACGCTTTCAAAATAATATCTTCTTAAATCGATTGGAACATCCACTACAGCATCTTCTCACAATTCTATGTGTTGTATTAACTTGTTATGACCTACGGTGCAAAGACTTAGATGCTGGCCATTGGTCTGGTTCACAGACTAAAAGTCGCACAGCGGACGATGGAGATAGCAATGCTTGGAGTTTACCTAAGGGATCGAATCCGGAACGAAGAAATTCGATGGAGGATCAAAGTAGTCGAGATAGCTCTCACAGTCAGCAAGTTGAAGTGGCAGTGGGCTGCCAACATCTGCCGAGTCAGCGGTGGCAGATTGAGGAGGAAAGTCCTAGAGTGGAAGCCACGTATGAGGCGACGAAGCGTAGGGCGTCCCCTCTCTAGATGAACTGACGACCTCAAAAAAGTGGCTGGTAACGGTTGAATGCCGAAAGCGGAGGATCCTCCGCTTTCGGCATTCAACCAAAAATGACCTCACTCACTTTTGAATTGTTATTTGGCTGCCATATTCTGTGAGGTGGAGGTACGATCTGAAAAGGCCTATATTTCTGCAGTGGGAAGATAATATCATCAATTGACGAGCTCGGTGGTCGAATGGTTAGCAATGGCCACTTTGACTCCGAGGTCGCGGGTTCGATTCCCGCACAAGACAAACATTTGTGTGCATGAACATGTCTGTTTGTCTTGGTCTGGGTGTTTTCTATGTATTATAAGTATGTATTTATAAAAAAAAAATGTATTTAAGTACATTTATCAGTTGTCTAGTACCCATTACACAAGTTTTACGCTTAATTTGGGACTAGATGGCGCTGTCTAAATTGTCCAGAAATATTTATTTATTTATTATTATTTATTTAATATCAATGTGTAATTTGTTACATTGTTGAATTGGGTAAGTTCACTTGTAATATACAAAATGTCCTAAGGTTGCCATAAGAAATTGCATTAGCAATAAGGCCGCCTGTTGTATTTTCTTAAGCGCATTTAATTATTTGTCATATTCGTTAATTGGTGCAGAGAGAAAGTGTAGAGAGTTTTATTATTATTAGTATCTCTTTTTAATCACGGGTCAAGCCCGGTCATTTGATAGGCGTGCGCGGGGATATAGATCCAACGCGTAGAGGCCCCTTTGAGAAGTTTGATGTAATGTTGTAAGTCCGCCATGACCAGCTCCCGATATGTCAATGGAACGATATACCCATGAGCAGGTCTCGGCAGGCGTTGAGACTATTGCGAAGTGTGATGGAAAATAAATGGGCTATGGAGATGAGATCTGGGTGAAGATACCGGGGTATTACAGAAGAGGGACGGACGCCTGCCATAACTGCTTTTATTGCTAGTTATTTGCGGCAGGCGGTGGCTAGCCACTCACTAGATGGACCCCTGAAATGCCAGGAAAACGGCCGGGGGCAACACCTTATTATTATTATTAATATCTCTTTTTAATCACGGGTCAAGCCTGGTAATTTGATAGGCGTGCGCGGGGATATGGATCCAACGAGTAGAGGGCCCTTTGAGAAGTTTGATGTAATGTTGTACGCCCGCCGTTATTAACGTTTGCAACATGAAATAACGCTCGTGCCCCGCCAGCCAATCTGCTAACGCAGTAACTCCTTTCATTCTGGTGACTGGTGTTTCTGGTCAGTCAGTTATCAGAACACAAAAACTGTGTTTTCTGTGAGGTGGAGGTACTTCCCCAGTCGGGCAGCTTACAAATACGCTGTACCCTATCTCTTTCGCCTAACTCAGAGTCTCTTTCACTAGTCGGCAGGGTACACCACGTGCAGCTGAGGTTGGTTTTAGTTCTAAAGATCGTGTGACTTACATCCCATTTATATATTAAAAAGTTAAGTTAAGCCTCGATAAGAAAGCTCCACGGCTGCACCGGTTCGAGCGAAACTTCGTCGAGCCGAGACAAGCCAACAGGAAAAATAATTCATATGAGTCACCTGATAGTTACTAATCAGCCCACAAACAACACCAAAAGGTCACTGATCCGTTGTCAGGCTTTTAATGGAAACGTAGGCTCTTTTCTTGAATACTCCCAAGTCCTATTGTTTGGGAATAGAGTTGAGTGAAGTTGATTCCACAATTTTTCAGTCCGTGGTAGAAAATGTCTAAAAAACCATACTATAGTAGACCATTAAGCATGTCAAACACAACCGCGGCTTGCGGTGGCGGCCTGTACTATAATATAAAAAAATATATGGAATCGCTAGCCGCGTGGATTTGCATAGTTTCATTAAGTTTCGTACTATACGATATGCCGCTACCACTTAGAGCAAAGTGCCGCGCGCATCTTTTTTTTTTTGTTTTATACTACGTCAGGAGATAGACAAGCACCCCACTGCGAATGCTGCATTTCATTCCTTTCTGGTGACCTCACTCACTTTTGAATTATTATTTGGCTGCGATATTCTGTGAGGTGGAGGTACATTCCCCAGTCGGGTAGCTTACAATTACGTTCCCTACCTCTCTTTTCGCCAGAGCTTCGTTTGTCAGTCAGCAGGGTCCACCGCGTGCAGGTGAAGTTGGCTTTGGTTCACAGATGTTGATGAACCACTTACACCCTATTCCCTGCGAGGTCGGTGGAGCCATGGGAAGGTGGAGGGTTTGTAAAGGCCGTCACCGCAGGCCGCGTTTGTCTGTCACATGCTTTAATCATCAAGGTTACGCACAATCCTCTCGCCTATTGTTCACTGAGTCTCTGTTAAATATATTTGCCACGACGAAACGCTTAGTTGTTTGATGCCTTAATTGCATATATTCACGATACTCCCGTCACGTGGTAGTTGTTAATACGATTTCATAATTGCGTCGGCTATTTGCAGGGATCTTGAGATGTTAATTTGGTTTTAGAGTTTTGGGAGTGACGACATGGATATCTAAGCTTTACCATAGAAAATTATTTACTATGAATCAATAACAAGTAATAAACTTCACGGTCCTTCTCTGTGTCATTCGTCGTCAACGTCAACTCTTATTCGTCCCACTGTTGGGATACGTCTCTCCTCTCAATCGAAGGAGATTAGAGCGTGCAACACCACGCTGCTCAACTGCGTGTTTGCGGAGGCCAGTGTTTTCAAGCCGCCCAAAGGCCACTGACTTGTCTTAACGACTGTTATCTAATGACAAAAGCCGGGAGCGACGGCTTAATGTGCCCTCCGTAGCACGGAAGAGCTCGAGATAAATAAACCCATCCATGGACTGACTACGGTCGACGTTGTTTAACTTGTAATCATCTTCAGTCTATCTATGGGATGCATATCATTATACGGACCGTATGCGTGTTTGTCATTATAATGTGACATTAAAAAATAGTTAATTGCATCGCTATAAAAAATATAATTTAAAAATTGATAGCTATTAGTATTTATGTAAAAATGATTCAAAAAATTTTTATTTTAAATCTTTTCAAATGCTGCATAAATGAATCCCTCGGGCCATTTTAAAATGTGATTTGTCTTAATAGAATAAATAAAAATATATAAAATAGAGAACAATGTGTATTGTAGTGCAGCGCGAAATGCAGAATATCGACTTTCGACAAAATTTTGGGTTGGGATTTCCAAATTCGTCAGCAACAGTGTCTTTTCATCAAGCCTTACACCAACAACAAATAACTATGAGTAGTAATTAAATTAGTGTAATTTTGAATATCGTAAAATTGTTTTGAAAATGCGTTTGAGTTAAAAATAAAAAAAAAGGGTTGCACTCCGGGAGTGCCGGCAAAAGTGAAAACTTGAACATTTACGTTGTGCATTTTTGAATATTTTGGAATGCTTAGGGAATAATTTCGCACGAATTGCTTTATTTATCAGTATAAAAGTAATATCGTATCGTACACAAACATGACAATTTATATTACATTAAAAATAAACAGCAGGAGCAGGGATACATTTTCGCCGCGCGGTAGAAACGATATCACTCCCTCTCCTACGCCGCGCTGGCGATCTACGCTCCCTCCGTCTTACGAATTTTCGATCAGGCCACGTGTCCTGACGCGAGTTTAACATTTTTTACCCATCCCAGAAAGTGCACAACGTCGCTAAAGAAGTTTTCACTTCAAAAGTATAAATTTTAGAAATTTACGTTAGGTATTATAATGAATGTTAACCTTCAGAATAGCATTATAAACATTTTCATAATGAGGATTATCGCTTCAATTCATTCAATTGTAAAATTCATTTGGAAATGGAAAAAAAAATGATTTTACAAAATGTCTTATATATATATATATATATATATATATATATATATATATATATATATATATTAGGTTGGGGAAAAAGTCTTTTCGTATTTTATATGAAAATTCAAAACATTTTTTAATAAAGTTTATTTACATTTAACTAAAGTATGTAGGTGCCATTTTATTCGATAACTTTTTGCCATCTTGTAGGTAGAGACATGATCCCATTACTATAGAAATTTTGGGACTTCTGTTCAAAAAACCACGACAAGTGGTTTTGGCAGTCTTCTCGTGATGTTAACCTGACATTGCTAAAGAATTCTGAAGAGAACGAAACAGGTGGAAATCAGAAGGTGCAAGGTCAGGACTATACGGCGGATGCATTAACACCTCCCAGTCAAACTCTCTTAATTTTTGCTGAGTGGCTAAAGATGTGTGAGGTCTAGCGTTATCATGATGAAAAATCACACCCCTTCTGTTAATTAATTCCGGCCGCTTTCTCTCAACTTTTTGCTTTAATCTCATCAGTTGTTCACAGTAGAGTTCAGAATCGATAGTCCTGCCTGGCGGTAACAGCTCATAATGAATAATGCCCTTCCAATCCCACCATATACACAGCATCACCTTGTTGCGGGTTAACCCGGGTTTTGCCAGAGTCTGTGAAGCCTGACCGGCCTTTGACCACGACCTTTTTCGCACGTTCTTGTCGTACGTGATCCACTTTTCATCACCAGTTATAAGCTTTTTAAAAAACGGTTCGCTTTCATTACGTCGTAGTAAAGAATCGCAAATGAGTACACGGTTCATTAGGTTTCTTTCAGTGAGATCGTGAGGCACCCAAATATCGAGCTTTTTAGTGTACCCAGCTTTTTTCAAATGCGCCAAAACTGTTTTGTGGTCAATTCCTAATTCTTCAGCTACGTCGTAACTACTGATATGCCGATCTTGCTCCACTTTTTCAAAAATGGCATCCATTTTATCCGTAACAGGGCGACCAGAGCGACGTGCATCTTTGACATCAAAATTTCCTGATTGAAAACGCTTAAACCAAATTTGTGCTACTCTCACAGACACTGCACTAGGTCCATAAACGTCACAAATTTTTTTCGCAGCTTGCGTTGCATTTTTACCTTTTTTGTAGTAAAATTTTAAAATGAATCGAATTTCTTCATTAGATTCACTCATCTTGACAGTAAAAAAAACAAATGAAAATCACACATTTACCTAATTTGAATTTGGAATTATCTTTTTTAAAATTGAAACTTTTTAAAGATATCAAAACCTGCCAGATACAAATGGTATAACCAAAGAGATTTTATTACAAGTTCATACATACTATAATGCGAAAAGACTTTTTCCCCTACCTATTATATAAGACATATATTCTAACAAGAGAGATATATTCTAAAAACGTCTGAAGACTTCATATTCCGATATTATTAATTGATGTTGTATTATTTTTATTTTGTGTTGGATTTTTTATAAATTATGTAATGGATCCCTGGTCTGTAAACAAATGATTATTATTATATTCCTTATCTAGTCTAGCTAGTTGAACTCCTTTAAACTCCTTAGAGAATAGTAAAATTGATTGAAAAATTGACAACCATTTGTATTTAATGATAAAATAATTTAATACGTTTCATTGAACAATTCATTTTCGGCTATTTGTTTCTATTTATCCCACGGGCAACTGTAAAATATGACGCGACTTAAATAAACTACCCACAAATTCCCAAGACGTTAGAGGAGTAAAATAAAATTGAAATATACAGCGTATTGCAAAATAAAATTTGTAACACAAGTATGCATTTCTAGCATTTTTAAAACTATACGTGCAATAAAAGTGGGGTCAGTGACCACGGGCTATCATCGCCGAGGGAATACTGCAGCGAGATATGTTAAACTACAAAATGGAAACATACGGATGTAGAACTGATACGAGACCGCAGCAGATCAAAATAATAGCATTAAAATGTCTACCCATACTCATCACATTGCTTGGGATACGAGTGTTTCTTCAATCTCATGCGGTTTAGAGCGTACTCCAACAAGCTGTTCAATTGCCGGAGGCCAGTGTTTTGAAACACAAGATAAATCCTTCCAAGACGCGGATACAGATAGTTCTGAATAAAATAGTTAAGAACAAGTCCAGCTATGAGGAATTAATATCTCAAGTGTCAGGAAGATAGGGATTACGGAATTGTATATCATAAAAATGGTTGCCAAGGACAACTACTCATTATTTCACCGATCCCATGTTCATAGCACAGCATAGAAGTTCTCTCAGTGTATTGTGTTCATAGGATCAAGCTCATGAAAAATACTTTGCTTTGAGTCAACTTATGGAAGGTACTTTGCTATCAGGCTCTGTCGTATCGACAACTCTTAAATCTGTACAAATTATTTATCCTGCGTCTTTTGTCCATTGATTACGCTCACTCTTACTGGGGCGCTGTAAAAAGAGGTCGCGAATTATTATAACAAAAAACCAAACCAAATAAAGAACTAAAGTTTTCAACGTAGCTCTCGAAATCACTGGCCAGGCATTCACTGTAAGCCCACTGCCAATTTAGCAGTGGTCCGGCCACATTTATCGAGTCAGTGTAAGCAGATGGGGATGAAAGTCCTAGAGTAAAGGCCCCGTATGGAGCAACGAAAGGTTGAACGCTCCCTCTCAAGATGGACCGATGACCTAAAAAAAGCGGATGGATCCGGAAACCGGAGGATAATCTAATCGCGTAAAGCATTGAGAAAGACCTATATCTAGCAGTGGGGTGATACAGGCTGATAATGATAATGAATTATTAAAGGGAGTAATATATACAGGAGCGTTCTCGACCATTTTTATTACCATTATGTGCCCAATTTGAGACGTTGCATACCTTACGGTTTGCATTCACAGAGTGGTCTCACTCACGCTTCGTTACGTCGCGAGAGCGGGCGACAAGGGTTTTTGTCTCCTCAAAGGAAACGAGAAAATCTGCACGTTTCTGTTCGCTTTTTTCCGACATTTTTATGGGTCTCAGCGGATTCTTTACTTAATTAATGGTTGAGGTCTTGCGTAATGGATCTTTAAAATATTGGATGTTTATTATGAAGAAGACGCATAAGTTTGTTTTGTTGTGTACTTATAATTTGATCCAACGCCTGTACGTACTACACGTAGTCTCCTGTATTCCATCGATTGTTAGGAACAAGATCTGCGGCCGTACCGCCGAAGCTTAAGCCGATTGCCATCAGATTTTTTGATCGCGAAAATAGATCTCAGGCATAAGTTAATGACAAACAGGTTAGTCGGCAGAGCTTTATGGTTTCTGCCCGCTAAGTTAAACATAATTGCAACCAATCTAAGCTAAAGTCTGATTTTTGCGATCAAAAAATCCGATGGTAATCGGCTACAGCTTCGGCGGTAGGGCCATTGATCGGATAACATTAGAACATCGAACACTAGGGAATAGATTACTTGAAGACTAGACTTTTGAAGTCAGTTGAAAAATCTAACCAAATAGCAATGAGGGTTTTTTGTGTTCATATGAATGAGGAAACTCATTAGGAGTGCAGGTATGATATAAATTACCCATCACCTCATCATCACTATGACCAGGGATGTAGATGCGTGAATTTTCTTGTTTTTGTTATACGTGTATACAAACATATATAGGCAGCCACTGTACATAGAACAAACTGCATAACAAAGTGACGTATTTTTATTTTATTGTTAATAATTACAATTTACTGTCTGTGTGTCTGTGGTCTGTAACCACGGCGTTAGTGATTTTTATTTACATATATTATTATAGTACCTATACGCGTTTACAATACAAGAAATTTTGCAGGCGGACTGGCACCCGAACTGCTAACGTGGCATTTCATTGCGTCTGGTAATCTTACTCGCTCGCATTAAGACAACAATCCTCGGGAGTATTTTTATTTGCATGTGGCCTTCAGTGAGATGGAGGTACTTTCTAAGTTGGGCTCGATAAATACTACCTCTTTCGCCAGAACCTCGTTAGTTGGTTTGCAGAGTGCATCACGTGAAGGTGTGAATGACTTGTGTGCTACAGAAGTTGGTAAACTTTTTACAGCTATATAGCTAAAGCTTTGACGTTAATGTAAACGTTAACGTTTGGCTATCGCGATATAACCAAATGTTAAATCTTTTTGATAAAGAAAACTTGAGCCGTGCCTTCTACCACAGTATAAGTATTAGTACTACGTACAGCATGGCCTCTCCCTGCCGCTCTCTCGTGTCGACCTCACCTCCCCTCTGAGACAAATCTGGCTCACGCACACACGCTCATTTGCGCTCTGCACAGACATCATTGTTTATGTAATTGATCATGACTCGACATTTGTATGGAGTGGCCGGGGTGTGCTTCTACTTAGGGTTGCCATCTCTAAACGCTAGCAACCAGGACAAGATGCGTGAAAATTCCGGATTTTGAATCTTAAAACCCGAACATTTCGTCAGTGTTTTTAGTACTAGTACTATTTTTTATTCTGTGACAAGATGGTTATTCGCAGCATGGAGCGGGCGGTAGTGATTTAAAACTTTTAACCCCGGACTGCAAATGAAACCCCGCCCGGACGCTCCCCGGTCGCTCCAAACTAGGACAAATCCGGGGAAACCCGGACGGATGGCTACCTTACCTTAATTCTGCTACTGGGAGTTTTAACGGTCATAAACTTTAGACTATCATATTGATAAGAAATCCTCAAAGCTAAAGTATTATATATTATATTTCTATGTATCAAAGTATGTAATTACAAAAAAAAAAAAATGTATTTACGTATGTTTATAAGTTGTCTAGTACCCATAACACAAGCTTCGCTTACTTTGGGGCTAGATGGCGCTGTGTAATTTATCTGACAATATACATACATACATTTCAGAACACAGAGCTCAGAACATGAATAGAAACATAACTTTTTGATGCCATCATACTAGTCAATTATCTCATTTATACTTATTTAAAAATTAAAAATAAATAAAAATCTATTTTCCAATAGCAAAAACTAATCACTGAGAGAAAGATATGAAGCAAGTAGGTATAATATTGATGTGAATATTAAAAGTAGTTTTTCGGCGTTTAAACGGCCAGTTGGATGATCTGGGTTAGGGAAGGCTTATATACAGCCATGGGTAGATAGATACAGCTGATGATGATGAGAAATAACAAAAATAACATTTTTTACGTGCCCTGTACAAATCTCCACAATGCTTGGTGAAAATACAGGCGACTTGGCGCTATCAGATCATGGTAACTGGTTAAAGATATATTATAAATAATATATTATAAACTACTCTTCTATGGTAAATATTAGTTCAGCGGTATTATATACGCTAGGTACTTAATATTTTGTTTTGAAAACAAAACAAATATTCAGTTAAAAAAATGATACTTGCTTCTAGTTAATTAGATGAGCTCGGTGGTCGACTGGTTAGCAATGGCCACTTTCACTCCGAGGTCGCAGGTTCAATCCCCGTACAAGGCAAACATTTATGTACATGAACATGTCTGTTTGTCTTGATCTGGGCATTTCTATGTATTATAAGTAGGTATGTATTTACAAAAAAATATATATTTAAGTACATTTATCAGTTGTCTAGTACCCATAACACAAGCTTTGCGCTTAATTTGAGACTAAATAGCGCTGTGTATATTGCCAGAAATATTTAATAAGTTTAATAAATTCAATAAATCAGTGAGATACATAGAGCACGTTAAAGCAACCAAAGAATTTACTATTATTATCGATATTCCTAAAAATACGAACATCACTATTCTAATAAACCTAGTGTGGGGATATAAACCCGCAAATAATAATGATGTCTATATTACTCAAATTTACATTCCAACCACATAAACTAATTTTAATTATAACTCACGGCTTACTAGCCAAATATTTAAACTGTGTTTTACCTAACCCAAACGTTAATTATTACATCTCTGGGGTAAAATTTCAAAAAGAGAAACTCCAATCCCCTGCCGATGAGCGACAGCAAAAATACATTAAACAAAACACGGTCCGCTTCAAAACAACAAAGTTCGTTAAACAAATGACACGGTAATGTGGGGCAACACTAAAAGTCACGACAAGAAACTCCCGAATACGTCCCCGCGTCAACATTACCAGCTTAATGTCACGCCAGGGCCGCACTCAGGCCTTTTCACGCGTTATCACGCTAGCGTGATGCGGGAATCTCTCTCCGCGGACGCCTTTACGGATTTGGTTTAGTGACGTGACACGCAGGTTTAAATGGCGTGATATTTTGAAATGGGATGTTGGGTGTTTTTGTGGACATAAAATGTTTTGTATTTGACTTCCGAGTTCATGCTTGACATATCAAGTGTGACGTTTTTATTTCGTAAATTATATAGATCAGTGATTCTCAAACTTATTGAAAAACTAAATATCAGTTGGAAAGCTAGACTAAAAAATAAGCAAATCTTATTTTTTATTATCCACTAATATTAATGTTACAAATAAAGATGGTTACAGAAAGCAAAAGATTATACAGATTAAGGTCAGGGAACAAGGGTAAAGGGTAAGTCAAGGTACAATAAAAAGGGGTGTTACTCCTGTAACACCTAGGGCTCGTGATTTGGACTTCAATAAAGTTAACATATTAAATATAGGTTCATTTAATTTGTGACTATGTTATCAGTTGTATTTTTTATGGAAAATGACAGATTTTGGATACCAACTTCGTGACGTAGTATTGGCTATTTGTGAGAAGAGAATACCTTGGTTTATTGTACCATATTAACTTGATTTATTTCTAACGTAGGTTAATTTAAAAGGGAAAATTAAATTATTTTCTTTTTGGTCTCAGATGTTTTTACCTGTAAAATGCGTTCTACCTGTCTCCATTGCAGTAAGAAGAAAGCATGGAAATTGCCTGACATTCACTTAGTTCCTCGCCATTTGCCGTCGCGGCAAGACGTTAGCGCTAATCAAAAACAATTATTGAATATTAATTATTGAAATTTGATAAAATGCCTTCATGTGTGTTTACGTTCTTTTGTTTTTTTTTTTTGCGTTCTGTCTCAGTTTTGAACGACATTGATATTGTTATAAACGCACAGTACAGATAATCTAAAATTCTCTTAGATTCATCAATATTATACACGCAGTTGTCACAAAGCAAATGAAACAAAGGAGAAGGACCTTAAAGTTTTCATAGACAAGTCTTTAGCCTCAGGTAACAAGTTATGACAAAATAGCTATATTGAAACTATTTTTGGCAAAACAGGCGGTATGAGAGGGACCGGACAGGCAATTTAGATATCTCGTTAGGAAGTTAGAATAAATAATGGGGATCGGCTTACTTCGTATTTCTGAACATGACCGACCTTTGTCGTTAATATGAAGTTTAATGTTACAATAGTTTTCTAAACAATTTGTAATTGGAGGTTATACAACTTTATATGAATCCACGATTCTAAGACGCACGTCCTCTTTTCGTTCATCCTCAATCGTCACTGACTCATTTGCTGCACAGCTCGCACAGTTAAATTTACAATGCAGGTGTTTATGTTTGCCGGTGCCTATTATTTATTAACCGACTCCAAAAAAGGAGGAGGTTCTCAATTAGACTGTATTTTTTTTTAAATGTTTGTTACAAACAACAAAGCGAACTTCACCTGCACCCGGTGCACCCTGCTGACTGACAAACGAAGCTCTGGCGAAAAGAGAGGTAGAGAGCGTAATTGTAAGCTACCCGACTGGGGAAGTACCTCCACCTCACAGAATACCGCAGCCAAATAACGGTTCCCTTGAGGGCTGTTGTGTTCCTGCGAGTGAGTGAGGTAACCACCAGAAAGGAAGGAGATGCTGCGATGGCAGCGGGGGTGGCGGCGTGCGAGCGATATTTTATGTTGCGTGCGCTAATATGGCTATGGTAACCGCTTCACATCAGACGGGCCGTTTGCTTGTCTGTTGCCCGACGTAGTATAAAAAACGTATTTCGGCTATCACCCAAAAAGGTTAGTGTTAAGTGTTGCAACTGCAATGCACTTGTAACACTGACAGAATAAATTGGATTTTAAGCTGCCATTGTTGAGTTTTCATGAATACAAATCTTTTTACCCAATTGCTTAACAAGGGTGGGTAATGTTTTTGAGAGTACCTACGGGTGTATGGCTAATTATAAGGCGGGCTCTACAGCCTAAACCTCAACTATCTAGGAGTTTCTTTTTATATAGAGGGGGGCAAACTAGCATGTGGGTCATCCGATGGAAAGCAATCACCGCCACTCATGGAGATCAGCTACACCAAGTGGTCGCTGATCCGTTGCCATACTCCTACCTTTCTTTCTAGTGACCTCAATCACTCGCAGGTACACAACAACCCTCAAGGGAATTGTTATTTGGCTGCGGTTTTCTGTGATAGGGAGATACTTCCTCAGTCGGGCAACTTAAAAAATACGCTATGCCCTGCCTTGCCAGAGCCTCGTTTGTCAGTCAGCAGGGTGCACCACATGCAGGTGGGGTTGGCTTTGGTTCAAAGATGTTGATGAACTTCTTACACCCCAGTGTTATAGTTAGTGTACAGGAGTGGTTATAAGGTATATTATTTCAACACGGCATCAGGGGAAAAATTAGAGGGATAATATTAAAAAATAGTTTTTTGCTTTTTAGTCAACTCAACCCAAATAAGATATATTAGATTAGGTTCCAAAAATTGGACATAATTTATCTAACATGCTTCGTATAGTATTTCATGATAAAAATTCTTCAGTGTTCATTTTTAAAACGAGCAAAAATTTGAACATTTGTTTTTTTACAGGCTCTATCCTTATTTTAATTTATCGGTCAATGACTTCGTCATCAATCACTGAAGGGTTGACGGAGCGAGGGTCACATGCGAAATTCAAAGAAGTCTGACGTACATGGCGTAACTAAATTTGAACGGACTTTTTCAAGAATAGGCTATTCGACCAACTTTTTTTTCGATTTGATATGTAGGGACGTCTCAATATATAACCATAGGTGAAAGAATTACTTCGATAACACAAAAATCTCTCGAGATATGTTAATTTGAAAATGATAATTTTGGACTTTCCCTAAAACGCTCCATACAAAAGCCTACTCAGTTATGACGTCACAGGTTTGTATTTTGTATACTTCAAATCAGAAATTTGTACAACAGCTATGTTAAATATTACGTTTAAGTAATTAGTATCATAATAAAAGTTATAGTATTTTCTATTGCTTCTCCCTTGATGGCTTCTCCAATGTAAATATTATTTTTTAATCTAAATATATAAAAGAAGAAACTGACTGACTAACTGATATATATCTCCGCACAGCTCAAACCCCTGGATCTAGAGATTCCAAATTTTGCACGTAGGTTGTGCCTAGGTGAGGTCTCGGGGAGCACTAAGAAAGGATTTTTCGAAATACATCCCGGGGGTGACAAGGGGGTGACACGGGGGTTCAAAGTTTGTATGGGGAAACGAGATTAGTTGGACTATTTTATCTGAAACTTTACACGATTACTTCTATACATATTATATAAGTAAACACATGTTTCAGGATTTTTCAAAATTCAACCCCTAAAAGGGTGAAATGGGGTTAAAAAGTCTGAAAATCGTCATGGGTGTTGTTTTTATGGTTTATCGGGTTGCTGATTACGAATACAACAACGATTTTAAAATTCAACGTAGCTAATATGACCATCATCCCCTATTGGGGTGCGATAGGGTTGAAATGTCTATATATCAATATATGTGTCGTTTTTGCGGTTTTTCGGAACGCCATTCCATATTAATATTATAAATGCGACAGAATTCCTGTTTGTTACGTCTTCACGCTTAAATCGCTTGACCGATTTAGATGAAATTTGGTTCAGAGATACCTTCAGTCCTGGGAAAGGACATAAGATAGTTTTTGTCCCAGATATTACTTGTTATTGTTAATCGACTTCAAAAAAGGAGGAGGTTCTCAATTCGACTGTTTTTTTTTTTGTATGTATGTTATTGAATATCTTAGCAAATTGTGAACCGATTTTCAAAATTCTTTTTTTATTTGAAAGTGTATGATTGCAAGGTGGTCCCAAATTCACCAAGTCAGGATCTGATGATGGGATCCCAGGGAAATCAAGGGAATCCCTTAAATTTTATAAGCAATACGTGCTTATAAAATTTAGGTCGTATTCTATTTTTTTATTATTTATTGTACCTGTAGAGCAGTTCTATGTTTGATTTATTTATAATATAGTCATTAAGTATATAGTTATTAAGTTGGTAATTTTATATTTTCAGCGAAATTTATTGAGCTTATAAAATCGCACGGTCGTTCTGTCTGTCCGTTGCCATGAAACTCTAAATTTTGAAATTCTGACTTCGGATTCGAGTAGAGCATCAAAAAGTAGTATGTAAAGTGACCTTGGTTTTCCGATATCAATTCGGGATTTCGAAAAAAAAAAGTCGTTCTGTCTGTCCGTCCGTTGCCATGAAACTCAAAATTTCAAAATTCTGACTTCGGATTCGTGTAGAGCATCAAAAAGTAGTAATGTAAAGTGACCTTGGTTTTCGGATATCAATTCGGGATTTCGAAACAAAAAAAAAAATTCGCTGTGGTGGCGCATGCTGCGCGTCCGATGTTTTTAATATAGTTTCAATGATTTCTCCGTCAATTGTATAGCAATTTTAATAATTCTTACTTGTTTGAAAGCACTCTTCGGGTGGTTCCATATCAATCAAATAAGGACCCGATGATGGGCTCCCTGAGAAATCGAGAGTTAATTACTCCGTGATTTATAAAAGGATTTGAAAAAAAAATTTTTTTGAAAGAGTATACTTCTAGATTGGTTTAATAATTTTTTCATCATCATCATCAGCCTTTATCTACATATATAAATGTAGAGTAATGTTTGGAGTCGGCTTTTTTTGTTAAAATTATATGTTTTACTGTTGTGAAGTCTGGCAAGTTGGCCGATATCAAATATTTAAATAATAATTACATCATCATCATCATCATGAGGTCTATTTTAGTCTCCATTATAGGAGCACGACCTCTCTCGTCCGTCCTAGACGGAAGGAGGATTTGGCCTACACTCCCCACGCTGGCCAAACGGGTTGGGGAGGCCTGTTCGATATTTGATATTGTATTTCCCTTAGTCGCCTTGTACGACATCCACGGGAAGAAACGGAGTGATTCCATTCTAGTCTGCCGGAAACCACACGGCCAAAATAATTACATACCATATATACCTATTTTTGTCATTCACAAATTATCATTCTTGTTTCTATTTTGAATTTTACTCAAAGTAATAAAATAAATGCAAATATTACCAACAGAGAGAAACTGTAAAAAGTTAACAATAGCTGAAAGAATCAATTCGAGTGTTTTCGCAATTGAAGGAAGCAAAGAAAAACAGACAGCTAAATTCTGGCCTCAATAAAAATCAACTACAAAGTGTCTGGCTCGGCAGTACGATCAAATTCGCTATTCAATGCGGTGAAAGTTATATGATTTGAGCGTTTTTGTATTATCTTAATTTTTGTGTGACTTAGGCAAATTGCGTATTTGTTTTTGTGGTCTTTTTAACGATAAACAGTTACTAATGAAATGGTTGTCGTTAAAAAAATATATCGCTTTTACCAAAAAGGAACGTACCTTTATCAGCTTCATTTATTTTAGTCAAATAAGATTATGTATAATTCGGAAAATAAGTGTAGCGATTGCCAAATGGATCACAAAAATTGCAAAAAGCAAGTAATCACAAAACTATTCGATTTCAAAAAGTTTTTCGCGTTAATTAGAATACATATTATGTAGGATAAGCATAGCTTTGGCACAACTAATGATAGTGTGAGATAATATATGACCCACACGTGTCAATATTGTTGCGGTCTAATCGATGACGCAAGTTAAGCAACGTCAGCCATAGCCTGTCTATGGATGGGTTTATTTATCTTGAGCTTCCCCGTGCTTTGGAAGGCATGTTAAGCCGTCGGTCATGCCTGTTGTCATTAGATGACAGTCGTTAAGCCAAGTTAGTGGCCTTTGGGCGGATTGAAAACAATGGTCTCCGCCAACCCGAAGTTGAGCAGCGGAGTGGAGTATGCTTATGCATAGACATTCTTCGATTGCAAGGAAACCCGTATCCCAATATTGAGATGATATGGAGCCCGGACTCACCAATATTTATTGACTTTTGGCAATTATGGTTACATAGTTACTGCCCCATTAGGAAGACTGTGCTCCTATTATGTCAAATCTCACTTCTCCCCGTATAGGGTGGTACACCTTCTTAACCTCATCGACTCTTTGCAACTCTGATAACTCTACATCTTGTTTAAGGTCCTAATGAAGTGTTGCTTTATCATCAGGAGTGGCAACACACATTACTGAATTAATTAATTTATTACCTGAAAAGTTATTCATCTATTTTGCCGAGCAAGCCGACTTCCAACTCTGCTGCACTGCAGCGGCTCTCAGCTCAGCGCGACAAGCACAAGAAAGATACATTCAAATGAAGATTGCCGAATGAGATAGAAACTAATCGACTTTTCTGATATAACTATGTGAGTGGCCCATTAATTAATTTCAAAGGCACCTATTTAAAGAAATAAAATAATCAAATTTTACGCTTAAAGACACACTAAAGCCATAGTCTAATAGTTGGTAGCAAGGCAATGCCCGCGTTCGCTTATATCTTGAACCAACTGGGACAGAGCTCACTTGAAGTAAATAAGATTTTCTATACAAAAAGTCCCTCGGGATTCTTTCTGGAATTAATCTCTTAATGCCTTCCTTACCCTTTTCATTAAAAGGATGATCTCAGAAGTAATTAATCCAGGATATTTTGCCAGGATCCAATAGCCGTCACGTATTGAAAATTAAGGAAATTGATTTATGAGCTGATGTTAAAATATTTTGGGGTTATAATCGATTTGTCAGTTATATTTTATAGCTAATAAGCAGTCAATCTAGATAAAGGTAATTGGTTGCTGTCAGTTATTTAATAAATATTACTCGCAAGCTAGAAACGTTCCCAATAATAATGGTTATTTTTGTCTATGACAATTTATCTACTTCTTCTTAGTTACGCTCTTGACAGAGCGGTCGTGGCCGTCAGGGACGCCGAATCCGTGAGTGCTCGGGGGCTCGAGCACCTATAAGAAATAAACAGTGGGTGCCGAGCACCCCTGAGAATAGACATCAAGAAACAGATCAGCCCCCTTACCACCAACTATTATTAAGATACAATAACTGAATAGAAAGCTTATTCATACCAATGAATAAGCGACTCTATTGCCCTCTAATAGAGTCGCTTATTCATTGGTATGAATAAGCATTTTATTCAGTTATTGAATCGTCGTAAGTCTCGCAATTCAGATCATCTACCGTAAAAAGTTATGAGATCCATGTAATACAAAGTCAGTTAATTTATTCAGGTTTCTGTCTTAAGATATTAGTAATAACTTATTACGTAATTAGTTAACCTAACAAAATCTTATAGCGACCATATCAATATTAACAATCTTTTGTTTTAAATAAACAGAATTACTTGGCAATCGCACTAAACAGTCAAACGAATTGTTCGTCACAATAATATAACTATAGGTGAAAGAATTACTTCGATAGCATAAAAACTTCTCGAGATATGATAACTTAAAGATCACAATTTTGGACGACGACGTCGAAAAGGCCATACCATGTTATGACGTCACACCACGCTATTTTATATTCAATCAGAAATTTGTACGACAGCTATGTTAAATATTGCGTTTATGTAGCTAGTTCTGTAACGTTATAGTATTTTTTTATTGTTTCTACAATGGTAACATTTTTTTTTATAATTTCATACTTTTAAAATTTTAAGATCATAGATCGTTCTAGTTATTTATTTATTTATTTAAACTTCATGCACAAAATTGTACACAGGCGGACTTAATGCTATACAAGCATTCTCTACCAGTCAACCATAGGGTGATGCAGAGATAATACATGGCAGGTGCACAGGGAGAGAATAATTGGAAATTAAATGTTAATTTAGGATTAATAAAGTTTAAACATTAAACATACGCAAATACATACTAATTAAATAATTTTTACTTTTATAGATAGATGTACACATACATATAAATAAATGAATATATATATATATATATGTATTTATGTATATATATGTATTTATGTGTATGTATATAATATATATATATATATTATATACATACACATAAATACACACATATACATAAATACATACATATAGATAATTAGAAAATAACTATGTCTGTTATTCCTGAATAGACTTGAGAAAATACGCACGAGTCATCGATTTGAATGAGATCCGAGTCTTGGCCTTCCTGATTTCGACAGGTAGCGCGTTCCAAAGACGAATAGACTGGATCTTGAACGATTGGTCTACATACCCAGAATGGTGAGGAGGGCACAAAAGGAGAAGGTTGTCAGCAGAACGGAGGTTCTTACTGTGTACAGAACAAAGGGGTTATATGTATTTTAAATTACTGATAGAGAGTTTTTATAATTTATTGGTCACATGCCTATTTTAGGCGTCGTCGTCTACCCTTACTGATCCCACTGCTGGGATAGGGGTCACCCCTCAATTAAAGGGATTTAGAGCATACTCTACCATGCTGCTCAACTGTGGGTTGGTGCAATTTTAGTGTTCTATAAAAAAATCAATAAACTATACAAAATACTCTGTGAATCTATTCTTGAGTTACCTATAACCAAAACGAGTCTGACATTTAGCAGGGTTGCCACTTATCCCGAAATCTTTAGACAAATTTTTAATATTAAACAAATCAAGATTCATATTCGTTATAGCTGTATTTCAAGTGATTAAATTTCTTCTCTATGTACAGTGCTTTTTTTTATGGGCTAACTAGCATGTGGGTTATCTCATAAAAAGCAATCAGCACCGCCCATGGAAATCAGCAACACCAAGGGGTCTATTACTCCTTTCTTTCTTTCTGGTGACCTCACTCACTCACAGGAACACAACAACCCTCATGGGAATTGTTATTAGGCTGAGGTATTCCGTGAGATGGAGGTCCTTTCGCAGACGGGCATCTTAAAAATACGTTATGTCTTACCTCTCTACGCCAGAGCCTTGTTTGTCAGTCAGCAGGATGCACCACGCGCAGGTAAGGTTGGCTTTGGTTCAAAGATGTTGATGAACCTCTTACACCCCCTGAAATGTTTTGAAATATTTTATTATATACACATACATTACTGTTAAATATAGGTAAACGGTTGATATTGTCAACTTTGTATTATTTTTTCTTGATAGTCGGCGATCAACTGGCAAGGCTACGTACGTTCGAAATAATCTGAATTAAATAACGACAAGTAGAAGCTTTCTTTTTTCTATTCAACTTTTCGTCGCAAGTTGTTTGTGCGAACAGAATTTTATTGATAACAACACCTGACACCGAAAACGTAGTTCTTCCACATAAATACCTAGCGGTATGAAATATTCTTTACGTCCTATTAAATTCCCATACCTACCAAATATATATTAAAAAAAAAAAAGAAAAAAGAGAAGCCGTTGAGGAGGAGTGCGATTACAAATACTGTGACACCAGATTTTTATTAATTAGTCACTAAATAACAAAATAGATTCTTAACACCTACGTACATTATACTAGTTAGACGATAAATTTAATCCGTTTTTTTTTAAATTAATACGATGTTTTATTTACCAGGGGTATTCTTACGTTTATAGACTAAGGTCCGATTTTTCAATCATCGAATAACTTAACAAATAACTAACTAGCGAATTAAAATATCCGACTGTTTAACGGACGGATAAAATTGATTGAATTTTTCAATGGTCAGATAACGAGCTGATAACTATCCAAGGTTTTTAGTTGCTAAGTTCACTCTGATTCTGTACGAGCGAGAAGTACGCATACGTTGTTACGTGTGTTAGAAGAAGACAAAAAAAGATTGACATTGGTTTATTTGACGTTTAATCATAACCTCTAATTTCTATGCATCAATCAAACTATTATGCACTTTTGCTCATTCATTCGTGGTCGTGGTATTTTCTGTGGTGATTTTTACTTGGTGGGTTTCGGTTTTTGCCAGCAACTTTTTATCGCAATTGACAATGGAATCAAAAAAGAGAGAATGTGCTGCTAATTTTAACAATGTAGAAGTTCAGTTGTTAGTAAGTTTAGTGGATAAATATAAACAAATCATTGAAAACATCAATATCAATATAATCAATAAAATATCAATAATCAATCGAAAATATCAATAGTTTGGAGAAACAAGAAATAACCTCAAAATAAACGTCAATGAAAGGAAGGTTGACTTGACGTATAAATACGTAATCTAATGATGGGGTTACTATACCGAACGAATAAATTTAAGAATTATTTTTTTACGGGCTACTGGATCAAGGTTTTTGGAGCCTATTTTTAGTTTTTCGTTTTTTATCTGGCCATCAAAGAGGCAAATAGATTTATTCCCCAGATAAGGGGGTTATTCGCCAAATAGAGCCTATCTGACGATTGAAAAATGCAATATTTTGTTATCTGTCAAATAAACACTGTCTGTCTGTTTATCTGAGGATTGAAAAATCGGCCCTAAGACGAAAAAGAGAATTGCACTGTCGCAATAACTTCAACGAATGCCGGTCACAGCAGAACCCGTGGAAACACGTCGGCAGATCCTAAACTAACAGGCCAGTGACAACCCTATTACAAGACAAAAGTTAAACGAAAATAAACTCTAGCTTTATGTTAATAAGAGTTGTTAGAAACGGAATGAAGAAGATTTTGTGGGAAAATAAACAAGAAAATTCTTACGTGTTCAGAAGTCTATTTCAATTTTCGCTTCGTTAACCCTGTCTGCCCGCACTTTGCCGACTGTTTTTTTTATTCGAGTATGTGGAGGCTGTTTTAAGTAGACAAATTGTTTAACATCACGCTAGTAGAGGGAGTGCGGTGGAATGTTTTCCAAAAGAGAATTTCTTTAAGATTTAGGAAACATGAATTTATTATGATGTTTGCTTAAAATGTGCAAAAACAATTCGTAGTGCGGTCCTGTACTTTTGTTTTAACCTTTTTTGGTTGAATCAAATTACCAAGTAACAGTTTTTAATTATTGGAAATCGCCATCCCTTACTTCGACTGCACTCGTGGCGCTATCAGCGCAGGTGAATAATAGTGAGACTACGCGGATGAACAACTACGAAATATACAAATTTATTTAATTTTTAAGATTCTGTTATCCAAAATTGTAACCCGTAGTATGCAATACGTAATTGGATTTACATGACATATAAATGGTAAATGTAGTCATAGTGCAAACTATTCTGGTTACACTAAGTATTTTGTGGTTTAATTTATAATAATGATAGTATTAAAGAGAAAACGTCATTTTATTTTATGCTGGGACTTTTGCGTACTGTCTATATAGAAAAAAAAAAAAGAAAAGATAATATTAAAAGTACTACATATGACTGTATTATATAAATACATAGTACTTTTTTTATATACGTCGGGTAGAAGACGGTGCTCGGCTGATGTGAAGCGGTTACGGTAGCCAAATTAACGCTTGCAACATGAAACATTACTCGCGAGCCGCCACCAGCGCTGCCAATGCAGCAACTCCTTCCTTTCTAGTGACCTAACTCACTCGCAGGAACAAATTTGGCTGCGGTATTCTGTGAGATGGAGGGACTTCCCCAGTCGGTCAGCTTACAATATACGCAAGGATCTACCTGTCTTTTGCCAGAACCTATCTCGCTAGTCACCACGTGCAGGCGAGGTTGGCTTTGGCTCTAAAGAGCGTGGTGAACCATTTACACCCCAAATATCTTCTCTGTATCTACAATAAAAGGCAACCATTACCGACTGACCTATCAACGCACAGCTTAAACTACAGGATGGTTCGGATTGAATTTGGCATACAGTTAGGTACCTATTATGACGTAGGCATCTGCTAAGAAAGGATTTTTTTAAATTCCCATGGGGCTGAGTCACTTATAAGTCAATGCTGTACTGCCCTTGTAGAAGCGGTAATTTTTTGAAGTGAATACCATTTTAAAGCTTCAATAGTGCTTCTCGTTTCTAAAAACCTATGTTAATAAAATCGGGAAATAGGTTGAAATGGGTCTTGTGGTACTAGTACTGTTTCTTATTCTTTGGTTCATCATCAGGTAATTTTAGTCTCCACTACAGGAGCATGACCCTCTCTCGTCCGTCCTAGATGGCAGGAGGATTTGGCCTACACTCCCCACGCTGGCCAAACGGGTTGGGGAGGCCTGCCCCCTTACCATCATCTCTTATTGCGACTCAATAATTGAATAGATTGCTTATTCATAGCAATAAATGAGCGACTCTATAGTATTTGAAATAGAGTCGCTTATTCATTGGCATGAATAAGCAATCTATTCAGTTATTGAGTCGCATTAAGAGATGATGGTAAGGGGGCTGATCGATGTTTGCTAATGTATTTCCCTTAGTCGCCTTGTACGACATCCACGAGAAGAAACGGAGTGATTCTATTCTAGTCTGCCGGAAACCACACGGCCAATTTCTGTGGTTGAGGTATGATATTTGAAGCAGACCGACTGTAGAAGTATTATACACTTTACGAACTACTAAATAATAATCCTCTAGATTCAATCTCAATCTAGACTCCCTGCAGTTACCTATGATGTAGAGACTTGGACACTGACCATCGCACTGGTCTACAGGGTTAAAGGTCGCGCAATGAGCGATGGAGACGACTATGATCGGGGTTTCTGTGAGGGATCGAATCCAGAACAAAGAAATTCGACGGAGAACCAAAGTTGTCGACGTAGCCTTCAGAGTTTGCAGGCTGAAGTGGCAATAGGCCGATCACATCAGCCAAGTAAGTGATGGCATTAAGGGAGGAAGGTATTAGAGTAGAGGATGCGCGTAGGACGACGAAGCGTTGGACGCCTCCTTCTAGATGGTCCGATGACCTTAAGAAAACAGCTGGAAGCGGCTGGATGCGGAAGGTGGAGGATCGTATTCGGTGAAAAGCATTTGTGAAGGCTATATATAACAGTGGGTAGGTACAGGCTGATGATGACGAGAATCAAGAGTTACGTTACGGTGAGTAAACTAAATGAGTTCCTGAGTGTTGTGTTGATAGTGGCTGTTGCAATGCATTAATCTCTTGTGATATGACGCAAACCTTTACATACTTTCATATCCGCTTTACGCTAAGCGAAACTGTTGTTTTTTATTTCAAATATTGAACTTATTACGATTTGACCTGTCCTAATTGTAGTATCGTGATAAAATCTAAATATATAATACATATTATTGTGTTCACCTATTGTTTACACCGCCTCCCCAACCCGTTTGGCCAGCGTGGGGAGTGTAGGCCAAATCCTCCTTCCGTCTAGGACGGACGAGAGAGGGTCGTACTCCTGTAGTGGAGGCTAAAATGGACCTGATGATGATTGTTTTCACCCTGTATATTTATGCAGATCGAGGCAGACCTCAATATCACTAACAATATCTAAATTTACAGATTTATATGTATAAGTATGCGTACATATAGATAAGGAAAAAATCACAGTTAACTTTAGAGAATAATCTTCAAAGCAAAATTAAATTAAATTATAATCGGGTTAGATTTTTAGTTTAGAACCAAGACATAATAAAGGCTGGGTAATGTATTATTATATTATATTTATGTGTATTATATTTATCAATGTTATTGATATATTAATCTGTACTGATATTAATGTATTAAACATATCTGTCTTTTTAAAATTTTGTGTTGTAGATAACTTATGAATTGTCTAATAATTATAGCATGTGTAAGTGCAAGCCTGTAAGTAATTGTTACACTTATTGTAATAAAAGAACTTGTATTAAAGTAATAATAACATGTAATAAAGTAAAATTGCTTAAGTAATAGTGTAAACAATTGTTGGCAAGCCAAATATAAATAAATAAAGCGTAAAATGTAACAATAACTTTAACTTTCTAGCGATTTCAATTATTTCTTAGGGAACATAATAGAAGGCAATATAATATATGAAAATAAATAAGGGAGGCAGGATTTAATGAAAAAATAAAACCGATATTAATAACGTAAGATACGGTTTCTATCGAAAAGGTTACGTGGACTGAATGAGAATGGTTGTATCTCGAGGAGGTTTATTATGTATCGAGTGCTCGATATTCGATAGCGGTTTGGTATGTGGCTGATTTGTGGTGCAGTTAACCTCAATGTTATTGGCTTCAAGTATATTAATTACCTTGAGATTCTACGTTTAAGGATCAAATTGCTAAATGCTTAGTTAATTATCTAATGGTTGTCCCAAATTGAATGACATTTTTATAAACAGGTACAGAGTTGCCTAATGGTATTAAATAAATTGATCTGCTTATGGAGGAGATGATTTTATTTATGGAGCAACGACCATATGCCTCCATCTAATGCGCCCCTGTGCACCAACTTTCCGGTTATATTACAGGATTGCAAGTCTCTCGTCTAGTAAACCAACCAGACGGGAGGACCATTACCCGCACCACTCTCGCGCTCGGTACCTAAATCAACCAGGCACGCAGGCAGATTGGTAGCAGGTCTTACTCCGCTTTCACCTGCACGCAAGCTACTTAGGCATTCTTAAGTCGAGTTGCTCGTGGCGTTTATTGATGGAGCAGTATTTTTTGTTTTCACTATGTTCCACAGCTACCCACCCATAAATAAATAATATAAATAGAGAAATCAGCAACGCTAAGGGGTCGCCGATTACTCTGCGCGGTGGTGTTTAGTTTCCATCAGGTGACTGACATGTCCGCTTGCCCTCTTGATATAAAAAACCCGGTCAAGTGCGAGTCGGATTCGTGCAACGAGGATTCCGTGAGCAGTTAGGCAAAAATATGTGCAGCTACATTCACGAATTTTTTTTTGTGTAATAACTACAAATTTACAGTTTTAGAATTTTTTCCTTTACTTGTCCTATATGACTTTGCTTCTTGACAAATTTCATGGTTCTAGGTCAACAGAAAGTACCCTATAGGATTTGATTCTCTTTGTGAATGTCAAAATATGCGATATAAATGCAACATAAACGGCCGTATCTTTTGATTGCGTCGATTTAGAAGCTTGATTTTTTCATTGCTTTAAGAGATTGCAGACCTAAGTATGTGATATTGATTTCAACTTGATACGTCTAAGCTTTCTTAAGAAAAAGGGTCTTGACAGACGGACGGACGAATATGGTTCCGTTTTTTTTTCCTTTGGAGGTACGGAACCCTAAAAATGAATATACAAATATCGTCCTTGTCAGTATTTTAAATTTCGTACTAAAATTTAATACTGCGTTCTAAAACTGTAATATGACAGAAACTTTGTACGACGTAATAAAAAAGCATTAATCAAGGCCTTAAGGTTAATGGTACTCTAAAACCTTGAGTGCTTCTGTCGAAGGCCCGATTCAAGCCACTGAATATTAAAGTGTAATGCATAACGTAATTTCATTTAAATTAAGGCAGTGTTATGTTTGGGATCGTAAAAGATCAAAAATGCAAAGATGAAGGGAAAGATTACATTTTATCGTGGTCTAAGTAATATTTTTGAATTAATAACGTCTTATAAATCGATGAACGCCGGCTGCAAGCACGAAAAAGCATGACTCATTATCACGTTCCGCCTGAGCCGAGCGTGCAAGCGAGGGCGCGGAACAAGTGACTTATCTATTTGTCTTCCACTCTATCGGCCCATGTTTTCTTCTGACGTTATCACCTAAAATTATCGTCCGTAAACCGACTTTACAGACAACCAATTTCTTTTTTTTTGGCCGTGTGGTTTCCGGCGGACTAGAATAGAATCACTCCGTCTCTTCCCGTGGTCGTACAAGGCGACTAAGGGAAATGCATTATAAAACATCGATCAGGCCTCCCCAATCCGTCTGGTCAGCGTAGTGAGTGCAGGCCAAATCCTCCTGTCTGTGACGGACGAGAGATTGTCGTGCTTCTGTAGTGGAGACTAAAATGACCTGATGATGATGATGAATTTCTTTTTGAGCGAGATTTTGGAGCGGAAGTGGCTCATCGATGTCTTTAGAGGCGAAATCAATCTCTCCTGTTCATGTTGCATCCTGCTGACCGATAAATGAGAAATATGACACATTATATTTGTAAGCTGCTTGACTGGGGGAGTACTCCACTCCACCTAATACATCTATACACAGAATAACACAGCTAAATAACCTTGAAGGTTGTTTCCAAAGAACGTTGTTTGTTGCTAGTGAGTGCAGTCATCAAGAAGGAGGAAGTTCCTGCGTCGGCGGAGGTTGCTAGCTTTTATATGGCTACGGTAACTGTTTTACATCAGGCGGGCTGTATACTTGTTTTCCATCTAACGTAATATAAAACAAGACAATTAAATTAAAATTTTAAAAAAGACCCCTTCTAGTCTATTCCAGCCTTTTCATTTGATACCGTAAGGTCGGGGTACTTTAACCCTAGGGTGTTACTTTGTCCCAAACCGAAAAAAATTTTGAATTTCCCGCCACGCTTTTGCAGTGCGAGCTATCGAAGTATTTCGCGCTGTTATCGATAGATGGCTTTATAGTTTTGTCGGTAAAGCAGTTCAATGAATGACAGCGAATGCGCGAGTAATGTTATTACCGCCAATAATTGACATCTTTTGACATTCGTGAAACTGTTGTGTGCAAACTTTCTATTGAAACTAAGTTCTCAGGTAAGTGTAAGCTATTTTATATTATTCATCGTAACAGACATATCGTACCTTTAATAAAAGCCAATTTATAAAGAGAGTATTTTCCTTTTATATAATATAATCGATTTTAACAGGTTACTTCAGCCCATCATAGTAAATCATTACGTTTTCCATACAAAAAAATACATGGGCCATTGAAACCACTTTCAAAATACAACTTTGGCCCAAACTTTGCAAAAAAAAAAAATACAATACATAGGTACTTTTCCTGGTTTTACTGGTTTATATGCGTCGTATGTATATAGTACTAGACATACGTTACCATTAGACAGATCTAGAACTATTAAGACGGAGATTATCAAACGAAAACCAAAAACTAGTATAATTTTGGGACAATGTACCCCGACCTTACCAGTACCTATATTATGGGAGTTGAGAAAAAAATATATTTAATTCGCCATTTTGTGGTGACGGCCATCTTGGATTTGAAATCTATCATAGTGTATAGTATTCTACTAGTATTAGTATAATACCACATTCATGGAACATTAAACGAACTCATTTAATACAACTGTGACCCACGTATTTGGTAGAAAGAGACGGAATAACGGTATTTCGATGCGCGGAAACGAAAGAGCATGAAATTTAGTGTATTTGGCATTAAAAAAGTAAAAATTGAAAATTTTGTAGTTAGTGCAATTGTGAACTAAGGCATCGATATTTAATTCGCCATTTTGTGGTGACGGCCATCTTGGATTTGAAATCTATCATAGTGTATAGTATTCTACTAGTAAAGCCCTTTCATTTGATATCCATATTGAAGGGGTTGTGATTTTTTTTTATGTGTAATTCAAATATGTAACACATCATTTTGTGGCAGCGGCCATCTTGCTCTTTGCTGCATTTTTTTATTTGTAAAGTGAATTAGTCGAAAGTCTCCTTTCTTAGCTATGTTTGATGAAAATCGTCATCAAACATAGCTAAGAAAGGAGACTTCCGACTAATTCACTTTACAAATAAAAAATAAACAAAATCCGTTTATACGTTCGGGAGCTATGATGCCACACACACACACACACACACAAACACACACACACACACACATTCACACACACATTGACACACACATACATTCACACACACACACACACACACATTCACACACACACACATTCACACACACAAACTTATAACACCTCGTCGTTTTTGCATCGGGGGTTAAAAAAAAACAATTTAAAATTACGGAGGCGCTGAAATCATATTTTTTTATGAATGTTAAGCACTACTAGTGCCGTGTTTTTGAATCGATTTTATAAATTATCTTTTTATGCGAAAGAGGGTGCTTCGGAGAATTCATATTAAATTTAAAGTCAGATTTCTACTTCGATTAAATAAATTGAAAGCGACAAACGTCAAAACGCATTATGATGTTGGCGTTTTGGTTTAAAAGGAAAAAACATTAGGAAAGTCTTCATAAATAAAGACACATTGAACTCGAGGACGGTAGAACACTAAATATATTTTTCGACTCGTCCTTAGAACAGAGTCTGATGTGATCATGGAACAAAAATGAGTCAAGCTTGCTAGACTAGATAAGTAATTTGAATTCTTCAGACATACGTTTTCAGAATTTTCTTATCTCATTTATCTTCTATTATTTAGAATCAAATGACGTTCAATCTGATATTAGCTCTCCATAAAACGAATGAAAATGAACTAACTACCAGCAATACAGATCGGACTTTATTCAATGGATAAGTAGTAAATTTGTTTCTTCTTATAATCATTAATTACAATGAAGTCGGCTTTTATATTAAAAATAAATGTTAGTAATAAATTAAAAAATATATATATCAAAGAGTACAGCAGAGTGCTTAGCGCGAGATTTTTGTTCGCGTTCGAAAGTAAACAAACCAAATAGAGAAGAAGTCTCATGTTGTGAATTTATAAGACGCGTGTTACATATCAAAATTACGTCGCTTACTTGCTCACATTGTGAAGTGCGCAATCCGACTAATTTAGATATGTAACACGCGTCTGGTAAATTCACAAATGAAACTTTTTCTCAATTTGACCAAATTGAGAAAAAGTTTGTCGAATGTGACCAAAAAACTCGCACTTAGCACTCAGAGTAAAGAAGGCAACTCATACGTATATTTATTGTCAATATGCTTGATATATTCTCCTCGAACATTTCATCATCGTTTCAGTCAAATGACATCCAATGCTGACACTAAGCTTCCCCCCATAGATTGCCTCTGAATAATAACATGTAAGTTATTTTTATATTTAAATTATTGTACTTCCAAGGGATTTTACAGCGACAATGATAAGGTTTTATGGACTACGATTTCTTTTGCAAACGGCCCTATATACAGCTAATGCGCCCCTGAGCACCAACATTTCGGTTATATCACAGGATTGCGAGTTTCTCACCCAGTAACCAACCAGGCAAGATGACCTTTACCCGCCCCGCTATCGCGCCCAATAAACCAACCAGAATGGTAATGGGCAAGTCACATCTGCCGAGTAAATGGTGGCATATGGGGGAGTAAGGTGTTATGGTGAAGGCCGTGCGTAGAATGACGAAGCGTTGGACTAGATCTAAGATACATAGTCTAGATGGTCCAATGACCTGATGAAGCATCTGGAAGCGGCTGGATGCGCAAAGCGGAGGATCGTATTTGGTAGAAAGGATTGAAAGCATTGAGGGAGGCCAATATCTAGCAGTGGGTAGATGCTGATGACTTTGATGCTGATGATGAATACGTTTTTTCAGTGACAATTGCTAGAGCGCTGCACAGTGACTTTTAAACGAACAGTCAGTCTAGTGTCTGTAGGTTACCATAGGTGTTATAGAATAGACTGTTAAATTTAATACTATTACTTATACTGTGATTAAACAACGTACGAAATGAATCGTTTTCACTCTTAGATGAATCTGGAACAGTTTGTATGTATAGTTTGTATGGCGCGGCACGCACACACGTCCATTCATGCTCTGCACAGACAACCGTGTTTTAGTGTTAACTGTGTTATAGCTAAACCACTCGATATCCAGCAAAATACCAGCACTGTTGTTAAGCTTCAGGTACTCTAAGCTGGAATTAAATTGGCGACACATGTTATGAATTACGCCATTTTTGTAATACCTAGTGTCTTTCTTTTCTTCTATATTGTATACCTAGAATCAGGATAAAACAAATTGGTTATCTGTAAAGTCGGTTTACGAATAATAATTTTACGTGATAACGTCATAAGGAACATAGGCCGATCGTGTCTCTCTATCGCTTGTTTCGCGCTATCGCTTGCACGCTTGGCTCAGGCAGAACGTGTCAATGAGTCATACTTTTTCGTGCGTCAAAAAAAATATGTCACATCGCCAAAACTACTCGATATCTTCGAACAAAGATCAGAATACTCCCCCAGCTGTTATTGGATAAGTTGGTTTTTCGCCTGATTGGTGCAGAGACGGGTCACAATATATTGCTATTGTCGTATGGAATACTAATGTTGAATCAGATGACTAAATACAGACATGTTCCACGGCCAATCTAGTGGAGATTTGCCCGCAAAGGAATTGGGGCGGCGCGGAATTCCACTAATGCCAGAGATCTATCGGAATTTCCCAATTTTACGTAGCTTATAAGGATATCTTGTGGTTATAAATAAAACGGGAATAAAGGTTGGATAGCAAAATATTTTGGATACATTTTGTAACATAAGAGCAATTCTTTTAGTTACTTTACATCGCAGAATGAAAGTTGACCGAATCAATATTGAATTACGTAGGTACTGATTGAAAAGTGTATATTAGTAATAATAAATAAATATCACACTACCATCTAGTCCCAAACTAAGCAAAGCTTGTACTATGGGTACTAGATAACTGATATTATACTTAAATACATTTTTTTTGTACCTGGATATAATACATAGAAAACACCCAGACTAAGACAAGACATGTTCATGTAAACAAATATTAATCATGTGCGGGAATCAAACCCGCGACCTCGAAGTCAAAGTGGCATTGTTAGCCATTAGAAAAACTTGGACTCATTTACAAATTAATGTTAATTCTGCGAGCAGAATAAAATTCCTAATTTGTTAAATTTTTTGCCTAATTTCAATAGTGACTTTAAATTAAACTTTGAAGTTTCATATTACGACTTATAGCTGACCAGAAAGACGTCGTCCTGTCTTCTTCACAATGAATATTGAATTAGAACTGTTTTTTTCTTATACTACGTCGGGTGGCAGACAAGCATACGGCCCGCCTGATGTGAAGCGGTTACCGTAGCCATATTAACGCTCGCAACATAAAATATCGCTCGCGTGCCACCACCCCCGCAGCCATCGCAGCACCTTTTTTTTCGAAAAATTTTGGGGTGTATGTGGTTCATCAACATCTTTGAACCAGAGCCAACTTCACCTGCACGCGGTGCGCCCTGCTGACTGACAAACGAAGCTCTGGCGAAAACAGAGGTAGGGGGCGTAATTGTAAGCTACCCGACTGGGTAATGTACCTCCACCTCACAGAATACCGCAGCCAAATAACAATTCCCTTGAGGGTTGTTGTGTTGATGCGAGTAAATGAGGTCACCAGAAAGGAAGAAGATGCTGCGTTCGCAGCGGGAGTGGCGGCGCGCGAGCGATATTTTATGTTGCAATCGTTAATATGGCTACGGTAACCGCTTCACATCAGGCGGGCCGTATGCTTGTCTGCCACCCGACGTAGTATAAAAAAAAATACGAGTAAATGAACATAAAAAATAAAGAATGTGAGATTAGTCAGATCGATACTGCTTAGGACGATCGCACTTTTCTTGCTGTATATTAATTATGACGATTATCCCTTTGAGCATTATTTTTTACAGATAAAGAGTCTTAAATAAGATTGCATTTAAAATAGCATTCATATTTTGGATAAATATTTTTAAAGTAAATTATATTACCATAGTAATTTAGTGGAGAAGTACATAATGCCCCACTGAGGTAGCTCCACTGCACAGAGGATCGTAGCTAATATTAGTAGCTAATAGCAATACCCTTGTAGACGCACGTTATTAGACGCACGTTATACGCACGTATCTCAATATCTCGTGGAAATCTAAAATCCTTTCTCAGCGGAAGCCTTTGTTATAATAGCTACCTGTATGCCAAAAAGCGCCCCGATCCTTCCAATGGTTTGTGATGTGCATTGATAGATCAGCCAGGCGTCGTCAACCTATGTTCATCCAACAGCTAGGATACAGGGCCCTACTTATACAGTTTTCCGAAAATTTATTATTTTCTATAAAATACAAAAAAAAATAGAGCAATTGAGCAGCGTGGTGAAGTATTCTATAAACCCCTTCGATTTAGCGCAGACCAGGGGCCCTACTTATCGCCGAAGCTGAAGCCGATTACCGTCGGATTTTTTATCCCTTAGGATCAGTAGTACCATTGACTAGTACCATTGATGGTACAAGTGACACAACTTTGTATCTCTAGTACCATCAATGGTACTAGTGACACTAATTTGTGTGCGAAAATCAACTTTCTACTTAGATTTATGCTACTTGTGTTTAGCTTAGCTGATAGAAACCATGGAACTCTACCGACTAAGCTGAAGGTGTTTGGAAGACCTATTTTTCGAATCAAAATATTCGGTGGTAATCGGCTTCAGCTACGGCGGGAGGGCCCCTGGTCTAAATCGAAGGGGTTTAGAATACTTCACCAAGCTGCTCAATTGCGGGTTAATGAAAACTCAACTGCAGTTTGCGGAGTCTAGCGGATCAGTCAGTAATCTTGCTAGTAAGGATGGCTTTTGTATTTTACAGACGTAGTATAGAAAATAATAAATTTTATGAAAACTGTATAAGGATACGCTAATGTATAAGACATGTTTGGAATCTAGAAAAAGAATTCTGTTAATAGTTTCAGTCAACATTGTTTTCATTGCATCAAATTACATCCATCGAGGGGGTTTAGAGCGTAATTCGCCACGCTTCAATCCCGTTGCGGATTGGCTCGAGTAATGATGTCTCATTTCAGTATCTTCAAGTTACTCGAGCGCTGACTGACTGATTGATTTAAAAGCTCTCCACTAATGAAAACCCCGCGCTGGGGCTTACGGTGTAAAGGAGAGTCGCACGGGCGGATAGAGGAATGGTTGACAGAATAGCCTAGTTAGCTAGTTGGCTATGTCCGAAGGTTTCAATAACCAAAGTAGGGTGTAGATGATGTAGGATAAACCCTCCAACAATATGGGAGATGTGCGGCGCCCCTCCCATGTAAAAAAAGCGTAATTAGGAATCCGAGAAAGAACAATAGAGGAGATCCTGAAAACGACGACACACGGCATGGCAAAATGGAGATACGAATAAAATTGCTATATAGAATGTTCGTTTATAAACCTCGAGCCTAGTATCAAGTAAATAAAGAACTGCGCAGATTGGTTCTTTTTCCATTATTCGGGGTCGGCGCAGTATGTTTTTTTCGTCCATTCACCTTTTAGTCTAGTCATTATAGGGAGTTCACCTCGGAGTTCGAGATACCCAGCTATAAACTCGTATAAACTTGTATTTTGACATCCCAAAACTTATCTCAAAACTCACACATAATGCAATGTCCGCGTCTTTAAAAATCAGATGTCAAAGGTCACAAAAATCAATTTTTTGCAAATATCTCGTTTACGCTATTTATATTTATGAACAATATTATAGAGAATTAAATTCTCTACAACTTTTGTTTAAAACATTTTTTTATACATTGAACTGTTTTCAAGATAGAGATCGGAGAGAGAAATTAGATTAGAATTAAAATATGATTTAAGTTTATCCCTCAACAATTTCTTAACTACACGGGCAGGTAAGTGTTATTTAATAAATTGACACTTAATTAAAAATAAATAATTAAGTCTGTTTGTCTTGGTCTGGGCGTTTTCTATTTATTATATATTTTTTTTAAGTATAAACATACATGTATTCAATTATTATACCAGTTATCTAGTACCCATAGTACAAGCTTTTCCCTTAATTTGGGACTAGATGGCGCTGTGTAAATTGTCCAGGAATATTTATCTGTTTATTTAAGACCTCATTTTACGTACATAATCATGGTGCCAATTTGGCCATCGCTCAACATTGTCCTCTGTAAACACAGGGCTGATATTCTGCGACAACCAACAGGTATCGAATCGACACGACTAAAAAGTAAAAACTGTGTTTAACGAATATTGGCTGATTAATACGCCGAAACCGGCACAAATACAAAATGTAACGAAAGTTAAGTGAGGTAAGTACAGCGTATTTGTACCCTGCCCGACTGGGGAGGTGCTGCACGCGGTGCACTCTGCTGACTGACAAACGAAGCTCTGGCGAAAAGAGAGGTAGGGAGCGTAATTGTAAGCTACCCGACTGGGGAATGAACCTCTACCACATAGAATACCGCATCCAAGTAACGATTCCCTTGAGGGTTGTTATGAGGAGAAAGGAGTATAGGTTAGCAATGGATCGGCGGCTCTTTTGTGTTGCTGATCTCCATGGGCAGTGGTGATTGCTTATCATGAGGTAACCCAGATGCTCGTTTGCCACCCTCTCATTAAAAAAAATCACTTGAAATATTTTTTAAGGCAGAATAACGTTTGACGCTAGTCAGCTAGTACCAAAAGTATTTACAAAAAGAAATATACTCAGAATTCTTCGCCACGCTACATCTATGGCCAGCACTTTTATAGTTTGTGACGATATAGGAATCCATTTTTACAAGATGGTCGAACAATGCATTGAGATAAGGCCCGTTTCGGCTTTGTCCAAACATCTTGTTTCCAGGTCACCTGCTGCCTTGATTCATGGGTTAATGGAATCGAAGAATATAAAGAGTTACTTGGTGAGAACTGCACACATCATAGATATGTTTTTTATACAATGTTCAAATCAAATCAAATCAAAATATCTTTATTCCTTGGGCTTTATAAAGCACTTAGAAACGTCATACAAATTAAATATAAGGACATGTATCTAATTCATTACTACTCTAAATCCGCAGAGCTTAGATTCACTTTCATCACACTATCTTGAATGTGAAAGTGAATTTAAGTGCCAGTTCCGGCGACGGGGCTTCTTGAGAAGAACTGACAAGAAACAATGTCGGGTGGCAAATAAATAAACTGACTCTGACGAGCTCGGTCGAATGGCTAGTAATGACTTCTTTGACCTCGAGGTCCGAGGTTCACCCGCACAAGACAAATATTTTTATGCCTATATTTTTTATATTTGTGTGCATAAACATGTCTGTTTGTTTTTTTTTCATACACTAGCTCGGGTGGCAGACAAGCATATGGCCCGCTGATGTGAAGCGATTACCGTAGCCATATTAACTCTCGCAACATAAAATATCGCTCACGCGCCGCCACCTACGCTGCCACCGCAGTATCGCCTTCCTTTATGGTGGCCTCACTTACTCGCAGGAACACAACAATCCTCAAGGGAATTGTTATTTGGCTGCAGTATTTTGTGAGGTAAAGGTACATTCCCCAGTCGGGTAGCTTACAATTACTCTCCCTACCTCTCTTTTCGCCAGAGCTTCGTTTGTCAGTTAGCAGGGTGTACCGCGTACAGGTGAAGTTGGCTTAGGTTCAAAGATGTTGATGAACCACTTACACCCCCTTGTACTACTACTTGTCTTGCTCTGGGTGTTTTCTATGTGTTATATGCATCTATTTACAAAAAGAAATATATTTAAGTGTACCTATTCTATGAGTTATCGAATACCCATAGTACAAGCTTTGCTTAGTTTGGAACTAGATGGCGGTGTGTAATTTGTCCAGGAATATTTATTATTATTTTTATACTACTCGCCTGGTGTGAAGCGGTCACCGTAGCAATGTAAAGGCTCGTATTACGAAATAACGATTGCACACCGCCACCTCCGTTGCCAACCATCAAGAAAATAGCTATTTGCCTGCTGTTCTTTTAGGTAGACGCACTTCCCCAGTTCCCCAGAAGAGCTCGATGGCGTCGTTGCGCGTGTCAGTGTAATCGAACACGCAAGTTAAGCAACGTCGACCGCAACCTGTCTGTGGATGGGTTTATTGATCTGATATCAGAGATCCTCCGTGTTTCGGAGGGCACGTTAAGCCGTCTGTCTCGGCTGTTGTCATTAGATGACAGTCGTTAAGCCAAGTCAGTGGCCTTAGGGCGGCTTGAAAACACTGACCTTTATCAACCCGCAGTTGAGCAGCGTGATTTAGTACGCTCTAAATCCCTTCGATTGAGGCGAGATCCATATCCCAAGAGTTGGATGATTAAGAGTTGATGCCGACTTCCCCAATTTGACAGCTTACTTTTGATAATTATTGCACTGTGCCCTAACTCTCTTTTATCAGAGCCTCGTTTGATAGCAGGGTGTACCACGTGCACGTAAAAAAAGATGGCTTTGGCTCTAAAGAACAGTGGTGAGCTACTTACACCACAAACCCCGCAGTCTGTGATAAGCATATCATATCTATACGTCTTTCTTTTATAGAGTTTTGAGTTGTAAAAAAAATGCTATCAAGTTACTGATATACACATACGCCAATACGTAGACACGAAAATAAAAACAAAAAGTTGAGGCGTGACGTGGCGTGACTTAGGCGGAACGTGACAATGAGTCGTTCTTTTTCGTGCGTGCATCCGTCGTTCGTCGATTTATAACACGTTATTACATCAAAATTGTACCCGTCTCTGTAGCCATCAAGCGGATCGTATGCTTCAACTCTATAAAGTATCATCATGATCATCATCATCAGGTAATTTTTAGTCTCCACTACAGGAGCACGACCCGACTTTCGTCCTTCCTAGACGGAAGGAGGATTTGGCCTACACTCCCCACGCTGGCCAAACGGGTTGAGGAGGTCTGATAGATATTTGATAATGTGTTTCCCTTAGTCGCCTTGTACGACATCCACGGGAAGAAACGGAGTGAGTCTATTCTAATCTGCTGGAAACCACACGGCCAGACATAAGACGTTATTACGTCAAAATTGTACCCGTCTACGTAGCCATTAAGCGGGTCGTATGCTTCAACTCTTATAAAGTATATCGCAGTATAAAAAAGCTATTAACTAATAGTTCCTGAGTGAAACCCCTATATCGTGCCGGTAGCCGAGAAAAAAAGATGGCGACTTAATTGAGCTGTCATGTTCACTTGAAATATTCCGGGACGACCGGCGGAATACACGGAATATACGGCCGGTTATTTTTCTCGCGGTTTTTTACGTATTGTAGCGTGGAGTATTTATAAAACTATTGTGCATCTTGATTGAACACGATCTCGGTTTTCTTTTGATGGGAAACTAGAGCTCTGTCATTGCACTCGACAGTTTTACTGTGTATAGTGCCACAAAGTGTTTTAGAGGAAACATAAAAATCAAAGAAATATATACACTATTAAAATAATAGCATTGATATACTGATTAATTGTGTTGTGTGGTGTTTCAATTAAAAATCAATTGCCTTCTACTTTTTCTTGATTAGTTTTAAAAATGCACCACGTTAAGTCGCGATCATAGCTATTATATAATATTAGGGAGTTATAATATTGCACAGAAACAACTGGTTGACGATTTTTTTATTGTAAGAAATGAAATATGTGTAGAAAAAGATAATATGTATTTAAAAAAATACACCTCAATGGAATGTGCATACGCGGTAAGTAAATTAATTGTACCTGGCAATACTACATTACAAGATGGCGGCTTTAGTTCTAAATTTGGCCACCGGGTCAGATAAGTTTCTATCACTGTATTCCTATTTAAAAATAGAAGTAAACAATTTATGAAAATAATGACGGGAATTAACGCGATGCATCATATTATTTACATATTATCATTTTTGACGTGACAACGTCTTATAATTCGATGGAGCCGGCTGCACGCACGAAAAAAGATGACGTATGCGGCGTTACCTCGCTCTGAGGCGTTCCATTAAAAAATTCTTTTGAAGAATGCAAACATTCCATCAGCATTTTCAAATGACGTGGTCACGTTCAACTATCGTCAGTAAACCGACTTTACAGACAACCGATTTTTTTTTAATCACGGTGATTTGATATGCGTGCGCGGGGATATGGATATAACGCGTAGAAGCCCCTTTGAGAAGTTTGATGTAATGTTGTACGCCCGCCGTGACCCGCTCCAGTATATATCAGTGGAACGATATACTCATTACATATCTTAATTATTGCCTGAGGTTTCGACTAGGTTGCACCGGCCATGGTCACAGGCAGGGGCGCCGGCTTTTAGAAAACCTCATGGGTGCTCATGCTCATATGATGACTCGAAAAAGTGGCGAAGTGTGAGACCCACAAATACCCAGATCCAACACAAATATCTGTTTCATCAACAAACATTTGTGTTGGTGCGGGAATCGAATCGGCGACCCTTGCGTCTCAACCGGCGGTGGTTTAGAACCACTGCGCTAAACGGGTCGTCGGGTAATGAAAAAACGCACATCCCTAAAAGGCGATTACTGATCTGTTTCTTGATGTCTATTCTCAGGGGTGCTCGGCACCCACTGTTTTTTTCTCATGGGTGCTCGAGCCCCCGAGCACCCACGGAGTCGGCGCCCCTGGTCACAGGCTGACTGTCTCGGCGACGTGCCTCTGCCTTCGTTACCGAAATCGACGAATCCTCATCTACCTATCGTTCGATATCCATGTACCGCGACATACTACACTCACGACATCCCTATTCTGCGAAATAACCGATGCGTCTGTATTTACTTCATTACCTTTTTGTTTATTTTTTATAGTACGTCGGATGGCAGACATGCATACGGCCCGCCTGATGTGAAACAGTTACCGTAGCCATATTAACGCTCGCAACATAAAACATAGCTCGCGCGCCGCCGCTAATGCAGCATTTCCATCTTTTCTGGAGACCTCACTCACTCGCAGGAACACAACAACCCTCAAGGGAATTGTTATTTGGCTGAGGTATTCTGTGAGGTGGAGGTACATTCCCCAGTCGGGTAGCTTACAGTTACGATCCTTACCACTCTTTTCGCCAGAGCTTCGTTTGTCAGTCAGCAGGGTGTACCGCGGCGCAGGTGAAGTTGGCTTTGGTTCAAGGATGTTGATGAACCACTTATCCTTATACATGATCGCGTTAATTCTTGTTATTAGTTTCATGAATCATTTAACGCGAAAATTTAAAAGTTAAACATTTTTTTATTAAGTATAAACATTTTTTTTAAACTAGTTGTTATAAAAAAAAGATCTAAAAGTGTAGTTACTATATTTTGCTCAATTTTTTATTGTTGTTTTAAGTTATGAGTTGTTTATGATCCCTTGGTGATGCTTATCTCTATGGGCGGTGGTGATTGTCTTCCACCAGGTGACCCACATGCCCATTTGCCTCCCTCTCATGTACATCAAAATAATAATCATACAGCCTTTAATAACAGTTTTAAAAAAGCTGGTCAAGTGCAAGTGGGACTCGTGTAACGAGGGTTCCGTGTAAGCTGTTAGGCAAAAAAAATCATGAATTAATTAAATCACATTCACCGAAAAAATATTTTTTGTGAAATAACTATAAATTTACGATTTTAGGATTTTTTCCTTTACTTGTGCTACATGGCATTGCTTCTTACCAAATTTCATGATTCTAGGTCAACAGGTTTTGATTCCCTTTGTCCTGAATGTCAAATTATGCATTATAAATGGATCATAAACGGCCGTATCTTTTGATTGCGTCAATTAAGAAGCTTAATTTTTTAATTTTGCTTTAAGAGATTGCAGACCTGAGTATGTGATATTAATTTCAGCTTGATACCTCCACGCGTTCCTAAGAAAAGGGGCATTGACTGACGGACGGACGGACAACGAAGTGATCATATAAGGGTTCCGTTTTTTTTCTTTTGGAGGTACCCTAAAAATCTATTTCGCCAGAGGCTTATCGATTAATAGACAGGGTTCTCCACGTGCAAGTTAGGTAGCTTTAGCTTTGGAGATAATAGGCCACTTACACTCCAAATATTATTATTACTTGTTCCAATCCTGCTATAAATGAAAGCCTACAAAACTTTATCCTGTTTACCTACTGAAAATGGAAGTTAAATTCGCCTTCTGTATTTCTTTGATGAATTATTCAACTAAATTTTTTTCATTTTCATGAACAAACGAAAAATATAGTTGCCGAATAAAATTGTGACAACGTATTTCATAGACGTATGTCATGGTTATATTACAAATGTTGTCGTTTGCAGGTTTTTAGGGTACCCTGAACGTGAAGACATTGTAAAACAACGCGATTTTCGTCAATTGTTTGGATTGGACGATGGTATCTTTTTTTATACCACTAAGGTGACAAACAAGCATACGGGGTGTAAGTAGTTCATCAACATTTTTGAACCAAAGCCAACTTCACCTGCAAGCGGTGCACCCTGCTGACTAACAAGCGAAGCTCTGGCGAAAAGAGAGGTAGGGAGGGAATTGTAAGCTACCCGACTGGGGAATGTACCTCCACCTCACAGAATACCGCAGCCAAATAACGGTTCACTTGAGGGCTGTTGTGTTCCTGCGAGTGAGTGAGGTCACCAGAAAGGAAGGAGAAGCTGCGATGGCAGCGGGGGTGGCGGCGCGCGAGCGATATTTTATGTTGTGAGCGTTAATATGCTACAGTAACCGCTTCACATCAGGCGGGCCGTATGCTTGTCTGCCACTCGACGTAGTATAAAAAAATAAAAAAAATAAAAATACGGTCCGCCTGATGAAAAGCAGTTACCGCAGCCTATGGACGCCTGTAACACCAGAGGCATCACATGCGCGTTGCCGACCCTATAAAAACCTCTTTACGCCCTTTTTAAAGAACCCCATGCTGTAGTCTCCTGGGAAAACCTCAACAGGCAGTTCATTCCACAGCTTGATAGTACGTGGTAGAAAACTTCTCTGGAACCGCACAGTACGTGACCACTTGTGACGGTTCTAATGTGTGAGGTTGAATTCCCTGTCGATGGCGAGCGGTGCGACTGTAGAAGGAGGCCGTGGGCATCATGTCAAACAACTCCTCTAATCACACCCCATTGTACAAACGGTAGAACACACATAGGGACGCAAAATCTCTTCTCAGACTTAAAGGTTCTAAACCGTCTGTAAGTTTGGGGTCGTCAACAATCCTCACAGCACGCCTTTGATTGGAGTCATAAGGTGTAAGCTGGTATCTAGGCGCTCCCGCCCATAGGTGGAAATAGTACTCCATATGCGGCCGTACTTGAGCTTCGTAAAGCATAAGTCTTTGCCGCGGCTTGAAGTACTGTTTCGCCCTGTTGAGCACACCTAGTTTCTTCGATGCCAGCTTGACGTTCCCCTCCAGATGACATCGAAACTGGACGTCACTGGAGATGTCAACTCCTAGAATACCAATACTATTGGCGATGGTGAGGGGTGTGTTTTTGAAGTGTGGAGCCACAGCAAATGGGGTTTTTTTAGCGGTGAACGCGCAGACTTGTGTTTTAGAGGGGTTAAATCGCACTAAGTTCTGCCGCCCCCAGTCGGACACTCTACTTAGTGTGCTCTCGATTTATTACTCGCAGGTTGTCACAAGTCGCAGTATGTCACATTACGGCATTCGCCATAAACGGGATTCATCACAAACGCTGTTCGCCATAAACACTACTCATCACAACGCAGTCGGTCACCTACGCAGTTCGCCACACTCGCCCTTTGTCACATACGCAATTTTGATCCTATTTTACATGTTACATAAGTGACATATTCCCTCTTAGGGTGACTTTGGTACATTAAAACAATTTTTTTGTACAAAATAGCAGTATTTTTTTCGTGATCTGACAACGTCCTTAGGTAAAGGTGTTTGTTTTGAACCAAAGCCAACTTCACCTGCAAGCGGTGCACCCTGCTGACTAACAAACGAAGCTCTGGCGAAAAGAGAGGTAGGGAGCGTAATTGTAAGCTACCCGACTGGGGAATGTACCTCCACCTCACAGAATACCGCAGCCAAATAACGGTTCACTTGAGGGCTGTTGTGTTCCTGCGAGTGAGTGAGGTCACCAGAAAGGAAGGAGAAGCTGCGACGGCAGCGGGGGTGGCGGCGCGCGAGCGATATTTTATGTTGTGAGCGTTAATATGCTACAGTAACCGCTTCACATCAGGCGGGCCGTATGCTTGTCTGCCACTCGACGTAGTATAAAAAAATAAAAAAAAATAAAAATACGGTCCGCCTGATGAAAAGCAGTTACCGCAGCCTATGGACGCCTGTAACACCAGAGGCATCACATGCGCGTTGCCGACCCTATAAAAACCTCTTTACGCCCTTTTTAAAGAACCCCATGCTGTAGTCTCCTGGGAAAACCTCAACAGGCAGTTCATTCCACAGCTTGATAGTACGTGGTAGAAAACTTCTCTGGAACCGCACAGTACGTGACCACTTGTGACGGTTCTAATGTGTGAGGTTGAATTCTCTGTCGATGGCGAGCGGTGCGACTGTAGAAGGAGGCCGTGGGCATCATGTCAAACAACTCCTCTAATCACACCCCATTGTACAAACGGTAGAACACACATAGGGACGCAAAATCTCTTCTCAGACTTAAAGGTTCTAAACCGTCTGTAAGTTTGGGGTCGTCAACAATCCTCACAGCACGCCTTTGATTAGAGTCATAAGGTGTAAGCTGGTATCTAGGCGCTCCCGCCCATAGGTGGAAACAGTACTCCATATGCGGCCGTACTTGAGCTTCGTAAAGCATAAGTCTTTGCCGCGGCTTGAAGTACTGTTTCGCCCTGTTGAGCACACCTAGTTTCTTCGATGCCAGCTTGACGTTCCCCTCCAGATGACATCGAAACTGGACGTCACTGGAGATGTCAACTCCTAGAATACCAATACTATTGGCGATGGTGAGGGGTGTGTTTTTGAAGTGTGGAGCCACAGCAAACGGGGTTTTTTTAGCGGTGAACGCGCAGACTTGTGTTTTAGAGGGGTTAAATCGCACTAAGTTCTGCCGCCCCCAGTCAGACACTCTACTTTGTGTGCTCTCGATTTATTACTCGCAGGTTGTCACAAGTCGCAGTATGTCACATTACGGCATTCGCCATAAACGGGATTCATCACAAACGCTGTTCGCCATAAACACTACTCATGACACACGCAGTTTGTCACCTACGCAGTTCGCCACACTCGCTCTTTGTCACATACGCAATTTTGATCCTATTTTACATGTTACATAAGTGACATATTCCCTCTTAGGGTGACTTTGGTACATTAAAACAAATTTTTTGTACAAAATAGCAGTATTTTTTTCGTGATCTGACAACGTCCTTAGGTAAAGGTGTTTGTTTTTTATTTATTTACATTTTAGTATCTATACTCTTGTTCGTGTGGATTGTTCAATCAATGATGAAATCATCATTAATTGATTGATTGGTTGGGATCCACTTTTCCTTTTCCAATCTTACAAAAAATATTTTTTTTTCCCGGTGGAACACGTGCCGATCTTTCCGCTAACAATCCTTGTTGATTTTTGCGCGACTTACATCAAATATAACTTGTTATATTTGACCTTGTATCACTTAAAGTATTGATTCTACAGTAAAACTGCATATGACATAATTTGTAGACAATTTAATTTAGATAATTACTGTGTAAGTGAGTAATGAGATATTTTAATAGTTTTAGAGATATAACTAAAAAACTGAAAAAGGTACTTTTCCTCCTTCCCCCTCCGCAGTCTCGTCTCTCTCCGTCGGGAGCTGTTTTAGTATGTTTATCTGGATACCTCAAGGAATAACTGTATACATTTTCAAAACTACACGAATTATTTAGTTTTATCAAATTCGAGAAAACTCTTGTTAAATCGAAGTGGATTTATTCAAATTAATGTATTAAATATACAATATAATATACTCATATACAGTGAAGTTTGTATACTTACTTTCTGGAAAACCTGTAGCCTGTAGCCTGTAGCATATCCCTATCCTAAGATTTCCATTCGGTTTCCAGCAAGAGAGATACTTTGACACATAATATGCCTCATATTCTCATTGCATTCTTCACAGGCCCAGCCCTCAGAGCTATTGACTAGTGTCATCGTAGGTAGGTACCCAATACACGCATACTGTCCGGTTAGTGCATCCAGCATGAGACGTGTTCTTTTCCTATTTTTTCTATCCAGTTTTTGTAATTGTACCACTTGACGGTACCTGTGCCAATCTTTAGAGTGCTGGATTCTGTTCTGCACTTTCCATTCAGCATGATTCCTAACTATGGCTTAGTCGCATATTGCTCATTTATCCCATGCGAGAGACAGAGAGAGAGAGAGAGATGCAAGAGTTCAGAACCAATTAGCTTTCTGCCTGATTCCCCTCTTGCCAATTTTGTAACCCACAATTCCAGCATGACCTGGAACCCAGACTAGCTCCAACTTATTGTCTTTGCCCAACTTGAGGATCACAAAATGAGGATCTTAGATTTTACCCTCTCAGAGTTGAGAGCGATGACTAATAGTTTAGTGTACTCATATATAAAATTACCGTGTTTTTTTTTATTATTGATAATAATTACAATCTACAGACCCTGGGGTCAGTACTTTTGTTATTTTTTTTCTATTTTTATGTTACAATCTTCTAACAATTTATTAATTGCTATTATGCTATTAATGATAGTATTGTCTAATACTACTTAATCTAAATCCTCCTCCTATTGTTTACTTTGTCCTATTGTTTACTATGGTCACCTTACCTTGCAACCATGTCATTGTTGCAAGGCAAGATGGCCACGGCAAACCAGTCCCCTCTGGCAGCACCCGTTCGCGAGTTGATGCATGGGGCAGCCATCACCGCATTCAACCATTTTATTGCTAATACTATATATAACTGGTGCTTAACCACCACCAGCTTGAAGACTTTAGTGAACATGACTATAACTAGGCTGCACAGTAAAACCTCTATTTACTTCCCTAAAATTAATAAATTAACATATTATTATTCAAAAACATGTCTTATTCAATAGAAACCGTAACTGTTACCTCGTCGGAGTATAAAATAAAACTTGTTATCACAGTATAAATAAGACAGTAAGACAAAATGCAGTATCAAGTGCAGCAAGGTAAAATGCTCGATTCATTGGCATTCACCGGCTGCACCGACCTCCGGAGATCTCCGCATTCTGCATTCCCTTTACAGTTTGTTGCATGCAAGTTCTATGGACGTAAATTCGTCGCCGCATGCAGTTCGGTGCAATTTGAATATTGAATGAATTCTGGAAGCTTTGGGACAAATAGTTTCTTTTTATCTTTGCGGTTATTTTTGTAGTTCCGTCTACTTTATATTTATTTAATTTTCAAATATTTTTTTTTAAGTTTTTAATACTTGCCGAATCCTGATTTGAACCCCAGGACGATATAATTTTAATAATTTGCGCAATGTTTATTATATTTTTCTCCTATAATATTGTATTATTTATTATATGTATGTACATATGTATTTATAATTAACCTATTAGTTATATCCCACAAATGTTTGGTACGATCTACTTGCCTATTCATGAAATCCTCTCAGATACTCTAGGGTTGGCTGGAAGAGATCCCTGTGAGGGATAAGTCCGCCAATGTACTTTTCCTTTAATTTACTATATTGTAAATTGATTTTATGTACAATAAAGATTTTACAAACAAATAAACTTAAAAGATATAACAATACCATCAGATATAACTTAGATATTACAACTGAGAAAATCGAATGCAATTCACGCAGCAGTTTTTGCGTGATACGCATACGAACATAAGGACATACATATTGACAAAAGTTGTAATTTTTTTTTTGCTTCTATTGCTACTATAAAAACATGTCATAGTATTTTTTTTATACTTCGTCGGGTGGCAGACAAGAATGCGGCCGGTCTGATGTTTACGCTCGCAACATAAAATAAAGTTCACGCTCCGCCACCCCCGCTGCATACGCAGCAACTCTTCCTGAAACACAATCTAAAAAAAAAAAAGACGTGTGGCACTCGGGGACTGCCGCGGTAAAGCTATTGCATAGCATTTTGTATCAACTTATGCAATTATAATTTTATTTATTTATTTTATTCATGCAGTATTGCTTTTTCTTTGATATTAATTCAAGTTACACTTTTTGAGCGTGGTGACCGATAAGAAAACAAAATTTTCTATTATTAAATACTTAAAACGAGTTTCGTAGAGTCGTACAATACGTCTAATCGCACGCACACAACGCCGTGTCGAAGACTGCCGAACTGAAACGACGTTAGACGATGCACGGCCTTCAAGCCACACCTCCTTGCCCGTCGGAGTGGGGAGCGTGAGGTTTTTTCGTTACGGAATTTCTGGATTCGGTCCCCGCGCTCAAGGCCCGCGATAGAAGCTATGCAATAGCTTAAAAAACAAAAATAATACTCTTTCCTAATATCTTAAATCTATAAGCCAGTTACATTTTTTTGTATGTAATAATTGTTAGAGGAATACATAATTTTCCCCTTAATTTTTAATCAACAAATATATTATTGCTTTTTTCCGCTATTATCCGCTTGTACACTAGTTAACTGATAGACTTGTAGACTAGTTGGCCGTGTGGTTTCCGGCAGACTAGAATAGAACCACTCCGTCTCTTCCCGTGGATGTCGTACAAGGCGACTAAGGGAAATACATTATTAAATATCGATCAGGTCTCCCCAACCCGTTTGGCCAGCGTGGGGAGTGTAGGCTAAATCCTCCTTCCGTCTAGGACGGACGAGAGAGGGTCGTGCTCCTGTAGTGGAGACTGAAATGACCTGATGATGATGATGAGACTAGTTAAACTTCATTTAATCTTTCGTGTCGGTCCCATGGTGGTTACAGCGTTGGTATAGAATTGACAGATCGCGGCACGCGAAGATTTAATACTTCGCTCCAATATCGAGTCAAGCTCAAATTTCAAATTTAAAATGCATATTCAACAAACCATCATTTTATACGCATCCACAGGACATTAGCATCTGAAGGGAATAATTAGTGGAATCGTCGCCGGGGGGCGCTGGTGTTCAAATCCCAAGTTTTAATTAGAATGGAAACTTAGATTACTTACCTTTCTCAGTTCAAGGGTGCCTTTAGCTAATAATTGAGAAAGAAAGTTATATAGGATCAATTGGATCGACTCGGTTGGCTTTATTTAATTATGAAGTGTTGTTATCGTTTTCATGCTAGCTTAATTGTTTTTTGTATTTTTTTGTTAAACTATGTCCGACGACAGACAAGCATACAGCCCGCCTGATGTGAGGCGATTACAGTAGTTATATTAACGTTCGCAACATGAAATATCCCTCGCGCGCCGCCACCAAATGCCATTAGTCACTAGTATCAAGCATATGGCCCGATTGATGTGAAGGTCTTACCGTAGCCATATTAACGCTGTTTGCCTTGTGCGAGCAACCCTCAAGGGAATTGTTATTTGACTGCGTTATTTAGTGAGGCGGAGGTACTTTTCCAGTCCGGTAGCTTAATTTTTGGGGTGTAAGAGGTTCATCAACATCTTTGAACCTAAGCCAACTTTACCTGCACGTGGTACACCCTGCTGACTGACAAACGAAGCTCTGGCGATAAGAGAGGTAGGTGAGTGAGGTCACCAGAAAGGAAGGAGATGCTGCGGCAGCGGAGGTGGCGGCGCGCAAGCGATATTTTATGTTGCGAGCGTTAATATGGCTACGGTAACCGCTTCACATCAGGCGGGCCGTATGCTTGTCTGCCGCCCGACGTGGTACAAAAAAAAAAAAAACGCTCAACATGAAATATCTTTCTGGCGACCAGGTTCACTCGCAGGAACGCAACAACCCTCAAGGGAATTGTTATTTGGCTGCGTTATTTAGTGAGGCGGAGGTACTTTTCCAGTCCGGTAGCTTATAATTCGCTTTGCCCTACATCACAGATTAAATAATAGTACTTATGTGACCATGTCTAGCTCGGTGGTCGACTGGTTAGCAATGGCCACTTTGACTCCGAGGTCGCGGGTTCGATTCCTGCACAAGGCAAACATTTGTGTGCATGAATATGTCTGTTTGTCTTGGTCTGGGTGTTTTCTATGTATTATAAGTATGTATTTATAAAAAAAAATGTATTTAAGTACATTTATCTGTTGTCTAGTACCCATAACACAAGCTTTTCGCTTAATTTGGGACTAGATAGCGCTGTGTAAATTGTCCAGAAATATTTATTTATTTTATTTATTTATCATGTAAGTGATATTATTTATTATTCGAGAGGAGCTGGATGGAGTCGTTGCGCCTGGTCTCCGCCAACTTGCAGTTGAGCAGCGTGGTGGAGTATGCTCTAAACTCCTTCGATTGAGAGGAATCCGTATCCCAGCAACGGGTTGACGACGACGACCACGTGTAGGTGAGGTTGGCTTTGACTCTAAAGATCATGGTGAGACTTACATCCCTAAAACAACAACAATACCCCTCATATTATTTTCTTACAGACTTTGGCCAGATACAATTTTATTATCTTACTAGCTTTCGCCCGCGGCTTCGCTCGCGTGAAATTTGGGGTAATACATGTTTACTCATTTATCTATAGAAATACTCGTGTAAAGTTTAGGATAAAATAGTCCAACTAATCTCGTTGCCCCATACAAACTTTTGACCTCCGTTTCACCCTCTTAGATAAAATTTGAAAAATCATTTGAAGTAATTTCGTGTCCACTGTGTTATATTTTCAAATCGATGCCATTTTCAGAATTGGCGTCCCAGAAAACCATGGCATCAACACCCATATTCATATTATGACATTTCAACCCCATTGCATCCCCATAGGGGTGATTTTATGTCACGTCGGCTACGTTTGATTATAATTTAGTTGTTTTTTCGTAATCCAATAAACCATAAAAATAATACCCATGACGATATTCAGACTTTTTCATCCCATTTTAGAAATTTCCAATTCAAAGTCAAGAATCATCCCTGATGATTCTTGACTATTGAGGTAGTTACCCACGTTGAATTTTAAAATCGTTGTTGTTTTCGTAATCAGCGACCCGATAAACTATAAAAACAATACCCAAGACGATTTTTACCCTGACTTTTTCACCCCACTTTACCCCTTTAGGGGTTGAATATTGAAAAATCCTGAAACACGTATTTACTCATTTATCTATAGAAGTACTTTTGAAAAGTTTCGGATAAAATAGTCCAACTAATCTTGTCTCCCCATACAAACTTTGAACCTCAGTTTCATCCCCTTAGGGGATGAATTTTGAAAAATCATTTCTTAGTGTACCCCTAGACGTCATAAGGAACCAACGTGCCAAATTTGGAATCTCTAGACCCAGCGGTTTGGGCTGTGCGTTGATATATCAGTCAGTCAGTCAGGACTTTGAATTTTATGTATATAGATTCTTTAGATTGATAGAACTTTTTTATTTATGAACCGATTGAAATGAAACAAACACTAAATGTTATGTAGAGCAAATCGTAACGCAGTAGTGAAAACTGCGTTCAAATAGGTTAAGACGTTTCTAAGATTAGCGTGCACAAACGTACAGAGAAACAGACAAAAATTCTAAAAATCATTGTTTTCTATTGCGTTCATAAAGCCCCCCGCTTTATGAACGCAATAGAAAACAATGATTTTTAGATGAAATAGATTTTCTTATATATCTTCCATTTCTGCACACAGAGTTATTACTAAGCCAATTGATATATTTTTTGTGCCAATTGTGGTCACCCATCCTAGTTGGAACCACGACAGGGGTTGCTTAACTTGCGTTAGCGCTACGACCTCTAAGCATCTCTCTCATTGTATTATTTACTTTAACGATGATAATATAATACCTTCATAAAGTTTCAGTTAATTCAACTGAAAAGTTTCAGTCAATTCAATTGACTGGTTATTTTGTACCATTTTATATGGGATTCTTTAGATTGATATAACTTTTTTATTTATGAACCGATTGAAATGAAACAAACACTAAATGTTAAGTTGAGCAAACCTTAACGCATTAGTGAAAACCGTATTCAAATAAGTTAAGCCGTTCCTGAGATTAGCGTGCACAAACGTACGGACAAACAGACAAACAGACAAACAGACAAACCGACAAACAGACAAAAATTCTAAAAATCATTGTTTTGGGTTCTATTGCGTTCATAAAGCCCCCCTATATTCGTTTTTTTTATATATCTTCAATGTACAGACAGCGGCCAGTTACGATTTTATTATATGTATTGATATTGATTATATACCATTACCAAGACACAAGGTAGCCCTAGCAAACCAAATATAATTATAAACCACTTAACATTACGAAGCGAAATCAAGATAAAAGCAATGAAACTATCTCCGAGCAGTCGGCACCCTTGTCACGAAGTTTTAATTGGCTCTGACGTAAGTATGATCAACGTGACATATGTGGCGAACAGCGGCGAATAGATGCTCTCTTGCGACTCTGTAGATAAAGTATTTGAACTCAATAATTATAATTTCACTGTTGCATCAACTTGAATAATAAAGAGTATGGAGATCGAGCTACAATTGGACCGTTGATAGCAGATACTCAGGAATATCATTAAAATACCGTTACTCAATAATATCAATATTATAGATATATGTAAGGCTCTGACTTAAGTATGATCAACGTGACATATGTGGCGAACAGCGGCGAATAGATGCTGTCTTGCGACTGTGTAGATAATGTATTTAAACTCATTAATTATAGTTTCACTGCTGCATCAACTTTAATAATAAATAGTATGGAGACCGAGTTACATCTATCGATACTTGGGAATATAATTAAAAATAACATCGGTCAATGATATCGATATTATAGATATATGTTTTTGGCTCTGACGTAAGTAGATCAACGTGACGTATGTGGCGAACAGTGGCGAATAGATGCTCTCTTGCTGTAGACAAAATATTTAAACTTATTAATTATAGTTTCACCGCTGTATCAACTTGAATAACAAATTACTATTTGTAGAGACCGAGCTACTACACTTGGAGCATTGAAAGCAGAGATTGAAACACCGATTTTGTAAACAATCGATACTCAGGAATATCGTTAAAATACCGTTACTCAATAATACCAATATTATAGATACCTATATGTAATTAGCTCTGCTGTAAGTATGATTAATGTGACATATGTGGCGAACAGCGGCGAATAGATGCTCTCTTGCGACTCTGTAGATAAAGTATTTAAACTAATTAATTATAGTTTCACTACTGCATCAACTTGAATGATAAAGAGTATGGAGACTAAGCCTCACTTGGGCCATTGAAAGTAGAGATTGATCGATATTTTAAACAATCGATACTTAGTATTACTCTGGCAAAAGAGAGGTAGCGTATAGGGTATTTAGTAACCCTACCCGATTGGGGAAGTACCTTCACCTCACAGAATACCGCAGCCAAATAACAATTCCCTTGAGGGCTTGTTATTTTTCTGCGAGTGAGTGAGTCACCAGAAAGAAAGGAGTTGCTGCGTTGGTAGCGGAGGTAACGGCACGTGAGCGTTATTTGCAATAGTTCATGTTGCGATTTGTGGGCGTTACATACGGCTACAGTAACCACTTCAAGTCAAGCGGGCCGTATGGTTGTCTACACAGACCACTATTGGTTAGGTCTGTAAAATCATTTATGAAAAAGAACCGGCCAAGTGCGAGTCGGACTCGCGCACGAAGGGTTCCGTACTATCTATAAAAACTGCTAAAAAAATCACGTTCGTTGTATGGGTCCCCCCATAAATATTTATTTTATATTGTTTTTTAGTATTTGTTGTTATAGCGTCAACAGAAATACATCATCTGTGCAAATTTCAACTGTCTAACTATCACGGTTCATGAGATACAGCCTGGTGACATACGGACGGACGGACAGCGGACTCTCAGTAACAGGGACCGTTTTACCCTTTGGGTACGAAATCCTAAAAAACAAGCAAATCATAAAACCATTTTGGAATAGTACATTTTTCACTTTACTAAACTCGTATATATTTATTAAATATTGTTTTTTTCTTAACTTCAAGAAAAGAAATTACTCAAAGAGAAAACCAAATGGTGCCTTAATAATATTTCATCCATTTCAAAGGTTTCAATCCAATTTTCTGTACTTAATTAACTCGAAATTATTTATTTTCTGTAATGATATCATAACTTTATGATTTAGTAAAAGTTACGATGGAGACACGTCCTACGCAATGAAAATGGTAAAATTTTGTTAAATACCTTTTTTAATAAGTTTTTTGACACAACTTATTATGTCAATTGTCGTAACTTTTCTACGATCGTAGAATGAAAATTGACCGAATCGAGATTTAATTCTGAATTGACTAAAAAATATTTACTTAATTTCAAACATTAATTAATACCAATTCTTATCATAATAAAACACTTCTACCGTTCCACATAATTATATTTAATTTTACCGACCGGTTTCTCCGCTAAGGAATTATCAAGGTAAATAGATGGTATTTGTGTTTCTACAAAACAAATATGTTTTTGTAATATGTTTTTATTTACTACGTGGAATTAATTACGTGTACGTAGAAGTGTTTTATTATAACACTATGATAATAATCGGCCGTGTGGTTTCCGGCAGACTAGAATAGAATCACTCTGTCTTTTCCCGTGGATGTCGTACAAAGCGACTAAGGGAAATACATGAGCAAACATCGATCAGGCCTCCCCAACCCGTCTGGCCAGCGTGGGGAGTGTAGGCCAAATCCTCCTTCCGTTTGGGACGGACGAGAGAGGGTCGTGCTCCTGTAGTGGATACTAAAATGACCTGATGATGATGATGATGATGATGATGATAATAATGTTCCACCAAGTGCCAACAATCACTAGCAGAAAACCGTTTTTAGTTTGCATTTTGACTACATTTTAATTACGCTAATTGTCTCTCTGGAGCCTTAAACCAAAAGCTGAAACCAATTCCGATCAAATATTTTGATTACAAAATAGGCCTTAGGTCAAAGTTAATCACAAATTCTTCAACTTAGGCGGTACAGCTTTTTTTTATATACTACGTCGGGTGGCAGACAAGCATACGTCCCACCTGATCTGAAGTGGTTACCATATGAACGCTCGCAACATGAAATATCGCTCGCACGATGCCAACGCAGCAACTCCTTCCTTTCTGGTGACCTCACTCACTCGCAGGAACACAACAACCCTCAAGGGATTTGTTATTTGGCTGTTGTATTCTGTGAGGTGGAGGTACTTCCCCAGTCAGACAGCTTAAAAAATACGCTATGCTCTACCTCTCTTTTCGCCAGAGCCTCTTCTGTCAGTCAGCAGGGTGCACCACGTGCAGGTGAGGTTGACTTTGGTTCAAAGATGTTGATGAACCACTTACACCCCAAAAAAGCTTTAGGGCTTCTACCCGCTAAGCTTAATACAATTGCCACCAATCTAAGCTGGAGTTTTTTTGTCACCCCTGGATTCTATTATTTTGAGCTAAAAGAACAATTTCTCGATACTATGTAGGTACTAATTTTGTCAAGGAGCTCGATGGAGTCTTTGCGCGTGGCAGTTTTATCGATCACGCAAGTTAAGCAACGTCCCAGGTAGCCTGACCATAAATGGGTTTATTTATCTCAAGCTTCTCCGAGCTTCGGAGGGCACGTTAAGCCTGACGTGACTGAAGCTCAGTCACATTAAATAGCAACAAAATAAACTGCACGGCGGCGCGACTAAAGAAATGTTCGCTTCAAAAAATCAGACTATTTAATTAACTGATCACAAAAGACAACGACTGCATGTCTTAAAATAGATTCTATTATAAATGTGTATTAATAATAAATACGCTTTAATTAAAATAGATTTTGCTTGCATTGCCCCTTTCATTGCTTCTACTATGATTTCAAAATACATATCATTAATACTCATTGAAGTGCACTCGACCGGTAATCGAGAGGTCGTGGGTTTAAATCCCACTTTTTCCCACCTAGGCGAAGAAGGGGAATTTTTCCATTTTTTAAATATTTGTAATATTCTGGCAAGTTGGCCGAAATCTAGGCTACTTGACAATGTTAAAAAATTGTATAAATTAACAATATCGTAAAATACACAAAACTATAAAGATCTGCAAACTTTCATTCTAATATCTTCCGTCCGACCTATTTTAGGGTCGATCAAAGTTTGGTGGGAAAGTCCATTTTAAAAGTATTAAATTCAAATTCAAAAATAATATTTTCATTGGAGAAGTAATAAAAAAAACTATAACTTTTATTATGATACTAAATTACATAAACGTAATATTTGACATAGCTGTCGTGCAAATTTCTGATTTGATGCATACAAAATACAAACCTGTGACGTCATAACTCTGTAGCATTTTATATGGAGAGTTTTCGAGAAAGTCCAAAATTATGATTTTCAAATTAACATATCTCGAGAGATTTTTGTGCTATCGAATTAATAATTTCACCTATGGTTATATTATTGAGACGTCCCTACATATCAAACCGTAAAAAATGTTTGTCAAATAGCCTATTATTTAATAAGTTTGGTGTGTTTTTTTTTTTTTTTTTTTATGAGAGGGGGGCAAACGAGCATGTGGGTCACCTGATGGAAAGCAATCACCACCGCCCATGGAGATCAGCAACACCAAAGGATCGCCGATCCGTTGCCAGACTTTTATGGGAATTAAATACTCTATTCTTGAAGGCTCCCATGTCGTAATTGTTCGGAAATACCGCTGAGGGAAGTTGATTCCACAATTTAACCGTTCGTGGTATAAAATGCCTTAGGAAACGTACTGTAGTAGATCGCCAATTATCAAGATGATATGGGTGGAATTTTAATTTATGGCGAGTTGTACGATAGTGGAATTCAGCGGCAGGTATCAAATCAAACAGCTCATCCGAGTGTTATCCGAGGTGTTATCAAAAAATAGTCAAATTTCATCTGCAACGATGGACTGCTATGCCTTGTTTAGTAGTGTAATAGTTATTGGATAGATGGCGCCACACTGCGACTTCACAGCAGTAAAATATTCAATGCAAAAATTTCGCCACCATCACAAAACCTGCCTCATCTCAGTAATAATTACTGGTAATTGACGAGCTCGGTGGCGTAGCGGGCAATGACGCGGCTCCACACCAACGCTCGTGGGTTCGATTTTCGATTCCCACATAGGACACACTTTTGTGTGCATGAACATGTCTGTTTGTCTTAGTCTGGGTGTTTTCTATGTATAATAAGTATGTATTTACAAAAAAAAAATGTATTTACGTATGTTTATCAGTTGTCTAGTACCCATAACACAAGCTTCGCTTACTTTGGGGCTAGATGGCGCTGTGTAATTTGTCTGACAATATTTATTTATTTATATTTGTAATATAATCGAAAACTAAACTAAGAAACGAAAGGTCGTGGGTTCAAATCCTAACTAGGCGGGGAGATGAATATTTCCATTTTTAAAATATTTATAAAGCTAAGCAAAGTACCATAAATCTAAGCTAAAGTATGATTTTCGCTAAAAAATCGGATGGGAATCGGCTTAACCTTAGGCGGGGCCCCAGGTCGAAACGTCAGGCAATAATAAAGGTATGTAAAAATACCTTACATGCATCAAAAAATCAAAATATTTTATTTAAATAAAAGGAAAATTATGCTACAATACAGTTACTTAAATATAATATAAGAGATCTTCTAAACCAAGGTATCATCATCATCATCATCAGGTCATTTCAGTCTCCACTACAGGAGCACGACCCTCTCTCGTCCGTCCCAGACAGGAGGATTTGGCCTACACTCACGCTGGCCAGACTGGTTGGGGAGGCCTGATCGATGTTTTATAATATATTTCCCTTAGTCGCCTTGTACGACATCCACGGGAAGAGACGGAGTGATTCTATTCTAGTCTGCCGGAAACCACACGGCCATACAACCAAGGTATGTAGCCTCTGATTTATCAATGGTCCCACACTAGGCATAAATGCCTGTCCTGTGGTGACCTTGATTCCTTTAACAAGAGAGAATTATTAATTAATAAGCCGGCTATAAAATTGTTTCAAAATTGAAAACTTGTAATAAAGTATGGTAACATATAGGTGTTTATGAAGTGACTACTGCCCCCTTACCACCATCTCTTATTGAGATTCAATAACTGAATAAAATGCTTATTCATACCAATGCATAAGCGACTCTCGCTTATTCATTGGTATGAATAAGCATTCTACTCAGTTATTGAATCGCAATAAGAGATGGTAGTAAGGGGGCTGATAACTAAAGTTAATGCATGATCGCATTAATACCCGTGATTATTATAATTTTAATAATTGATCAGATTTGAATCGAGAACCTATAGTATTACTCGTACCAATGCGGATTATAACATCCACTGCAGTAAGGCATACAATCATAATTTGTAATAGGATTATTTGCAGCTCGCAAAAGCTGGTTTTGTCCAGTCTTCGTGCTGTAATCCCGTTATAATTGTACAGTTTGATTGCAGCTCGATGTTTATGTGTGATTGATGGTGGTTAACGAGTTCAGTTTTCGGAAATGTGTTTAGTGCGTTTGTGTTAACTGATAGCGATGTATGGAATAAATCAGCACAGAACTGAACTATATGAATGAATGAATTGACGAGCTCGGTGGTCGAATGGTTAGCAATAGTCATTTTAATTCTAAGGTCACGGGTTCGATCCCTGCACAAGTTTTCTATGTGTTTTCTATGTATTTTAAGTATGTATTTACTAAAAATTTACATACTTATTTATAATTTGCAAAAATTTTACAGTTTGATTCAAATCAAATCAAATCAAAATATCTTTATTCCTTGGACTTTTTATAAAGCACTTAGAAACGTCATACAAATTAAATATAAGAACATGTATCTAAATCATTACTACTTACTCTAAATCCGCAGAGCTTAGATTCACTTTCATCACACTATCTTGAATGTGAAATTGAATTTAAGTGCCAGTTCCGGCGACGGGTCTTCTTGAGAAGAACTGGCAAGAAACTCAAGGCCGACTCTTTTGATTGCAGGTCCCTTTGGATCAGCAGTACCATTGACTAGTACCATTGATGGTACAAGTGACACAACTTTCTAGAGATTCGATGTTTATGTGTGATTGATGGTGGTTGTGTTAACGAGTTCAGTTTTCGGAAATGTGTTTAGTGTGCTTGTGTTAACTGATAGCGATGTATGGAATAAATCAGCACTGAACAGACATACATGCTATATAGGTCTTTATATGACGTGATGTCGTTTTATAAATCGATGAACGCTGGATGCACACACATAACTCATTGTCACGCTCCGCCTGAGCCAAGCGTGCAAGCGAGAGCGCGGAACAAGCAGGATCGGCCTAAGCGTTCGGCTTGTGACGCATCTATCTCTATTCCACTCCATCGGCCGATGTTTTCTTATGACGTTATCACGTAAAATTGACATCCGTAACCAATTTTACAGATACGAGTAAGTTTAGGGTGTAAGTGGTTCATTAACATCTTCCACGCCAACTTCACCTGCACGCGGTGCACCCTGCTGACTGGCAAACGAAGCTCTGGCGAAAAGAGAGGGGTTCTTCAAAAAGGGCGTGAAGAGGTTTTTACAGGGTCGGCAACGCGCGTGTGATGCCCCTGGTGTTACAGGCGTTCATAGGCTACGGTAACTGCTTTCCATCAAGCGGGCCGTATGCTTGTTTGCCACTTTCGTGGTATAAAAAAAAAAGAGGTAGGGAGCGTAATTGTAAGCTACCCTGGGGAATGTACTACTGGGGAATGTACTACTGGGGAATGTACCTCCACCTCACAGAATACCGCAGCCAAATAACAATTCCCTTGAGGGTTGTTGTGTTCCTGCGAGTGAGTGAGGTCACCAGAAAGGAAGGAGTTGCTGCGTTGGCAGCGGGGGTGGCGGTGTGCGAGCGATATTTCATGTTACGAGCGTTAATATGGCTACGGTAACCGCTTCACATCAGGCGGGCCGTATGCTTGTCTGCCACCCGAAATAGTATAAAAAAAAACATTATGTCACTCTTTAATGGTGCAACTTAGGAGTTGCCAAACTTTTTAGTACGCGAAGGGATGATCCCAACGGTAAAACAAAGGCCACTAACTTGGCTAACAACACTAACGATTGTCATCTATTTACAACAGCCGGGACCGACGGCTTAACGTGCCCCTCGAACTACGGAGGAGCCCGACATAAATAAACCCATCCTCAGACAGGCTACGGTCGTCGTTGCTTAACTTGCGTGATCGATTAGACTGACACGCGCAACGACGCTATCGAGATCCTCGCATACTGGCACACAGTTTGGCAAAATTACATGTGTATAAATATAAGAAAGAAATAAATAAATATTCCTGGACAAATTACACCCTGTTATCTAGTCCCAAAATAAACCAAGCTTGTACTATGGGTTTTCTATGTATTTTAAGTATGTATTTACTAAAAATTTACATACTTATTTATAATTTGCAAAAATTTTACAGTTTGATTCAAATCAAATCAAATCAAAATATCTTTATTCCTTGGACTTTTTATAAAGCACTTAGAAACGTCATACAAATTAAATATAAGAACATGTATCTAAATCATTACTACTTACTCTAAATCCGCAGAGCTTAGATTCACTTTCATCACACTATCTTGAATGTGAAATTGAATTTAAGTGCCAGTTCCGGCGACGGGTCTTCTTGAGAAGAACTGGCAAGAAACTCAAGGCCGACTCTTTTGATTGCAGGTCCCTTTGGATCAGCAGTACCATTGACTAGTACCATTGATGGTACAAGTGACACAACTTTCTAGAGATTCGATGTTTATGTGTGATTGATGGTGGTTGTGTTAACGAGTTCAGTTTTCGGAAATGTGTTTAGTGTGCTTGTGTTAACTGATAGCGATGTATGGAATAAATCAGCACTGAACAGACATACATGCTATATAGGTCTTTATATGACGTGATGTCGTTTTATAAATCGATGAACGCTGGATGCACACACATAACTCATTGTCACGCTCCGCCTGAGCCAAGCGTGCAAGCGAGAGCGCGGAACAAGCAGGATCGGCCTAAGCGTTCGGCTTGTGACGCATCTATCTCTATTCCACTCCATCGGCCGATGTTTTCTTATGACGTTATCACGTAAAATTGACATCCGTAACCAATTTTACAGATACGAGTAAGTTTAGGGTGTAAGTGGTTCATTAACATCTTCCACGCCAACTTCACCTGCACGCGGTGCACCCTGCTGACTGGCAAACGAAGCTCTGGCGAAAAGAGAGGGGTTCTTCAAAAAGGGCGTGAAGAGGTTTTTACAGGGTCGGCAACGCGCGTGTGATGCCCCTGGTGTTACAGGCGTTCATAGGCTACGGTAACTGCTTTCCATCAAGCGGGCCGTATGCTTGTTTGCCACTTTCGTGGTATAAAAAAAAAAGAGGTAGGGAGCGTAATTGTAAGCTACCCTGGGGAATGTACTACTGGGGAATGTACTACTGGGGAATGTACCTCCACCTCACAGAATACCGCAGCCAAATAACAATTCCCTTGAGGGTTGTTGTGTTCCTGCGAGTGAGTGAGGTCACCAGAAAGGAAGGAGTTGCTGCGTTGGCAGCGGGGGTGGCGGTGTGCGAGCGATATTTCATGTTACGAGCGTTAATATGGCTACGGTAACCGCTTCACATCAGGCGGGCCGTATGCTTGTCTACCACCCGACGTAGTAAGAATTCACACCGGATTTCTCCACGTAAAAAAAATAAAAAAGGTGATGTACTAAAAGTTTAAGCCGATACATTTTAGGTATCGACTTAGACACCTCAGCCATGAAAATACTTGTCAAGTATCAAACAAATGTTTTAGCTTCGCCACGGACATAACAATCTAATTCTATTCCTAAGAACAGGTTTGTATGTAATTCCTGTCTTTTTTGGGTCGATCCTGAATAGTATTTGTGACGGTCGTTTTATATTGCATTCTTGTTTCCATGGTTTCAATCGGACTTGTATTCTATTTATTTTATTATTTATTTGTTACCTATATATAGACATGTCATTTTGCCAAACTGTATGCTAGTATAAGGCTGTGTGGTTTCCGGCAGACTAGAATAGAATCACTCCGTTTCTTCCCGTGGATGTCGTACAAGGCGACTAAGGGAAATACATTATCAAATATCGATCAGGCCTCCCCAACCCATCTGGCCAGCGTAGGGAGTGTAGGCCAAATCCTCCTTCCGTCTAGGACGGACGAGAGAGGGCCGTGCTGTAGTGGAGACTAAAATAGACCTGATGATAATGATGATGATCTGGTACCCATAGTACAAGCTTGGTTTATTTTGGGACTAGATAACAGGGTGTAATTTGTCCAGGAATATTTATTTATTTCTTTCTTATATTTATACACATGTAATTTTGCCAAACTGTGTGCCAGTATGCGAGGATCTCGATAGCGTCGTTGCGCGTGTCAGTCTAATCGATCACGCAAGTTAAGCAACGACGACCGTAGCCTGTCTGAGGATGGGTTTATTTATGTCGGGCTCCTCCGTAGTTCGAGGGGCACGTTAAGCCGTCGGTCCCGGCTGTTGTAATTAGATGACAATCGTTAGTGTTGTTAGCCAAGTTAGTGGCCTTTGTTTTACCGTTGGGATCATCCCTTCGCGTACTAAAAAGTTTGGCAACTCCTAAGTTGCACCATTAAAAAGTGACATAATGTTTTTTTTTATACTACGTCGGGTGGCAGACAAGCATACGGCCAGCCTGATGTGAAGCGGTTACCGTAGCCATATTAACGCTCGCAACATAAAATATCGCTCGCGCGCCTCCACCCCCGCTGCCATCGCAGAATCTCCTTCCTTTCTGGTGACCTCACTCACTCGCAGGAACACAACAGCCCTGAAGGGAACCGTTATTTGGCTGCGGTATTCTGTGAGGTGGAGGTACATTCCCCAGTCAGGTACTTACAATTAACGCTCCCTACCTCTCTTTTCGCCAGAGCTTCGTTTGTCAGTCAGCAGGGTGCACCGCGTGCAGGTGAAGTTGGCTTTGGTTCAAAGATGTTATGATGTGAAAAAGCGTATTGTGGGCCAGCACGGCAGCGTCAACTGAGAAGACACTAAGGTCACTTGTCCGTTGCCGATGCGATTGGGGCTCCTCTTTTCGCTTACCATCAGGCGAGGCGGAGCCAAAATGCTGAGCTAATATAAAAAAGATAGGCGGACCCAGCTCTAAATTGCGTCATATTTAACCGGGACTAACGATAGGATGATGATGATGTCATGATCATCTATGAGGTTTAGATTCTGTCTTCTTCAGTCTGGCTCTTCATGCTTCTTTGTTTAGAGCCAAAGCTAAGAAATCTCACTTGTACGTTTAGAAAACTGACTTTGACTTATACTCCTCACTTTTTTTTTCAAAATATTGTTCTTTTAATTATGTAACTAAATATAATACCTATTAGGTTACGTTTTATGAAATAGTAAAAAAGTAAGATTAAACTGAAAAAAAAAACCGCAAATTTAATATTTTCCACGGCGCGATAAGGCAGCATTATGGCGCTCCACGCTCTAATATTATAAATTTATATTAAAAATACGCCTTTAAATTCTCTCTAAATGAAGAAACAAGGTTTTTGAGGAACATTTTTTAAGTTTCATTTACTTTTTAATTCAAAACGCAAGTTGAAATTTTATAAAAAAAATCTACTTTTTGCATGTTTAGCATAAAAATACATAAAAATACATGAACATGAAAATACTGCACTCATTGCATAAATAAAATATTTCTGGACAATTTACGCAGCACCATCTAGTCCCAAACTAAGCAAATCTTATACTATTGGTACTAGATACTGGTATTATACTTAAATACATTTTTTTGTTAAAACATACACATAGTTAATTCATAGAAAAGATCCAGACCAAGAAAACCAAGAAACCGACATGTTCATGCACACAATATTTGTCTTGTGCGGGGATCAAACCCGCGACCTCGGAGCATAGTGGCCATTGCTAGCCATTCGACATTCGAAGCTAGAAGCCGTGAATTTGGATTGAAAATAAATCGCACAAAAACCAAAATGATGATTGTCGACCAATAGGGGTGTAAGTGGTTCATCAACATCTTTGAACCAAAGCCAACTTCACCTGCACGCGGTGCACCCTGCTGACTGACAAACGAAGCTCTGGCGAAAAGAGAGGTAGGGAGCGTAATTGTAAGCTACCCGACTGGGGAATGTACCTCCACCTCACAGAATACCGCAGCCAAATAACGGTTCCCTTGAGGTCTGTTGTGTTCCTGCGAGTGAGTGAGGTCACCAGAAAGGAAGGAGATGCTGCGATGGCAGCGGGGGTGGCGGCGCGCGAGCGATATTTTATGTTGCGAGCGTTAATATGGCTACGGTAACCGCTTCACATCAGGCGGGCCGTATGCTTGTCTGCCTCCCAACGTAGTATAAAAAAAAAAAAAAAAAAAAAAAAAAAAAAAATAACAACTTACCAGGGATAACACACATAAGGAATTGTGAGGTTGTCCAATCATACATTTACCTTGGGGCGTTAATATCCAACGCAGGCGGGGGCATAGACGAAATCAAGCGGCGCATGGCGATCACTAGGTCTGCTATGGATAAAATGAGAAAGTTCTGGGGGTAATAGGAACATTACCAAGACTACGAAAACCAGACTCGTTTATTGCCTAATATTCCCCATTTTACTGTATGCCTCGGAGACATGGACTCTTTGTGAAACCGAGAGGAAGAAAGTTGATGGAGGTGTGGTGCTGGAGACGGATGCTAGGAGTATCGTGACCAGGGTTTCGTACAAATGATTCCATATTAAAAGAACTCGGCATCAAACAGCGCCTATCAACCACAGTGCAATCATGCATTCTGATCTTCTTCGGCCATGTATCTCGTCGAGGTAATGACAGCATAGAGCGTCTCGTAATGCAGGGAAAAGTGGGCACCAGACCACGTGGAAACCCAATGAAATGAACGGACCAGATCAAGGCCGCAACTGAGTGCTCGGTTTGCGAGTGTACCCGGAAAGCTGCAGTTCGCGATGAATGGTGCTGTATTATTGAAATCATGACTCATCGTAATTCACAATGATGACCACGACCATTCTGGCAAGAGTATACCGGCTAAGAAGAAGGTAAAGATCTCAAGAGATACCTACATGTACGAGTTGCAAGGTCACCAGACGTGAGTAGCAGGAGTTCCTAAGAGCATCTCTGATACGGGATTTGCTAATGCAGCTAACCTTGTCCGTCCAGCTAGCACTCCCGCTGGGCAAGCGATACTCTAATAGCAGTTCAACTGAGTGGGGTAGACAGTTGTAAGGTCATGATGGTGTAACATCATCCCAGGTCACAACGACCTAACATTATTGGCGACGTGTTAAAATAAGTCTCTCTCTTTGACATGTAAAAAATAATGTAATCAGATAATATAATTCGATTTCAATAAAATCAATTTGCACATACGAATTATGGCAATTTCTGAATGAAAATATACTCACAATATTATCCATCAAAACAAAACGTAATAGACTACAGGCCCGTGTACAAAAAATTGTGGGTCATTTGAACCACCAGGTGACCTATCTAGAACGATATAAGAGCATAAAATAATAAGATTCAGCACTATGCCGTCACTTGTAAGCTGTCCAACTGAGTGCAGGTGAGAATTCAAAAGTACAGGTAGAGTGAGTACATTTTGGTCATATGATTTTGTACGGCATTCTTACCATCGATAGATCCATGAAAAATAATAAGAAAACGCGCAGTGCCGTAAAAAAATGGTGCGCCACAAAGTCGGATTTTTTTTTTTGATTTTCCGACAATTTCCAGGGTAAATTTGGTCATTTGATTTTGTACGGCATCAGTTTAATACTGTTTTAACACAGCTTCTAATCCATTATTCCGCAACGCCGTACAAAAATCATGCGACAAGGGGAAAAAATCGAGGGTTGCAACCCCCTCTCTTTCCGTGGTCCAGGGGGTGATTTGACACAACATAAAATTAATTTATTTTGAAAGTATTTTATGCATAGATAATATTATTTCACATGCCGTACATTTTCGTTGGTCCAAGGTCTGTAGGAAAAAAAAACTCAAGAAAAAACCCATTTAACGAAATGTAAGGTGAAATTCATCACGATATTTTTTTTATACGGCATTTAGATTGTTTATTTGTACTTAATAAAAGTTCATATTGATAAAAAAGTAATAAAAATATTGAATAAATATAATTTACATATCAGTTCCCGGCAAACTTCTTGAGCAAGTGACTTGACTGCGCAGTAGCGAATATTAGGTCTCATTGGTAGTAGGTGCGGGGCGCGACGGCAGGAAGTATCGTATCGAACGCATAATTGGTAGATCAGTAGACCCTTGCCTCCCTTGCATTGCGTCTACGTCCCGCTGAGTTTCAAATACACTTGCGGCCAGTGAAAAGTTTCTTGTTGACGTTTTTTGTTATAATATATTCATGTTTCAGAAAATGATAGAGAAGATAATTCGGACGTCGATGAAGACGATGATTCCGACAACAACTCAGCGTCTGATTCCGATACTGAATACTTTAAATAAAAAACCTTATGTTTTATTACCGTCATTCAATATATTATTTTTTCTAAAAAATAGTTGTTTTATTTATTCACATCATTACAATGAAACAAATCAATTATATATATGTATCAATAATGTTTGAAGTATATTATATATTAAACCAAAAAGTATACAAAACTGTAGATACTGGGATTGACAGTTTCAATTCCTGTATATAATATACACGCCGTTTCACTTCAGTTAGACGTCATAATGATTTTATCATATTATCAATTGTTCTCTTCAAAAATATGTTAATGCCGTACAGTATCAGATGGCCATAAAGTACCCTTAAAATGGTAGCGTCATTTTCATCAGCCTAAAAGAGATGGTCTGCATTAAAATATACGGCATCATCTTTTCCTAATTTATTTATCTTAATACTATTTAAAACAATGGTTAAATGTAGAAAATTGCTATATTTCATTATTCTACGAGCATTTAAACTTTTGCAATAACTTGAAAAATTACAGTTTTTGTATTTCTCTTTATTTTTTTCTAGAACAGTTTCTTTTGAACGGCAATACTATATAACAATTGTATTTTACAATATCATGTTAAAAAAAAAGTTCCCGTACAGGATCAAATGACTTTACAGCTTTATAAATCAAGTATCCGATTAAACTAAGATAATTATTGATATACATTCAAATGAACAATATTTTTTTGACGGCATTATTTTTAATAGTACTTTTGAGTGCTGGATAATGTTTTGGAACCGATGCCGTACTTTTTCAAATCACCCCCTGAACCACGGAAAGAGAGGGAGTTGCAACCCTCGATTTTTTCCCCTTGTCGCATCATTTTTGTACGGCGTTGCGGAATAATGGATTAGAAGCTGTATTGAAACAGTATTAAACTGATGCCGTACAAAATCAAATGACCAAATTTACCCTGGAAATTGTCGGAAAATCAAAAAAAAAATCCGACTTTGTGGCGCACCATTTTTTTACGGCACTGCGCGTTTTCTTATTATTTTTCATGGATCTATCGATGGTAAGAATGCCGTACAAAATCATATGACCAAAATGTACTCACTCTACCTGTACTTTTGAATTCTCACCTGCACTCAGTTGGACAGCTTACAAGTGACGGCATAGTGCTGAATCTTATTATTTTATGCTCTTATATCGTTCTAGATAGGTCACCTGGTGGTTCAAATGACCCACAATTTTTTGTACACGGGCCTGTAGTCTATAACTTACAAAGAAATGTAATAAGTACATTATATTAGATATTCCAATTGGCTCATTTTTCCTGGAAGCCATATTTTAGGAAAAGGTACTTTCCATTACTTATCGATATTGAACGCTAAGCAAACAACATTCTTTATAAAAGACCTCTATACGTCAATGCGTGACACGAGAATTGATGAGATTTACGTTTAAAATATTCTAGTAAATATTTTTGATACGTTAAAATGCTTCGGAGGGTTTGCTAAGATGTAGTATATCTCAACGAACTGTACTAGCGTAAATATAAGTACACAATCTACACAGAATGGTCAATCTCTGTTATTCTCTTTACTGTAGATTTGTCTGAGACGAATCTGAGACCTTTGAGTCACCATGCATAAACGTCATTTGTTTTTGCGTTTCATCCCTCCTGGATCACAGGGAGATGGTGCTCTATTATCTCACACCAAATTTTGACATTTCAACTCTTCATTTAGGTCTCCCCAGTGCTACCATGGGGTGTAAGTGGTTCACCAACATCTTTGAACCAAAGCCAACTTCACCTGCACGTGGTGCACCCTGCCTACTGACAAACGAAGCTCTGGCGAAAAGAGAGGTAGGGAGCGTAATTGTAAGCTACCCGACTGGACTGGGGAATGTACCTCCACCTCACAGAATACCGCAGCCAAATAACAATTCCCTTAAAGGTTGTTGTGTTCCTGCGAGTGAGTGAGGTCACCAGAAAGGAAGGAGATGCTGCGTTGGCAGCGGGGGTGGCGGCGCGCGAACGATATTTTATGTTGCGAGCGTTAATATGGCTACCGTAACCGCTTCAAATCAGGCGGGCCGTACGTTTGTCTGCCACCCGACGTAGTATAAAAAATAAATACCTTAATCCAAGTTCCACACACGTGTTATTGGATGTCGTTGAACCATCTATCAGTTGACCGGCTTCTAGGTAGCAACCATTCACTCTGCTTGCTAATATATTATTGAGTTGACCGAACTGAGCGATCGGAACTCTTATATACGCCGAAAAGTCACTTTTAGAAATGAATAGGTTCTGATGAAACTTGTCACAATTAAAGACCTCAAAATGCTTGAGGTTTGTGATGAAAAAAAATTGAGATCGATCATGTCCTTGAGGAATGATCATCAAATACATTTTCATTTGTAGGTTGTTGTTCAAACCATCAACATCTACAGATCGCCTGAGGATGCCTCGCGTAGAGGTGAAACACGTGTCGCAGAGACGACCACGGCAGTCGGGGCAGTGGCGGTCGCATGTATATTCTGTTTCAGATGTTGGAGATTCGCCGAGACGACCACAGCAGCTGGAGCAGAGACGCCCAAAGCAGCCACGGCAGTCGCATGCGACTACTAACGGTAGTGGGTGTGTACGGTGCAATGCAACCGCACAATTCGATGTATCAGCACTTTACGCTATGTGCGACATTTATACATATTTTAAGTTTAGTTCGTAATTCGCCAAGCAACGCGTCGTACGTGCTCCTATCAATTATCAATTATATCAATCAATTATCATCATCATCATCAATCACATAAATATAAGTTGAAATAATACAGACAGTTTCCCACAAGTCCTGCAGCCTATCATTTATTTCTTATCAAATTATCAAATATCATTCAAAGGGGTGTATAGGCATCAATAGACCGTACATATCCTTTTGTGGTCCTTCGAGTAAAGAACAGTGACTCTACCAGTGCTATCGAACTAACAGTGACTTTATCAAGCAGTAAATTTATCAAGTGACTATATCTAGTGATCATAAAGTGCCCAAACGGATTGGAACCAGCCGTAAGCCGTAAGCAGTAATCTTCCTCATCAAGTAAGATCTTTCCATTATTTGCTTATTGACATTATATCAAATTTGTGTGCTCATACACAATGGAACAAAAATATCAGCAACATGAGCAGAGGTCAGGCGAACAGGGTAACGAGACTTGTGGGCAATCATCGCAAGTCTTAATGTTATCCACAGGCACATCTAACAATTTAGATGAGATGCTAAAAAGGCAAGCAAGCAATTTTAGGGCATTTCAGAGAACTATATCAGGTATAAATTTAGATGTTATCAATGAGCAGTGGGAATTAAAAGACGCACTGCGGATTTTACAATCAAGATGGGCAACAATCGACTCGTTGCACATAGAGATCGACAGCGAGTTAGAAGGTGCTGACGAATCATATGATAGGTCTTTTACTAAATACGAAAGCATTTTTAATGATCTTAGAAAACAAATTAATAGCAAGTTATGGTCTGAATCTCACCGGGAGCAAGCCACGCCCCGTTTAGACATTCCATTCTATTCTGGCAATTACCAACAGTGGGTTTCCTTCAAGGATTTATTTACTGAGGCTATACATACTAACAGAGCATTATCTAATGCACAAAAAATGCAATATCTAAAGGGCAAATTAAGAGGAGAGGCCGAGCGCCTAGTTCAACATCTGTCGATTAGCTCCGAAAATTACAATGTTTGCTGGGAGATATTAAATCATCGTTATAATAACGTAAGGTTGATTTTTACGTCGCATGTTAATACAATAATGAATATGCCAGCGGTTCAACAAGTGTCGGCTAATCATATCAAAAGAGTCCACGATACGACTCTCGAATGTTTGCATGCTATCAAAAATTTAGGCGTTGATATCAGTAGCTGGGATCCACTGATTGTGCATATTTTGTTACAAAAAATAGACGTAGAGACGCACAATCATTATTTGGAGTCACTCAAAAATCCGCGAGATCTACCGAAATTACAGGATTTCATGGAGTTTTTGGAGAGCAAGTTTACATCATTAGAGTCTTCCAGGAAACGGTCACCAGATCAGATAAGACAGCCAAGTACATCTCATAATATACCTACGTATCAACGACAAAATAAATCAAGCAATTATAATACCAACTTTAAAAATTCATTTCCAAATAATAAGGTCGCGTTGTCGCAATCATTCGATAGCAAGTCAGCAAAATCCATCTGCCCATTGTGCAACGATTTACATGGTTTATTTTATTGTACTAAATTCCTAAGTATGACACCTCATCAAAAGCATAATACAGTGACGAAACTTAAGTTATGCCAAAACTGTCTGTATGGTCATAAAAATAAGGCATGTTTTTCGGAAAAACGGTGTCGTATCTGCAACGGTAATCATAACACAATTTTGCACGAAGCGTTCATTAAACAATCACATAATGATGCATACAATGGAGAATCATCTCAAATGATTAGAACAGCGATTGAGCCTCAAAATCGACCCCACAAGCAAGTTATAACTATACATTGCAGCAGAATAATGTCGAGTCAGAAGTTTTATTATCAACAGCCATCATTCAGGTCCAATCGAGTAATGGGACATATCATAAGTTGCGAGCGCTTATCGATCAAGGAGCGCAATCATCTCTAATTACTGAGCGCGCGGCTCAGCTATTAGAGCTACCGAGAAGTTGGTGTAAGGGTATCATATCAGGCGTAGGGGAGAAGGAAAGTAGTATTAAGGGGATGAGCACTATATCATGTATGTCATCAGATGGTCAGTATTCGTTTAGTGCTGAAGTTGTTATACTGGAGACAATTACTAAGAACCTGCCTAGGAACTCATTCTTGAAACCCGCTTGGAAGCACATAGAGGATTTAAAACTCGCCGATCCTGAATTTTATATCAGTCGCTCTATCGATATTTTGTTAGGAGCAAAAATATACTCAAATATAATTATGAACGGTTTGCATAGAGCCAACGACAAAATTCCAGTCACCCAGGAGTCCAAGTTGGGTTGGCTTCTAATTGGTGGTGTTGAGGGCATAAAGACACTGCATTGCCATATTGTCATCAATGAAGTTAAGGAAATCAATAAATATTGGCAATTAGACGAAAATGCTGAGTCATCATCATTATCAGACGAAGATCAAAAATGCATAGAGTATTACGAATCAACTACGAAGCGACGAAACGACAGTTCATATGAAGCAAAAACCCCGTTCAAGGAAAACTTTGAAAAGGAGTTACGGGAATCAAAACATATGTCTGTTGCTCAATTTTGCCGAACGGAAAGGAAATTTCGCAATAATGTCGGGCTGGCACAAAATTATAAATCATTCATGCACGAGTACATTGCAATGGGTCATATGACACCGTCGCCGTCGTCGCCCGGTACTCAGAAACATAATTGTTATTTGCCGCATCACCCTGTACATTTGAATCAATTATTAGCGAGATACAGCTCCTTCACTAAGCTAACACGCGTACTAGCATGGATGCAAATATTTATCAAGCAAGTTAGAGAAAAACAAATACATAAAAAGCAAAATTACTTTTTGCTACCAGAAATAAAGCAAGCAGAGCATATCATAATCAGACATATACAAAATGGTGAGTTTAGGGAAGAAATAAATAATTTAAAGCACAATAAGCAGATTAGCAAAAAGAATAAAACTTTGGAGCTTAACCCATTTTTGGATGAATATGGTTTTCTTAGATTCGGAGGAAGACTGCGAAATGCGAACGTGGATCCAGAAATGATGCATCCAATCATAATCCCTCACAGTGGTCTATTAGCCGACCTTATAATTGACCATGCTCACAAGGTCAGCTTTCACGGAGGTGCTCGAGTGACTGCAGCATCGATACGCCAAAAGTTATGGATCATCGGTGAATACCATATGAAAAGAGTCATCGGTGACCAACGACTCACCAACGAAGAATTTGCTATGTTATTAGCTCGACTTGAAGCCGTCTTTTCAAGGCCACTGTGCCCTCTTACTGAGGACCCGGAAGATCTGGAGTTTCTAACACCCTTCAACTTTATCAACGTGAGCAGCATCTTGAACATATTAGAAACCGAGTCAGATATGCGAACACGATGGTATTTGACGCAAAAAATAGCTCAAGACATCTGGCAGCGATGGCGTACCGAATATTTCAGCGCACTTACAGCGAGGAGTAAGTGGGAACCTGAAAAAAGCAATATAAAAATCAAGGACATAGTGACGATCAATGATGCAAAATTACCAGCAGGAAAATGGGCGATGGACCGGGTTATCGAATTACACCCCGGCAATGACGGATTAGTCAGAGTTGTTACACAAGAAACAAAAAATGGTAACATCAAGCGCCCAATTATCAAGATCACATCACCCTTACCTGTAAACAAAGAAATCGAGGAAGAGTCACTAGAAGAAAGTCCTGTTCCAACCAGAAGGAGTGCGAGTCCACATATAAGAAAGAGTTTCGTGTTTTTAGTAACCCAACTGTTCTTTTTTATGAGCATACTAACAACATCATATAGCTCATTCAACATTACACCTATAAATAACAACCAAGTATTCTATTTTGATAAAAAAGCAAGCATGCAACTTATCAGAGATGAGTGGAAAATTGTGAGTTACTATAATATGGACCCGTACTGGCAAGGAACAACAGCATGTAAACAATATTTAACACATTTAGAAACATTGTGTTCAAGTATCAAAGATAACGCTCATTGCAAAATAATATTAGTACAATTACAACACGAATTATCAGAACTCAATTACTATAATATCATGTTACTAAGTCAACATTCAAGCTCGCGCCACGCCAGACAGCGTCGGCGCCGGGGAATCATCGATGGAGTCGGATATCTTGCGAACAGCTTATTCGGCGTTCTTGACGCTCGATTCGCGGAAAAGTATCAGACAGACATACAGCTCGTGCGAGATAATGAGAATCACTTAGCTTTGCTTATCAAAAATCAAACTTCAATAATAGAGGCCGAGTACAACATTTTAAAGCGCAATGAAGAAGCAATTGACACCCAGCATAAATATTTAAATCAACTATCACTAAAATTGGAACAATTTACTAAAGAAACAAACACTGAAATGACAAGAAATTATGTCATTAGTGACTTTAGTTTAGAAGCATTAGCTGCAACCAACTTGTTAAGGCACTTAAAGAGTATTCAAAACACCTTATTGGACACAATTACGGACATCTACCATGGACGTTTCAATTTTCATTTGCTTTCTCCAGAACAACTTAAACAAGAATTAAATATAATTTCAAATCATATTTCAAAAGAACTATTACTGCCAATTAACAACATACAAACAGATTTAAGCAAAATTTATCATTTATTAAAAATAAAAACACGAATGTCGGAAGAATACTTATTATTTGAACTCAGAGTGCCCTTAGTAAGTCGAGATGCCTACGAGGTACTGAAGATCATACCTATCCCACAATTGTCAAATAACAGCATGGTGAGCGTTTCCCCTATAGCAGAGTACGTTGCGATTAATTTAAAAAAAGATGCGTATTTTAGTATGTCTAGCCAGGACGTTGGATCTTGTTTACACGACGACGCATACACGTATATGTGCTATATGCAGAAGCCAGTTTATCATATAGCAAGCAATGAAAAATTTTGTAGAATTGACCAAAAAACAGGAAAATGCCAGGTAAAAATGGATGTGTGTAGCAACCAATGGACAGAAATTAATACATTTAATAAATATTTCTATTTCTGCTGTGACCAATGCCCAATACGTATATTTTGTGAAAATCAAGCGCTTTCGTATAGATTATCAAAAACAGGAATTATAAGCATTGATCACGGTTGCTTAGTAAAGACTGAAAATTTTACAGTGTATTCCCACTACGAAGGCAAGAGCGAAATAAACATCAAACCTGAAATAGTGCAGTCTGAAATTGAGCCCATCAACCACGTTTTCAATTTGACAATCCCGACATTTGAACTTCATGATTCTTCAATTTATAACAATTGTAACGACTTACGAGAGATTCAAAAACAGATAAAGTATCTACAACAAAATACAAATTTAGCTGACCGCATAACATACCACGACATCCATCACTATGCAGCATTGTATATTGTTATCGGAGGTGTCGTTCTAGTCGCCCTGTTTCTCTGGTGGCGAAGGATCCGGAGGAGCAAGCAGCAACGAGACTCACAGCCAGTCGAGTCCCAGGCGGACTCACCTGGCTATGTCATGAATCAAGTAAACACAGCAGAGCACGCCAGCACTCGTTCTCGGGCGAGTCCGGGCGTAAATAATAATAGTGAAGTGCAATGAGAGTGAACAAGTTATCAGTGGAGTGCTTATGTGAGAGTGAATAGTGAAAAAGACAGTATTCGTTTAGGGACATTAAGCATAGCATAAGAAACATTGTTACTTCACCTTGTGACACATTATTATCATTCAATCATTCATCTTTCATCTCCTGTGGCTGGGAGCATGTACGGTGCAATGCAACCGCACAATTCGATGTATCAGCACTTTACGCTATGTGCGACATTTATACATATTTTAAGTTTAGTTCGTAATTCGCCAAGCAACGCGTCGTACGTGCTCCTATCAATTATCAATTATATCAATCAATTATCATCATCATCATCAATCACATAAATATAAGTTGAAATAATACAGACAGTTTCCCACAAGTCCTGCAGCCTATCATTTATTTCTTATCAAATTATCAAATATCATTCAAAGGTGTGTATAGGCATCAATAGACCGTACAGGGTGGGTGCTGGCCGGCAGTAGTTTGCATGAACTAATTGGTGGCGGAAGCACGCAAAGTAGAATGGAAAATGTATTTGCTGAAAACATACGCAAATCTACTCGCTCCACTCAACCTTGATTTCATCTCCGTGTACTAGAATCCGGCATAGTTTTTAAAAACTGCATATAATCCAGTCTCGCTTCAACTTAATAAATAAGATACATATAAACGCTAAGACAAACCAAAGCAATCTCGAATAAATCTTAGCGTTTAAAATCAAAAGCGTCGTTTTCCCATTGTTTCCTCCAACGCGACGTCTCCCAAGTGATTTATCACTGAGGGGAAAAAACTCTCAAAGGAAAGATTGGTTGCACTCGTGGCATTCAGCGCTGAGCTCTCTACTACACAATTAATGGACTGACACTGCTGACACTATACTGCTCTGTTTTTTGAGTAATTAGAAGGACAAAATTATAGCTATATTAATGCAACAGTGCAAGAAAATCTATACAGGTTGTTTAAAAGGTACGAGCGAATTTTATGCCCACGTATCTAAGGGGAAATCATTATATTATTATTTTTTAAAGGGACCCACCACACATTCCCACCACTGTATCTCCTGTGTAGCCAGGATTAATAGCGGCGACCGCCAAAAAAGGCAATGAACAGTGAAGTCCATTGCAGTCCCGGGGGTAAAACTACGGCTGCCTTGGAACTCACAACGAATTTAATCAGAAGAAATTAGTAGGAGTAGGAAGCTTTTATACTATTATATCATACCAGAATAGATTCTGCCACCCTCGCTAACAACGCAACATCTGTTTACTCGTGACCTTACTCATTCATAGAAACGTAACAACCCTGTAGACCTTTACAAATAATTATTTTACTGCGGTTTTCAGTTGAGGCACTTCCCCAGTCTGGCAGTTTGCAATTACCCCTCTTTTGTCAGAGCCTTGTTAGTAAACCAGTAATGTGTACCGCGTGCAAGTGAGCATTGCTTTGGCTCTAAAGATAGTGATGTCACTAACATCTCAAACCTATTGGGGTGTAAGTGGTTCATCAACATCATTGAACCAAAGCCTACTTCACCTGCACGTGGTGCACCCTGCTGACTGACAAACGAAGCTCTGGCGAAAAGAGAGGTAGGGAGCGTAATTGTAATCTACCTGACTGGGGAATGTACCTCCACCTCACAGAATACCGCAGCCAAATAAAGGTTCCCTTGAGGGCTGTTGTGTTCCTGCGAGTGAGTGAGGTCACCAGAAAGGATGGAGATGCTGCGATGGCAGCGAAAGTGGCGGCGCGCGAGCGATATTTTATGTTGCGAGTGTTAATATGGCTACGGTAACCGCTTCACATCAGGAGGGCCGTATGCTTGTCTGCCACCTGACGTAGTATAAAAAAAATCCTATCTTTTAATAGCATGCTGTATATTTAGGCCTGGAGGAAATGGGTCCAGCAGACTGAACGGTTCCGCCAGGATGCAATGTAGGCCGGCGGATGTAGTTATTAAGTGGAACGACCATTTTAATAAAATTACAGGGATTCGATGAATGCAGATCGCTCATTATCGGGCGTGTGGCTCTCTAGGTGAACACTTATTTTCAGATGTAGCCTAAGTATTCGTTAGAAGCTTGAAAGAGTCCGTACTCTTCCGTAAATCATTCAAATTTCGGAAAAGTTCCTGTTGGAACTTCATTACTTATTCAGTTCGCTGGAAACCGCGGACATGGACGAGTTATCACACAGAACAACGGACATACTATACGAAATTGGCAAAAAATACTTTGAGCAACAGCGTTTACGCTTTAGCCTGAGAAGAAAAGCTCTCTATCGTGACTCTGGCACTGATGAAGAGGCGACGAAAGGTGGCTACATCTGCAAGAGCGTCGACAGAATATGTTGTATTGAACAAGCGAATCAGAAGGCTGACTTGCTTCAATATTAGATGTATTGAGAATGTGATAGCAATAACAAAAGGCCTTCTGGAAAAGCGTATTTGTCTCTTCCAAAAGAGAGATATTTGTAGAGACGCATGCACATGCACTTATCTCTCTCTCTCTACATTAGCTGTTCATATAAGTGATCATCGAGCTTCAATTACCTGACACTACACCGAAGACATTCCAGACATCAGTATAGGATAATACGAGATTAGGATAGACCTTGAAAAGCTGAATTATGGTAAAGCTCCTCGTGAAGAGGGTATTACAACAGAACTGTTGAAAGCTGGAGGAATCCCGGTTCTAATGGAATTATAATAATAGCTGTTTAATTCCGTCATTTAGACCAGGACTGCACCAGACGCGTGGACTAGAAGTGTTTTGGACATGTTCTTCAAAAAAAGCGACAAAACCTTATTGACCGATCTCGATCCTGACTCACGTGTACAAGCTGTTTTCGAGGGTTATCATGAATCGTCTCGCTCGAAGACTTGATGGCTACCAGCTAGGAACAGGCTGGGTTTCGTAAAGGCTACGATACTGTGGACCACATACATACTGCAGAAGAATGTGTAGAAAACTATAGATTGTATTTGCTATTCTGTATCATTTTTGTGGATTACGGAAAAGCTTTCGACCCCCTTGAAATTTGGTCTTTGCTGGAATCCTTACAGCGATGTCAAGTTGATCACCGCTAAATCAAGGTTTGTATAACGATGGGATAATTAATATCCGCGTCCAGAGTGCACGCACTGCCACTGCAGCTGAAAAGCTGCAGCGGGGAGTGCGTCAAGGGGATGTTACCTCCCCGAAACTATTCACCGCTGCATTGGAAGACGTATTTAAGACGCTGGACTGGAAGACACGGGGCATTAACATGAACGGTGACTATTGGAAACGGATGGATGCGGCATGCGGAGGATCGCAAATGGTGGAAAGCATTGAGGAAGTATCCAGCAGTGGATAGATACAGGGTGATAATGATGCCAAATTTCAACCCGCCCAATGGTTTGAGCTTAGCAATTTAATTAGTAAGGGTGCCTTTTAAGGATACACTCAAAGTAAAAAGAAGATTATTAGTCGTTTGGAGTAGATAGCTTTGTTGTAAAATGATCTCAATGTTAAAACTGAAATATCAAACCTTCATTTTCTAAAAGCAACATTGTCAACAAGTCGATGGCACTTTGCATAATAATTTGCTGACGAATTTACAATTAATTCCAAGAAATTTGCCAACAGTGGGGGAATTAAGGCGAACGTAAACTATTCGCTGAGGAAGCAGGGGTCAGTTGTAAATTAAAATAAAGAGTAAGTTCAAGGTACATGGCGCATATATGTTTATCTGGAAAATAATGCATGGCAATAACCTTTGTTCGCATAACGACAAATTCCCAAAAAAACACGACGGACATTTAAACAGAAAAAAAAATTGCGACGTATTCGGGATGGTTTTGAGATGTTATTATGGATAGTTTTGAAATGTGTGACGGATGGTTTAACTAAAAATGCTGTCGCTCTGATATTGGAGGCAATTGGTTTTGGGGGCTTTCCTCTGTGTTGGCCCGCTCGTGACAGGGTCGCCACCTTCAATAGGCATCATTCTCATTGAAATTTGTTTATTAACTGTTCTTACCACATATAAAATACGCCGTATGCGTACATATCACCTTACAGACTTTAGAGACTTTTAAAAACCGCCTTTCTGCTATTATAACTTGTACTTTCGTGTTGCATGATTATAATAATAATAAGCACGAGAATTAACGCGATCATATATGAAACATATTTTTACATACCTTTATTATTGCTATATTTAGACCAGGTTGCAATGGCCACGGTCACAGGCTTACTGTGTCAGCGCTGTCTCCATTGTCGAGGTCGATGAATCTTCATCTACGCCTTTGTGCTGTTTCTTAATAATTAAATTTTTCATATCGAATTAAAACTAAACATGGACATACCTGATATCAATGTAGCGCAGCCTGTAGATTGCGAAGTCTCTCCTTAGACTTAGGGTATCATGATTTACAGATTTTTAATTCATATATAGTTCGATTGCTCGATTGAGCGTGTCAGTTTAATTGATCACACAATTAGACACTGTGCGTTAGCGTGTCAGTCAATTGCACTGTCACGCTCAATCGAGCAACGTATACCGACGCCTGTCTATTGATGTCTATGTATATTTAATGATTCGGCAGATCGGCATTGCCACTTTAACTTTTTTTTTATACTGCGTTGGGTGGGAACAAGCATACGGCCCGCCTGATGTGAAGCGGTTATGAACCACTGTGATGAACCACTTACACCCCAAAGCTATGAAAGCTATTTCATTTACTTTGGTTTTCCGTCGAATTTCTTAGTTTCCGATTCTATCACTTAGAGAAACTCCGAATATATTCGTAGTTAATAACATAAGTAAACGAAATTCGGGGCAAAATTCGAGTCTAAGACGGTATAATGTGTTTAATATTTTGATTACTTCTAAACTGACTTTACTATTAACTAACCCCTTTCTCCCCTACGAAAATCCAGAGGGATCCATTTGGCGGCGGTCAACCCAGGACAGTCCATTATTAATCAAATAAATAATCAATCAACACGCAACAAACCGGAATTGAACTTTATTGCCATAGCAATAGAAATCCTTTTATAATGTGTATTCTGATCGCCTGTTTATATTTAGCAATTCTCATAGATCGATGGTGAATTACTCGAGTTTATTGGGAGATAAACTTTTAGTTAATAAATCATATTAAATAAGTATTGGCATTAAATTTGAAATTCAAAGGGATTTGTAATGTTACTTATAGCCTCCTTCTACAGTCGCACCGCTAGCCATCGGCAGGCATTCATTCTCCCACGTTGGAGTGAAGATGGACTCTAACTGTGCTGTTCCAGACAGGTTTTTTTATACTACGTCGGCAGACAAGCATACGGCCCACCTGATGTGAAGCGGTTATCGTAGCCATATTAACCGCCGCCACCCCCGCTGCTAACGCAGCATCTCCTTCCTTTCTGTTGACCTCACTCACTCGCAGGAACACAACAACCCTCAAGGGAATTGTTATTTGGCTGCGGTATTCTGTGAGGTGGCGATACATTCCCCAGTCGGGTAGCTTACAATTACGCTCCCTACCGCTCTTTTCGCCAGAGGTTCGTTTGTCAGTCAGCAGGGTGCACCGCGCACAGGTGTTCTTAACACAACACCTCTCAAGGGAATTGTTATTTGACAGCGGTATTCTGTGAGTCAGAGGTAGTTCCCCAGTCGGGTAGCTTACAAATACGCTACCCTACCTTGATATGCTCGGAGTATCGTTACTTGGTTTTTGTATGGAATAAATCAGCACAGAACTGAACTATATGAATGAATGAATTGATGAGCTCGATGGTCGAATGGTTAGCAATGGCCACTTTGACTCCGAGGTCGCGGTTTCGATTCCCGCACAAGACAAACATTTGTGTGCATGAACATGTCTGTTTCTCTTGGTCTGGGTGTTTTCTATGTATTATAAGTATGTATTTACAATAAAAAAATGTATTTAAGTACATTTATCAGTTGTCTAGTACCCATAACACAAACTTTGTGCTTAATTTGGGACTAGATGGCGCTGTGTAAATTGTCCAGAAATATAAAAAAAAACCGGCCAAGTGCGAGTTGGACTCGCGCACGAAGGGTTCCATACCATTATCTATAAAAACGGCAAAAAAATCACGTTTGTTATATGGGAGCTATATATAAATATTTATTTTATTTTTATTTAATTATTTATTTTTAATGTGAATATAATATAACTAAATGTAATGTGAATATTTCAAACGTCTACCTATTGCAGTTATCAATTGCGAGCAAAAACGATCAAAATCACGTTTGTTGGAGCCTCCATAAATATTTATTTTATTCTCTTTTTTAGTATTTGTTGTTATAGCGGCAACAGAAATACATCATCTGTGAAAATTTCAACTGTCTAACTATCACGGTTCATGGGATACAGCCTGGTGACGGACGGACGGACAGACGGACGGACGGACAGCGGAGCCTTAGTAATAGGGTTCCTTTTTACCCTTTGGGTACGGAACCCTAAAAAAATGATTAAGAAGTTTACATACCTATTTGATTTGGTAAACTTAGGAATAAGTATTTCAATTAGATATGCATAGCAGAACTAAAGTCACCGACATAGACCTAGTTACCAGTAGGCTGAAACAGCAGTGGGCAGGTCACATGGCATGCAGAATTGACAGCCGATAATGCAGAAAGGAACAGTGACCGCGAACCATGAGCACCACCTTCGTTTAGATGCAACGGAACCATCACTGTGCCAGTGCTGGGCCATCTCACTGGCCATTTGATGGGCCATCGTGTTGTGGGCTATGACGGCCCCCCACTAGATGGAAGAACGATCTGAGAAATATACCAGGGAACCGATGGATCCAAACGACACAAAACCGATCATTGTGGAAGTCTAACGGCGAGGCCTATGTGATGATGATGATATTGTGATATAGAACAATACATATTTCATTTTACCAAACAGTAGGCGAGTGAATCCGCAGGCATAAACTAGTATAAAATAAAAATAAAAGAAGATTTACTAAACAAAAACCTTTTCGAAACACACGACATAACTTCTATTAATAAATAAACGGGCTGTGTAAAGGCGACCGTGTCGATTTCAATGTACATTTTTAGAGTTACGGATGAAAATTGTGAAAACGGAACAATTTTATTATGTGTCGGGTCGTAATCTAACATATTATATGAACATGTCTCTTTGTATTGGTCTGGGTATTTTCTATTTATAATATTATGTATGTATTTACAGAAAAAAAATGTATTTAAGTACATTTATCAGTTGTCTAGTACCAAGCTTTGCGCTTAATTTGGGACTAGATGGCGCTGTATAAATTGTCCAGAAATATTTATTTATTATTATTTATCTAGAATTACAGAAGGCCAATTATCGTTATTATTTTACGGTCGAAGAATGAAAGTTCACGGAATAAAAATGGGGTATGACTGTGTCATAGTCACGGTCGTGTGTTGTACGTGAAAACGTTATATGTACTCTTGGACTCACGGGCTTAAACCCGGTCATTTGATAGGCGTGCGCGGGTATATGGATCTAACGCGTAGAACCCTTTGAGAAGTTTGATGTAGGTAATGTTGTACGCCCGCCGGGACCCGCTTATTATTATCACATTTATTTATTTGTAACATCTTATTTTATACATTTTTTAATATATAATATAAAAAAAAATACATTAAAAAATATAAAAAACAGAATCCCCCCCGATAGCGGGAACAAGGTCCAAACTACCGGTGGTCAAGGTCACAGAGACAGAAACCTCCTCACAATACGTGCCGTGCTGAGAAGGACAGCCTTCTGTATCTGACCCTTGATCCAGCTTCCCAACGTGAGCTTCTTTAGGTGTTGGTCGAAGCTTCTGGCGATTAAGCCGTTGACCGACACGACAATCGGTACAATCATTGTTGAATGTTGAATCGACGTCCCACATATCGGTAATCTCATGAGCTAAATCAAGATATTTGGAAAGTTTATCTTTTTCAGCTTTCACAAGATTAACGTCATGTGGCACAGCGATATCAATAATGACTGCTTGGCGCGTTGATCGATCTATTAACACAATGTCAGGTTTATTGGCTACAATAGTCCTGTCAGTGATAATAGATCGATCCCAGTATAACGTGGCATGGTCATTTTCGAGAACTGGTTCCGGCATATATCTATAATATGGTGCCTCTGCGATCACAAGACCATATTTCAAGGCAAGTTGCTGATGGATTATCCTGGCTACTTGATTATGTCTGTGCAAATACTCGCCGTTAGCAAGATGAGAACAACCGGAAATAACATGTCTGAGGGATTCCCCAGGTAGATGACACGCCCGACAGATGTCTAGTGTGCCATCCTTCATAATGTATTTCCGGTAGTTGTTCGTCTTGATAACTTCGTCCATAATTCCACAGACAAAACCTTCGGTTTCCCCAAAGAGGTCCCCAAAACGTAGCCAGGCTACGGAGATATCAGGATCTACATCAGGTCCATGTAGAGCCTGATAGAACCGTCCATGTAGCTCTTTACCTTGCCATATAGCCATGCGATCATCAACACTCAATATTATAGGTTTACGCCAGTTCTCTTTAGCCAAAGACAAAGGGGTCAATCCTCGATCAACATTAATCACATCCCTATGCATCTCCACGTCAGCATGTAGGAAATATTCCCTGAGGTTGCATATCTCTCGATTATGTAGGGTCTTGGCGTTTAAAAAGCCTCGACCACCACATTTTCGAGGGATATACAACCTCATTACCGATGATCGTGGATGATGCATACGGTGGGTGGTTAATATTGTTCGGACTTTCCGGTCAACGGAGTCGAGCTCAGTTTGAGTCCACTTGAGTATGCCAAAGGAATATATCAAGACCGGCATGACCCAACCATTGTAAGCACGCACCCTATTGCCACCTGATAAAAGACTATTAAGTACTTTTTTCAGGCGGCCAAAGAAACGTTCCCTCAATGATTGCTTCATGTCGGCCTCAGCCATTCCCAAATTTCCTGACATACCCAAGTACTTGTAGGTCTCAGTTTCCGAAAGAGATTTCAGGTGTGTAGTATCTGAGAGTTCAAGTCCCTCAGATACTAATATCTTTCCCTTTTTTACATGCATGACGGCACATTTGTCTATACCAAACTCCATTTTAATAGAATTACTAAAGTTTTCAGTTACCTTTAGTAAAGCTATTAACTGGATTTTGCTACATGCAAAAAGTTTCAAATCATCCATATAAAGAAGGTGAGATATAGCCTGACCTCCCCTTCGCAACCTGTAGCCTAGCTTTGAATCCTCTAACAATGTGCTTAAAGGATTCAAAGCTAAACAAAACCACAAGGGACTCAAACTGTCACCTTGGAAAATACCCCTTTTAATCTCAATCGGTTCGTCGTCACCATTGATCGATCGGGATCCTGGATAGAGAAGGACTGTTCTCCATTGCCCCATACATGACTTCAGGAAAGTGCATAGAGTTGTATCTATTTTATACAACTCTAAGACCTTCATAAGCCATGTATGTGGCACCGAATCGTAGGCCTTCTTGTAGTCAATCCAACATGCCGATAAATCTTTATGGTTTCGACGAACCTGTTGGCTAATGGCCATGTCAATAAGGAGCAAATCCTTCGTACCACGAGACCCATTCCTACTATTATTATTATTCATTTATTTCATCAAATCTCTTATCTTATTACATTTTTAAATATATCGATATAAAAAATAAACAAATACATTTAAAAATATAAAAAACAGGGGCACCCGCCGGTAGCGGAGCGAAGACCCAAGCTACCGGTGGTCAGGGCTCCAGAGTGAGGAATCTCCTCACAATGCGGGCCGTGTCCAGAAGAACCGCCTTCTGTATCCGGCTCTTGACCCAACCGCCAAGCGAGAGCCTCTCGAGGTGACGGTCGAGACTCTTCGCTATAAGACCGTTTACTGATACAACTATCGGAACAATAATCGTTGAGTCCACATGCCACATAGCGGTAACCTCGTGTGCCAAGTCCAAGTACTTAGAAAGTTTCTCTTTCTCGGCCTTAACGAGGTTCTCGTCATGGGGAATGGTAACATCAACGAGAATTGCACGCCTTGTCTCTCGGTCTATTACCACGATATCAGGTCTATTGGCAATTATAGTCCTGTCCGTGATAATAGACCGGTCCCAGTAGAGCGTGACATTGCCATTCTCGAGAACTGGTGCTGGTGTGTATTTATAATACGGTACCTCGGAGCTGACGAGGTCATATCGAAGAGCAAGTTGCTGGTGTACAATCCTAGCTACTTGGTTGTGTCTGTGCAAATACTCGCCGTTAGCAAGATGAGAACAACCGGAAACTATATGCCTGAGTGACTCACCGGGACGGTGGCATGCCCGACATATGTCGACCGTGCCGTCCTTCAGGATATATTTCCGGTAGTTATTCGTCTTGATAACTTCGTCCATAATTGCACAGACAAAACCTTCGGTTTCCCCAAAGAGGTCACCGAAACGTAGCCAGGCGACCGAAGCGAGCGAATCTACATCAGGGCCGTTAAGAGCCCGATAGAAACGCCCGTGTAGCTCCTTGCTCTTCCATATGTCCTCGCGGCTTCGAGTAGTAAACACCAGTGGTTTGCGCCAGTTCTCATTCGCTAAGGATAACGGGGTAAGGCCCTTATCTACTGTTACGACATCGCGATGCATCCCACTTTCACAGTGAAGGAAGTATTCCCTGAGACTGCACATCTCCCGGTTATGTAAGTTCTTGGCATTTAAGAAGCCTCGACCCCCAAACTTCCGTGGGATGTACAGTCTCATTACCGATGATCGTGGGTGATGCATGCGATACATCGTTAGCAGCTTTCTGACCTTTACGTCCAGAGTATCCAATTCGGCCTGAGTCCACCTTAGTATGCCGAAGGTGTAGATTAACAGGGGCATAACCCAACCGTTGAAAGCACGCACCTTGTTACCACCTGACAAAAGACTTTTCAGTACTTTTGTCAGTCGTCCAAAGAAACGTTCCGTCACCGATTGTTTTATGTCCCCGCTAGCCAAGCCCAAAGACTCCGCCATACCAAGGTATTTGTATGTCTCAACTTCAGAAAGGGATCTGAGGGACACTGTCTCTGAGAGTTGTAAACTATCAGAGTCTACAACTCTTCCCTGCTTCACATGCATGACCGCACATTTGTCAACACCAAACTCCATACCGATGGCATTACTGAAACTTTCAGTCACTTTCAGTAATTCCACCAGGTCTGGTTTCTTTGGTGCGAACAATTTGAGGTCATCCATGTATAGCAGATGACAGATGATCTCACCCCCTCTGCGAAGTCGGACTCCTAGCCCTGAATCCCTAAGCAAAGTGCTGAGTGGATTTAGAGCCAGGCAGAACCATAAGGGACTCAGGCTGTCACCCTGGAAAATACCTCGTTCTATCCTTATTGGGTCCGTCGAACCAAGATTAACTCCACCTCCTGGTTGACAAAGGACTGTGGTCCACTGCCCCATACATGAACCAAGGAAGGCGCATAGAGTTGCATCTACTTTATACAACTCCAGCACCCGCCTCAGCCATGAATGAGGCACCGAATCATAGGCCTTTTTATAGTCAATCCAAGCGGTGGAAAGGCTCTTCTTGTTTCGACGGACTTGTTGGCAAATAGTCATATCTATGAGGAGAAGCTCTTTAGTACCACGCGACCCTGCCTTACATCCATTTTGAGCAGGCGCTAAAATATTATGAGCAACAATGTGCTTTGTGATTTTAGATGTCAAAATGGATGTAAGTAGCTTGTACATAGTTGGTAAGCACGTGATGGGTCGGTAGTTTTTAGCTTCCGTGGTACTACCGCTCTTATAGAGCAGGAAGGTAATGCCAGTGGTCATGAAACTTGGGAGAAATCCAGCTACAAGGGCATCTTGGAATTGAGATGCCAGGAGAGCATGTGAGCGACGGAACCATTTGAGCCAGAAGTTGTGCAATCCATCCGGACCTGGAGATTTCCAGTTATGTGCCGAACGGATTGCACAACTAACGTCCTGGGAGCTTATGTTTATAGCTTCCATAGTTCCTATCGAATCACACGCCCTCCCGACTATATCCATCCATTCTCCCTCGGTGTGGCTGACAGGCACCGACCAAATGCTCCGCCAAAATTGTGACGTTTCATCGGCAGTCGGTAGCTGCCCGTCCACCACACAGTTAGTGGGTTTCTCCCAATTTCGGTATACCTTCCTTTCATCACATTGGAAGATACGGTTCTGATAATACCTATCTATCCGCTGCCTATACCGTCGAATACGTCCTGCCCAAGCATAAATTTTCTGCTTCAGGAAGTCAATGCGCTCTGTGACCCAGTGCATATAGTCTTGGGGTTTGATATTAGTCCCCGCGAATGCCTGGTGCACAAAGCGCATGATCCTCGGGCGGTTGTTACCCGACCTGAAGCAGATTAGCTTGCTGATTAGGGTCCTAGCCGCGTTGATACGCCGCTCGATTCTCAGCTGCCAGATAGGTACATCGACGGCCGTTCGCGGAGCTCTATTACTGTTCGGGAATTTTACCCGAGCTACGCGACAGGTCGCAATGGCTGCACAATAAAGAATCGAGTGCGTATCAACAAGATCTTGGCTAGTTTCCAAGTATGAGTCTAGCAAGCGGTCTAAGGACCCCACAAGCGCCATATTTCGTTTATTCACTGGCAGGCGTGGTAGACGCGGTCTTTGAGCAATCGGCATAGATCTGTATATAGAAAGCGCATCATCCAATGCTCTCCTCAATTGCTCATCATTCTGGGTTAGGTCAACGCTTATATTCATACAGTCATCGTGTACTGGCCTATCCTCCGACTGCGTCAATGCCGAGTGGGAATGTATGACACTCGATATCGCATCAGGGGAGGTTTCGCTTACCTCGTCGACTGTCTGAATAGGTCGCGTTTCCCGACGAAGTCGCTCAAGTGTAGCTACGTCCAGCAAGCGACATCGCTGGATAGCCCTCACTTGATCCGACAGACGTTGTACTGTAACGGTGGTGGTCGGTTCAAGTACCTGGAACAGAGGAAGCATCCGAGCACGGTACGCACTGAGATTAGTCCCCCCCTCTGTTGCCCTAAAGTAGGCGCGCATGACGTTTTCATTTATACTATTAGTCCATCTCATGCGTCGCACTACACCACCGGTAGCGGGGGCCTGTCGCGGGGCAGGGTGCCCCGAAGACCCCAAGCCGGCCGGTAGTGGGGGCCGTCCTCTCCGTCGCGCAGGTCTCGGCGGCGACGGGGGCGGCGGCGGCCCGTCCTCGTCGCTCGACACGTTGGAAGTCGGAGGTGTCGCGTACTGCTCCTCCGAAGACGTGGAGCTAGACGAGGCAGGCGGTGGTGGTGGGCGTGCGTTTGTGTCTTGTGACTCTTGTCTCCGTCTCAATCTTGTTCGATACATTTTATTGTATGTTATTACATTTTAAGTTATTTTTGCATACAATGTTGTAGTGTATTTGACAGTTTCTGTCAGCTCGCTTCTTTCTCTTCATTGTTGTGAAGTTATAAAAAAGTTGGTTCAATTTTTCAACAAATATAATTTAGTAACATATTTTGCACTATAAAATTTCTAAACTGGTCATTTAATGTAATATAAATAGGTATAAACATAAAATAATTTTTTTCCAACAGAAATGTACGTGTTGACTTGACAACGTCACTTTTTTTTTTTATTATTATTATTATTTGTATCTCTTTTTAATCACGGGTCAAGCCCGGTCATTTGATAGGCGTGCGCGGGGATATGGATCCAACGCGTAGAGGCCCCTTTGAGAAGTTTGATGTAATGTTGTACGCCCGCCGTGACCCGCTCCAGGATATGTCAATGGAACGACATACCCATGAGCAGGTCTCGGCAGGCGTTGAGACTATTGCGAAGTGTGATGGAAAATAAATGGGCTATGGAGATGAGATCTGGGTGAACTTAATACCGGGCTATTACAGAAGAGGGACGGACGCCTGCCATAACTGCTTTTATTGCTAGTTATTTGCGGCAGGCGGTGGCTTGCCACTCACTAGATGGGCCCCCGAAATGCCAGGAAAACGGCCGGGGGCAACACCGGTGTGAGTGACTCAGGGATGTCGAGAGGTGTGCTGCGCTTTCTCCGAAGTTACTCGCGGCGTGATGCCCTTTAACACTTCCACCCCTGGAGCTTATAGCTCTAGCGGCTCCTCTCTGGACGGCCAATGAAGGCAAGCCAGAGCTGAGAGTCCTGCGGGCCTTCTTGTGTTTACACTCCGACCGATGAAGACACGTCGGAGACGAAGGCCCTGACCGACTCTCTGGAGACTCGGGTCCGTGGTGTCGCTACTCACACAACAGCTCGCCACACAAGCTGCCCTGCGGACTTAGTTATTATTATTATTATGTACTAAATTCTATATATAATATCTATCCAATGATATGATTGAATTTTGGACGGAGATGATACATTTGTAGCTGCGACACCAAACTGTATCCCCCAATTTTGTTATCATTCGGTTTTTTGAATTGCCTTCCTGATAGAAGCAATTCAAAACACATGTACCTATACGTCAAAATTGAATTGACTAAATATTATATACTTGATTTCATAATAAATTTTATCAATTCATATTGCTGGCAAAATAATATTCTTACTTTGTTAATTTATATTAACGCAAGATATAGGGCTTTCGAGCAATTACAAGCGAAGAAATTCGAGCTTGACTGCGAAAGTCGAGACAAGCGGACTTAGGTGGTTCAGGATATGTGCAGCAGTAGACGAATACGAATTGATACTGATGATGGAGTACGGTACGTAGCATGCAGTATAAGCCCCGACTCGTCCTTAACAGCTTTCATGTTTTATTGTATTTAAATTACCTTCATTTCACATATAAAACTAAAACTCGAATTTCGCACATACAAAACATTTCAGACACTAACAACCATATCAGTTATATCAGAAAGTTGGACATTTTTCATATAAAATAACGTGTAACGCAATACTCTGAACAAATTTTATTTATATAAAGCTTGCCGGACTGAGCTAAAAGCTTTCCCTTGTTTAGCACTGAACCAGGTAATAATTGATTATGTTTGGCCCGGTTCGGACATCGCCCGGGATTCGGTAAACTGAGTTACCCCAGGGAACTGTAATGGATTTTTTGTAAAGATCTGATAGAAAAACTGATGTTCTGACTGGAAATATGTTATTCAATTTATTAAGTGCATTTTTGAGGAGCTTCATGGCATCGTGTTAATCTCCCTTACGTAAGTTAAGCAGCGGGATCGTATCCAGTCTATAAATAGGTTTATTTATCTCAAGTTACGCCATTCTTCGGAGGTAACATTAAGCCGTCGGTCCTAGCTGTTGTCATTAGTCCTTTTGCTATTGGGCGGCTCGAAAACTCTCGCCACCGCCACCCAGCAGTTGAGCATCGCTAACTACGATGCTCAACAGCTGGTTGGCGGAAGTGCGCTTTAAAACCCCCTTCGAATAAGAGAGACACATATCTCATCAGTGGAATGAATATGACCTATAAACCAGACAAGTGGTTCTCCTGTAAAATGGTCATAATTGGAAATGAAAAAGACGTACATAGACTAAGTTAATAAAATTTATAGACGAGATTTAGAGTACAACCTTTTGTAGGTTTATAACTAAATCTAACCGTGATCGGCTTTCTCAAGGGGGTCGTCAAACACTTGACCGTGCACTCGAAGATAACAAACAACTCTTGAAGTCTGAAGTGTGCAGCCCTCGAGGTACAAAGACCGGCGGACTAAGTTTCTTCTTTATATTGACACAATAAAAAAATCAGACAAAAGAGAAATTATTTGCAACATTGGATTGAAATAATCTAACTAGACAATAAAATGATAGATGCTATTTACAAATAAAAAAATTGGTGATCATGAATTTACATTAAATAACATTTATAAACCGATTAGAAAAAATACTTTTTTTTTATTTGAAAGAATATACTTCCAGATTGGTTCCAATTTTTTTCATCATCATTCATTTCATCATCATCATTCATCATCATCAGAAGTTTGATTTTCGCGATTGAAAATTCCGTTGGGAATCAGCTTCAGCTTAGCCGGTAGAGTCCCTGTTCAATAGACCGAAGCAGTATCTCTGTTCGTTGCCATGACTTGTACTGTACTATACAAGTCCGAAATCTGACTGACCGCGAGCTTTCGGATTTCGGGCATAAGTATATTATAAATAAATATTGTCAGACAAATTACACAGCGCTATCTAGCCCCAAAGTAAAGCTTGTGTTATGGGTACTAGACAACTGATAAACATACGTAAATACATTTTTTTTTGTATATACATACTTATGATACATAGAAAACACCCAGACTAAGACAAACAGACATGTTCATGCACACAAATGTTTGTCCTATGTGGGAATCGAACTCACGAGCGTTGGTGGCGTTGGTGTCGAATTCGCGTCATTGACCGCTACGCCACCGAGCTCGTCATTATGGGGAGTATATGATATAAACAAGTTTTTTTTCTATGAGAGGGGGCAAACGAGCATGAGGGTCACTTGGTGGAAAGCAATCACCACCGCCCATGGACATCAGCAACACCAAAGGATCGCCGATCCGTTGCCAGCCTTTTAGGGAAATAAAGACTCTGTTCTTGAAGGCATCCATGTCGTAGTTGTTCGGAAATATCGCTGAGGGAAGTTGATTCCACATTTTCATCGTTCGTAGTACAAAATCTATTAGGAAACGTAGTGTAACCAAATATCAAGATGATATGGATGGAATTTTAATTTATGGCGAGTTGTATTTGTGTTATATTATTTTATTAGTTCTATTTATAGTCATTACTTTTTGTTCTTCTAGTATCTTTTACAAAGATTAGGTCAGAAGGAAGGCAGCAGATAATGAATAAAAGACTTCATAACCCCCATGCCATGTAATACCCCCTATATATTTTATGTTCTCCTAATATATTCAAAATAAAAAAATATATACATTTAAAAATATTTTTTCTGTAAATAGTTTTGGGGTGTAAGAGGTTCATCAACATCTTTGAACCAAAGCCAACTTCACCTGCACGCGGTGCACCCTGCTGACTGACAAACGAAGCTCTGGCGAAAAGAGAGGTAGGCAGCGTAATTGTAAGCTACCCGTCTGGAGAATGTACCTCCACCTCACAGAATACTGCAGCCAAATAACAATTCCCTTGAGGGTTGTTGTGTTCCTGCGTGTGAGTGAGGTCACCAGATAAGAAGGAGATGCTGCGTTGGCAGCGAGGATGGCGGCGCGCGAGCGATATTTATGTTGCGAGCGTCAATATGGCTACGGTAACCGCTTCACATCAGGCGAGCCATATGCTTGTCGGCCACCCGACGTAGTATAAAAAATAATTAAGTAAAGACTTTTGAATCAAAAATACAGGTTAAATAAAAGACAAACCTCTGAAATAGGAATTTCTCTATGTGTTATCTTTGAGACATTAATAATATTTACTATAATATAGCACAGATCGTACCTACTTACCATTTGTAATATTAGGCAGTAAATATTCACCTAAACTTCTATTGTACTCCTATTCTCTTCTATTCTCTCAAAGATAACAAAACATGAAATAGACCTAGCGTGAAACGGAATGGTGTATGTTAATTTAATACAAACATGCATGGAATAGCTAATGACTTGCCAGACGTACTACTGACAGACGCGATGGCGGATTACTTAGATTATCAATTGGTCTCCGCTCCGCTTCGACTAGATGCCGCGGCGCACTTGTAAAATACGGCAACAAATACTACGCCGAACTCAGCGTACCCGAACCTGTTGCAATACAATTCTTCACGCACACTAGCATGTCTGCACATCAGTTGCAATACAATTCTTCACGCACACTAGCATCTCTGCACATTGTTTTACGCACACTACAATATTGAGTTGCCGCTTTCACGGAGCTGTTGTTTTTAGAGAGTGCTGCGTATAGTCGAAGCGGAGCGGCGACCAATTGTTAATCTATGGCGGATTACTTATTTGTCTTAACAAAAGACGTATTCCCTCCGTATCAGAAAGTCAAAGAAGCAAAATGACCATTCACTCAAAAAAACTAATGATAACATAATCGGGGGATACAGTTTGGTGTTGCAGCTACATATCTATCATTTCCATCTAAAATTCAATCACACCTCTTGAAAGATCAGGGATCAAAGAATTTATTAGGCTTAGTAAAGATTATAGAACATCTCGTACGGGGGAGAGGAAAGCTCTGCCATTTTGAGATAATTTTACTACATCTAAAGTATAACATAATAAAACACACTGATTATCTCTGGAATAACAAGTAAAAAAGCTTGAACAATATTTTTAAAATGAACTTACTGGAAGATTATCTGATATTTTGTTGTTTATTTAGAATTTTTGTCTGTCAAACAGCTCAAAGATGATCCAAATCAGAGGGGCAATTCTCGTAAATAAAATGTAGCCAAAATTCAGCTTCAAAGTCACATTTGGTATTCTCGTATCACAATAATATATGTAACTTCAACATTAAGTTTAAGTGGGATTATATCGAAATACGACAGAAACGATGATGATGATGATGAATTATTTAATTTTTAGTCAATTCGCAATTTAATCTCTATTCGGTCAACTTTCGGTCTACGATCGTATAAAAATTACGAGAATTGGTATTCTGAGTTCCAGTGCTCTTCCAATAGCCTATTTGAAAGGATAATAATACAGAACTGCTGTAAAACGAAACAGAGTATGGTAATTAAACATATTCATGTATGGAATAGCTAATGGCCTGCCAGATGTACCGATAGTCGGGACAGCGTATTAATTGTTTTGGGCCCGTCGGTCTAATGGCGGGTCTGTCTTGAGATCGCTCGTTTATAACCGTGTTTATGCTTTAGTTTTGAAACTATGAGACGTTATATAGTAGTTTGTTGCACCGAACAGTAAGGTTTTGTAGTAAGAGTGTTCATCTTGTTACTACCAATGTTACTAGGTACCAGGTGTTAGATGTAGATTTTTTCGCCCGTTTTTCTATTAGTAATTGTAGTTGTTATATAAGTAGATTTTTTACTTTCTACCACTAACCCGCTTAACGATTTCGAAAGAAAGTGGTATCAAGGGCCAAAAGTCCATCCGTATAACAACAGTAGTAACGCGGGCATAAAAATATACCCCTCTAACAACTGATAGTGAGATTGGTAGTAACATTGGAAAATAATGGTTACCAAAACTTAATTTAACTTAACTGCCATACTTAATTACTTTTAATGAAGTTACTTATTTATTTTTCTTACAAGTACAGAATAAAACGTTTTAGTTTTGTAAAAAACGTCTCATTGTATGAGATGTTCCACGAGTGGCGACTCTTTAGTACGAGCATTATCAAGGCCGCAAACAGCGCGAGTGGCATAACGAATAGAGTACTTTTAACTTTAATTAAATATGGCAAAAGCGACCACATACGGCAAGTATCCGTCGTGTATATCATTGCAAGTCAGCAGATTGTTGCACCGAACATTGTTTTTATTTGGTTATTTCTTTAAATTTAAGGTAATTTAGTGATCTGTGTTCATGATTTGGTAGCAACAAGGGAGAATTACCAAGCGTTCAGACGATTTTGCAATACATATTATTGGAATCGATGTGTTAGGTAACAACTCAATGTTTTAGGTCCCCAATAGTGTTAGATACTAAAAATCCGTGGTGCACGGCAGTTGAGCTTCACTAGACTAGCCATCTCTTTAGGCTTTTAATTCCTTATTTGCCATGTTACTGTCTCTCACATTGCTAAGAGGGGTCTAAGTCAAATTCTAAGAGCTTCCTACTCCTACTAATTTCTTCTGACTCAATTCGTTGTTAGTTCCAAGGCAGCCGTAGTTTTACCCCCGGGACTGCAATGGACTTCACTGTTCATTGCATTTTTTTGGCGGTCGCCGCTGTCAATCCTGCCTATACAGGTGACACAGCGGTGGGAATGTGTGGTCGGCCCCCGTCCCATTTAATCCATGTACCCTGACATACTACATTCACGACATCCCTATTCTGCGAAATAACTAACGCGTCATTATTCGGTTTGTTACCCGACTGCAAAATTTAACCCATGCAAAAATATAACAATAGAAAAGTTTAACTTCCCAAAAGGGTTTAAATATAAATTAAAATTTAAAGGTTAAATTACAAGATATCAAAAAGATGAAACTATAGATGAATATACTATTCTGCGAAATAACCGATGCATCCGTATTCTGTTCATTACCCGATTGGAAACCAAAAAGAAATAATAAAGGTATGTACGAGTAAATGACCCTTATGCATGGTCGCGTTAATTCCCAATTATATTTTCATAAATGTTATGTAACGTTGTACATGCGATTGACTGTACATTATACTCGTATTACTACAACAACAGAAACAGTTTAATCAGTTTTTCGCTTTGCCCACCAATCATTAATTAACAAAATTGTGATTGAATTTTCTGCGGTTGAATTGATTAGCGCCGCATTCTATTTCAATTAATTGGTTCGCGGTTGAAAATCATCAGGTTAATGCATTTTATACATTTGAATTTGACTTTAAAGAGAGGGTATTTACTTTAAAAAATATACATAAATTTAAATATATTATTTACGGGACGGAGCCCACCACACATTCCCACCACTGTGTCTCCTGTGTAGCCAGGATTAAAAAAGGCAATGAATAGTGAACTCCATTGCAGTCCCGGGGGTAAAACTATGGCTGCCTTGGAACTCACAACGAATTTTATCAGAACAAATTAGTAGGAGTAGGAAGCTTTTGGAATTTGAATTCCCCTCTTAGCAATGTGACAGACTATTACTGAGACTCCGCTGTCCGTACCCGTCCGTCTGTCGCCAGGGGCCTTACCACAAGCTCTAAACGCAGGAATGGAACCATCATGGATGCGAATTTATGAATAAAATTCATTGATAAATACGCAACCATCATAGTTCCATACAAACAATACTAGAAAACAGTAAAATAAATATTTAAGGGGGCTCCCATACAACAAACGCGATTTTTTTTTGCTCCTTTTTGCTCGATATTGATAACAAGTAGACGCTTGAAATAATCACAGAATATTTTGTTATATATTCATTTTAAAAATAAATAATTGAATTAAAGAACAACAAATAAATAAATAATACACCAAATGTGATTTTTTTTGCCATTTTTATAGATAATGGCACGGAACACCCTTCGTGCGCGAGTCCGACTCGCACTTGGCCGGTTTTTATTTTTATTTTAATTTTACTACGTCAGGTGGCAGACAAGCATACCGCTCGCCTGATGTGAAGCGGTTACCTTAGCCATATTAAAGTTTGTAATATAAAATATCGCTCGCGCGTTGCTACCCCCACTGCCAACGCATCAACTCCTTTCTTTCTGGTGACCTCACTCACTCGCAGGAACACAGCAACTCTCAAGGGAATTGTTATTTGGCTGCGGTATTCTGTGAGGTGGAGGTACATTCCCCAGTCGGGTAGCTTACAATTACGCTCCCTACCTCTCTATTCGTCAGAGACAGAGAGTGGACCGCTTGCAGGTGAAGTTGGCTTTGGTTCAAAGATGTTGATGAACCACTTACACCCCAAATAAAAATAAAAGGAATTATACTCGAATATTTATTTATAAACAATGCAAGAAGTGTAGGCAGTGTTCGCAATAAAGAACGTCTAATCTAAAAACATTACCCTCCACTCTATAGCAAAAATAAATCTTTTGCGTAAAAATTTCATCTGATTATTAATAATTAAAACGTCTATACATTAATTTCATAATTTTTGACAACATCACAAAATAAATTACCTTAGATCAGGTGCGTAACAATTTTATGTGATTTATATTAAAATTTTATCCGCAGTTTAACGTATTTTACGTCACAGAACGCCGCGTGACGCGAAAATATGAGTTCCGTTAAATTTATTATATCGAAATATTAAAATTTTAAGATTACTATGTCATGGATTGAGGGGTAATTATTTTTGTAATTAAATTTCCTTCGCGTCGGTAATTAAACGATAGATCATCACGTTATATTGTTGCTATGAAGCGTCACTTTGCTATAGGAGAGTGTTTTTCAAACTTTTTTTACTTAGTGTGTAAAAATATTTTGCGAACCCTACCTTCCAAAGGTAACCCTAACCTGTATGTACTCGTATTTTATTATATTATAAATAACAAATCCGACCATTTTTGTATAAACTTTCATAGTTAAGAATTGTTAATTAAATACAATAAATATTATTTAATGAAGTATCTAAATTAGAAATTGATTACATGAACGTTGTTTTTTTAGAGCTTCACGACCCTCTGAGACCATAAGTTCGCGATCCACACTTTAAAAAACACTGATAGGATATAACTTTTGTTATATAGGCTCATTAATTTATTATATTACTTTTGCTATATATGTATATGCTCATTAATTTATTTTATTGCTTTTGCTATATATGCTCATTACTTTATTCTATTGCTTCGATTACATCATCCAATGGGATTTTGGGGTGTAAGTGGTTCATCAACATCTTTGAACCAAAGCCAACTTCACCTGCACGCGGTGCACCCTGCTGACTGACAAACGAAGCTCTGGCGAAAAGAGAGGTAGGGAGCGTAATTGTAAGCTACCCGAATTGGGAAAGTGTCTCCACCTCACAGAATACCGTAGCCAAATAACTAATTCCCTTGAGGGCTGTTGTGTTCCTGCGAGTGAGTGAGGTTGCCAGAAAGGAAGGAAGGAGATGCTGCGTTGGCAGCGGGGGTGGCGACACACGAACGATATTTTATGTCGCGAGCGTTAATATGGCTACTGTAACCGCTTCACATCAGGCGGGCCGTATGCTTGTTTGCCACCCGACGTAAGATAAAAAAAAAATCCAATGACCCAAACTCTTATAGATTGAGACAATTAAAGTTGTTTTTTGGGGCCACATCAAAAGGTTAAGGGCCTGTAAAAGCGGTCTATACGTAAGTCACTATCATAGTAATAATACTACGTACAGTATGATCACTCCCTGGCATCTCTCACTCATCGCTCTCGTATCGATCTCACCTCCCATTTGAGATAAATCTGGAACAGTTTGCATAGCGCAGAACGCACTCACGCTCATTCAAGATTCATTCTCGACGCGACATTTATATGGAGTATCTGAGGTGTGCCGCTACTCAAAGTTGGCTTTTCAATTTTGACTCGTATCATATTAGTTTAGAATTTATTAATTAGTATAGTGTAGATGAGATAAAGAACTCGACGGCGTCATTGCGCGTGTCAGTCTAATCGAAGACGCAAGTTAAGCGACGTCGACAGTAGCCTGTTCTTGGATGGGTGGATTGGTGGATTTATCTCAAGCTCCTCCGTACTTCGGAGAGCATGTTAAGCTATCGGTCTCAATTGTTGTAATTGGACGACAGTCGTTAAGCCAAGTCAGTGGCCTGTAGTCGGCTTGAAAACACTGGCCTCCGCCAACCTGCAGTTTAGCAGAGTGGTGGGTATGTGGTGTGTGGGTGGTAGGTGGGTGGGTATGCTCTAAATCCCTTCGATTGAGAAGAGGGCGGACTAGCTATACTATAATAATTTTGTACTTTATACTTTGATTTTTTTTATATGATAGGGGGCAAACGAGCATGTGGGTCACCTGATGGAAAGAAACCAAAACCACCACTCATGGAGATCAGCAACACCAAGGTGTCGCCGATTCGTTGCCAGCGTATACTCCTTCCTTTCTTTCCGGTGACCTCACTCAATCGGGGGAACACAACAACCCTCAAGGGAATTGTTATTTGGTTGCGGTATTTTGTGAGGTAGAGGTACTTCTTATTAAAAACTAATTGATTAACTAAAATTGAAGATATTCTGAAATAGGAAATTGACGCGAAAAAATTGTAATTCTCAAAATAGCCCATATTAGGGAAATAGAGACTTATATATCAATGGTCAGGTAATCACGGGCTCTTAAGACTGTTTGGTGATATCATTACTTATACAACTGTACTTATATACCTATTGGTATTATTTATATGCCATTCAAAAAGCCAACGGATTTGCACAAATACCCAAACAAAATATTTTGGTATACAATACCCTTTAGATCAGTATCGAATTTAGGGTCTACTGCTTCCGAATGGGACAATATGCCACAATGCTGACTCGAACGACCCCAGACTACGCCCCTAGCTTAATAAACCTTCAGAGATAGTTTTATGTATGTACAGTCGAGATTTTACGAGTTTCTGAATATTTTATGTTAATGTATACGTTAATAAAACTGTATGATTTGAATGGAATTGTTTTCTATTAGATCTTGATATTTGAAGTTATGGCTTCCATCATCATCATCGTCAGCCTGTATTTACCCATTACTGGATAGGCCTTCCCAAATGCACACCAAATACGATTCTCCGCCTTCCGCATCCAGCCGCTTCCTAAAAGTCATCGGGCCATCTAGAAGGAGGGCGCCCTACGCGCGGCTTCTACTCTAATACCTTCCTCCACCATTGTCCATCACTTCTTCGGCAGATGTGACCGGCCCATTGTCATTTCAGCTTGCAAACTCTGAAGACTATGTCGACTACTTTCGTTCTCCAGCCAATTTCTTCGTTCCGGATTCGATCGCTCAAAGTAACCCCGATAGCCCTCATCCTCTATCTCAGCTCAGCGATGGAGAAGGCTATGCTCAGAGCATAGCCCTCTCCGTCGCTTGCTGGGTGACCTTTAGTCTGTGAACCAGTCCGATGGTCAGTGACCTAGGCTCTGCATCGTAGTGTGAGAATGGAGAACGCACTGGTTGAAAACTTTAGTTTTCAAGCATTGGGGTATCTGTGTGGCGAAGATGTGCCGAAGCTTACCAAAAGCCGCCCAGACCAACCGAATGTGTCTATCGATCTCTTTGTCGATATTACTCCGGCCATGCTGTATGATTTCCGGCATCATACAGCATGGCTGGGGTATTTTTTGGCCGTGTGGTTTCCGGCAGACTAGAATAGAATCACTCTGTCTCTTCCCGTGGATTGTACGACACAAGGCGACTAAGGGAAATACATTATAAAACATCGATCAGGCCTCCCCAACCCGTCTGGCCAGCGTGGGGAGTGTAGGCCAAATCCTCCTGACTGAGACGGACGAGAGAGGGTCGTGCGTGCTCCTGTAGTGGAGACACGAAAATGATCTGATGATGATGATGTTGTATGAAATGTCCAAGGTAGATATAGTTTTTAACCAATTCAATAATTGCATTCTCTACGATAACTGGGCTATAGATGACAAAATCGTTGGACACCACATTCGTCAACTGACAAGACATCAAAGTCTCTTGTCCGTTGCCGATGCGATTGGGGCTCCTCTTTTCGCTTACTATCAGGCGAAGCGGAGCCAATAAGCTGAGCTAATATATAAAAAAAATCATTTTTTTTTGTATTATTTTTGTATTATTTTATATTGTTTATTGTCATTTTCATTTTGTATTTTTTTTTTATTTCCCATCATAAAAACATGGGTAATTACTACAATAATTAGTATGGTAGAACAAGTTTTTCCGGGTCAGCTTATAGCTACATATTGCTTCAGGAATAAAATATGGACAAAGAAATAGTTTAGCTTCTCAGGTAATATGAGTAGAATTTTTAACATTGTATAGAGTAAGTTTATGCAGCCCTGTTGTTATTACCCAGTCCAGTCAACAATTTAATTTGCTCTGGCTCCAGCCACGGCTGGCTGCGCAAGAATCAAGTCTTTAGAGAATGCACTGAGGTGCACCAGACAGTTTGTGATTGCCTTCCATTGCAGAAATCTGATTTAGCGTTTTGTTGTTTCAAACACAAGTCTTTAACCTGTACTCTCTGTTAATTAAACTTAAATTTTTTGTATGTAGGTTGTGAATAACTAATCTTGGCCGTGTGGTTTCCGGTATACTAGAATAGAACCACTCCGTCTCTTCCCGTGGATGTCGTACAAGGCGACTAAGGGAAATACATTATAAAACATCGATCAGGCCTCCCCAACTCGTCTGGCCAGCGTGGGGAGTGTAGGCCAAATCCTCCTGTCTGGGACGGACGAGAGAGGGTCGTGCTTCTGTCTGTAGTGGAGACTAAAATGACCTGATGATGAATGATGAATGATGATGATGAATGTGAATAAGCTATTAATCGACCACACGTCCCCTTTGAGACGAATCTGAAACTCTTTGTACAGCGCCGTACACACACACTCGCTCATTGACGCATACTACACAAATGGTATCTATACTAATCGTTAAACGTATCGTATCAACGTTGTTTTGCCATATAAATTTAGGGGTTGATGGTAGAAAGGGGAAAATTTGAATTTTCAATGCTAAAACTGAAAAAAAAATGTCAATAAAATAAAAATATATATTTAAGGGTGACCCTTAACATTTAGAGGTATGAAAAATAGATGTTAACAGATTCTCAGACCTACCCGATATGCACACAAAATTTCATAAAAATCGGTCTAGCCGTTTTGAAGGAGTCCAACTTCACCTGCACGTGGTGCACCCTGCTGACTAACAAACGAAGCACTGGCGAAAAGAGAGGTAGGGAGCATAATTGTAAGCTACCCGACTGGGGAATGTACCTCCACCTTACAGAATACCGCAGCCAAATAACAATTCCCTTGAGGGTTGTTGTGTTCCTACGAGTGAGTGAGGTCACCAGAAAGGAAGGAGATGCTGCATATGCAGCGGGTGTGGCGGCGCGCGAGCGATATTTTATGTTGCGAGTGTTAATATGGCTACGGTAACCGCTTCACATCAGGCGGGCCGTATGCTTGTCTGCCACCCGACGTAGTATAAAAAAAAAAAAAAAAAAAAGAAACACCGCGACACGAGAATTTTATATATTAGAAGATTATAAAGAGGTAAAGTTTGTGAGTTGTGAGATTGTACGGGGTTATCGCTGGATCGGCTGAACCGATTTTGAAAATTCTTTTACCAATAGAAAGCCACGTTATTTGGTAAAAATGTTTACCGCTCAACGAAGTGGGCACGGGTCTACTAGTCTACACTACTATTATAAAGAGGAAAGATTTGTATTTTTGTGTGTATGTATGTTTGTAATGTATAAACTCAAAAACTACCGTGCCGATTTAAGAAAATATTTCACCATTGGAAAGCTACATTCACCCTGAGTAACTTACATAGGCGATATGTATTGCTAAATAAAAGGTAAAAATATAAAAAAATCTTATGTCCACCCGTGCGAAGCCGGGACGGGCCGCTATTGTCTATATAATAGTTAACGACGCGACATTTGTATAGAGTAGCCGGAGTGTGCCTCTGCTGTTGCAAGTGTTTATAGACTGCGGTAGCTGTTTACCGTCAGGCGGGTCATAGGCACTTGTTTGTCACTTAGACTATTGTTTTCGCTAAAGATCGTGATGAGCCACTTATACTAGCCGACACGATATTTCCAGTTGGGAGCGTTTATATAGCTTCGATAACTGCCTCACATCTGTCGGGCCGTGTGCTTCTTTGCCAGACTCAGAATTCTCATATGGTATAGTAAAAAAAATGCATAATGATAAAGCTAGTAATAAAATGTATCAATTTTAACAGGTTTCCTTTGTTTACGCTACTTTTCGATAAGCGGGGTCATTAAGGTCCCAATGTTTTACAATAGGATTTACATCGCCCTCATTGTCATCATACGAGTAGCGACTCATTCCTTTCTTGTACATATATTCGCTCACAGGAATATACGTATCTTTGACCTAAGTTAACAGTTAACATTTAGGATTAATATTAGAAATTCTACTATTTGGTTGAACGCGCTATTCGTGAGATTAGCGCGTACAACCAAACAAACTCTTGAGATTTATAATATTAGAATATATTTATGTATTTAAGTATGTGTATACATGTATACTTATGTATAATGTGTACTATATCTGAATATGTATACATGCTTAAAGTATGTATCGTGTTATATAACATTATTAATAATTTCAGGCTCTACTAACTGCTCCTTAACATACTGTCCCAGTGCTGAAGGTTGCCTGAAGAGATCTCTATTAGAGATAAGCTTGATACCACTTACGTAAACTATTGTAACGTATGTGCAATAAAGAATAATATACATATCATCATCAGGTCATTTTAGTCTCCACTGCAGGAGCACGACCCTCTCTTGGCTGTCCCAGACAGAAGGAGGATTTGGCGTACACTCCCCACGCTGCCCAAAAGGGGTTGGGGAGGCCTGATCGATGTTTGGTAATGTATTTCCCTTAGTCGCCTTGTACGACATCCACAGGAAGAAACGGAGTGATTCTATTCTAGTCTGCCGGAAACCACACACACATATATAAAGTAAACATGATTAAAATCCGATTGAATCGATTTTAGCTTAGGCTGTACGGTACCTGATTAATATAAATCCTTCTGATAATACATGTATGGAATTCAACTTATACATAATACAATAATAGCATTTCACACGATCGCAGAGACGATTAATAACATTATTGTTATTGGCCATAACATTTTATGCGTATTAGTTAGACTAATCGTACGGCGACTGATAGGATTACAATGGCGTATTAATCCATATCATGGGCGGAGACAGTTTGTCGATAATAGGTAATAGTTTTCGTGTAATTGGATACCTGGCAGACGCGATATGGATATAAATACCCGACGTTACTGATGCAAGATAATAAGCTTTGGTATGTTTGAAGAAATGAGATAATTTCAGCATTTAGACTTGACATTTTCCACTTCTGTTCATGGCATCTGTTTAATTTAAAAATATTTGTGCGCATGAACGTGTCTGTTTGTCTTCTTCTATGTATTATAAGTATGTTTTTACAAAACAAACAAAACAGTTGTCTAGTATAGTACAAGCTTTGCGCTTAATTTGGGTCTAGATGACGCTGTGTAAATTGTCCAGAAATATTTATTTATTTACATAAATTCCATAGTACCGTTCCTACGGTATTGTGCAATTAATAACAATAAAAAAAAGGTTGAAGTGCTGTTAAAGTCAACACAAAATATAAGGCCCGTTTTGACATACGCCCTAATATATATATATCTATATGACATACGCCCTATAACCCTACCTCTATTATGCCAGAACCACTTTAGCTAGTCGGCATGGTGCACCACTTGCAGGCAAGGTTGGCTTTGACTCGAAAAATCTTGATGAGCTAGTCACACCCCAAAATTTATTTTAATGAAGGAAAAATGTTTCACAATTACAGAAAATAAGTCGAATGGAGAGAGTAAAAATAACAATTTCGACTTTTTCCTATATTTGCGCTTCGAGATTTTGCCTCTTATCAAATTTTATGAGTTTATAAAGGATATATATTTAAAGTAATAATAAAATTAGAGTGCTATTATGCAGTTATATCTCCGATCGAAGCAACTTACAATATAAACATAATGATTAAACTTTTTATATATGTATAAACCCCTATGCTTCGAGACCAAAGTGTTCAATCAGTGCGTCCTCCCCGTTCCAGACCCACGGCACAACTAATATGCTCAACTGGTTGTGCCGTGGGTACTTTTGATTCCCTTCTACACAACTTGTGAACAACTGAGAGAAAAAAAGTAAGTACCTATCGCCCAACTGACGAATTTTTGAATATCTTTCTTGATTTCCCTTTGTCTACTAAGTTCTATCAAAAAATTTTAAAATGAGGTATTCGAGTTTGTCAGTTGGGCCATAGGTACATTTTTTTTCTCCTCAACGCATCAACAAGTTGTGTAGAAGGGAATCAAAAGTGCCCACGTCACAACCAGTTGAGCATAGAAGTTGTGCTGTGGGTCTGGAAGGGTCCTCCCCGCTATGACCTACGGTGCAGAAACTTGGACGCTAACCGTTGGGCTGTTTCACAGACTAAAAGCGATGGAGAGAGCTTGAGAGGAGAATGCTTGGAGTTTCTCTAAGGGATCGAATCCGGAACGAAAAAATTCGACGGAGAACCAAAATGGTCGACATAGCTCTCAGCGTCAGCGAGTTGAAGTGGCAGTGGGCTGGCCACAGCTGCCGAGTCAGCGATGGCAGATGGGGGTGGAAAGTCCGATAGAGGAAGCCACGTATGGGGCGACGAAGCGTAGAGCGCTCCTCTCTAAATAGACCGACAACCTCAAAAAAGTGGATGATAGTGGTTGGATGCGGAAAGCGGAGGATCGAATATTGTGGAAAGCATTGGGAAATACCTATATCCAGCAGTGGATAGATACAGGCTGATGATGATGATGATTGAACTTTACGTGGAATTAGTTTCATTGTCTATTTATTGGTCAACGCGTGTTGTCCATTCAATTCCTGGTATTGGATTAAAGTGGTCAATGCGTTTGAAGTGATTTCAATTAGCTCGGTTTAGAATTGTTCTGAACATTGTCACAATCATTGAATTGGTCGCAAAATTGGCAAATGAGCCATGTGCTTATTTGGATTTTGTGTTTATATTAGTGGAATTATCATTCGATTATCATTATAATTGATCTCATTAACCTATCCTACTATTCTTTTACCTAATAAATATATTAACGCCCTGTGTAAGTATAATCTTTAAAGCACATAAAGAATTTCTAGAATCGGTGAATTTTACAAGAAACTACATCATTAGACATAAAGTCTGAAAATCCATTAGTTGAAAATTTGTATGTCTCCTTTCCTAATCTTGCGAAACGTTACGTTACGTTACGTTGTCTTGAAAAGATTGCTTTTAGCTATAAGGCCACCTTGTTTCATTTACATGTTTGTATCAAATTAACATTTTTATTTGTGTTCTTTTTGATGTAAACTGCAAATAAAGCCTTTATTTCAACGGGTTGTAGAACCTGTTGAAATAAAGACTTTTGTGTAATTTGTCACCAGTATTATAATAATTATGGCGCTAGTATTATCATTCAACCACGTGAAATTGGATAATTCTTTTTTTTTTGTTATGTTCCTTCTTGCCAGGACCAGGACTATGTATCGGAAATCCACTGAAATGAAATGGAAATGTGAAGATTGAACCTTAGCGAAGCGTGGGGAGATGCAGCATCGTACTATTACAACTATTAGTAGTAATGGTTCCATGATCGGACTGTTGGGACGAAAATGTTCCAAATTGTTATTGACTGCCCAGTCTAACAATTTGGACAACCATGTTTTGTTCCTAAGGTAGGTAGGTTGTTGGTAAGGGGGCTGCCCCTTACCACCAAATCTTATTGCGATTCAATAACTGAATAGAATCATTGGTATGAATTCAATAACTGAATTATTCTTATTCATTGGAATAAGCGACTCTATTTAATTTAATTGAATAGTCGCTTATTCATTGGTATGAATAAGTTTGGTAAGAAATAAATTGTTAAGAATTCTATTCAGTTATTGAATCGCAATAAGAGTTGGTGGTAAGTGGGCAGTATTACCGGCACAATCAGAATATAATATAGTCATTAAAAAGCCACAAGCATATTCTACCTATCTATCATTATCTTATAAATTACATACCATAGATGTAATTACGACTTTTAACATCCTGAGTCGATGTAAAAAGTGTAAAGAAAATTTAATAAATTTAATAAATTAATGGCGTTATTAATTAAAGGAAGGAGAAAGATGGGTTGGAGGGTCTGGATGGCGGTGGGTGCTAATCACATTTAATTAATAAACTGCCTACGTGGTTATAGGCTTGTGGAAGTGACTTTTCCTTTGGTAAGCTAGCCGCGCGCCGTCACCCCCGCTGCCAACGCATCATTTCCTTTCTTTCTGGTGACCTCACTCACTCGCAAGAACACAACAACGCTCAAGGAAATTGTTATTTGGTTGCGGAATTCTGTGAGGTGGAGGTACTTTCCCCAGTCGGGTAGCTTACAATTACGCTGCTTACTTCTCTTTTTGCCAGAACTTCGTTTGTCAGTCAGCAGGGTGCACCGCGTGCAGGTGAAGTTGGCTTTGGTTCAAAGATGTTCATGAACTACTTATACTAAATCATTCATTTCTATCAAGCTAGATACAACAGAAGGCCAATTCCTGTAATTTTTCTAGGATCGCAGAATGAAAGTTGATTGAATCGAGATTGAATTGTAAACTGATTAAAAATTATATACTTGATTTTTATAATGAATTATATAAATTCTAATTGCTTGTAAAATAGCATTCATAGTTAGTTTAATTTTCGGTCATATTTTTATATAATTCCATTTATATCACTCACTCATCATCACACATCACACAATAATAATTGACTTTAACACGTACTTTAGTAAATTTCATATTTTTTCGAAAAAAATGGTTTAGCGCTATTTTACGCTCAGTCAGGAAAAGCTTAGCTAAATATATTGATATGATAAACACTGATATGATAAAGATGTTATCTAGCTGTGTGGTTTCCGGCAAACTAGAATAGAATCACTCCGTCTCTTCCCGTGGATGTCGTACAAGGCGACTAAGGGAAATACATTACCAAACATCGATCAGGCCTCCCCAACCCGTCTGGCCAGCGTGGTGAGTGTAGGCCAAATCCTCCTTTTGTCTAGGACGGACGAGATGGTCGTGCTCCTGTAGTGGAGACTAAAAATGACCTGATGATGATTATGATAAAGATGGCGATAGTATATGTACCAACCTACGGATCTAATTACACCTATCTATCCGTGCAGGAACTGTTTTCTGCAGGAACTATTTAGTATGTCCCTGACGTTAAACTATGAAGTTATATGTATTTGGATATAATTCCACAAATTAAACTTTCAAGTTTCATATTGTGATATGAGAATGCCAAATTTGACATTTGGGAGATCGAAACTGGATCGGAACTGAGTGCTCAGTGCTAGTTTTTTATTCGCCTTCGATCATGTCAACGTAAACAAATCGATCAAATAGAGAAGAACTCTCATGTTGTGAATTTATAACACGCGTGTTACATATCAAAATTGTGTTGCTACTACTTGCTCACATTTTTAAGTGAGCAGCCCGGCTAATTTGGATATATAACACGCGTCTGGTAAATTCACAATATGAAACTTTTTCTCAATTCGGTGGACTTATAAACGTTAACATGTTCGAAAGTGACCAGAGCAACGCACTAAGGGCTCTATGAATATGAATATGAATGTCGACTACTTTTAAATTACGAGATAGATCTACGGAAAATGATATCAATAGCTAAGAGTGTCAAAATGACAAAATCGTTTCGCACGATCGCATTCAGATCGCGCATCCATTATTCAGACGAGTCTATAACGGGCCGATTGTTATGCAAATCGGTAATCGACGGCAGTTGGTCTCTAGCGGCGTCGAGTGATACAACAGCCGCCGCTCCTTCGAGCTGTGCCACATTTCATATATCACGATCCTTCTTTTCACAAGCTTTTATTTTCTCTTACAATAGTCTGTAATCGACATCATTGCTATCAACAGTGTAAGCGACGCACTACATTTCAATTGCACAATATTTAGAATGTCAAAAATGTTTTTATAAAATAAAAATGCATACGAATGCGCGATGACCCGCCATAATTTATAATTTCTCAGTGGTGTGAGAACCCCGCGCCACGATGAGTTAGTAGCTTGCGGATCGGTACAACGGCGGTTCATCGTGCACGCAAATTGATTTAAAAACGTGTTTTACTTTCCATCCCTAACAAACAGTATCAACCCATGTTTATCCCACTGTTGGTATAAGGGTCTCCTTTCAATCGAAGGGGTTTATATCATACTTCACCACGCTGCTCAATTGCGGGATGGCGGAGGCCTGTTGTTCAAGCAGGGTCGTAAAAAAAGATAGAAAAGAAAAATAATCATAAATATCATAAAACAGATTTTTTTTCTTGTATGATTTTGGTTATATGATTATGACTTGTACGGTTCTACCATATTAGAGCCAAGCGTATGTCAGCAATTTACGCGGCAGCGCCTAATATATATATATGAATTAACAAGTACACACAGCAGTTCGCGTTCGGTAGTAGTTAACCGCGCGTGCTCACAGACCCAAAGCCGTCTCACCAGCATCTCGTCATCAGGAATAAATTACTATCAAGTTTACATCAAGTTTCATTTAAAGGGTGTTCGAACCGTACATGACTTTTATAGCTGCATTGCTTGCCAGCGGCAGCGAAATCACCGTTACACATGGGACGGGGGCCTGCCACACATTTCCACCACTGTGTCTCCTTTGTAGCCAGGATTACCAGCGGCGGCTGCCAAAAGACAGTGAAGTCCATTGCAGTCCTGGGGGTAAAACTACTGCTGTCTTGGAACACACAACGAATTTAATCAAAAGAAATTAGTAGGAGTAGGTAGCTTTTGGAATTTGCAGTATTCACCGTTACATATTGGAACTAGGTCTATTATATGCATACAAACACGTTAAAAAAATTTAAATAAAGTAATTAAGTAAGCGTTACCCATATCGAATTCGAACGTAAGTTATTACTCAGGCTCACTACATCTTAACGTGCTGTTTGCGATCGCAGTCCCAATCAGTGCTTCGAGATGCTCACGTAAGTGGGGAATGCGTTTATTCAGTACAGCCTAAGTTATAAGCTTTGTGCATAGTAGCAAGTTAAAATTAACTTAGTGGTCGAGTAGCTATGGCTTATTTAACACCAAAGGACGCAAGTCGAGTACATTTACCTGTAACACAGGGTTATACCTAGCTCAGGCACCAGTCTCTCACACACTCCAGCCAAAAATTAAAGTGAACCTATTTAATAGTTCCTATGACTTTGTTTGTGAGAGAGATTTAATAAAATTATTATTATTATGTATCTCTCTTAATTCACGGGTCAAGCCCGGTCATTTGATAGGCATACGCGGGGATATAGATCCAACACGTAGAGGCCCCTTTGAGAAGTTTGATGTAATGTTGTACGCCCGCCGTGACCCGCTCCAGAATATATCAATGGAACGATATACCCATGAGCAGGTCTCGGCAGGCGTTGAGACTATTGCGAAGTGTGATGGAAAATAAATGGGCTATGGAGATGAGATCTGGGTGAACTTAATACCGGGCTATTACAGAAGAGGGATGGACGCCTGCTATAACTGCTTTTATTGCTAGTTATTTGCGGCAGGCGGTGGCTTGCTACTCACTAGATGGGCCTCCGAAATGCCAGGAAATCGGCCGGAGGCAACACCGGTGTGAGTGACTCAGGGGTGTCGAGAGGTGTGCTGCGCTTTCTCCGAAGTTACTCGCGGCGTGATGCCCTTTAACACTTCCACCCCTGGAGCATATAGCTCTAGCGGCTCCTCTCTGGAGGGCCAATGAAGGCAAGCCAGAGCTGAGAGTCCTGCGGGCCTTCTTGTGTTTACACTCCGACCGATGAAGACACGCCGGAGACGAAGGCCCTGACCGACTCTCTGGAGACTTGGGTCCGTGGTGTCGCTACTCACACAACAGCTCGCCACACAAGCTGCCCTGCGGACAAATTATTATTATTATATTATTATTTACATACACAAAATATGTTTTTTACCAGGTATTATCTGGTGTCACCTTTGTCTTTTGGACTATTTTTAATAATGAAATTACATATAGCTTCAAATCGCCTGCTTGGATGCCAGTTATACCGCGCCATAAGGTAGGTTTGGAATATAATCTATGCTCATACCAAATTTAATTCAAACTGCTGCTGGAATACGGGTCTCCCTTCAACTAAATGGGTTTATAGCATACTCCATCACGCTGCTCAACTGCGTGTTGGCGGCGACCAGTGTTTTCAAGCCACCTAAAAGCTTAACTTGACTTGGCTTAACGACTCTGCCATGTATGGCAATAGCTGGGACCGACGGCTTAACGTGCTCTCCGAAGCACGGATGAGCGAGATAAACCCATCCATGGACAGGCTACGACCGACGTTGCTTAACTTGTGTGTTCGATTAGACAGACTCGCGGAACGACGCCAACGAGCTATTCATCGTTAGTGGTACGCTGTTATGTACAGCGATGGCGTGAAATTAGACGATAGTCTAGGCGATAAAACATCCGCGATTTTTTTATTTTATTACACATTGAAGGAAACAATCACTCACATACAAATACATATAAATACAGGCATAGTTTACACAAATAGATCTATAGTTCCATTAGTAGCCACTTTTTTTGTCAAATTAACAAACAATGCAAAGGAAGTGAAAGCTACGCTTTCGCGTTTTCGCGCTGTTACTCAGCACTCGTTCAGATGATGATCATTCCATACGTTATAATCGTACGTTGAATGAGATCATCATCAGACTGTATTCCAGCCGCTTTCTTAAAGTCATCGGATCGTCTACAAAGAGGGCGTCCTCCTCCTCCTCCTCCTACTCCTCCTCCTCCCACTCCTACGTGCGGGCTCAACTCTAATACCTTTCTGCCCATCTGCCATCACTTACTCGGCACATGTGATCGGCCCATTGTCACTTCGGCTTCCAAACTCTGAAGGCTATGTTGACAACTTTGGTTCGCCGTTGATTTTTTCGTTCCGGATTCGATCCCACAAAGAAACCCCGAGGATAGACCTCTCCATCGCTCGCGGCGTAATTAATTGAATGTGAATAGATGTCGTGTGTATCTAAGTTGCTTCGACAGCTAAGTCACTGCGATATCCTAACGATTTAACACTACGGGAATCGGACCGCTGGTCTCTTATATCTTGTACCATACCCCGCTATGTCCCGTATTGATGTTGGCCCACGGGAGCACGGTCGTCGGTTAATTACAGAAATTGGTGCCCCACAATGAATAGTCGCTTATTCCCCCATCGATTTGCATGTTAATTTATGACACTATTGTAATTATTGTTGTTATTTATTGCCATGTTAGTGATTGGGCGTGTTGATTGGCTTCCCGGGAGAGTTTGGGTCATTGCGGAAATTTTAATTGGTAGTCTAAGATTTTTTTTATTTAAACTTTCATCATCATCATTATCAGCCTGTGTCTACTCACTGGTGGATATAGGTCTTTCCCAATGCTTTCCGCCATATGCGATCCTCCGCTTTCCGCATCCAACCGCTACCAGCCACTTTTTTGGGATCGTCGTGTCGGTCCATCTAGAGAGGGGACGCCCTACGTTTTGTCGCCCCACACGTGGCCTCCACTCTAGGACTTTCCTACCCCATCTGCCATCGCATGTAATCTGCCATGCATTTAAACTTTATTGACCATGAAATAAGGGTACGAAAGGCGGACTTAATGCTAAGAGCGTTTTCTATCAATCAACCTCTGGTAAAAGCAGATAAAACTCGAATGCAGTTCACAAAATAACAGTAATGAACATACACACAATAAATAGCTATTTATACATAAAAGTACATACGATATATGAACAGAATAATATGATAATTATACAAGGAAACACAATAGAAAAACGATAGGACAAGGATGATTAGTACTTCGACAAATTCTCAAGTAAATAAGCTTGACCATTATTTTTGAAAAAGAACTTGAACAGTTCAAGTTCTTTTGTTCATGTCAGTACATGATGCCAGATCAAAAAAGTGAATTAAAGATGTGTTACCTATAGATGCGTTCTACCTCTCTCCATTGTGACAAAAAGAAAATAAGGTAACTGCCCAACATTCACTCAATCGCTCGCCATTTATCATCGCGGTAAATCGTTAGCAGTAATCAAGAACAATTATTGAAAAGATGTAAATAAAATGCCTTCCTGTGTGTTCACGTTCTTTTCCTTTTTATTTGCGTACTGCATGTATTAGATGCGTAGGTATTGAGTAAACGCGAACTGCTAATTTATCGGGATAAAAGTATATTATCATTTATTTTGGACTTATATGATATATGCAAAATTTTATGGCAATCTGTTCAGTACCTAGTTAAGGAGTGAAAGCGTAACAAATAAACTCACTTTTCAATTTATAATATCAACACACCCCGGCCACTCCATACAAATGTCGCGTCGTTTACTGCTACATAAACAATGACGTCTGTGCAAAGTGTAATTGAACGTGTGCGCGGCGCCATACGAATTTTCATCCAGATTTGTCTCAGAGGGGAGGTGAGGTCGACACGAGAGAACGGCAGGGAGCGTCCGATACTGTACACAACTATTACTTATACTGTGATATTAATACGGTAAAGACTAGTAAGGATGTTTGTGCCAATATTACCAACAAAATACAAACGTAAAAAACAAAATACAATAAACATTGAGCTTCATATCTTTTATGTAAACGCCTGAACTGCTCGTTTTCAACTCATAGCAACTATCGTTTAGTTTTATCGCGCGAGCTTGCACTGCAAGCTATACGACTCAGGAGGAAACTTAACAGGATGTAGTTATTTCACTGTTTATTATATGGTTGTCCAAAAATCCCCAAGTGCCTCAAGACTAAAGTATTTTTTTTATATTACAAGCAGACAAGCACACGACCCGCCTGATGTGAAGCGGTTACCGTAGCTATATTAACGCTCGCAAGATAAAATATCGCTTGCGCGCGTCACCTTCGCTGCCAACGCAGTATCTCCTTCCTTTCTGGCTACCCCACTCACTCGCATGAACGTACGTGAGGCATCTTCAGGCAATCTGTAGATGTTGATGGTTACGATAATCTACAAATGATATTTGAATGTCATTTGTAGGTTGTTGTTCTTGATGTTGCGAATCGTTAGAACAGTCAGTGGTTTGCATGAACTAATTAGTGGCGGAAGCAAGCAAAGTAGTCTAGATCAAATTGCCTCTAAATTTGGCTTTCGCAGAATAACACCTGCTGAATCAATTAACTGTTCAATAAATGTGTGTTACCTGTGATGACTTATTGATCTGAGAGAGAGACGATATTCGGATAGATTAGTGGTTCCAACAACGAAAACAATCTCTCTCTTTGGTTCTAATTGTTACCCAATGGCAATAAAAATATACAATAAATTACCTAGAGATGTTAAAAACTTGCCAAATAACAAATTTAAGAAAGAGTTAATCGATGTTTTTATACTGTTCAGCACTATTTGGCATATCACCTGCAATCATTGAATATATATATTAAAAAAAAAATAACTGTAATGACACTAAAGACAATTTCTGTTCTTCTATTGCATGTCAGTAAGGCTGACTATCGGTATCCGCTTTACATCAGGCTCGCCGTATGCTTGTCTGCCAGTCGATGTAGTATAAAAATATATATATGGATAATTTTAACAAAAAAACTCACTCCAAATATTACTCTACATTTATGTATGTAGATTCAGGCTGATGATGATGATGTTGAAAAAAAATATGGAACCAATCTGGAAGTATATTCTTTCAAATAAAAAAAGTAATTTTCAAATCAATTAAGTAACAAACATTAAAAAATATTTATATACTCGTACAGCCGAATTGAGAACCTGCTCCTATTTGGAGTCGGTTAATAAAGGAATCTGGTTTTGCCTAAAAAATATCCCCCAGGTTCGTCAACACAGTTATTCCGGACTTTTAGCTTACAAATACGCTACCCTACCTCGATATGCTCGGAGTATCGTTACTTGGTTTTTTGACTTTGACGAGCTCGGTGGTTGAATGGTTAGCAATGGCCACTTTGACTCCGAGGTCGCGGGTTCGATTCCCGCACAAGACAAACATTTGTGTGCATGAACATGTCTGTTTCTCTTGGTCTGGGTGTTTTCTATGTATTATAAGTAGGTATGTATTTACAAAAAAAAATGTATTTAAGTACATTTATCAGTTCTCTAGTACCCAAAACACAAATTTTGTGCTTAATTTGGGACTAGATGGCGCTGTATAAATTGTCCAGAAATATAAAAAAAACCGGCCAAGTGCGAGTTGGACTCGCGCACGAAGGGTTCCATACCATTATCTATAAAAACGGCAAAAAAATCACGTTTGTTATATGGGAGCCCCCCTTAAATATTTATTTTATTTTTATTTAATTATTTATTTTTAAAGTGAATATAATATAATTAAATATAATGTGAATATTTCAAACGTCCACCTCTTGCAGTTATCAATTGCGAGCAAAAACGATCAAAATCACGTTTGTTGGAGCCCCCTTAAATATTTATTTTATTCTCTTTTTTAGTATTGTTATAGCGGCAACAGAAATACATCATCTGTGAAAATTTCAACGGTCTAACTATCACGGTTCATGAGATACAGACTGGTGACGGACGGACGGACAGCAGAGCCTTAGTAATAGGGTTCCTTTTTACCCTTTGGGTACGGAACCCTAAAAAAAAATATTACGAAGTTTACATACCTATTTGATATTTGATTTGGTAAACTTAGGAATAAGTATTTCAATTAGATATGCATAGCAGAACTAAAGTCACCGACATAGACCTAGTTACCAGTCGGCTGAAACAGCAGTGGGCAGGTCACATGGCATGCAGAATTGACAGCCGATAATGCAGAAAGGAATAGTGACCGCGAACCTTGAGCACCGCCTTCGTTTAGATGCAACGCAACCATCACTGTGCCAGCGCTGGGCCATCTCACTGGCCATTTGATGGGCCATCGTGTTGTAGGCTATGACGGCACCCCACTAGATGGAAGAACGATCTGAGAAATATACCAGGGAACCGATGGATCCAAACGACACAAAACCGATCATTGTGGAAGTCTAACGGCGAGGCCTATGTGATGATGATGATATTGTGATATAGAACAATACATATTTCATTTTACCAAACAGTAGGCTAGTGACTCCGCAGGCATAAACTAGTATAAAATAAAAATAAAAGAAGATTTACTAAACAAAAACCTTTTCGAAACACACGACATAACTTCTATTAATAAATAAACGGGCTTTGTAAAGGCGACCGTGTCGATTTCAATGTACATTTTTAGAGTTACGGATGAAAATTGTGAAAACGGAACAATTTTATTATGTGTCGGGTCGTAATCTAACATATTATATGAACATGTCTCTTTGTATTGGTCTGGGTATTTTCTATTTATTATATTATGTATGTATTTACAGAAAAAAAATGTATTTAAGTACATTTGTCAGTTGTCTAGTACCAAGCTTTGCGCTTAATTTGGGACTAGATGGCGCTGTATAAATTGTCCAGAAATATTTATTTATTATTATTTATCTAGAATTACAGAAGGCCAATTATCGTTATTATTTTACGATCGAAGAACGAAAGTTCACGGAATAAAAATGGGCTATGACTGTGTCATAGTCACGGTCGTGTGTTGTAACGTGAAAACGTTATATGTACTCTTGGACTCACGGGCTTAAACCCGGCCATTTGATAGGCGTGCGGTCATATGGATCCAACGCGTAGAGGCTCCTTTGAGAAGTTTGATGTAGGTAATGTTGTACGTCCGCCGGGACCCGCTTATTATTATTATTATTATCATCTCATTTATTTTATTTAAATCTTATTGAATACCTACATTTTTTAATATATAATATAAAAATTATATAATACAGAATCCCACCGATATCGGGAACAAAATCCAAACTATCGGTGGTTAAGGTCACAAAGACAGAAACCTCCTCACAATACGTGCCGTGCAAACGAGGACAGCTTTCTGTATCCGGCTCTTGATCCAGCTCCCCAACGCAAGCTTCTTCAGATATAGGTCGAAGCTCTTGGCGACGACGCCATTGATCGTCACAACTATCGGAACAATCACTGTTGAATCGACGTCCCCATGGCGGTAATCTCATGAGCTAAATCAAGATACTCAGATAATTTATCTTTTTCAGCTTTCACAAGATTAACGTCAAAAATTTTATTTTTAATAATAGCGTCTAAATAACATTTATTCTCTTAAATCACGGGTCAAGCCCGGTCATTTGATAGGCATGCGCGGGGATATGGATCCAACGCGTAGAGGCCCCTTTGAGAAGTTTGATGTAATGTTGTACGCCCGCCGTGACCCGCTCCAAGATATGTCAATGGAACGACATACCCATGAGCAGGTCTCGGCAGGCGTTGAGACTATTGCGAAGTGTGATGGAAAATAAATGGGCTATGGATATGAGATCTGGGTGAACTTAATACCGGGCTATTACAGAAGAGGGACAGACGCCTACCATAACTGCTTTTATTGCTAGTTATTTACGGCAGGCGGTGGCTTGCCACTCATTGATGGGCCCCCGAAATGCCATAAAATCGGCCGGGGGCAATACCGGTGTGAGTGACTCAGGGATGTCGAGAGGTGTGCTGCGCTTTCTCCGAAGTTACTCGCGGCGTGATGCCCTTTAACACTTCCACCCCTGGAGCATATAGCTCTAGCGGCTCCTCTCTGGACGGCCAATGAAGGCAAGCCAGAGCTGAGAGTCCTGCGGGCCTTCTTGTGTTTACACTCCGACCGATGAAGACACGCCGGAGACGAAGGCCCTGACCGACTCTCTGGAGACTCGGGTCCGTGGTGTCGCTACTCACACAACAGCTCGCCACAAGCTGCCCTGCGGACAAATTATTATGTACTAAATTCTATATATAATATCTATCCAATGATATGATTGAATTTTGGACGGAGATGATACATTTGTAGCTGCGACACCAAACTGTATCCCCCAATTTTGTTATCATTCGTTTTTTTGAATTGCCTTCCTGATAGAAGCAATTCAAAACACATGTACCTATACGTCAAAATTGAATTGACTAAATATTATATACTTGATTTCATAATAAATTTTATCAATTCATATTGCTGGCAAAATAATATTCTTACTTTGTTAATTTATATTAACGCAAGATAGGAAGGGCTTTCGAGCAATTACAAGCGAAGAAATTCGAGCTTGACTGCGAAAGTCGAGACAAGCGGACTTAGGTGGTTCAGGATATGTGCAGCAGTAGACGAATACGAATTGATACTGATGATGGAGTACGGTACGTAGCATGCAGTATAAGCCCCGACTCATCCTTAACAGCTTTCATGTTTTATTGTATTTAAATTACCTTTATTTCACATATAAAACTAAAACTCGAATTTCACACATACAAAACATTTCAGTCACTAACAACCATATCAGTTATATCAGAAAGTTGGACATTTTTCATATAAAATAACGTGTAACGCAATACTCTGAACAAATTTTATTTATATAAAGCTTGCCGGACTGAGCTAAAAGCTTTCCCTTGTTTAGCACTGAACCAGGTAATAATTGATTATGTTTGGCCCGGTTCGGACATCGCCCGGGATTCGGTAAACTGAGTTACCCCAGGGAACTGTAATGGATTTTTTGTAAAGATCTGATAGAAAAACTGATGTTCTGACTGGAAATATGTTATTCAATTTATTAAGTGCATTTTTGAGGAACTTCATGGCATCGTGTTAATCTCGCTTACGTAAGTTAAGCAGCGGGATCGTATCCAGTCTATAAATAGGTTTATTTATCACAAGTTACGCCATTCTTCGGAGGTAACATTAAGCCGTCGGTCCTAGCTGTTGTTATTAGTCCTTTTGCTATTGGGCGGCTCGAAAACTCTCGCCACCGCCACCCAGCAGTTGAGCATCGCTAACTACGTACTTTCTACTGCTCAACAGCTGGTTGGCGGAAGTGCGCTTTAAAACCCCCTTCGATTAAGAGAGACACATATCTCATCAGTGGAATGAATTATGACCTATAAACCAGACAAGTGGTTCTCCTGTAAAATTGTCATAATTGGAAATGAAAAAGACGTACATAGACTAAGTTAATAAAATTTATAGACGAGATTTAGAGTACAACCTTTTGTAGGTTTATAACTAAATCTAACCGTGATCGGCTTTCTCAAGGGCGTCGTCAAACACTTGACCGTGCACTCGAAGATAACAAACAACTCTTGAAGTCTGAAGTGTGCAGCCCTCGAGGTACAAAGACCGGCGGACTAAGTTTCTTCTTTATATTGACACAATAAAAAAATCAGACAAAAGAGAAATTATTTGCAACATTGGATTGAAATAATCTAACAAGATATATGATATGATAGCAATGATAGATGCTATTTACAAATAAAAAAAATGGTGATCATGAATTTACATTAATTAACAATTTGTTACTTCATTACTCCGTCATACAAGCCGATTAGAAAAAATACTTTTTTTTATTTGAAAGAATATACTTCCAGATTGTTTCCAATTTTTTTCATCATCATTCATTTCATGATCATCATTCATCATCATCAGAAGTTTGATTTTCGCGATTGAAAATTCCGTTGGGAATCGGCTTCAGCTTAGCCGGTAGAGTCCCTGTTCAATAGACCGAAGCAGTATCTCTGTTCGTTGCCATGACTTGTACTATACAAGTCCGAAATCTGACTGACCGCGAGCTTTCGGATTTCGGGCATAAGTATATTATAAATAAATATTGTCAGACAAATTACACAGCGCCATCTAGCCCCAAAGTAAAGCTTGTGTTATGGGTACTAGACAACTGATAAACATACGTAAATACATTTTTTTTTGTATATACATACTTATGATACATAGAAAACACCCAGACTAAGACAAACAGACATATTCATGCACACAAATGTTTGTCCTATGTGGGAATCGAACTCACGAGCGTTGGTGGCGTTGGTGTCGAATTCGCGTCATTGACCGCTACGCCACCCAGCTCGTCATTATGGGGAGTATATGATATAAACAAGTTTTTTTTCTATGAGAGGGGGCAAACGAGCATGTGGGTCACTTGGTGGATAGCAATCACCACCGCCCATGGACATCAGCAACACCAAAGGATCGCCGATCCGTTGCCAGCCTTTAAAGGGAAATAAAGACTCTGTTCTTGAAGGCATCCATGTCGTAGTTGTTCGGAAATATCGCTGAGGGAAGTTGATTCCACATTTTCATCGTTCGTAGTACAAAATCTATTAGGAAACGTAGTGTAGTAGATCGCCAAATATCAAGATGATATGGATGGAATTTTAATTTATGGCGAGTTGTATTTGTGTTATATTATTTTATTAGTTCTATTTATAGTCATTACTTTTTGTTCTTCTAGTATCTTTTACAAAGATTAGGTCAGAAGGAAGGCAGCAGGTAATGAATAAAAGACTTCATAACCCCCATGCCATGTAATATCCCCTATATGTTTTATGTTCTCCTAATATATTCAAAATAAAAAAATATATACATTTAAAAAAATATTTTTTCTGTAACTAGTTTTGGGGTGTAAGCGGTTCATCAACATCTTTGAACCAAAGCCAACTTCATCTGCACGCGGTGCACCCTGCTGACTGACAAACGAAGCTCTGGCGAAAAAAGAGGTAGGTAGCGTAATTGTAAGCTACCCGTCTGGAGAATGTACCTCCACCTCACAGAATACCGCAGCCAAATAACAATTCCCTTGAGGGTTGTAGTGTTCCTGCGTGTGAGTGAGGTCACCAGATAAGAAGGAAATGTTGCGTTGACAGCGAGGATGGCGGCGCGCGAGCGATATTTATGTTGCGAGCGTCAATATGGCTACGGTAATCGCTTCACATCATTCGAGCCATATGCTTGTCGGCCAACGTTTGACGTAGTATAAAAAATAAATAAGTAAAGACTTTTGAACCAAAAATTCAGGTTAAATAAAAGGCAAACCTCTGAATTGAAACCACTGAAATAGAAATTTCTCTATGTGTTATGTTTGAGACATTAATAATATTTACTATAATATAGCACAGATCGTACCTACTTATCATTTGTAATATTTGGCAGTAAATATTCACCTAAACTTCTATTGTACTCCTATTCTCTTCTATTCTCTCAAAGATAACAAAACATGAAATAGACCTAGCGTGAAACGGAATGGTGTATGTTAATTTAATACAAACATACATGGAATAGCTAATGACTTGCCAGACGTACTACTGACAGACGCGGACTGGCGGATTACTTAGATTATCAATTGGTCTCCGCTCCGCTTCGACTAGATGCCGCGGCGCACTTGTAAAATACGGCAACAAATACTACGCCGAACTCAGCGTACCCGAACCTGTTGCAATACAATTCTTCACGCACACTAGCATCTCTGCACATCAGTTGCAATACAATTCTTCACGCACACTAGCATCTCTGCACATTGTTTTACGCACACTACAATATTGAGTTGCCGCTTTCACGGAGCTGTTGTTTTTAGAGAGTGCTGCGTATAGTCGAAGCGGAGCGGCGACCAATTGTTAATCTATGGCGGATTACTTATTTGTCTTAACAAAAGACGTATTCCCTCCGTATCAGAAAGTCAAAGAAGCAAAATGACCATTCACTCAAAAAAACTAATGATAACATAATCGGGGGATACAGTTTGGTGTTGCAGCTACATATCTATCATTTCCATCTAAAATTCAATCACACCTCTTGAAAGATTAGGGATCAAAGAATTTATTTGGCTTAGTAAAGATTATAGAACATCTCGTACGGGGGAGAGGAAAGCTCTGCCATTTTGAGATAATTTTACTACATCTAAAGTATAACATAATAAAACACACTGATTATCTCTGGAATAACAAGTAAAAAAGCTTGAACAATATTTTTAAAATGAACTTACTGGAAGATTATCTGATATTTTGTTGTTTATTTAGAATTTTTGTCTGTCAAACAGCTCAAAGATGATCCAAATCAGAGGGGCAATTCTCGTAAATAAAATGTAGCCAAAATTCAGCTTCAAAGTCAAATTTGGTATTCTCGTATCACAATAATATATGTAACTTCAACATTAAGTTTAATTGGGACGGGGGCCCACCACACATTCCCACCACTGTATCTCCTGTGTAGCCAGGATTAACAGCGGCGACCACCAAAAAAGGCAATGAACAATGAAGTCCATTGCAGTCCCAGGGGTAAAACTACGGCTGCCTTGGAACTCACAACGAATTTAATCAGAAGAAATTAGTAGGAGTAGGAAGCTTTTGGAATTGACTTCCCCTCTTAGCAATGTGAGAGACAGCAATATGGCAAATAAGGCATTAAAAGCCTAAAGAGATGGCTAGTCAAGTGAAGCTCAACTGCCGTGCACCACGGATTTTAAGTTTCTAACACTATTAGGGACCTAAAACATTGAGTTGTTACCTAACACATCGATTCCAATAATATGAATTGCAAAATCGTCTGAACGCTTGGTAATTCTCCCTTGTTGCTACCAAATCTGAATAGTATACTACCCCGGATGCAACTTGCAATGAATTCAACATGTCATCCCGCTCCCGCTGCCAAAGATCACACTCCCAGAGAACATGGTGTGCTGTTTGATCGAATTCAGAATTAGCAGTAGAACATTCGCATAAGGGCGACGGCACTAATTTAAACGAAAAGAGTTTAGCTTTAAAATTGCCATGTCCAGTTAAAAATTGCGCAACGGGGTGGTCGACTTCTAACCACTTTTTCTTTAATCTATCTCTTACCGATTGAAAGAACAGATACAAGTGGCGTCCTTTGGTAGAAGTTTCCCACCTTTCCTGCCATTCAGACAGCAATGTTTCAAATACTTCATTAATAGGTTTGAACAGTCTAACTATTTTTTCACGATCACGCGTTTTCAAGAAATCAGGGACCATATTTTTAGATGTATAGTACATTGAAGCGCGGCGTTGTACTTCTAAGTCTACCGGTAACACACCTGCTAGCACGGGTAGTGCCTCGGTGCTTACAGTTCTATACGACTTACATAAAAATATCAGAGCAAGGCGCTGGCTTTGAAGTAATTTACGACGTGCTGCACCTATAGTAGCCCTATCTGCCCACGCAGGTGAACCGTACGTAACACAACCTAAGTATGTGGCGGTATAAATAGTTTTTAACGTTTTGAAAGTTAATCCCCACGTAGAGGTAGAAATTCGTGTTAGGGCATAGAAATTCTTTTTTGCTTTTTCACCTACTTGCTTCATGTGCTCAATATAATTAAAATTTCTGTCCAAAAGCAAACCTAAGTAACAAACCGAACTTCTATTAGCAACAGATACTCCATTAAAATGAAATCGCGGTGAAACCTGTAAATTTCCCTTAAGCAAGAGTTGATATGTTTTATGTGGCGCAAAATCGAGACGATTACGATAACCCCAATCTGAAATTAAGCCTAGGCTAGTGTTGGCTAGTTTCTCTATGCTAGATCTTGAATTTGCATTGATTAATAAGAGACCATCGTCAGCGTAACCAGTTAACGAGCACCCTTCCGGTAAGGGTAGGCTAAAAAAATCATCAAAACCGATATTCCAGAGATACGGTCCCAACACTGAACCCTGGGGGCAGCCCTGCGTGAGCACCTTTGAAGCAACATAATGGCCAAGTTTTAATTTAGTTGTACCATTCAAAAAGTACGATCTAATGAGAGAGTAGATATTGCTAGGGCAACCTCTCACCTTAAGTTTCAGCAACAACATTGGCCACCAAGCATTATCAAAGGCACCTGAGATATCTAAGAAGATAGCTACAACATACTTGCTCTCCGAGAGTTCAACAACTTTGCGCACTGCGAGCGCAGCATCAACAGTAGACTTGCCAATGGTGAAGCCGTACTGATTTTTATGAAATCGCGGGCCACCGGGCAGCAACCGTGGCACAACCAAGCGCTCAAGCAGCTTACCCAACGACGGTAGCAGAGTAATAGGACGGTAGGACTTCGGATCGTCCGGTGGTTTATCACCGCCTTTTGGTATTATTTTTATAACACCACTTCGCAAAATGCCAGGGAAATGACCTTCTACAATACACCGAGTAAGTATTGTTAAGATAGGTTCAGCGGCTACTTTACAAGCTTCTTTAATCATTCTATTCGAAATCTTATCATCACCGGAGGCTTTATTTGTAGGCAAAGCTTTAACAATAGACATAAATTCATCCATCGACGGTACATTTGATATTGGAGTAGAAGGGCACATATCCGCCGCGCTCCTAACCTCACGATGGTAGTCACTGTCACTATCGGCGCAATCATCAGGAATTAACGCATGCAGAATTGTCTCAGCGGTCTCTTCTACACCAAGGGTATGTGAATTATTAAATTTTATATTGGATACGTATGCCTGATCAATCCGCCTATTTGCTTTAAATTCGTTATATAGGGGAGACCACGGACCCTCACTATTTAATTTTTCTACAATACGTTTTAATAAATTACCTTTGGATTTTTCAACAGCAGCGCGATAATGAGATCTAGCAATACGCAAGTCACTTAGAGCTGTTTGATAAATTTCTCCCTCGATGTTACGTTTCTTTAATTTTGAAATCTTACGTCTAGCGGCACGGAAATTCCTACGCAACCTAACAAGGGTATCATTCCACCAATCGCATCGTCTGTTATTAACTATAGGTTTTCGGCCTAATGCAATGTCAGCGCAATACACGAATGTGTCAGACATAATTTCAACACTTTCTGTGACTGTAAGTTCACTACGAGTAAAATCCTTAGCGCGGGAAGCGAAAAGTGAAGCAAAGCTTGCCCAGTCGGCATTCTTAGTTTTATATTGAAAACCTATTAACTGTTGCCGATGTAAGCTTTCAACAACTGGGGAGAATTCACATACGATCAGACGGTGATCACTACAAGAAGCTTCAGGAAGAACGCGCCAGTTTTGTATTCGGACGTCTGCACTAGAAAGTGTGACGTCAATAAAAGACTCGCCCATAGGGCTACTAAAAGTAGGTGGTGCTTCAGGGGTATTGTGAATATGAAGATGCATTTCAGCAATGAACTCTTCAACAGCAGAGCGTCTGTCGGCATCGGTCGCTCTCAACTTGCCGTGCCATAATGGTGATGATGCATTTACGTCTGCCCCTATAATAACCTTATGACCGGTAAGAGCATGCAACACTCTTCGTAGGTGATACAAATGCGAATCCACAGGGTCAGAAAATTGAAAATAACAACTGACTACAAATACTCTCAAATATGGAGATGTTACTTCAGCTACCGCACAGTGAGTGGACATTAGGTGATTGATTGATGTTATAGTAAATCCGCCTCTTGGCGCATATATACCCGCGCGCGACTTGTTATTAAGTTGTATAAATTTACTGTTTAATTGCGATCTTTGGTACTGTTCTTGAACTAAAACAAGGTCGAGCTTATAGTCCGCAACGAGCTTATCTAACTCGGACGTTGCAATTTTGTCGTTGTGTAGATTTAGTTGTGCAATTACGACGTTAGCCATAGGTAGTATTTAAAATATTGAACTCTAACCGAGCTGCGTATGTGGGACAAGACTCTGACCCGATCTTGTGGTCAGCAGTCTTTTTTTGACGCCTACAAGCTGCGCATGTAGGTTTGAAGTCTGCTTCAGACTTCTTCAGACATTCCCGTGAGTCGTGTGCTTCGGCGCAATGAGCGCAGGTGGGGTTATTCGCAGAGCAGTATTTACTGACATGCCCATATTGCTGGCATTTTAAGCAACGCACGACTTCTATATCGTCCACGAATCTACATGTGGCAAAATCTATAAAAATCTTATCTTTTGTCGAAATAAGGTGTTTGCGTATTTCCGGGGAGATTTCGACTCCCATCCACTTCCTGCCGTAGGCAGTAGGACGACGACGCACGATTTTTATGTCTTTTAGGTAATCCGAAAATGTAATTTTTAATTCGTCCTTTATATTCTGATTATATAACGCGGCTAAAAATTTTGTGTCGTCCATTGTGTCCGGAATATCTTTTATAATAATACGCGGGCGGCGTCCTTTGGGCTTTTCGAGCTTAAGTCCAACCGATTTTATGCTTTCAATTGACTGCAGCTTTTTAATTTGAGCGTCATTGGAAACGCGTACTACTACACCGGATTTCGCAGTTTTCTTGACCCCTACAATTTGAAAGCCATCATCGGATGGTTTTTATTTTGGATTTAGTATAGTTATTTGGATTTAGTTTTTCGGCGTACGACTCGCTAGCCTTAGTTATAGGCGCAACGGGGTTATTTTTTGCATCTAATTTTAGTGCTAATAAATCTCGTTCGACAAGAGCGAGCTTTTTTTCCGAAATAGCGAGGTGTTTTTCCGCCGTGGCTGACTTTATGGCTAGCATAGATATCAGTGAGGTAACTCGTTGGGTCATGCCCATTATTGTCGATTTATTTGCAACGCCAATTCGCGAGGTCTGCCCGATAATTATTTCATTAATTTTTGCCAGACATTCAGAGGATTCGCGAACAAATTCTACATAATCAATATTTGGATCAACAATTTCAGCTGAGGTGCTAAGGCTTAAATTGTGTAAGTTGTCTATGTTATCTGTGCTTGCTGACCGCTGTAATCGCTTTTCATCGGGTGATAAATGGCTTGGCGATATATCACCTAATGTTCTCTTAGCATTAGTTGCCGGCGGAGATCGCGGCGTCAAATTACTACGGCCAAAAATTGGTGTCGTGCCACCAGGATCATCGGTATTACTAGACATTTTATTTATGTTACGAGTTAGCAGGAATAAAACTATTACCTATCAAAATAAAATTTTCCCCGATTCAGGGGTAAATTTATAAAGTGACAACACTGAGAGACTTTGTTGTACTAATATTAATACCAATAAAAAACACTAATAGAATAACAAAAGATGAAATTATTACGTACCTTTTACGGGCCAAACCTGTTTTACGATTGATGCAGCTGCAGTCAAGAAGCACAAAAATATTTTTTTTAGTATACCTACTAGTTTGCGAATAATAATCACTGTATTTACTTATTTACAAATAAAACCTAAATAAGATCGAAATTTAAAGCGAAAATGATAAATTCAGATGAGATCACCAAAATTCACCGAAATGCCCACACACTTTACGAAACAAATTAATAAAATTATTTAATTTGCAATATTAAATCGCACAGACAGCTTAGTTCGACCGTCTCGCAGAAGCGCGGGAGGGGGAAGTTGACATTAAGTTTAAGTGGGATTATATCGAAATACGACAGAAACGATGATGATGATGATGAATTATTTAATTTTTAGTCAATTCACAATTTAATCTCTATTCGGTCAACTTTCGGTCTACGATCGTAGAAAAATTACGAGAATTGGTATTCTGAGTTCCAGTGCTCTTCCAATAGCCTATTTGAAAGGATAATAATACAGAACTGCTGTAAAACGAAACAGAGTATGGTAATTAAACATATTCATGTATGGAATAGCTAATGGCCTGCCAGATGTACCGATAGTCGGGACAGCGTATTAATTGTTTTGGGCCCGTCGGTCTAATGGCGGGTCTGTCTTGAGATCGCTCGTTTATAACCGTTGTTTATGCTTTAGTTTTGAAACTATGAGACGTTATATAGTAGTTTGTTGCACCGAACAGTAAGGTTTTGTAGTAAGAGTGTTCATCTTGTTACTACCAATGTTACTAGGTACCAGGTGTTAGATGTAGATTTTTTCGCCCGTTTTTCTATTAGTAATTGTAGTTGTTATATAAGTAGATTTTTTACTTTCTACCACTAACCCGCTTAACGATTTCGAAAGAAAGTGGTATCAAGGGCCAAAAGTCCATCCGTATAACAACAGTAGTAACGCGGGCATAAAAATATACCCCTCTAACAACTGATAGTGAGATTGGTAGTAACATTGGAAAATAATGGTTACCAAAACTTAATTTAACTTAATTGCCATACTTAATTACTTTTAATGAAGTTACTTATTTATTTTTCTTTCAAGTACAGAATAAAACGTTTTAGTTTTGTAAAAAAACGTCTCATTGTATGAGATGTTCCACGAGTGGCGACTCTTTAGTACGAACATTATCAAGGCCGCAAACAGCGCGAGTGGCATAACGAATAGGGTACTTTTAACTTTAATTAAATATGGCAAAAGCGACCGCATACGGCAAGTATCCGTCGTGTATATCATTGCAAGTCAGCAGATTGTTGCACCGAACATTGTTTTTATTTGGTTATTTCTTTAAATTTGAGGTAATTTAGAGATCTGTGTTCATGATTTGGTAGCAACAAGGGAGAATTACCAAGCGTTCAGACGATTTTGCAATACATATTATTGGAATCGATGTGTTAGGTAACAACTCAATGTTTTAGGTCCCCAATAGTGTTAGATACTAAAAATCCGTGGTGCACTGCAGTTGAGCTTCACTTGACTAGCCATCTCTTTAGGCTTTTAATGTCTTATTTGCCATATTACTGTCTTTCACATTGCTAAGAGGGGTCTAAGTCAAATTCTAAGAGCTTCCTACTCCTACTAATTTCTTCTGACTCAATTCGTTGTTAGTTCCAAGGCAGCCGTAGTTTTACCCCCGGGACTGCAATGGACTTCACTGTTGGTTGCCTTTTTTGGCGGTCGCCGCTGTCAATCCTGCCTATACAGGTGACACAGCGGTGGGAATGTGTGGTCGGCCCCCGTCCCATTTAATCCATGTACCCTGACATACTACATTCACGACATCCCTATTCTGCGAAATAACTAACGCGTCATTATTCGGTTTGTTACCCGACTGCAAAATTTAACCCATGCAAAAATATAACAATAGAAAAGTTTAACTTCCCAAAAGGGTTTAAATATAAATAAAAATTTAAAGGTTAAATTACAAGATATCAAAAAGATGAAACTATAGATGAATATACTATTCAGCGAAATAACCGATGCATCCGTATTCTGTTCATTACCCGATTGGAAACCAAAAAGAAATAATAAAGGTATGTACGAGTAAATGACCCTTATGCATGGTCGCGTTAATTCCCAATTATATTTTCATAAATGTTATGTAACGTTGTACATGCGATTGACTGTACATTATACTCGTATTACTACAACAACAGAAACAGTTTAATCAGTTTTTCGCTTTGCCCACCAATCATTAATTAACAAAATTGTGATTGAATTTTCTGCGGTTGAATTGATTAGCGCCACATTCTATTTCAATTAATTGGTTCGCGGTTGAAAATCATCAGGTTAATGCATTTTATACATTTGAATTTGACTTTAAAGAGAGGGTATTTACTTTAAAAAATATACATAAATTTAAATATATTATTTACGGGACGGAGCCCACCACACATTCCCACCACTGTGTCTCTTGTGTAGCCAGGATTAACAAAAGCCAGGATTAAAAACAAGTGCGAGTCGGACTCGCGCACGAAGGGTTCCGTACTATCTATAAAACTGGCCAAGTGCGTGTCAGGTCACGTAAAGTGTAGCGGAGGCGGCGCGGCTGGGAACCGCGTCGTGAGTTCGGTCTCTTAAAACGGGCCCACAGAGGACGATGGTAGCTAAAGAAAGAATTATAAAGTCCGACTTCACAAGGGAAATTCGAAATTTTTGGACCTTATCTCTGCGTCGTAAGGTTCAATACGGCGTGTTTCGGTACGAGCGCCATCTAGCCTCTGGTAATGTACTACACAATTCTATTTGTCTTGCAATATATTTTTAAGTTCGTCGGCTATTACTCAGTAACTAGTAAAGTCTACTTAGCCGTGATAGTTTTCCTTTTAAATTCACTATATGGACTACTTCCATGATTTTTTTCACATTTCTAAATATAACAGTTTCGTTGATACAAGGGGGGGGGGGGGCACTTGCGTCTAACAAAAATTTGCACTTGAATTGTAAATAATTCGCATTTTTTTCAAAATTTTATTCTACCACTTTGTCAGCATAGTTAATATGTGTCTACATGCCTACTACAGCTTTCTAGTATCAAGCGTCTCTGAGCTAGGCCGCGGACGGACGGATGGACGGACGGACATGGCGAAACTATAAGGGTTCCTTGTTTACTACGGAACCCTAAAAAAAAAGGCAATGAATGGTGAAGTCCATTGCAGTCCCGGGGGTAAAACTATGGCTGCCTTGGAACTCACAACGAATTTTATCAGAACAAATTAGTAGGAGTAGGAAGCTTTTGGAATTTGAATTCCCCTCTTAGCAATGTGACAGACTATTACTGAGACTCCGCTGTCCGTACCCGTCCGTCTGTCACCAGGGGCCTTACCACAAGCTCTAAACGCAGGAATGGAACCATCATGGATGCGAATTTATGAATAAAATTCATTGATAAATACGCAACCATCATAGTTCCATACAAACAATACTAGAAAACAGTAAAATAAATATTTAAGGGGGCTCCCATACAACAAACGCGTATTTTTTTTGCTTCTTTTTGCTCAATATTAATAACAAGTAGACGCTTGAAATATTCACAGAATAGTTAGTTTTATATTCATTTTAAAAATAAATAATTAAATTAAAGAACAACAAATATTTAAGGGCCATACAACAAATGTGTTTTTTTTTTGCCATTTTTATAGATAATGGCACGGAACACCCTTCGTGCGCGAGTCCGACTCGCACTTGGCCGGTTTTTTTTTATTTTAATTTTACTACGTCAGGTGGCAGACAAGCATACGGCTCGCCTGATGTGAAGCGGTTACCTTAGCCATATTAAAGTTTGTAATATAAAATATCGCTCGCGCGTTGCTACCCCCACTGCCAACGCATCAACTCCTTTCTTTCTGGTGACCTCACTCACTCGCAGGAACACAACAACTCTCAAGGAAATTGTTATTTGGCTGCGGTATTCTGTGAGGTGGAGGTACATTCCCCAGTCGGGTAGCTTACAATTACGCTCCCTACCTCTCTTTTCGTCAGAGACAGAGAGTGGACCACTTACACCCCAAAAAAAAAAAAGGAATATTTATTTATAAACAATGCAAGAAGTGTAGGCAGTGTTCGCAAGAAAGAACGTCTAATCTAAAAACATTACCCTCCACTCTATAGCAAAAATAAATCTTTTGCGTAAAAATTTCATCTGATTATTAATAATTAAAACGTCTATACATTAATTTCATAATTTTCGACAACATCACAAAATAAATTACCTTAGATCAGGTGCGTAACAATTTTATGTGATTTATATTAATATTTTATCCGCAGTTTAACGTATTTTACGTCACAGAACGCCGCGTGACGCGAAAATATGAGTTCCGTTAAATTTATTATATCGAAATATTAAAATTTTAAGATTACTTTGTCATGGATTGAGGGGTAATTATTTTTGTAATTAAATTTCCTTCGCGTCGGTAATTAAACGATAGATCATCACGTTATATTGTTGCTATGAAGCGTCACTTTGCTATAGGACAGTGTTTTTCAAACTATTTTAACTTAGTATGTAAAAATATTTTGCGAACCCTACCTTCCAAAGGTCCTACCTAACCTGTATGTACTCGTATTTTATTATATTATAAATAACAAATCCGACCATTTTTGTATAAACTTTCATAGTTAAGAATTGTTAATTAAATACAATAAATAGTATTTAATGAAGTATCTAAATTAGAAATTGATTACATTGAACGTTGTTTTTTTTAGAGCTTCACGACCCTCTGAGACCATAAGGTCGCGATCCACACTTTAAAAAACACTGATAGGATATAACTTTTGTTATATAGGCTCATTAATTTATTATATTGCTTTTGCTATATATATGCTCATTAATTTATTTTATTGCATTTGCTATATATGCTCATTACGTTATTCTATTGCTTCGATTACATCATCCAATGGGATTTTGGGGTGTAAGTGGTTCATCAACATCTTTGAACCAAAGCCAACTTCACCTGCACGCGGTGCACCCTGCTGACTGACAAACGAAGCTCTGGCGAAAAGAGAGGTAGGGAGCGTAATTGTAAGCTACCCGAATGGGGAAAGTGTCTCCACCTCACAGAATACCGTAGCCAAATAACAATTCCCATGAGGGCTGTTGTGTTCCTGCGAGTGAGTGAGATTGCCAGAAAGGATGGAAGGAGATGCTGCGTTGGCAGCGGGGGTGGCGACACGCGAACGATATTTTATGTCGCGAGCGTTAATATGGCTACTGTAACCGCTTCACATCAGGCGGGCCGTATGCTTGTTTGCCACTCGACGTAAGATAAAAAAAAAATCCAATGACCCAAACTCTTATAGATTGAGACAATTAAAGTTGTTTTTTGGGGCCACATCAAAAGGTTAAGAGCCTGTAAAAGCGGTCTATACCTGAGTCACTATCATAGTAATAATACTACGTACAGTATGATCACTCCCTGGCATCTCTCACTCATCGCTCTCGTATCGATCTCACCTCCCATTTGAGATAAATCTGGAACAGTTTGCATAGCGCAGAACGCACTCACGCTCATTCAAGATTCATTCTCGACGCGACATTTATATGGAGTATCTGAGGTGTGCCGCTACTCAAAGTTGGTTTTTAATTTAGACTCGTATCATATTAGTTTTGAATTTATTAATTAGTATAGTGTAGATGAGATAAAGAGCTCGACGGCGTCATTGCGCGTGTCAGTCTAATCGAAGACGCAAGTTAAGCGACGTCGACAGTAGCCTGTTCTTGGATGGGTGTATTTATCTCAAGCTCCTCCGTACTTCGGAGAGCATGTTAAGCTATCGGTCTCAATTGTTGTAATTGGACGACAGTCGTTAAGCCAAGTCAGTGGCCTGTAGTCGGCTTGAAAACACTGGCCTCCGCCAACCTGCAGTTTAGCAGAGTGGTGGGTATGTGGTGTGTGGGTGGTAGGTGGGTGGGTATGCTCTAAATCCCTTCGATTGAGAAGAGGGCGGACTAGCTATACTATAATAATTTTGTACTTTATACTTTGATTTTTTTTATATGAGTGGGGGCAAACGAGCATGTGGGTCACCTGATGGAAAGAAACCAAAACCACCACTCATGGAGATCAGCAACACCAAGGTGTCGCCGATTCGTTGCCAGCCTGTACTCCTTCCTTTCTTTCCGGTGACCTCACTGACCTCACTCACTCAGGGGAACACAACAACCCTCAAGGGAATTGTTATTTGGTTGCGGTATTTTGTGAGGTAGAGGTACTTCTTATTAAAAACTAATTGATTAACTAAAATTGAAGATATTCTGAAATAGGAAATTGACGCGAAAAAATTGTAATTCCCAAAATAGCCCATATTAGGGAAATAGAGACTTATATATCAATGGTCAGGTAATCACGGGCTCTTAAGACTGTTTGAAGTGATATCATTACTTATACAACTGTACTTATATACCTATTGGTATTATTTATATGCCATTCAAAAAGCCAACGCATTTGCACAAATACCCAAACAAAATATTTTGGTATACAATACCCTTTAGATCAGTATCGAATTTAGGGTCTACTGCTTCCGAATGGGACAATATGCCACAATGCTGACTCGAACGACCCCAGACTACGCCCCTAGCTTAATAAACCTTCAGAGATAGTTTTATGTATGTACAGTCGAGATTTTACGAGTTTCTGAATATTTTATGTTAATGTATACGTTAATAAAACTGTATGATTTGAATGGAATTGTTTTCTATTAGATCTTGATATTTGAAGTTATGGCTTTCATCATCATCATCGTCAGCCTGTATCTACCCATTACTGGATAGGCCTTCCCAAATGCACACCAAATACGATTCTCCGCCTTTCGCATCCAGCCGCTTCCTAAAAGTCATCGGGCCATCTAGAAGGAGGGCGCCCTACGCGCGGCTTACACTCTAATACCTTCCACCCCCATTTTCCATCACTTACTCGGCAGATGTGACCGGCCCATTGTCATTTCAGCTTGCAAACTCTGAAGACTATGTCGACTACTTTCGTTCTCCAGCCAATTTCTTCGTTCCGGATTCGATCGCTCAAAGTAACCCCGATAGCCCTCATCCTCTATCTCAGCTCAGCGATGGAGAAGGCTATGCTCAGAGCATAGCCCTCTCCGTCGCTTGCTGGGTGACCTTTAGTCTGTGAACCAGTCCGATGGTCAGTGACCTAGGCTCTGCATCGTAGTGTGAGAATGGAGAACGCACTGGTTGAAAACTTTAGTTTTCAAGCATTGGGGTATCTGTGTGGCGAAGATGTGCCGAAGCTTACCAAAAGCCGCCCAGACCAACCGAATGTGTCTATCGATCTCTTTGTCGATATTACTCCGGCCATGCTGTATGATTTCCGTATCATACAGCATGGCTGGGGTATTTTTTGGCCGTGTGGTTTCCGGCAGACTAGAATAGAATCACTCTGTCTCTTCCCGTGGATTGTACGTCACAAGGCGACTAAGGGAAATACATTATAAAACATCGATCAGGCCTCCCCAACCCGTCTGGCCAGCGTGGGGAGTGTAGGCCAAATCCTCCTGACTGAGACGGACGAGAGAGGGTCGTGCGTGCTCCTGTAGTGGAGACACGAAAATGACCTGATGATGATGATGTTGTATGAAATGTCCAAGGTAGATATAGTTTTTAACCAATTCAATAATTGCATTCTCTACGATAACTGGGCTATAGATGACAAAATCGTTGGACACCACATTCGTCAACTGACAAGACATCAAAGTCTCTTGTCCGTTGCCGATGCGATTGGGGCTCCTCTTTTCGCTTACTATCAGGCGAAGCGGAGCCAATATGCTGAGCTAATATTTAAAAAAAAAAACATTTTTTTTTGTGTTTTATTGTCAATTTCTTTTCGTATTTTTTTTAATTTCCCATCATAAAAACATGGGTAATTACGACAATAATTAGTATGGTAGAACAATGTTTTTCCGGGTCAGCTTATAGCTACATATTGCTTTAGGAAAGAAATATGGACAAAGAAATAGTTTAGCTTCTCAGGTAATATGAGTAGAATTTTTAACATTGTATAGAGTAAGTTTATGCAGCCCTGTTGTTATTACCCAGTCCAGTCAACAATTTAATTTGCTCTGGCTCCAGCCACGGCTGGCTGCGCAAGAATCAAGTCTTTAGAGAATGCACTGAGGTGCACCAGACAGTTTGTGATTGCCTTCCATTGCAGAAATCTGATTTTGCGTTTTGTTGTTTCAAACACAAGTCTTTAACCTGTACTCTCTGTTAATTAAACTTAAATTTTTTGTATGTAGGTTGTGAATAACTAATCTTGGCCGTGTGGTTTCCGGCATACTAGAATAGAACCACTCCGTCTCTTCCCGTGGATGTCGTACAAGGCGACTAAGGGAAATACATTATAAAACATCGATCAGGCCTCCCCAACTCGTCTGGCCAGCGTGGGGAGTGTAGGCCAAATCCTCCTGTCTGGGACGGACGAGAGAGGGTCGTGCTTCTGTCTGTAGTGGAGACTAAAATGACCTGATGATGAATGATGAATGATGATGATGAATGTGAATAAGCTATTAATCGACCACACGTCCCCTTTGAGACGAATCTGAAACTCTTTGTACAGCGCCGTACACACACACTCGCTCATTGACGCATACTACACAAATGGTATCTATACTAATCGTTAAACGTATCGTATCAACGTTGTTTTGCCATATAAATTTAGGGGTTGATGGTAGAAAGGGGAAAATTTGAATTTTCAATGCTAAAACTGAAAAAAAAATGTCAATAAAATAAAAATATATATTTAAGGGTGACCCTTAACATTTAGAGGTATGAAAAATAGATGTTAACAGATTCTCAGACCTACCCGATATGCACACAAAATTTCATAAAAATCGGTCTAGCCGTTTTGAAGGAGTTTGGTAACAATTGGGGTGTAAGTGGTTTATCAACATCTTTGAACCAAAGCCAACTTCACCTGCACGTGGTGCACCCTGCTGACTAACAAACGAAGCACTGGCGAAAAGAGAGGTAGGGAGCATAATTGTAAGCTACCCGACTGGGGAATGTACCTCCACTTTACAGAATACCGCAGCCAAATAACAATTCCCTTGAGGGTTGTTGTGTTCCTACGAGTGAGTGAGGTCACCAGAAAGGAAGGAGATGCTGCATATGCATCGGGTGTGGCGGCGCGCGAGCGATATTTTATGTTGCGAGTGTTAATATGGCTACGGTAACCGCTTCACATCAGGCGGGCCGTATGCTTGTCTGCCACCCGACGTAGTATAAAAAAAAAAAAAAAAAAAAAAACACCGCGACACGAGAATTTTATACATATATTAGAAGATTATAAAGAGGTAAAGTTTGTGAGTTGTGAGATTGTACGGGGTTATCGCTGGATCGGCTGAACCGATTTTGAAAATTCTTTTACCAATAGAAAGCCACGTTATTTGGTAAAAATGTTTACCGCTCAACGAAGTGGGCACGGGTCTACTAGTCTACACTACTATTATAAAGAGGAAAGATTTGTATTTTTGTGTGTATGTATGTTTGTAATGTATAAACTCAAAAACTACCGTGCCGATTTAAGAAAATATTTCACCATTGGAAAGCTACTTTCACCCTGAGTAACTTACATAGGCGATATGTATTGCTAAATAAAAGGTAAAAATATAAAAAAATCTTATGTCCACCCGTGCGAAGCCGGGACGGGCCGCTATTGTCTATATAATAGTTAACGACGCGACATTTGTATAGAGTAGCCGGAGTGTGCCTCTGCTGTTGCAAGTGTTTATAGACTGCGGTAGCTGTTTACCGTCAGGCGGGTCATAGGCACTTGTTTGTCACTTAGACTATTGTTTTCGCTAAAGATCGTGATGAGCCACTTATACTAGCCGACACGATATTTCCAGTTGGGAGCGTTTATATAGCTTCGATAACTGCCTCACATCTGTCGGGCCGTGTGCTTCTTTGCCAGACTCAGAATTCTCATATGGTATAGTAAAAAAAATGCATAATGATAAAGCTAGTAATAAAATGTATCAATTTTAACAGGTTTCCTTTGTTTACGCTACTTTTCGATAAGCGGGGTCATTAAGGTCCCAATGTTTTACAATAGGATTTACATCGCCCTCATTGTCATCATACGAGTAGCGACTCATTCCTTTCTTGTACATATATTCGCTCACAGGAATATACGTATCTTTATTAGAAATTCTACTATTTGGTTGAACGCGCTATTCGTGAGATTAGCGCGTACAACCAAACAAACTCTTGAGATTTATAATATTAGAATATATTTATGTATTTAAGTATGTGTATACATGTATACTTATGTATAATGTGTACTATATCTGAATATGTATACATGCTTAAAGTATGTATCGTGTTATATAACATTATTAATAATTTCAGGCTCTACTAACTGCTCCTTAACATACTGTCCCAGTGCTGAAGGTTGCCTGAAGAGATCTCTATTAGAGATAAGCTTGATACCACTTACGTAAACTATTGTAACGTATGTGCAATAAAGAATAATATACATATCATCATCAGGTCATTTTAGTCTCCACTGCAGGAGCACGACCCTCTCTTGGCTGTCCCAGACAGAAGGAGGATTTGGCGTACACTCCCCACGCTGCCCAAAAGGGGTTGGGGAGGCCTGATCGATGTTTGGTAATGTATTTCCCTTAGTCGCCTTGTACGACATCCACAGGAAGAAACGGAGTGATTCTATTCTAGTCTGCCGGAAACCACACACACATATATAAAGTAAACATGATTAAAATCCGATTGAATCGATTTTAGCTTAGGCTGTACGGTACCTGATTAATATAAATCCTTCTGATAATACATGTATGGAATTCAACTTATACATAATACAATAATAGCATTTCACACGATCGCAGAGACGATTAATAACATTATTGTTATTGGCCATAACATTTTATGCGTATTAGTTAGACTAATCGTACGGCGACTGATAGGATTACAATGGCGTATTAATCCATATCATGGGCGGAGACAGTTTGTCGATAATAGGTAATAGTTTTCGTGTAATTGGATACCTGGCAGACGCGATATGGATATAAATACCCAACGTTACTGATGCAAGGTATTAAGCTTTGGTATGTTTGAAGAAATGAGATAATTTCAGCATCTAGACTTGACATTTTTGTGGTGTAAGTTGTTCATCAAGATCTTTGAACGAAAGCCAACTTCACCTGCACGTGGTGCACCCTGCTGAATGACAAACGAAGCTCTGGCGAAAAGAGAGGTAGGGAGCGTAATTGTAAGCTACCCGACTGGCGAATGTACCTCCACCTCACAAAATACCGCAGCCAAATAACAATTCCCTTGAGAGTTGTTGTGTTCCTACGAGTGAGTGAGGTCAACAGGAAGAAAGGCAGCACATGCTGTGTTGATAGCGGGGGTGGCGGCGCGTGAGCAATATTTTATGTTGCGAGAGTTAATATGGCTACGGTAACCGCTTCACATCAGGCGGGCCGCATGCTTGTCTGCCACCCGACGTAGTAAAAAAAAAACATTTTCCACTTCTGTTCATGGCAACTGTTTAATTTAAAAATATTTGTGCGCATGAACATGTCTGTTTGTCTTCTTCTATGTATTATAAGTATGTTTTTACAAAACAAACAAAACAGTCTAGTACCCATAGTACAAGCTTTGCACTTAATTTGGGTCTAGATGGCGCTGTGTAAATTGTCCAGAAATATTTATTTATTTACATAAATTCCATAGATGTACCGTTCCTACGGTATTGTGCAATTAATAAATGATAGAATATTGTAAGATAAAAATAAAAGATTGTTAGTACAAGGTACGGAGGTCTGTAGATTGTAATTACTAGCAATAAAAAAAAGGTTGAAGTGCTGTTAGGTGTACGTGTACAGTATTTTTTTTAATATATATTTACATAGGGTAACGTACTGGCTTAAGGCCCAACCTGATGTCACGCGGCTACCATATTAACGCTCGCAATTTTTTTTTTAATGATATATAGCTCGCGCGCCGACTTCCCTACTGCCAATGCAGCAACTCCTTTCTGGTTACCTCACTCACTCGCAGGAACACAACAATCCTCAATGGAATTCTTACTTGGCTGCGGTATTCTGAACGGTGGAGGCCCCAGTCGGGCAGCATACAAATACCCTAATCTCTATTATGCCAGAACCTCTTTAGCTAGTAGGCATGGTGCACCACTTGCAGGCAAGGTTGGCTTTGACTCGAAAGATCTTGATGAGCTAGTTACACCCCAAAATTTATTTTAATGAAGGAAAAATGTTTCACAATTACGGAAAATAAGTCGAATGGAGAGAGTAAAAATAACAATATTTCGACTTTTTCTTATATTTGCGCTTCGATATTTTGCCTCTTATCAAATTTTATGAGTTTATAGTAATAATAAAATTAGAGTGCTGTTATGCAATTATATCTCCGATTGAAGCAACTTGCAAAATAAACATAATGATTAAACTTTTTATAATATGTATAAACCCCTATGCTTCGAGACCAAAGTGTTCAATCAGTGCGTCCTCCCCGCTATGACCTTTTTTTTTTTTTTTTTTTTACGTGGGGAAATCCGTTAAGGATACCACGCTGCCCAAGCGTGGTTATGTCGGACTCTGCTGCCATGACCAGTGGCAGCCATACCGACTAAAACCCCACGATCTCCTTCCCTCCGCCGATTGGCGGGGACACGGGAACTGCGAAAGCATTACCTCCGCGACCCCGCCGGCGGTTGTCCGTGAGGACCCTCCTCCTGGGGAACCCGAGTTTCTCCCCCTCCTCGATCAGTGGCGCACCGGGAGACATACGGCACGCCGACACCAAGGGTTATTTTTTAACGAGGTTTTCTTCCTCGTCTGTTTGGGTATGATGAAACCGGCTCTCCGGGCGTCATAAGACATTCCCGGCCTCGGTTTCACCTCCCCCCGCCTCTGTAATTTTTTAACGAGGTTTTCTTCCTCGACAAATCGCACCCCAGTGTACCCCTCGCTACCTACACTGGGGAGCGCTCCTCCACTGTGCGCCTCACCGTGACCTCTGCTAGCTCAGAGGGACGGGAGGCGCAGACGCCCAAAAGCGCAGTACGAGTACTGCGCTTTCCTCCACTGCCAGAACATTGGCCAACGGTCAGCAAGATCTCCGCGAAGAGAAGTTACTGACCGTTGTTGCCCAGGGTGCACCAGGCTCAGGCTGTTGCTGACAAGTCGTTTTCACCGGACGTATCCAGCAAGAAAAACGAGCCAACAACAGTCCCGAGCACACGAGGAGGTTTTCCGGCCTTAGCACCCCTCCCCGCTATGACCTACGCTAACCGTTGGGCTGGTTCACAGACTAAAAGCGATGGAGTTTTTTTTTTTTTTTTTTTTTTTTTTTTTATACTACGTTGGGTGGCAGACAAGCATACGGCCCGCGTGATGTGAAGCGGTTACCGTAGCCATATTAACGCTTGCAACATAAAATATTGCTCGCGCGCCGCCACCCCCGCTGCCAACGCAGCATCTCCTTCCTTACTTTCTGGTGACCTCACTCACTCGCAGGAACACAACAACCCTCAAGGGAATTGTTATTTGGCTGCGGTATTCTGTGAGGTGGAGGTACATTCCCCTGTCGGGTAGCTTACAATTACGCTCCCTACCTCTCTTTTCGCCAGAGCTTCGTTTGTCAGTCAGCAGGGTGCACCACGTGCAGGTGAGGTTGGCTTTGGTTCAAAGATCTTGATGAACCACTTACACCCCTGTGAGTGAGCAATGCTTGGAGTTTCTCTAGGGTATCGAATCCGGAACGAAAAAATTCGACGGAGAACCAAAGTTGTCGACATAGCTCTCCGCGTCAGCGAGTTGAAGTGGCAGTGGGCTGGCCACAGCTGCCGAGTCTGCGATGGCAGATGGGGGTGGAAAGTCCTATAGAGGAGGCCACGTATGGGCGACGGCGCGTAGAGCGCTCCTCTCTAAATATACCGACAACCTCAAAAAAGTGGATGGTAGTGGTTGGATGCGGAAAGCGGAGGATCGAATATTGTGGAAAGCATTGGGAAAGACCTATATCCAGCAGTGGATAGATACAGGCTGATGATGATGATGATTGAACTTTACGTGGAATTAGTTTCATTGTCTATTTATTGGTCAACGCGTGTTGTCCATTCAATTCCTGGTATTGGATTGAAGTGGTCAATGCGTTTGAAGTGATTTCAATTAGCTCGGTTTAGAATTGTTCTGAACATTGTCACAATCATTGAATCGCATAATGTTTAAATTGGCAAATGAGCCATGTGCTTATTTGGATTTTGTGGAATTATATTAGTGGAATTATCATTCGATCATCATTATAATTGATCTCATCCTAATAATCTTTGACCTAATAAATATATTGACCTCCTGTGAAAGTATCATCATTAAAACACAAAAAGAATTTCTAGAATCGGTGAATTTTACAAGAAACTACATCATTAGACATGATGTCTGGACATCCATTAGTTGAAAATTTGTATGTCTCCTTTCTTAATCTTGCGAAACGTTACGTTACGTTGTCTTGAAAAGATTGCTTTAGCAATAAGGCCGTCGTGTTGCATTTACATGTTTGTATCAAATTAACATTTTTATTTGTGTCCTTTTTGATGTAAACTGCAAATAAAGCCTTTATTTCAACGCGTTGTAGAACCTGTTGAAATAAAGACTTTTGTGTAATTTGTCACCAGTATTATAATAATTATGGCGCTAGTATTATCATTCAACCACGTGAAATTGGATAATTCTTTTTTTTTTGTTATGTTCCTTATTGCCAGGACCAGGACTATGTATCGGAAATCCACTGAAATGAGATGGAAACGTGAAGATTGAACCTTAGCGAAGCGTGGGGAGATGCAGCATCGTACTATTACAACTATTAGTAGTAATGGTTCCATGATCGGACTGTTGGGACGAAAATGTTCCAAATTGTTATTGACTGCCCAGTCTAACAATTTGGACAACCATGTTTTGTTCCTAAGGTAGGTAGGTTGTTGGTAAGGGGGCTGCCCCTTACCACCAAATCTTATTGCGATTCAATAACTGAATAGAATCATTGGTATGAATTCAATAACTGAATTATTCTTATTCATTGGAATAAGCGACTCTATTCAATTCAATTGAATAGTCGCTTATTCATTGGTATGAATAAGTTTGGTAAGAAATAAATTGTTAAGAATTCTATTCAGTTATTGAATCGCAATAAGAGTTGGTGGTAAGTGGGCAGTATTACCGGCACAATCAGAATATAATATAGTCATTAAAATGCCACAAGCATATTCTATCTATCTATCGTTATCTTATAAATTACATAACATAGATGTAATTACGAATTTTTACATCCTGAGTCGATGAAAAAATGTAAAGAAAATTTAATAAATTAATGGCGTTATTAATTAAAGGAAGGAGAAAGATGGGTTGGAGGGTCTGGATGGCGGTGGGTGCTAATCACATTTAATTAATAAACTGCCTACGTGGTTATAGGCTTGTGGAAGTGACTTTTCCTTTGGTAAGCTAGCCGCGCGCCGTCACCCCCGCTGCCAACGCATCATTTCCTTTCTTTCTGGTGACCTCACTCACTCGCAAGAACACAACAACGCTCAAGGAAATTGTTATTTGGTTGCGGAATTCTGTGAGGTGGAGGTACTTTCCCCAGTCGGGTAGCTTACAATTACGCTGCTTACTTCTCTTTTTGCCAGAACTTCGTTTGTCAGTCAGCAGGGTGCACCGCGTGCAGGTGAAGTTGGCTTTGGTTCAAAGATGTTCATGAACTACTTATACTAAATCATTCATTTCTATCAAGCTAGATACAACAGAAGGCCAATTCCTGTAATTTTTCTAGGATCGCAGAATGAAAGTTGATTGAATCGAGATTGAATTGTAAACTGATTAAAAATTATATACTTGATTTTTATAATGAATTATATAAATTCTAATTGCTTGTAAAATAGCATTCATAGTTAGTTTAATTTTCGGTCATATTTTTATATAATTCCATTTATATCACTCACTCATCATCACACATCACACAATAATAATTGACTTTAACACGTACTTTAGTAAATTTCATATTTTTTCGAAAAAAATGGTTTAGCGCTATTTTACGCTCAGTCAGGAAAAGCTTAGCTAAATATATTGATATGATAAACACTGATATGATAAAGATGTTATCTAGCTGTGTGGTTTCCGGCAAACTAGAATAGAATCACTCCGTCTCTTCCCGTGGATGTCGTACAAGGCGACTAAGGGAAATACATTACCAAACATCGATCAGGCCTCCCCAACCCGTCTGGCCAGCGTGGTGAGTGTAGGCCAAATCCTCCTTTTGTCTAGGACGGACGAGATGGTCGTGCTCCTGTAGTGGAGACTAAAAATGACCTGATGATGATTATGATAAAGATGGCGATAGTATATGTACCAACCTACGGATCTAATTACACCTATCTATCCGTGCAGGAACTGTTTTCTGCAGGAACTATTTAGTATGTCCCTGACGTTAAACTATGAAGTTATATGTATTTGGATATAATTCCACAAATTAAACTTTCAAGTTTCATATTGTGATATGAGAATGCCAAATTTGACATTTGGGAGATCGAAACTGGATCGGAACTGAGTGCTCAGTGCTAGTTTTTTATTCGCCTTCGATCATGTCAACGTAAACAAATCGATCAAATAGAGAAGAACTCTCATGTTGTGAATTTATAACACGCGTGTTACATATCAAAATTGTGTTGCTACTACTTGCTCACATTTTTAAGTGAGCAGCCCGGCTAATTTGGATATATAACACGCGTCTGGTAAATTCACAATATGAAACTTTTTCTCAATTCGGTGGACTTATAAACGTTAACATGTTCGAAAGTGACCAAAGCAACGCACTAAGGGCTCTATGAATATGAATATGAATGTCGACTACTTTTAAATTACGAGATAGATCTACGGAAAATGATATCAATAGCTAAGAGTGTCAAAATGACAAAATCGTTTCGCACGATCGCATTCAGATCGCGCATCCATTATTCAGACGAGTCTATAACGGGCCGATTGTTATGCAAATCGGTAATCGACGGCAGTTGGTCTCTAGCGGCGTCGAGTGATACAACAGCCGCCGCTCCTTCGAGCTGTGCCACATTTCATATATCACGATCCTTCTTTTCACAAGCTTTTATTTTCTCTTACAATAGTCTGTAATCGACATCATTGCTATCAACAGTGTAAGCGACGCACTACATTTCAATTGCACAATATTTAGAATGTCAAAAATGTTTTTATAAAATAAAAATGCATACGAATGCGCGATGACCCGCCATAATTTATAATTTCTCAGTGGTGTGAGAACCCCGCGCCACGATGAGTTAGTAGCTTGCGGATCGGTACAACGGCGGTTCATCGTGCACGCAAATTGATTTAAAAACGTGTTTTACTTTCCATCCCTAACAAACAGTATCAACCCATGTTTATCCCACTGTTGGTATAAGGGTCTCCTTTCAATCGAAGGGGTTTATATCATACTTCACCACGCTGCTCAATTGCGGGATGGCGGAGGCCTGTTGTTCAAGCAGGGTCGTAAAAAAAGATAGAAAAGAAAAATAATCATAAATATCATAAAACAGATTTTTTTTCTTGTATGATTTTGGTTATATGATTATGACTTGTACGGTTCTACCATATTATAGCCAAGCGTATGTCAGCAATTTACGCGGCAGCGCCTAATATATATATGAATTAACAAGTACACACAGCAGTTCGCGTTCGGTAGCAGTTAACCGCGCGTGCTCACAGACCCAAAGCCGTCTCACCAGCATCTCGTCATCAGGAATAAATTACTATCAAGTTTACATCAAGTTTCATTTAAAGGGTGTTCGAACCGTACATGACTTTTATAGCTGCATTGCTTGCCAGCGGCAGCGAAATCACCGTTACACATGGGACGGGGGCCTGCCACACATTTCCACCACTGTGTCTCCTTTGTAGCCAGGATTACCAGCGGCGGCTGCCAAAAGACAGTGAAGTCCATTGCAGTCCTGGGGGTAAAACTACTGCTGTCTTGGAACACACAACGAATTTAATCAAAAGAAATTAGTAGGAGTAGGTAGCTTTTGGAATTTGCAGTATTCACCGTTACATATTGGAACTAGGTCTATTATATGCATACAAACACATTAAAAAAATTAAAATAAAGTTATTAAGTAAGCGTTACCCATATCGAATTCGAACGTAAGTTATTACTCAGGCTCACTACATCTTAACGTGCTGTTTGCGATCGCAGTCCCAATCAGTGCTTCGAGATGCTCACGTAAGTGGGGAATGCGTTTAGTCAGTATAGCCTAAGTTATAAGCTTTGTGCCTAGTAGTTAGTTAAAATTAACTTAGTGGTCGAGTACCTATGGCTTATTTAACACCAAAGGACGCAAGTCGAGTACATTTACCTGTAACACAGGGTTATACCTAGCTCAGGCACCAGTCTCTCACACACTCCAGCCAAAAATTAAAGTGAACCTATTTAATAGTTCCTATGACTTTGTTTGTGAGAGAGATTTAATAAAATTATTATTATTATGTATCTCTCTTAATTCACGGGTCAAGCCCGGTCATTTGATAGGCATACGCGGGGATATAGATCCAACACGTAGAGGCCCCTTTGAGAAGTTTGATGTAATGTTGTACGCCCGCCGTGACCCGCTCCAGAATATATCAATGGAACGATATACCCATGAGCAGGTCTCGGCAGGCGTTGAGACTATTGCGAAGTGTGATGGAAAATAAATGGGCTATGGAGATGAGATCTGGGTGAACTTAATACCGGGCTATTACAGAAGAGGGATGGACGCCTGCTATAACTGCTTTTATTGCTAGTTATTTGCGGCAGGCGGTGGCTTGCCACTCACTAGATGGGCCTCCGAAATGCCAGGAAATCGGCCGGAGGCAACACCGGTGTGAGTGACTCAGGGGTGTCGAGAGGTGTGCTGCGCTTTCTCCGAAGTTACTCGCGGCGTGATGCCCTTTAACACTTACACCCCTGGAGCATATAGCTCTAGCGGCTCCTCTCTGGAGGGCCAATGAAGGCAAGCCAGAGCTGAGAGTCCTGCGGGCCTTCTTGTGTTTACACTCCGACCGATGAAGACACGCCGGAGACGAAGGCCCTGACCGACTCTCTGGAGACTTGGGTCCGTGGTGTCGCTACTCACACAACAGCTCGCCACACAAGCTGCCCTGCGGACAAATTATTATTATTATATTATTATTTACATACACAAAATATGTTTTTTACCAGGTATTATCTGGTGTCACCTTTGTCTTTTGGACTATTTTTAATAATGAAATTACATATAGCTTCAAATCGCCTGCTTGGATGCCAGTTATACCGCGCCATAAGGTAGGTTTGGAATATAATCTATGCTCATACCAAATTTAATTCAAACTGCTGCTGGAATACGGGTCTCCCTTCAACTAAATGGGTTTATAGCATACTCCATCACGCTGCTCAACTGCGTGTTGGCGGCGACCAGTGTTTTCAAGCCACCTAAAAGCTTAACTTGACTTGGCTTAACGACTCTGCCATGTATGGCAATAGCTGGGACCGACGGCTTAACGTGCTCTCCGAAGCACGGATGAGCGAGATAAACCCATCCATGGACAGGCTACGACCGACGTTGCTTAACTTGTGTGTTCGATTAGACAGACTCGCGGAACGACGCCAACGAGCTATTCATCGTTAGTGGTACGCTGTTATGTACAGCGATGGCGTGAAATTAGACGATAGTCTAGGCGATAAAACATCCGCGATTTTTTTATTTTATTACACATTGAAGGAAACAATCACTCACATACAAATACATATAAATACAGGCATAGTTTACACAAATAGATCTATAGTTCCATTAGTAGCCACTTTTTTTGTCAAATTAACAAACAATGCAAAGGAAGTGAAAGCTACGCTTTCGCGTTTTCGCGCTGTTACTCAGCACTCGTTCAGCTGATGATCATTCCATACGTTATAATCGTACGTTGAATGAGATCATCATCAGACTGTATTCCAGCCGCTTTCTTAAAGTCATCGGATCATCTACAAAGAGGGCGTCCTCCTCCTCCTCCTCCTACTCCTCCTCCTCCCACTCCTACGTGCGGGCTCAACTCTAATACCTTTCTGCCCATCTGCCATCACTTACTCGGCACATGTGATCGGCCCATTGTCACTTCGGCTTCCAAACTCTGAAGGCTATGTTGACAACTTTGGTTCGCCGTTGATTTTTTCGTTCCGGATTCGATCCCACAAAGAAACCCCGAGGATAGACCTCTCCATCGCTCGCGGCGTAATTAATTGAATGTGAATAGATGTCGTGTGTATCTAAGTTGCTTCGCTAAGTCACTGCGATATCCTAACGATTTAACACTACGGGAATCGGACCGCTGGTCTCTTATATCTTGTACCATACCCCGCTATGTCCCGTATTGATGTTGGCCCACGGGAGCACGGTCGTCGGTTAATTACAGAAATTGGTGCCCCACAATGAATAGTCGCTTATTCCCCCATCGATTTGCATGTTAATTTATGACACTATTGTAATTATTGTTGTTATTTATTGCCATGTTAGTGATTGGGCGTGTTGATTGGCTTCCCGGGAGAGTTTGGGTCATTGCGGAAATTTTAATTGGTAGTCTAAGATTTTTTTTATTTAAACTTTCATCATCATCATTATCAGCCTGTGTCTACTCACTGGTGGATATAGGTCTTTCCCAATGCTTTCCGCCATATGCGATCCTCCGCTTTCCGCATCCAACCGCTACCAGCCACTTTTTTGGGATCGTCGTGTCGGCCCATCTAGAGAGGGGACGCCCTACGTTTTGTCGCCCCACACGTGGCCTCCACTCTAGGACTTTCCTACCCCATCTGCCATCGCATGTAATCTGCCATGCATTTAAACTTTATTGACCATGAAATAAGGGTACGAAAGGCGGACTTAATGCTAAGAGCGTTTTCTATCAATCAACCTCTGGTAAAAGCAGATAAAACTCGAATGCAGTTCACAAAATAACAGTAATGAACATACACACAATAAATCGCTATTTATACATAAAAGTACATACGATATATGAACAGAATAATATGATAATTATACAAGGAAACACAATAGAAAAACGATAGGACAAGGATGATTAGTACTTCGACAAATTCTCAAGTAAATAAGCTTGACCATTATTTTTGAAAAAGAACTTGAACAGTTCAAGTTCTTTTGTTCATGTCAGTACATGATGCCAGATCAAAAAAGTGAATTAAAGATGTGTTACCTATAGATGCGTTCTACCTCTCTCCATTGTGACAAAAAGAAAATAAGGTAACTGCCCAACATTCACTCAATCGCTCGCCATTTATCATCGCGGTAAATCGTTAGCAGTAATCAAGAACAATTATTGAAAAGATGTAAATAAAATGCCTTCCTGTGTGTTCACGTTCTTTTCCTTTTTATTTGCGTACTGCATGTATTAGATGCGTAGGTATTGAGTAAACGCGAACTGCTAATTTATCGGGATAAAAGTATATTATCATTTATTTTGGACTTATATGATATATGCAAAATTTTATGGCAATCTGTTCAGTACCTAGTTAAGGAGTGAAAGCGTAACAAATAAACTCACTTTTCAATTTATAATATCAACACACCCCGGCCACTCCATACAAATGTCGCGTCGTTTACTGCTACATAAACAATGACGTCTGTGCAAAGTTTAATTGAACGTGTGCGCGGCGCCATACGAATTTTCATCCAGATTTGTCTCAGAGGGGAGGTGAGGTCGACACGAGAGAACGGCAGGGAGCGTCCGATACTGTACACAACTATTACTTATACTGTGATATTAATACGGTAAAGACTAGTAAGGATGTTTGTGCCAATATTACCAACAAAATACAAACGTAAAAAACAAAATACAATAAACATTGAGCTTCATATCTTTTATGTAAACGCCTGAACTGCTCGTTTTCAACTCATAGCAACTATCGTTTAGTTTTATCGCGCGAGCTTGCACTGCAAGCTATACGACTCAGGAGGAAACTTAACAGGATGTAGTTATTTCACTGTTTATTATATGGTTGTCCAAAAATCCCCAAGTGCCTCAAGACTAAAGTATTTTTTTTATATTACAAGCAGACAAGCACACGACCCGCCTGATGTGAAGCGGTTACCGTAGCTATATTAACGCTCGCAAGATAAAATATCGCTTGCGCGCGTCACCTTCGCTGCCAACGCAGTATCTCCTTCCTTTCTGGCTACCCCACTCACTCGCATGAACGTACGTGAGGCATCTTCAGGCAATCTGTAGATGTTGATGGTTACGATAATCTACAAATGATATTTGAATGTCATTTGTAGGTTGTTGTTCTTGATGTTGCGAATCGTTAGAACAGTCAGTGGTTTGCATGAACTAATTAGTGGCGGAAGCAAGCAAAGTAGTCTAGATCAAATTGCCTCTAAATTTGGCTTTCGCAGAATAACACCTGCTGAATCAATTAACTGTTCAATAAATGTGTGTTACCTGTGATGACTTATTGATCTGAGAGAGAGACGATATTCGGATAGATTAGTGGTTCCAACAACGAAAACAATCTCTCTCTTTGGTTCTAATTGTTACCCAATGGCAATAAAAATATACAATAAATTACCTAGAGATGTTAAAAACTTGCCAAATAACAAATTTAAGAAAGAGTTAATCGATGTTTTTATACTGTTCAGCACTATTTGGCATATCACCTGCAATCATTGAATATATATATTAAAAAAAAATAACTGTAATGACACTAAAGACAATTTCTGTTCTTCTATTGCATGTCAGTAAGGCTGACTATCGGTATCCGCTTTACATCAGGCTCGCCGTATGCTTGTCTGCCAGTCGATGTAGTATAAAAATATATATATGGATAATTTTAACAAAAAAACTCACTCCAAATATTACTCTACATTTATGTATGTAGATTCAGGCTGATGATGATGATGTTGAAAAAAAATATGGAACCAATCTGGAAGTATATTCTTTCAAATAAAAAAAGTAATTTTCAAATCAATTAAGTAACAAACATTAAAAAATATTTATATACTCGTACAGCCGAATTGAGAACCTGCTCCTATTTGGAGTCGGTTAATAAAGGAATCTGGTTTTGCCTAAAAAATATCCCCCAGGTTCGTCAACACAGTTATTCCGGACTTTCCAGTCCCAAAGTAAACAATGCATAGCATATTGTGCTTCTGCCCTACATCACCGTTCCACATCGTATTATTTAAACATACAACCCGTAATAGCTTGTCTAGCTCGTTTCAACAATCGTTGCTATTAAAACACGTGTCGCTTGAACAAGCTGCATTAGACAGCATGAATGCACATAGCTGTAACAATACTGCGGAGTGTCCGCCATTTTGAAATTCTAATATGTGTAAACGTTCACGGTTCTACAATACACACTGTATATTATACAGGGTGAAATTTTGCTGTATGATGTTATTCGACAATGTATTTTTGTTAAGGTGAAGGTAAGTAGATGAGGGGGCTCGATGGCGTCGTTATGCGTGTTAGTTTAATAAATAAATAATAAATAAATAAATAAAATACGTTTATTAACATCACAACATGAAACAATAAATTCACACAATACACAATAACAATAAACATTTCAAACAAACATGTACATAATTATGATGTTAATTGGCCATCGCTCGGCATTACTGCTGTGTAATACACACAGCGCCGGTATTCTGCGACAGCCAACAGGTGCCGACACGAACCTCATCGGCCGAGGTATACCTTTTTTTTATATAAAAGAAAAACAAACAATCAATCCTGGCATCCCTAACCGTCAGACTATCCAGCACGTATAATGGGGACAGTTCTCCACAACACACACCGAACAGACAGACGGCACCGGGAGGCCCAGTATTTAGCACAAACACGACAGACATTGTGCAATTAACAGCTTGACACATCCCCACCCCCACTACTTCACTGCTTCCCTTTAAAACTTACGCTATTTATGAACACTATTTTTATGTTAAAATAAATTGATAAAAGCGAATTAATTTTAAAGTGGAAAGTGATCGCCAACAAACAGAGACAGAGAAAGAAGCCGAGTAGTGTCCGTTGCACTGACACTGTCGTCTGACAGCCCGGCAAATGTGGTAATGGAAGGAAGTGATGCGTCAAGTAAATCTTTCCTTGTTAAACTATAAAATGTGGCGTGAACACACAAGATCGCCTTGAGGAAAAGTTGAACTAAACATAAATGTGATAATCGCTAACCTCTTTCACCAGATTAATACATGCAGGCTATTTCTCAACTATATACAAAAAAACAACCGAACATAATTTATACCAGTTCCGCACCGCACCGCGTAAATTGTGACGGAACATGCACGACAAGGAATCACAATGAACTCCAATTGTAAGAGGAGATTGCATTTCAGAATCAAATCCACGCCGCATATGCTCGTAAAAGTAAGTGTGTTTCAGACAAAAGAAGAACACTATATTTTCTACCGCATGGCTCAACAGGATACACGCCATAACATTATCTCAGCAAATCATCACATAATAATGGCGTACATTTTCTCAGCTCATTACATAAATAGTACAATAAGAAACAAAATCCCACTCCAACCTGTCTACCTATTTATCTATAAAACCTATTTAATATTACCTATTAAACATTCTGTGCCAATGAGATTATTGAAATTTTATGCTTAGTTTGTAATTTATTTAGGTATTTATTATAAAGCATTGTAGATGTAAAGGGAATTGTATTACCATTTAGTACTAAAAGTATTTTTTTTTCTAATATATTTATTATTTTATTCATGTATGTGATTGTTATCATTATTTTTATTCACTGTTGGTGTTGGTGTAATCGAACACGCAAGTTAAGTAACGTCGTCCATAGCCTGTCCATGGATGGGTTTACTTATCTCGAGTTCCTAGGCACGTTAAGCCGTCGGTCCTGGCTGTTGTCATTAGATGACGGTTAAGCCAAGTCTCCCCCAACCCACCAGGATTGTGCGTTTACCGCTAAAAAGTCCCCGTTTGTTGTAGCTCCTAAATTGGAAGGTACTCCCTTTAGTGTTAGTCCTAGCATTGCCATCTTGGGTGTCGACATATCTAGTGATGTTCAGTTTCGCGGCCACTTGGAATGTAAAGCCAAACTGGCTTCTAGGAAGATTGGTGTCATAATAAAGCCAGGTGGTAATTTATACCCCGACACCGCCTTCAACTATATAAAGCTCAGGTTCGACCTCACATGTAATATGGTTCTATATGGTTCAATATGGTCAATACTTCATAATCCATTTGACGGCATACAACGAAGAGCAGTTCGAATCGTCGGTGACCCAATGATCTCGGATTGACTGGATTTTGTCGAGCCTAGTTACACCACCAGCCCACGTGAGCATCTTCATTACATTGGTATGTGTCTTTTGTTTGCGTATCTCCTTCGTGGTCCAGCATTCACTTCTACTTCGTCCAAGAATAAGAATATAAAAAAATGGTAACATTTTTTTCCTTGATCCGGGGGTAAATTCGAAATTACGGACCTCCATCACTTATGAAGCTAAACCTTCACATTCAATATCCGAAATGCTAGTAGATATAAAAATGACTAAATGCCTACAAAAGCCCACTGGCCTAATAAAGAATTTCATTTCAAATCAGCTTAGATGAAAAAGAAACATTTTATCAGCAAAAATCATCCTAACTTGTACTAAGAAAACATAAATCGTCAAGTAACATTGCAGTTGGTAAACTCATCCATCTCGCAGGTGACTGGTGCCTGAATTTTTTATATCCCCAGCGAGCCAGCACCTGGCGCACTTCTGAATAACGCATGTTTATGAACGCGGTAACTTTAGATGGAAGGCTCTGATCGCGAGTTAATCTACGTAAGATGGAACAAAATATTTATTTACTAAGTGTTAGTTTTAACATACCCCGGCCACTCCATACAAAGGTCGCGTCGATTACTACTACATAAACAATGACGTTTGTGCATACCACCAGTGTGGGTGCGGCGCCATACAAACTGTTCCAGATTTGTATCAGAGGGGAGGTGACGTCGACCGAGAGAGGGGAGCAGGGAGTGACCGTACTGTACGCAGTACTATTACTTATAGTGTGGTTTTAGTGTAAGGTATCGAATGGGCGGGTCACATCTGCCGAGTAAGTGATGGCAGATGGGGAGGAAGGTATTAGAGTAGAGGCAGCGCGTAGGACGATGAAGCGTTTGACGCCCTCCTTCTAGATCTGTCGTCATCGTTATCAACCTATATTTATTTATCACACTACTGAGATACGGATCCCCTCGCAATCGAAGGGGTTCAGAGCATGCTTCACCGCGCTACTCAACTGCAGGTTGGCGGAAACCAGTATTTTCAAGTGATCCAAAGGCCACTATCTTCTCTTAACGACTGTTATGTAATAAGAACAGCTGGGACAGACAACTTAACGTGCCCTTTAAAGCACGGAGAAACTCGAGATAAATAAAGCCATCCATAAACAGGCTACCGTCTACGTTGCTTAACTTGCTTGAATGACACCCGCAAGAGGCTTTGATCTCCTCATAATTAATTTTAGTATTGTTCATTAATTCCTTAAATTGATGTAAATAATTAAGTACCTATATTCTATAGCAACTAGGGTACTTTCTTAAATATAATTTAGTGACCTGGATTTATGGATACGACAACCTTATTAGAAAATCTATGAAAAGTGTATTGGATGTTATTCCATATTGTTAATTATTCCATATTATTTTGCCTTACGAGCTATTGTGTTTTTTTTTACACTACGTCGGGTGGCAGACTAGCATACGGCTCACATGTGAAGCGGTTACCGTAGCTAGGTATATTAACGCTCGCAATATGAAATATCGCTCGCGCGCCGCCACCCCCGCTGCCATCGCAGCAGCACCTTCCTTTCTGGTGACCTCACTCACTCGCAAGAACACAACAGCCCTCAAGGGAACCGTTATTTGGCTGCAGTATTCTGTGAGGTGGAAGTACATCCCCCAGTCGGGTAGTTACTATTACGCTCCCTACCTGTCTTTTCGCCGGAGCTTCGTTTGTCACTCAGCAGTGTGCACGGCGTGCAGGTGAAGTTGGCTTTGGTTCAAAGATGTTGATGAATCACTTACACCCCAAAAATATTATATTGCAGCTGTTTGCTTTTCTTTTTTTTTATACTACGTCGGATGGTAAACAAGCATACGCTGCAAAACGTTTACCGTAGCCATATCAACGTTAGCAATGTTAAATATCGCTTTCGCCATCTCCTCCTTCTCTCCTTCTTGGTGACCTCACTCCCTTGCAGGAACGCAACAACTCTCAAGAATTGTTATTTGAAGGTATTCTGTGAGGAGGAGGTACTTCCTCAATCGGGTAGCTTATAATTACGCTGTCCTAGCTCTCTTACATTCCTAAATAAATAAATAAATGTCCCTGGACAAATTACACACGGCCTTCTGGTCCCAAACTAAGCAAAGGTTTTACTATGGGTACTAGATAACTGATATTACACTTAAAAACGTTTTTTTTTAATACATATATATAATACATGGAAAACACCCAGACCAAGCCAGACAGACATGTTCATGCACACAAATATTTGTCTTGTACGGGGGTCCATTAAACTAACGAGCTCGTATAAATAATAATAAATATTCCTGGACAAATTACACACGGCCATCTAGTCCCAAACTAAACAAAGCTTGTACTTTAGGTTCTAGATAACTGGTATTATACTTAAATACATATTTTTTGTAAATATATACATAACTAGCGGCCCGGTACGTGCTTCGCTACGTATAAAGTGAAATACTAAAAAAAATTAATTGGAACATCAACTTCATTTATTCAAACAAAAAAATCTGAAAAAAGTTTCAATTTGACAGCACAATCCCCATCTGAAAAAGTTTCAATTTGACAGCAAAATCCCCATTAACAAAATGATCCGTCATTTATTCAATTCATTTGTTACAAAAAATGTGATAAATGAAGAACCGCTCTACCGATTTTGTGCAAACTTCACATAAACCATCTACTAAATAGTCCGAACAAAGATAAACATTTGGTTTAGATAGGTGAGCCCGTTCTTGAGTTATAAAATTACAACGAAAAGTGGCATTGATTTTTATATATATAGATAATACATAGAAAACATTCAGTACACATAAATAGTTACTATACAGAACCTTGGTATAATATATATTGAGTATTTCATGAGCAATCATATCAGAGTAAACATCCGTTCACACCTAATAACTAATCCTCAAAGGGTCTAATTAACACTTACTTGATTAGTATTAGTAGCAAATAACGAGAAATTGTACAGGAAAGATTCTTCTATTTCATTTTGTGTCCTTGCCTCCCTGTGTTTGTTTACTGTACACAGAAGTAAACAATTTTAATTGGAATAGTTTCTAATTTAGGTTGAAAGCGTCGGGAACCACCGAGTGTGCTGTTGAATCGAACGCTATACCTAATTCCGTATACATTTGTGTAGGTAAACAAGTAAGGAAATAGAAAATAACATATTTATTTATTTACTGCATTCATATGTGTAATAATTACAGATGGTATAGGTAAAAGGTAAAGTGGAATGCACCAGACCACGCGGTAGGTCACCCATGAGATGGACGGACCAGATTAAGGCCGCAATTGAGTGCTCGGTTTGCGAATGCACCAGGAAATCTGTAGTCCGCGATGAATGGTGATTCATAATGATGACCACCACCACTCTGTACGTGTGTGTACCGACTACAAAGAAGATAGGTTAATTCATAGGTTCACATATAACCCTGGTAGGGCATAACAATTTTTTAGATAGGCAGAACGATGTTCATCGCTACATACTTATTACACATTGAGTTTTATTGTTTATGACTGTAAACCCGTATTTTAAGTAAGTGTCATCGTAATGTTTATTTTTTTCTTTCGGTTTTGTAAGACACTCGTGTCAGTTGTTGAAGGTTGATATTTTAAGAAATTTCCATTTCCCAAATTCCATTTTGCAAACGCGCGGAAAAAAAAGTTTTGTCATTGTTGAAGAATGGAAGAAGTTGCTGCGTGGGCAGCGGGGGTGGCGGCGCTCGAGCGATATTCCATGATGCGAGCGTTAATATGGCTACGCTAACTGCTTCACATCAGGTGGGCCGTATGCTCGTCTGCCACCCGACGTAATATCACGACGAAACCCACAGTAGGGTACTCTCCACAGAGTACCCGACTGTGGGGAGTTTCGCAGGGGGAACTACGGGTCCCCCTGTTTGGATCAGGGTACCTCGAATCCGGACCCATGACTGGCAAATTATGGGCTTGCCGCCAGTCCCCGAGGTACCCTGACCCAACCTCTGTAGCTACATCACATGCACGTGAGTGATTACTCACTCACGTGCATGTGGTGTAGCTACAGAGGTTGGGCATGTTCGTCTGCCTTGCCATATTTGTCGGCCGGGCGTTCAACCTTGCGTGTAGTGAGTTGGTTACCACTGGCCTTGGGCGAAGGGCCGCCACGGTGGTTCTCAACGGCGCTTGGAGCGGCCCATATAGCGGTGTCGGCTTCCCAAGCTGACATCGCAGCTCGAGTACTAGAGCCTGCTGAGCAAGGAGGATGGCGGGCGATCGCTTCCGTCACCCCGGTCACCCTACCGTAGGCTCGGGTTAGGCATTTCTTCTTTGAACGATGCCGGGAAGTGAGCGTGCCTTATACAACTCCGGTACCTGACAAGGAAATCTGGGAGCCAGCTAACTGGCGCCCCAGTGTGGGTGCAGAAACACTAGGCGCGCTTGTACTTGTACTTGTGCGCCGGGAAGTGAGTGAGCCATACAGCTCCGGTACCCATCATGGAGATTGGGGAGTGGTAGTAGGGCCCCCCCGATGCTTGGTTCGCCGAGCGTCGGTTCGCCACGAACTACTCGACTTAAGAATACGCAAGTAGCCTGCATTCAGGTGAAAGCGGAGTAAGACTTGCTACTGTTCCGCTTGCGTTACTCTCCACGGAGTACCCGACTGTGGAGAGTTCGCAGGGGGAACTACGGGTCCCCCTGTTTGGATCAGGGTACCTCGGGGACTGGCGGCAGCCCAATTTGCCAGTCATGGGTTCGGATTCGAGGTGGCTTTATGTGCGTGTAAACACTCACGCGCATGTGGTTTAGCTACAGAGGTCGGGCATGTTCGTCTGCCTGGCCATATTGTCGGCCGGGCGCTCGGCCTCGCGCGTAGCGAGTTGGTTATCACTGGCCTAAGGCGAAGGGCCGCCACAGTGGTTCTCAACGGGGCTTGGAGCGGCCCTTATAGCGGTCGTCGGCTTCCCAGCTGACGCCGCGGCTCGGGTACTTGCCTGCTGAGCAAGGAGGTTGACGGGCGATCGCTTCCGTCACCCCGGTCACCCTACCGTAGGCTCGGGGTAGGCGTTTCTTCTTTGAAGGACGTCGGGAAGTGAGCGCGCCTTATACAGCTCCGGTACCTGTCAAGGAAATCAGGGAGCCGGCTATCCGGCGCCCCAGTGTGGGTGCAGAAACACTAGGCGCGCTTGTACTTGTACTTGTGCGCCGGGATGTGAGCGTGCCATACAGCTTCGGCTACCCATCATGGAGAATGGGGAGTGGTAGTAGGGCCCCGATACTTGGGTTCTCCGAGCGTCGGTCGCCACGAGCTACTCGACTTAAGAGTACGTAAGTAGCCTGCATGCAGGTGAAAGCGGAGTAAGACCTGCTACTGCTACGCTTGCGTGCTCAGTTGGTTTACTGAGCGCAAAAGCGGTGCAGGTAAAGGTCCTCTCGTCTGGTTGATTTACTGGACGAGAGACTCGCATCCCCCGTGATATAACCGGAAGGTTGGCACACGGGGCGCATTAGCTGTTAGGTATAGGGTGCGTGTTCCGCTTGCGTGCTCGGTTGGTTTACCGAGCGCAAAGGCGGAGCAGGTAAAGGTCCTCTCGTCTGGGTGGTTTACTGGACGAGAGACTCGCATCCCCGTGATATAACCGGAAGGTTGGCACACGGGGCGCACTAGCTGTTAGGTATAGGGTACGTTGTCCGATTGTTCGTTATTTCTGTTATCGGATTTTATTATAGACTTTTACGGCCATAACATTGGGACTAGTACTGTGCCATTTTAGAGTAGATTTATGTAAACATAATTTATTATTTTGTCGTAGTGGATATGTTCGCGGTATGTCTGCTGACTTTTGAAAAAAAATGTGCATATTTTCGTACGAATTTACATGCATATATTTTTTTTTACTAACTTTTTTTTTAATGTAGTGCTATATTTATGTTCTGCTTTATTGTTAGTTATGAAAATAATCGCAAGACTAGTATAAGTAATAAAATTAATTGTTATTTATTAAAGTAATCGTAAAACTAATATATTGAATAATACTAAATGTTATATTATAAAAAGATAATGATATATCATAATTTTTGTCAAAGAATTTAAACTGCTGAACACTTTCACAATGATCCGATTTGTGTGGTGTGAATACATCGGTTTCCTTCCTTTTGGGTTCCTTACGATATTTATCAGATTGTTATTCTGTCCAGTTTCCATTTCAGAACTTAACTGCCCCATTGGACGTCAGTTCTGCGGACTCTGCATGTTAGGTCATGTGACTCTATATCAGGCGACAGCTGAAAATCAATGATTTTTTTCACAATGTGCAAAAAGTCGCATTGAGCTGTGGCCATTTGCTTGCTGCAGCACACACACACATCTTTTATTCTGTGTTCTGCTACATAATGTATGAGATCTCTCCTTGTTATTTTTTTTATTTAATTTTTGTATGTTTGTGACTGTAGTTTGTAATAAACGTCTATCTATCTATCTATCTATCTATCTATGTGGTCTGCTAAATGCCACGGATATACTCACTGAGTTAATCACGTAGAGATATTCCGTGCATAGCTCTCGCTATCGCACGCTCAGCAATCTTGAGTTTTCGAATCAATATTCATTAGTGTCTCTGATTCATAGAACTGGCGGCTTTACATAAAAAAATGCTGTAATTTTTAATATTCCTGAACAAATTCCAAAGGCCATCTAGTCCCAAACTAAGCAAAGCTTGCACTATAGGTACTAGATAACTAATATAATACTTAAATACATTATTTTTTTGAAAATACATACATAGAAAACACCCAGAAGACATGTTCAAGCACACAAATATTTTGTCTTGTTTGGGGATCGAACCCGCTCCTCGAAGTCAAAGTGGCCATTGCTAACCATTCGACAACCGAGCTCGTCTGTAAGTTGTAACTATACTTACTGAGGTATTGTCTGATCTGCATTCACCAACGGTTCCCCGCTCAAAATGTTACTTAAGAGTTTGCCCCCCAGTTCCTGGTAAATGGTAAGTAAATCACTGATAACAGAACTAACTTTAGTGTAACTAAGTGTTACTAAACTACGGAGGGCAGTCAACTGTATTTGTAGTTACACTTTAGATAGAGTTCCATTATCGGAAGTACTACAAGTTATTTCCGAAGTAAGCAGCTGTGGGTACCTATTGACTTAGTTTTGTGCTAAGAAAGTTAAGTTCCTAAAGCAGAAATAACTAAATACTTAATTGCTTTGAATTAAACAATAGAAGATATTTAGGTTCTTTTCTTTGCTAAAATAACTACATTTTTTACCGGACTGCGACAGAAGGAGGGTTATGTTTTTCGAGAGTATGTACATACATACTCTCGAAAAACATACATAAAATACATACATACATATGTATGTATGTATAATTGTTTCGCATTGCACGCTCTGCAGCCTGAACGGATGGATGGATTTTAGCTTGAGAGGTGTCGTTAGATTCGTATTTGCTGTGAGAGTGACATAGGCTAAATCAAATATAAAAAAAATCAATATGGCGGCTGTGAGCCGCAAAATTGTCGTTGCAGTAATTTTTTTTTCTTCTAAATATATCGATATGGGTATCAAAATAAAGGTCTCGATGACCTGATTTCAAATATATATTTGATATATTAGTTTTTGCCTGCGGCTTTGCTTGTATGGAATTATATTATTGTTACGCGTGATTAATAAATCTGTTGTAGGTGCAGTCGGGTTTTTGATTTTTTTAATTAAATTATAACTTGTTTTATACTACGTCGAGTGGCAGACAAGCATACGGACCGCCTAATGTGAAGCGGTTACCGTAGCCATATTAACACTCGCAACATGAAATACTGCTCGCGCGCCGCCACCCCCGCTGCACACGCAGCATCTCCTTCCTTACTGGTGACCTAACTAACTCGCAGAAACACAACAACCCTCAAGGGAATTGTTATTTGGCTGCGGTATTCTGTGAGGTGGAGGTACATTCTCCAGTCTTCGTTTGTCAGTCAGCAGGGTGCACCGCGTGCAGGTGAAGTTGGCTTTGGTTCAAAGATGCTGATGAACCACTATAATACACCCCAAAAAACCTTTTATAGTGATGTTGTATATTAACATTGAATTGTCCTTTTTATTCTACGTTGTGAGGAGCCCTATGGCGTCGTTGCGCTTGTCAGTCTAATCGATCACGCAAGTTAAGCAATGTCGACCATAGTCTGTCTATGGATGGATTTATTTATATCGAGCTACTCTGTGCTTCGGAGAGCACGTTAAAGTCATCGGTCCCGGCTGTTGACATTAAATGACAGTCGTTGAGCCAAGTCAGTGACCGTTATGCGGCTTGAAAACATGGCCCTCCTGCAGTTGAGCAGCGTGCTCGAGTATGCTCTAAACACCTTCGATTGAAGAGATACCCATATCCCAACAGTGGGATGATTATGGGTTGATGCGGTATTCTACGTTAATTACTATGTTTAATTTTTTTTAAATTGTCCATTATTATGGACAATTTAATGTCAATGCAAAACATGTGCATAATATTTAATTGTTTAATTACTACTGAATTCAATTAGACGGACTTAGAAGATATTATACTTCATTTGCATTCTAAAAAGTACGGGAAATAATTAATTTGTATAATCATACAGCATTCGCTTCTAAATGGTTATGGGTGCATAAATTCATGGCGTTCTCTTATAGGATACATTGTAGTTCTATTTTGTGGAGGAAAATAGTCAACAAAGGATAGGCAAGAATGTCCACCTCACAGACATACAGACAGATGTAGATATGTCGCAGCCAATTCGTAAAATCCGCCGAATTACATAACGTCTAGCTGTTTTAAAAAATGACGGAGCCATTACTTCTACCCGCCTTTTTATCATATGATTACACCAGTGAATTGTTACCTGATGGTGGCATCACCAAGAATACTATAATAATATAATCAAATAGCTTGGCTATTTCTAATCAGAACACAAACCTATCCAAACCTAACTAAAAGATAATTTAAATACAATCTGCCTAAAGTTAGCCGTTCTGTAATATGGCGGTTCTACCAATTGGCTGCGACAGATATATGTCTGATTGGGTGTAAGTGGCTTACCATGACCTTTTGAGCCAAAGTCAACCTCTTTAGCACGTGGCGCACCCTGCCGACTAGTGAAAGAGGCTCTGGTAGGTTGGGGCTTATTAGTAAGCTGCCCGACTAAGGAAATACCTCAAGCTGCCCGACTAAGGAAATACCTCAAGCTGCCCGACTAAGGCAATACCGCAGCTAAATAACAATTACCTTGAAGGTCTTGCACCCACTCATCATTGAAAATTTCATCTCTAACACCTTATGGTTGCACCTCATCGTTGCCAATGTGAAAAGGTCACACTCATCGTTAAACTCTGAACTCAATTGTTTGCGATCATTCGCATATGCGTTTGTATATACAAACTATTTATTTAGACAGTTCTTAGATTTTCTATAAAAAGAAAAAGTTAAAGTTGTCACTTCCCTCTCCAGCTGCCATTAAGTAAGCTCTTAATATTCAGATAGTTTTTCTATATTGTATTTATTCAGTCTAAATAAAGTAAGAGTAAACTGCATAACCGTTGATTCTATTTTCTCCGCCATACATCAATTTTATACAGACCCAAACTTTACCTTCAGTTTCGTATATTTATTGAAATCCTGGGAAAGGTTTTCCGGTTAAAAGAAACTAGAAACAAGGTTAATCATTTCATTATTGGTTATATAAGTAATTAGCTGATCCGGCAAACGTAGTTTTGCCAAATTATTCCTAGGCTTACTAAAAAAAAAATGGCGTGGGCCACCCTTATCACTTAGGGGTATGAAAAATAGATGTTGGCCGATTCTCAGACCTACCCGATATGCACACAAAATTTCATAAAAATCGGTCCAGCCGGTTCGGAGGAGTTTGGTAACAAACATCGCGACACGAGAATTTTATATATTAGATTTAATGGATCATAACGAAAATGTAAATTGTTAAACTTACCAATTTCACATAATTAAATTGCCGGTAATTTGTGATTATATTTTTTATTATTTTAATGTTAAAATTATAAAAACTTTAATAATGATCATTATAAAAATAACACCAATTCTAACACCAACAACACTGCAACACCAAAGGGTCTACTAGTCGTCTAGGGTCACCACCGAGACTGCGACGCTTTTTAAGACATTTTCTACCACGGTCTGTGAAAATGTGGAATCAACTTTCCTCAGCAGTATTCCCAAATAAATGACAAGGGAGCCTTCAACACAGTAAGTTTTTACCTTACAAGGCTGGCAACGGATCGGCGACACCATGGTGTTGCTGATTTCTATGGGCGGTGGTGATTAGTTTCCATCAAGTGACTAATATGGTCGTTTGCCCCCCTCGTCGTTTGCCTTTTATATAAAAAAAGACCGCCGACGTGAATGACGTGTTTGAGAGGGCGCTCGCACAGATCAAGTCGTTCTAGCATAATACGCTATTGTCAATTTTCAAAAATTGTAAAATATATTTAACAATATCGTAAAATACACAAAACTATAAAGATCTGCAAACTTTCATTCTAATATCTTCCGTTCGACTTATTTTAGGGTCGATCAAAGTTTGGCGGGAAAGTACATTTTAAAAGCATGAAATTATTAAAAAATAATATTTCCATTGGAGAAGCAATAAGAAATACTATAATCTTTATTATGATACTAATTACACCAGTGTTCTGGGGACACTGCCGAAAGACAACGATCTTGGCGATATTTTTTATTTGTTAGTAAATTTGTATTTATTTATATATTTACTTTTTATCCCATAACTTTTTCTTTGGTTTATAGATAAATTAGATAGGTTTTTAGATTAGTTTTTGTTTAATGTACATTTACATAATTGCTGTTACATAAGGGTTGAGAGTTGGAAACTGACCATCGGACTGGTCCACAGGCTAAAGGTCGCGCAGCGAGCGATGGAGAGGGCTATGCTCGGGGTTTCTCTTCGGGATCGAATCCGGAAAGAAGAAATTCGACGGAGAACCAAAGTTGTCGACATAGCCTTCAGAGTTTGCAAGCTGAAGTGGCAATGGGCCGGTCACATCTGTCGAGTAAGTGATGGCAGATAGGGGAGGAAGGTATTAGAGTAGAGGCCGTGCGTAGGACGACGAAGTGTTGGGCGCCTTCCTTTTAGGTGGTCCGATGACCTTAAGAAAGCGGCTGGGAGCGGCTGGATGCCGAAGACGGAGGATTGTATCTGTTGGAAGGCATTGGGGAAGGCTTATATCCAGCAGTGGGTAGATATAGGCTAATGATGTTTATGACATGTACAAGTCATCAATCAATAATGTTCTACAATAACTAATTACATAAATGTAATATTTAACATAGCTATCGTACAAATTTCTGATTTGCTGTATACAAAATACTTTCTTGTGACGTCATAACCTAGCAGCATGGAGCGTTTCCCGAAGGCAAATAGGGAAAAACTTTCCCGTAGGGAAAGTCCGAAATTGTAATTTTGAAATTAACATATCTCGAGAGATTTTTGTGCTATCAAAGTAATTCTTTCACGTGTGTTTTTTTTATTATGACGTTCTTACATATAAAATCGAAAAAAAACGTTAGTCAAATAATCTATTGTCTTGTTGAATTCAACAATTAATTGGAAATCGTCGAATTTACGAAAAAAATATAACAGCAACAGCTTGTTAACCTATCTCGATTTTTTGCTATACATAAAGGAGGGTAATAATATCTATTTTAATATAACGAACTATCTTGTAACAAAAATACCTTGTATTTTACGAAATAACGGGAGCATAGTCGATAACGTTCTCAAGGCTAAGAAAGTAATGTAAAAAGGTAATTTATTTAATTTGTGTTGTAGAAAAAGCTGCCTATTCGACAGTAGACGGAAATTTGTTTGTGACATTTTACCCTATGATAAATGTTTTAATGATTTGTAGGTAATAAACTATTCAACTTTTTGATTCATGAGGAACTCGATGTCATTTTTTTTTTGATACCACTAAAGTGGCAAACAAGCATACGGCCCGCCTGATGTAAAGCAGTTACCGTAGCCTATGAACGCCTGTAACACCAGGGGCATTTTATTGTGCAGCCCTGACAGCCCAGGTAGTCAGGCTCACTAAAGTGTTCAAACTGGTGGTGGTGTCGTGTGGCGGGTCGCCGCATTCCCAATAAAATGGTTGAATGCGGTGATGGCTGCCCCATGCATCAACTCTGAACGGGTGCTGCCAGAGGAGACTGGTCTGCCCTGGCTGTCATGGTTGCAAGGTAAACAATAGGAGGATATAGGTTAAGTAGTAATAGACTATTAGCATAATAACGACGTTCAATTTATTAATTGTAAGAATATTATAAGATAAAAATAGAACATTGTTAATAAATATTTATTGATATTTATGAAAAAAAATAAAAAAAACACCAGCGGCAACACACGCGTGTTGCCGACCCTGTAAAAACCTCTTCACGCCCTTCTTGTAGAACCCCATGCTGTAGTCTCCTGAGAAAACCTCGACAGGCAGTTCATTCCACATGTCAGTCTAATCGATCACACAAGTTAAAACATCGACCATAGCCTGTCTATGGAAGGGTTTATATATCTCGTGTACAGCCAAGTCAGTGGCATTTAGGCGGTTTGATAAGACCTCCTCCTCCAACCCGCAGTGGAGCAGCGTGGTGGAGTATGCTCTAAATCCCTTTGATTCAGGGGAGAACCGTATGGATGGACCCGTATAGCAGTGGGATGAATAACTGTTGACGAAGAACATGAAGATTTTTTTACCTATGCACAAAATTTATTTCATCTTCATCATCATCAGGTCATTTTAGTCTCCGCTACAGGAGCACGACCCTCTCTCGTCCGTCCCAGACAGAAGGAGGATTTGGCCTACAACTCCCCACGCTGGCCAGACGGGTTGGGGAGGCCTGATCGACGTTTTATAATGTATTTCCCTTAGTCGCCTTGTACGACATCCACGGGAAGAGACGGAGTGATTCTATTCTAGTCTGCCGGAAACCACACGGCTGAAGAAATTTATTTACTTTCATTTAAATATTAATTGTCTCATGCTAGTTGTTGTATTTCCTGCGGGTAGGTATTTAATATCTTTAAAATTCATCTTCAGAAGACTTCAGCGTAAATAATACTGGCGTGAACCGATATTCCTAATTACACTGGCAAATAATGACTAGGCGAGCAGAGCCTTTCAGGCAACGTATGCCTGAAAGGCTCTGCTCGCCTAGTCATGTGAAGCTATGTGAAGAGAAATTAGATATTCTATTTACTGTGCCTACTTTCACGTTATTGAGTACATCTTATTTTCCGTTTCCAATTATTTGGTGGAGTTTTTTTATTTGTTCATAAATGAGAGCGGCAAAAGAGCACGTGGGTCATTGCTGGACAGCAATCATCACCGCCCATGAAGATCAGCGACACCTTCACTTTCTTTCTGTTGACCTCACTCACTCGCAGGAACACAACAACCCTCAAGGGAATTGTTATTTGGCTGCGGTGTTCTGGAGGTACTTTCCCATTCAGGCAGCTTAAAAAATATGCTATGCCGTACCTCTCTTTTCGCCAGATGATGATGATGGGTCTTGACAGTTATTTTTTAAAATTATATCCCACTATAAATTATATGTTATACAAAGAAATAAGCAACCGGAAATTTGCACATAATATATATATATACTGATTTGAGAGGGGGACAAAAGAACATTGTGGTTCAGTCAGTGGAAAGCAATCACCACCGCCCATAAAGATCAGCAACACCAAGGTATCGCCGATCCGTCGCCAGCCTTTAAGTATACGCCAAAGATATTTTAAAGTTTTATTATCAAAGTAAAATACGTTCTATGTTCACGCTATGAAGCGTCCAGTAAACACAGCAAATATACCAGGCAAGCATAGACCATAGGAAATAGAACGTGACTTTACACGGATGTCCAGTAAATATTCAAAATATTTTATAAACCCATACAAGAACTTAACAAAGCGAATCGTAACAATTAGATATAATGTTGCGAAGTTTGTGGAATATAATCACAATTAGTAGGAGAATATATTTAGCAAGAATAGCTGTGATAACGAATTTGCACAGAGTCGCGACTAGTGGGTTAGTAGGTTGGCCTAAGTTACCAACTCCTATATGGAATGCATTTTATTATCATTTCAAGCACAAACGCTTCCCAGCAGATAGTATCTTTTCTTTTATATGAAAGGGGGGCAAACGAGCATGTGTGTCACGTTATGGAAAGCAATCACCACCGCCCATGGATATCAGCAACACCAAGGAGTCGCCGATCCGTTGCCAGCCTATACTACTTCCTTTGTTTCTTTCTGGTGACCTCACTTACTCGCAGGAATACAACAACTCCCAAGGGAATTGTTATTTGGCTGCGGTATTCTGTGAGGTGCAGGTACTTCCCCAGTCGGGCAGCTTAAATAATATGCTATTCCCTACCTCTCTTTTCGCCAGAGCTTCGTTTGTCAGTCAACAGGGTTGTAGGATTTAAAAGACACTCGTTTGCGAACTTACTTTATTTCACGGCTTATTAATATTTTTATTATATTTATTTGTCTATTTACATTACGTTCCCTAGTCCAGTCAGTCGTCGATTGTCCTCTTTTTCTTACGACATATCCTTTTCCGTCTTGTCAGTTGGTTCTTTGTCGGTGGCCAGTTGCGAGGCTGCCCGCTAAAGAGTTCGCAACAAGGGTGCAGGTGAGGTTGACTTTGATTTAAAGATATTGATGGACCGCTTACACACCAATTGTCTATCCAAGATTAAGACAATCAAATACCTATAACAAATTAATTTTTGAAGTGAACACTTCTTTAGCGGCGTTGTGCACTTTTTGTGATGGGTAAAAAATGTTTAACTCGCGTCAGGACACCTGGCCTGATCGAAAATTCGTAAGACGGAGGGAGCGTTGATCGCCGGCGCTGCGTAGGAAAGGAAGTGATACACCTTTCTTTCTACCGCGCGGTGGTATGCTTGCTCCTGCTGTTTATTTTTAATGTAATATAAACTGTCATGTTTGTGTACGCTCGTACAGAGCGCAATAAATGAATATTGTATTTTACCACATAAATGATAGTACCTTAATACTGTGAGATAAAGCAATTCATGCGAAATTATTCCCTAACTATTCCAAAATGCGCGATTGCCGTTAATTATTATTATTAGGTATTATCAAATGCCGTTAATGTTCAAGTTTCCACTGCTGCCGGACTCCCGGAGTGCAACCCGTGTTTTTAGTCTATTTTTTTAACTGCGCTACATACCCGTGTCTGTCGCTGATGGTTTAGCAACTCAAGGACAGTTTTTTAAGTCAATGTTGTCCCGTATGACTTATTAAATATCTTATATAAGCTACAGCTCATTCAAAAATGGTTCAGTGATCCTATCAACGTTTTAAATGTGGAAGTTTGTGAGGATGTGTGGGTGTTTGGTTGTGTGAATGTTTGTTACTCTATCACAGGTAAAGGGTTAAACAGATTTGTATGATTTTTTGTATTTATAGAGAACTAGCTTTCGCCCGCGGCTTCGCTCGCGTGACATTCGGGGCAATACTCATTAATCAATAGAAGTACTCGTGTAAAATTTAGGATAAAATAGTCCAACTAATCCCGTTTTCCCATACAAATCAACTAATCTCGTTTTCCATACAAACTTTGGACCTCCGTTTCACCCTCTTAGAGATAAAATTTGAAAAATCTTTTTAAGTAATTCATGTCCACTACGTTATATTTTCAAATCGATGCCATTGTCGTAATTAACGTCCCAGAAAACCATAGAATCAACTTGATATTATGACATTTCAACCCCATTGCACCCCTACAGAGTTGTCACGTCGGCTATGTTGAATTATTAAATAGTTGTTTTTTTCGTAATCAGCGACCCGATATACTATAAAAACAATACCTATGACGATTTTCAGACTTTTTCACCACATTTTATACATTTCAACGCCATCGCACCCCAATAGGGGATGATAGTCAAGTTACCGCCCTACGGGTACAATAAATAACAATAATAAGTAATTTCTGGGATAAAAACTATTTTAGTTATGTCCTTTCCCAGGACTCAAGGTAACTCTTAAGCAAATTTTATTTAAATCGGTCCAGCGATTTAAGCGTGAAGAAGTAACATACATTCTGTCGCATTTATAATATTAGTATGGATTGGCGTTCCAAAAACCCGTAAAAACGACACATGTAGTGAGTTATAGACATTTCAACCTCATCGCACCTCAATAGAGGATGATGGTCACGTTAGCCACGTTTTCGTAATCAGCGACCCGATAAACCATAAAAACAATACCCATGACGATTTTCAGACTTTTTGACCCCGTTTTACCCTTATAGGGGTTGATATTTTCAAATCGATGCCATTTTTGTAATTGACGTCCCAGAAAACCATAGAATCAACACTCATATTGATATTATGACATTTTAACTCCACCGTACGTTGTTGGATTATAAAATAGTTGTTGTTTTCGAAATCAGCGACCCGATAAACCATAAAAACAATACCCATGACGATTTTCAGAATTTTTCACCCCGTTTTACCGCTTTAGGGGTTGAATTTTGAAAAATCCTTTCTTAGTACACCCTTAGACATCATAAGGAAACTACGTGCCAAATTTGGAATCTCTAGACCTAGCAGTTTGGGCTGTGCGTTGATATATATCAATCAGTCACTCAGTTTTTACTTTTATATATTCCAAACCCCATCGCATCTCCACAGGGGTGATTTTATGTTACGTCGGCTATGTTAGATCATAAAATAGTTGTTGTTTTCGTAATCAGCGACCCGATAAACCATAAATACAATACCCATGACGATTTTCAGACTTTTTCACCCCATTTTACCCCTTAAAGGGTTGAATATTGAAAAATCCTGAAACACGTGTTTACTCATTTATCTACAGTAGTACTCGTGTAAAGTTTCGGATAAAATAGTCCAACTAATCTCGTTTTCCCATACAAACCAACTAATCTCGTTTTCCATACAAACTTTGGATCCCCGTTTCACCCCCTTAGGGGATGAATTTTGAAAAATCCTTTCTTATTGTACCCCTAGACTTCATAAAGAACCTACATGCCAAATTTGGAATCTCTAGACCCTGCAGTTTGGGCTGTGCGTTGATATATATCAGTCAGACACTCGGATTCCTCTTTTATAAATTTCAGTCCCCATCGGACCCCCTTAGGGGTGATTTTATGACACGTCGGCTATGTTGGATTATTAAATAGTTGTTTTTTTCGTAATCAGCGACCCGATATACCATAAAAACAAAACCTATGACGATTTTCACACTTTTTCACCACATTTCAGACATTTCAACGCCATCGCACTCCAATAGGGGATAATGGTCACGTTACAGCCCTACGGGTACAATAAATAACAATAATAGGTAATTGCTGAAATAAAAACTATCATAGGTATGTCCTTTCCCAGGACTCAAGCTATCTCTCAACCAAATTTCATCTAAATCGATCCAGCGATTTAAGCGTGAAGAGTAACAGACATTCTGTCGCATTTATAATATTAGTATGGATTTGCGTTCCGAAAACCCGTAAAAACGACACATTTAATGATATATATAGACATTTCAGCCTCATCGCACCTCAATAGAGGATGATGGTCACGTTAGCCACGTTGGATTTTAAAATCGTTGTTGTTTTCGTAATCAGCGACCCGATAAGCCATAAAAACAATACCCATGACGATTTTCAGACTTTTTGACCCATTTTACACTTTTCAGGGTTGATATTTTCAAATCGATGCCATTTTTGTAATTGACGTCCCAGAAAACCATAAAATCAACACCCATATTGATATTATGACATTTCAACCCCACCGCACCCCCACAAGCTATGTTGGATTATTAAATAGTTGTTTTTTTCGTAATCAGCGACCCGATAAACCATAAAAACAATACCCATGACGATTTTCAGACTTTTTCGCCCCATTTTACCCCTTTAGGGGATGAATTTTGAAAAATCCTGAAACTCGTGTTTACTCATTTATCTATAGAAGTACTCATGTAAAGTTTCGGATAAAATAGTCCAACTAATCTTCTTTCCCCATACAAACTTTGGACCCCCGTTTCACCCCCTTAGGGGATGAATTTTGAAAAATCCTTTCTTAGTGCACCCTTAGACATCATATGGAATCTACATGCCAAATTTGGAATTTCTAGACCCAGCAGTTTGGGCTGTGCGTTGATATATATCAGTCAGACAATCAGGTTCCTCTTTTATATATTTCAATCCCATCGGACCCCCCTCAGGGGTAATTTTATGACACGTCGGCTATGTTGGATTATAAAATAGTTGTTGTTTTCGTAATCAGCGACCCGAAAAACTATAAAAACCCTACCCATGTCGATTTTCAGACTTTTTCACCCCATTTTACCCCTTTAGGGGTTGAATATTGAAAAATCCTGAAACACGTGTTTACTCATTCATCTACAGTAGTACTCCTGTAAAGTTTCGGATAAAATAGTCCAACTAATCTCGTTTCCCAATACAAACTTTGGACCCCCGTTTCACCCCCTTAGGGGATGAATTTTGAAAAATCCTTTATTAGTGTACCCCTAGACTTCATAAAGAACCTACGTGCCAAATTTGGAATCTCTAGACCCAGCGGTTTGGGCTGTGCGTTGATATATCAGTCAGTCAGTCAGTCAGTCAGGACTTTGAATTTTATATTTATAGATATATTTTGAATTTACACATAGGGTACATTCTATTCGGTTTATAGAATTACTGTGTTCACGCGAGGCGAAGTCGCGGGTAGAATTTGGTATTTGGGGTGTAAGTGGTTCATCAACATCTTTGAACCAAAGCCAACTTCACCTGCACGCGGTGCACCCTGCTGACTGACAAACGAAGCTCTGGCGAAAATAGAGGTAGGGAGCGTAATTGCAAGCTACCCGACTGGGGAATGTACCTCCACCTCACAGAATACCGCAGCCCAATAACGGTTCCCTTGAGGGCTGTTGTGTTCCTGCGAGTGAGTGAGGTCACCAGAAAGGAAAGAGATGCTGCGATGGCAGCGGGGGTGGCGGCGCGCGAGCGATATTTTATATTGCGAGCGTTAATATGGCTACGGTAACCGCTTCACATCAGGCGGGCCGTATGCTTGTCTGCCACCCGACGTAGTATAAAAAAAAAGGTATTTTCATCTTCCGTCGTTTTGCATAGCTTCTTTTTTTTTTGTTTTTTAATTTTTTTTTTTTTTGTCTGCCTCATTTATTGTATCTGTCGTAGCCAATTAAACCCGCCGCATTACATAACGGCTAACTGTTTTTTATAATGGCCAAGCCATTATTTAACCGCCTACAAAACTACACTACACACCAAAACCTAGTCATCACTTTATTATTATACACTTTATAAATAGTTGTCTTGGCTAACTTGCCAGAATATTGTAAATATTTAGAAAAATTGAAAAATTCACCTGCCGTCCCTAGGTGGGATTTGATACCCACGACCTCACGATGATCGGTCGAGTGCTCTTTCAACTGAGCTACCAGGAAGGTTTGTGTTGCTGACGAATTTTTGCATCTTATATTCTACTGCGTGAGTACTAGTCATCACTTGTTTGGCAAGGCAAGGAGAATTCTATAATTTAATTGTGTGAGCTAAAATGGACCACTAACAGTCTTTAGGCCCAAAATACCCCAATGCACCCAAAATAGTTTTGAAGTAAGTTCCAAACTATGCCCCATACTAGCAGTTAATCTCCGGCTGTTTACGCTAATGGTGTGACGGAACCAAATAATATACCACAGGATAGGTTTTTGGTGAGAAATGCCACGATGGTGCCGTAGTTTTTCCTTAACTTGTACCAAAAAAAAAAAGCAACTAATCACTGATATTTTAGTAAGTCGAAGAGATATCTTTAAGTTAGTGGTGTGACCATAGATAATATAAGTTTTTAGGTGAGACACGTTCAAAATGGTTCCGTAGTAACTCCAAAACTTAATCATGCAACAGCAGCTAATCACCGATTGTTTAACAAGTCGAGAAGAAATCTTTTGGTGTGATCATCAGTCTTTTTTAGGTTGTCTTTGGCATTGAGACGTCTCTTGGTCAAGTCTCAGATTGGTACAGATTGAACTTGATCCAGTTGAATCCCTAGAAGATACAAGTTTGCCCGTTGACAGCAAAAAAACCCCTGCAAGCTCCAGCAATGACAATAACTATGAGTTAATTTATTTGTTAATTTTTTAGGCCAATTTGCCAATCTTCCTACAGGCCAAGATTGGCGTCGTTAGTAAAACCAGAAGGTATCTTATACCACTACATCGTCTTCAACTATATAAAGCCATGGAATACTACTTACCTCTCTGGGCCGGTGCGCTACAGTATGATCTTACTTACAGTATGTACTTGATCCATTTGACCGCATATAATAGAGAGCAGCCCTTTACCACCATCTCTTATTGCGATTCAATAACTGAATAGAATGCTTATTCATACCAATGAATAACCGACTCTACTTCAAATGGAATAGAGTCGCTTATTCATTGGTATGAATAAGCATTCTATTCAGTTATTAAATCGCAATAAGAGATGGTGGTAAGGGGGCAGTTCGAATCGTCGGTAACTACATTCTGATCGAGAGAGATGTTGCATTTCTATGCTCACTGTACAAAATACATCACGTGAAGTGATCAGATGAGCTATTTGATTTGATACCTGCCGCTGACCTCCACTATCAAACAACTCGCCATAAATTAAAGTTCTATCCATATCATTTCGATAATTGGTGAGATTGTTAAGACATTTTCTTCCTCGAACTGTGAGATTGTGAAATCAACTTCCCTCAGCAGTATTCCCAAATAAATACGACATGGGAGCCTTCAAGAATAGTGTAAATTTTTCCCTTAAAAGGCTGTCAATAGATCGGCGCCACCTGGTGTTGCTGATTTCTATAGGCGGTGGTGACTACTTTTTATTATCCCATGCTCGCTTGCTCCCTTAAATAAAAGTCGAAGATACTTCCACAGTCTTTCCTAAACTGCACCATACAACAGCACTTAGTTTGTTTGCCGCCGATTGTTTAGCAAGTCTCGGATAAATATTTAAGTTTTAATCGGGTCACCACAGGTAGTCTTCAGGCGAGACACGTCCAAAATGGTTCCGTAGCCTCTCCAGAACTGTACCATACAACAGCAGCTAGTCGCCGCCGACTGTTTAGCAAGTCGAGGAGAGTTCGTTACTCAATTAGGAGTCGGTTAATCAGCGCCTTCTAGCAAACAGAATGTATTCGGAATGAATAATTTGCTGCATCGCCGTCTGAATCATTTGCATTTCCCGCTGAAGTAAGTTAAAGGTCGTCTTTGAGATACTTTACATATAGAATCCTTTTAAAACTTAGGTTCCTAAAACTTAACACATTTTTTCTTGCTATAAGTGCTTGTACTGCGGCCTTAGTATCGCGTATACCGTCTCACACTCAAGGCTCACTGGCAAGTCCATACAAAACACGATAATACAAACAGACAGCGTCTGTATACGTGTAAATGTGTGTTGTCTTAGGGTTGACTGTATAACCCTGTGGTTATACAGTCAACCTTAAGACATCTACACATCTGCTGTACGTCGTACTATTACTTAAACTGTTTTAAGTAATAGTACGACCTACAGCATACTGTTCGTCGTACTATTACATAAATGTGGTCACACTCCCTGCCGCTCTCACTAGTCGACCTCACCTCTCCTCTGAGACAGATGTGGAACGGTTCGCAAAGGATGTCACAACATACGAATTAACGTCGCTCATATTTTATTCTCTATTCAGTTGAAATTAAACGATTGCAGTGAACGGATGTCTCAACGCATGGAAAGTCAAAAAGAAAATTTTATTCGTTCTATTTGGGTGAAATAAGGTACAGATTTTTTTTTATAAATTACCTAAAAGCATGTGGCAGCCATAGTTTCATCATAACTAATTCATCTCTGTCAGAGTAGGATACAAGATACAATTAATACGAGATGTGAACAGGATAGCATTATAGCAGATTTAAATATCTGAAAGAGCGCCGGAGTACGCAGTGCTGCTCGAGTTGTGTTTTTTTTACAATTGTTTGTTTACATGCCATTGTTTTTGTATGTCCCCTGTGGTATCTATTAGTTTTAAATTACGTTCATTCTATGTAAATGTGAATATGAATTACATTACGCATGCAGTTATAGTAAAAATATTATTATAATAAAAAATAGTTATAGTAAAAAGCTACAATTAGTGAATATGAAATGGTTTTACCATTTACAATGAAACGGTGTTCGGAAGGCGGACATTCTATTTAGTGGTGATTAAAAAGAAACTGGGTAAGTTAGCAATGGCAATTAAATAAGGTGTTTTATGAATATTGACTGGAGTCAGTGTAGTGTATTTACTATGTCCGACTAATAATAAAATTGAATAATGTCAGCCCTAGAGAACATCACGCAAATATAGGCACGTGTACAGACGTCATTTTGTTTACTACATGCAAATGCGCCATTTATGTACGGTGTGGCCGGGGTTTGGTATAACGAAGTAGGTATCTTGCGCTATGACGTAAGATGTTATAGGTAAAAATACAAAAACGTGGTATTGCTCAAACCATAATTGCCATATCGGTGTGATGTTACTGCCATCGAATACCGATACCGACTCTACTTCAAATGGATAAGAGTCGCTTATTCATTGGTATGAATAAGCATTCTATTCAGTTATTAAATCGCAATAAGAGATGGTGGTAAGGGGGCAGTTCGAATCGTCGGTAACTACATTCTGATCGAGAGAGATGTTATATTTCTATGCTCACTGTACAAAATACATCACGTGAAGTGATCAGATGAGCTATTTGATTTGATACCTGCCGCTGACCTCCACTATCAAACAACTCGCCATAAATTAAAGTTCTATCCATATCATTTCGATAATTGGTGAGATTGTTAAGACATTTTCTTCCTCGAACTGTGAGATTGTGAAATCAACTTCCCTCAGCAGTATTCCCAAATAAATACGACATGGGAGCCTTCAAGAATAGTGTAAATTTTTCCCTTAAAAGGCTGTCAATAGATCGGCGCCACCTGGTGTTGCTGATTTCTATAGGCGGTGGTGACTACTTTTTATTATCCCATGCTCGCTTGCTCCCTTAAATAAAAGTCGAAGATACTTCCACAGTCTTTCCTAAACTGCACCATACAACAGCACTTAGTTTGTTTGCCGCCGATTGTTTAGCAAGTCTCGGATAAATATTTAAGTTTTAATCGGGTCACCACAGGTAGTCTTCAGGCGAGACACGTCCAAAATGGTTCCGTAGCCTCTCCAGAACTGTACCATACAACAGCAGCTAGTCGCCGCCGACTGTTTAGCAAGTCGAGGAGAGTTCGTTACTCAATTAGGAGTCGGTTAATCAGCGCCTTCTAGCAAACAGAATGTATTCGGAATGAATAATTTGCTGCATCGCCGTCTGAATCATTTGCATTTCCCGCTGAAGTAAGTTAAAGGTCGTCTTTGAGATACTTTACATATAGAATCCTTTTAAAACTTAGGTTCCTAAAACTTAACACATTTTTTCTTGCTATAAGTGCTTGTACTGCGGCCTTAGTATCGCGTATACCGTCTCACACTCAAGGCTCACTGGCAAGTCCATACAAAACACGATAATACAAACAGACAGCGTCTGTATACGTGTAAATGTGTGTGTAGATGTCTTAGGGTTGACTGTATAACCCTGTGGTTATACAGTCAACCTTAAGACATCTACACATCTGCTGTACGTCGTACTATTACTTAAACTGTTTTAAGTAATAGTACGACCTACAGCATACTGTTCGTCGTACTATTACATAAATGTGGTCACACTCCCTGCCGCTCTCACTAGTCGACCTCACCTCTCCTCTGAGACAGATGTGGAACGGTTCGCAAAGGATGTCACAACATACGAATTAACGTCGCTCATATTTTATTCTCTATTCAGTTGAAATTAAACGATTGCAGTGAACGGATGTCTCAACGCATGGAAAGTCAAAAAGAAAATTTTATTCGTTCTATTTGGGTGAAATAAGGTACAGATTTTTTTTTATAAATTACCTAAAAGCATGTGGCAGCCATAGTTTCATCATAACTAATTCATCTCTGTCAGAGTAGGATACAAGATACAATTAATACGAGATGTGAACAGGATAGCATTATAGCAGATTTAAATATCTGAAAGAGCGCCGGAGTACGCAGTGCTGCTCGAGTTGTGTTTTTTTTACAATTGTTTGTTTACATGCCATTGTTTTTGTATGTCCCCTGTGGTATCTATTAGTTTTAAATTACGTTCATTCTATGTAAATGTGAATATGAATTACATTACGCATGCAGTTATAGTAAAAATATTATTATAATAAAAAATAGTTATAGTAAAAAGCTACAATTAGTGAATATGAAATGGTTTTACCATTTACAATGAAACGGTGTTCGGAAGGCGGACATTCTATTTAGTGGTGATTAAAAAGAAACTGGGTAAGTTAGCAATGGCAATTAAATAAGGTGTTTTATGAATATTGACTGGAGTCAGTGTAGTGTATTTACTATGTCCGACTAATAATAAAATTGAATAATGTCAGCCCTAGAGAACATCACGCAAATATAGGCACGTGTACAGACGTCATTTTGTTTACTACATGCAAATGCGCCATTTATGTACGGTGTGGCCGGGGTTTGGTATAACGAAGTAGGTATCTTGCGCTATGACGTAAGATGTTATAGGTAAAAATACAAAAACGTGGTATTGCTCAAACCATAATTGCCATATCGGTGTGATGTTACTGCCATCGAAAAACCGAACTGCACGAAGATGCCTTGCTACCCGTGCAATCCTTGCTGCTCCCCATGCTACAGTCCTTGCTACTTCTGCTGCGGGCCCAGCCCCCTTACCACCATCTCTTATTGCGATTCAATAATTGAATAGATTGCTTATTCATACCAATGAATAAGCGACTCTATTCCATTTGATATATAATCGCTTATTCCATTTGAAATAGAGTCGCTTATTCCATTTGAAATAGAGTCGCTTATTCATTGGTATGAATAAACATTCTATTCAATTATTGAATCGCAATAAGAGATGGTGGTAAGGGGGCTGCTATTCTTACAGCGACGGGTGCTGTTAGTTAGGCATACTGGCCATTGGATAGCATGTTCGATGTTTGAACAGCAACGCAACGAGCTTGGGCTCCGTTTGCGCTTCTCTCCGTCGAATTTATATTTTTATAAATGTATATTCTCTTCGAAATTGTTTGTTCAGAGTTAATACAGCAATAGAATAATTCCATATTGAATCACCAGGAAAACATATAATACATATATTTTTTAAATGTGTTTTGAACAATACAACTCAGTGTACTATCTAGTTTTGTAATAAAATATTTGCATATCCGGTTCGTTTTTTAAAAACGCCATAATGAAATTTGCTTCCCGCTTTTGAAAATAGTTGCTTTTTTTCATTGAAAGTAATCCAATATATGTCGTAATAATTTAATAAATTTTATACCTTTTATGAACAAAATAAACGTACGTTTATTTAATAGAAATACTTGCTTTTATATTAACCAGAAACAGCTTCAGTGTATAAATTATGAGTAAAAGCAGACATAAGATAGATTTCCCCCGCGGCGTCGGACGTGCGACCTCGCGATGCTTGGACTTACTTATTCACAATGAAAGATCTAATGCAGTAAGGACTAACTCAATTTGAAAAGAATCAAAAGGAAACCACAGTATAATCAATACTATTACGAATAGTATGGTTTTCCCTGCCTCTCTCTTGTATTGCTCGCCTCGCTTCTAAGACGAATCTGGAACAGTTTGTATAGCGCTGCACGCACACACGTTTGTTCACGCTCTGTACAGATGTTATTATTTATGTAATTGTAAGACGCGTCTTTTGTATTGAGTGGCCGGGGTGTGACAAAATTCATCAAAGAGAGGTAGGGTACAGCGTATTTGTAAGCTGCCCGACTGGGGAAGTACTCCACCTCACAGTGAACCTCACAGAAGAGCCAAATAACAATTCCCTTCATGATTGTTACTGCGAGTGAGTGAGGTCACCAGAAAGTAAGGAGTTGCTGCGTTGACAGCGGGGATGGATGTGCGCGCGACCAATATTACATGTACAATATTACAAGTGCTAACATTAATATAGCTATGAAGCGTTCACATTAGGCGGGCCGATTACTTATCTGCCACCAGACGTAGTATCGTCATAGGAAATCCTGTCACCTGTCATGAAAACTCGTGTGGCTCTTGGGCCTTGTGTTGGCTATTCTTGTCTCATAAAGTTGCTGCTTTTTACCCGCCTAAGGCGAAGCCAAAAAGGATGTGGTTGGATATTGTACACTTCTGGTTTTTGTACAGTCATGTGCAAAACTCCATCTATAGAGACCATATACATATCCTTAAAGACCAAAATCTGCTGGCTGGTAAGCTGTCAATAGTAATATAAACTTAAAAGCGACATCGCGAGGATTAAAATAAGTTTAAATATTGCTTGACAGGTGACGCCAATTCTATATGCATTTTTTGTACGTGACTATAGAAAGGTTTTGGAAGTAAAGAGCCTGCACCCTAAAAAATTGCAAAAATAAGTTAGCAAATTAACGTGTCCAAATAATAACGGCAAAAATGTCGATTAAATGAAACTATTTGTGGTCGGTTGCAAATTAAACAGTTCAATATACCATTTAATTTCGCAAAATAAACACAATCAATGAGTCGTTTTACTAAATTGATTGGATATGTACATAATGCAATAAATGTGAATCATTCATGCAAAGCAGGCATGTAAAGTTTTTTGTGAAAGTTCCCGTACATTTTTAAACCGACTGTGCCGAAGAAAAAGAAAAACTCCATGCACAAATTCATTACACTAAGGTTACCTTGGCACAAGACCACAGGGCAGATTCCCTATGTGTTGGACCAATTAGGTGAAGGCGGCGGTGAGCGCCTCGGAACATGAATGTGCCCGATTGACGACCAGCAGGCAGAGGTGGCGAGAGGCAATTCCTCATCAACCACGACCACTCTGGCAAGAGCGAAGCGACAAAGAAGAAGGTTGCCTTGAAAAGATTGCTCTCAGCAATAAGACCGCCTTGATGCATACTACAAGGCAGTTGTTACAAGTCTGCAATAATTTATTGATGCACTGTACTTTACATTTGTATTATGCAAATAAAGCATCTTCTATTTATCAATTTTTATTATTTTATTATTATTATTATATTATTATCAAAATAAAACCGGACCAGTGGGCGTTGTACTCGTATATGAAGTTTTTGGGGAGTAAGTGCCTCACCACCATCTTTACGCTATAGTCAACCTCACTTGGACGTGGTGCAACCTGACGAATAGCGAAACAGGCTCTGGCAAAAGAGAGGTAGGGTACGATGTATTTGTAAGCTGCTCGACTGGGGAATGGGGCGACGAAACGTTGGGTGCGTCCCTTCTAGTTGGACCGACCCACTATGGTTCGTGTGGAACAAGTTAGCTGGACAATATTATTTGCTTTGATTTTTATGTCTAAATGATGTTATAAAGCATAGATGTAAAGTCCTCTGTACTTCTTGGAGGGCAATTTTTCATTTGAGTGAAAAAAGAACAAAGTTCAAGAATATGTCCAGAATATCTATATTTTTATAAAATAATTTATCTCTAAATCTAACTTAATAACTAATAACAGATACATAAAACACTCAGCAACAAAATCTAGCTCTCATTATCATCACTATCCTCAGATGAATCATCCAATGAATTGTAATGATGATGATGATGAGTGGCAGAACTATGAAAACTATGAAAAACATTTTCTTCCTTACAACAAGGTTGAACTATGAAATCTAAGACTTCACATTCACTTCACATGGTCAGATGTCAATAACACATTAAGTAAATCTCTATTCGTAGTTATATCTATTTGTAGATTGTTTTTTTTTTTGTTGTATTCACGAATTCTTCTGCAGTCCTTAGTCCGGCTCTGATGCTCCACTCCTGGACTGTAAGAAGTTTAGTTACCTAAGTGGAAGACGGGAAGAAGAGGTCATCTACGCGACGTCTTTTTGTTTTGAGACTGGAATCTTCAAACTCTTTAGTTGGTCGTCCAGGTCCCCGTTGGGTTTGTATCGATGTCCTTTGCATGGATAAATAAAAGAACACGGTGAAACATATTATGTCAACACCCTTTTGGTACGTCGAAGTCGTCTTTAGGAAGCGCTGTCGGCTTCTTCCGCAGCAGCTCCATTTTTCAGCAATTTTGATGAATATTTGGAGATGATAACCTTGACGTCCCTCACAGATTACTCCGTAACACCCTCAAAATCATGTCTCAAAGATACAAGCCGATAAAGCTCCTCATTCCGCATTTCTTTCGGATGTTTCAGCCATTCTTCGAAAAAATCTATTTCCTAGATGATGAAAACTGTTAAAAGAAAAAAATAAAAATAAAATAGTTGTGCAAATAATTCGCAATATTTTTTTTTACCAATAAGTACATAGATACTTAGAGAATCATATATGATAGATTTTACGGAGTGGACATGAGTGGACATGTAATTTTTCGTCCATTGAACTAAAAAAGACGGTTAAAAAACATCACTTTTATCTAAACATTAAATTTAATAAAATTATCGAATGAAGTTCCTGTGATAAAAACTAACTTAAACAAAACTACATACCTTTATGTACACAATCCATCATAAAAACACTATCACAAACTTCTTTTAGTAACGTAAATAATGCTTTCAATTATGGCGTAAAATTGCAAATGAATGCACTTTGAATTATCAACATTTTGTATACTTACCTCAATGACGCTCCTATTGACGAAAGTAACGAAAATTCATAGGTGTATTCCTTAATGTATATATCTAATGAGTTCATCTTAATAAGTAATTACTAGAAATTTAAGGGTCGTTTTTGTCTAGCTAGCTTGTTCTATTCGAACCATAGTGCGACCTCAGTGGAATGGCCGTAAGCGGTTGGATACGGAGCGGAGGATCGCATATGGTGAAAGGCATTAGGGAAGGCCTATGTCCAGCAGTGGGTAGATATAAATATAAATAAATATTACTGGACAATTTACACAGCGCCATCTAGTCCCAAATTAGGCGCAAAGCCAAGTACTATAAATAAATAATAATACTGATATATACTGATATTAACGTACTTAAATACATTTTTTTTTGTAAATACATACTTATAACACATAGAAAACACCCAGACCAAGACAAACAGACATGTTCATGCACACAAATGTTTGCCTTGTGCGGGGATCGAACCCGCGACCTCGGTGTCAAAGTGGCCATTGCTAACCATTCGACCACCGAGCTCGTCAAAAATAAATAATTGGAATATAAAATCTTTATTGTACAAAATAACAGTAAATGTACAATAGCGGAATTATTCCACGAGGGATATCTTCCAGTCAACCATAGAATACCAGAAAGGACAAGCGCGGTGAGTGGTTCAAGTGGGTTTTATGTACAATAATGAGTTATTAATGCATTACATTACATTCATTAGTTACATTAAATAGATAACATAGTTGAAATACATTCAAATATATATCTATATCTATACAGATAAATAAAATTGGAATGTCTGTTTCTAATATTCAAATAACCGCTTTTACTGAATGTATATGGATGTATACACGGTACATATACCAAAATATCATTTTTTACAATTTTTGTCTGTCTGTCTGTTTGTTCCGACTAATCTCTGAAATCGCTAAACCGATTTTGACGGGACTTTCACTGGCAGATGATGGTGGCAGCTGGTGTAATAAGGAGTAATTTAGGCTACTTTTATATTTTTTTATTTATTTATTCTTATTAATATAAATAAACAACAATTCCATGCGTACAAAGTCTGCTAGTAATACATAAATAAAGTATACTATACTATTAAAATAGTCAAAATTGAAATACATATAATATTGCGGTTCAAGAGATAGAGCCCTGTGACTGTGAGAGACGGACGGACAGATAGCGGAGTCTCAATAATAGTGTCTCATCCGTCAGAGAGGAATGTTTTCACTTACAAATTCAGTTTGAAATGGTATGAAAAATTAATAAATTGACTTTGACCCAACGAAGTAAATTGAAATCGTAGCTTAAAGAAGAAGAAATTTTAGCAGTAAATTAGGTTTCTAAAATTTGATATTATGCGAAAATTTCTTGGAAGTAAAGGCTAGTTATTTTGTTCAAATATTTATATAATTTATGATAAATACATTAGGATATCAGTGCCAAGAGGTGTCAAAATTAAATTCATAATTAAATTACTATATTACAACGTAAATATTTTGAAAACTAGTTGAACCGACAGACGTTGTCCTGCCACCTTACCACCATCTCTTATTGCGACTCAATAACTGAATAGATTGCTTATTCATAGCAATGAATAAGCGACTCTATTTCAAATGCAATAGAGTCGCTTATTCATTGCTATGAATAAGCAATCTATTCAATTATTGAGTCGCAATAAGAGATGGTGGTAAGGGGGCTGTCTTCTTAACAAGAACACTAGACTGGATAAATGTGGCATAGCGTAGAACTGAATGGCAGATTTTGGATAAGGCCAATGTCTTCCGTCGAACAATGTTCCTTCTTCAAATGTTAGCCGAAATATACTGCACCTAACCGTAAATTAAAAATATGCATTATGTACGTCACTTCAATCAATATATAAAAAAAGTTCTATGCCTAATTATGATTTAAACTTAATGTGATGTTAATTTGCGATGAGTACCATATCGTCATACTATATGTATGGTAAATGGAAACATATAATTTTCACGAGCTGACGAGCTCGGTGGCGTAGCGGTCAATGACGCGGCTTCGACACCAACGCTCGTGGGTTCGATTCCCACACAGGACAAACATTTGTGTGCATGAACATGTCTGTTTGTCTTGGTCTGGGTTTTTTCTATGTATCATAAGTATGTATTTACAAAAAAAATGTATTTACGTATGTTTATCAGTTGTCTAGTACCCATAACACAAGCTTCGCTTACTTTGGGGCTAGATGGCGCTGTGTAATTTGTCTGACAATATTTATTATTTATTTATTTATTTATATTAATCCGGTTTGTCTTATAAACTCTCATTGATATCTTTTCATAGAGATTATCAAGGTACTTTCAGAGTCAGTAATCAGTTTTTCAATATCTTCTACAGTTTAGAAATAATCAAGTAAGATCACTTATCGCTTGCACCCTGTATATTTAATGAGGTAAGCTAAAGTACAGTCGGCAAACGGACTACCAATATTATGAGGAATGAATATTACGACTGAACATTTTCACTTTTCGAGTTCATAGGAAAAAAATACCTTATTTTATTGCAAGGCAGTGTACTGCCTAAAGCTTTTAGCGGTACCATCGGGAAGACTGTTATGTTTTTATTAGAGGCGAAAGTGGGAGGTAAATTGCAAGAGTGAACTGCTCGCTACCCTTGAATTATTAAAGAGAATTGTTCTTCATATTTCACGGTTTGTATAAAGTGACCTGGTACTTAACTGTTTTTATTACTAGCGGTCGCTCACGACTTTATCTGTGTGGACTTTCATATAAACTTTTAATACCTATGTTAAGGGGATGAATGTAGAGATAATAAAAATCATCTAATCTCTCAAATTCAACCAAATTACATACAATCTGCCTTTCATTAAGTTGACGGAATATTGATGAGAGATGAGAGAGATGAGAGAGATGAGAGAAAATTTTGGAAAGTTTTAGTGTTTTAAAACGATCATTTTTTTTTTCAAATATTTCACAACCTTTTGGATTCATTATTGAGTTCTATTCAATTACTACTACTTATACCTTTCAATTAAAATTTGTTTCAAGTTAATACCACTTGAAATTCTCGTGTTTTTTTAATGTTTTTTTTTATGTGTGTTTACTAAAACTACAATTAGTTTTAGTAAACACACATAAAAAAAACATTAAAAAAACAAAATGGGGGTAGCTCCGAGGGGGTTGAGTTTAGCCCCTACATAGGTATATGGTATTTTTTTGGATAATATTGAGTGTAGTATCCGCCGTTAAAGTTTGTCGGGTGCGTGCACAAACACATTGTATAATATGATACATTTCTTATATCTGAAATAATCAAATAAATTTAAAGTATGAAATGGCTGCCATTCTAAGAGAGTGAGGTTATGACCTCCTTTTCAGAGTTTTTTTGTTGCTAAAGTCGTCTAACTAATACGCCAGTAAAATATCGGAAGTCGGATTCTAAAGAAATTGTACATTTCTACGGGAAAATTTTAAATAAACAAATTATGAATAATTTTATCTGATATTCTTGAAAAGATAAACATTATATTAATTTTATTTTATTACTTCCCTTGAGACGTTGAGACACAGTTCTATGAATAAAATATTAATTTGTACATAATTGAAATGGAAGGTAAATGAATGTACATTTTTTTCCAAAAATAATGGTAAAGTAATATTTTACTTTACCATTATTTATGGAAAAATGTACATTAATTTAATGGTTTATGACCCAAAATAAATTTCCGTTCAACAACTATTATTAACTAGTATTCATAGTTTCATTTTTTATTATTTTTGATATAAAAAAAATATGAGATTTCATAAACAATCGTGAAAAACAGTTTATTATTATTATTATTTTTATTCCGTTAATGCAGTCAGTATAAAAAGATTTCGTTTCTATTTTCAAATACAGATCATCTATCAATTCAATATTACAAATATTTAAGTACAATAATTGTAATATTTCAATATTACGAAATAAATGAGCAATAAATGAATAATAAGAATACACTTTATTGCATCACATGTTCCACCTACCTGATGTAAATTAAATAATTAATTTAATTAGGTAATCGTTTATTTCAGACAATTGTAATGTAAACAAAATAAGTCTGTTTTATGTTTTTATGACACAATATTATACAAACAAATTCAACCAATTACAATACGAAGTTATTAGTAGTATACTCTTATTGCTGGCCTGTCGTTGTGTGAGTTAGAGACGCTTAGTTCCCATACAAATCTAATTGCATGCCATTTCCATTTGATTCATTTCCGTGGATGGACAGAACCACTGTTCTTCACTGTCTGTCAGTTTAAATGTAGTTTAATTAATTAAATGTTAAAGTTACCTCAAATTACGTTACTGACTGAGACTAATCTGGCATATCAGTATATCTGCTGCAGTGAAATGTTGAAAACACGGATTTCTCGATATTCCCAGGTATACCACGAAGTCACGGTAAATGACGAATATTCTTGTGCATTACGTTTTCTTACTATAAATGTACAGTGATATGACAAATCCCTACACTTTTTAAGTGTGTTGATATGATGAAATGATTTGCTGAAGCCGTCCCTCAGAATGAATGAATGAATGATACTTTATTCACAGAATATGGTTAACAATAAGGCGTTATGATTTTTTTTTTATTTTTTTATACTACGTTGGGTGGCAGACAAGCATACGGCCCGCCTGATGTGAAGCGGTTACCGTAGTCATATAGAATTGTATGGTCCTCAGCATATTCCACCAAAATGGCATGTGAATATTTATATAAAAATAAGAAAACAAAGTTATAGATTTAAACTAGCTTTCGCCCGCGGCTTCGCTCGCGTGAAATTTGGGGCAAACACGTGTTTACTCATTTATCTATAGATGTACTCATGTAAAGTTTGAGATAAAATAGTCCAATTAATCTTCTTCCGTTTCACCCTCTTAGGGGTAAAATTTGAAAAATCTTTTTAAGTAATTTCGTGTTCACTACATTATATTTAAAATCGATACTATTTTCGTAATTGACGTCCCAGAAAACCATAGAATCAAGACCCATATTGATATTATGACATTTCAACCCCATCGTACCCACACAGGGGATTTTTTATGTCACGTCGGCTATGTTGGATTATAGAATAGTTGTTTTTTCCGTAATCAGCGACCCGATAAACTATAAAACAATACCCATGACGATTTTCAGACGTTTTGACCCCATTTTAGACATTTTGACGTAGAAGAATCTACGTGCCAAATTTGGAATCTCTAGACCCAGCGGTTTGGGCTGTGCGTTGATATATCAGTCAGTCAGGACTTTGAATTTTATATATATAGATACAACATTTTTTTCCCGCTAACTGTCGTTCCCATGGGAATTTTTCAAAATACAGCCATAACTAAAATTTATATTTACTAAGGTATGCATGCATGCTAGATAAGGTATGCATGCATGATTGAAAACATCTATCTTACGTGATTTAGATTTTTACATACAAAAGTTTTTTCCCGCTAACTCCCGTTCCCGTGGGACTTTTGCAATATTCTGTTGCAACTAAGCTTTAAGTTTACTAAGGTACCTGCATGCCAAATTTCAAGCGTCTAACTTAAGCGGTTTAGATTTTTCATACAAAAGGATTTTCCCGCTAATTCCCGTTCCCGTTGGAATTTCGGGAATTCCTTTCTTAGTGCACCTCTACGGTACCTAAGCTACGTCCCTTCCAAATTTCAAGTGCCTACGTTTAGCCGTTTAGGCTGTGCGTTGATATGTCAGTCAGTCAGTTTCTCCTTTTATATATTTAGATATGTACAACATTTTTTTCCCGCTAACTGTCGTTCCCATGGGAATTTTTCAAAATACAGCCATAACTAAAATTTATATTTACTAAGGTATGCATGCATGCTAGATAAGGTATGCATGCATGCTAGATTGAAAACATCTATCTTACGTGATTTAGATTTTTACATACAAAAGTTTTTTCCCGCTAACTCCCGTTCCCGTGGGACTTTTGCAATATCCTGTTGCAACTAAGCTTTAAGTTTACTAAGGTACCTGCATGCCAAATTTCAAGCGTCTAACTTAAGCGGTTTAGATTTTTCATACAAAAGGATTTTCCCGCTAATTCCCGTTCCCGTGGGAATTTCGGGAATTCCTTTCTTAGTGCACCTCTACGGTACCTAAGCTACGTCCCTTCCAAATTTCAAGTGCCCACGTTTAGCCGTTTAGGCTGTGCGTTGATATGTCAGTCAGTCAGTTTCTCCTTTTATATATTTAGATTAACATTTTACATTGCAAATTAAATATTAAGTACATACTAATAAACATGTCATGATTTTAGAATTTATAATTGAAAAAGTCATTTATGGAATAAAAACAATTTGTGACCAGGAAATCAAATAAACATTTTTTAAACTTATATAATGTCAAACATTTCAATGAGTCTGGTAGTTTATTATATATTTTAATGCACATACAATATGAGCTGTTGCTCCTATATTTTAATTTAGTATTAGGGTAAATTAAATTGTATTTACGTCTGTTCGATCTTTTCATTACATCGTCAAGTTTTTCAAATAAGTCTAGGTTACGTTTAACAAAAAGAGCCGTTTCATATATGTACAGAGATGGTACGGTCAGAAGACGGAGTTCTTTGAACAAAGGCACACATGTGTCGCGTCGATCTGCTCCGCATATGGTACGAATACATTTTTTTTGGGCTACAAATGCTCGGTCCGAGTCAACCGAGTTTTCCCAAAGAACTATGCCATATCTAAGTAGCGAACAGACGTAGCCATGGTAAGCCAAAAGAGCAGCTTCTCGAGACACAATTTTTTTGAGCCTCCAAAGAGCAAAGATAAATTTGTTTATTTTTTTGCATAATTCTGATATCTGGTAATCTGATATCTGATGTCTGGTAGAATTAAGCTAGAAGAAATTAATTCTTGAGTGGATTAAAACTGCTACCCAAGTAGCTTGCCAATTTAACTTAGTTAGGGTAGGTTGAAATAATATAATAATAATATATATTATAATTATATATCGTTATTTTTCTCTCTCTTTCACAGAGGATAGTATTGTACATAATTCTAGACAGAAATAATACACCTTTGTGAGAGACTGGTATCCGTACTAGATTGCCCTGTAGGTATTACAGATTGCCATGATCTCACCCCGCGAACTTAATGCAGATGAAATTAAATTGTTTATTTGCTATGGCACATGGTACGTATAACGGTGTTACAATCATGTCCCGACAGGTTTACAGTAGCATGCAAAAACTAGTTGTCATTACAGGTACATATCGATGCCTCCAAGAAACACTACGCCAACTAAAATTTCGATAGTTTTCTTTCTTTATCTAAATCGATTCAATACTTCAGTAACATCATACTACCTGAATTTTATTTATAAAAGAATACAAAATCGACAACTACAAACCGCTAAATAAATGTATAACGGTGTGTATCTGGATCTGTATGTTTTGAGTTGGCGTAGTGTTCATTGGAGTATCGATATGTATATTATTATTTTATTTTTTTATTACGCTTGCGACCATCAAAAATAGAGCGAACACTGCAAGCGAGGCTCGATTGCTTTTAAAAATGGCGCCTCATCTCTCTCGAAAAGCAAGTCGGTAAATGATCTATTTCATCATTTCACTAAACCAGTTTAGAGATATGATGAAATAGATCATTTAGCTTAATCCATAAACATTTTTAATAAGAAGACGTAATTAACAAGAATATTCGACATCTACCGTGATTTCGTGGTATTATTAAGAATTTCGCGAATTGTCTGGTATGCCCATTTTCCTGCGACATATCGATACTCGGGAAATGTAACCCGAGACGTGTACATATCGATGTTGGCATGTTATATATGGCACGATATTTAATGCCCCATCGCATACCATCCTATATTGTTTTAGGTCTACACGTTTGTAATAATAATGGGGCGGAGAGATTGAATATTATCTTTATTATACAATGAAAACCATCAAGCGGAAGAAATTAATTTATTGTTAGCGGAAATGTTGATCAGCCGACATGATCCGCTGACGTACGATGACGACCGATGACGAGCGTTGCCGAGCGATGCCGATCGCCTATAAAAGCCGCTGCGCGCTCGTTTGAAAGACAGTTCGTCTTGGAGTTCGCTTGGCACGAGGAGACTATACCCGTTTGAGAGTCGAATAGCCTAGTCTGGTCTATTATTACTGCCGTAGTTATTTAATTGATTTATTTGCTTAAAATAAAACTATTAAGTGAGAATATTAAATTCTTGTTGTAATGATCATTTTTTTTTAGTTTATTACGCCAGTGGTTCCTAAAATTATATACAAAATCGGTTATCTCTGTGTAAAATAAGCAATGTTTTGATTAAGTATTTATTTAATTTTAGTAACTTTATTGACCAATATAGTTTCGTACAATAGGATGCATTCTCTACTAGTCGACCTTTGAAAGTACAGAAACCTACGGATCGTGGTCAACCTAATTCATCCCACTGTAATGGCAATTATTTTGATTTCATTTAATAAAAGTATACACACCAGCAAAATAAAAGAGATATAGGTTTAACATTAGTAATAGTGCATTAAATATAATAACATGTTGCATCAAGAAAGTGTTTAGCCTTAATAGACACTAAGAAAAGTCAATAGACATTATTCTTAGACTATAATATTTAGAAGTTTTTCTTAAAGTTCAATTACTTATTAGCCCGTAAGCTAGCTCATAATATTTTAAAGTATCATGCGTTATAGAAAATAAAATCAACTTTAAATAGCTTTCACTTAAAATTAACAAAATGTCGGTTGAATATGTTCTGTTCTGGTCTGGAGTATAACACGGTCCTATTTGTACTAGCTCGACCACAAGCAATAGTTAATCCCCATCGCACTCATAGATACACGTCCTAAATACAAGAACACTATGTAACCAACATTAGTAAATTTAATTATAATAAATCAAGGAAGTTTGTCTGCGCAAGTTAAGTTCTGCGAGCAGCTGCAAACCGAACAATAGTTTGTGTTAACTATATTCTATGTAACTCTATGCAATTTTAAACTTAAATTATATCGGAATCGAAACTATCTCGTTTTACTTTGTTGGAGATTTCTTTTGATGCAGAAAAACTTTGTATATTTTAAATCCAATGTCTTTATAACCTGGGCTCCTACCGCCGAAGCCGATTACGATTGGATTTTGACGTGACAACGTCTTATAAATTGGTTAGCCGGGTGACACTTCAAGAAACTGGGTCACGTTATGCGCTTACAATGAGAGCGAGTGAAAGGCGCGTGCCTTTCACTCGCTCTCATTGTAAGCGTGTCGTGGACGCGTGTCCCTTCTAAGAGCGAGAGAGACAGACATAAAAAGTGAAAGGCATGCGTCCCTTCCACTCGAAAACATTTTACCACTCAAAGTCGTTGTCACGTAAAATTTTCGCCCGTATACCGACTTTACAGGCAACCAATTTTTTTTGATTCCAAAAATTGCTCTTTAGGTTAAAGTTATTAACAAACATTAATATTATTAATTATTAAGCTTTGTCGGTAATTATTGACATTGTGGTAAATAAATAAATTCATAAATAAATATTTCTGGACAATTTACACAACGCCATCTAGTCCCAAATTAAGCGCAAAGCTTGTGTTATGGGTACTAGACAACTGATAAATGTACTTAAATACATTTTTTTTTTGTAAATACATACTTATAATACATAGAAAATACCCAGACCAAGACAAACAGACATGTTCATGCACACAAATGTTTGTCTTGTGCGGGAATCGAACCCACGACCTCGGAGTCAAAGTGGCCATTGCTAACCATTCGTCCACCGAGCTCGTAAATACAACTACTTCGGTACAAACTGTGGGTCTCCTGTGGGTATTCTGTGAGAAGAGAGTACCAGTAGGTAGAGACCTCTTATAGGATAAATCCGCCTTTGTACGAGGGGAGGTCAATAAGTTCGCGGAATGAGAGAGAAGGAGGTTGAAATTAAACACCAAATTATTTTTCCTTTTCAATATATTCTCCTTTAACCCTAATACATTTTTCGGATCTCTCAAATAGCTTGTTTATACCATCGAAAAAAAATGATTTGTCTTTGGTGTCAAAATAGGCCGAAATTGCCGACTTGACTTCATCATCGTCGTCAAATTTCTTTCCACGCAGCTCTTTCTTCATTTTTGGAAATAAATAATAGTCACTGGGGGCCAAGTCTGGACTGTATGGTGGGTGGTTTAATTGTTCAAAGCCGCATCGGTGAATGGCAGCCGTCGCAACATGGCACGTGTGGACGGGTGCATTGTCGTGCAAAAGGAGCACACCTTTTGACAGTTTTCCTCTTCTTTTTTTCTTAATGGCTTCTTTCAATCTTTCCAGTAAAGAAGCGTAGTACTGTCCCGTTATAGTCGCACCACGTTCTTTATAATCGATCAGTAAAATACCTTCTGTATCCCAAAAGATAGTCGCCATGATCTTTCCGGCCGATTGTGACACTTTGAACTTCTTTGGAGGAGGTGTGCCTTTTTTATGCCACTGCATCGACTCTTGCTTCGACTCAGGTTCATAGTGGTGAACCCAGGTTTCATCTCCAGTAACAATCCGGGCCATAACTTCTTCCTTTCTCTCTCCACAGAGCTCCAGAAACTGGTGAGAGCACTCGACACGCTCGCGTTTTTGAAGTGGCGTGAGCATTCTCGGAACCCATCTTGCACTGACTTTAGTCATCCCAAGATGATGATGTAGGATATTTAAAATACTTGATTCGGATACTCCAACCATTGCTGCAAGTTGCTTCTTCTTCAGTCGGGCATCTTCCAATACAAGTTTTTCTACTTTTTCGACGATTTCCGGTGTGGTGGCCTCAATTGGCCGTCCGGAGCGGGGGTCGTCTTCAATGGACTCCCTTCCTTGTTTGAAAAGACCATGCCACTTGTAAACCATGGTTTTACCAGGGGCAGAGTCCGCGTAAACCGCTAACAGCTCTTGAAAAATCGTCTGAGCGGATTTTCCTTGCTTGGTAAGAAACTTAATAACGGCACGGTGTTCAATTTTCTCCATACTGGCTGACTTCTTCCCGATTTAGTTGTTTGCAGGTCGATAACTCAAAAGTTAATGACACGATTAGGTTCAAACTTGGTATATATACTCTTAATGAGGTGCTTAACTAGTGCCTACCTGGACGGGTAAATTTATCCCCATCAACCCCTCCATTCCGCGAACTTATTGGCCTCCCCTCGTACTAGAGTTCATCTTAACTATATGTATTACTCATCATCATCATCAGCCCATATCTACCCACTGCTGGATATAAGCCTTCCCAAATACTTTCCACCAAATACGATCCTCCGCCTTCCGCATCCAGCCGCTTCCAGCTGCTTTAAGGTCATCGAACCATCTAGGAGGGCGTCCAACGCTTCGTCGTCCTACGCGCGATCTCCACCTAATACCATCTCCCCCATCTGCCATCACTTACATGTGTAACTATTTATAGTGTAAAAGATAAAGATTTTACAAACAAACTTAATTATTTAACAAACTTTGCTCTCATTTAAAATTTACTCTTAAATAAAAATGCAAATTAAATATATACACAAGATGTAAAACAACAACAAACTGGAGCGACCTAAATGTCCTCTTGGAAGGACGATTTCTCAGTTCACCGCAGCATCACGTCCCAAATAAAATATACTGCAATGTGCCTGCAATGTAGCGTAGTGTTCGGATAATTCGATTAAATCGTCCAATTTTATTTTTTTATATTAAAGTATGGAAGTTTTTACGGTTCTGTACCCAAAGAGTGGCAACTGGACCCTATTACTGAGACTATGGGCATCAATTCATAATCATCTTACCCTATCGTGCCCTCCGAAACACGGAGGAGCGCGAGAGATAAATAAACCCATCGATAGACAGATACGGTCGACGTTGCTTCACTTGTGTGACCGATTAAACTGTCACGCGCAAAGCATTAATAGTCAACTAAATGTCGGCGACTTCGTCCGCGCGGGATATTTTTTATTATTATTTATTTATATTATTAAAGTTACTCCTTATTACATCAGCTGTCTGCCAGTGAAAGTCCCGTCAAAATCGGTCCAGCCGTTCTAAAGAATAGCCGAAACACACAGACAGACAAAAATTGTAAAAAATATTATTTTAGTATAATGTACCATAATATATCCATATACATTTTATAAAAAGCGCTTATTTATTTAATAGTACAAACAGACACTCAAATTTTATTTATCTGTATAGATATATAAGTCGATTAAAATCTCAGTTAAGCTATAAAACCATATTTAACGTTAACTTCTCGATTTCCGACGGCCACAAATCTAGCGAAACTGTCGTTTCTATGTGGTGTCGCATTTGGATGGCAGCCAGTGGAATGTAGCCTTTAATGGAGACTCGCGATGAAGACCGATGGGGCTAATGTTTTTAAAAACAAACTATTTATTAACTACATTTACTTAGTTCTTTTATTAGGTTATTATTGTATTTAAATATGATTATTTATTTATAACAATAAACAACCATTTTGAGCAAGAATTTACCAGCCCCCTTACCACCAACTCTTATTGCGATTCAATAACTGAAAGATTGCTTATTCATACCAATGAATAAGCGACTCTATAGAAGTTGAAATAGAGTCGCTTATTCATCGGTATGTATAAGCATTCTATTCAGTTATTGAATCGCAATAAGAGTTGGTGGTAAGGGGGCTGTTCGACAGTAAACTATTTAGTTTACTTGTGAAACTTAAAACTCACATACCTACTTCAAAATACGGTTTCGTACAACCTCCGTCTACTAGTATCCAGTCTCTATTCATAAATATTTAATAAATAATGTTTTCTTCGTCAAATTTGTGCGAGATCCTGGAGTTGTCGAGTGAATAAATGATAACGATGTTACACGTTCTGTTTTATACTTCAATGTCAAAGAAGTTGCCATTAGGCGGGTACAAAAATAATTCGGGTCATAGGATATGGGAGCGCTACTATACGTAGTACGGCTATGCGCTTCAAGTAATTAAACTATGCTGGATCGCGTTTATAGATATCAATATCAATATTAAAAATCTTTTATATTACATTATATCAGATTGTTTAGTGCGATTGCCAAGTCAATATGTTTATTTAAAACATAAAAGATTTGTAATATTAATTATGATCGCTATAAGATTTTGTTAGGTTAGCTAATTATGTAATAACTTATTACAGCCCCCTTACCACCATCTCTTATTGCGACTCAATAACTGAATAGATTGCTTATTCATACCAATGAATAAGCGACTCTATTTCAAATGGAATAGAGTCGCTTATTCATTGGTATGAATAAGCAATCTACTCAATTATTGAATCGCAATAAGAGATGGTGGTAAGGGGGCAGAAGGTCCCTTAAGTAGGGACTGAATAAATTAACCGACTTGGTATTACATGGATCTCATAAGTTTTTACGGTAGAAGATCTGAGTTGCGAGACTTGGTTTTTTTACAAGTCCTGTTTTTAATGGCATCTCATATCTTTTTGTAGCTAGTGCTCCTTTTTTCCTTTCTGGTACTACTTCTTGAGCTTCAGCTATAGTTTTTCTCAAAGCCCAATCCCTGTCTCTGCGGGTTTTTTTTCCACGGAGGCTTTTAATATTTCGGGTCGCACTCGTCAAACGTCACTTAAAGTTAATCCTTATGTGAAATCGTCATCTTTCACCTACTATAAATAATGTCAATGTACCTAACAGAAAATTACAACATGAAGCTAGAGAATTAACTTGTATAAATAATGTACGGCATTCGCTGCCGCACTCAAAGTTTTTTAAATTAATAAATTACTGAATCCATTATTTTTCTATAGATGCCGAAAGCGAAGGATCGCATACGGTGGAAAGCATTGGAAAAGGCTTATAACCAGCAGTGGATAGATACAGACTGATAATGATGATGATTACAGCTATTATTTCGTTATATTATACATACCTGTGTATGCACCCGTGTACAGATTTATTCACTGCAAATGTAACTTTGTAATCCCATACATTTATATGGGATTACAAAGTTATTTATGCAGTTGGTGTATCTAGAAAACAGAACCGAAATTGCAAAATAATTTAGTTTTTCCTTGATTTATATACTAAACACTAACTGTATTCTAAATTTGAAGCTTCTATGTCTGCTAGAAGTGCCTTAGAATTTTGATGATCGGTCAGTCAGTGAGTGAGTGACAAAAGTAAGAAACTTTGCCTAGTTTTAATTAATTCTTACACTACTGGTTCAAATTGAATGAAATTTCCAATATACTATCTTTGGACAATGCCTGCTTGTTTACTAAAAATTCAGGCTTCTAGTTTTATCCACAACGAAGTTATAGGTGGTCGAAAATGGCGAGAATTGCTTCGAGAAAAGGAAGGTACGGCCGTGCCGCTTTTTGTTCGACTTGGCGGGGGCACTGCCGTGCCCCCAGATAATTATCAATGCTCGGAAAATAAAGGGTATCGTACAGTTTTGGTGCCATACCAACTAATGCTCCATATACCTATTTCTAGTAATATGAACCCTTATTTTCTGTCACCCGGCGTTTTTATAGAAAGCCCAAAAATGTATGGAGTAATTAATGATCTCTTCGTTTCATTTCGTTTCATTGTCGTGGAATTGTGGTTTAAATGACACGACACTGTCTTGCACATATGCAGTCTCAAAATATCTCGTAGTGCAATAGGCGCTATTCTCGATACTTAACTACACTATTAAAGAAAACATACACTAAGTAGATACGATATGTTTTCAGCGAGATACTAGGCGTGTAAGAGACGATGATATAGCGTCTCTCGCATAAGGGCGTCTCCCGCTCTAAACATACCGTATCAGTCAATGCTGAAGCTGAAGCCGATTATCATCGATTGATAGATAGCCTATCGTATCTCTATTCTGGGGCCTTGCCGTTGAAGCTGTAGCCGATTATCATCGATTGATAGATAGCCTATCGTATCTCTATTCTGGGGCCTTGCCGTTGAAGCTGTAGCCGATTATCATCGATTGATAGATAGCCTATCGTATCTCTATTCTGGGGCCTTGCCGTTGAAGCTGTAGCCGATTATCATCGATTGATAGATAGCCTATCGTATCTCTATTCTGAGGGCCTTGCCGTTGAAGCTGTAGCCGATTATCATTGATTGATAGATAGCTTCGTATCTCTATTCTGGGGCCTTGCCGTTGAAGCTATAGCCGATTATCATCGATTGATAGATAGCCTATCGTATCTCTATTCTGGGGCCTTGCCGTTGAAGCTGTAGCCGATTATCATCGATTGATAGATAGCCTATCGTATCTCTATTCTGGGGCCTTGCCGTTGAAGCTGTAGCCGATTATCATCGATTGATAGATAGCCTATCGTATCTCTATTCTGGGGCCTTGCCGTTGAAGCTGTAGCCGATTATCATCGATTGATAGATAGCCTATCGTATCTCTATTCTGGGGCCTTGCCGTTGAATCTGTAGCCGATTATCAACGACTATTTTGATTTGACAAATAGGTCTTACATTTTAGGTATTGACCAACATCTTCAGGTTAGTCGGTAGAGCTCCAGGATTTCTACCAGCTAATCTAAACACATGTACCATAAATCTAATCTGAAGTTGGATTTTGTAATCAGTAATACAGACTGCATAGAATCTTTAAGTCTGAGAAGAGATTTTGCGTCCCTTTGTGTGTTCTACCGTCTGTACAATAGGGTGTGTTCAGAGGAGTTGTTCGACACGATGCCAACGGCCTCCTTCTACAGTTGCACCGCTCGCCATCGACAGGGAATTCATCCTCACACATTGGAGCCTAAGTGGTCACGTACTGTGCGGTTCCAGAGAAGTTTTCTGCCGCGTACTAGGATGCTATGGAATGAACTGCCTGTCGAGGTTTTCTCAGGGGACTATAGCATAGGGTTCTTCAAAGAGGGCGTGAAGAGGTTTTTACAGAGTCGGCAACGCGCGTGTGATGCCTCTGGTGTTACAGCCGTTCATAGGCTACGGTAACTGCTTTCCATCAGGCGGGCCGTATGCTTGTTTACCACACGGGTGGTATAAAAAAAAAACAAAAAATCCGATGGGAATCTGCTACAGGTTAGCCGGCCCCTGCTTAATGAATGACGCGCTCTACCTACCCATACACAAACAATATACGTCATACAATTAGAGTTACTTGACAGAATTGTCTCCGAGAATATTACTGCAATAACAGATGTTCAGAACTGTAATAGACAGCGAAACTGACACTCGGATTGACAGCCGCTGTTCGTAACTATATCTTTGAGAAAAATACAATTATAACTAAAACTAGTAACTAGGGCTTGATAAATCATAGTGTATCTGTCGCAGCCAATTGGTAGAACCGCCACATTACAAAACGGCTAACTTTAGGCAGATTGCATTTAAATTATCTTTTGGTTAGGTTTGTGTTATTATAACCGTAATTAGAAATAGCCAAGCTATTTGATTGTATTATTATAGTATTCTTGGTGATGCACCATCAGCTCACAACCCGGTCGTGTAATCATATAATAAAAAGGCGGGTTGAAATAATGGCTCCGCCATTTTATAAAACAGCTAGACATTATGTAATGCGGCGGATTTTACGAATTGGCTGCGACATATCTACTAAGTAGATCAATGTTCTTCAAAGTGTGTGTTAGGACCTCATGGGGGTCGTCATGTCTCTACAAGAGGTCGCGGAAGGTCGCGAAGCTGTAAAAAAACAATGTTCAAAAAGATATCTTTGTTAATGTTTCATTTCGGAACGTAATCGATAATCTATTTTCGATACTTCATTATATTATTTATTTCTTTATTTCATGTATTTATTGTATTTAATTATCCGATAGTTATAAACTTAGGAAGGAAAACTTGGGAAGCGACCCCCTAGGTCGCAAAATATTTTTACATACTAAATGAAAAAGTTTGAAAAACACTAATGTAGAGTAATGTACAATATGTAATTAATGTCAATCTTTATAAACTGAGTAGTTAAGGAAAGGCGGACTTCGGCCAAAATAGATCGGTTATAACTGCATCGACTCGGCAGCTGTAGCCGATTACAATCGACTATTTTGATTTGGAAAATAGGTCTTGCGTTGAAGTTATTAATAAACATCTTCAGCTAAGTGGTTAGAGCTCCAGGGTTTCTACCGGTTAAGCTAAACACAGGTACCATAAATCTAAGCTGAAGTTTGTCCCTTTTATTTCTATCATTGTCCTGCTTGCATGAATAAGTGCATGTTGCTCTTCACAAAAAGAGCCACTTCGCAAATATACAGGCAGGGCATGGTCAAAATATTTAAACGCTTGAAATATGGTTCACAACAAGAAGTTTGGTAGAAACACAAACACCATCTGTTTACCTTGATAATGCCTTAGCGGCGAAACCGGTCGGTAATATTAAATATAATAACGTGGAATAGTACAAGTGCTTTATTACAACATTATGGTTCACAACTGTCAATAGTTACCAGTTATAGCTCTTATACATCTCTTCTGGGCCTTGAAAATCATGTCACTTGAGACAGAGTTCCCCCAGAAAATTATGCCGTAACGCAAAGTCGATGCAGCGTGTCCATGCTATGCTACAAGCACTGATTCTAGACTAACTTTTGATAGATTGTAGAGGGCAAAAGCATATTTATTTATTTTATTACATACTTCTTCACATTGTGATTTCCATGACATATCAGAATCAATTACGATACCTAGAAATTTAGAGCGATTCGCAATCAAAAATCCGATGGGAATTGCCTTCAGCTTAGCCGGTAGAGCCCCTGTTTTGCGAGCAATACCAGAGGCAATAGGCTAATATTACAGGCTAATAGAGGCAATAGGCTAATATGGGACTAGAAGTCGACGTGATAATTATAGACTTTGCAACCATTCCGCCAAGACTGCGATGATGCAAAGGAATGTTTTATGTATGGCACCTAAAATATTTAATAAAATACCCAACTGTTTAAAGACGTTGAATAATAGTATGTCCAAAAACCACTTAAAGAAACTATTGACTGAAAAATGTTACTACTGTATTCGTGATTTTTTAGATGACAAATATTTGTAAATTAGTTATGTTACTTATTGACCTATTAGCATTTGACATCAAAACTATTTTTTGCGACATGTGCTCCTTTTTCACAAAATTTGTACGCGGGGAAAGCAAACTATGAAGGACAATTTTATTATTATTTTAAACATCAGAACTGCATGCGATTGTATGTATATTACTCATATTTTATGCAAATAAATATATCCTTATCTTTATAGGATTTTTCTTCATGCAGAGTTAGCAGGGAGATTAATGACCACAGATTTTATAGTATTTTTTTTTCTAACTGAAAACATATTATTATTATTTTTGTAAATTCTATAAGATTTTCCAAAATTCAGGAATCAGCTTATTTGTAATGATATATCAAATTCTCATAAATTATTTAATAAAATTGGTTGTCCGTAAAATCGATTTACGGACGATACTTGATAACGTCATAAGAAAACATCAGCGATGGAGTGGAAGAGAGATAGATGCAAGAGCGTCACAAGCCGAACGCTTAGGCCGATCGTGCCTCTCTATCGCTGGTTCCGCGCTCTCGCTTGCACGCTCGGCTCAGACGGAACGTGACAATAAGTCATGCTTTTACGTGCGTGCTGCCGGCGTTCATCGATTTATAAGACGTTAGCACGTCAAAACAAAAAAAAAAGTTTTATTCCAATTCATGACCCTGTTACCGAACGCAGGCAACGGAGATAACTACGGTATCCTACTTATCTCCTTTTCAATAAAATTTCGATATAACAAATATCAAATATATTTATTAGCCATGTACATAAATTACATTTAGCTCGTCATTTTTACATATATTGTATCTAATAAAATTAATTTACATATTGACAAATATATAACAGTAAATATCTTGCCGATGAATGCCGTATTATTGTGCACATTTAGTACCAAACAGAATACTTGAAGGTTTAGCTACTTTCGACATATATTCGTTTACACTGTAGAACGGATTTATTTCAAAAAACTTTTTAATTTTGTGTTTAAATTTGGTAGCTGGTAATATATACACGTACTTACACGTAAAATTCATAAATAAACAATGATTAACAAACACAGCCACATAGTAATTATCGCCTCAAATCTTGTTCGTGTTCAATGCGGTTTGAACCTTTTCACCACAATTCGTGAGCTGAACATGTTACTCACGGCGACCCTTCGGGCTTGAACTGTTGCAGACATATGTACGATTTCATTTGGTACCAAAGTTATGTTAATTTCACTGTCCTCAGATTTCCTTGTCAAGTAAATAATCTTGGTTCTAAATGGTTCTTTGCTTGGTTCTAAATGCTGGACTGAGAAATCAATGTATGATCGTACGTATAACAAGGAAACTTCGGTTGGGAAAAACTGTACAATTACATTTTTAAAACCTTCACCTAGCCCCAGTCACCCATATTAATGGGTCCGGAATAGATTTATAAATAAATAAATATTCCTGGACAAATTACACACGGCCTAGATAACTGATAATAATATAATACTTAAATACTTTTTTTTAATACATACATATTATAATAAATAGAAAACCAAGACAAACAGACTTGCACACAAATATTTGTCCTGTGGGGGGATCGAACACGCGACCTCGGAGTCAAGGTGACCATTGCTAACCGTTCGACCACCGAGCTCGTCAAGTTATAAGTATACAGCATACGGAGGGCGACATACGAGCATGTGGTTCACCTGATGGAAATCAATCACCCAATCACCAGCGCCCATGGAGATCAGCAACACCAAGGGTTCGCCGATCCGTTGCTAGCCTACTCCTTCCTTTATTTCTGGTGATCTCACTCACTTCCAGGAACACAACAACCCTCAAAGGATTGTTAATGGGGTTGGCAAGTTAAAGCTGATCTCAGATGGCGCCACCACTGTACGAACCTTTGTCATTTATCATTAAACGTTTCGGATTTGTTTGTTGCGTTGATTTCTTGACAATTTTACGATTTAAAACATGTATTTCAATTGGAAAATATGCGAGTTAATAATTAAAATGGTTAATAATAATAAATAAAATGGTTAATAATATTTATCGCTTTGAGCCACAATTTTTTAAGTTTCTCATCTCGAGAAAACTGATGGCCTCCAGTTTCTTTACAATTTGGTACACAACATCTAGGCATTTTTTCAATAATGGTCTAACTAGATAAAACCTATTTCAAAAATAAAACAAAACGTTTTTTTTTTTAAATTAACAATAAGGAAATCTTTATTTTTTAGAATTCTTCAGTTTTTATGGATACGGGTCTTCCCTCAACCGAAGGGGTTTAGAGCGTACTCCAACGCGCTGCTCAACTGTGGGTTGGCGGAGGCCAGTGTTTTCGAACCGCCTAAAGGCTAAATTTAAAAAAAAAAAACGTTTTGTTTTATTTTTGAAATAAGTTTTATCATTTTGGTGATTTGTAATTGTCATTTCTTTTGATGTTTACTCTGATTTGATTCTTGCGCTCGAACCCCATGGGAAAAGCGTTTTCACCCCTATCGATTTGACTTTTTTAAATTTTCATAACAAATCACAGACAACTTTCGCGACATAAAAGTGACACCAATCGATTTGACGTTTTGATATTTGACAACCAATAAATATCGTAATCCCTTTTTCAACTGACACTTTCATTTGTATGGGAAAATGTTTTTTCTTTTATTTTATTTTTTCGAGAATTTTCCAATGTTTTTAAGAGTTATTCTGCTATTCGGGACGGAAACAAATCCAACAAATCAAAAACCATGGCAATCGGTCCAGCCGTTCTCGAGTTATAAGTGTTGTAACAAACACGACTTTCTTTTATATATATAGATTATACAATTCTTACTGTATACTACCCACAGTCTTATATAGCCTTTATTTCTCTAGCCTAAGTCCATGATCCACCAAGATTCTCCACCTGAGTACTGACAGGTCTCCAAACTCCATCTACATGATGGAGTATGGAGATGGGTGGATGAATTAAAAGATTCTTATTTATTAGATTGCTGATAGGTTACATTTCTGATTTAAGGATAATGTGATATAGTTAATTAGAATGTCCATGTAAAGTCCAAATAAACCTAATGAACGAATAACATAATACACGAATGATCCAATAACAATTTCATTCGGTTTTTCTTTTAGACAAAAAACCCCAAAAAAGTAAAAAAAAAAACGGATTGCTCTATCGCCAACCAAATCAGGAGTAGGCAATCTTGACAGTAGATAAGTAATTTTCTAATTTATAAAAATGTAAGTTGAATTTCTAAGGTACCCTACTTAAAATATATTTAGGGCACCATTGTTTTCAATTTATTTCAAACCAATATTTCATAGAGCTTTCCCATACACTAATGTAGGAAATTGGTTGTGTTTATTTCAAATATTTGACGGCAACAAACACGAATATTGGACGAAAGCCAGTCACTAACAAGCGCTGTGATAAAGTTATGATTTATTTTGCTAGTTGACTTTGACGCAATATGAAACATGTAAATAAAGCGAGAAAAAACAGATAGAAATAGCGGACTGCGATTTCTGTACAAATGTAGAGGCGACCATATTAGCAAGATATGTGACGGAAAATCATTGTTTTAAAATCATCATCATTTTTTAATGATAATAATTACAAACAGACTCCAGGATCCGTACGTTTTTTTAACAATCTTCTATTTTTATTGACAATTTTCTAATAATTTATTAATTGTACGTCGCTATTATGCTAATAATTAGACTATTGTCTAATACGATATATATAATAATAAGAAGTTCGGTTTGTTACTTAGGTTTGCTTTTGGATAGAAATTTTAATTATATTGAGCACATGAAGCAAGTAGGTGAAAAAGCAAAAAAGAATTTCTATGCCTTAACACGAATTTCTACCTCTACGTGGGGATTAACTTTCAAAACGTTAAAAACTATTTATACCGCCACATACTTGGGTTGTGTTACGTACGGTTCACCTGCGTGGGCAGATAGGGCTACTATAGGTGCAGCACGTCGTAAATTGCTTCAAAGCCAGCACCTTGCTCTGATATTTTTATGTAAGTCGTATAAAACTGTAAGCACCGAGGCACTACCCGTGCTAGCAGGTGTGTTACCGGTAGACTTAGAAGTACAACGCCGCGCTTCAATGTACTATACATCTATAAATATGGTCCCTGATTTCTTGAAAACGCGTGATCGTGAAAAAATAGTTAGACTGTTCAAACCTATTAATGAAGTATTTGAAACATTGCTGTCTGAATTGCAGGAAAGGTGGGAAACTTCTACCAAAGGACGCCACTTGTATCTGTTCTTTCAATCGGTAAGAGATAGATTAAAGAAAAAGTGGTTAGAAGTCGACCACCCCGTTGCGCAATTTTTAACTGGACATGGCAATTTTAAAGCTAAACTCTTTTCGTTTAAATTAGTGCCGTCGCCCTTATGCGAATGTTCTACTGCTAATTCTGAATTCGATCAAACAGCACACCATGTTCTCTGGGAGTGTGATCTTTGGCAGCGGGAGCGGGATGACATGTTGAATTCATTGCAAGTTGCATCCGGGGTAGTATACTATTCAGATTTGGTAGCAACAAGGGAGAATTACCAAGCGTTCAGACGATTTTGCAATTCATATTATTGGAATCGATGTGTTAGGTAACAACTCAATGTTTTAGGTCCCTAATAGTGTTAGAAACTTAAAATCCGTGGTGCACGGCAGTTGAGCTTCACTTGACTAGCCATCTCTTTAGGCTTTTAATGCCTTATTTGCCATATTGCTGTCTCTCACATTGCTAAGAGGGGAAGTCAAATTCCAAAAGCTTCCTACTCCTACTAATTTCTTCTGATTAAATTTGTTGTGAGTTCCAAGGCAGCCGTAGTTTTACCCCTGGGACTGCAATGGACTTCATTGTTCATTGCCTTTTTTGGCGGTCGCCGCTGTTAATCCTGGCTACACAGGAGATACAGTGGTGGGAATGTGTGGTGGGCCCCCGTCCCATATTGTCTAATACTACATAATATAAAACCTCCTACGTTGCAACCACGACAGCCACGGCAGACCATTCCGCTCTGGCAGCACCCGTTCACGAGTTGATGCATGGGGCAGCCATTGCCGCTTTCAACCATTTTATTGCGAATGCGGCGACCCGTCATACGACACCACCGCCATTTTGAACACTTTAGTGAGTATGACTAAGTAGTAGTCCAGCCCAAGTGGGCTGTCAGGGCTGCACAATAAAACCTCTGTTTATTTCCCTATGGTCTTTTTCCTTCTCTCCTCCTTACATTGTTTGACCCAGCATATTCCGTCCGTCGCGGTGACTGACTGATGTTGCACGGGTAACCATCTCGTTTCAATAAATCATTATTTACTATTCTAATAAATCGTAACGTATCCGTAAAAGGCAAAGTTACTGACTGATTTATCAACGCACAGCTCAAACCGCTGCGCTGGACGGATCGAATTGAAATTTTGCATAAAGCTCTCCAACTTCTATGGGTACCGTTATACACTCATACAAAATCGCGTTAAATATAATTAAGGGTTATAAATACTCGCATTAACATTATTGGCAATAAACAAGATTTTTTTTAAATGCTGCAAGAGGCATGCCAAAAATGATTGGAGCGACTGGAACAAGCTCACTCAACTCAACACTTCTGTGAGACGGAGGTACTTCTCCAGTGAGGTCGCTTGTTCCTGCGACAAATTCGTATGTAAACCAAAAATTCAAGATTGATCTTAGCGAAACCGACCATATTGCGATTACTATGTACCTACCTAGTTATAAATAACACTATAATATCGGTTTTGCTTAGCAGTGAAATAAACTTTTCATTAAATCTTTGTATTTTATTACGATAAAGGTTGGAACATATTGTAATATTTTTATTAAGTTTTCATAATATATTGATGGTCTCGGATGGACGGACCGCCGATCTAAAAAAGTAGCTGGTAGCGGTTGGATGCGGAAAGCGGAGGATCGCGTGTGGTGGAAAGCATTGGGAATGGCCTTTATCCAGCAGTGTGTAGACACAGGCTGATGATGATGATGATTAGATGATTAAGAGTCAAAGTATACTATAAGTTGGACTCAGAGAGGAGGTGAGATCAATTCGAGAGAGCGGCAGAGAGTGTCCCTACCATAAGTAGGTATACCTTCAGGGACGCTCTCTGTCGCTCTCTCGAATTTACCTTACCTATAGGTAGTAGTTACTAAAGCTACGTATAGTTAGGGACACTCCCAGCTGCTGGTAAAAAGAAACATTATTTTAGGCTGCGTACTGTATAGGCGAATCAAAGTGAACGCGAATGCAAAGCGATTCCTACGCTCGCTACGATGACTTGAAATTTGAAAACGAACTAACATGACAGCTTTGTCCTACGTGAGCGTATTTTCTTGCACCACACGCCCCACACAACAAAAGAACGCTGCATCGTTAACGACAACCCTAATTCATCCCACTGCTGGAATATGGGAGAGCCATCCTCAATCGAAGACGTTTAGGACATACCCCACCACGATACTCAACTGCGGATTGGTGGAGAAAAGAACGCTGCACGGTAACCAATTCCCGTGAAAGTTTTCAAGTAATCTCAGAGGTTTAGAGCATACTCCACCACGCTGCAGCAACTGCGGTTTGGCGGAGAAAAGAACGCTGCACCGGAACCCATTCCCGTTAAAATTTTCAAGCATGCTAATAGCGTTATCTGTTGTCTTCGCTCCTCGCTGCGCCAAGATGTCCAATCGTTAGTATTTCTATTACCGAAGGTCAAAACCGCCTACGCAAAAGGTCGTGTCGGTATTAATTTTTAATACTTGTAAGTAATATCAATAGAAAACTTCTGAGAACAGCGCAGGTGTACCAAAATAATCCGCGTCTTACAAATACGAAACACACAATTTAATGTGAGAACCCAATATAAGTAACTTTCATTCTCAACTAGAAGCCAGATTTAATATATTATAAATAGATTCTGAAAAGTAATAATATTGTTAGTAACACACACCCCGGGCACTCCTTACAAATGTGTGTATCAATACATATAATAAAACAGTAGGAACCGCGTGTACATTTGATAAAATTAACAAAAAATGAGTGTGGGCGATAAAAAAAGAGTAACAGAACACAAAAAAGATTTTTTTGATTTTTTTGTCTGTCTGTCTGTCTGTCTGTCTGTCTGTATGTACTCGCTAATCTTTAAAACTACTGAACAGATTTTTACGCGGTTTTCACTAAAAGATTAAGGTCATCCCTGAGCAACATATAGGCTTTGTTTCATCGAAATCTGATGTCAGATTAAAAAGTTATCGTCATTTAAAGTTTAAAGAAAATTTTTCTTTATAGAAAATCACTCATCACAAAATCTAAGAAACTACAAGTGCTAGGAGTCTCAAATTTTGTATGGGGGTTCCTTTCAGGACGTAGATGCTCACTAAGACGGGAATTTGGAAAATTCAACTTATAAGGGGGTGAAATGGGGGTCCAAAGTTTGTATGGGGAACCAAGATTAGTTGGACTATTTTATACGAAACTTTACACGAGATCTTCATGAGAGATAAATGAGTAAACACGTGTTTCAGGATTTTTCAAAATTCAACCCCTAAAGGGGTGGAATGAGGTGCAAACGTCTGAAAATCGACATGGGTATTGTTTTTATGGTTTATCGGGTCGCTGATTCCGAAAACAACAGCTATTTTATAATCTAACATAATCGACGTGACACAAGAGCACTCCTGTGGGGGTGCGATGGGGTTGAAATGTTACAATATCAATATGGGTGTTGATTCTATGGTTTTCTAAAATGTCAATTACGAAAATGGCATCGATTTGAAAATGTGGACACGAAATTTCCATCTCGGTATAAAAATCCAAGATTTGGAACACCTGATGCAGAACCATAATGGTTCAGCTAAACTAGAAGTATAAAAATGACGCCTTAGCAAAAGTTGTTCAGCCTGATGAGAATAAATAGTTTAACAAAATATTGATTGTATTGTAAAAAAAATAACCACACGCAGTGCTACTTTTATTCTTACCTGCTACAAGTTAGACGCAATAGTCTTATTTATTTTATATATATATACATACATATATATATACATATATATATATATATATTTATATATATATATATATATATATATATATATATATATATATATATATATATATGTACTATATACTAGCGGCCGCCAGCGACTTCGTGCGCGTGGAGTTAGTTATTTGCAAATAATTTTTAATTACATTCGAAAAAGCTAAATACCTAATGAAAGGAAAATGATGAAAAAGTAAAAAACAATCAATATCTAGACGAATTTTTAGAATCAATGAAGTCGACGGATATTATTTTTTAAAACCTCTTTGTAAAACCTAAAGTTCTTTTTATTGTTATAATAATACATCCCTCCTTATAATAGCAAGTATGTAGTTGTTTTCAATATTTTTTATACTTAAATATCATTTAAAATCCTTCTGCCATAATTACTTTAACTCCAATAACATTGGATTTTCATACAAATTTCCAACCCCCGTTTTAACTCCATAAGGGGGTTGATTTCTAAAGATACATTGTTAGTACACCTCCATACCATCTATAGAGCATAGATTTTAAATTTCAAGTCTCTTACTTCAAAAACATAGGACTTTCATACAAACTTCCAACCCCCCTTTTAACACCAAAAATAGGTTGATTTTTTAGAAATCGTACGCGTGGAGTTAGTTATTTGCAAATAATTTTTAATTACATTCGAAAAAGCTAAATACCTAATGAAAGGAAAATGATGAAAAAGTAAAAAACAATCAATATCTAGACGAATTTTTAGAATCAATGAAGTCGACGGATATTATTTTTTAAAACCTCTTTGTAAAACCTAAAGTTCTTTTTATTGTTATAATAATACATCCCTCCTTATAATAGCAAGTATGTAGTTGTTTTCAATATTTTTTATACTTAAATATCATTTAAAATCCTTCTGCCATAATTACTTTAACTCCAATAACATTGGATTTTCATACAAATTTCCAACCCCCGTTTTAACTCCATAAGGGGGTTGATTTCTAAAGATACATTGTTAGTACACCTCCATACCATCTATAGAGCATAGATTTTAAATTTCAAGTCTCTTACTTCAAAAACATAGGACTTTCATACAAACTTCCAACCCCCCTTTTAACACCAAAAATAGGTTGATTTCTAAAGATACATTATTAGTACACCTCCACACTATCTATAGAGCATACATTCAAATACATGCTTCAAAAACATAGGACTTTCATACAAACTTCCAACCCCCATTCTACCCCCTTAGGGGTAGAGTATCGTAAAATCCGTTCTTAGCGGATGTCTACACCCCATAAGGAACCTACCAGCCAAATTTCAAGTTTGTAGGTGTTATAGTTTCTGAGATTTCGTGATGAGTGAGTCAGTGATTTTCTCTTTTATATATATAGAACTGACTAAACAGACCACGTTAACTTTATATATATATATATATATATATATATATATATATATATATATATATATATATTTATATATAATAGGTAGGGGAAAAAGTCTTTTCGCATTTTAGTATGTTTGAACTTGTAATAAAATCTCTTTGGTTATACCATTTGTATCTTTCAGGTTTTGATATCTTTAAAAAGTTTAAATTTTAAAAAAGATAATTCCAAATTCAAATTAGGTAAATGTGTGATTTTCATTTGTTTTTTTTACTGTCAAGATGAGTGAATCTAATGAAGAAATTCGATTCATTTTAAAATTTTACTACAAAAAAGGTAAAAATGCAACGCAAGCTGCGAAAAAAATTTGTGACGTTTATGGACCTAGTGCAGTGTCTGTGAGAGTAGCACAAATTTGGTTTAAGCGTTTTCAATCAGGAAATTTTGATGTGGAAGATGCACGTCGCTCTGGTCGCCCTGTTACGGATAAAATGGATGCCATTTTTGAAAAAGTGGAGCAAGATCGGCATATCAGTAGTTACGACGTAGCTGAAGAATTAGGAATTGACCACAAAACAGTTTTGGCGCATTTTAAAAAAGCGGGGTACACTAAAAAGCTCGATATTTGGGTGCCTCACGATCTCACTGAAAGAAACTTAATGAACCGTGTACTCATTTGCGATTCTTTTCTACGACGTAATGAAAGCGAACCGTTTTTGAAGAAGCTTATAACTGGTGATGAAAAGTGGATCACGTACGACAAGAACGTGCGAAAAAGGTCGTGGTCAAAGGCCGGTCAGGCTTCACAGACTCTGGCAAAACCCGGGTTAACCCGCAACAAGGTGATGCAGTGTGTATGGTGGAATTGGAAGGGCATTATTCATTATGAGCTGTTACCGCCAGGCAGGACTATCGATTCTGAACTCTACTGTGAACAACTGATGAGATTAAAGCAAAAAGTTGAGAGAAAGCGGCCGGAATTAATTAACAGAAGGGGTGTGATTTTTCATCATGATAACGCTAGACCTCACACATCTTTAGCCACTCAGGAAAAATTAAGAGAGTTTGACTGGGAGGTGTTAATGCATCCGCCGTATAGTCCTGACCTTGCACCTTCTGATTTCCACCTGTTTCGGTCTCTTCAGAATTCTTTAGGCATTGTCAGGTTAACATCACGAGAAGACTGCCAAAACCACTTGTCGTGGTTTTTTGAACAGAAGTCCCAAATTTTCTATAGTAATGGGATCATGTCCCTACCTACAAGATGGCAAAAAGTTATCGAACAAAATGGCACCTACATACTTTAGTTAAATGTAAATAAACTTTATTAAAAAATGTTTTGAATTTTCATATAAAATACGAAAAGACTTTTTCCCCAACCTAATATATATTTATATATATATATTTATATATAAAGTTAACGTGGTCTGTTTAGTCAGTTTTATATAGACGTGTACGCTAAAATTTAAATGGAACGATTGGTATATATTCGCACAAACCAGAAGAATGCGTGCATTTGCGGGACGCTATGTAGCAAGATTTTGTGACTCAAAGTCTTTTAAACAACGAGGGGAAACTGTTTTTCTTAGATGCTTCAGGAGGGACTGGAAAAACATACCTGACGAGAGCAATCCTCGCTGAAATCAGGCGCCAAAATAATATCATACAGCAGCATCGCCAGGTATTGCAGCCATAATACCTCTAGGCGGAAGGACGCAAATACAATGTTCAATATTCTACTCGATTTATACAGAACAGAAACACCGACATGCTTTGTGACACGAAACTGTGTCAAAGCGAAAATGTTTCAGGATTGCTGTCTAATCGTTTCAGATGAATACGAAATGGCCAACAATGTGGCTTTATCGAGGAGTAGTAACGCTTGAGGTCCTTTCATAATAGCTCCCGAAGGAAAGACTCCCTTCATTTATTTTATATTTTTTTTTGAAACTATGGTGACTATCTTAAATAAAAATAATAATTGTTGACTTTTAGCGTATAATACTCCCCCAAATATTTTCTTATGTATCTACTTTAGTTCGTATTTGTATTAATATGCCGGAATCATAAAGTCCACGCGAACGAAGTCGCGGGCATCAGCTAGTATTAAATAAATAACGACTTCTATGTAAAACGTGAATACGCTTGTGTGCATACGGCACCGAATAAAACTGTTCCAGATTCGAGTAAGAGAACAGGTGACGTGGGTTTGAGAGAGCGGCAGACATTAGGCATACTATACTATTACTTATGCTGTGGTAATAAACTGTGTATATAACAAGAATAAACGAATAATAATAATAATAAATGAGTGGCGAGCCTCCGCCTGCCGCAAGTAACGATCGATAACGGTAGTTATGGCAGGCAGGCAGTCCTTCTACTCTAATAGACCATTACCTAGTCCACCCAGAACTCATTTCCATAGCCCATATAATTTCCAACACATTGTGTAATAGTCTCAATGCTTACCGAGACCTACTCATGGGTATATAGTTCCATTGATATATCCAGGGGCATGTCATTCCGGGTATACAACATTACATCAAACTTCTCAAAGGGGCCTCTACGCGTAGGATCCTTATTCACGAGCACGCCCTTCAAATGACCGGCCTTGACCCTGCAGGCTGGCAAAGATCGCGGTGAGCGACTTACATCCCTGATGACACGAAAGTGCGTGATGTATACCTACCTTTAAGGCCAGACATTCCGTCTCATTTTACTTGATAAATTTGACCCCGGGGCCACAAATAATTATTATCTAGGTTATTTGCTTGGTCTAAATATTAAAGGGCGGTAGGAGCGCCTGGGGGATACTCGGTCAAGTTACGTGGCTAATAATTTGTTTATATTAGAAGATATTAGGCTCCCGTGAGGCGTTAGGTGTTTAGGAGAGTAAATATTGGTGTGTTGGAGTTTGTTTTATTTGTAAGTGACTGCCAAATATTATATTGACAGCGGCCTTGTCACAAAGTTTTTATAACAATATGGACACTTGGGACGTGCTCACATATTATACTCGTAAGTTCTGTTTACTTCATAGACTTAGGACATTTCGCTATGCTTACTTGGTAGTTTGACGAGGCTGATGGTCAAATGGCCTCTTTGACTCCCTTAGCAGTTCTCAAAAGGACCTCTACGCGTTGGATCTATAACCCCGTATCTATATCCTGTATCTATATCCCGTATCTATATCATATAATCTATAATTTCGTAAAGAGTTGATGGTTTAAGATTACAAACACTTCAATTTTATTTATTTGTATATGTTGTAGGTATACGGTGTAAGCATTATAAATACCGTTTCTTTCTTTACTGAATAAATATTCATCTCACTGTAGAAATAAGGACATCTTTTATCTATAGTCCAGTATGTCATTGTTATTTTTAGGGATTCGTAGAAATGAGAGAAAAATTAAATGAAACCACACAAATAATCATTTTTATAGTAATATATATTATTAATCCACAGCTCGATGACGTCGTTACGCTTGTTAGTCTAATTGAAGTTAAGCAACGTCGTCGCAACCTATCTATGGATGGGTTTATTTATTATTCATATTATTTTATTATTATCTCCATCCTTCGGAGGGCACGTTAAACCGTCGGCCACGGCTGTTATCATTAGATGACAGTGATTAGTGCCTTTAGGCGATTTGTAAACACTAGCCTTTGCCAACCCGCAGTTGAACAGCATGGTCAAGTATGCTCTAAACCCGTATCCCAACAGTGGGATAGGGTTTATGACAATTAATTTTTGCTAAGTTTGTTTGCCCTTCTTTCACGTCGAAAGGAACTAACGGATTGACATGTTTTTTTTACGGGAATAGTATAAGGTCTGGAGAGTGATGTAGTGATGTAGGTAGGATAGAAAATATCTTATTATTACAACCACGGGATTATTTTATTAAAGTAATGACCATGCGAGCAAAACCGCGGGCAACCACTAACTGTACTCTAGTAATTCTCAAGATTCTTCTATTAATTCAACATTACCGTCATCTCTCAACTTCTAGATACAGGCATCCTCTGCTTTCAGACCCACCTCCGGACTTCTTGATCTCATAAAATCAGTTAGAAGGATTCGCAATAATTCGTTATTACATATGCGGCTTCCACACTAGAATTATCTACCCACATGCTATTCGACATATATCGTCGACCCACACATTACTCTAAATTATATTACAATACCTTCATATTGTATCAAAATAGGTCCCAAGGTAATAAATCTATTAAATTTAGATAGTCAACTGTACGGAACCGTCCCTTTTCACGGCAGGCAGTAACAAACTGTCATATAATGCCTATTCGTTGCCATTGATATCCGCTACTCCAATAGCTCGCCAATAGTTTGTTTTGTAGAGAGATGTATAAATTCGTGAATATTCCACATATACATTTTTTTTCATACTACGTCGGGTGGCAGACAAGCATTTGGCCCGCCTGATATGAAGCGGTTACCGTAACTCGCAACATATAATATTACTCAAGCGCCGCCAAATCCGCTGCCAACGCAGCATCTCCTTCCTTTCTGGTGACCTCACTCACTCGCGGGAACACAGCAACCCATAAGGGAATTGTTATTTGGCTGCGGTATTTTGTGAGGTACATTCCCCAGTTGGGTAGCTTACAATTACGCTCTCTACCAATCTTTTCGCCAGAGCTTCGTATGTCGGTCAGCAGGGTGCACCGCGTGCAGGTTAAGTTGGCTTTGGTTCAAAGATGTTGATGAACCACTTACACCCCAAAATTTTTTGCACGACTACTGAAAATAGGAGTGTAATGTTTACAGGGTGAATGTCTTGAAGTAAATGTATGTTACAATTCCCCTGTAACTTCAGAATAATACTTCTTTTTAATTAAACGGCTCCATCGTTTTCGTTCGACGATGATTTTGCGAAAGTCGAGGTTGAGAAAGACACAATAAAATCAGTGTGACTATTGATGGGTACCAAACAGCAGGATCCCAATGAGTGACCAGCCCCCCTCGCCAAGTGTAATTCGTAGCGTAACGAACGTTAGATAGATCACGTGACATTTGTCAATTCTCATACTAAAATGTTCGATTTTGACAAAGACAGGGGGGGGGGGGGTCCTACCGCCAAAACTGAAGTCGATTAGATTTTTTGATCGCGAAATTAGATCTTAGGTTTACGTTATTATATACATTATACTTGATTTCCTTAATTCCTTAATTTTTTATCAATTATTATTGTCGGTAATAACACATTCTTAGTTTATTTAGTTTCGGATTGTCAAAGTTGTTACTAAATTGAACCAAATTTTCAAGGGGGAATTATGCCTGTAGTTTTGTAAATTCGTACAGTTTTGTAAATTGCTATGGGTTAAGGGCTCTCCACGATCTTTACAGCTACAGCCAAACTCAGTTGCACGTGGTGCACGCTGCCGCCTACCGAAAAAGGCTCTAGCAAAAAAGACGTAGAGGGCCACGTATTTACAAGCTGCTCAACATCTCAGGCAAATAACTTCCTTTGATTTTTTTATTCCTGCAAGGGAGTGAGATCACCAGGAAGGAAGAATTGAGGAGTCCAGTATGAACATGATGATGATGATGACACCTCCCACGGAGGACGTATAGTCCTCCGTGGGAGGTGTCATCATCATCATCATCATCATCAGATCCATTTTAGTCTCCACTACTGGAGCACGACCCTCTCTCGTCCGTCCTAGACGGAAGGAGGATTTGGCCTACACTCCCCACGCTGGCCAAACGGGTTGGGGAGGCCTGATCGATATTTGATAACGTATTTCCCTTAGTCGCCTTGTACGACATCCACAGGAAGAAACGAAGTGATTCTATTCTAGTTTGCCGGAAACCACACGGCCAAGGTGAAGGTGAGGGAAGGTGGGAGGTGTGCTAAGGATATAAAGGGGACCAAGGATGTAGTGTATAGCGACACGATTAATTTACTTAGGAGCATAAATTCTAAACCGCACCGGGGCAAATATTTTTTCCTTATAAAGCATACCATTAAAATACCACCTCCATTATTTATTGATTTCATTAATAGAACCCGAGTATGAGTTCATCAGCAGAGTAGTTAGATACGTATGTGCTCCCTCAGTAGTCCGCAGCTGCGTCGATTTTGTGACTATGTGGAACATAACAGCGCAGTCTCTTTGAAAGCTCCAGCGTTACAAATGTTATTTTTTATTTTAAAAGCATATCAGAAAAATACCACCTCCATAATTTTTTGCGACTATATGACTCACATGTTTATATATTGAATTTATTACAACTCTTTATTGCACATAACATAAACAATAACATAACACAGTAATATTGGACGTATACAAAAGGGTGAGCTTATCTCTACAAGAGATCTCTTCCAGCTAACCTAGGGATAATAAGAGAAACAGTTATCGGGCGGGAGACTAAACAAACTAGTTTTATTTATATATGTATATTTATATTGTAATTTAGGTACCTATATAACAACTATGTATCCATTCATAAACCGCTTTCGTTTTTTTCTCCACTCCCGATGGTTGAGGTCCGCCAACCCGTAGTTGAGCTGCGTGGTAGAGTATGCTCTAAACCCCTTCGATTGAGGAGAGACCCGCATCCTAACAGTGGGATGATTATGGCTTGATACCGAGTGATGGTTGAGGTAGAGAACGATATTAGTATGAACTTCGCCTTTTGTACCAAATTATTGTGGTAAAAAATATATATATATATAACAGAAGTGTCTCTTTGAAACCTTGTATCAATAAGGAATAGGTATGTGGTTTCAATATTATACTTAAATGTTTTTGTGCGCGTTAAAAGCATGCTAGTAAAATACCACCTCCATAATTTCTAAATTTCTAGTACAAAACCTGTGTATGAGTTCATCAGTAGAGTAGTTCAATACGTATGTGCTCCCTCAGTTGTCCGCAGCTGCGTCGATTTTGCGACTATATGGAACACAAAGGCCGTGTCTCTTTGAAGGCTTGTGTCAATATGCGTTAGGAAGAGGCATGTGGCTTTATCATTAACATTCTAGTAGCGATATGGGAAAATCAGGTAAATGCGTTTCACGATGCCTTGTTAAATCTACTAGCAATCGCCCGCGACTATGTCAGCAAAGACATTTGTTTAGAGGATCAATTAGATTACAAAAATAAACAAAAAAAAAATAACAACCTTTCTATCACTTTCTATCGCTAGTAACAACTAATAAAAGGTTGTTATTTTTTTACCAATAAAAAAAAGAAAAAGGTTATTTACTGTGTTTCTCTTATCAAGGAATTTGATACCCATATCATAGGGGGTAATGTGGAAATTATTATCATCATTTTGTTACGGCCGCCATTTTGTATTTTGAAAGACGTCATATAGGTAATCTTTCATTATCACGAGAACCACACGAGTTTGACAAATTTGGCATTTTCAATTCAATCGGACAATATATATTGAGAAATTATTTAACTTGCTTTAATTGTAGACACCGCAGTGAAGTTAAATAAAAACTTGGAAAAACTATATCTCAAGTAATCTCACTTTAAGTACCTCGGTTCGATAATGCAGAGCAGTGGTGCAATAGACCGTGACGTAATGCACTGAATCAATCAGCACGCGATGAATGAAATGGCGTCAGGTCTCAGGAACTACATGTGACCCCCGACTACCACTTAAGCTTAAAGGTAAAATATATAAAACTAACTCCTCCCTCCCTGGAATTGACCTATGGTGCAGAGACTTGGACACTGACCATCGGACTGGTCCATAGGCTAATGGTCGCGCAGCGAGCGATGGAGAGGGCTATACTCGGGGTTTCTCTGAGGGATCAAATCCGGTACGAAGAAATTCGACGGAGAACCAAAGTCGACAACTTATATACATAGCCTTTAGAGTTTGCAAGCTAAAGTGGCAATGGGCCGGTTACATCTGCCAAGTAAGTGATGGGGGATAGAATCTTAATGATAAAGCAGATGGGGGAGGAAGGTATTAGAGTGGAGGCCGCGCGTAGGACGACGAAGCGTTGTGCGCCCTTCTTCTAGATGGTCCGATGACCTTAAGAAAGCGGCTGGATGCGGAAGGGGAAGGATCGTATCTGGTAGAAAGCATTGGGGAAGGCTTATATCCAGCAGTGGGTAGATACAGACTGATGATGATGATGATCGTCATAAGATTGGAATGTTAAAATTGTTATTTTGAATGTAAAAGCAACTGTATAATTTATACAATTTTCACCTTTAATAGTGCAGTTTTAAAAACATTTCAAAGCTCATATCAGCTTTTATTTCCACACAACCGCAGTCGTTTAAAAAGGAATAGTCCTATTGTATCCCGATAGTATTCCGATGGAAGTACAAAATATAATAAAAGTAGAAACGCCCGCAGAACGAGCTGGAAACGGTGGCATCGAAAAATTGTAGTTATGTGCACGGCGTGGACAAGCAACCGCTCGGGCGATCGTTTGCTCCTCGTGAACTGGGAATATTTCATCTATCATGTATATATATAGGACACCAACGAATATAAGAAGAATTATTTGTTGCAAATTATCTTTACTAACAAAAGAATAATACTAAAAAAATAAGTAAGATTTGTTTGCTGATGCAAATTTTTACTGGTAAGAAAATTTTTGGGGTGTACGTGGTTCATTAACATCTTTGAATCAAAGCCTCAGCTGCACGTGGTGCACCCTGCTGACTGACAAACGAAGCTCTGGCGAAAAGTGAGGTAGGGAGCGTAATTGTAAGCTTATCCCACGGGGGAATGTACCGCCACCACACAGAATGCCGCAGCCAAACAACAATTCCCTTGAGGGTTGTTGTGTTCCTGCGAGGGAGTGAGGTCACCAGGAAGGAAGGAGATGCTGCGTTGCAGCGGCATGGCAGCCGGGGTGGTGGCGCGCGAGCGATATTTTATGTTGCGAGCGTTGATATGGCTATGGTAACCGCTTCATATCAGGCGAGCCGTATGATTGTGTGCCACCCGATGTAGTATAAAAAAAAAGAGAAGCCAAAGCCTAATTCACCGTACCTACATGGTACAGGGGCCTTACCACCATCTTTTTGGAAAACACTCTAGTTCTATCCGATTCAGTTGAGGTTCATTGAGAGGAATTGTTTTAATTCGTACCACCAGCATATTTCAACTGAGAAGCAAATGGCTCTATTGAATGAATGAAATTTGCCGCTGATCTAATAATGGGACGCTTGGAGGGAAAGAGATGTCGCTATATAAAATTACAATAATTGTGTCTCTCTCTAAAGTCATATAAGAAATACGTTCGAAAACTATGTTTTGTGTAATTTCGGTAATTACCGGTTATTTAAACTTGTTTTATTCTACGTAATATATTTTAAAATAAATTTACCTCAAGTAAAAGTATATTAATAATAAGTTTAAAGTGGAAAAATGTGATATTTATAGTGCATTACACTTGATTTTATTCTAACAAAATTTGCAGTGTATTCCGCCAACATTAATTTCAAAACTTAGCCTTGTGTTGTGACACACGGACTATATATGACATTGACACCTGTCAATCACAGGTGTCAATGTCAAGGTCTCTAGAGCTAAGTTTTGTTAAAAAACAAAATAATAAATAATTAAAATAACAATATTACACCAAACAATCCGTACTTACAACCAGGCTGGCGCAACTCAAGGTAAAAAAACGACTATGAATCGGAAGCGAATTTGGTACAAATTCTGATTGTTTTCGCTTCCATTTCATACATGTTAGAATTACGCTATTTGTATGGCACATCCGTCTCTTAAAACGTAGTGGTTACATTCTCTTTGCTTACAACAACCTAATAATTTGTATAGATATGTGGTTTACTAGATTTTGTCCACATTGCACAACTTTGCTTGATGTAAATTTACGTACGAAGCGATAGTTTTAGTTCTGGATCTCGTCGCAGAGTTAATTATAGCCAGTTTGAGGGACTTTGGGAGATTTTGAATCGGAATCGGGCAAAATAAAGCTTCCCAAGCACGACAATTATCACGACGAATATGGGAGACAGTGGTAGAATCGTTAAATTCTTTTGCCACTAAAGATTGCAAGGTAAGTGGTCAATATCACTATACTATATACTTTGTGTATTAATACGCATAATATAAAGCAAAATGGGTTAGATAAGCTATATTGCAGTCTATTGTTTAAAGTTGTAGATCAATTTTGTCCCCAATGGATAGATAGCAGAACTTTCTGCGGAACCTAACATATTTAAAATATTATTGTATAGTAGGTATTTTAAATATGTTGCTTGAAATTAGAATAAAAGTGAAGTGGGTCACTAGTTGAATATATAATTTGTTTCAAGTTACAATCTAAAAGATTTTCGATCAATTCTTTGACAATTATTATTTTGTACATTTCGTTGGAGTCTAATTATAAATGCAAAAGTGAGTTTATTCACTTAATTGAATGTTATGCATAGAAAATACTTCTATTACAGACCAATCTTACATCGCAGCCCTCGTAGCAGACTCCTAGGCGGAATTAAATGACAAAGCCTGCACGTCAGAAGCAGAGTAAAGGCAAACTACCAGTGTCGCAACAGGCCACAAGAAGGGCATTGGTGGCAGACTCCCAGGAGCGAACCAGTCTCAGGAGAAATTAATTCTTCTGAGAAGCAGATTGAGAATTGAAGGATTTAAAAAACATAATAAATTCTTGGTAAGTTATAAGTTTATTGTTCTTATTTCCTATATGACAGATTAGAATTATTATTTAATATCTATTTCTATTAGAAATGCTATACATTGTATACATATGTTTTACATACAATCATATTCAACAACAACAGTACTTAAAAATAAAATTACATAAACACAAAATCTCCTTTGTTATTTATAAATACATACATATAATAATTTTGTTGTTAAAAACAATTGAAGGAAGACAGTTATCATAAATAAACTTTGGGGTGTAAGTGATTCATCAACATCTTTGAATCAAAGCCAAGTTCACCTGCACGCGGTGCACCCTGCTGACTGCCAAACAAAGCTCTGGCAAAAAGGTAGGGAGCGTATACCGCAGCCAAATAACAATTCCTTGAGATTTGTTGTGTTCTGCGAGTGAATGAGGTCACCAGAAAGGAGATGCTGCGTTGGCAGCAGAGGTGGCGGCGCGTGAGCGATATTTTTATGTTGTGAACGTTAATATGGTTACGTTCACATCGGGCGGACCGTATGCTTGTCTACAAAAAAATACCTATTTAATAGGAGTAATTTTTACAAAAAAAGAACCCTTTTAGTTTCACCATGTTCGTCCAACTGTCTGTTTTGTGTGTATAATACTCAAGGGTTGTGGGTTCGATTCCTTCCAAAAGACAAACATTGTGTGCACCTTGCCGACTAGTGAAATAGGCTCTGTCAAAAGAGAGCTAGGGTACAGAATATTTGTAAGCTGACTGACTGGGGAAGTACGTCCAACTCACAGAATAGGCATATGCACCATATGTATGTAAGGTTGGCTTTGGCTCTAAAAGTGTAAAGATTGTGGTGAGCCACTTACACCCTAAAATATATGTCTAATTATTCTTCTTTTTCATTTTAGTTTGCCCTTGGCTGTCACAGTCCCCTGCTGTTCAGGATTATGCTGCCCGAGCTGCAATTCAGGATTATGATCACATCTATTCCTGCCTGCATCAAAGCTTCTTGTTGAAATTCATTATCACCTAGTTCTGGACCTTCTATGTTTGCAAATATTATGCAGGATCACATAAGCTTTCACAATTGAGGTAGCCACTTTCGGAGTACAAAGGACCTCTCGAGTGTCCGATAAAGCATTGACATTAGATGTTATCATGTATTTCCTTAGTATCACCTGAAACATTTTGATAATAATTATAACTACGGAATATTATTATAACGTAAGGATATTATGTAATATAATAATGTTTAGTACATGCTGGATTTAATAATCTTTCCTTAATATATACTAGACTAGCTGCCAGTGATTGCTAGAATGTGGTGGTTCGATCAAAACTATAATGATGATTTTCTGGGATACTGAGGCCAATAATGGGGATACAATTTTTTCTATCTTTTAAGTTGTACCACACACAATGAGCCAAATTTCATCATTTGGTTTGATTGGTTCAAAAGTTTTTATCTCAAACGAACATTGTGAAACAAGATTATTATATAAGGATATACTCGTAGATTGTATAGATAAATTTTGATGCAACGGGATGTATTATTTATTGTATAGTAAAGGGTTATATTATATTGGTTAAAAATTATCATTCAGGGAATGACAGTGTTCTACAGTAATACTACAGTGTTCTACAGTAATACTATTTATCTTGTTGCGAAGGTCGGATTATAGCTACATGAGTAACATCTATATCCAATCACTCCGGTCATGTTCAATTTCTTGTAGAACCTTTTAAATGTTAAATATATTAATTTAAACATATGTTGTAAATATTAAATAATATGATCTCATACATACGAGTATTTTTTAAACCCTAACCTCTACTTGACTTCTTCTTATTCTACTTATTAACTTCATATTCTATTTGGTATCTGTCTTCAAATTATTACATGGGATGAATAAGTGTAATAATTTGGGATGTAAGTGGTTCCATCAAAATCTTTGAACCAAAGCCAACTTCACCTGCATGCGGTGCACCCTGCTAACTGACAAACGCAGCACTGGCGAAAAGAGAGGTACGGAGCGTAATTGTAAGCTACCCGACTGGGGTATGTTCTTCCACCTTACAGAATACCGCAGCCAAATAACAATTTCCTCGAGTGAGAGTCACCAGCAAGGAGGGAGATGATGCGTTGGCAGCGGGGGTGGCGGCGCGCGACCGATATTTTATGTTGTGAGCGTTAATATGGCTACGGTAACTGCTTCACATGAGGCAGGCCGTATGCTTGTCTGCCACCCGACGTAGTATTAAAAAAAAAGAATAAGTAGCCAAGTATTTATCATAATACTAGCAAAGTACCCGTGCTTCGCTACGGGAACACTCCTGATGTGCGTCTATTTTTGTTATCATTCCAGATATTTCATTTTTTCCCCATAAAGGGCTGTTTCGTATTGACCATTATTACAAACATACACCATTTAGGTTAAGACATCCCGGTAAATAATATTTTTGGCATTCGCACCAGGAGCCAAAATTGCAAGGCTTCCAAAAGAACTTACTTCTGAGCAAGCTACATACAACTGATCATGAGAGAAGCAGTCTTGTCTCAAGTCAACCCCAGTAACTTTTAGAGACTGCCTCTGAGATTTGTTAATGGTCATAGCGAAGCATATCTTTATGGGAAATTGAAGTCTCTTAAATTGAACGGGGTGGTCTGAAGGAATAATGGGAATGCGGGGTATAAAGAGAGATTCCTCAACAGCACATCCCTTACTGTCCTCACTCAACAACTCATCGTTTCAGTTGTTTAATACGTGAACAATGGTGGCACGAACCTCCTGATGATACACCTCCGTTCCATGCAAGTGGAAGGAGATGGAGCGGAACAGGCCAGCTCCATCACCTTCCACAGCTATAATGGTATGGGGCATCATCACACATTCCACAAGTATAAATTTAGTCAATCTTGACGTCATTGTTTGAAAAATACCGAAATTCTTATATCAAGTAGATATACCCCATATAGTCGGTACTTAGAATAGGTTTTTCATTTAGATTTCGGCACCAGATGTAACTTCATTTGAAGAACGCAGTTTTTTTACGCCCTACGCGCGCGATGGACAACCTCCGGGGGTAAATACTGGGATGAGGTGAGCGATAAACCGTCACGGATAACCCCATGGTTTGAAATAATCTCTCGTATATACCCTTTCGTTAATAACGAAACCATAGCGAGCTGTACAAATGCTAGGTTTAGTCTAGTGATGAGTTAATTAAAATATAAATATAACATTTTTAGACATTTCTTGGCTGGGCGCTGGTCAAAAGTTAATGGCCGCTTTTATAATTTGCCGGAGCACGGCACGGCACGCTACGGTTTTGCCGTCACGGCGAAATAGGAGATCAAAATGTATGGAATTGTATGCAGACGCTTTGTGCCGTGCCGTGCTCCGGCAAATTATAAAAGCGGCCAATCAGTTACCCATAAACATCCCCTTTTTTTATGAACAACTATTCCAGTAAGTCTCCAAATCGTAGGTGAATCGATTTCCAAAAGAGGGTTTTTTTTTCAACCCCCTATTTTCAACCTCTTAGGGGTGATATTTCGGAAAATCCCGTCTTAGTGTGCGCTTACATTGTATAGGGAACACATATCCAAAGTTTCAGGTTTCTAGCTTCAGTGATCTGGGCTGTGCGTTGATTAGTGAGTCAGTCAGTCAGTCAGTCACTGAGGACAAAAGCCCTTTACTATCTAGCTTTTCCCCGCGGCTTCGCTCGTGTGAAATTCGCGCATTTTAGATTATCCAAATCAAGTCTAACACGCAACGCAACCACCATCATGTAGTACCTTTAATTATACTAAATACGGATGGAAGAACTTTCCAGATAACTACTACACCCGTTCCGACCTATACAAATTTAAAAACCTATTAGGATAATACTTCAGTCAACACACAAGTCTTATTCCATCCGCTTAAAAAGGATAAATCAAAGTTTAAAAAAATTACATGATGATCACGTTAGCCACGTTGAATTTTAAAATCGTTGTTATTTTCGTAGTCAGCGACCCGATAAAATATAAAAATCCTTGATGATTTTCAGACTTTTTGACCCTATTTTACTCCTTTTTTTTTGGGTTGAATTTCGAAAAATCCTGAAACACGTGTTCACTCATTTATCTATAGAAGTACTCGTGTAAAGTTTAGGATAAAATAGTCCAACTAATCTCGTTTCCCTACACAAACTTTGGACCTCCGTTTCACCCTCTTAGGGGTAAAATTTGAAAAATCCTTTTAAGTAACTTCGTATCCACTATGTTATATTTTCAAACCGATGTCATTTTCTTAATTGACGTCCTAGAAAACCTTAGAATCAACACCCATATTGATATTATGACATTTCAACCCCTTCGCATCCCCATAGGGGTGATTTTATGTCACGTCGGCTATGTTGGATTATAAAATAGTTGTTGTTTTCGTAATCAGCGACCCGATAAACCATAAAAACAATACCCATGACGATTTTCAGACTTTTTTACTCAATTTTACCCCTTTAGGGGTTGAATTTTGAAAAATCCTGAAACACGTGTTTACTCATTTATCTTTAGAAGTACCTGTGGAAAGTTTCGGATAAAATAGTCCAACTAATCTTGTTTCCCCATACAAACTTTGGACCCCCGTTTCACCCCCTTAGGGGATGAATTTTGAAAAATCCTTTCTTAGTGCACCCCTAGACATCATAAGGAACCTACTTGCCAAATTTGGAATCTCTAGACCTAGCGGTTTGGGCTGTGCGTTGATTAGTGAGTCAGTCAGTCAGTCAGTCAGTCAGTCAGTGAGGACAAAGCCTTTTATTATTATAGATGATGAAAGCTAGATGAATATGTGTTTGTTTGCCAAATTCTATATAACAATATCCAACCATGAAATATGACTGAATGAAGAATGACATCCAACATCCTCACTTTCATATTAGTAATATTAGTAGTACAATGAAACTATTGACTGTATTTTAACTGTTACATGCAACATGCATGATACAAGTCAAACTTTGGGAGTATTTGGGTACGTGGAATTGATGTCGGATATGAAGTCACCTAAAAAGTTTTTGCATGATTAAAAAATAAGTCTTATCTAATCATAATTTACTCTGTTCTGACGGATTTTTCTTGTAGAGATTTAGGAAACACCACAGACTTCCTTCTCCTTATAAAAGAATGACCGTCAGGTATGTAATTTTGAGCTATAGCCGATGATACAGTTTGTTGAGCCATAGAATGCTCTACCTACCGTTGTCTACACAGACAGATCAGTAGATCGCCTTGTCTGACGCTTCAACGGTCTTTTCCTCGTCACAAAGTCACTGCATCACTTGTTTGGACAGCTATCTTCTCAGACCGGCTTCACTCACAGATTGGCGCTGGCGCTTTCGCCTTAAATTAGTTAATATTCGACTGGCTGTAGTCGTTCTCTAAAAACTTAAATTTGGTCCATTCATCATGTGTTAATTTAATTTGGTTAGTATGTTTTTAACATCATAACCATTTAGTAATAAAATTTCATCAACCAAGTTTCAGCACATCACAAGTAACTCACGTTAAAAATTAGTTTATATTATCAACAAAACTTCTATTCAGTTTAGGCTAAAAAAATGGAACTTTTTTTGAATCGCTCAATATGACAGGAATGGGTGGCGGTTCAGCTTGTTATTTGAGATGGTGGTACGAAATCTCATACAAATCGAATGAATGATATCGAGATTGCGGTCCACCTATCAGCTGATTCGCTGTCAAAAAAAGAGTCTGAAACACAGGCGTTTTTATCATCTGGTGGTATGAATAAACGATTCTGTTCAGAAAAGGTCTTCAAATGAGTCGCATTAAGAGATGGTGGTAAGCCCCCAGGTTTTTGTAGCCGCAAATATGGCGCCACTTTGAATATAAAAATCATATGTACGCAAGTCAAGCAACGTCGACTGCAGCCTGTCTTTAAATGAGTCTATATATCTCGAGCTCCTCCATGCTTCAGAGGGCACGTTAAATCGTCGGTCCCGGCTGTTGTCGTCAGTTGACGGTCGTTAAGCCAAGTCGGTGACCTTTAGGCGGCTTAAAACGGCCTCCTTCTTCAGTCGCACCGCTCGCCATCGACAAGGAATTCATCCTCACACATTGGAGCCTAAGTGGTCGCGTACCGTGCGGTTCCAGAGAAGTTATCTCCCGCGTACGGTCAAGCTGTGGAATTAACGGCCTGTCGAGGTTTTCTCAGGAGACTACAGCATGGGGTTCTTCAAAAAGGGCGTGAAGAGGTTTTTGCAGGGTCGGCAACTCGCGTGTGATGCCCCTGGTGTTACAGGCGTTCATAGGCTGCGGTAACTGCTTTCCATAAGGCGGGCCGTATGCTTGTTTGCCACTGTAGTGGTATAAAAAAAAAAGAAAAAAAAAACACATTCCTCCGCCAGCCCGCAGATCAGCAGCTTGGTGAAGTACGTATTAAACTCAATCGATTGAGAGAGATCCGTATTCCAACAGTGGGATGAATAGGGTTGATGAGACGAATATCGGAAATGCCTACGTAGAGTGCGTTTCATCAAATAGTTCCTATGCCGTCAAGTTGGTACTAACCCTTATTGCTATGGTAATTGAGGCGATTGATTTTGATTTTCATAGTAGTACCAACATGACATAACGGCATAGGAACTATTTGATGAAACGCACTTTACAGTTTGTTACGAAAATTCCTACGTACAGTTTGTTACGAAGACAATGAAGTACCTATTTTTACTTAAACGGACGTTTTTAGCACTTTTCGCTACTACCACACCCCGGCCACTCCATACAAATGTCGTGTCATTTACTACTACACAAACATTGACGTCTGTGCAGAGCGTGCATGAGCGTATGTGTGTGCGATGCCATACAAACTGTTCCAGATTTGTCTCAGAGGGGAGGTAAGGTCGAGAGAGCGGCAGGGAGTGGCCGTACTATACGTAGTACTATTACTTATACTGTGCTATTACTTCTAAAACAAACATTTTGAGTACTGGTATAATGACGTAAAAATACTTTATAGTCTTGGTAACAAACTGTACAGCCACTTTGCCAGAACTTCTTTCGCCAACCGGCAAGGTGCATGTCGGCTTTGGCTCTAAGGTCGTGGTAAGCCACTTAAACCCATAAACATCTGGTTACTCCATACATATTTGTTACCATGAGTCGGCTTAAACGCCTACAGCCCATTCTGTCCCGACCCTAATTAATTTATGTAACATTTTTAGGATTCCGTCGGCGGGGTGCGCGACCCTTTTCACCGGGTGGTCGGCGTGTGTCGTCGGGTTATGGCATAGATAACATCCTGAAAGGACACGTGCAATTAGTGTCAGAGGGCAGAGATTTTCCTAAACAAGATAAAGTGCCGTTTTACATTGCGATTCATTCGAAGAACAAAGTGCGATGTGATCATGGAGCAATAACTAGTTCAAATAGCTAGACGAGATAAGAAATATTAACTCTACAGACGTACGTTTTTAGATTTTTTGTTTTAATTTCTTAGACGCTCCAAGTGAACCCGTTTTTTTTCATGAATTTTATGAGAAACTAGCTGCTCGCCCCGGCTTCGCACGGGTAAAAAGTGGTATTTTATTTTCCTTGCATATTTTAAAAATTTTTGTCTGTGTAAGAACCATCCTCGTACTTCAAGGAATATTTTAAAAATAGAATTAGCAAAATCGGTTCAGCTGTTCTCTAGATTTGTGCTTAGCAACACTTGCAGCGATTCATTTTTTACATTATAGATTATCCAAAATATTGCCGCGCAAGCGCACCATTACAATTCAATTTCCGTTTCCTTTTAAAAGTACGTTAGTGGTAGAGAGATGTTGCTGATCTTAAAAATATTATTTTAATTTATTACACTTGTTAAATTATAATGGAAAATTCTTGAATATTATCAAATTAAAAGATCACTAAAGCATTGCTGAGCACAGCGCACCAATGGCGGTTGACTTCTGTCGGCTAGAGGGGGCGACAGCTGGTCGTTGGCGAACGCTTGGTCATTTGATTACGTGCAGTCGCAGCGAGAGGTTCAGCAACAGAAGATTGTGTGTTAAGTACAGTGTGCCTACTTATTATATTCATTTAATCAGGTAATTTTAACCACCGTGAGTTGTTATCATTGTGTTGTGGTTTGGTGACAAATTGTAACTAACCGAATTTCTGTCATTTAAATAAATTTCATAATTAACCGAATTTAAGGAGTTTGCTTTCACTACATACCGCACTTTATTCTATGGATGAGTTTTTAGGTGCCCGCGGCTTCGCTCGCATGAATGTCGGTTATATCGTGCCAAAAGTATTGTGCCTATTTATTGTGAATAAATCATTTGTATTTGTATTTGTAAAGGTAGCCAATGTCCATTCTCGGGATATAATTCAAAAACCTTTAGTCGTGATAAGGTAACAGACAGACACACATACTTTCACGTTGGTATATTTGAAGTATAGAATAGCTGTCGGCCGTGACGTCGTGCGCGTGAACTGCGATTTCGTAGTAATAAGATATTTTCAAGAAAAGCGCATTTATTTCTTTAAAAAGGCTAGCAATGGATCAGTAACCTTTTGGTACTGCTGATGAGCTTCCGCGATAGCTTACTATCAGACCGACTCTTGTGTTAATTTTACGTGAATACGTTAACACTAAAATTATGTCAAAATGGCAGCGCTTCCCCCTCCGCACGCGATGTTCCTTAGTCATTACTTAGCGTAATAAATTCTTTGATCCTTCGTCTATCCAGTGGTGTGATTGAATTTTGAATGGAGATGATAGATTTGTAGCTGCAGCACCAAAGTGTATCCCCCGATTTTGTTATCATTCGTTTTTTTGAATTGCCTCCATATAGAAGCAATTTTAAAGACATATTCACGTCAAGCCGTGTGGTTGGCGGCAGACTAGAATAGAATCACTCCGTCTCTACTCGTGGATGTCGTACAAGGCGACTAAGGAAAATACATTATCAAACACCGATCAGGCCTCCCCAACCCGTTTGGCCAGCGTGGGGAGTGTAGGCCAATTCCTCCTTCTGTCTGTGACGGGCGAGAGAGGGTCGTGCTCCTGTAGTGGAGACTAAAATGACCTGATGATGATGATTGACGTCAAAAGTTATTGTTGGAACGGGAGTATTATCCTAGACAAGCGAACCTAAAGTAGGTACAGACATAAAACATTGTAAGTACACATTTGCTTAGAAAATTGTGAGGGAATTTTGTCTGAATTTTGACGGTATGGGACGGGGGCCCACCACACATTCCCACCACTGTATCTCCTGTGTAGCCAGGATTAACAGCGGCGACCGCCAAAAAAGGCAATGAACAATGAAGTCCATTGCAGTCCCAGGGGTAAAACTACGGCTGCCTTGGAACTCACAACGAATTTAATCTGAAGAAATTAGTAGGAGTAGGAAGCTTTTGGAATTTGACTTCCCCTCTTAGCAATGTGAGAGACAGCAATATGGCAAATAAGGCATTAAAAGCCTAAAGAGATGGCTAGTCAAGTGAAGCTCAACTGCCGTGCACCACGGATTTTAAGTTTCTAACACTATTAGGGACCTAAAACATTGAGTTGTTACCTAACACATCGATTCCAATAATATGAATTGCAAAATCGTCTGAACGCTTGGTAATTCTCCCTTGTTGCTACCAAATCTGAATAGTATACTACCCCGGATGCAACTTGCAATGAATTCAACATGTCATCCCGCTCCCGCTGCCAAAGATCACACTCCCAGAGAACATGGTGTGCTGTTTGATCGAATTCAGAATTAGCAGTAGAACATTCGCATAAGGGCGACGGCACTAATTTAAACGAAAAGAGTTTAGCTTTAAAATTGCCATGTCCAGTTAAAAATTGCGCAACAGGGTGGTCGACTTCTAACCACTTTTTCTTTAATCTATCTATTACCGATTGAAAGAACAGATACAAGTGGCGTCCTTTGGTAGAAGTTTCCCACCTTTCCTGCCATTCAGACAGCAATGTTTCAAATACTTCATTAAAAGGTTTGAACAGTCTAACTATTTTTTCACGATCACGCGTTTTCAAGAAATCAGGGACCATATTTTTAGATGTATAGTACATTGAAGCGCGGCGTTGTACTTCTAAGTCTACCGGTAACACACCTGCTAGCACGGGTAGTGCCTCGGTGCTTACAGTTCTATACGACTTACATAAAAATATCAGAGCAAGGCGCTGGCTTTGAAGCAATTTACGACGTGCTGCACCTATAGTAGCCCTATCTGCCCACGCAGGTGAACCGTACGTAACACAACCTAAGTATGTGGCGGTATAAATAGTTTTTAACGTTTTGAAAGTTAATCCCCACGTAGAGGTAGAAATTCGTGTTAAGGCATAGAAATTCTTTTTTGCTTTTTCACCTACTTGCTTCATGTGCTCAATATAATTAAAATTTCTATCCAAAAGCAAACCTAAGTAACAAACCGAAACCCTATTAGCAACAGATACTCCATTAAAATGAAATCGCGGTGAAACCTGTAAATTTCCCTTAAGCAAGAGTTGATATGTTTTATGTGGCGCAAAATCGAGACGATTACGATAACCCCAATCTGAAATTAAGCCTAGGCTAGTGTTGGCTAGTTTCTCTATGCTAGCTCTTGAATTAGCATTGATTAATAAGAGACCATCGTCAGCGTAACCAGTTAACGAGCACCCTTCCGGTAAGGGTAGGCTAAAAAAATCATCAAAACCGATATTCCAGAGATACGGTCCCAACACTGAACCCTGGGGGCAGCCCTGCGTGAGCACCTTTGAAGCAACATAATGGCCAAGTTTTAATTTAGTTGTACCATTCAAAAAGTACGATCGAATGAGAGAGTAGATGTTGCTAGGGCAACCTCTCACCTTAAGTTTCAGCAACAACATTGGCCACCAAGCATTATCAAAGGCACCTGAGATATCTAAGAAAATAGCTACAACATACTTGCTCTCCGAGAGCTCAACAACTTTGCGCACTGCGAGCGCAGCATCAACAGTGGACTTGCCAATGGTGAAGCCGTACTGATTTTTATGAAATTGTGGGCCTCCGGGCAGCAGCCGTGGCACAACCAAGCGCTCAAGCAGCTTACCCAACGACGGTAGCAGAGTAATAGGACGATAGGACTTCGGATCGTCTGGTGGTTTATCACCGCCTTTTGGTATTATTTTTATAACACCACTTCGCAAAATGCCAGGGAAATGACCTTCTACAATACACCGAGTAAGTATTGTTAAGATAGGTTCAGCGGCTACTTTACAAGCTTCTTTAATCATTCTATTCGAAATCTTATCATCACCGGAGGCTTTATTTGTAGGCAAAGCTTTAACAATAGACATAAACTTATCCATCGACGGTACATTTGATTTTGGAGTGGAAGGGCACATATCCGCCGCGCTCCTAACCTCACGATGGTAGTCACTGTCACTATCGGCGCAATCGTCAGGAATTAACGCATGCAGAATTGTCTCAGCGGTCTCTTCTACACCAAGGGTATGTGAATTATTAAATTTTATATTGGATACGTATGCCTGATCAATCCGCCTATTTGCTTTAAATTCGTTATATAGAGGAGACCACGGGCCCTCACTATTTAATCTTTCTACAATACGTTTTAGTAAATTACCTTTGGATTTTACAACAGCAGCGCGATAGTGAGATCTAGCAATACGCAAGTCACTTAGAGCAGTTTGATAAATTTCTCCTTCGATGTTACGTTTCTTTAACTTTGAGATTTTACGTCTAGCGGCACGAAAATGCCTACGCAACCTAATAAGGGTATCATTCCACCAGTCGCATCGTCTGTTATTAACTATAGGTTTTCGACCTAATGCAACGTCAGCGCAATATACGAATGTGTCAGACATAATTTCAACACTTTCCGTGACTGTAAGTTCACTACGAGTAAAATCCTTGGTGCGGGAAGCGAAAAGTGAAGCAAAGCTTGCCCAGTCGGCGTTCCTAGTTTTATATTGAAAACCTATTAACTGTTGCGGATTTAAGTTATCAACAACTGGGGAGAACTCACACACAATCAGACGGTGATCACTACAAGAAGCTTCAGGAAGAACGCGCCAGTTTTGTATTCGGACGTCTGCACTAGAAAGTGTGACGTCAATAAAAGACTCGCCCATTGGGCTACTAAAAGTAGGTGGTGCTTCAGGGGTATTGTGAATATGAAGATGCATTTCAGCAATGAACTCTTCAACAGCAGAGCGTCTGTCGGCATCGGTCGCTCTCAACTTGCCGTGCCATAATGGTGATGATGCATTTACGTCTGCTCCTATAATAACCTTATGACCAGTAAGAGCATGCAATACTCTTCGTAGATGATACAAATGCAAACCCACAGGGTCAGAAAATTGAAAATAACAACTGACTACAAATACTCTTAAATATGGAGATGTTACTTCAGCTACCGCACAGTGAGTGGACATTAGGTGATTGATTGATGTTATAGTAAATCCGCCCCTTGGCGCATATATACCCGCGCGCGACTTGTTATTAAGTTGTATAAATTTACTGTTTAATTGAGATCTTTGGTACTGCTCCTGAACTAAAACAAGATCGAGCTTATAGTCCGCAACGAGCTTATCCAACTCAGACGTAGCAATTTTATCGTTGTGTAGATTTAGTTGTCCAATTACGACGTTATCCATAGGTGGTGTTTAAAATATTGAATTCTAACCGTGCTGCGTATGTGGGGCAAGACTCTGACCCGATCTTGTGGTCAGCAGTCTTTTTTTGACGCCTACATGCTGCGCATGTAGGTTTGAAGTCTGCTTTAGACTTCTTCAGACATTCCCGGGAGTCGTGTGCTTCGGCACAGTGGGCACAGGTGGAGTTATTTGCCGAGCAGTATTTGCTGACATGGACTGATTTTGACGGTATATAAAAATCTTTGCGTCGTAGCCGAGGAAATGGGCTGTACGTAATAAAATATAGAACGAAGGAGCATACATTTTTAAATTTATTGCTAACCGAGCCGCACTACCTTCATATGCGAAATGTGTAGGAGTATTCTGAAGGTTCTTTGAGATATCGATGCGATTTGAAAATGCGATTTGTTGTAATAGAAAGCTTTACAAAATATTGTGGGAGAATCTACTGCTGGCACTGGATGGATGATAACAGAAAGTAATGTCGGGTGGCAGACAAGTATATACGGCCCGCCTGATGTGAAGCGGTTACCGTAACCGTATCACCTCACGCCGCGCGCGCTTGCGCGGCTTGCGCGACGCAACCCCCGCTGCCAACGCAGTATCTCCTTCTTTTCTGCTGACCTCACTCACTCGCAGGAACACAACAACCTTCAAGGGAATTGTTATTTGGGTGCAGTATTCTGTGAGGTGGACGTACATTCCCCAGTCGGGTAGCTTACAATTACGCTCCCTACCTCTCTTTTCGCCAGAGCTTAGTTTGTCAGTCAGCAGGGTGCACCACGTGCAGGTGAAGTTGGCTTTGGTTCAAAGAGGTTTATAAACCACTTACTCCCCAAAATAATAAAAATAAAATAATAATAAACTTTTTATTTTTTTAGCTCAACATATTGGCTCTAATGGTAAGCGAAAAGAGAAGCACCAATCGCATCGGCAACGGACATGAGACCTTGATGTCTTGCCAGTTGACGCTGCCATGCTGGCCTACAAGATGCTTCTTCACGCTTCGCTTGAAGGATCCCATATTGTATGAATGAGGAAATATATATTCCACTATTTATATACGCGTTCCACTATTTAATAGTGCGACATACTCGTAGATAGGAATTGCCAAATTTTTTAGTACGCGAAGGAATGATACCAACGGTGAATTTGTGATATCGCAAGCCTGTACGTGACGTTCTGTGACGGAAAGGGATAAGGGATTTCCCAGTTCTTCTTTTTTCCCTAATCGCTTTAACTTTCTTCAAACCATGTAAGTATTATTGTTAAACCGATTTCGATGAAACTTCGTGAATAATTGAATAATTGTATACTTATTTTTCATTTATGAAAATAATAATGGAAATCAACGTGATCATGCATAAGATCTAAATCCCATACTAACTAAATTTATGGACTCTGTCTGAAATAAAAATATTATTATTATGTATCTCTTTTTAATCACGGGTCAAGCCCGGTCATTTGATAGGCGTGCGCGGGGACATGGATCCAACGCGTAGAGGCCCCTTTGAGAAGTTTGATGTAATGTTGTACGCCCGCCGTGACCCGCTCCAGGATATGTCAATGGAACGACATACCCATGAGCAGGTCTCGGCAGGCGTTGAGACTATTGCGAAGTGTGATGGAAAATAAATGGGCTATGGAGATGAGATCTGGGTGAACTTAATAACGGGCTATTACAGAAGAAGGACGGACGCCTGCCATAACTGCTTTTATTGCTAGTTATTTGCGGCAGGCGGTGGCTTGCCACTCACTAGCTACATTACTCACTAGATATATTATTATTATAAGGATTACATATTGAACAACACGGGGGTAGATGAAGATACATCGATTTCGGTAACAAAGGTAGACGCATATCGCTGTGATAGTCAGCCTATAACCACGGCCGGTGCAACCTGGTGCCCCCTACCGCCAAATCTGAAGCCGATTATAATCGAATATTTTGAATCGATATAATCGATAGATATAGGTCTTATAAGTTATTCTATAATTTATCTTATATGTCGTTTAAGTTATTGACAAACATATTCAGCTCAGTCGGTGGAGCTCGAGGGTCACTAAGCTAGCTAAGCTAAACGCAAGTACTATAAACCTAACTTTAATTTTAGCTATCAGAAAAATCAACGCGAATCGGCTTCAGCTTAGCTGGTAGGGGCCCCTGGTCTAAACGTCAGGCAATAATAAAGGTATGTGAATACCCTTATGCATGATCGCGTTAATTCCCGTTATTATTTTCATAAATCATGCAACGCAAAAGTTTAAAAGTTATTATACCAAAATTTATTTGAAAAAGCAATAGAGATCTCATTTCAATAAAAAAGGCTAGTATTCCTATTTTTATATATTATTAACCTATTTTAATATGGAGGTAAGTATTAAAATATATGCCCCGATGCCATTAAAATATACATTTCAAAGGGCTATTTATAGCAGACAAGTCTTATAACCTATGACCTTTAGGCATCTTGTAACTAAAAGTCCCCTGAATATTTCAGCATTATTTAGCATACGGGAAATAAAATGTAAATTGTAACAGAAGGTTGGAATGTAGTTAATTCTAGTTTGTTATTAGAACTACCTACATTTCTACCTTCTGTAATAATACTCCACAATAGCCATCAATAGAGGCACAAAGGTTATTCGGCACAGCTTCATGCCCGCCGCTTCGCTTGCATCTACTTCATATTTTATTACTCTGTAATAGAATCCATGTTACTTCTGGATAATGAATAATTTTTGGGGTATTCCACCACCCCCATCCATCTTTGAGCCAAAGCCAGCATCACCGGGACGTGGTGCACCCTGCTGACTAACCAACGTGGCTCTGGCAGAAAAGACGTAGGATGTTTCAGCGTATTTGAAGCTGCCCCACTGGAAAAGTACCTCCTCCTGACAGAATACCGCAGCGATATAACAATTCCCTTGAGATTGTTGTGTTCCTGCGAGTGAGTGAAGTCACCAAGAAAGAAGGAGTTGCTGCGTTGGCAGATAGGGTGTGAGGTATATCTTATTGTGAGCGCACATATCACTACATGATGAGATTTGAACGCCGAAAACATATATACGCTGTCCCACACAACAAACTATAGTGCGAAGCAATATGGGCACAACGTCATCTAGTAACAAGAATATTGGAATTTTACTACATCTAAATGTAATTGCATGCCTTTGTACACTCGTGTATTATAAAGTTTTACACACTCAAAACTGGTTTAGATTGGTTATGGGTCTTGACTTTAATATTTATATACCATTATTTAATACGTTACAAAAATCGAATGGCACACGACCTTTGGTTAACGTCTATATGAGCGAGTCGCTTTTAGTGTTGTTTCTGTTTATATTTTACGCAATGCCCCTCCCCCGCCGCCGCGCCCCACTCCGATGCAAACTTAAGCTCTTAGTAGCGAGCTGACTATATACGCTAAGTAATGACATGCCATTTATGTTTTTATGACGTATAGTTTTGTAATTATTAAGGTAATACGAAATAGACCAATTCGTTACGGTTCAGTTTTCTGACCTGCCCACTTACCACCACTTCTTATTGCGATTCAATAACTGAATAGAACGCTTATTCATACCAATGAATAAGCGACTCTATTCAATTTGAAATAGAGTCGCTTATTCATTGGTATGAATAAGCATTCTATCCAGTTATTGAATCGCAATAAGAGTTGGTGGTAAGAGGCCAGCCCTCTTACCACCAACTTGAATAGAGTCGCTTATTCATTGGTATGAATAAGCGTTTTATACCCGTATATATTGAAATGATTTTAAATACGTTTCACATCAAAAATTATAATGAGACAGCTTGATTGCTTCATATCAATTCAAATCTTAAAGTTATGGGAATGTTGCTAAAATGTCAAAATGGTAATGAATAGAGAAGTTCACTGTAGTCCTTTGGTTAAACTATGGTTTCATTCAAACTCAAGAAAACCAACCAAAAAAAAAAGAAACTTCTTTAAAATTGCTTCCATAAGGAGCCAATTAAAAAAAAACCGATGATAACAAAATCGGGGGCCATAGTTTGGTATTGCAGCTACAAATCTATCATCTCCAACCAAAATTCAATCACACCCCCGAATAGATAAAGGTTCAAAGAATTTATTACGCTAAGTAAGTTTAGTGTATGTCTAATATGTATTTAGGTATGGCATTTAAGAGTATATATAAGATCGTCAATATAACTTGAACGACTATTAAACCAAATGTAAACCTAATCAGACGTTTGCATCATCTCCCGCTCACCACCGTCATTACTACATGACGTGCGATAATAGACTATACAACATCGCGTGCGGGGGAGGGGGAAGCACTGCCATTTTGAGATAATTTTAGTTCATATATACATAGAGACGAGCTCGGTGGCGTAGCGGTCAATGACGCTGCTTCGACACCAACGCTCGTGGGTTCGATTCCCACATAGGACAAACATTTGTGTGCATGAACATGTCTGTTTGTCTTAGTCTGGGTGTTTTCTATGTATCATAAATATGTATTTACAAAAAAAAATGTATTTACGTATGTTTATCAGTTGTCTAGTACCCATAACACAAGCTTCGCTTACTTTGGGGCTAGATAGCGCTGTGTAATTTGTCTGACAATATTTATTATTATTATCACATTTATTTATTTTTTAATCTTATTTGATACATTTTTTAATATATAATATAAAAAAAAATAAAAAAAATATTATTATTATTCCATTTATTTCTCATTTTACTCTATTTTATTACATTTTTAAATATAAATATAAAAAAAAAAAAGAATACATTTAAAAATATAAAAAAACAGGGGCACCCGCCGGTAGTGGAGCGAAGACCCAAACTACCGGTGGTCAGGGCTCCAGAGTGAGGAATCTCCTCACAATGCGGGCCGTGTCCAGAAGAACCGCCTTCTGCATCTGGTTCTTGACCCAACTGCCTAGCGTGAGCCTCTCGAGGTGATGGCTCTTAGCTATAAGTCCGTTTACTGACACGACTATCGGAACAATAATCGTTGAGTCCACATGCCACATGTTGGTAACCTCGTGGGCCAAGTCCAAGTACTTAGAAAGTTTCTCTTTCTCGGCCTTAACGAGGTTCTCATCATGTGGAATGGTGACGTCAACGAGAATTGCACGGTTCGTCACCCGGTCTAATACCACAATATCAGGTCTATTTGCGAGAATAGTCCTGTCAGTGATAATAGACCGGTCCCAGTAGAGCGTGACACTACCGTTCTCGAGAACTGGCGCAGGTGCATACCTGTAGTATGGTACTTCAGAGCTCACAAGGCGATATTTAAGAGCAAGTTGCTGGTGTATAATCCTAGCTACTTGATTGTGTCTATGCAAGTACTCGCCGTTAGCAAGATGAGAACAACCGGAAACAATATGCCTGAGTGACTCACCGGGACGGTGGCATGCTCGACAGATGTCGACCGTACCGTCCTTCAGGATATATTTCCGGTAGTTATTCGTCTTGATAACTTCGTCCATAATTGCATAGACAAAACCTTCGGTTTCCCCAAAGAGGTCACCGAAACGTAGCCAGGCCCATGTAGCTCCTTGCTCTTCCATATATCCTTGCGGCCCTGAGTGGTAAGCACAGCTGGTTTACGCCAATTCTCGTTTGCCAAGGATAGTGGTGTAAGGCCCTTATCAACTGCTACAACGTCGCGATGCATCCCACTTTCACAGTTTAGGAAATATTCCCTGAGATTGCACACCTCACGGTTGTGTAGGTTTTTGGCATTTAAAAAGCCACGACCCCCACACTTCCGTGGGATGTACAATCTCATCACTGACGATCGTGGGTGATGCATGCGATGCGTTGTAAGCAATTTTCGGACCTTTACATCCAGGGCGTCTAATTAAGTCTGAGTCCACCTTAGTATGCCGAAGGTGTATATCAGCAGGGGCATAACCCAACCGTTGAAGGCCCGAACCCTATTACCACCTGACAACAGACTTTTTAAGACTTTTGTCAGGCGACCAAAGAATCGGTCCATCACCGATTGTTTTATGTCCCCGCCGGCTATACTTATTATTATTATTATTATTTTTTTAAAAAAACGATGATAACAAAACGGGGGACACAGTTTGGTGTTGCAGCTACAAATCTATCATCTCCATACAAAATTCAATCACACCACCGAATAGATAACAGTTCAAAGAATTTATTACGCTAAGTAAAGACTATACTACATCGCGTGCGGGGGAGGGGGAAGCGCTGCCATTTTGAGATAGTTTTAGTGCATATAACGTATTCACGTTCAATACACAGCCGTTTCCATGATACAGCCACGCCCCATTTTCAGCGAAATTTATTGAGCTTGTAAAATCGTCCGGTCGTTCTGTCTGTCCGTCCTGAAACTCAAAATTTCGAAATTCTGACTTCGGATTCGTGTAGAACATCAAAAAGCAGTAATGTAAAGTGACCTTGGTTTTCCGATATCAATTCGGGAAAGTGGCCAAATAAATAAATTAATTTCGCTATGGTGCTGCGCGTCCGATGTTTTTTTTACTAAATCGTTAAAAGCTACCATAATAGTCTCCCAGCATTAATATAATATGACATCTAGCGAGTCGTTCCGACACGGCGGGTTACAGGCGTTACAGCCAACTTCGCACGTTTTCGATTCTATTTAAAGCTCGTGAATTGTTAATGAATGGCTTCTTTACTGGCATAGAGTCCGCAGCGCTCCATAGATTTTCTCCTATTATAAAATATGCATGGTATAGCTTTAAGATCGGTTTTAACTTAAAACTAGTTTCTGTGCAATGTTTTCAAATGGCTACTTAACTATTTTCGAATAGTGTAAAACTGTTTTGAATACTTGAATATAGAAATAACGTATTTACAATTTATAGATAGATCGATAGTCGAATCGACCTCGGTAGTCGAATGTTTAGCAATGGCAACTTGAGTCCAAGGTTGCGGATTCGATCCCCGCACAAGACAGATATTTGTGTGAATGAACATGTCTATTTGTCTAGGTCTAGGTGTTTAATATGTATTATAAGTACGTATTTGCAAAAAAATATATATTTAAGTATAATATCAGTTATCTAGTACCCATAGTACAAGCTTTGCTTAGTTTGGGCAAACCCCGGCCACTCCATACAAAAATGGCACTTTTGCATGTAGTAACCAAATGACGTCGGTACACGTGCCTATGTTTGAGTGACGTTCTCTAGGGCTGACATTATTCAATTATTAGTCGGACATATAAGGGGGTGTAAGTGGTTCATCAACATCTTTGAACCAAAGTCAAACTTACCTGCACGGGGTACACCCTGCTGACTGACAGACGAGGCTCTGACGAAAAGAGAAGTAGGACATACCATATTTTTTAAATAACCCGACTGACGAAGTACCACCATCTCACAGAATACCGCAGTCAAATAACAATTTCCTTGAGGGTTGTTGTGTTCCTGAGTGAGTGAGGTCACCAGAGAAGATGGAGTTGCTGCGTTGGCAGCGAGGATGGCAGCGCGCGAGCGATATTTAATGTTGCGACCGTTAATATGGTTACGGTAACCGCTTCACATCAGGTGGGCGTAGTGAAGAAAAAAAAACATAGTAAATACACTACACTGACTTCAGCCAATATTTATAAAACGCCTTGTATAATTGCCATTGCTAACTTACCCAAAATTTTATATTTTCTAATCACCACTAAATCAAACGTTCGCCTTTCGAACACCGGTTCATTGTAATGGTCAAACCATTTCATTCTTACTAATTGGAGCTTTTTACTATTCATATAAATGCATGCGCAATGATTTGATTCATTTTCATATTCACATGGAACAAACGTAACTTAAAACTAATGCCACACATGAGATCACGCACAATAAACATTGAAATGTACTCGTAAATAAGAAAATTGTAAACAATAAACCACCATAACTCAAGTGACAGCAATGTCACTTCCGCGTCTGCGCACTCACTTGCTCTTTGAGACATATAATGCTTTCCTTTTCTCATCTCGTATTAATTGTATCTTGTATCCTACTTTGACAGACATGAATTAGTTATGATGAAACTATGGCTGCCGCATGCTTTTTATGTAATTTATAAAAAAATCTGTACTTTATTTCATCCAACGGGATCGAATAAATTTATTTCTTTGATTTTCCATGTGTTGAGATATCCATCCACTGCACAAGTAACTTCCATCTTTTAAACTGAATGGAGTATAAAATACTAGCGACGTCAATTTGTAGGACGTTGCATCCATTGCGAACGGTTCCAAATCGGTTCCATAGGGGAGGTGAGGTCGACTAGTGAGAGCGGCAGAGAGTGTCCATACTGTACGTTAGTACTATTACTTATACTGTGGTTTGGGACTAGATGGCCGTGTGTAATTTGTCCAAGAATATTTTATTTAACATTTATTTAGATTGTAAGAGTGTTTAGTATGTGTCAAATTACATTAAGGTTTTCGCCATGTCCACTTTAAAAGTGGAGTAAGAGAGTTGCCTCCCTAATCAGATGTGACGAGGTAGTTATCAAATAACTCCTGTGTTATGAGTAACTATAGTTATCACGATGCGATTACGGCACAGCTACTTCTTCTCGTATATCCTTGTACTCCATATTTATTCAATGAGAGGAGAGTCTTTCGGCAGCACTGTAGCGTAGTGTCCAATCATCTGTCAATTCATAGCATCTTGTCAAATGTCTTGTTGACGTCTTGTGTTGTCTTGTCGTCTTGAAGTTTCACTGTCAAAAAATTCAGTACAATTTGACAATCTGGACCCGACGCCTACCTAGCGACATCTGGTGTCAGAAAAAATATGAAACATCCCCATAACTAGGTCCCTATTTAAAATTTTTAGTCTCAGTAGTTATTGTATAGTATTTCGAACAGCCATTTTTCTCTATTGCTTACGGTCCAGTGAATTAAAGCTTGATAGAATTATAAATCGCTTCTACCCGCGGCTTTGTCACTATATGACGAGCTCGGTGGTCGAATGGTTAGCAATGGCCACTTTGACTCCGAGGTCGCGGGTTCGATTCCCGCACAAGACAAACATTTGTGTGCATGAACATGTCTGTTTGTCTCGATCTGGGTGTTTTCTATGTATTATAAGTATGTATTTACAAAAAAAAATGTATTTAAGTACATTTATCAGTACGGGTACTAGTACCCATAACACAAGCTTTGCGCTTAATTTGGGACTAGATGGCGCTGTGTAAATTGTCCAGAAATATTTATTTATTTTATTCATTATTTATATAAAAAGTCTCGTCGTTAACCATTATTCATCCCACTGTTGGTATTCGAGTCTCATTCAATCGAAGGAGTTTATATATTCTTTTTATTTCTAATATTATAGAATTTTATATATTCTTCTTCTTCTCAGTCGAACACTCTTGGCAGAGTGGTCGTGATCATCGACAGGTCATTATGAAATATATTTCTCCATTTGGTTCTGTTGGAGGCATTTCGGACATGGAGGATTTTGTCAGAGACTTAAATCTCCCCATCTGGTTGGAGAGCGGCCGCGAAGTCTTTTGCCTTCCGCCTTGCCTTGGGCTGCAATACGCTCCATACAATTTTCTTTACAGGTAATATGCCCGAAGAACTTCAGTATTATTTGCACAGTTGACGATAACCTTTCTTTATTTTGAAGTTCCTTTAAGTTCGATGCATTGGTTCGGTGAGCAGTCCACGAAATTCTCAGTAGGCGTCTCCAGCACCACATCTGCAGGGCATCGACTTTTCTCTTTTCCTCAAGCCTCAGGGTCTCAGCTCCGTACAGAAAAATTGGAAAGACGAGAATTTGTTTTAGTCGCACCTTAGTGTTTTTAGCAAATCTGCGAAACATTTTATATATATACGTGTATATATATAAGTTATATTATCTAATTATCTATATTAACTCTACTGTCGCTAATGGACCTGCAGATCATCGCTTGAAGCTGAAACCAATGATAGTTTGTTACAACATCATTGACCGAAACAGAATATGTAATAGTTCCCACATTTTCGAACTCCACTTGTAATAAATGTGAACGTTTTAAAATCTTTTGTATCTAAAAAATACTATTTCTCAAGACCCACGTAGTGATAGATTTCAGGGTTGTACATTATCCGCCTAACTGCCAATAGATGTAACGCCACTGAAAATCGTGGAACCGCTTTTATGCCACCATGATGTATAGGCCAACCTTTTGTGGCCCCAAACATATTTTTCCTTTATGGTCACATTCTGAGGACCATATCTTTTCCAACGTTGTAGGCACTTACGAGGCCTTATTTTCTAATACTCCCTTTTACTTGAAGATTTAACTCTATGAGATAATTTGAGCCGTAAATTCGTTACTGACTTACTTTTGGAGTGGTAGAGCAATTATGAAATGGGCTTGCTCGACCGGGGAAGAACCACCCTCTCACAGAATATCGACGTGAAGCAGCAATGCGTTTCGTTCGGTGAGTGAGAGATCCGGAAGCCCAACTCCTTCCCTATCCCCTCCTTCCTTCCTTCCCTTCCTCCAACTCCTTAGTGGACAACGCATTGGTAGCGCCCCTTGTGTTACTAATGTCTATAGGCGGCGGTGACCACTTTCCATCAGGTGGCCCGCTTGCTTGTTTGTCTACTGAATGACATAAAAAAAAAAAAAAAAAAAATGTAACGCACGGGTCCAACTATTGTACGGATCGGGGACTCTACCGCCGAAGCTGAAGACGATTACGATCGGAGTTTTTTGAATGCGAAAATGATACTACTACTAGTAGTATTACTTATACTGTGCTACTACTTAGATTGTTGCTAATTATGTTTAGCTCAGCCGGTAGAAACCCTAGAGCTATAGTGATTTTTTTTTATACTACGTCGGGTGGCAGACAAGCATACGGCCCGCCTGCGATGTGAAGCGGTTACCGTAGCCATATTAACGCTCGCAACATAAAATATCGCTCGCACGCCGCCACGCCCGCTGCTATCGCAGCATCTCCTTCCTTTCTGGTGACGTCACTCACTCGCAGGAACACAACAGCCCTCAAGGGAACCGTTATTTGGCTGCGGTATTCAGTGAGGTGGAGGTAATTTTCCCCGGTCGGGTAGCTTGCAATTACGCTCCCTACCTCTCTTTTCGCCAGAGCTTCGTTTGTCAGTCAGCAGGGTGCACCTTATGTTCGCACCTTAGGTGCACCTTAGGTGCTCATTAGAACACAACAACCCTCAAAGGAAGGAATTGTTATTTGGCTTCGGTATTCTGTGAGGTGGAGATCCTTTCCCAGTTGGGCATCTACCTCTTTTCTTCAGAGCCTCTTTCGTTAGTCGCCAGGGATCATCACTTGCAGGTGTCTTTGGTTTCGGCTCTAAAGATTGTGGTGATCGACTTATACCCCAAACATATATCTCTAAAAGCTTTTGTTCAGGATTCTATACTGAGGAATGCCAAGCTCTCTCCTACGCTTGCTAGTATTGTTTTAAAATACAGTCAGATGGTCACCGTTGAAATCTCTGTGCTTCGCAAAAAGCCATAATTATTGAAGAGGATGCACTGCTCAAAGATATTCCTTTATCTGCCCGAAGGATGCGGAAGTTTGCCCTGTCGAATGCACCTATCTCTTTCTTGAATTTTACAACAATAAATTCAACTAACAATTCAAAACGGACCTTACAATTTTGTTCAGAGATAAACGTTCCATAATATCCTTACATATGGCTTGTGAATGCATTTATTGTATTCAAAACTACAAACATTCAGAACGTTCGCGTCGTACAATTGAAACCAACCGCGTATAAGGAGGGTCACATTGCATTCACGGATCGGATGATTCAAATACAATGCTTTTTACTTTATGCGCCTCTGGTATTTTATGTTATTTTATCTTGTATTTTACTAATATACAGAAAACTAAATTAAACTAAAACTGATCTAAAATAGTAGTTTCTGCAACTGTCATATAAGAAGGGGTATTAAAACACGAGAGTCTGTTTATGCGATAATAGGTTGACTCGAGTGTTTTAATACTTAAGTTATATGCAGTTTCATACACTACTTTATCTTCACTCATAGGAAAAATTGAAATTAAACAAAGTAGGTAGGTTACAAGGAAGTAATTTATTTGGTATAGTAATTATTTTTGGAATCCCGAATACAAAAACACGATCAGCATAAAAATGTGAGGGAAGCGCGGGAAATTAAGTTCAAACGCATGCGTGCGCCATTTTTTCACAGTCCGAACAATATTTAAGAAAAAAATATATGAAAAAAAACGCCTTTTTTCATATTCAGCCTAAAACCATAGACTAGTTTAATGAATTAATAAAAAAAAGATAGCGGTACTATAATGAGTTTTATGATACAGTTGGCGGTACTATAATGAGTTTTATTTTTAATTTTATGTATATGTGTTTTTATAGTGCGTCTGTATAGAACCGTCTTTGAGTTCGTAATTCGAATTTTTCGATTTGAGTGTAGATAATAGTAGTTTATGAAACTAGTGCATAATAAGGGTTCTTAAAATACGAGTGTGAGTTTATAACATGAGCCGAAGGCGAATTTGATAATACCATCACACGAGTATTTTAAGACCTAATTATGTGCAGTTTCATATCAAGCAAGTAGGGTACTTTATCTAATCTCATGAAATAGATGATAATAATATTTTAAATAAAATATTGAAGTTAATTTAACAACTTTATTTCTTACTTATAAATCCATTTTGCACATCGAGCATCGATGCGCTGTGCGGCGCCGCGTTCACAGATTATGTAGATTTTTTTTAAAGTTATGCAAAAGTATATGGAAGGATAAGTAAGTGAGGGGATGTCATTTTGTCACTAACATTTTAACCTTTAAATTTTATACATTTTGACACAGAATCGAAAGTTTTTGAACGCTCAGTCATATAAACAGGCATGTTCCTGAAGGATTCCAACGATATCTTACGAATTATTGTGGAATAGAAAATCCACACATATGAGGAGCTCGATGACGTCGTTGCGCTAATCGCTTACGCAAGTTAAGCAAGGTCGACCACAGCCTGTCCATGGATGGGTTTATTTATCTCTAGCTTCTTATTGCTTCGGAGAGCACTTTAAGCCGTCGGTCCCGGCTGTTGTCATTAGATAACAGTCATTAAGCCAAGTTAGTGCTCTTTAGGCGGCTTGAAGACACTACCTACGCCAACCTACAGATGAGCAGCATGCTCTTAAACCTTTTCGATTGAGGGGAGACTCGTACCCCAGCAGTGGGATGAATAAGGATTGTCGATCACGAAGACGACCTTTTGAACTAACATCAATCCCTGATAACATGACTCTCTTCTCCTCAGCAGTCATATAAAACCATCCACGATGTTTCAAAATAACTTAGAAATAATGTTCCTTAGAAACCTGAAAGTCTCGTATAAATTACAATAATTTCGTAAATTCCACTCGAAACGCCAAAATCTACTAAGACTTAAGTGTTTTTCCTTTCCTACGTAATTCATGAAAAAGGTAAGTAATTCCTATTTCCATTTTACCTCGGCCCTTGTCAAGCAAAAGCTATGACGGAGATTGAGGGTAACGAATTGGAAAGAAATTTCTCGAACAACAAAAAATATATAGAATTTTCTTAAAAGTATATTTTAATGACATCGCTTTATTCGGGCGAGTGAATAAATATTCACAAGGAGATTTAACTGTGCGAATACATCTGATTTGTATCTGGGGGTGTAAGTGACTCGCCACCATCTTTAGAGCCAAATACATGAGCACTCTGATGAGCGATAGAGGTTCTGGCGAGGGTCTGTTTGGCAACGGTAACCGCTTTACATCAGTCGGGCCTTGTTCGGCACCCGGTGATATATAAACAAAATATCACTGCTTAATGAGATTCTTAGTTATTTTCTCGCCTGTGTATGCAACTATCGGTCTGCCCCGCTTTCGAAATCTTATTGTTTTACGCAGCGCATGCAGTAAAGCCTAGTCAGTATGATTTTTCCGACACCTTCAATCCACGACATTATATATAGGTATTTATATATTTTTATATATTTAGTTTTAGATACTTACTAGATTAGTGTTAGATACTTACCTACTTAAAATCCGCGGTGCACGGCAGTTCAGCCACAGCATAGTAATACAACCAGTACTTTAACTTCATACTAGCGCCCAAATCGGTGCGCCGCGCACCAAAATTTCCTGAGCGGTCGTGTAAATGACGCTTGGCTGTGTGCGTGTGCCAATTTGGCGCTAGTATGAAGTTAAAGTACTGGTTGTATTACTATGCTGTGGCTCAACTGCCTCAGCGGTCGTGTAAATGACGCTTGGCTGTGTGCGTGCGCCGATTTGGGCGCTAGTATGAAGTTAAAGTACTGGTTGTATTACTATGCTGTGGTTGAACTTCACTTGACTAGCTATCTCTTTAGCCTTTTAATGCTTTATTTGCCATATTGCTGTCTCTCACATTGCTAAGAGGTCAAATTCCAAAAGCTTCTTTCTCTATATAATACTGTATATACTAATTTCTTCTGATTAAATTCGTTGTGAGTTCCAAGGCAGCCGTAGTTTTGCCCCCGAGACTGCAATGGACTTCACTATTCATTGCCTTTTTTGTTAGTCACCGCTGTTAATCCTGGCTACACAGGAGATACAGTGGTGGGAATGTGTGGTGAGCCCCCGTCCCGTAACTAGACATAGACTAGTTGTAGGCGAACATCACGGCAGTAAAAAGTAGCTACAAAGTGATTACACAATACCTACGTATTTAAACATGAAGTACGTAAAGGAAGGAAAACAACGCGAATACACAGTATTAGATTAAAACAAAAAGGGGAAGATACGGTATGTCCTTACATCGATTATTCGACAACTGTTTTAATTACAACTACATCCAAAAACTTACCCCCACAGATACATTCTTTTTTGTTTCCCTGAATGGTTGAGGCACTTGACAAATGAACACGAAGGCATTCTGACGATTGGAGATACATTAAAAGTGTTGAAACGCGCAGTGAAACGAGACGTGTTCACAAAATAAGGTTCCGCTAATGACTGACGATAGTGCGTCAGCTAGACGCAGTTTTTTTGTCTCATGCGCTGTGATTAGGTACCGTATCTTCCCCTTTTTGTTTTAATCTAAGTACACAGGAAGCATTTTATTTACAGTAACCCATATTCATACCACTGCTGGGCTACTGGTCTCCCCTCAATTTATGGAGCTTAAAGCCTACTCCACCACGTTGCTGAACTGTGCGTTGGTGGATTTTATCTTTAACTTTTCAATACTTGTTTTTGATTAGCGTTAACGTGCCATGATAGCAAATGGCGCGGGACTGAGTGAATGCCAGGCAATTCCTTGCTTTCCTCTTGCCACAATGGAGGCAGTTGGAACCATAAGTATAGAGAACAAATAGGTATAATAATATAGAGAAAATATAATAATATGAACAAATTGTTGAGCGAGGGAGATGTAACTAGCAGTCTCACTGTATAATAAATAAATAAATATTGTCAGACAAATTACACAGCGCCATTTAGCCCCAAAGTAAGCGAAGCTTGTGTTATGGGTACTAGACAACTGATAAACATACGTAAATACATTTTTTTGTAAATACATACCTATGATACATAAAAAACACCCAGACTAAGACAAACAGACATGTTCATGCACACAAATGTTTGGCCTATGTGGGAATCGAACCCACGAGCGTTGGTGTCGAAGCCGCGTCATTGACCGTACGTCACCGAGCTCGTCAGAAAGAAAGAAATACGTAGCACAAACTAGATAGAACTCTTTTTAAAAACTGACAGCTTGTTTGCACTTATCGGCACGATCAAAATTGAACCTATATTTATATTGTGAATCTACGATAAAGCCGTAAATAATTTTTAGCAATATTGTTTCAGAAACATGGTAACGTATTAAATAATTGATTGTTGAACATAACGTAATAATCTCGTAAAATGTTCATTTAAAACGTAGATTCGAAATCATCGCTGTCTAACTTTATGCCTATTGAAAGGGTGGCGGCGTGCGAGCGATATTTCTTTTTGTGAGAGCTTTAATATGGTTATGGTAACCGATACACATCACGCGGACCGTGTGCTTGACTACCACTCGACGTAGTATAAATGATAATAAAATATAAAAATATTACTGGGTTTCAGCTTCTACCTGCAAAGCTAGTCGACTTTCTCGACAAAAAAACGTAAGTCCCCTATTAATTAATTACTTAATTTTAACTACGTTGACGTTATTTTAAGAATATATATAGTACAAATATTGAATTAAACTTCATAGAACCTTCACACGAGATATCCATACTAAAAAGTCATCGATCTCACCCACCAAAAGGTCCCTCGGGATGGATGAGGTTCTTGCCAATTTACCTCGAAGCCCGACCTCGCACACACTTGATTTAGCTAACACATGATAGCTAACAAACCCTCATTGCTCAGGGGACGCGTGTGATCGTGTCTCAATGTTGACATACGCACTGATTTTTACTAGCGAATTTATTTTTGTTTTTTTTTACTATGATGCTACGGGGGCAATTAAAAAAACTCGAAAGATACCAATATCGGCGGATACAGTTTGGCGTTGTAGTTTCGAATCTATGCTCTACATCCAAAATTCAATCATTCCACTGGATAGATGTGGGATCAAAGAATTTATTACGCTAAGTAGTTCTTACTTAGCGTAAAGAATACTTTAATTTAAAAAAAAATCAAAAATTCAAAAAAACGAACGATAACAAAATCGGGGATACAGTTTGGTGTTGCAGCTATATTTCTATCATTTCCACCCAAAATTCAATCACACCAATGGATAGATGAAGGATCAAAGAATTTATTACGGTAAGTAAGGACTATTGAACATCGCGTGTGATAGAGGGGGAAGCGCTGCCATTTTGAGATAATTTTAGTGCGTATTCACGTACAACACACGCTAGTGTCCATGACATTAATTTATTAATTACAGATAACAGTGATCCATTAGTAAATAAGACTTAGGGTGTGGCTGTCATGGACCGGCTCTCAAAACAATTATCTCAAAATGGCAGCGCATCCCCCTCTCCCGCATGCGATGTTCCATAGTCCTTACTTACCGTAATAAATTCTTTGATCATTCATCTATCCATTGGTGTGATTGAATTTTGGATGGAGATGATAGAAATATAGCTGCAACACCAAACTGTATATCCGATTTTGTTACCATTATTTTTTTTGAATTGCCTCCCTATGGAGGCAGTTTTAAAGACGAATTCTAGTCAAAAATAATATTCTCTCGTCACAACGTACTTATCAATACACCATGGTGTAGGTACAATGGTGCATCCACATAATAATATGCCGCCGGCTTTGCCGCCGACATGCAGACTGCTTTGGCGCTAGCTTACCGCGCGAGCCGCGTAAAGCCGCGAGTGCCGGCGGTTTGGCCGCCGGCCGTGACGCCGGGTATGTGTGGATACACCGAAGAGGCATTCCGTGAGAATCAAGAACCATGGAGTGATGTTCTTCTCTTTCAGATTTTTACAGTTTTGGGGTGTAAGTGGTTCATCAACACCTTTGAACCAAAGCCGACTTCACCTGCACGCGGTGCACCCTGCTGACTGACAAACGAAGCTCTGGCGAAAAGAGAGGTAGGTAGCGTAATTGTAAGCTGCCCGACTGGGGAATGTACCTCCACCTTACAGAATACCGCAGCCAAATAACAATTCCCTTGAGGGTTGTTGTGTTCCTGCGAGTGAGTGAGGTCACCAGAAAGGAAGGAGATGCTGCGTTGGCAGCGGGGGTGGCGGCGCGCGAGTGATATTTTATGTTGCGAGCGTTAATATGGCTACGGCAACCGCTTCACATCAGGCGGGCCGTATGCTTGTCTGCCACCCGACGTATATAAAAAAAAAAAAAAATATCTTCCGCACGTAATGTCTCAGTACAGGCATTGAGATATAAGTAGTACATAATACTTATATCTCAATGAGTACAGGTGCGTTTATATCCTCCGCCAGCATTTCCAAGACGCTATTGTTACTAAAAATTGAATAAGATACGACCTGAAGGCCAATTCTCGTAATTTTTCTACGAACGCAGATTGAAAGTTGACCGAATCGAGATTGAATTGTGAACTGACTAAAATTATATACTTGATTTCATTAATTATTTATTATCAATTCTTGTTGTTGGCAAAGTAACATTCTTATTTTGTTTAATTTTCACTTATATTTCGATACAATCCCGCTTAAATTTAATTTTGAAGTTACATATTGTGTTACGAGAATACCAAATGTGACATTTATGAGATCGAGACTGAATCGAAACTGGATCGAAACTGAATTTTGACTATATTTCAATTACGCGATTGCCCCTCTGATTTATTTAAAGCGATTACTGTAGTTTTATACCTAATCCTGGAAATGATTATATCAAAATTATTTTTTTAATACTACGTCGGCTGAAAATTAAGAAGTTACCGTAGCCATATAAACGCTCGCAGCATGAAAAGCTGCTGCTACCAACTGCTACCAGCGCAACTCCTTCCTTCCTGGTGAACTCACTCACTTGCCAGAACGCAACAACCCGCAAGGGAATTGTTATTGAGCTAGGGTATTCTGTGACGTTGCCGTGTGGTTTCCGGCAGACTAGAATAGAATCGCTACGTCTCTTCCCGTGGATTTCGTACAAGGCGACTAAGGGAAATACATTATCACATATCGATCAGGCCTCCCCAACCCATCTGGCCAGCGTGAAGAGTGTATGCCAAATACTCCTTCTGTCTGGGACGGACGAGAGAGGGTCGTGCTCCTGTAGTGGAGACTAAAATGATCTGACGATGATGATGATTCTGTGACATGAAGGTACTTCCCCAGTCGAGCAGCTTACAAATACGCTTTGCTCTACCTGTCTTTTGTCAGAGCCGCTAATCGGCTGGGTACGACTTACAGGTGAGGTTTAGCTTTGGCTCTATAGATCGTGGTGAGCCTCACATCTTAAAGACTATGCAAGTTATTGGAAAATTGATACTGATCCAACCTCTATCAAATAATAAGTCAACAATTATCAATCTCTCTGTATTTTTTTTAAAATCTATATACCTACCTAAATAAAAATAAATGTTACTAAGCGCAAAACTTGAGAACCGCTCAACAAATTCGGCATTTTTTTTTATATTTCCTTAAGGCACAGGGAATGTAAATATAAAAATTGCGTGTAAAAAAAGAACAGCTTTTGACAAAAATAATCTGTCCCGGCAGCTAGTTAATAATATTATTCTCCATGGAAACTTTACTTGGCATCGGCCTTTTAAAGGTACAGAGTTTCTAATTAAATATCGCTGTACCTTGCCTCTTATTATTCTTTATTTTTTAATTTCCAGGTTACGACGTTCATAAAGGATTTGTTACAAAACCGAGTATTTACTTAACACCACAAAGGCTGTATTTAATTTATAGGAATTGCCCTTGAGCTCCAGCTAACTGTACATTTTATTCGCGTTTTCTGAAAAAGAATTCGTCGCACCTATCCGCTCCAGTTAGAGTGCGGCTTCATTAGCGCGTTGCGTTGCGTTGTCGCAGCGTCAACGGTGCGTCGTATTACATTTTTTTTTTGACATTTGATAGTATTGTAGCTCTCGACATTTCAACATATCGACGGACGAGAGACAGCTTGGAGCCCGACGACGGATAGTGTTTGAGTCTTGTGCATAAGTAGATCGTGATCTGGAGCGCTCAGATGAGTCTGCAGTTCCTTCGCGAACTAGGTCGCACTTCTAGAACACGTTTGTTCCGAACCATTGTCGAATGAAGATTGAAATCCAAAATATAGGCTGCGCTGCGAACCTCGTGCATTGCGAGGTCTTGCGTCGTCGCAACGCAGATGTGGCATACAATGTGTTAATCCATTGCGACGATGCAACGCAACGCACTAATGAGGCTTCTCACCTTAACCGTCGAAGGAGTCAACCAACAAAAGTCGGTTGACACTTTCGTAAGTACAACGGGGACAGATTTCAGTCAATAACTAAACATTGTATGTGTGACTATAATGATCACAACACATTAACAATTACATCACATTAAGACAGCATTTGTCTATTAGTGCTCCGATCAATTCAGTCAGAAGTCAATCGTCTACAATATCTTTTTAGTCGTAGTCACAGTATAAGTAATAGTACTAACGTACAGTATGGACACTCTCTGCCGCTCTCACTAGTCGACCTCACCTCCCCTATGAGACCGATTTGGAACCGTTCGCCAGGAATGCTACAACGTGCGAATTGGCGTCGCTTGTATTTTATTCTCCATTCAGTTTAAAATATGGGAGTATGTAAAGATGTGAGTTACTTGTGCAGTGGATGGATGTAAAAAAAAAAATTGGAAAGTAAAAAAAAAAATTGGATGGACGGACGGACGGACGGAGGGATGGATGGATTAATGGATGGATGAACCCTCAAGGAAATTGTTATTTGACTGCGGTATTCTGTGAGGTGGTGGTACTTCGTCAGTCGGGCTGCTTAAAAAATACGCTATGTTCTACCTCTCTTTTCGTCAGAGCCTCGTCTGTCAGTCAACAGGCGTACCCCGTGCAGGTGAGATTGACTTTGGTTCAAAGATGTTGATGAACCACTTACACCCCCGTATATGTCCGACTAATAATTGAATAATGTCAGCCCTAGAGAACGTCACTCAAACATAGGCACGTGTACAGACGTCATTTGGTTACTACATGCAAAAGCGCCATTTTTGTATGGAGTGGCCGGGGATCCAGCAGTGGGTAGATATAATCTGATGATGATGATTATTATTAAGGATCTCGTAGATAAAAATCATCATCAGCCTCTGTCTACCCACTGCTGGATATACCTAGGCCTTCCCCATTGCTTTCCACCAAATACAATCCTCCGTCTTCCGCATCCAGCCGCTGCCAGTCGCTTTCATAAGGTCATCGGACCATCTAGAAGGACGGCGTCCAACTCTTCGTCGCCCTACGCGTGGCCTCCACTCTAATACTCCCCCATCACTTACTCGGCAGATGTGACATGCCCATTGCCACTTCAGCTTGCAAACCCTGAAAGCTATGTCCTCTGAAAACTTTAGGTCTTCATCGAATTTATTCGTTCCGGATTCGATCCCTCAGAGAAACCCCGAGCATGGCCCTCTCCATCGCTCGCTACGGGACCTTTTTAGCCTGTGGACCAGGCCGATGGACAGTGTCCAAGTCTTTGTAGGTCATTGCAATAGATAAAAATGAACAACCACAATTATCATTAAATACGTTTATTATCGCCATTAAGAACGAGACACCCAATGACAATTTATTATTACTTACAATTCATATAATGCAATATAAACTAACAAACACATGTATCACAGAACATTTTGATAGTGCTCGAAATTGACCATTTTCTTTACAACGTGGACGATCACTAAAGAGTTTTGAAGTAAAATAACGCAGCAGTAAAGGGAGATAGAATTTAGTTATTAACATTAATTATTTATACAATATTCTATAGGGTCTAATAAAATTAACGAAAAAAAGGCAGCTATTTCATACATTTTATTCCATGAACAGACTAAATGCGCTGCAATAATAGCACAGAAATAAAATGTATGTACCAATGTTTTGACGAAATAACGTCCTATAAATCGATGTAAGAAAGCTGCACGCACCAAAAATCATGACTCATTGTCACGTTCCGCCTGAGCCGAGCGTGCAAGCGAGAGCGCGGAACAAGCGATAGAGAGACACGATCGGTCTGTGACGCATCTATGTCTCTTTCACTCCATCGGCCGATGCTTTCTTAAGACGCTATGACGTAAAACTATCGTCCATAAACCGACTTTACAGACTACCAATTTTTTTCGTGATTTTACTACAGTCCTCGTAGTAAAAGTAGTTTTCTTCGTTTGCTGAACTTACTCTTAAAGTTTGTAGAGTTAATTTTGTTACACCCTATATATTGTAGAAGCAGATATTACAGATAAGTCCGCCGCTTCGCTTCATTGGAGCACGGCGGAGACCTTTCACTCATACGTGGGAAAGATGCACCGTGACTTCTTTGTAAAATTACCAACAATAATTTATTTTATTTACACCTGCACCATTAGATTATACATAGTTATTTTATACTTCTTTAATTTATGATTAAAACACACAAAAAAACATTTGAAATAAAATTTCATTACTATTATTTAAATAGTTGTCTTGGCCAACTTGCCAGATAAATATTTTTTGAAAATTGGAAAAATTCACCTGCCCCCTCTAGGTGGGATTTGAACCCACGACTATTTAAATAATAATAATTTAATTAGTTTGGTGTTATCAAAAAATAGCTGAATTTCATCTGCAACGATGGACTGCTATGCCTACTTTAGTATTGTAATTACTTAGTAGGTTGATGACGCCACACTGTGACTCACACAGTAGAAATATAAGATGCAAAAATTCGTCTACAACACAAACCTTCCTGGTAGCTCAGTTGGAAGAGCACTCGACCGGTCATCGAGAGGTCGTGGGTTCAAATCCCACCTAAGGGGGGCAGGTGAATATTTCCATTTTTCAAAAAATAAAATTTCATTACATTATATTTGAACAGTTTACTTTATCATAGTAGCTTGTACAATTCGTGCATTTTAGTTTGCATTGTATAAAAGAGAGTTAAATTTTAAATTTGATATTAAAAAGTAAACGTCATAACACATAAGATACTTAAACACTCTGGTTATCTTGCTCAGAGGATTAGTATCGCTATCCAGCGAGATAATGCTGCCAGTCATCTGGGAACACTGCCGTTAGAAGATCTTGGGGATATTTTTTATTTGTAAGTAAATTTCTGTTTACTTTATTTTATCGCGTAACCTTTTCTTTTATTTATAGATAGGTACTTATATAAATATTACAATTTAGCAATACCTTGTTTCAGTCAAGTAATTTCTTGAGAAGTATTCAAAAATAATTTTGACGTAATAATGCTTGATGTTCAGATAGAACTCAACAAAACGAGCTGTCAGCTACGAGTACATGCCATGCTATTACGTACTTCGTGTAGTTTATTAGGCATGTTTAGTGCGTAAAAAAGGGACGAGTATAGAGATATCATTTCGTTCGATTGGCTTTGCTACTTGTCTAGTTTGCTTTGCCATTTTTTTTTTTTATATTAGCTCAGCATAGTAGCTCCGCCTCGCCTGGTGGTAAGCGAAAAGAGGGGCCCAAAATGCAGCGGCAACTGATAAAAGACTAGACAAAGTTGTTAACGTTGTTTACAAAAGAAGGAAACAAACACTGTTGTAACAGTGTTCGTCAGTTGACACTGCGAAGCTAGCCCGCGAGGTGCTCCTTGAAGCTTCGTTTTAAGTATCCTATGTTGTAACAAGGATATGGTAACACCGGCAAGAGGTTGAACCTTAAAATGGTGCGACCGAGGCAGGAGTTGCCGCACTTTAAAAAAAAAGCCGGTCAAATTGCGAGTCGGACACGCGCAACGAGGGTTCCGTAAAATGTGCAGCTACATTCACCAATTTTTTTTTGTGTAATAATTATAAAATGGTTTTTGGATTTTTTCCTTTACTTGTGTTGTGTATTATAATATATGTCTTGTGCGGGGATCCTAACCCGAGATCTCGGAGTCAAAGTGATTGTTAACCATTCGACCACCGAGCTCGTCAATGTACAACGTAATGTGTGGCCCTGAAGACATGGCGGTAGAAGGTACGTAAGCGTGAGAGAGTTGTTGTTAGAGAAAGCTAATGGGTGCGCAAAATAAATTAATTACGACTGTGAACAGAATTCAAGACACGCCATTTGCATGCTAAGAATGTCTCCCCTTCAGTAAACACTCCGACATATACATCAGATTAGATCAAAGCTAGGGTCCCTGAACGAGTCCTAAAATAAATTTTATTAAATGGACAAAAGTGTTAAATGAATAATTCAACGTAGAATAAAATATCTAAGGCTTAAATTCTCTTGTTATTAAAATAATATTTCACAAAAATCAACATCTTAAAAACAATTTCGAGATTGTTTCCCCTCTATTTAAATTGTTAATTTCAACGTTACATTTAATTTACATAAGAAACTAGATTTACACCCTTCGTATAAATTTTGTCTCTTTTCCTCGTTCGTGTAGTTTATTAGGCATGTTTAGTGCGTAAAAAAGGGACGGGTATAGAGATATCATTTCGTTTGATTGGCTTTGCTACTTGTCTAGTTTTCGGAGCATTCGCAAGCCAAGTTTGTTACTTTACGATTATTATAGGCGTTTATGTGATCCTATAGATTTTGCCTCTTTCGCAGTGCACCAAAACAATTAAGTTTATTCAACCGTGAGGCCTCATTTATGCTCGGAGGAAATCGGTGCTTGGAGCGGAATAACGCGTCCAAATCAAATATATGGATATGTACTGCTGCGTTTCTACCAAAGCGTATTTCCGCGGTATTGTTTAAAATAGTTTTATCCCAATTCAAGTCATTTTAATTTGACGTGGAACATGAAATTCGATTGACATAAATGTCAGTGCCTATTACACACTATTCAACGCTGTTCATGCCAGATATATGCAAATACAACAGCGTTATTTTTTACTGAAAAAGGAATTACTGTATTACCCCAGGCCATAGTACGTCTTATAAGTTTTACTATATAAAACCTTGTAACACGTAAAAAAAAAAATGTTTCATTTTTTTTTAAATGGGAAAAAAAAAAATGTTTCATTTTTTTTTTTCCCATTTAACCAAAACGTATTTCTAGGGAGTTGGTAAGATCATAGTACTTAAAGTTGTTCCTTTTGAGACCTACCATATTGAGTAATCGACACTCCAGATCGTTCCTTTCTGCCCAGTCATCATGAAAATTCCCCTCGTTTCAATAGAATCCATCGATTAATTTCTATTGTCAACTAGTCACCGCGAAAGAACGCATTTATAGAAACGCGTTCTTACATTTAGGTCGCACGGTATCACGTGTTTAAAAGACCATATGTATGAACGAACGTGCAACGTAGATTACGGATTTATGGACGTGCCCTAAGATTTAGAGTAAACCCCTTCAATTGAAATTATATCTACCAACAGTGGAATGACTGTAGGTTGTTAATGAATAAGACTTAAACATAATTCCGAGCGCCAGTAAACCATGATTAATATGAAGGTATCCTACTGCAAAGTCATATTAATCATGCGGCGCTGTCATGTAGAAACCATCTCATAGGCAGTATTGCCACTTTATCGCATCACTGACCCTCACTTTAGCATAGTGTGTTTAGAACTTTATTTTGAGTAAGTGCGATTTCAGACTTATACATTATACTTTCATTTTCACATAAGCGTGTGCACTCGTTCTAATTTACACGCGCGTACTCGTCTCCTTTGTCTCACGTGCATCTCCCGTGTGAGATGCACGTGCGACAAAGACGCGAAAGAACACATAAATATAGGCTCTAACGTTTTTTTTTTTTTTTTTTTTTTTCGAATTGGACCACTATGCTTTTAGCCCGAAGGCTTTTAAAGCGAAAACTAACCTAGTGAGAGGGAGGGCGAATGCCGAGTGCACTCAGCCCGAAGGTTGGGCTCTAACGTATATTTATGTGTTCTTACGCGTGATTGACTTCGGAAGCGTCTTTCGACGCTCGAGTGTACACGGCGTACCTTTGTCGCACCTGCATCTCACACGGGAGATGCACGTGGGACAAAGGTACGCTTCACACACGTAAGTGTGTGATGTTATATTATTATACGCAAAGAAAAATTCTGGTCTGAAATCGCTCTAATAGTAAAACGAATATTGTGAAGCCAAATATATCTTTTTCTGTGTACCTACCATTATCAGCGAATCGTGATGCAAGAAATCTCTTCATTATGCATATTTTTTTGTTACACAGAGTTATATGAAATATAGAAGAAGTAATAAAAAAAAATATCTCCCTCTTACTATTTACAGTAACAAATCGTAATATAGGTGATAGATCATACATAATTTAGACATTTTGACTACCTAACTCGCAAATTTATATACAATTTACACAATAATTAGGTGTTATTTTATATTTGAATTTGGCACGACAGAAGTGATGTTAGTAAATTTTATTATCCATGCATATAAATATTGTTTTTTTAACTTTTTTAAATTTTTATTTTCTAAAATACACAAAATATGACAAAACTTTATTATTATTTTATACGTCATAAGTCTTTTATGTTAATAAACAATGTTAATAAACAGCAATGGGGCATTCGGTTCAGCTTTCGGAAAGCTTGCACCGCACAACCTAAAAGGCACACAGCGAGGGATGGAGAGAGCTGTGCTCAATGACAACAATGTAATATGACTATAACAAAAATACTGCAAAAATACGTCTGTTTAATAGATACGCCTGTCATACTACGACTTAGGAAACTTTAGTTTCGTAAGTCGTGCCTTCATCCGCGTAAGTTTAAATTACGTACCCCGTGGGAGCTCTGCCTTTTCTATGTTAGTGTAAAAGTGTGTCAAAACTTTTCCTTTTCATTATTACAATAACAAAAATGTGCTGAATATTTTGTATTTTTTTTGTATTTAAATATTATGCTTTTATAAAAGGAATATACTCAACATCGTTCGTATTAGACATAAATATCGCTTACTGGATAATGATACACCACAGATGTAAAGTTGCCTAGATACGGCATCCATCAACATAAGAGCGTTAGCATAACATAGTGCATTACACAAACTTACCGAGCTCTTACGATACATAGAATTCACACGTTTCTTGTTCTCAACGAAGTGACTTACTAGTCATGTCACACAACACGAACAAAAAACTCGGTAGCTATATAAGATAATTGCTACTCTTAGTTCATATTCATTTAATAGCTATGCATATAGTTTTATAGAAGAGATCCTTAAGCGATAGAGCTGGTAGTAAAAATATTCTAGATTGATATGTATTGTACTTTTTGTTGTAAAGTTGTATAAACATTTATGTCCAAAAAAGTTTTTTTTAAGCTAATTATAAGCTTAAAAAAACTTTTTTGTACCAATGTAATGTTTTTTTAATGCGATAATAAGCCACAAATCTACATTATATTGAGACAAATCCATATCATCCCTAATTTTGAACGTATACCATGAAAGAGCGAAGTAATTCCATTTCAACGTTTGTACAGAAATGTAATCGGACAGGAGCAGCCTTAATAAACGAGCGGTATCTAGGCGTGTATTAAATCTGTGGTGCATACGCCCTAAATACTCTGTGTAAACAATGGCACGAAAAGTCACGTCGGCTACGAACACAAGTTAAGTCTACCGTTAACATTTTTACGTTACGTTGCAAACAGTATGGGGAAATATAAAAGATAGGAGAGATTGGGGAGGATACTGTTGTTTACGCTTCTCTTAATTAAAATAATAGGGATTATTCGTATTTAGGTCGAATGATTTTTATCGTATTATTTGATATTAATCTGACATCCCTAATCTACTTACGTTAAACATTATAGCTCGATCGCATCGTTACTAGTCAGTTTAATCGATCACGCAAGTTAACTAAAGAGTGTCTATCGATAGTTTTATTTAACTGAGGGGGGCAAGTTAACTCACGGCGTTGCCAAGGGCAGACAAAATAACAAATTTTAAAAATTGTACATAAAAGAAAAATAATGTGTGTACGTGTAAAATTAATACATATGTTATCTCCTCCCCCTCCTTAAGTCGGTCCCTCACTGATGAGGATTTGTGCTGTCACAGCAATTTCCTCCAATTACTGCGGTCTTCTGCCTGATGAAGAGCGTGAGACATTGGCATTTGCAGTTCTTCTGACACCTGGTCGGATCATCTCTTAGGGCTTCGTCCTCTCGGTCGCTTGCCATCCACATTGCCAGTTATTATGAGCTTCTCTAGGTTATCTGTATCTATAACATATGTTATAGAAATCCAAAAAATAAAGGGTACTTATTTAACAAAAACTAGATGATATTACTTGCATATGGCATCGATAACAACATTTACGCGAATCGAAAACTTCGTTGTCGTCAGCTCTTATTCATCCCACTGCTGGGCTACGGGCCTCTCTTCATTCGAAGGGGTTTAGAGCATACTCTACCATGCTGCTCAACTGCGGGTTGGCGGAGGCCAGTATTTTCATGCTGCATAAAAAACCACTGACTTAGCTTAACGACTGTCATCTAAAGACAACATCCGGGACCGGCAGCTTAACGTGCCCTCCGAAGCACGGAGGAGCTCGAGATAAATAAACCCATCCATGGACAGGCTACGGTCGACGTTGCTTAACTTCCCAACTAGCAAAATAATCCTGGAACGCAATTTTTTAATGCTATATGCACTTATAAAGCTCCGATAATGGTTTTGGTATTTGCTACAGCGCTTTTAACAGCATAAATGAGTGCTGTTTTTACTTAAGTACGTTTAATCCTATAATTTGGACTTATATCGGTATATAGGATCATATTTCGTGGCTATTACTAGATTAAGACTCCTCTAAAAGCATGGAACAAGAGTAATTGCTTTCAGGAGTAATTACTCCGGTTACCCAGGCTTATATGCGCCTATAAGATAACATCTTAAGGGCATTTAAATCTTAAGACTCCTCTAGGAGCATTTACCAGGATAGGATACACTGACAACCAATCACTCTAGTTATTTTTACTTATAACCTAATATAAGTTAATAATTTATGGCTAATATAAGTAAATTCCAGTTAAATTACTAAATAGTTTTTATATTTCTTGTCTGGTATTATATTAGCCTAAAATTAAGTATTAAGCAGATTTCATATCCGCGTTTCAAAAATAATAAATCACTAAGATTATAACAGCACTCAGTAGGATAAAATGTTCTCTACATAGATTTATCGTATGCCATTATAAGCCTAGACATATTTATATTAGCATTCCACTGTAGTGTTATTGTATGAGTAGTCTCAAACAATCCTGGTTAAATCTCTTAAAAGGTCACTTTTGCTTGAAACGACCAATATAGACAAAACACGCTTTATACAGTGTCGCAAATCCTATTATAGGATTTGTCATAAATTTAATTGGTAAAGATCGCATAGCGAATTCTGGAGAGGGTTCCGGACAAGATCTGTAGTACTACTTAAGGTGGAAGAGGTCCGGAATAGTAAAGCAATAATGAAAAATCATTAAGTGATGATGGGGAAGAACTTTAAGATTACAACAAAAATTTAGAACTGCGTTATTGTATAAAAAACTGGGCTTTAGACTTAAATTTTTCTCAACTAAACGATGTTTTGACTAAAGATGCACGAACACTACTAGAAACAATTAGAGAAAACGGACTCATTACTATTTCATCCCCAGCGCACTATTGGCACAATAGTCTGATCAAAATATTTCAAAATATTTTTTGAAAATGTTTCCTGTCTACCAAATGAATTTATCTAAATATAAATATTGATGGATATACTAGTTTTCAACTTGAAACATCAATCGATTTCGTATTTCCACATATAAATGTGTAACCCTAATTGGTAACAATATGGCGAATCTTCGGTTTTGACACTCGCCAATATAGAACCAATTATACTTATAATGGCCCTATGTCACACTTGGAAATGCTCCCCGAAAAAATGGCAGCCCTTCATTGTATTTTCTTGATAAATTAATAAATTCTTAAAAGTAAATAAGTCATTTTGAAGAGGCGCTTTAAAATTTTATTTAAAACCATGATAAATTTCACAGAAAATTCACATTCCCCTACGAATAACAACAAAGTAATGTAACATTAAGACTAACAACAATACAATTTTGATTTTCTACTATGGTTGACAATAATAAATTCTGATTAAGATAAATAGTACTCTGCCCTTATTCAGGACGTTTAAAAAAATCTTGACAGAGCACAACGCAGATACACTTTGACAGTTCACAGAATATGAGTTTATAGAAGCATTGCGAGGCGCGTATTAGTCTCATTTTTGACTATAACTTACTTATATTGAGATTTGCAGGAGTAACTGCATTGACGTAATCCTATTACAGGAGCTATATAGGCGTAAACGGCATTTAAGCGGTCTATTATAAATACGTTATAAGCAAAAGTAGACTTATAAAGTAGGCCCTTTTCCGGACTTATATGCAGATATAATTCTCATATAGTCCTAGAGAAATGATCCTCCTGGGATAGTTGAAGAACCACTTTTTGCTAGTTGGGTTGCGTGTTCGATTAGACTGACACGCGCAACGACGCCATCGAGCTATAAAATTTAATGGTGAATTATATGGTCTAGGGATGACATAATAAAAATTCCGTATCCGCCACACAAAATGGCAACCGTTTTATATTTGTTAATATTTCTCTTGACGTAGGTAGTTAAACTTTCGCTAGTTATTGAACAATAATAAACTCAGCCAGAAATTTGTTAATAAATATACATTTCTAAATCTCCTTTATTCCTATAAATAGGGTTTTAAGTGAAGTAAACAGTTTGAGATAAACATAAATATTGAATGTAAGATAGAATTATAGCGGAATGGCTACCTACGCTTATTATGCCATTAGATAAATAAAGTGATTATTGTGTCGATATAGCGAAATGCTAAATAAAATATTATAGTTTGCAAAGGATTGTAAAAGTTAAACTTATCAAATAATCCATCTGACTGACAAATGAGGCTCTGGCGAAAAGAGGTAGAGCATAGCGTATTTTTTAAGCTGCCCGACTGGGGAAGTACCTCCACTTCACAGAATACCGCAGCAAAATAACAATTCCCTTAAGGTTTGTTGTGTTCCTGCGAGTGAGTTAGATTAGCAGAAAGGAAGGAGTTGCTAATATTTCATGTTGCGAACGCTGAAACTACTCAACCGATAATCATGAAACTTTGTACACATATTTTCAAAGGTATTAGGAAAGACATAGGATACTTTTTATTAAAAAAAATAGTAAACGCGTGCGAAGCCGCGGGTGGACGCTAGTTGCTAAATAAAAGACTAACATGGTGGATCTTTCAAAATTATCAACTTCATCAAACTGAGATTCCTTACAATTTTCTCTATAGCTATAAAAGCACTTAGACAATATTGCAAAACGAAAGTAAATTAAATAATCCCATCTTCCCTTACATTTAATAATTAAGGAAAAATAAGAATTGTATACCCTTTCTTTTGAATTGAATATTAAAAATAAACCAAGTTCTCTTTAGAACCTCCATAGATAACAAAAGACACAATCTTTTAAGATCCGTCTTTGTGTCCGTTTTATTTAATTTATAAAAATATATTAAATTTTTGAAGTAAATCTTTTTTGAGCACGCTTGACACGCACTAGGGAGTAAGCTGAGTGAATACGTGACGAGAGCGTTACGAAAAGTGTGATCGGGCGAGGCGAAAGGAATTTGAGAGGGATATATAGCTTAGTGAACTGTCGCAAGAGAGAGAGGTGCGAGACATTTTCTTTCTCCTTTCTCCCATAGCCAGTTACGTGTTGTATATATTATACATATATAAACAGATACATATGTATATATACATACATATAGATGGAACTAAGGAGGATTTACTTCAGTCGTATGGTCTAAATCATTTTTTTAAATTTATATGCATGGATCAAGTTATCTAATGAGTTATATGCTATAAAAGATTTACAGGCTAGCATAATATATATTTAATTACATGAAATAAAACAAGGTTGTTAGAATAGGAAAGTATTTTCATGAATAACATTTTAATAGTACGTTCAATAAAGAAAATTGGCTTATATTTCTGACTTAAATTATGGTTGCATATCCCATGTTTTTGCTATTAACGATTTAGGAAGATATCACATAGTAAATTTTTGCAATAAAACGGAAAAACGTTTATTGACGCTAAGACCCACTTTTTTTCTGGTTTCAGGATTCTAACCAGCACTGTTTAAATGAAAATGTCAATGTTTCATACTTATGTTATTTAGAAAAAATAATAATAAAAAAATTGTCACATACAATTTTTTTACTAAATAGGCAGGTATACCTATTTACAAACTACAAAATAATCATATCATGTGAAACCAACAACGTCCCAGTTCAGCGTAGCTGAGGCTTTGAGACAGCAGCGCTGGAATACTGTTGGAACCACATGACTTCATGTTTAACCCCACAGGGGCGCCTGTGGGGTTAAAGCTGGCTCTCCCATACGTGCATCCCCGAAACACACACCGAAAACACCGAAATAAATCAGGACTTAAGTCACAACCCGGATACTCCATACAAATGTCGCGTCAGTACTAAGCGTAACTACTACATAAACAATGACGTCTATGCAGAGCATGAATAAGCGAGTGTGCGTGCGGCGCCATACAAACTGTTCCAGATTCGTCTCCGAGGGGAGGTGAGGTCGATCCGAGAGAGCGGCAGGGATTAGCCGTAGTATGTGTAGTATTACTTAAACATTGCATAATTCGACATTCACTAATAGAAGGAAATCCGTAACTGAAAAATTCCAAACTTTTGCCCGAATCTTCGTATTTTCACTCCGGAATAGGCACCCTGTTTATACGGATTCATACCATGCAAGACTGTTCCAATAATGAGGCGGTTCGCAATTTATTATCACATTGATCATATAATATGAGTAGGTTTGCCATCTCTAAACGCTAGCAACCAGGACAAGTTGCATGAAAACTACGGATTTTGAATCTTAAAACCCGGACATGTCATCAGTGTTTTTAGTACTAGCACTATTATTATTCTGTGACAAGATTTTTATCGGTTATTCGCAGCATGGAGCGGGCGGTAGTGATTTAAAACTTTTAACTCTGGACTACAAATGAAACCCAGCCCGGACGCTCCCCGGACGCCCTCCAAACTAGGACAAATCCGGGAAAACCCGGACGGATCGCAACCCTAAATATGAGCCAATTTTCTTTCTATCGTAAACTAAATGTAATTTAACTATTAAGTTAATAAATCAATCAACATAATACAGACTTTTTAAATTTTGCATTAAACGAAATCCAAATTAAATAATCTTTATTATTAATGCCTTATATAACACGTAGTTTTAACAACGATTTTATTATTACCTGTTTAGATTTATTATACAGTGTATTAATAATATTAGTGTCTTACTAATAGTATGTTATATACAAATAATAAAACATGAGAACTTATACTTTACTTGCCTTGGCGAAAGATAATAATGAATGACTTGAAATTAAATATACGTATGAATTTTAATAAAACATTCAAACTGCCAATTGACAAATTTGCAAAACAACCTAGTACTGAAAAACGATCCTGTAATAAAATTCCGAAAATGTCACATAACTAGTTCGTTAAATTATGTCAGGTAAAATATATATTTTTTTTTCAACAGACTGTATTTTAATGTAAATTACTAGTAAGAGCGAATATAAAATAATCAATAAAAAAATTGTACAATTAGCTATATTATATTGTTAGTAAGACACATAATATTGATTTAGTTTCAGCCCCTCCAACATATGTAAATATAATTACAAATTTTTGTGACATAAAACATCGAAATTCAGTGCTTGCTATTTATAGAATAATTGATTTAATCATATATATTCTTGTCATTCTTATACATACATCACACATTAATACATTGCTGTATCTTACATACAAACTTATACTTCAATGTAAACCAATATATTTTTGAGCAATTTCATTAAATTCACGAATAAAACTCACAGCTGGCTCATAAGGGCGCGGTCCGATTGCGAGATAACTATTCTGTACATCAAAAGAATTAAATTGCAATTTTATTCGGTCCAATAGATTGGAGTGAAATGGAAACAAGTTATATAGTTTGTCCTAGTAATTGGTTCACATTGCAAACTATTGAGACTCCATCTTAACTTGTACTGAAAGCTAGTAAACTATAATATTGGCATTTCAGTCCAACCTCTTAGACTAGAATTACAAAGTCTTGAATTTTTAAGTTTCTTGAACTACAAAATAGCTCATAGCTAATAGTTAATATATCTCAATGATAGTGCGCCTTTTATATCAAAATCTAATTTTGAAATGGCTGACTATTTTCTTTAAACACTGAATAAAAGAAAATAAATAGTGTCTTATTTTTACATGGCGTATGAAACGCCATCATTGCGGTAGATACGGCAGTAAGACTGTCACTACTACAAATCTCCTTGAGCCGTATGCAAATATTTTGTTTCTCTGCACAGCTGGCGTTTCATCCGATTAGTATGATCATTTAGTTTTATGCGACAGTTAAAACTAGACCAGTAAGCGACACCTTTGCAATGCTTTGTATGTAGTTCTATTCTTTACTTCAAGGATGCGTCCACTTGGAGAAAATACAACATGCGTAAAAATTCAAAATGGCTAAATGCAAAGTTTAATATGCATACAAACTCATAAATGCTCAATATCTGCGCGAAATCTTCAAGAGCCTACTACCCCCTTACCACCAACTTTTATTGCGATTCAATAACTGAATAGAATGCTTATTCATACCAATGAATAAGCGACTCTATTTCGAAATAGAGAAATAGAATCGCAATAAGAGTTAGTGGTAAGGGGTATGGTCTTAATTTGTGGCGTGGTTTTCAAATGTCAGAGCGTAATATAGCGCAGGTTGCAAATTGCACTAGCGGAGTTTACTTACAAAATGTAGAAAGCGTGCTTGACGAACAAAGATAATACTCGAACGGATAGCATAAAACGTAGTGTACGTGAGCATAATATATGGGAAAGTTTCATAAACACGCACGCTCGTTTTCACTAATGTTAACGCACCCTTAAAAATTGTACCTAGAATATTCTACCTTGTACCTCAGAACCTATAAGGTTGAGTAGAGAACTTAAAGTTTCAGCAACTCTATGGCGTCTATTTGGGAAAATCTGTGGGTATCTAAACAATGCGCTTTTGTGTTCAGATTCCCAAAAGGCCTAGAGTTCTCAGCCAGCTGGCATTTTGAAATGCTCTTGAAACAAATAAACAATTGATACAGCAATGTATGTACGATAACACGCTGAGAAAACAGTAATTCGTACACGTATATTGGCTTTTTTATATGACAGGGGGGCAAACCAGCATATGGGTCACCTGTGGAAACCAATTACCACCGCCCATAGAGATCAGCAACACGATGGGGTTGCCAATCCGTTTGCCAGCCTTTAATAAAGTGTTTATAATTTCAAATATTTTCAATGGAATAAACAGTCAGGGTCGACGCGCTGATGATAGAGATGTATAAGTAGTAAATAGTATAAATATAATGACATAGATATATACAAAATTATTTTAAATCTGACATAAATATAAAACCCGCAAACGTGGCTAATAACGTTGTTTTAAATATGATGTAAGGAGGCTTTATCTACAATGTAAGTAGTCAGTTACGGAAAGCTATTCGATTTCTCTTCTTTAACGCAAAGGCCATTGATAGATATTTGCTACGCAGTAAGTAGATTATTTATAATGGTTGAAAACCATCGCTGTTTGTGGTGAATACTTCTTTAAGATTACTTCCATGGGGAGGCAATTCAAGAAACGAATGATAACAAAATCGGGGGATACAGTTTGGTGTTGCAGCTAGGTACATATCTATCATCTCCATCCAAAATTCAATCACACCACTGGATAGATGAAGGATCAAAGAATTTATTACGCTAAGTAAAGACTATGGAACATTGCGTGCGGGGGAGGGAGAAGCGCTGCCATTTTGAGATAATTTTAGTGCAAATAACGTATTCACGTACAACACGGCCGTATCCATGACACAGCCACATCCCATTATTATTATTTTTCAAGAAGACGAGGTGATTCTTTCGTACTGAAAATATTCAGTGCCAAATCTACAGAACAGTACCCAATAGCTTTAAATAGCGAATCTAAATCTTGCAAGAAATGGAGTGGAAACTGGAAAGATTTCAATGAAAATTCCCTTGGGAAAACACGTAGCGTATATTTTACGTTTCCCTTAAATATAAAAATACAATGTACTGCTTTCACTTAAATTTCGTTTTCTAAATGCTTTTCTTGTAAATTTATCTTTAAAACTGCAAGTTCTTTATTAAATTTTGTTATCGTGTAAATAAATAGGATTTAAATAGTAGTAACTTAGACTAATTGGTGCTTAGTGGAAAATAATGTTATAAAAGCGCAAAAGAAACACCAAAGTGGAAATGTTGCAATGTAATTTAGGTATTACTTATTCTTTGTCTAATTGTAGAGGCAAATTACTAACTTGTTTATTCCTCCGTTTATACACTTATTATTAAAATCATGTCTGAGAATGGTTCAAGTCACGAAATTAATCACGAAATGTATATTTAAATTAAATTGTAATTTTTGTTTTATTTGATTATTAAAAAAAAGACCCATATTGGCAGATTTCTTTTAAGCATTTCTTCTTCGCCAATGACAAAAAAAATAGAATATTATTTATAAAATGTGTTAGATGTATCTAAGTACCCCCGAGGGCACAATTGCCGTTAGACCTTTACTTAGACACTTAGACACATATTTTAAATAATTTGATTTCATTTCATTTCAAATGAAAATGACAGAACAGCTATAATCCATCACTTATAGTGTAAGAGTAATCTACAGCTCCACGGTTTATACGCTTTCGATGTTGCACTCAGCATGATCAGTGCTCAAGCATTGGATCAAGTTGTGTGATCACCGATCAATGCTTATCAAAACACTATGATTGGCGTTGAGCAATTACCAACAAACCATCTCTACAGCTCCGCGGTTTATACGCATTCAATGTCACACACAACTTGATCAGTGCTCAAGCTTTGGATCTATGTGTGTAATCACCGAACTATGCTTCTCAAAACATTATGATTGGCGTTGAGCAATTGCTCAACCATACCGCCTGTGCACATAATACACCAAGTTGGGTGATCACTGATCATGACTCAACGCACGTTTTATAAGCATCGTCACGCACGAGATTACTGCCAATTAATGCCACCCGTGTTCACTTATGTTACAATTTTCTCAGCGTGTAATATATATGTGATAATTGATAACTACCTATGCACACTACATCATACACCGACTTAACCAACGAGTCGACTAGACATTACTCAAGGCACTGTATTTAGAAAATATATGTACTGACACACACGTTAGCAGGGCAAACGCTTTGTTGGTAGTTGAACTGGTGCCTGTAACAAAAGAATGAATTATAATAACTACTAGGCCGGATTCTAGCCCACGGGGCCGAAATCAATGTTGAGTAGAGCGAGTAGATTCGCTGAGTGAATGTTTTCCATTGATCTCAATGGAAAATGCATTTGATGATCATTCCTCAAGAACATGATCGATCTCTATTTTTTCTCGACACAAACCTTAAGCATCTCGTGGTCTTTAATTGTAACAAGTTTCAGCAAAAAGCACTGAACCGCAGTGCTTCTGGAGCCTATTCATTTCCAAAAGTGACTTTTCGGCGTGTATAAAACGTTCTGCTCGATCCACTCAACAAGAAAAAGTTTAAAAAATTGTAATCTGAACTGAATACGGAGGAAAACACTAAAGGGTAAAAATTTACTACTGCCATTATTGTATAAGTCAGTTAAAGTATACCTAAACTGACAGTTTATTTTTGAACTCAAAACGGAACGAAAAGTTTTTATACCCCAGTTAGCAAATTTATCTTCATTGTTAGAAAATAAACACAACTTCATAATTTTGTTTATATAGAAAAGTGTAACTTGATGCAATTAGTATTCACTATTATTATATTCATATTATGTAATTCTAAATAAAACAAGTTGTGAAAATAAAAATCAATCACATTTATTAAAGCAAAGTTCCTCTGACAGTAATTATAAAATTATATGAAACAAATTTTCACAAGCAGCTTCGTAATTTTAAACTGAAGATTCGGAAAACAGGACTATTATACGTCCCGGCGCTTTGTTTGGGGACAACGGGACAGGTGACCGAGAAAAGGGACAGTCCCGTTCAAAACGGAACGTATGGTCACTTTAAGTATACCCTATGTTACGCGGGTCATAATACCGAATCGATTGAAATATTATTCATCAAATTCGGATGAATACTTTGGGTACTAGGGAGGTACTAGGTTGGGTACTAGGTAAATACAAACATACATACATGCAAAGACTGTTAAAAACACAATTCTTCCTTTTGGCTTCGCCGTAATTAGCTAAAAATAGGGCATAGTTAAAAGTAACTCAATATTAATAACGATAATGTCATAACCATAACGTTATAATAAAGCACTTGTACTATTCCATGTAAATTATATTTAATTTTACCGAACGCTTTCGCCGCTAAGGCATTAACATGGTAAACAGATGGTGTTTGTTTCTATATACATAATGGTTTTTCAATATCGTCAAAAGAGATTTCAATCCGGGCGCAGGCTCGGTCTTTATTCGTGCGTATACGAATAAAGACCGAGCCTGCGCCCGGATTGTTATTTCCACGCGGTTCTGATGCGCCGTTCTGGGCGATTAGTATAAACACACCCTTAGCTCGGTCTGGACTGGGTCTGGGGTGTAAGTGGTTCATCAACATCTTTGAACAAAAGCCAACTTCACCTGCACGCGGTGCACCCTGCTGACTGACAAACGAAGCTCTGGCGAAAAGAGAGGTAGAGAGCGTTATTATAAGCTACCCGACTGGGGAATGTACGTCCACCTCACAAAATACCGCAGTCAACGGTTCTCTTGTGGGCTGTTGTGTTCCTGCGAGTGAGTGAGGTTACCAGAAAGGAAGGAGATGCTGCGATGGCAGCAGGGGTGGCAGCGCGCGAGCGATATTTTATGTTGCGAGCGTTAATATGGCTATGGCGTTTCACATCAGATGGGCCGTATGCTTGTCTGCCACCCGACGTATAAAAATAAAAAAAAAACATATATAAGACATTTTCTTGTGATTCAACAAAAAATATGCGTTATTTTATATGTATTACATGTAGATATATTACAGTCAATATAATAAATTGGTCATTATTTATGTCATTGGTCATTATTTATTTTTGATGACAGGCCAATGTAATAAATTGTCAATTATTAATAATGAAGCTTACTTGGCACCACATCATCCATCATCTAGGTTGACGGAGCTCCTATTTCCGATGACAGGACACAAGATGACCCTAACCTAACCAAAAATCAACTCAAATCTCACCAAAACATATTTTATTACATTGACCAAGTATCGGTCAGTATGAACAATAACTAATTTATTACATTGACCATATACTTATGGTATTACATGTATCATTATGTTCTATATGTATTACATGTATGTATTTACAAGTACTTACTATATGTATAGAGTTGTCGGAATGTTCATACAGCTTCAGTACGTAAATATAGGAAACATAACACAAAAATTCTTGTGTACACGAGGTATTACGCTTATCAAGTCAAGAAAATGTCGTATAATGCGCACCCACTCTAAATGTTAGCTCAGATTTCGAGAGTACCGAAGCGACGACGCTTAAGTGTTCTTCAGTACAGAGTTTCTCAAAGTGTACGCGCCAGTTGATCTTAGGAAGCTCGCGATGGCGGCGGCGCGGATTGAAAATTAGGTCCCAACTACTCCTAAAATCGACTATAAGTTCAACAAGACGAGGCCAAGCTCACCGCGGTAATTGACAATAATATAATGCTGTTTGAGACTCTTTAATTAGGTATTTAGATAAACAAAAGGATGCACTGAAAAATAAAAATAAATAGGTACGTTACTGATACTGCGACAACAAGTTAAAATTTATTTTATTTTGAAATTAGTATAATTATATTACGTAGGAAATAAATAATAATAAATAAATATTTCTGGACAAAGTACTCACTGCCATCTAGTCCCAAACTAAGCAAAGCTTGTACCACACCCCGGACACTCCATACGAATTCCGCGTCGTTTACTACTACATAAACAATGGTGTCTGTGCAGAGCGCGAATGAGCGTGTGTGCATGCGGCGCCATATAAACTGTTCCTGATTTGTCTCAGAGGGGAGGTGAGGTCGAACGAGAGAGCGGCAGGGAGCGGCCATACTGTACGTAGTACTCTTACTTATACTGTGCTTGTACTAACGTGTAAATGATATAACCATAGATTAACAATTGGTCGCCGCTCCGCGACTAGATGCCGCACTATCAAAAAACAACAGGTCCGTGAAATATTGAGTTACCGTCAATATTGTAGTGTGCGTAAAACAATGTGCAGAGATGCTAGTGTGCGTGAAGAATTGTATTGCAACTGATGTGCCGAGATGCTAGTGTGCGTGAAGAATTGTATTGCAACAGGCTCGGGTACGCCGAGTTCGGCGTAGTATTTGTTGCCACATTTTACAAGTGCGCCGCGGCATCTAGTCGAAGCGGAGCGGAGACCAATTGATAATCTAAGGATATAACACTTAAATACACAACTTTTTTGTAAATACATACATACTCGTATAATACATAGAAAACACCCATACCAAGAGAAACAGACATGTTTATGCACACAAATATTTGTCCTACGCGGGGACCGAACTCGCGACCCCAGGTGCAAAGTGGACATTGCTAGCAATTCGACGATGAGTGAATGTGTACCTAATGAATGAAACATGCATATAATTATATTTCAAATGACCTCACAGAGACCTCCCTTTTCGTGCCGATATTGAACCAATAAACCAACAAGAACAAATATCGTGTAGGTACCTATTAAGGCAAGTGAAAAAATGATATGCTATAGGTACATTTTTTTAAGGAGTTCAGAGTTTATTTAGTACAGGTACGTGAGGCTATGTTTGAGAATCTCTGCTTTTGTGTATTCTATATGAAACTATTTCTTTATATTACAAAGTTTGAAAGTTAAGACTCTCCTAGCTCGAAATGGCGCCTTCCAATGGTATAATAATATTTATTCGTGCAAAATACGTTGTGAATTAGAAATTTATTAATGTATTGTAGCATTTGACATTTATATGAACATCTTCATTCTAAATATAAACTTCGCTTCAGTTCTAGAAGTTAATTTGATGAGCTCAGTGGTCGAATTGCCAGCAAAAGCCACTTTCCCCTGTAGTTTTCTGGGAAAACCATGGCAGGAAGTTCATTCCACAATCTGAGAGCTCGAGGTAAGAAACTTCTCTGGAACCGGACAGTACGCGCCCATTTAGGTTCCAACATGTGAAGATGAATTCCCTGCTTATGGCGAGTGGTGCGACTGTAGAAAGAAGCCGTGGGCATCATACCAAATGATTCTTTTGACTACAACCCATTGTATAGACGGTAGAATACACAAAGAGAGTGAAATTTTAAGAAGAGCTCAGACTTAATGACTCCATACCGTCCGTAAGCTTGGAATCGACAACAATCCTCAGACCTCATCTCTAAACCAAGTCACAAGTTACAAGCTTGTATTTGGATGCTCTCGTCCAGAAATTTGATTTGCTTGAGCAAGGATTATTCTTACTAAGTCAATTGTATTGTTGATTTAAATAATACAATCGACTTAGTAAGAATAATCCTTGATCAAGAACCATGAAAATAAATTACTCACCAGAAGCAGTGAACATAGATAAGTGAGGCGACCGGACAACCATTATGGTTGCATTGGTAGACCTCACGTATGGCGGCCTCGTTGGCTGCGTGGCTTCACACCTCAACGTTACGTAGCTGCGGGGTGTGTTCACTCGGATCCTGAGCGCACGCCAACTTGACCGCAACCCATCTTCGTTTGGACGTGACACAGTCGTGTTGTTTACCATCCATGGCTCTGTCTGTTTAGACAAAAGGTTTAGAATTAGGTTAAATACTGATTACCCGGGTTTTAAAGCGAATTGTGCTAGAAGAAAGAACGACGCTGCTCAACTGCAGGTTGGCGGAGACCAGTGTTTTCAAGCCGCCGAAATGCGACTCACTTAGTTTCACAACTGTCATCTAGTGATAAACAGCCTACCGACGGCTCCAAGGCACGGGAAATTATATTACGAGCGAATGTAATAATTATTATGTAGGCATTAAAGTATACAGTTACACTACATACTTTAATAGTAGTTTACTTTAGTTCTGCATACTGCCTGTTTGTTTACTTTAGTTCTGCGTAATGCCTACAAAATGTTCTTTCTTCTTAGCCATTAGGTTATCTACCATCAAGATGGCGTAGGCCTCTTTTAATTTTCGCCATATGTTTTGATCTTGTACCACCTGCATTCAGTTCGCTCCTGCCACCTTCTTCAAGTCATCTTTTACCTCATCTGAGGTTTTTCTCTAAGACGTTTATCTCCCCATGCCACCAAACTAAGACTATTTTACACCACGAGCCTTGTTTCCGAGCAATATGACCCGACCACTTAAGGCGTTTGTCACGCGATTTATGGTATCAGCGACTAAGTGTAACTCCTACCAGTTTACTTTCTAATGCCCTCTGAGCTACTTATATTTTATTAATACTTTCCCTTGTAAGGACCCAGGTTCGGATGCATAGGTTAACACTGGCAGGATAAACTAGTTCTAACCTTTTATTTCGCCGTGATCATAAAGTCCAGCTTCAAGTAAGCGGCCCATTTGGGTCAAATTCGTCTGTTTATCACGTTGAGCTGGCTTTCTTTGCCCATTTTTATTTCTTGCTCTAGATAAACATATTTGTCCACTCTCTCGATGGCGGTTCAATTCACTGTAATTTCCGCGTAGTTTCCTCGTTGGTCATGATTTTCGTTTTACGTAAGTTCATTTCCTAATCGACCTGTAGGAAGGCTTCATTCAACTTGAGGAACATGGTTTGAACGTCACCAGGACTGTCGCTCAAGAGTGCGATATCATCAGCGAATAATATATATTATTATGATAATGGCGACATTGTGCGTGTCAGTCTAATAAATCACGCCTATGTCTATGGATAGGTTTCTTTATTTCAAGCTCCTCGGTGCTTTGAAGGGTATGAAAGCCGTTGATAACGGTTGTTGTCAAATGACATCTAGGCGTCTGGAAAACAATGGCTTCCGTCAACTAATTGGGCATAGTGGTGGAGTACGGTCTAACCACCTTCAATTGAGGGAAAACTTTCCAACTAGCACAAAAGCGTTATGAGAAGAGATACCCTACTATACATATATTACCCTACTATATAAGGCTATATAAGGTATTGCTCTAAAGCCTAATAACATACTTCTAAAGCGCGATTATACCACCTTGTTCTTGAAGACATATTACAATCACTTTTATACCTCTTGAGGAGTATACAATCTCTTTTAAAGAACTGTTATACGGCTATAAAGTGATACAATAATGATGCAAACCACTTGTGTGCTAGTTATGTTGCATCCCAGTAGGGATACATATGACTTCAAGCTGAGACGAAAAATTAATTATTAAGTATTAAAATACTTATTTGTTAAGATATACGGATATACATAAAATATTTAAGATTAATACATTACCTACACTAACGTTTCTATTTAGGTTAGTCATCATTATATTAGATCCATGAAGCTTTTGTAGGTAGCATTAAAAGATAATGTTTATCGGAAAAAAATATCCGATAATTGACAACAAGATATAGACATAAATTAGGTTACCATGCCATTACATCACGTGATGTCTGGAGTCGAACATAACAGCATGACAAATACAGTTAAGGGAGAAATCGAACCTTTTAGGTACTCGGTTGGACAAGACAGGTTGGATTAGGATCTTAAGATTATTTAGGAAAATGCAATTTGATCTACACTACTTTGCGTGCTATCACCATCAATTAGTTCATGCAAATTACTGCCGGTCGGCTACCGTTAGTAGATGCATGCGACTGCTGTGGCTGCTTTGGTCGTCTCTGTTGATGGTTAGAACAATGAATCACTGATGAGTTGTTCTAATCATCAACATCTACAAATCGCATGAGGAGGCTGAGGCGACACACGTGTCGCAGAGACGACTACGGCAGTCGGGGCGTCAGCAGTCGCACGGTTCTTCTGTTTCAGATATTAGAGATTCGCCGAGACGACCGCAGCAGCCGGAGTGGAGACGACCAAAGCAGCCACGGTAGTCGCATGCATCGGGGTGGGTGCCGTCCGGTAGCAGTTTGCATGAACTAATTGGTGACGGAAGCACGCAAAGTAGTGTACATCAAATAGTCTATAAATTCAACTTTCGCAAAATAACACCTAAATCAATTAATTATTAAGGAAAAAAAATCTTACTCTTTCTGGTTTCCCATCAATAAACCAAACGATGTTGGCCGGTGGGTTAGCAAGTGAAGTGGTGCAGTTTAGGTGGAGGTCCTCGTCAATCTGCACGCTGCCTGGCAGTCCAAGAATAACTGGATCATCCTTCAGAGTCACTGTATATGAACAAAGGAACAAAATTCGTAAACGCTTTATGAGTTTCGTTCATTTATTTATTTTTGTAATGGCCTCCGAAACCATTAATAGCCACAGCTAGCTTTACACTACACGTGGTGCACTCTCCCATCATGTAAAAGATCTGGTGAGTTATGGATCAGCTATGTTAGGATCTGAAGGCCAATTCTCGTAATTATTTTGGGATCGAAGAATGAAAATTGACCGAATCGAGATTGAATTGTGAATTGACTAAAAATAATATACTTGATTTCATTCATAAATTATTATGAATACTTATTATTGGTAAAATTATATATTTAGTTTGTTTAATTTTCGGTCTAATTTCGATATAATTCCAATTAAATTAAACTTTGAAGTGTCATATTGTGATACGAGAATACCAAATTTGACATTTGTGAGATCGAGACTGGATCGGAACTGAATTTTGGCTACATTTTAATTACGAGAATTGCCCCTTTGAGCTGATCAATATTCTGGGAGTTATTGGTAAAATTATATATTTAGTTTGTTTAATTTTCGGTCTAATTTCGATATAATCCCAATTAGATTAAACTTTGAAGTGTCATATTGTGATACGAGAATACCAAATTTGACATTTGTGAGATCGAGACTGGATCGGAACTGAATTTTGGCTACATTTTAATTACGACAATTGCCCCTTTGAGGTGATCAATATTCTGGGACTCATTGCATTTTTATAATAATAGGATCTAAGTCGATCTAACAGGCTCAAAAAGCAGTCCCAAGGGTTAAACTATATTGGAAACTCCAGAAAAGTGAAACGGACGGAAGCCGGTAAAATTTGAAAGTAGGTTTGTCACTATTAGGAATCTATGTGTGTCAATAATAAATAATTGCCCCCTTCGCATATAATAAAAAATAGACATACTATTTTTATATGAGAAGGGGCAAACGAGCATGTGGGTCGCCTTATGGAAAGCAATCACCAACGCCCATAGAGATCAGCAACACCAAGGTGTCGCCGATCCGTTGCCAGCCTTCCTTTCTTTCTGGTGACCTCACTCACTCGCAGGAACACAACATCCCTCAAGGAAATTGTTATCTGGCTGCAGTATTCTGCGAGGTAGAGGTACTTCCCCAGTTGGGTAGCTTAAAAAAATACGCAATGTCCTACCTCTCTATCGTAAAGAACATATTTGGTTTATATTACATACCTGCTACAGTCAAATTCTTCGTCTCCTTAACTACAGCAAATCTGGGACCTTCAGTAGACACCTCGCAAACGAACGACAACCTCGTATTGATGGTCTTCGGTAGCATCACGCTGATGGCGCAGCTGTGCTTATTGCAAGACCCTCTTGTGACTGCCCCAACAGTGGTGTTGAAGGTTCTGGTGGGTGTCTAAAGCACAAGGAACATATTAATTAGACTTTCGATGTTTTGGTTCACCTTCATAACACTTTTGTGAACTTGGACTCTAATCATAATACGTTTATCTGAGTATTTACATAAAAAAGACGCCAAAGGACAGCTCGGTCATGAATAAATAAATTTAGAGTGGTAGTTTCAAAGACTATTTATGTTTTTGGGCTAAAGCTGTGTACGATATGGTAGCACGCCGATTCTGATGGAATACTTTATGTATATATGTGTGTGAATAGATGTATGTACTGAGGCATAATGTGCCTATGTGCATGCGTCTATATGTATATGTGTGTTTGTATGTAGGTATTCGTATAATGTAAATGTGTGTATAAAAACTAAAGTGGTTAAATATGTGATAAGGTACGATGGGACTGACATGTCTTTTGAAGACCAAAGCCCCTAAACTAAATAAAGATAAAAAAAAATATATGTTTATATTTATGTTTGTTTTTTTTTTTCAGTACTGAGGAGGAAAAATTAGCAGACACATGGCGAGTAGTAATAGCAACCTATCAACTGTTACAACGCTTTTAAATTTTAAACGCGTTTGGTCTCAAGAATTGCGCTATTTAGCGACTGCATCGATGCTTTGGCGATTTGTTGCGTTTGGTTTTACTTATGTTTTTTGTTTGAAACACTGAGGCATGTTCCGCAGGCGCTATAGCTGACTGGCATCGTAGTGTGAGCGAAGTGTTGCGTTCGGTCGCTATGTTAGGCAACTCGATTATTGTGATCCGTGTATGATTATTTACGTGTGCAGTGCGGAGTGTTCGGGTCGATGCATTTATATTTGGAAAAGCAACCCAATCGTCAATAGTCGATGATTAAAATAGCATGTTTGTCATTTTCAGCCTGTATCTACCCACTGCTGGATATAGGCCTTTTCCAATTCCACCATATCCGATTCTCCACTTTCCGCATCCAACCACTATCAGCCACTTTTTTGAAATCATCGGTCTATCGAGAGAAGGGGCGCCCTTCGCTTCGTCGCCCCAAACGTGGCTTGGTGGCTTCCACTCTAAGACTTTCCTCCCTTATCTGCCATCGTTGACTAGGCAGACGTGGCCAGCCCAATGCCATTTCAACTTGCTGACTCTGAGAGCTTTGTCGACCAGTTTGATTTTCTGTCGAACTTCTTCGGTCCAGATTCGGTCCCTTATTAGAGAAACTCCAAGCATAGCCCTCTCCATTCGCTCCAATCCAAAGTATGTTTGCTTGACACAATGCTTTAATACTGTACGTAATCAATACAATGAGAATATTATATGCTAAGTTGAACTGACCTCCTGGTCAGGAGTATATCTGAAGATCTCATGGTTTCCTATGTACCACTTGACTGAGTGAAGGTCAGGGTCGTCTCTGGCGTTGACGTAGTGACAGTTGAGGTTCGCATCCCGGCGTGGGTCGCCGTACCGGGGCACCTCGAGGAAGGTGATATTGTGAGCTGTGGCTATCACTGTTGACAAAGAAAAAAAAACTGTAAATTGAATAAATATTATAACTCTTTTGTAACAAACAACAAAAAGACGGCGCCTCGTATTTACTTCTCGATAAAACATCAAGCCAACGCGTTCGCCCTGTATTGAATATGCTGGTTACTTCAATTTTATTGCCTAGTATGTTGTCTTCGCGCCACACTGCGCCTCTATGCAATGGGTAATGATTTTTCTATACTATTTAGGGTGCTGCATTATAATGTAGATTGAAGAAAACAAGCGATAAACTATTTTTTCGTAAGCTATGGCTATCACTGTTGACAAGGAAAAATAATAAGTTGAATAAATAAATGATAATCTAGTTCTGAATAAATAAATAAATAAATATGGTAACTGTTTAAATTCAATGTTCCAGTGGAAACAAGCCTTCACTTACATATTACTGCTAAAATAATACTTGTGATAATACTATCCCTTCAGAGAGCAAGAAAAAGTGCCAAAGGCCCCTAATTGAACCTTTAAACCTTGAAAATACACTCTTTTTTATCCTTTTTGAACTTAAACTGCCCCATTACCACTAACTCTTATTGCGATTCAATAACTGAATAGAATGCTTATTCATAACAATGAATAAGCCACTATATTCAATTTGAAATAGAGTCGCTTATTTATTGAATCGCAATAAGAGTTGGTGGTAAGGGGGCTGAATGCCAGTTTGGAAAGTTTTGAGAAAAATATTCGGACCAGTGCGCGAAGATGCTGACACGTAAGAATAAGTTATGAACTAACTCTACTAAACTCACCGCCGTCAGATTATGCAAGTCACAAAGGCTTACATGGACGGGATATTTGGAAATAATATACAAAACAATAGTTGTTTATGAAGCTGTTGCATAATAAGGGTTCTTAAAATACGGGTGTGAGTTTATCACATGAGCCGAATTATGTGCTGTTTCATACACTCCTTTGTCTAATCTCATGAAATAGATGACAATAATATTTTAAAGAAAACCATGAAGTTAATTACATAGCTTGATTTCTTACTTATAAATCCATTTGCAGATGGAGAATGCGTGGTGCGCATGCGCTACGCGGCGCGCGGCGCCGCGTTCACAGATTATATAGAAAAATTTAGCTACGTTGCATTGTTAACCTTTAAGTATGGACGTGGAGTCTCACAGGCTACTCGATGTTTTCGTTTTCTTAGTTTCACCTACTTCCCCCCACTTCCCGCGATTGAGTGGCTCAGTAGCTTTTGTTTTAGTTGTAAAACTACCAATGAGAGGAATGGAGGTTCCGTCTTCCGATGAATATCCCGTAAGTAATGACCATCAAAATATTGACCGGAGCCTGTCAGGCTACACGTCCATTGTTGCCGTATGATATATTTTGTAAGGGCGATTATGTTTATTTCAGATTTGATAGTACAAAATGTCAAAAAACAATAAAGCCGCTAGTTCTAAATCAAAACCAACATATACGAGTTCTGTTCAGGGCCCTGCGAGAAAATCTTTGCGTGTAGGAAATCTATCTTTCGAAAAAGAAGTGAGTGAGTTGTTATTAGCTTTGGATCAATCTGATCTGAAGAGAATATTGAAGATTTTTTTATATTGGAGTCCGAACTGATACAAAATCATGAAAGTGAATCTGTCCCGCGTAAATACATAGGATGGCTACCCATGTTTGTGTTGGGTGCTACAAACCTGTGTGTCTACAATGTTCTAGACCTTTGTGCACTGACTGCCATTAAATTTACGTTATTAGTCTGTTGTCAATTTTTTTTATATTTGTTACCTGAAGTAGGTGTTTTGTGTTTTTGGTTTCTAATATATTATATTTTGAGAAAAAAAGACTATATTTGTTATAGGAATAAGTTTGGTTGTTTTCAATACGTGAAAATGTAACCTATAGAGATTAAACCGAAAAGTGCCAAAATTTTTGATTTTTAAAATTACTATAACTTTTTAAATTAAAGATAATTATAAAAGCACCTTATTTTATTGCTAAATCTGATAACTTTAATATTCAATCAGTTTTAAAGCGATCTTACATCAAATTTCCAAAAAAAATGTGTGTGCATCAAATTTCCAAAAAAAATGTGTGAGCCTGTGAGACTCCACGTCCACATTAGTGTTAAGAAAAAATGACGTCCATACTTAAAGGTTAATGCATTTGCATTGCAACCTGTTTAAAATACCTGTATCCAGGGCTGAAGCTGTATCGAAATTGAATAAAAAAAGTTATTTTTCGATACAGTTGTCCATAGAAGAGCTGTATCGAAAAATAACTTTTTAAATTTATTTTGATGTCTTGTGCGTAAAAGACTGACATTAAGTATCTGTGTTTAGTTTTTTAATCTCTAAATTTCAGTATGAGATTAGATAAATGCATTTAAAACCATCTTCAATTGGGTCCCAGTACAGAAAAGACACAGAGGATGACCCAGAAAGCGATGGAAGGATGACGTAGAGGACGGTTTGAAGAGTCGTCGTTCTCGTCTTCAACCCTTACTCATCCCACTGCTGGGATACGAGTCCTCAATTGAAGGAGTATAGAGCATACTTCACCACGCTATCACCTGCGGGTTGGCGGATGCCAGTGTTTTCAAACCGCCTAATGGCCACTGACTTGGCATAACGACTACCATCTAATGACAACAGCTGAGACCGACGGCTTAACGTGCCCTCCGAAGCACGAGGTTTGAAGCATATGGGTAGGAAAATATCTTGAAGAATAGTCCAGACATAGCGAAATAGAAGAAAATCACTGAGGAGGCCAAGACCTTTAAAGACGAAAGTTTTTTGTATCATATTTCTTATTAGATAGATTGCTTTTTTATATTCCACGATAAGTAACACACCGCCATCTAGTCCCAAACTAAGCAAAACTTGCACTATGGGTACTGGATATCTGGTATACTTAAATACATTTTTTTAAATACCTACTTAAATATACAGAAAATGCCCAAACAAAGACAAACAAACATGTTCATGCACACAAATGTTTGCTTTGTGCGGGGATCGAATCCGCGACACAGGAGTCAAAATAGACATTGCTTGCTATTCGACCACCGGGATCGTCACAAATATGTTATCAGTAAATTTGAAACATAACTTGATTTACCACGTTTATCTGTAATTTAAATTTGTTTTGTCCGTTATCACCTCAAATTAAATACATTTACAATGAAATGGTTAAATAAGCTTTCAAAATATTAAAGTATCGTTAGCCGTTACCAATGAAATATGAATCATATTTTACACACATTTCAATAATTTGAATCATATTTGAATGTTTTATTTCATTAATTAAAGTCATATTTGTATATTTTGAACCTTTAATTAAAACAACGTTTAACTTAAAACGCTGTTACATAGTGTTCAAATCGCAAAGTAATCTGATTTGTTAACGAAATTCGATTCAACAAACAAATTGTTTGGAATTAGTTTTGGTGTGAACTTTTTAATCAGAGTGCTCCGTACAGGCTAGCAAAAAGTTCTTTCATTAATATGCAATGCAATATTGCACTTGCTTGTTTTGTGAGCGTTAGAACAAGGTTATGCATGTTCAAAATTTAAATCGAAATTGTTAAACTTCCTTCTTGGTTTTGTTTTCCTAGTTATTCATACAGAACAGTATTATACAATATTTTTGGGGTGTAAGAGGTTCAAAGATCATGTTGAACCAAAGCCAACTTCACCTGCACGCGGTGTACCCTGCTGACTGACAAACGAAGCTCTGACGAAAAGAGAGGTAGGGAGCGTAATTGTAAGCTACCCGACTGGGGAATGTACCTCCACCTCACAGAATACCGCAGCTAAATAACAATTGCCTTGAGAAAGAATTGCCAAGGAAGGAGATGCTGCGTTGGCAGCAGGGGGTGGCAGCGCGCGAGCGATATTTTATGTTGCGAGCGTTAATATGGCTACGGTAACCACCCGAAGTAGTATAAAAAATAAAAATAAATATTATGTATTTTTGTACCTTCTCTGTTCAACATTTAGTTCAATCATATGTCTTAATTATATTAGGTATTACATATTTGGGGAGTAATTGGTTCAGCAATATCGTTGAACCATAGCCAACTTCACCTGCACGCGGGCACCCTGCTGATTGACAAAACGAGGCTCTGGCGAAAAGACAGGTAGGGCATAGCGTATTTTTAAAGCGTATTTTGAAAGCCTGACTGGGGAAGTGATTCTACCTAAAAAAATACCGCAGCCAAATAACAATTCCCTTGTTGTTGTTGTGAGTGAAGTCACCAAAAAGAAAGAAAGGAAGGAGTATAGGCTGGAAATGGATCGGCGACGCCTTGGTGTTGCTGATCTGCATGGGCGGTGGTGATCGGCGACGCCTTGGTGTTGCTGATCTGCATGGGCGGTGGTGATTGCTTTCCACCAGGTAACCCTTAAGCTCGTTTGCCCCTGTCTCATATAAAAAATCTTAAATTTTTAGTGCTAGTCATCTATACATGTAACAAACATAATTGGCCGATATCTATTCATAAAAGTTATTTAAGGAAAGTTATTATCTACAGGGGCTTTACAGAGCTGGGTTTTCAGCGACACCGTTTTGTGTTTTCAAACACGTAAAGCTGCCTTTTCACTTAGTATATACCGAATAAGTGGTCGTTCGCTCGCGCGTAAATAAGAGCAAATGTTCTGACCACTTTTTTATACCACGAAAGTGGCAAACAAGCATAAATAAAGGATTAAAGATTCGAATTAATTCTTAATAAGAATACATAGAATTTTTTCATAACACTAAAGTCACAACAACATAAGCATACGGGCCGCCTGATGGAAAGCAGTTACCGTAGCCTATGAATCCCTGTAACACCAGGGGCATGACACGCGCGTTGCCGACCCTGTGAAATCCTCTTCACGCCATTTTTGAAGAACCCCATGCTGTGATCTCCTGAAAAAATCTCGACAGCTGCCTGTCGAGATTTTTTCATTTCATTCCATAGCTTGTCAGTACGCGGGAGAAAACTTCTCTGAAACCGCGTAGTGAAAATTCGCTCAGATCAAATTTGCTGAACTCCTTCGTTCACTACAAACATTTATCCTGAACGAATGATCGTTCGATTCGAGCGCTAAGTGAAAATGCAGCTAAACACCAAAAATCTAACAAAACTTAGACCTAACTAATGACGTTATAAATACTATAGATATGGCATACTCATACTAAATAATATCAGAAAACAGTTCCCGTTGCCTGGGAAATCTACGACTATCACTATCCTTATCATCTAGGGGTTTTAATAAGCATGTTATCTCTGTCCCTCGCTGATGAAGTAATCGGCGTAATGGCATCTTTTTTCTTGCAAAAGTATAAAATTAACGTAAACTTCGCGGTAACATCAAATGCTATTGGGTACTTAAGTGTGATATGACGTGATCCCTTGGGCATAGTAAAAATAGAGAAGTAAGGTAACTTCATACAAACGCACCGAGCGCGGTTTTTAGGCGCGTATTTAAGTTTATACCTATGTTATACAATTGACATAAAGTTCATTATGCTATATACAATTTCGTTGCAAAAAGTAACTTCCATTCCATTCCGGGGCGATGTAAATTGAGCCTTAGTGGCCAGTATGGCTGTATTTTTGTGGCAAGATAAGAAATAGGAGCTCTTCAAATCTACTTCCCATCTCCTAACCCTGCATGCTATCCCAGTACTACGAACAAATTCCTCGTGCAATTTAAAATATTCCGTTAGCGCTTGTATTGTGTAGGGTAGAACAATGGAGGCAACTTAACGATTAAATATTTAAAAAGCTCATTGTTGATGTACCCTTTTCTCTACTCTACATGGTGTATTAAAATGAAAAGGGTGATTCTACCCAATTACTCACACTATTTATTCGAGGAGCTCGATGGTGTGTGGTAGCGCGTGTCCATAGACCCATCTATTTATCTCGAGTTCCTCCGTGCTTCGGTGGGACGTTAAGCTGTCATTAGATGATGAGGCCTTTTGGCGGCTTAAAAACACTGGCCTCCGCCAACCCGCAGTTGAGTTTTATGCTACGTCAGGTGGCTACACAGCCATTTAAACACTTGTAATATGAAATATCGCTCGCTCGCTGTCACTTTTGCTGCCAACTACGCAACTTTTTTCTTCTTAGTATCCTCACTCACTCCTAGAAACACAAACAACCCTCAACTCAACTCAACCCTCAACGATACGGTTATTTGGCTGCGGTATTCTCTGAGGTGACAAGGTGCACCACGTGCAGGTGACGTTGGCTTTTGTTCAAAGATGATGATGAACCACTTATACCTACCCCATACAATTATAATATGATCGACACGGTGGTAGAATGGTTAGCAATGGCCACTGTTGGCGACTGGCCGGATAGAATCTTTTTATAAATAATATTATTTTGTATTTGACATATTTTTTAAATTGTTTTACTTAGTTACGGTTTCCATGTGATCTTTGTGTCTGCTCCATTTGTGCTAGCAAGTAATATTAACGTATTAAACTCGTTCTCTTACTGTACATATATCTACGTGTTTCCATTCCTTAATCATACAGTCCTCTACTCCTTAATAGCCACTTTGACTCCGAGGTGACCTCGGTTTGGTTTCGGAGGGACCAGATGGCGCTGTGTACAGGAATATTTATTTATTTAATATACACTAGAATATATACATTTATATGCAATCATACAACATGTTAGCACACACCATACTTAGTTAACATTTAAATGAACATTACAGTTAATTATCAACTTAATTAAGTTACAAATATACGGAAATAACGGTGTATTGCACGCAGAATAATTAAATGAAACTGTGGCATTATTTTGATATAACGACTGTTACGTCTACTACTACTACTACTAGCGACTCGGCCCCGCTTCGCACGGATGGAATTTTTAGGATTTTGGTTACTAATTATAGTTTTTTAGTTAATTTGATTAATTATAGCTTTTTAGTTCATTAAGCTAATGATGCATCGCGTAGAGGCGAATCACATGTCGCAGAGACGGCAGTAGGGTCGTACCCTATACCTAACTGCTAGTGAGCTCCTGTGTGCCAACCTTCCGCTTATACCACAGGATTGCGAGTCTCCCGTCTAGTAAACCAACCAGAGGAGAGGACCTTTACCCGCTCCGCTCTTGCGCTCGGGAAACCAACCGAGCACGCAAGCGGAACGTTAACAGGTTTTAATCCCCTTTCACCTGTATGCAGGCTACTTGGGTACTCTTAAGTAGAGTAGCTCGTGGCGAACCGAAGCTCGGCGAACCAAGCATCGAGGCCCTACCACCACTCCCCAATCTCCATGATGGCTACCGGAGCTGTATAAGGCACGCTCACTTCTCAACATCACTTCAAACAAGGACGCCTACCCCATGCCTACGCTAGGGTGACCGGGGTGGCGGAAGCGATCGCCCGCCATCTTCCTTGCTCAGCAGGCAAGTACCCGAGCTGCGATGCCAGCTTGGGAAGCCGACACCACTGTAAGGGCCGCCTGCGGCCCTTCGCCCAAGGCCAGTGATCCCTGCCAGTGAATTGTCGGCCGGGCATTCAACCTCGCGCGTAGCGAGTTACGCGCGAGGTTGAATGCCCGGCCGACAATTTGGCAAGGCAGACGAACATGCCCAACCTCTGTAGCTGAATCACATGCACGTGAGTGATTACACGCACATATAGCCACCTCGAATTCGGACCCATGACTGGCAAATTATGGGCTTGCCGCCAGTCCCCGAGATACCCTGATCCAAACAGGTGGACCCGTAGTTCCACCTGCAAAACTCCCCACAGTCGGGTACTCTGTAGGGACGGCAGTAGGAACGATGGTACTCGCATATCTCTTGGTACGGAAATGTCTTTATAAATTTTGAATGAAGCACAGTATAAATAATAGTATGGTCACTCCCTGCCGCTCTCTCATGTCGACCTCACCTCCCCTCTAAGACTAGTCTGAAACAGTTTGTAGGGCGGTGCAAACACTCACGCTCTTTCTCGCTATGCACAGACGTCATTATTTATGTAGTAGTAAGTAACGCGACATTTGTATAGAATGACCGGGGTGTGGTATTACTTAATATACCAACCTACTTAGCAGTACTTAGCGCTCACATCCGTATTCATATGCGCTTTCCCATCCGTTGCACCAAAGTTTGGAGAGACTAAGCGTGTTTTACTTAGCAAAACTCGAGCCGCCGTGGTTTGTATAATGCCTGTGTTAAATTATTAAACTCCAAGTTGTATGATCTAATTACAGTAAAAGCTCCTTCTTCGCGCTCCCTTCATTCGCGTTTTCACTATTCGCGGATTAAAAAAATGTGACCCAATTCCTATATTCGCGGCTAAAGATTTCTTTATTCGCGGATCTAAATCGGTACATCGGTATATACACACACATTAATAAAAAGTATTCCAATAGATATCCAACCCGATATCCTTTGTAAACGCGTTGTCAAATGGACTAATAAAAAAATAAAGTCAACAAGCACTGGAAACGTGACATTTAGGTAATTTGTAAAATCTTAGTGAAGGTTTAAGAATGGCAATGAGCTTTGACATTTCTTTATGAAAATTGATTCGTCTATGTGTATGTTGTCGTTGTCAAATGGACTATTAAAAAAGTATAGTTGTTGACTATACTTTTTTATTAGTCCAGCACTGGAAACGTGACATTTAATTTGTAAAATCTTAGTGAAGGTTTAAGGTTTAAAGTTTAAGGTTGGCAATGAGCTTTGTAATTTCGTTATGAAAATTGATTCGTCTATGTGTAACGAAGTCTTATTTTTAAGAAGCAAATTGTTAATGCTACTGCTAAATATGAGTTTGAATTGAAGGAGTTATTAAAATTGCCTAAGCCTGAAGATAATAATTAATCAATATGGTTAAAAATTTAAATTAAGTTGATTTTTTTCTATGTTTGTTTTTTATTTTGTCACCTAAGAACGTATCCCCTATAAACCCATATAAATTTTCATTCCATATTCACGGTTTCTGTATTCGCGGCTTATTTACGAAACATATACCCCGCGAATAAAGAGCTTTTACTGTACTAACTTTTGTGGTAACTAAAGAGAATGGAGTTTAAATGATAATGCAATTTATTAATTAATGATAAACAACGTAATGATTAATAATCAACTTCAATGAAGTCGTAATTCAATTATATAATTAAAAGATTTCACGGCTCTAGTACTTTAGTTTGTAATTTAATTTCTCAATATAACTGTTTTTTTTTTTTTCTGATAATGAAATTTTTCTAAAAATATTTTTTTAATTATTATTTTTGTGAGTACAGTGGACAGTACAGTTCGCTTTTGAACACAAACAAAATCGTTGATATGGATACGGCAACTGCTTCACATCAGATGCGCTGTTTTTCTGCCACCCGACGTAGTATAAAAAAATAAAATAAAATTGGACTATAGAATTACTCGTGATCATTAAGTTGGGAAAAGGTGTACACATAGATTAAAAGGAAACCCGTATCCCAACAGTTGACGACGAGTAAAACGGAACGCAACCACAACATCCGCTAATGTTCCACCGAATACAATCAAAAGTATCAACATTGCAAAACAAAATTGAATGAAAATTGCAGCTAATGTTCTTCATAAATAAGTACCTGTACATATGTATATATAAATATTTATATGACGAAATACTTCACGTACGGATGGAAGTAGGTAGACGCGCGCGCGCCTATTTTGCGATACCTGACAAAGGTGACTAAGTTGTAAGTGCAAATCAAATCAAAAAATTATTTATTCCTTGGACTTTATAAAGCACTTAGAAACGTCATACAAATTAAATATAAGAAACATGTGTAAATCACTACTACTCTAAATCCGCAGAGCTTAGATTCACTTTCATCACACTATCTTGAATGTGAAAGTGAATTTAAGTGCCAGTTCCGGCGACGGGGCTTCTTGAGAAGAACTGGCAAGAAACTCAAGGCCGACTCTTTTAATTGCCAATATGGTTACATTTAATACAAATACGATCATTAATATAACATAACAAGAGCAATTCATTTCCAAATACTTTTATCATTTATGTAATCTGAGATACAATAGTAAGCCTTTTGACATAGTCTAGTTTTGATATGTTTCTTAAATTTACCCATGGATAATTTAAACGCGTCGTTTGGAAGTTTATTGTAGAAGCGTATACATTGCTTATGTGTTTGCGTGCTTAAACAAGTCTAAGATCCTCTGTACACTTAACTATCCAATAAAGAGTTTTGACTTTGACTTTGAAATATTTAGGTTCACAAAACAAATGTTTGTGTGAACATTTACGATGTTCGATCATACAATTATTATTGTTTTAGGGAAACGACCCTTTAGTGCTAAAGAAGCCACTGCTAGCCATTTCACCATCAGGTACATGTAAAATTACCGTCTGAATCCCCAGGGGGGATTTGTATGGGATATTGCGGACTTTTTTTCTCGTCGGTTCCCTTATAGATCCCTTTATCAAAACAGAACCCTTGAGGGATTTATGTGGCTTTATCATAAGATTCCCTGCTAATAATATTTCAGGGATCTTATTAATCAACGCGTTTAACATCCGTTCACACTAACCGGTTCGGAGAGCAGAACATAGAGTTTTGGATTACTGCCATTAGGTTAATTATTAAAATTCATACATATGTCAGACCTTTGGCGTCAATATATTATCCAGGTCAATATATATAAAATATTTTATGTTGTAATAAATAAATTTCAGGACTGACCATTGAACTTGGCACCCATTTAGATATCACTTCTTTTGTCGTTGAAGTCAATAATCAAGGCATATATCATGATATTAAACTTGGCTCTCATTTCACATTTATGTTTTTATTGGATTATAGATAGTACGTGTTTTTGTATATTTATGGCTCTATCACCCAAAAGTAGCAAACCTAGTTATTTATGTTTAGACGATGCAGATGTGTAGGTATTTCGTAACAAGAAAGTTTGCGGCAACTAAGCATGTAAGCCGGTTGTTGTTTCTGGATTGCCACAGCTCCGCTATCAAAGTTAAAATACAGTATGCTAACAACAGCTTTCATTCCTTGTTTTAGTTTTAAATTGAAATGTTTTACGGGTAATATTTTGAGCGCAAAAGGTGTTGTAATCTCCTTATTGTATACACAAACATACCTAAGGTAAATTGAGCTCTAGCGGCACTACTGATTTAAAAAAAAAAACGAAATACGCAAACGAATGTCGGACAACACGTGCCGATGATGGTTGGAAGGGTCGCAACCTTGTCGTCAATCCTTCTTCATTCCACTGCTGGGATATGGGTCTCCCCTTAATTGAAGGAGTTTAGAGCATAGTAGGTACGAGGGCCGCGTGGTTTCCGGCAGACTAGAATAGAATCACTCCGTTTCTTCCCGTGGATGTCGTACAAGGCGACTAAGGGAAATACATTATCAAATATCGATCAGGCCTCCCCAACCCGTTTGACCAGCGTGGGAAGTGTAGGCCAAATCCTCCTTCCGTCTAGGACGGACGAGAGAGGGTCGTCCTTCTGTAGTGGAGACTAAAATGGACCTGATGATGATGATGATGATGAATCGGTTCTTCGTTCAGAACCAACGCGCGTAAATGAAAACACCTGAGCGAGCGAAGACGTTTGTTCGCTTGGACTCGGCGAATGATTGTTTGCTCGCTCGTTAATGAAAATCTTCGCATTAAATCTGCATGCAGACCTGAATCTTAGTGATTACATCCAAAATACTGAATGCTTCCCGTAAATGGACTCCTGAATAGGGACATAAAATGTGATTTCGGCGCTTCCATTTCTGAACTCCAGTGTCCTGCAGCCCATCAGGCAGGCTGGTGACACATGCCGTGTCTCAATATAAATATTGATTATTTTTATTGAGACACGGCATGTGTATATTGACTAATCCTAAATCAGTGCGGATAAGAATGTTCTTCGACTTAATCAGTGATGAGAATCACTAAGTCTCTTGGATTTAGGTTACGATTGGGCTGGTATATCAGGCACATAATAATATATAATCCCATAAAAAAAGATTAAAAAAAATAAAGTTGATACTGTTGATTGTTGGCACTTGGTGAAACATTATTATCATAATGTTATAATAAAGCACTTGTACTATTCCACGTTATTATATTTAATATTACCGACCGGTTTCGCCGCTAAGGCATTATCAAGGTAAACAGATGGTGTTTGTGTTTCTACCACATACATAAATATTAAATATAATAACGTGGAATAGTACAAGTGTTTTATTATAACATTATAAAAAAAATAGAATAAATATAAATAAAAAGCAAGCGCCTGATTAATGCTACGCATGTGAAGCCGGGGCGGGTCGCTAGTAGATAATAAATATACTTGAAAGATGGATGGAAGTTAGAGAGCCATTTAAAAGTTCCCACGTTAGCGTTGTTTGATTGAAGCGCCTTAGAGCGGCACTGGGCGGCTTTTTTAGGCGAAAACTTCCTAACTGCGGACATTTGTGTGTAAATGACCATCATTCATGGCGGCTTTTATTTTTTTAATTTTACAAAAACTTCGCAAATTAGAACTTTCATCAAAAGAGCCATAAAAACAAAGAAAAACCTAAAGTTTGAGGAATAACGATTGCAAATTAAAATGGCATACCAACTTTGATGGCTTGTTTATTTATTTTCATTGATTTCATTTGGTTCATTTTAATATTTTTTTTTAATTTGATAGAATTGAATTTATTTCAACGAGCTCGGTGGTCGAACGGCTAGCAATGGGTAATTTGACTCGAGGTCGCGGGTTCGATCCCGCGTAATTAAGACAAACATTTATGTGCATGACCATGTCTGTTTACTTTGCTATGTATTATTAGTATGTATTTACAAAAAAAATGTATTTAAGTACATTTATCAGTTGTTTAGTACCCATAGTACAAGCTTTGCGCTTAATTTGGGACTAGATGGCGCTGTGTAAATTGTCCAGAAATATCTATTTATTTTAATGTAACATGATTTTAATTTGATAAAATTTAAAATTATTGTTCATTAAATTCATAAAGTAGAGTTTTTGACTATTTGTTTTAAATATTATTTTATATTTAAATAAAATAATTATTTCTGGACAATTGACACAGTTCGATCTATTTCCGAACTAATCAAAGCTTGTACTATGGTACTTGATAACTGATATTATACTTAAATACATTTTTTTTTTTGTAAATAGACACTTTATAATATATAGAAAACTCCCAGACCAAGACAAACAGACGTGTTCATGATCACAAATATTTGTCTTGTGTGGTCGAACCCGCAACCTCGGAGTCAAAGTGGTCATTGCCATTCGACCACCGAGCTCGTCAATTCAATAATGTCTCTGAAACTAATTGCAATCTCAGAAGCTTTGTGGCATGGTATGTTAGAAACATGACAGAAAATAGTAATTTTCAAGTACAGTTTTCTGTCAATCGGTAAGAGTTAGAGTAAATAAAAAGTGGTTAGAAGTCGATCACCCTGTTGCGCAATTTTAACTGGGTATGGCAATTGTAAGGCTTTACTCTTTATGTTTAAATTAGTGCCGTCGCCCTCATGCGAATGTTCTACTGCAAATCATGAATTCGATAAAACAGCACACCATGTTCTCAAGGGAGTTTGATCTTTGGTGGCGGGAGTGGTACGACATGTTTTATACGTTGCATGTCGCATTCAGGGTAGTATACTATTCTGATTTGGTAGCAACAAGGGAGAATTACCATGCATTTAGACTATTTTGCAAGTTATATTATTGGTAACAATTCAAATTCAATGTTTTAGGTCCCCAATAGTGTTCAATAGGTACTTAAAATCCGCGGTGCCATCTTTTTAGGCTTTTGATGCCTTATTTGCCATATTGCTGTCTCTTACTAAGAGAGGAAGTCAATTAAATTCGTTGTGAGTTCCAAGGCAGCCCTACGGCTAAGTCCCGTGGGTAAGACTACTCTTACCCCCGTGACTGCAATGGACTTCATTGTTAATTGGCTTTTGGTGATCGCCGCTGTTAATCCTGGCTATACTGGAGACACAGTAGTGGAACTGTGTAGTGGACCCTGTCTCGTAAGAACAAAAGCTTGTAATACAAGAAACTCTAATTTCAACCTATTCCTTGCCATTCCAACTAACAGACAAGCTGTATCTTGCTAGTTCTTAAATACACAAATACATTTCTAAATTCGTTTATCACAAATCTGACCACAATTTTATTTCGCAAAAGTTGTATAACCCGATCAAATAAAAGCCCCAATAAATACCGTGCTTAGCTGAATCTTCATTTAACACAAACATTATAATAAATTGTACGAGCTTCCGCGCCATCGGTTCGTGGTCTCTTTCACACCCCATTGCCCGAAGCCCGGGCATCCGGGCATCGGCAGAATCAGTTCAAATTCTGGTTAATCTTACGTAACGACGCCGATTCATTAACTCTGATGTAATGATTCTTTTTTTTATTTCTGATTGATGTATCTAATAGGTTTACGATTGAAATGTTCAGCGGTTTGATAAATAGCGATTTTCAGCTCGTTTGCTCAATTTTATTATTGATGAGCCCGGGGTGGTCGAATGGCAAGCTATGGCCAATTTGACCCCCATGTCTTTATGTGCATGAACATGGCTGTTTGTCTTGGTGTGGGTGTTTTTTATCATCATCATTATCAGGTCCATTTTCGTCTCCACTACAGGAGCGCGACCCTCTCTCGTCCGTCCTAGACGGAAGGAGGATTTGGCCTACACTCCCCAAGCTGGCCAAACTGGTTGGGGAGGCCTGATCGATATTTGATATTGTATTTCCCTTAGTCGCCTTGTACGACATCCACGGGAAGAAACAGAGTGATTCTATTCTAGTCTGCTCTTAATTATTAATAACGGGTATTTGTTATGTATTAAATGTATTTACAAAAAAAATGTATTTAAGTATAATATCAGTTATCTAGTACAAGCTTTGCTTAGTTTGGGACTAGATGGCAGTGTGTAATTTGTTCAGGAATATAAATATTATTGTTCGCACATATTTCAGCAGTTTTTACCCTACCTTTATAAAAGGAAGAATTACCTGTTTATATGATTATTATGTGTATGTTATGGTCAATACAACAAATTGGTCATTATTCATAATGGCCGATACTTGGTCAATGTAATAAAACATGTTTTGGTTAGATTTGAGTTGATTTTTGGTTAGGTTAGGGTTTTCTTGTGTCCCGTCATTGTCAGCCTATTCATCAACCAACACATCATTCATCAACCTAGATGATGAATGATGTGGTGCCAATTAAGCTTAATTATTAATAATTGTCCAATATATATGTTACCGGAAATGTATGTAATCCGTTATTGTATACAATTCCTAGGAAATGTATGTAATTCCTAAAATCTCTCGGAAATGTGTGAAATAAATTATATTATACACATTTCCTAGGAAATCTATACATTTCCTAAATAGCAATCGGAAATGTAAAACATGATCGTAAATGTAAAATTTGATCATCAAAATAATATCTAGATCTGTCACCTAATAAATAGACCAGCTCCTTAATTTAATGAAAAAATGGCTAACAGGGGCGTAGGCAAATTGGCGTCATATTCACTGACGAGTCTTACCAATACTTGGTCAATGTAATAAATCATGTTTTGGTTAGATTTCAATTGATTTTTGGTTAGGTTAGGGTTTTCTTGTGACCTGTCATCGGAAATAGGAGCTCCGCAAAGTGTAATATGATGTAGGAATTATATACAATTTCTAGGAAATGTATACATTTCCTAGGAGTTGTATAAAATTCCTAGATCTAAACGATAATAAAAATCGTATATACGTAACATATATACGATCAACAGCCCGACAGTATGTTGCCTCGTAACTACTGAACGGATAAAGTAAATAATAATTCACAAAAATTCAAATTGATCGACATGAACTCGACTTTCCAATATCCACTCTATATAAATAGTAGAGGGCTTAATTTCTTCAGCCATAACCTGTACATATTAACATAGATTAAATAAAGAAGGCTCTACTTGCTACCCTCTAATAAATACATCAGGTAATTCCCATTCTCTCTCGAATGTCATGAATATTTCAGCAACCTTCAGTTTCGAACGAAGCCGCTCTTTACAACTTTTCTTAAGCGGATTATTAAATATCAGGAAAGGTTAAGCGTATTAGAACACTTGTTAGAATCTACTTAGGCTGGGTTTTTTACTTGTTTAACCAATGGTTTTATCTGCGGTTATATCATAGATGTGGGTTAGTATATAGATATACAACAAACTACCAAATAGCATTAAAGACTTGAATTGAGTTTCTTGCCAGTTCTTCTCAAGAAGCCCCGTCGCCGGAACTGGCACTTAAATTCACTTTCATATTCAAGTTAGTATTTTTTTTTATACCACCAGTGTGGCAAACAAGCATACGGCCCGCCTGATGGAAAGCAGTTACCGTAGCCTATGAACGCCTGTAACACCAGAGGCATCACACGCGCGTTGCCGACCCTGTAAAAACCTCTTCACGCCTTTTTTGAAGAACCCCATGCTGTAGTCCCCTGAGAAAACCTCGACAGGCAGTTCATTCCACAGCTTGACAGTACGCGGGAGAAAACTTCTCTGGAACCGTACTGTGCGTGACCACTTAGGCTCCAATGTGTGAGGATGAATTCCCTGTCGATGGCGAGCGGTGCGACTGTAGAAGGAGGCCGTTGGCATCATATCAAACAACTCCTCTGAACACACCCCATTGTACAGACGGTAGAACACACAAAGGGACGCCAAATCTCTTCTCAGACTTAACGGTTCTAAACCGTCTGTTAGTTTGGGATCGTCGATAATCCTCACAGCGCGCCTTTGAATCGAGTCACAAGGTGCAAGCTGGTATCTAGGCGCTCCCGCCCATAGATGGCATCAGGCAACAGTACTCCATATGCGGCCGTACTTGAGCTTTGTAAAGCATAAGTCTCTGCCGCGGATTGAAGTACTGCTTCGCCCTGTTGAGCACACCTAGTTTCTTCGACGCCAGCTTGACCTTCACCTCCAGGTGACAACGAAACTGGACGTCGCTGGAGATTTCAACTCCAAGAATCCCAATGTTTTTGGCGATGGTATGGGGTGTGTTTAGGAATTGAGGAGCCACAGCAAAAGGGGTTTTCTTAGCGGTGAACGCGCAGACTTGTGTCTTAGTGGGATTGAAATGAACCAGGTTCTTTCGCCCCCAATCGGACACACTATTCAGTGTGCTCTCGATCTCCGACACAAGCTGTTCGCGGCTCTCCTCCACCAGAGAGCGGGGAATATTAGCGCGGCCCGTATAATAAACATCCCCGGTGCTGTCGTCAGCATAGCAATGAATGCTGTCAATGGACAACATATCATTGATATGCAGCAAAAACAGCGTCGGGGACAATACCGAGCCTTGCGGGACGCCAGCATTAATGTCTATACTATCGGAGCAACTGCCATCCACAACGGCTCTAATGCTTCTGCAGGACAAGAAGCTAGCGACCCATTCGCATAAACCCTCTGGTAGACCGTATGCAGGCAACTTCGAAAGAAGACCACGGTGCCAGACCCGATCGAACGCCTTCGCCATATAAAGACTGACAGCTAATGCCTCACCTTGACTCTCCACGGCTGAAGCCCAGCGATGTGTAAGATACACTAGAAGATCTCCAGTCGAGCGACCATGGCGAAAGCCGTATTGATGGTCGCTGATTAAATCGTGCTCTTCTAGGTATTTCAGGAGCCGGTTGTTAATGACGCGCTCCATTACCTTGGAGAGAAGGGAGGTAACAGCGATAGGCCTGTAATTCGATGGGTCTGATCTGTCACCCTTTTTGGGCACAGGGTGCACGTTCGCAGTCTTCCACGACGACGGTACCTGCCCGGTGGAATAAGAGAGCGCGAAAAGGCGCGTAAGAACAGGACACAACTCAGGAGCATACAGCTTTAACACCACTGCCGGAATGCCATCTGGCCCACTCGACTTATGAACGTCAAGGGATAGCAATGCCCGCCGAACATCTCGTTGAGTAAATGAGATTTCCGGCATGGAATTACCACACCGCGGGATGGAAGGCGGTGCGGCGTCCCCGTCGTTCAAAGTCGAGTTTGAGGCAAAGAGATGCCCCAATAGATCGGCTTTCTCCTTTGCACTGTGGGCCAGACTACCATCCGTAGTAGTATGATGAAAGTGAATCTAAGCTCTGCGGATTTAGAGTAGTAATGATTTAGATACATGTTCTTATACTTAATTTGCATGACGTTTCTAAGTGCTTTATAAAGTCCAAGGAATATAGATATTTTGATTTGATTTGATTTAATTTGAATAAAAATACATTTAAGAGGGCATTGACGAAAAGGATTCAAGAACAATGTCATTATATTGTACAGCTACATTTACAGTATAAAGGATGTAACTTAAGCATGACCTATTTATTGATACATATATTTTATTAACTTATATGAATGTTCTAAATTATTATATTAGTGTTGCGATCCAACGAGGCAACGGGGCCAGCATATTGGGAAGACTCATATTATTTTGTAGTAAAAATCGGATAACTTACACGGTTTGTTGTTGCACAGTTATTTTTGAACATATAGTACAACTTATTCCACTTTTGTAACGTACAAACTTTTGTTAAGTATTACCATAATTATTTAAAGTAAATAAATATCATTTCATTTCAGTAACGAGTGGAAATTGACAAAATAAGATGACACCAAAAATGAAATGTGTGTAAAGGGGCTGATTGAATCTTGATTTTTTCTTGCCACGATGAAGGCAGGTACAATGCATCAGTAGGTAAAATTATCTTCGGGTTTTCGTAGAAGAGTTCAAGGGGAAGGGAATGCAACTGGACCTCACAGGATATCGCAGCTAACTAACAATTTCCTGTTGAGTTCCTGCGAGGAAGTGAAGCCACCAGAATGGAAGGAGTTGCTGTGTTGGCAGCGGGGGTGGCGGCGCGCGAGCGATATTTTATGTTGCGAGCGTTAATATGTTTTATTTTATTGTTTGTTTAGTACTGTAATTACTTAATAGGTTGATGACGCCACACTGTTCTCTCGCAGTAGAATATAAGATGGAAAAATTCGTTACCAACACAATCCTTCCTGGTCTACTAATCCATCGAGAGGTCGTGGGTTCAAATCCCAACTAGGGGGGATGTGAATTTTTCCATTTTTAAAAATATAATATTCTGGCAAGTTGGCCAAGACAACTATTTAAATAATAATATCGTTAATATGTTTGTCTGACATCCAACGTTGTATAAAAAATGTGGTGTGGCTGTGTCATGGACGGCCGTGTATACATGAATACGCTATAGGCACTAAAAATATCTCAAAATGTCAGCGTTTCCCCCTTGTTTTTTTTTTTAAATAGAGATGATAGATTTGTAACTACAAAACCAAACTGTAACCCTCGATTTTGTTATCATTCGTTTTTAGGGTTCCGTACCTCAAAAGGAAAAAACGGAACCCTTATAAGATTACTTTGTTAACCGTCTGTCTGTCGCATCGCATATTTCGACATATTCTCAAGGGAATCAAAACCTATAGGGTACTTCCCGTTGACCTAGAACTATGAAATTTGGCAAGTAAAATCATTATAGACTACAAGTACAAGAATAAATCTCAAAACTATACATTTGTAAATAAATCTTAAAAAATAGGGGGTCTATATTTTTTATAGGGGTCGAAATTTCATATTGAAGTTACTAATTCAAATGAGGTATCATATAAGGGCTTGATGTGCACATTGCAAAATATATTTTATTTATTTTTTCCGACGCATTATAATGATCTTACGTACGGAACCCTCGGTGGGCGAGTCCGACTCGCACTTGGCCGGTTTTTTTGGATTGCCTTCCTATGGAAGCAATTTTAAAGAGGTATTCACGTGAAACATCACGCCAACTGGGAGCTTTACTGGCGTGCCTTATAAACTAATAATATAAATAAACTAATAATAAAATCCCTTCTCCTTCCCTTATTAGATTATGGTGATGTGGCCTATCTGGATCCGACTGAAGAGCTGTTTGATAAATTAGAGCGTCTACAGAACCTTTGCATTAGATACGTTTTCGGTTTGCGTAAATATGACCATGTCTCACATTTTCGCAAACAACTTGGTTTGCTTCCTATTAGGCTTCGGAGAGACTTCCACATACTCACTCTGCTTTTTAACGTACTTTTTAAGCCATCCGCTCCTCTTTATCTGAAGGAACGATTTCGGTATCGGGAAGTTGATTGTCGTCTGCGTTGTTCGGGAACTCGGATTTTGGATATACCTATTCAAAACACCAATGCATATACAAACTCTTTCACGGTAAGATCGACAAAATTGTGGAATGCTCTGCCTGTTGATGTTCGGATGGCTCCTACGTTATTTTCTTTCAAGACTGGATTAAAAAGATTCTTTACTGATGAGACTTGAAATTATCTAATATTTTCATTGCCTGTGTACTATAGTTTATGATTTAGTTATTTGTGTATTTTATTTATTTATTTGTTTGCAAATTCCTTCCTTTCATTTTTTTTTTTTTTTTTTTTACTCATTGTTCTACTTGCCAATCATTGTAATGTCCACTCCACGCAGTTACTCTAAGGTTGACTGGAAGAGATCCCCATGTGGGATAAGTCCGCCTTTGTATCGCTTTATTTTTCATGTATACATTGTAATTTGAACAATAAAGATCATACAAACAAACAAACAAACTAATAAATAGAATTCTATCCGTGCAAAGTCAGGGCCGGACGCAGTAAATAATAAAATGTAATAGCGTAGTAGAACAGAGTAAACAGTTTCTACGTAGTAAATTCTCAAGGAAGCAAGTATAAACACATCTTTAAACGATATGAATAATGCAAACCTACCCACCAAAACACATGCTCTGTTACAGAGCGGTTGGTGAAAAATACAGAATTTTCCCCAAAAATGAGGTGACCCGGTGGGAAATAAGGAAATTGAGTAGGGGACCGCGCTGCGTGAAACTAGCGATGTAATAAAAAAGTTACAGAAATTTTAGCATTATTTATGCAAGGTTTTTTTGACATTTAAAGCTTCTTCATTTATACTCAAATTATACCGTGTTTAATATCCTTATGAATGTTGTTTGTTAGACACTAAAATCATTTTGTCTAATGACTATAATCGTTTGAAATTATATCAAGAGCCAAAGCCATCTCCACCTGCACGTAGTACATTCAACGGCCCTAACGCAGAAGCTGGAACCGATTGCAATCGGATTTTTTGATCGCGGAAATAGATTATGCAATTTGGCATATAAATAAAGTGTAAAAACATGCTTGCTATGTTAATAAACAACAAAAAAAATGATCTTAGGTTTAAGTTATCAACACAAAGTTATCAAGACGTTTTGAAGTTTGACGAGCTCGCTGGCGTAGCGGTCAATGACGCGGCTTCGGCACCAACGCTCGTGGGTTCGATTCCCACATATGACAAACATTTGTGTGCATGAACATGTCTGTTTGTCTTAGTCTGGGTGTTTTCTATATATCATAAGTATGTATTTACAAAAAACAATGTAATTACGTATGTTTATCAGTTGTCTAGTACCCACAACACAAGCTTCGCTTACTTTGGGGCTAGATGGCGCTGTGTGATTTCTAAAGCTTCTCGGTAGAGCTCTATGGTTTCTACCAGCTAGGCTAAATCCAATTACCGCCAATCTAAGCTAAAGTTTAATTGTGCTAAAGTTTATTAACTTAAAGAGATATTTTGAAGCAATAAAGTTGCTGGCGAAAGAGGGTAGAGCATAATGTATTTCATTTATATCAATAGGGATTTGTATCAAATACTTCCACCTTACAGAAGATCACTGCAATGTTACAATACCCTCAAATAATGTTGTATTTCTAAGAGTGATTGAGGTCATCAAGAAGCACCAACGTGCGTGCTTCTTTGTATAACTCACAAACGACATTTCTTGTGTTGCAAATGTTGCAATACACTTGACTTTTCATCTGACTCATAGGTAATAAAAAGTGCACGATAAGTCCATGTGTATACACATTTATATATATATATATATATATATAAATATTGTCAGACAAATTACACAGCGCCATCTAGCCCCAAAGTAAGCGAAGCTTGTGTTATGGGTACTAGACAACTGATAATCATACGTAAATACATTTTTTTTTTGTAAATACATACTTATGATACATAGAACATCTTTGAACCAAAGCCAACCTCGCCTGCACGTGGTGCTGCTGATTAAAAAACGAGGCTCTGGCGAAAAGAGAGGTAAGGCATAGCGTATTTTTTAAGCTCCCCGACTGGGGAAGTACCTCCACCTCACAGAATACCGCAGCCAAATAATAATATTATATAATATTAACTTTCATCCTCAAATGAATTTTCAAAAATCACTTCTTAGTACATCTACGCTTAGGTCATTTTTATTACTTATTCAATTATTTATCAGTAATCTGAATATTTACAAAGAGGTACAAAAAAAAACGCAGAAAAGAAATAAAACAAAAATTATAAGTAAAAAATTTCCCCCAAATCGGTGCCCGTCGGTAGCGTACCAAGAATGCTGGCAGCATTACCTCGCTGAATAGCAATGCTAATCCTCTGAGCAAGGTAATGGCCAGCCCTCTGGTCACCTGAGCAGGCTAGGGCTGAGGCAGCCCTACGGCTAAGTCCCGTGGGTAAGACTACTCTTACCCCCGTGACTGCAATGGACTTAATTGTTAATTGGCTTTTGGTGATCGCCGCTGTTAATCCTGGATATACAGGAGACACAGTAGTGGGACTGTGTAGTGACCCCCGTCTCGTAAGTACAAAAGCTTGTAATACAAGAAACTCTAATTTCAACCTATTCATTGCCATTCCAACTAACAGACAAGCTGTATCTTGCTAGTTCTTAAATACACAAATACATTTCTAAATTCGTTTATCACAAATCTGACCACAATTTTATTTCGCAAAAGTTCAAATGAAAGCCTCAATAAATACCGTGCTTAGCTGAATCTTCATTTAACACAAACATTATAATAAATTGTACGAGCTTCCGCGCCATCGGTTCGTGGTCTCTTTCACACCCCATTGCCCGAAGCCCGGGCATCCGGGCATCGGCAGAATCAGTTCAAATTCTGGTTAATCTTACGTAACGACGCCGATTCATTAACTCTGATGTAATGATTCTTTTTTTTATTTCTGATTGATGTATCTAATAGGTTTACGATTGAAATGTTCAGCGGTTTGATAAATAGCGATTTTCAACTCGTTTGCTCAATTTTATTATTGATGAGCCCTGTGGTCGGCTAGCAATGGCCAATTTGACCCCGATGTCTTCATGCGCATGAACATGTCTGTTTGTCTTGGTGTGGGTGTTTTTTATCATCATCATCAGGTCCATTTTCGTCTCCACTACAGGAGCGCGACCCTCTCTCGTCCGTCCTAGATGGAAGGAGGATTTGGCCTACACTCCCCACGCTGGCCAAACTGGTTGGGGAGGCCTGATCGATATGTGATATTGTATTTCCCTTAGTCGCCTTGTACGACATCCACGGGAAGAAACAGAGTGATTCTATTCTAGTCTGCTCTTAATTATTAATAACGGGTATTTGTTATGTATTAAATGTATTTACAAAAAAAATGTATTTAAGTATAATATCAGTTATCTAGTACAAGCTTTGCTTAGTTTGGGACTAGATGGCAGTGTGTAATTTGTTCAGGAATATAAATATTATTGTTCGCACATATTTCAGCAGTTTTTACCCTACCTTTATAAAAGGAAGAATTACCTGTTTATATGATTATTATGTGTATGTTATGGTCAATACAACAAATTGGTCATTATTCATAATGGCCGATACTTGGTCAATGTAATAAAACATGTTTTGGTTAGATTTGAGTTGATTTTTGGTTAGGTTAGGGTTTTCTTGTGTCCTGTCATTGTCAGCCTATTCATCAACCAACACATCATTCATCAACCTAGATGATGAATGATGTGGTGCCAATTAAGCTTAATTATTAATAATTGTCCAATATATATGTTACCGGAAATGTATGTAATCCGTTATTGTATACAATTCCTAGGAAATGTATGTAATTCCTAAAATCTCTCGGAAATGTGTGAAATAAATTATATTATACACATTTCCTAGGAAATCTATACATTTCCTAAATAGCAATCGGAAATGTAAAACATGATCGTAAATGTAAAATTTGATCATCAAAATAATATCTAGATCTGTCACCTAATAAATAGACCAGCTCCTTAATTTAATGAAAAAATGGCTAACAGGGGCGTAGGCAAATTGGCGTCATATTCACTGACGAGTCTTACCAATACTTGGTCAATGTAATAAATCATGTTTTGGTTAGATTTCAATTGATTTTTGGTTAGGTTAGGGTTTTCTTGTGACCTGTCATCGGAAATAGGAGCTCCGCAAAGTGTAATATGATGTAGGAATTATATACAATTTCTAGGAAATGTATACATTTCCTAGGAGTTGTATAAAATTCCTAGATCTAAACGATAATAAAAATCGTATATACGTAACATATATACGATCATCAGCCCGACAGTATGTTGCCTCGTAACTACTGAACGGATAAAGTAAATAATAATTCACAAAAATTCAAATTGATCGACATGAACTCGACTTTCCAATATCCACTCTATATAAATAGTAGAGGGCTTAATTTCTTCAGCCATAACCTGTACATATTAACATAGATTAAATAAAGAAGGCTCTACTTGCTACCCTCTAATAAATACATCAGGTAATTCCCATTCTCTCTCGAATGTCATGAATATTTCAGCAACCTTCAGTTTCGAACGAAGCCGCTCTTTACAACTTTTCTTAAGCGGATTATTAAATATCAGGAAAGGTTAAGCGTATTAGAACACTTGTTAGAATCTACTTAGGCTGGGTTTTTTACTTGTTTAACCAATGGTTTTATCTGCGGTTATATCATAGATGTGGGTTAGTATATAGATAAACAACAAACTACCAAATAGCATTAAAGACTTGAATTGAGTTTCTTGCCAGTTCTTCTCAAGAAGCCCCGTCGCCGGAACTGGCACTTAAATTCACTTTCATATTCAAGTTAGTATTTTTTTTTTATACCACCAGTGTGGCAAACAAGCATACGGCCCGCCTGATGGAAAGCAGTTACCGTAGCCTATGAACGCCTGTAACACCAGAGGCATCACACGCGCGTTGCCGACCCTGTAAAAACCTCTTCACGCCTTTTTTGAAGAACCCCATGCTGTAGTCCCCTGAGAAAACCTCGACAGGCAGTTCATTCCACAGCTTGACAGTACGCGGGAGAAAACTTCTCTGGAACCGTACTGTGCGTGACCACTTAGGCTCCAATGTGTGAGGATGAATTCCCTGTCGATGGCGAGCGGTGCGACTGTAGAAGGAGGCCGTTGGCATCATATCAAACAACTCCTCTGAACACACCCCATTGTACAGACGGTAGAACACACAAAGGGGTTTCGGTCTCCAAATTAACGCCTCCAAATCACAATGTATCGTTATTGGGAGTCCACATTTTATCGCCAAGTTGGGGTCCATGGTTGTTCCCAGGGTGGTTCTCAATAATACTGTTATACCATTCTCCTCTACGGTAACTAACCTGGGAATAGTTATGGATCAAACGTTGTCCTGGGCTCCTCAGATTAATGAGGTAAGTCGGAAAGTGTTTGCGTCTCTGCATTCATTAAAGCGGTTGCAAAATTTCCTCCCGGTTACTACTAAGGCGATGCTTGCTCGCTCTCTTTTACTTCCTTTGATTGATTACGGCGATGTTGCTTTCTTGGACTGTACTGAAGAGTTACTGGATAAATTGGACCGGATACAAAATCAATGCATACGGTATGTATTTGGATTGAAAAAATTCGACCACATCTCCATGTTCCGTGAGCAACTTGGATGGTTTCCAATCAGAATTCGAAGAAATTTCCACATAACTTCATTTTTGTATAATGTACTTTTCAATCCCTCTGCACCTGGTTACTTGAGAGAGAGATTTCATTTTCGGGACGTGGATAACCGCTTGCGTTCATGTGGACGACTCCTCTTGGACATACCATTCTACAATAATCATATTTACGGCAAATCCTTTTCTATCCTTGCGGCTAAGCTTTGGAACTCCTTACCATGTGATGTAAAAATGTCCTCTTCTGTGGATTCTTTCAAATCGGCTTTAAAAAGATCCTATGATAAAACCTTGAACTGCTAGTATCAACTATATTGAATTCAAATATCACTTAGTGTACCTAATAGGTTAATTTAACTTGTTCTTCGTTTGTAGTCTCATTCCACCCTCGGGATATACATATTTACTGAATCCTCTCAAATATTTAAAGGTTGACTGGAAGAGATCCCTTAGAGGGATAAGTCCGCCTTTGTACTTTTATTCTATGTAAACTTTTATATTATTATTGTTTTATTTAGGACAATAAAGATATTACAAACAAACAAACAAAGGGACGCCAAATCTCTTCTCAGACTTAACGGTTCTAAACCGTCTGTTAGTTTGGGATCGTCGATAATCCTCACAGCGCGCCTTTGAATCGAGTCACAAGGTGCAAGCTGGTATCTAGGCGCTCCCGCCCATAGATGGCAACAGTACTCCATATGCGGCCGTACTTGAGCTTTGTAAAGCATAAGTCTCTGCCGCGGATTGAAGTACTGCTTCGCCCTGTTGAGCACACCTAGTTTCTTCGACGCCAGCTTGACCTTCACCTCCAGGTGACAACGAAACTGGACGTCGCTGGAGATTTCAACTCCAAGAATCCCAATGTTTTTGGCGATGGTATGGGGTGTGTTTAGGAATTGAGGAGCCACAGCAAAAGGGGTTTTCTTAGCGGTGAACGCGCAGACTTGTGTCTTAGTGGGATTGAAATGAACCAGGTTCTTTCGCCCCCAATCGGACACACTATTCAGTGTGCTCTCGATCTCCGACACAAGCTGTTCGCGGCTCTCCTCCACCAGAGAGCGGGGAATATTAGCGCGGCCCGTATAATAAACATCCCCGGTGCTGTCGTCAGCATAGCAATGAATGCTGTCAATGGACAACATATCATTGATATGCAGCAAAAACAGCGTCGGGGACAATACCGAGCCTTGCGGGACGCCAGCATTAATGTCCATACTATCGGAGCAACTGCCATCCACAACGGCTCTAATGCTTCTGCAGGACAAGAAGCTAGCGACCCATTCGCATAAACCCTCTGGTAGACCGTATGCAGGCAACTTCGAAAGAAGACACAGACCCGATCGAACGCCTTCGCCATATCAAGACTGACAGCTAATGCCTCACCTTGACTCTCCACGGCTGAAGCCCAGCGATGTGTAAGATACACTAGAAGATCTCCAGTCGAGCGACCATGGCGAAAGCCGTATTGATGGTCGCTGATTAAATCGTGCTCTTCTAGGTATTTCAGGAGCCGGTTGTTAATGACGGGCTCCATTACCTTGGAGAGAAGGGAGGTAACAGCGATAGGCCTGTAATTCGATGGGTCTGATCTGTCACCCTTTTTGGGCACAGGGTGCACGTTCGCAGTCTTCCACGACGACGGTACCTGCCCGGTGGAATAAGAGAGCGCGAAAAGGCGCGTAAGAACAGGACACAACTCAGGAGCATACAGCTTTAACACCACTGCCGGAATGCCATCTGGCCCACTCGACTTATGAACGTCAAGGGATAGCAATGCCCGCCGAACATCTCGTTGAGTAAATGAGATTTCCGGCATGGAATTACCACACCGCGGGATGGAAGGCGGTGCGGCGTCCCCGTCGTTCAAAGTCGAGTTTGAGGCAAAGAGATTCCCCAATAGATCGGCTTTCTCCTTTGCACTGTGGGCCAGACTACCATCCGTAGTAGTATGATGAAAGTGAATCTAAGCTCTGCGGATTTAGAGTAGTAATGATTTAGATACATGTTCTTATACTTAATTTGCATGACGTTTCTAAGTGCTTTATAAAGTCCAAGGAATATAGATATTTTGATTTGATTTGATTTAATTTGAATAAAAATACATTTAAGAGGGCATTGACGAAAAGGATTCAAGAACAATGTCATTATATTGTACAGCTACATTTACAGTATAAAGGATGTAACTTAAGCATGACCTATTTATTGATACATATATTTTATTAACTTATATGAATGTTCTAAATTATTATATTAGTGTTGCGATCCAACGAGGCAACGGGGCCAGCATATTGGGAAGACTCATATTATTTTGTAGTAAAAATCGGATAACTTACACGGTTTGTTGTTGCACAGTTATTTTTGAACATATAGTACAACTTATTCCACTTTTGTAACGTACAAACTTTTGTTAAGTATTACCATAATTATTTAAAGTAAATAAATATCATTTCATTTCGGTAACGAGTGGAAATTGACAAAATAAGATGACACCAAAAATGAAATGTGTGTAAAGGGGCTGATTGAATCTTGATTTTTTCTTGCCACGATGAAGGCAGGTACAATGCATCAGTAGGTAAAATTATCTTCGGGTTTTCGTAGAAGAGTTCAAGGGGAAGGGAATGCAACTGGACCTCACAGGATATCGCAGCTAACTAACAATTTCCTGTTGAGTTCCTGCGAGGAAGTGAAGCCACCAGAATGGAAGGAGTTGCTGTGTTGGCAGCGGGGGTGGCGGCGCGCGAGCGATATTTTATGTTGCGAGCGTTAATATGTTTTATTTTATTGTTTGTTTAGTACTGTAATTACTTAATAGGTTGATGACGCCACACTGTTCTCTCGCAGTAGAATATAAGATGGAAAAATTCGTTACCAACACAATCCTTCCTGGTCTACTAATCCATCGAGAGGTCGTGGGTTCAAATCCCAACTAGGGGGGATGTGAATTTTTCCATTTTTAAAAATATAATATTCTGGCAAGTTGGCCAAGACAACTATTTAAATAATAATATCGTTAATATGTTTGTCTGACATCCAACGTTGTATAAAAAAATGTGGTGTGGCTGTGTCATGGACGGCCGTGTATACATGAATACGCTATAGGCACTAAAAATATCTCAAAATGTCAGCGTTTCCCCCTTGTTTTTTTTTTTAAATAGAGATGATAGATTTGTAACTACAAAACCAAACTGTAACCCTCGATTTTGTTATCATTCGTTTTTAGGGTTCCGTACCTCAAAAGGAAAAAACGGAACCCTTATAAGATTACTTTGTTGACCGTCTGTCTGTCGCATCGCATATTTCGACATATTCTCAAGGGAATCAAAACCTATAGGGTACTTCCCGTTGACCTAGAACTATGAAATTTGGCAAGTAAAATCATTATAGACTACAAGTACAAGAATAAATCTCAAAACTATACATTTGTAAATAAATCTTAAAAAATAGGGGGTCTATATTTTTTATAGGGGTCGAAATTTCATATTGAAGTTACTAATTCAAATGAGGTATCATATAAGGGCTTGATGTGCACATTGCAAAATATATTTTATTTATTTTTTCCGACGCATTATAATGATCTTACGTACGGAACCCTCGGTGGGCGAGTCCGACTCGCACTTGGCCGGTTTTTTTGGATTGCCTTCCTATGGAAGCAATTTTAAAGAGGTATTCACGTGAAACATCACGCCAACTGGGAGCTTTACTGGCGTGCCTTATAAACTAATAATATAAATAAACTAATAATAAAATCCCTTCTCCTTCCCTTATTAGATTATGGTGATGTGGCCTATCTGGATCCGACTGAAGAGCTGTTTGATAAATTAGAGCGTCTACAGAACCTTTGCATTAGATACGTTTTCGGTTTGCGTAAATATGACCATGTCTCACATTTTCGCAAACAACTGGGTTTGCTTCCTATTAGGCTTCGGAGAGACTTCCACATACTCACTCTGCTTTTTAACGTACTTTTTAAGCCATCCGCTCCTCTTTATCTGAAGGAACGATTTCGGTATCGGGAAGTTGATTGTCGTCTGCGTTGTTCGGGAACTCGGATTTTGGATATACCTATTCAAAACACCAATGCATATACAAACTCTTTCACGGTAAGATCGACAAAATTGTGGAATGCTCTGCCTGTTGATGTTCGGATGGCTCCTACGTTATTTTCTTTCAAGACTGGATTAAAAAGATTCTTTACTGATGAGACTTGAAATTATCTAATATTTTCATTGCCTGTGTACTATAGTTTATGATTTAGTTATTTGTGTATTTTATTTATTTATTTGTTTGCAAATTCCTTCCTTTCATTTTTTTTTTTTTTTTTTTTACTCATTGTTCTACTTGCCAATCATTGTAATGTCCACTCCACGCAGTTACTCTAAGGTTGACTGGAAGAGATCCCCATGTGGGATAAGTCCGCCTTTGTATCGCTTTATTTTTCATGTATACATTGTAATTTGAACAATAAAGATCATACAAACAAACAAACAAACTAATAAATAGAATTCTATCCGTGCAAAGTCAGGGCCGGACGCAGTAAATAATAAAATGTAATAGCGTAGTAGAACAGAGTAAACAGTTTCTACGTAGTAAATTGTCAAGGAAGCAAGTATAAACACATCTTTAAACGATATGAATAATGCAAACCTACCCACCAAAACACATGCTCTGTTACAGAGCGGTTGGTGAAAAATACAGAATTTTCCCCAAAAATGAGGTGACCCGGTGGGAAATAAGGAAATTGAGTAGGGGACCGCGCTGCGTGAAACTAGCGATGTAATAAAAAGTTACAGAAATTTTAGCATTATTTATGCAAGGTTTTTTTGACATTTAAAGCTTCTTCATTTATACTCAAATTATACCGTGTTTAATATCCTTATGAATGTTGTTAGACACTAAAATCATTTTGTCTAATGACTATAATCGTTTGAAATTATATCAAGAGCCAAAGCCATCTCCACCTGCACGTAGTACATTCAACGGCCCTAACGCAGAAGCTGAAACCGATTACAATCGGATTTTTTGATCGCGGAAATAGATTAAGCAATTTGGCATATAAATAAAGTATAAAAACATGCTTGCTATGTTAATAAACAACAAAAAAAATGATCTTAGGTTTAAGTTATCAACACAAAGTTATCAAGACGTTTTGAAGTTTGCCGAGCTGGCGTAGCGGTCAATGACGCGGCTTCGGCACCAACGCTCGTGGGTTCGATTCCCACATATGACAAACATTTGTGTGCATGAACATGTCTGTTTGTCTTAGTCTGGGTGTTTTCTATATATCATAAGTATGTATTTACAAAAAACAATGTAATTACGTATGTTTATCAGTTGTCTAGTACCCACAACACAAGCTTCGCTTACTTTGGGGCTAGATGGCGCTGTGTAATTTCTAAAGCTTCTCGGTAGAACTCTATGGTTTCTACCAGCTAGGCTAAATCCAATTACCGCCAATCTAAGCTAAAGTTTAATTGTGCTAAAGTTTATTAACTTAAAGTGATATTTGGAAGCAATAAAGTTGCTGGCGAAAGAGGGTAGAGCATAAAGTATTTCATTTATATCAATAGGGATTTGTATCAAATACTTCCACCTTACAGAAGATCACTGCAATGTTACAATACCCTCAAATAATGTTGTATTTCTAAGAGTGATTGAGGTCATCAAGAAGCACCAACGTGCGTGCTTCTTTGGCTATTTTGGCTATTTTATATTATTATTTCATAAACGACATTTCTTGTGTTGCAAATGTTGCAATACACTTGACTTTTCATCTGACTCATAGGTAATAAAAAGTGCACGATAAGTCCATGTGTATACACATTTATATAAGGTGCTTTTTTCGTATTAGCCAGGATTTAAATTGGAGATAGTATTAAGCCTACTTGTTACGTTAGTGAAGAAATATGGTGTCCCAGTATCATTATTAAAGTTTGAAAAAATAAATAACGAAGTCAATGAACTGGTTTCATAGAGCATAACACATTCCGCGCTATCAGATGATGTGTCGATAATAACAACAACAGCTGTACCACAGTATTACTTATGCTTTTAAAACTGTGGCTGTACGTAGGGCGCGTAGTCCCAATTTCATATTTTCATTAAAATGCGTTGTAATCAAAATAGGATAGCTAAAAAAATGTAATCAAATGTAAAACTGAACATAAGTAGGTAATAAATAACATACACTTACATGAAAGCAGATGATCGTTCTTAACAAGGTCATTGAACTTAATAACACATGTTTTCGACTGTCAAATTAATGTAATAATGTATGTGTTTGTTTAAGGAAACATCATAAAAATACGATACGATGTTAGTTATTAAAAATAATGCAATCACGTAATATCGCACGTTTGGGAACAAAGGGTCACTTCTGCATGTTTTGCAACTTTACAGGAGGAGTAAAATACATTTTTTTTTTCAGCATTTCTTAAATAACTCCGCACTGTTTTGGAGTATTAACGTGATTCTCACAGTCTTACATTGATTAGTTCCTTACGCATAATCATTACTATTTTAAAAAATAATTTAAGAAGACGTTTTTAAGAAACAAGCCATAAACTGAAGAGAGGGTACCAAAAGCGACATTTTGTTACAAATCGATGATTGTCGTATTGCAAAAATGACCTTTTCAAAAAATTAAAATATCTTGAAAGTACATTGCAGAATATGTTTATGGATGATTTATGTTTACTTTTAGTAAAGTTGTATTTTATTGGAAACCACTACAAACTGTATCGAGCAAAAAACACGAAAAAAGTACTTATTTTACCACTTAATTGATCAAATGGAGGATTATTCAATAAAATTAGGGATATTATCAAAGTTTTTTATTTGAAATTAAAACAAATGGCATTAAAAAAATAATACTAAACATTAAAAGAAATCACAAAATATGGCTTTCAAGTTACTGTGTAACACTGATAAAACCTTAGTATACACTGAAATAGCAAAAATATTATAGTTATAAAAATAAAATGACAGTGCATGCTGTCGGTTTCGGTATCTAGAGTATTAAAAAAAGTTAAAGTTGTACTTAATATTTAATAAAAGAAGCAAAACAAACAAAAGACGTGCATTAGGTGCATGGCATGTAGAATCTAAACAAATGGTTGACTTTGAATCTGAGCTTGAAGATGTCGTACTCGAACTTGAGCTTGATGACGTTGAAGAGTTTGATGACGAAGAAGAGTTTGATGATGGAACTATTTTCCTTTTACGACGTTTATCGGGTACGAAATCTTTATCTCTGTCGGTATCTGTTCCAGAAAAATCAGATCCATCACTTTCGGAACCGGTTGTTGCATTATCTGTAAAAATATAAGGGTTAAATTATGAACGGCATAAATAATATTATAATAAAGTTAATAAATACAAAAATTAGAAGAATACCCTGTCGTAACTGAGATGTTTCTCCTGTTGTATTTCCACCTGTATCACAATTGATTATTTCTTTAACATTATCTGTTGCTTCTTTGAACGTGTCTATAGTTTCTTCAATATTATCTGTTTTTTCTTTAAGCTCTTTTGTAGTTTCTTCATCATTTTCTGATATATTTTTTAAATTTTTTGATTGTCATTAAGCCATTGTAATAGTCTGAAATCTAAACATAAAAATAATTACATACCTACAGATTACAAACGATGTGAAATACTCGTATTTAAATTTCGCAATTATGTTCATGTAAGTACCGTTTTCGTCTAGGTTTTCGTTATGTTTGCTATTATCTTGCTGAGGTACCATCTCGCAATCTTTTTTACTTATTTCAGACTGATCTTCTTTACTCAATTCTTCTTTTTCACTGGATGAAGCATTTATTCCTTGACGCGTAAGATTACAGAGTAGCAATCCTCGCTTAGACATTTTAAAACCTAAAAGAATAAACTGTCTGTGACAAATATAAATATTAAACTTTCAATCAAAAAGACGTTTTTTTTATCAAATGACTCGAACTTTCTATTGCAAATAATAATTATTAAAATAAATATTGTAATAATAATGGCATATTTAACAACTTATGTAGGCTATGTACATTATCAAGCGAGAGATTATTATCGTTTAAATGGCCGTGAAATAAAAAAAAAAATCAACAAATTGTCGTTTTTAATAAAAAAGTATTTTATGTTCTCATTACATTTACCATTTAGTTTAATAATAAAATGACACTTTCTATTGAAAAACACCACTATTCTTTTGTAAACAAAACAAAAATTAATTATAAAACGTTACTTTTAAACAAAAGTGTCTGTATGTTATGATCACAACAAAGAGGATTATATAACGAAAAAAAAAACACTTTTATACAAAAATAACATTCTGTCATAATAAAAATGTTAATCATTACAAATATAATGTCACTTGTTTACAGAAGTCACGTATTGGTTCAAATATAAAAACAAGATTTATGGTTGAACGTCATTTATAAACAGAAGTGCCGTTATGTTTACAGCAGACGAACACCAAGATTTGGTAACAAAACGTGATTTTTATTTAGAAGTAACATTAATATTGCAAGAAATATGTAAACAAATAAGTCATAACTTACCGTAGTGTCTCTCCGTTACAACTGCGCAAGGTCACACTTCGGCTGTCAAATCACTACCGAGCGGATGAGACGTTACGTTTCAAACAAACTGACCAATTCCGCAAAATAATATAACGTCCCTCCCCCCCGCAAAGCGTTTTTATGCATCCGATTATCAACCTTTTTACTATGTATATAAAGTCGATTAACGCGGTTTTTTCTGCATATTTAAGTTGGTTTTGTAAAAAATTGCAGAAGTGACCCTTTGTTCCCAAACGTGCGATATGTTCTACAATAACTTGGCGTGTTTAAAATGTCATTCAACTTATTTACACAAAATCGCAATTAGCCACTAATTTACAAAGTTGTTGCACACCTTGGCGTTTTATACACAAGTACATTAAGTAAGTATTCTGGAACTGATCGAGGTCTATTCTCGTCCACCGGAGGCGGGTCAAACTGTCCACGTTCCCGGAACCTATACACAACATCGAGGATTGTGTGATGGCTCACTCGCACACCAAACTTTTGTTCGTAGTACGAACAAACGCGGTACACTCGCGACAACGTACAACTTTTCGTAAAACTGCGGCGCGGCGTCCAGACATGATTACGTCAACACACGGACGAATCACAGATAAAACTGTTTGTTTCCTTGAATCGAATCCTTTCTTCCTTCTTTCTCGCGACGCGAGCGCCGCGCCGCGGGGAGCGTGCGGGAGGGCGATAGACATCGGTGCAAAGCGGCCGCGGCGCCGCGGCGCGGCGCGGCGATTACAAAGGGCGGCGCCGGCGATTGAGGAAACTTTGACGTTACCGCGCGGGATTCGGAAAGCATTTTGAACTGTCGGCGGCGGAGCGGCGCGCGTAGTCTTTCGGCACGTGTCATGTCCGGGCGCATTGACCGCGACGTCTAGACTGCGTCATATTGTTATTATCACAGGGATGGTTCATACAAAGTAAACTAATCTTATTATGATGCGATTTTATTTCCTAAGAGAAAAAAAATAACACTTGGTGCACAAATTTCATTTACCATCGAAATCGGCATACGTAATACTACCCCCCTTTTCTCTCCTGGCAGATAACTCGAAAGCTCCCTGTATATATATATATAAATATTGTCAGACAAATTACAAAGCGCCATCTAGCCCCAAAGTAAGCGAAGCTTGTGTTATGGCTACTAGACAACTGATAATCATACGTAAATACATTTTTTTTTTGTAAATACATACTTGTGATACATAGAACATCTTTGAACCAAAGCCAACCTCGCCTGCACGTGGTGCTGCTGATTAAAAAACGAGGCTCTGGCGAAAAGAGAGGTAAGGCATAGCGTATTTTTTAAGCTCCCCGACTGGGGAAGTACCTCCACCTCACAGAATACCGCAGCCAAATAATAATATTATATAATATTACCTTTCATCCCCAAAAGAATTTTCAAATCACTTCTTAGTCATTACATCACACTTTAATTAATGTAATTTTTGTGTAAAATCTCATGCGATTTTTTTTATGAAAGTGGGTTCTACTAGTACGTGGGTCGCCCGATGTAAAGCAATCACCACTGCCCATGAAGATGAGCAAACACCAAGAGGTCGCCGATCCGTTGCCAGCCTACACTCCTTCCTTTCTTTCTGGTGACCTCACTCACTCGCATGAACACAACAACCCTCAAGGGTATTGTTGTTTGGCTGCGGTATTCTGTGAGGTGGAGGTACTTCCCCAGTCGAGGAGCTTAAAAAATACGCTATGCCTTACCTCTCTTTTCGCCAGGGCCTCGTTTTTTAATCAGCAGCACCACGTGCAGGCGAGGTGGGCTTTGGTTCAAAGATGTTGAAGAATCACTTACAAACCATCAATCACCAAACCACCAAAAATCATCTTGTCCCAGCAGTTCGGTTGCAACTATATATATATTACTAAATAAATAGAGGCAAGACTGTGCCAATGTCGCGAACATTAAAAGAAATGTAAAAATAACTCGACTAAAAATTTATAAATTAAAAGTATTATATTATATCATTTGCTAATTAGTCCTTTCAAAACTCACCAACTTTTCTGATAACATCAAAAAGTTTCAGCCACATTTTTCTCAATATTACTCTCCTGAAAATTCACCGCTTTTTCACATCGAAGGCTAATATGAAAGGGCTGTTTTAAAAGACTTCCGGGCAAACTTGATCTTTGTAAGAAACCATTTGTTAATACAAATAAGTGAGACGTAATGGTTTACGAATTTCACGATTCTTTCAGTTTCAGTAGAATTCTAAATGCGATATTTCCCTTTGTCGTTGCAAAGTTTGTGCTGCGGGACAGGAAAACAGTTTTATATTTTTGGACGAAATTTTCTAAGTAATTACACCTATTTTTGCAATCATCAATGGGGGTAAAAAAGTTAAATTTTTAGATTTTCGATTCAGAAACTGTTTCAGACTGATTCAGATATTATTGTAGTTTCAGACAGGGTATAATTGGACCAATGTACAGAAAGTTTCCTCTATATTTTTGTAACTGAAACAAAGGTGGAGAGTTTGTTTGGTTGAATTAATCTCAGTAACTACTTTCCATTAAGTTTTCTACTGTAAAGTCGGTTTACGAACAATAGTTTTACGTGATAACGTCATAAGAAAACATCGGCCGATGGCGTGGAAGAGAGATAGATGCGTCACAAGCCGAACGCTTAGGCCGATCGTGCCTCGCTATCGTTCCGTGCTTTCGCTTGCACGCTCGGCTCAGGCGGAACGTGACAATGAGTTATGCTTTTTCGTGCGTGCAGCCGGCGTTCATCGATATATAAGCCGTTATCACGTCAAAATGTAATTTTATGCAATAAATACTGGATCGAATTGAAAACATCTTTTAGTGTCGGATAGCACATTTATCAAGGTATTACATAAAACACGGTATAACATCACGCTACAGCCAGCAGGAGCGGGGCATCAATAAACAATGTTGCAAATACGAGGAAAATCCGACGCGGACGAAGCAGAAGCGGGTCGTTAGTTCTATATAATATTACTAGTTAGTTCTATATAAGGTGCTTTTTTTGTATTAGCCAGGAATTTAATGGCAGATAGTATTAAGCCTACTTGTTACGTTAGTGAAGAAATATGGCGTCCCAATATCATTAATAAGCTTTGAAAAATAAATAACGTAGTCAATGAACTGGTTTCATAGTGCTTAATACATTCCGCGCTATCAGATGAAGTCGATAATAACAATAACAGCTGTACGTAGGTAGCGTCGTCCCAATTGCATATTTCCTTTAAAATGCGTTGTAATCAAAATAGGATAGGTAAAAAAAATGTAATCAAATGTAAAACTGATAGGTAATAATAACATACACTTACAGGAGGGCAGATGATTGTCCTTATCAAGGTCATTGAACTTTTCATCACACTTATTATCACAGGTTTTGAACTGTCAAATTAATATCATAATAAATAAATAATAAATATTGTCAGACAAATTACACAGCGCCATCTAGCCCCAAAGTAAGCGAAGCTTGTGTTATGGGTACTAGACAACTGATAAACATACGTAAATACAGTTTTTTTTGTAAATACATACTTATGATACATAGAAAATACCCAGACCAAGACAAACAGACATGTTCATGCACACAAATGTTTGTCCTATGTGGGAATCAACCCCACGAGCGTTGGTGCCGAAGCCGCGTCATTGACCGCTACGCCACCGAGCTCGTCGAATAATGTATGTGTTTGTTTATGGAAACATCATAAAAACACTTAGTTACGATGTTAGCTTTCAAAAATAACGCAGTCACATAACATGTTCTACAATAACTTGGCGTGTTTAAAAGCTCATTCAAATTATTTACACAAAATCACAATTAGCCACTAATTTATCCACGTCTACATACATGTTTTACCACTTTTTTGCCATGGAATGTCTGCGGAAAAAGTCCACTACCGCTTTCTGTAACTGATCGAGGTCTATCTGTACTGAATTTCGTACAGATATTCTGCGTGCGCATTACACTCGCGACAAGAAACCATACCATACCATTTCGAGAAATTTGTACATTTCGTAAAACTGCGGCGTATAGGCATGATTAGGTCAACACACGGACGAATCACGGTTAACACTGTTTTCGTTTCCTTGGATCCTTTCTTCCTTCTTTCTCGCGGCGCGAGCGCTGTTGCCGCGCCGCCCGTGCGGGGGCGGGCGGCAGGAGATCAAGCGACAGACAGACATCACTGCGAAGCGGCGGCGTTTACAAAGGGCGGCTCAACGTTTGAGTAAACTTTGACTTTACCGCGGTTATCACTGTATTCGGAAAGCGTTTGGCAGCTCGTGACGTAGCCTTTCGGCACGGGTCATACCCGAGCGCATTGACCACGCCGTCTAGACTGCGACACAGAGGGATGGTTCATACAAAGTAAACTAATCTTTTCATGATGCGATTTTATTTCTTAAGAGAAAAAAAATAACACGTGGGGCACAAATTTCATTTACTATCGAAATCGGCATATGTAATACTACTACCCTTTTCAATCCTGGCAGATAAATCAAAAGCTCCCTGTATAATATAATACTAGACTTGTTTAGGTAATATATAAAATAATATGTTATGATAAGGTAGATTATACAAGGTTGGGGGTGTAAGTAGTTCATCGACATCTTTGAAGCAAAGTCAACCTCACCTGCACGTGGTGCACCATGCTGACTAACAGATGAGGCTCTGACGAAAGGAGAGGTAGGGCGTAGCGTATTTTTTAAGCTGCCCGACTGGGGAAGTACCTCCACCTCACAGAATATCGCAGCCAAATAACAATTCCCTTGAGGGTTGTTTTCCTGCGAGTGAGTGAGGCCACCAGAAAGAAAGGAGTTACTGCGTTGGCAGCGGGGGTGCCAGCACGCGAACGTTATTTCATGTTGCGAGCGTTAATATGGCTACGGTAACCGGTTCACATCGCCGTGGCTTGTCTGCCACCCGTCGTAGTATAAAAAAACAAGGCATTTTATGGAGATCTAGACAATGAAGAGATAAAATACTAGACCGTATCCTACTCACGAGGCCGAAATCGATGTTGAGTGGAGCGAGTAGATTCGCTGAGTGTTTTCCATTGGTTTTGATAGAAAATGATGATCATTCCCAATCAAATCAAATCAAAATATCTTTATTCCTTGGACTTTATAAAGCACTTAGAAACGTCATACAAATTAAATATAAGAATATGTATCTAAATCATTACTACTCTAAATCCGCAGAGCTTAGATTCACTTTCATCACACTATCTTGAATGTGAAAGTGAATTTAAGTGCCAGTTCCGGCGACGGGGCTTCTTGAGAAGAACTGGCAAGAAACTCAAGGCCGACTCCTCTGAATTCCTCAAGGACATGATCGATCTCAATTTTTTTTTCGACACAAACCTCATGCATATCGAGTTTTTTAATTGTGACAAATTTCATCAAAATCGATTCAGTGGTTTTGGAGCCTCTTAATTTTCAAAAGTGACTTTTCGGCGTACATAAGCGTTCCGCTCGGTTCACTCAATAAAATTATCCAAACTGTCGTGGCTTTGCCATCCGGATCATCTGACCACCAAATCTCACCACTGGTTCTCCAATTTCACAACTGAAGTACCTCATTTCACACTACCTGTTACCAAATAACACAATGGTAGTCCCATTTCACCTACCAGTTATCTCATTTCATCATCATCATCATCAGGTCATTTTAGTCTCCACTTCAGGAGCACAACCCTCTCTCGTGCGTCCCAGACAGAAGGAGGATTTGGCCTACACTCCCCACGCTGGCCAGACGGCTTGGGGAGGCCTGATCGATGTTGTATAATGTATTTCCCTTAGTCGCCTTGTACGACATCCACGGGAAGAGACGGAGTGATTCTATTCTAGTCTGCCGGAAACCACACAGCAAATCATCAGCTCATTTCATTACTGGTAATGAATTAAGACCACTTCGACTAGGCTGGACAGCTTTTGGAAAGCTTCGGCTAATCTTCGCCGCACAGATACCTAAATGCTTGAAGACTAAGAGTCTTTAACTAGTACGTCGACCCTGCAATGACATATGGTGCAGAGAATTGGACACTGACCATCGGACTAGGTCCACAGGCTAAAGGAAGCGCAACGAGCGATGGAAAGGGTTATGCTCGGGGTTTATCTGAGGGATCGAATCCGGAATGAAGAAATTCGACGGAGAACCAAAGTTGTCGACATAGCCTTCAGAGTTTGCAAGCTGAAGTGCCAGTGGGCCGATCACATGTGCCGAGTATGTGATGTCAGGTGGGGTGGAAGGTATTAGAGTAGAGGCCGCGCGTAGGACGACGAAGCGTTGGCCTCCTTGTAGGTGGTCCGATGACCTTAAGAAAGCGGCTGGATGCGGAAATCGGAGGATCGTATGTGGTGGAAAGCATTGGGTAATGCTTATATCCAGCAGTGGGTAGATACAGGCTGATGATTTTCCAAAGCACGTTAAGCTATCGGTCCCGCCTGTTGCTGTTAGATGACAGTCGTTAAGCCAAGTCAATGGCCATAAGGCTGCTTGAAAACACAGAACTTTGCCAATCTGCAGTTGAGCAGCGCGGTGGAATATGCTCTAAACCGAAGATGTCGATCTTCCAAGATGGAATTTTTCTCGTCTCAACTGACCTCCGGTGTTGAGATTTGGTGGTCAGATGGTAATTTCATCGAAATTGTAATTGCTGTTTGCAAAATCGCAAATAGGTATACTTATAAACAAGTATTTTAATATAGGATGGAATCATCATTAAAAGCCTGTCAAACAGATCACTGTGTACACGTATGAAACGATCCATATGAAGGTTTTATGTCCACCGAGTCGTATTGAAACGGTAATTAATTAATTGGAAAGCGATGGGAGCCCCTGGCCGTGGGTAATACGGGGCAATTTGTTTTTGGCTCAACGGCAATACGATTGATAGATGCAGAATACCGATTCTGATATATGACTGTTACTTATTTTGGTACTAGCGACCCGCCCCGGCTTCGCACGGGTGCAATGCTGATACTAAATGTACTACAGAAGGTCTTTGCGCTTTGTCCTATCCAGTCCTTCCCCAGTTATAGGCACACGCCGCCGGCTCCGCGGCCGGTACCGCCACAGCCGTTATGTCCCTGCATTTTAAATGTGTAATATCTTCTAAACTATTCATTTAAATTACATGCTGTGAAGGGCCATATTGATCTATATTAAATGCGCAATGTATTTAAGGTACTTAATTGGATAAGGATTAATTCTGTATTGCTTAAAATCGCTTCGTAAATAAGGCATTATTTCTTGTAAAAAGCAAAGGATAAAATAACGGTTATTGTGTGTTACCACTAAGAGATAGACATATACCATCGCGAACTTTTTTGTAGACCATTTTAAGGTGAACAATACTGTACTACATTATTTTGATCTATCTCGTTGGGTTCAGCCAGCGTTTGCAATGAAAGAGCAAAAAAATGTGTTTATTTACGACATCACATTAGAAACCTCTAAATTATCAGTGTTTTTCTACTATGTTATGCATATATTATACATATAAACTTTCCAGTTGAATCACTCTATCTATTAAAAAAAACCGCATCATAATCCGTTGCGTAGTTTCAAAGATTTAAGCATACAAAGGGACATAGGGACAGAGAAAGCGACTTTGTTTTATACTATGTAGTGATTTACGATTAAAAAAAAAATTGATTTAAAAAAAAAAAAAACCGACGTCAGTTAGCGAGCGCAGCTTATTGGTGGAATACCCCGGCAGACGCTGCTGCCCGTCTTCCGGGAGAAAAGTTATCGCGTGACACAAGATTCCTTAGTCGCCTTGTATGACATCCAGCGCAGAGCAATGGAGTGGCACAATTTTTTTCTGCGGGCTACCATAGGGCAAATTTAAGGGTTTCCCCTCGATTTTTCTGGCATCCCATCATCAGATCCTGACTTGGTGAATATGGGACCACCTTGCAATCATACCCTTTCAAATAAAAAAATAATTATGAAAATCGGTTCACAATTCGCAAAGATATCGAATAACATACATACAAAAAAATATTCAGTCGAATTGAGAACCTCCTCCTTTTTTGAAGTCGGTTAAAAAAATAACCCCACTGCGGTAGTAGAAGGGTTATGATTTTGGAGTGTATTTTTATACTATGACGGGTGGCTGGCAAGCATACGGCCTGCCTGATGTGAAGCGGTTACCGTAGCCATATTAACACTCCAACTCTAGATGGTCCGATGACCTTAAGAAAGCGACTGGGAGCGGCTGGATGCGGAAGGCGGAGGATCGTATCTGGTGGAAAGCATTGGGGAAGGCTTATATCCAGCAGTGGGTAGATACAGGCTGATGATGATACGCTCGCAACATAAAATATCGCTCGCGCACCGCCACCTCCGCTGCCAACGCAGCATGTCCTTCCCTTCTGGTAACCTCACTCATTAGCAGGAACACAACAGCCCTTAAGGGAATAATATTTGTCTGCGGTATTCTGTGAGGTGGAGGTACATTCTCCAGTCGGGAAGCTTACAATTACGCTCCCTACCTCTCTTTTCGCCAGAGCTTCATTTGTCAGTCAGCAGGATGCACCGCGCACAGGTGAAGTTGGCTTTGGATCAAAGATGTTGATGAGCTCTTACACCCCAAACATATTTTGTATGTATGTATGTTAAACCTAAACCCTGTCCCGGTACACGAATGTACCCGATTGACGACCAGCAGGCAGAGGTGGCGAGACGTCTTTAGGCGAGTCCTGTCTGCTTCCTCATCATGACAACCACGACCACTCTGGCAAGAGTGAAGCGACAAAGAAGATGACAGCCTAAATCGCTTTTCGGATTTCAATATACTAGGTGCCATTAAAGGCATACTTTGATCAATACTTTAGTAAAAATATAAATGACCCTAAAAGGTTATGGAAGAATCTTAAGTCTCCAGTCCTTACGAAAAGTAATAATGTACCGCCCTTTTTAAATAATCCTGATGCTATAAATAGGTCATTTGTTGATATTTTCGGACGGGATCAGGTCCAACCCAGTGTCCTTTTGGACTATAGGTAGCTACGTAAGTATGGGACTGCTACTTATACTTTGGAGCCTGTGGAGAGCGGGGTGGCAGTGCAGAGTATTAGATCCTTGCTATCGAAAGCTAGAGGTATTGATGGCATCTCTTTAAAAATGATAATCCTTACTTCCTCACATGCATTGGATACAATCACAAATATTGTCAACAGATCAATTACTACCTGAGACTTCTCTGATCTATATGATAGGTTTTTTGGGGGCGGATCAACCAATCTATATAATAAATCAGATCCGATACATAAATTACCAATACCCGTGCAAATGTGTGCTGTAGCAACACAAATGGAGCATAGCTCACTGATCTGAAACACTGATGATGAAAACATTGATCATCATTGTTTTTTTTTTGCGTATATGTCTAAGAGTATAATTAGCATAATATGTTATAAAAAAATAAATTACATACAATAAAAGACATATTATGTCTATGTATTGTATGTATTTTTTTTATTATTTAATGCGTGTATGTTCATTGCTGTTATTTTATGAACCACATTCGAGCTTTATCTGCTTTTTCCAAAGGTTGACTAGTAGAGAATGCTCTTAGCATTTAGTTCGCCTTCTGTACCCTTATTATATGGTCAATATAGTTTAAAATAAATAAATAAAAAATAGCCTTAATATGGAACCATGTGGTAATCCACTATGCACGAGTTTAGATTGAGAAACGCCGTGAGATCCGTCACTCTTCATCAGGTGACTTCATCGATCGATCGATCAGGGTGGTTGATGCCTTTATAGTAAGTAGTATGTGTTATTTGATAACCACAGTAATCTAGACAATTTATCGATAAAACATACCTACTAATATAATTTAACAAAGTAAGGGAACGTACAAATGAATTTTTACAATAAAAAATAAAATAAAAGTTGAATTCAAGAACACAATGGTAACTCAGTCGGTTGTACTTGTTTCCTGAAAAAACTAAATAGTTTGGACTGAGATGAAAATGCCGTTTATTTCAACCGAAGAGAAAAGCGGTGAGACTGGTAAATAAAATAGAAAAGTGATTTGGAAAAAAATAAGGAAGTTTCTTTAGACACTTCTTGAATTTAACTTAATAAATAGGTACCTAAAAGATATTGAAGAAAATTATCACACTTCGTGCACACCCCAGACACTCCATACAAATGCGTGTCGATTACTACTACATTAATATTGGCGTCTGTACAGAGCGTGATTGAGCATGTGTGCGTGCGGCGCCATACAAACTGTTCTCACAGGAAGGCAGTTTTTCTACAAATTTTCGACTTTGGTTCCAAAGATGATGCTTTACACCCCACATATTTTGTGATATAAAAATATCCTGAATAATCAATAACAAAACTGTCTCAAGAAACCTTTCATGTTTCCTTTCCTGTACACTATATTATTTTATATAAGTTTTGATCCAACGAATATCCACCCAAAAACATTTCCACGAAACTTATATGAAACAAGGGAAAGTTTAAAGAGAGATAAGCCCGTCTGCCTGTCTGTCAAGATGTCACAAACTTGTAATTCGTTTGACTTACAAAGCTTTTTGATGCGGCCCCCAAAGTCTTTGATGATTTTCTTGATAAAATATTAACAACTTTTTACATGCCTATCTTAGGAATTCTGTCATTTATTATTACAAAAGAATTAAAGTTCGAACACAGCCTGGAAACTCCAAATTGTCTTACACCTTTCATCCTACTGGGATGGGATAAGGGACCCACCGCAGAAGCTGAAGCCGATTACCAATAAATTTTTTGATTGCGAAAATCATACTTCAACTTAGATATATGCTTCATATGTCTAGCTTAACTGATAGAAATGATGGAGTTGTACCGACTAACCTGAAGGTGTTTGGCAATAACTAAAACGTAAAACCTATTTTTCGAATGAAGATATTCGGTGGTAATCGGCTTCAGCTACGCGGTAGGGATATTGGTCTCCCGGGAATCGAAGGGGTTTAGAGAATACTTCACCACGCTGATCAGCCTCCTCAATCCTCAAGCATCGATTTAGAAAGAATGTATATAGTATTCCATATGGCCGAATAGAATCACTCGGTTTCTTCCCGTGGATGTCGTACAAGGCGACTAAGGATAATACATTATCAAATATCGATCAGGCCTCCCCAACCCTACTGGCCAGCGTGGGGAGTGTAGGCCAAATCCTCCTTCCGTCTAGGACGGACGAGAGAGGGTCGTGGTCCTGTAGTGGAGACTAAAATGGACCTGATGATGATGATGATTCCATATAGCATCAATGCAAAGCTTGGTCGGATCGCTAATACTATTTAAGGGAAAAGGTATGAAAGTCCGTCTGTACACGCACAGTCGCACAGCTCGCCCGGTCTTCGTTTCCAGTCGTAAATTATTTAATTTGGCCAGTTTTATTGCTGTCACGTTCATTGTACTGGCACAATGGCCAAAAAAGTGAGTTACGATCCGACTTACTTCCACATGTATTATGTTACGATAAATGTACTAAATGAGTAATTGTTACATTCGTCAACTAGATCCATTTTCAGTGGCATAACACAAGAAAACCCTAACCTAACCGAAACCTATTTATTAAATTGACTAAGGGTCGGTTATTATGAATAATTACTAGTTACTATTACATTGACTGTGAGTTATATAATAATATATCGTCTTACACTTGATCTTGAATTTACACGAATGCATAACGATGCAGCGAGGTGCGAAGTCAACAAACCGTCTAACCTATATATAATCTTTATTGGACATTAGTTAATTAATTATATTAACCGGGTCACGGTCGGTATAAAGCCGACTAGTTTCAACCTCAAACGGAGATCTCCATCAGGGCGAGAGAGAGAGAGAGAGAGAGAGACGCGTCCACCCTCTTCTCAAACGGCTGGTGGAGGGAAGAAGGAGGGATAGGTGCGTTGTTTTACGTGAGTCAATAATATTATAAATTAACATAGTTACAGTGACAGTATACAAAGGTGAACTTCTCTTGAACAAGAGATTTTTCCAAAAAAATTCACTTGACGGAAGATAATTACGTTAAGTTAGTACTCTTAGAGAAAGAAAAAAAATAGTACAAACAAATGATATTGTTAATCAAATTTGAATAGTAGTAAGTATACAAGAACTGAACATTAATCGAAAAACTTTTGTTTTGGGGTGTAAGGAGCTCATCAACATCTTTGAACCAAAGCCAACTTCACCTGCACGTGGTGCACCCTGCTGACTGACAAACGAATCTCTGGCGAAAAGAGAGGTAGGGAGCGTAATTGTAAGCTACCCGACTGGGGAATGTACCTCCACCTCACAGAATACCGCAGCCAAATAACAATTCCCTTGAGAGTTGTTGTGTTCCTACGAGTGAGTGAGGTCACCAGAAAGAAAGGAAGGAGAAGCTGCATTGGAAACGGGGGTGGCGGCGCGCGTGCAATATTTTATGTTGCAATCGTTAATATGGCTACGGTAACCGCTTCACATCAGGCGGGCCGTATGCTTGTCTGCCACCCAACGTAGTATATAAAAAAAAACACATTATTACGAGTGCTTATATAACATAACTGTTGAATAATCTGTGCCTGTATTCATAATATATTAGCCATACAAAGCACAATGAAATAAATATTGTTAATACTAAGAGGTATTTGACCATATGAATGCAATTTAAATTCGAAATTACGTTGAACGTCGACAACTGCACAAACCGTACAATTTTGTTATTTCGCCCCACTGTGGCACGCACGATCGTTAGCGGATATTGCCCGATACCACATACCTTCATAACGATTTTCCGCATTGTACATATGGATATTACAGTTCTAGAAATCCCTAAGTCCTTTTTTATGTTTTTAGGGTCCCGTATCTCCATAGCAAAAAAAAAGAACCTTTATAGGATCACTTCGTTGTCCGTTCGTCCGCCTGTCATTCATTATACATTAATTTCAACTTGATACTTCATAAGGCTTTCCTTATATTAGAAACGGGTGGAAGTATCAAGTTGAAATTAATAACACCTACTCAGGTCTGCAATGTCACAGCAGTGAAAAAATCGCATATTTTGACATTCGCAAAGAGAATCAAAACCTATAGGATACTTCCCGTTGACCTAGAATCATGAAATCTGGCAAGAAGCAATGACATGTAGCAAAAAAACCCGAAAACAGTAAATTTGTAGTTATTTCACAAAAAAAAAAATATTTTAGTTAATGGACTTTTTTTGCACTGCTTAAACACCTACAATTTCACCTTTAATGACACTAACATTGTAATTATACCCTTTGGGGATAAATTTTGGGGGGAAATTTACAACATAATTGGGAAAAACAATAAAAAATCTTCGAGACTTGATTCCCGGAATGAACGAAAAATTTACATGCCTACAAGTTTGTACTTAAACCTCGTTGTGCGACTCCGACTCACACTTGACCGGCTTTTTTAAGTATAAACACCGATGACTAAAATTTATGTTTGACTATAGATTGGTCCCAGTGAGTCATCATCATCATCCTCATCATCAGGTAATTTTAGTCTCCACTACAGGAGCACGACCCTCTCTCTTCCGTCCCAGACAGAAGGAGGCCAGACGGGTTGGGGAGGCCTGATCGATGTTTTATAATGTATTTCCCTTAGTCGCGTTGTACGACATCCACGGGAAGAGACGGAGTGATTCTATTCTAGTCTGCCGGAAACCACACGGCCGTGTGTAGTCCCAGTGAGTATTTTTTACAAAATGTCTCAGTAGGCTCTTTCAACACCGTGTGTGTAAAGGGCAAGCTGTGTCCGCAATAATTTTGAGGATAATGTGATAAAACACCCTATGCACAAATTACGCAGCCGAAATGCGGCGTGAATAGGATTCCGTCGTGTATTATCATGGTATGTTCAAACATTAACTAGAGCAGATTTAACAGTGAGAAGCCAAAGCAGATCACTAGTATGTTATAAAATGCTAATAAATATATATATTTTATACTACATCAGACAGACGAGCATATAGCCCGTCTGATAAGAAGCAGTTTCCTCAGCCGCAGGTTGGCTGAGCTTACACCACTATCACATTATAAATAGGTATATACTATAAATTTTAATTAATTTAATTACCCAACTACCATATTTTTTTACAATTTATTTTTGTTTAAAATTCTATACCGTACACCACTCTCGCTGATTGGTAGCTGCGCCGTCGGACGAGCACGATTACTTAGCTTACATCAGGTGGTTGTTTGCCTCTACTACGCTATAAATAAGAATGAAAAGTATGCTCGTCGAAGTAAATATCATCGGCGAGGAAAACGTGAAGTTTGTTCATGGACTATGGAATTTAAACCTAAAGGAAATATTTCACTATTTTTATCAGCCTGTATCTACTTAATGCTCGACTTGACGAGCCTGGTGGCTATGGCTAGCAATGTTTACTTTGCCTCCGGGGTCGTGAGTTCGATTCCCGCACAAGATAAATATTTGTGTGCATGAACATGTCTATTTGTCTTGGTCTAGTTGTTTTCTATGTATTATATGTATGGATTTACACAAAAAAAAGTATTTAAGAATAATATCAGTTATCTAGTACCAATAAATACAAGCTTTATTTCTTTATTTAATGCTGCATATAGGACTTCCTAATTTACCATCGTTATCAGCCTGTATCTATCTACTTCAGGATATAGGTCTTTCCTAATGCCACCATTAAGTATGTGATCCTCCGTTTTCCACTTCCGCCTGCTTCCAGACGATTTTTTGAGGTTATCGGTCAGGGGCGCCCGATGCTTCGTTGCGCCATACAGCGCCTACCTCAATGCTTTCCATCAAATAAGAAGTTATTTCATTACATTTTATAAAATCACCAGATAAATTATTTACTGATAAATGATAAAACTTTATTTTAACTTGACTTGCGTCTGCTGCTTTTTGGTATAAAATTATAATATTAGCTAAATTCCAGTTTCAGTTTTGTAACAAATATTTCTGAAAACAATTTTACTGTAGTACGAGTATTAATATTCGAAGTCACAATTTATGAACTTAAACGAAATATGCGGGCTTAAGGCTGCTCCTGCTGTAAATCTATCCACTTTGCTATGGATCTTATTATAATACCTACTATACTTCGTTTTTAGGGTTCCGTACCTAAAGGGTAAAAAGGAACCCTATTACTAAGGCTCCGTTGTCCGTCCGTCCGTCCGTCCGTCCGTCCGTCCGTCCGTCCATCCGTCTGTTACCAGGCTGTATCTCATGAACTGTGATAGTTAGACAGATGAAATTTTCACAGATGATGTATTTCTGTTGCCGCTATAACAACAAATACTAAAAAACAGAATAAAATTAATATTTAAGGGGGCTCCCATACAACAAACATGATTTTTTCTGCTCGTTTTTGCTCGCAATTGATAACGGCAATAGGTAGACGCTTGAAATACTCACATAATATTTAGTTATATATTCACTTTAAAAATAAATAATTAAATAAAAATAAAACAAATATTTAAGGAGGGCTCCCATACGTGTTTTTTTTTTGCCGTTTTTATAGATAAGGGTACGGAACCCTTCGTGCGCGAGTCCGACTCGCACTAGGCCGGTTTTTTTTTTCATTAATTGAGTATTTTGTGTCGAGCATGCAAACGAGAGCGTGGCTTGTGACGCATCTATCTCTTTTCCACTCCATCGGCCGATGTTTTCTTTTGACGTTATCACGTGCAACTATCGTCCGTAAACCGACTTTACTGACAATCAATTATTTAATAGCTAGTTATGGACTAGAAGCAGCATAATCTCTCTTTGATTACTAAATAAAAGTATCAACTATAGTGGATAATCATCAAAGTACGGCTTATACAAAATTTGAAAGGTTCTACGCTGTACTTTTGTACAGGTCCTACGCCGATAATTAATGCCCTATTATTTGGCAGCGTTACATCCACGGCGTAATCACAAATTCGTATTCCCAGAGCGAATATAAAATCTATCTTTCCCCCGTCTATTCGAAAATCTCCGCTTTTATCAACAAAATTAGCACACAGTTCCTTAATTACTACCGAGTTCTCTCTAATTACGAATTGGCTGTCTCTGATGTTCGCAATAATACATAATTTATAAGAAATAAATGTTTAAATTTGGGTAAGTATATTAGGTACAAGGAACACGTCAGATCTGACACTTTTACGGTTGTAACATCTCAGTGATGTTAGCTAGGAACTAAAGTTGAACTTAAGCCTAGCATACACGGGCAGAGTAAAATCTGTCGAGTAGGAGTACACTCCGGAGCTCTTAGCACGCTAAAAATAGTAACCACGAAACCAGAAGGTAAATTCTCGTCATTATTTTACGTGGCAGATTGAAAGAAAAATCTCATCAAATTGATTATAGATCGAGATTGAATTATGAATTGACTGCAAATTATGAATTTTAGGATGTAAGTGGCTTATCACTTGTTCGTGGTGCATCCTACCGAGTAGCGAACAAGGATATGGCGAAAGTGGGGTAGGGCATAGCGGCACGTTTCGCTCTATTTGGAGCAGCCAGACTGGCGAAGTGCCTCCACCTTACAGAAGACCGCAGCCAAATAACAATTCCTTTGAGTTTTGGTCTGTTCCTGCGTGTTTATGAGGTCAGCAGTAAAATTCTCTCTCCCCTGCTCATAAAAGAGATATATATAAAGAGAAATACCTACCCCAGGAGAATACCGGCACGTCTGGTGCTGGGAAATCTGTTCCTGAGCCGCTGGGTTCAGGATGCCCTGTGTACCCTGGGCTGGGCACTATTCCATGCGAAAGTGCTATTAAGCTGAAATGGCGCAAAAGGGCAATGGAACCCGAGCCTTTATTTATTTCGGATTTTATTAATTTCAGAGGTCTCCTTTCCAACTTGACCGCCGTCTACTTTCCACCTCGAGAGAGAGAGAGCAAAAAATTTAATTTTTCTGTTTTATTACTTTATTTTAGCGTTTAAAATGGCAATTAATATCACATTGTAGATGTGATATCTCATAAACTAGTGAAAAAATCAAGCTGCTAAAACTCCGATATAAATGTTTTATATCGGATTCGCAAGGGAATCAAAAACCCTCTTTGCGCGAGTCCGACTCGCACTTTACCGGCTTTTTTTTTCAATCCTATGATTGCGTGCAGCACCAGAGGGATCACTTGCGCATTCCGAACCTTGCAAGAACTCATCACATCATTTTTTCATAATTTCATGCAATAGTCTTCTGGAAAACCTCGACAAGGTAATTCCACAACTTAATGCTTTGCAGGAAAATGCCTCTTGGGCCAAATAGTGTGACCATTTCGATTCTAAAGTGTGAATGAATTCCCTCTCCATTTGTCAAGTAACTCTACCGAAGACAGCCCATTGTACAATCGATAGAACACGCAACGGATCGTAATATATCTCCCCAGTCTTAATACCCTCTTGAGATCCTCAATAATCCTCACAGCTCGTCTCTGAACTGAATTAACAGTACTCCATGTTGGATAGAAAATGTGTTTTTAAAAGCAACAGCGTCTTTAAAAAAAAAACTCTCTCTTCTCTTGTCTTTAACCCACTTTAAATGGGGTCGGCTCTCCTTATCCTACGGCGCCAAGATAGCCTATCTTGGGTTATCGGGTTGGGTAATTGGGCTTTATCTATCAATTTTTCCATACTAGTCCACCGCGTCAAATTGGGTAGTACCTAGCGAGTATTTCAAATTGTAAAACTGGGCGAGTAAATAAGCGACGTGATTAGTTATGGTTTGAGCAGTTATGAAAGGACTTATCACTACATAGTATAAAACAAAGTCGCTTTCTCTGTCCCTATGTCCCTTTGTATGCTTAAATCTTTGAAACTATGCAACGGATTATGATGCGGTTTTTTTTAATAGATAGAGTGATTCAACTGGAAAGTTTATATGTATAATATATGCATAACATAGTAGAAAAACACTGATAATTTAGAGGCTTAAATACATTGCGCATTTAATATAGATCAATATGGCCCTTCACAGCATGTAATTTAAATGAATAGTTTAGAAGATATTACACATTTAAAATGCAGGGACATAACGGCTGTGGCGGTACCGGCCGCGGAGCCGGCGGCGTGTGCCTATAACTGGGGAAGGACTGGATAGGACAAAGCGCAAAGACCTTCTGTAGTACATTTAGTATCAGCATTGCACCCGTGCGAAGCCGGGGCGGGTCGCTAGTAATACATATATAGAGGAAATATTATATAATCTAGTCGAGAAATTTATCACAAATTAAAGAAAAAACACTATGTGAGCGACCATTTGTAGTAACTTTTTTTAATAAATAAATATTAAATAAAAAAAAAAACTATTATACTCACTTTGCGACTAAAAAGGATATTAAATATACCAAACCTAATATATAGTATTGGTATATTTATAGGTTTGGTATATTTACATTTGTATTTATAGCAAACCTATAAATATAACAATACATAAATGCTAAATGCATATTTGTATAAATACATACCTATATGCATATAGCATTTTTTAATTTATTATTAGTCAATTTATTATTTTGTTAAAAAATACATTGAAAACCTACGAATTGTAGGTACGGACTTAAGTATTGAGAATACTACGCTTGGTGATGTATCCTGTCGGTACGAATCGAGATATAAAAAAAACCTCCTCAATATGCAATCTAATATGGTATTATTAAGAGATTAGAAAACTATATATAAAAAGTTAAACTTAATTTTAATAAACAAATAAAATTAATTAAAAAGCTACTTCTTGAGAAAACCTTTATAATATCAAGGAATATCTCGAAGATAAAACGCTATAGATGTCTGTTTCTCTCTTATTCATATTAATCATCAGGTCATTTTAGTCTCCACTACAGGAGCACGACCCTCTCTCGTCCGTCACAGACAGAAGGAGGATTTGGCCTACACTCCCCACGCTAGCCAGATGGGTTGGGGAGGCTTGATCGATGTTTTATAATGTATTTCCCTTAGTCGCCTTGTACGACATCCACGGGAAGAGACGGAATGATTCTATTCTAGTCTGCCGGAAAACACACGGCTTATTCATATTGCTATGGCTGAAAAGATATATGTGTATGTATATATCCTGTCAAACATTATGTGGTTCAGTAACACATATAATGCAATTATTTAATAAATAAATAAACCTCATTTTTAGAAGTCGGAAACAACACTAGCCATTCTCAGAGGCCGGTTTCTGAAAATGCTAGTCAACTACGGATTACATTGCTATATCTCTACATAGTATAAAGCGAAATTGCTTCACGCCGTCTGCACGTTTAAAAGAAACTGCGCAACAATGTCTTAATGTAGCCTTAATGCAGACAGATCAGCAATTTAAGAGAATGGTTTTTATAATAAACATTTATTTCGGTATAAACCCATAGTTTGTTAGTAATACAAAACATACTTATAGCTATGTTAGTAGAAATAATTTATATTATTTGCATTTCTATAATACATGATGTATAATACATGCGTATTATAGTAGAGAAGTATCGACTTTGCACCCGCGCGAAACCAAAGCGGGTCGCTAGTTAGATCTAAGAAAAACGCGGGAAACTGATGTGCCCCCTCTATATAGATTTTATATGCATATATTTATATTAAAGCTTTAAAAACTCAATCGTACTCTTACTAACATGTGAAAGCTTGTGAGAATATGAGAATATTTTTTTTGTAAATACATACATAATAATACATGCAAAACATCCAGAACAACAAAAACCAGACATGTCCATGCACACAATTATTTGTCATGTGCGGGGATCGAACCCGCAACCTTAGGAGTCAAAGTCTGGAAGTCCAATTATATTCTTACCAGTAGAATACCTATAGGTATCTCCTCAATCGAAGGGTTTAAAGCGTAGACATCCTGCTTAACTGCGGTTGGCGGAGGTCAATATTTTTCATGACACCCAATGGCCTCTGACTTGGCTTAACGACTATCATCTAATGACAACAGCTGAGAGCAGAGCCTTCCCTTACGAAACGTCCCTTACGAAACACAAACCCTCTCAAATTCGTTTATGGTAAAGGTGGCAAAGTTGTAGAACTCACTGCCTGTTGAGATCAGCCCCACTAGCCAAGTGTAATTCGTAGCGTAACGAACGTTAGTTATATCACGTGACATTTGTCAAAATCGAACATTTTAGTATGAGAATTGACAATGATCTATCTAACGTTCGGCTGGAGAGCTCCATCTTTAAATCGTTTTAAATCAGCGCCGAGAAGGTTCTTTGCCGAATCCTGTATGAACCCTCGGACGATATAATTTTATTAATTTGCACAATGTTTATTACATTATTCTCCTATAATATTGTATTATTTATTATATGTATGTACATATGTATTTATAATTAACATATTAGTTATACCCCATAAATGTTTGGTACTCTACTTGCCTATTCATGAAATCCTCGCAGATACTATAAGGTTGGTTGAAAGAGATCCCTGTGAGGGATAATTCCGCCTTTGTACTTTTCGTCTAACTTACTTATTGTAAATTTATTATTTACGTATTATAAATTTATTTTATGTAGATATGTTATGTTTATAGTAGTATATGTATGTATACGTAGTATATGTTTGTTTGTAACAAACAAACGAAGGAATTCGAATAAATAATCCCATCCATCAATAGACAGGCTACGGTCATCATCATCATCATCATCTAAGCCTTTCTTCAACCGTGTTGGTATATGCCTCCTTCAGTCTTCTCCACTCTGATCTGTTTTGGGCCACATTTATCCAGTTCGTTCCCAAAATTTTTTATATAAAAGCGTCAGTCGAGTATAGATTAAATAAGGAGGTCCCGTATTCCCGATATAAGTACACATCGGTAGAAGTGTCAGGCAGTGAGATCCCTTTTCACTAGGAAATTTCATAACCGTCCTTTAATGTAATGAAATATAACTGAAACTGAAAAGATTTCAATATAAACGTCACTACTTATGTCTCACACAACTCGCACACTTCTCCAACAAATGAAGTCAAATTATAAAAGCTTCTTACTCCTACTAATTTCCTCTGATTAAATTCGCTGCGAGTTCCAAGGCAGCAGTAGACCCCCGGGACTGCTGAAGTCCATTGTTCATTATCTTTTTGGTGGTCGCCGCTGTTAATCCTGGCTACAGGAGACACAGCAGACTGTGTCAGAAGTTAGGCTGAACTAACTAACACAATAGTGTTGAATTACCCCGATCTGTTGGGGAAACTCCATGAAGTAGTACAGATCAGGCCAAAAGATTATGGAATACCGTATTTTATGTGTATTGTCATTGATTGCTCGATTTCAAAATATTTTGTAGAAGATGTTGATGAACCACTTACACCCCGTAAGTGGTTCATCAACAACTTTGAACCAAAGCCAACTTCACCTGCACGCGGTACACCCTGCTGACTGACAAACGAAGCTCTGGCGAAAAGAGAGGTAGGGAGCGTAATAGTAAGCTACCCGACTGGGGAATGTACCTCCACCTCACAAAATACTGCAGCCAAATAACAATTCCCTTGAGAGTTGTTGTGTTCCTGCGATTGAGTGAGGTTACCAGGAAGGAAGGAAGGAGATGCTGCATTGGCTGCGGGGGTGGCGGCGCGCGAGTGATATTTTATGTTGCGAGCGTTAATATGGCTACGGTAACTGCTCCACATCAGGCGGGCCGTAAGGTGAAGTTCTGTATAAAAATGTATAATAAAAATTAATATTAATACGAATTCATAAATACATAAGTCTTGTCACTGGTTTATTTGTAATAATATTTTTTAATAATAATAATTTATTTCATTTTCTTATCATGCAAATACAAAGATCCTCATTTGAGCAAGTTTTAGAGGTTCGTGTTAGAGGTATCCTTTCTCAAAAAAATCTAAAAAAAAACATAAGTCATGGCGTCCAAGTCGTAGGAAAGTTAGCTGGGAAAACATACAACATTGTAGAGTTTATGGATTGGAAGTAATTTATCAATAGCTTGACGTTATTTATTAACATTTTATATACTTATAATAAATTTTCGACATTAGTTTCCTGTAGAACAGATGCACAGAAAAAATATTCTGTATAGGTAATAAGTACTTAATTTTTTTCATGAAAATATTAAATAAGAATAAATACGTGATTCGGTATTTAAATCTACATTGATTACTACGGTGGTTGATGGATAGTTGAATATAAGTTTTTAATTGTTTTAACATAAAAAATTACTTCAACTATCCATGAACCGAACGAAAAGTGTATAACATTTTTACTATTTCATACGTATTACACAATTATTGATAACTATAACGTAAAATATTTTCTATCTCCGAGTAGAGATACAAATAGCCTGCCACTTTATTGTGTCTTGTAATAATAAAAATTAAATAAGTAAAATTAAATGTTTTGAAAATAAGAATAAGAAATTCTTATTTTCAAAACATGCTCTAACATAAATAACATTTTTTAAATATTATCTAGAAATGTTGGAAAAAAAAAAAAAAAGTGGACAATTCATTTTGTTTTTGAATGTACGTAGTAACTTGGTAAATAATCCCATATTTAAATTATTTAATAAACTACAAAAATAGAAATAAAATGAGCCATAGAAAAAATATGTTTTTAATATTTTTGTTCATTAATTAAAAATAAATAATTAATATGTACTCACCAACAAAAAGTCCCAATACCAGAAGTACAGTCATGTTGGAAAAACTAAATACTCATCACAGGTCAATCACTCCATTTCACATTTTATCGCGGCATAACTTTCTTTTTCACTTTTCAAGTTAATTTTAAATTGCGAACAATTTAAATCCAAATATAGAACACACACTCAGTGCCATAAGTCAAACAGTAGCGCACAGTAAAAAGTTTTCAACCAAAATGATTTTCGACGATCTCCCGAGTTCGAGAGGGCGCCACTGCACGAGAGTACCGATTTCCACGACAGCCTCCCGTCGACTATGCTACATACAGCATCCCGATCTTTTCGCCCCTCTGCATCTCACCCCCTCACGCGCCCTTATCGCGATCCCGTAATTAGATAAATGTCATTGCTGTTGTCTGTGAGTTTTTTGCTTTTTCCCCCACGAATTTTGTCGGCCGATGTAATAGACTCTGAGTCGTTTCAGACACTCATTTACGTAAATTGCGCCTGTGTTTGTGTGACACGAGGCGTTTTTGCGCTTGTGTGTTATAAAAAGCAGGGATTCGTTGGGTGAAAATATGTCGTGAGCCATTGTTAGTGTTTTATGGCGTTCCTTCTCTTGGTAGCAGTTTCCACCTACTTTGGACTTTGTTTATGTAGCTCTATTATAACATCTATCAAATTTGTTTATGCCGTTAAACACAGTGCTGTCGCGTGTTCCTTTCTTATCTTACATTTATATTCATATTAGAGTTATTATATTATGTTGACTGTACTTTTGGAAACCGTCTCGATTTAGGAACACAGTAATCTGTGGTGGCTTGTATCTATTATCGTAAACTGTAGTAGGTATATAATATATACTTATCGTATATATTATATATACGATAAGTATATATTATATACCTACTACAGTTGTTCATCCCACTGCTGGGATACGGATCTCTCTTCTCAGTCAAAGTGGTTTAGAGCATTGTTACGCAAACTTTTTATGTTTAAGGTACATCGAGGTAAACGAAAATTTTTGGAGTTACAACATAAATGAAAATTCAGTTTTTATTTGTGTTAGAATTTTTCTTCCGTTCGTCTATTTAGCTTTATGAGACAACCTTATTTTTCCGAGGCACACCAACTAACGACCACGGTACACAAGTGTGCCGCGGCACACACTTTACGGAACACTGGTTTAGAGCATACTCCAACTGCATTAGAGCATGCTCAACTACGGTTTGGCGGAGGCCAGTGATTTCAAACCGCCTAAAGGCCACTGACTTGGCTTAACGACTATCATCTATTGACAACAGCCGGGACCGACGGCATAACGTACCCTATGAAACACGTAGGAACTCTGTATAAATAAACCCATCCATCGACAGTCTACGGTCGCCGTTGGTTAACTTGCGTGTCCTATTAGACTAACACGCGCAACGACGTCTGTCTAGTCTCTTAAAATATTCTATTGTGTCACTACAATCTTAATTAAAAAAAAAATTGACCTCAAACTTAATAATTATAGATGTTGATCTACTATTATTTTTGTTATATAAACGGGATCCCACCACACATTCCCACCACTGTCTCTCCTTTGTAGCTATGTTTACCAGCGGCGACCACCAAAAAAGGCAATGAACAGTGAAGTCCAATGCAGTCCCGGGGGTAAAACTACGACTGCATTGGAACTCACAACGAATTTAATCAGAAAAAAATTGTAGGAGTAAAAAGCTTTTGGAATTTGAATTTTTGTTATATACATAACTTATGTTACTGAAGAATATATTTAACAACAGTTTACTAGTGAATATAAAAGGAGAGCTGAATGAAAATATAATAAAAGATCAACTGTTATGTTATTGAGTTATTTTAACTGCTTGCTCGTGTATGAAAAAGGCGAGTTAAATGACCTCTGCTGAGATAGTATCTGAGTTCGGACCCGGGCCTTCGCCTCAGGCCGGTCTCAAGTTAGGCCCTAGATAGATTTATTGGGGTATTTGACAATATCCGAGCAAAGATAATCACCATGTCAATGTTAACATATTTCGGTTATAACAGAAAGGAATACTTAATTATCAATAAATGACGAGCTCGGTGGCGTAATGGTCAATGACGCGGCTTCGACACCAACGCTCGTGGATTCGATTCCCACATAGGACAAAAATTTGTGTGCATGAACATGTCTGTTTGTCTTGGTCTGGGTGTTTTCTATGTTTCATAAGTATGTATTTACAAAAAAAAATGTATTTACGTATGTTTATCAGTTGTCTAGTACCCATAACACAAGCTTCGCTTACTTTGGGGCTAGATGGCGCTGTGTAATTTGTCAGACAATATTTATTGACAATAATAAGTAGTTTAGCTGTTGGCTGTGGCATTTCTGTGGCACAATAAATATGACTGCTTACCGACTAACGAAGCTCTGGCGAAAAGAGAGGTAGGGAGCGTAATTGTAAGCTACCCGACTGGGGAATGTACCTCCACCTCACAGAATACCGCAGCCAAATAACAATTCCCTTGAGGGTTGTTGTGTTCCTGCGAGTGAGTGAGGTCACCAAAAAGGAAGGAGATGTTGCGTTGGCAGAGGGGTTGGCGGTGTGCGATCGATATTTTATGTTGCGATCGTTAATATGGCTACGGTAACCGCTTCACATCAGGCGGGCCGTATGCTTGTCTGCCACCCGTCGTAGTACAAAAAGAAAATATAAAAAAAGCTGAGGGAGTGTGATCTTTGGTGGCGGGAGCGGGATGACATGCTGAGTTCATTGCATGTCGCATTCAGGGTAGTATACTATTCTGATTTGGTAGCAACAAGGGAGAATTACCAAGTGTTCAGACGATTTAGCAATTCATATTAATGGAAACGATGTGTTAGGTAACAACTCAATGTTTTAGGTCCCCAATAGTGTTAGATACTTAAAATCCGTGGTGCACGACAGTTGAGCTTCGCTTGACTAGCCATCTCTTTAGGCTTTTAATTCCTTATTTGCCATATTGCTGTCTCTCACATTGCTAAGAGGGGAAGTCAAATTCCAAAAGCTTCTTACTCCTACTAATTTCTTCTGATTAAATTCGTTGTCAGTTCCAAGGCAGCCGTAGTTTTACCCCCGGGACTGCAATGGACTTCACTGTTCATTGCATTTTTTGGCGGTCGCCGCTGTTAATCCTGGCTACACAGGAGACACAGTGGTGGGAATGAGTGGTGGGAATGTGTGGTGAGATCCCGTTTATATAACAAAAATAATAGTAGATCAATATCTATAATTATTATGTTTGAGGTCAAAATTTTTTTTTATTAAAATTGCAGTGACACTATAGAATATTTTCAGGTCCTCCGTGCTTCAGGTGGTCCAATGGCTCAACGTGCCCTCTACGTTGAGCCATTGGACCCCGCTGTTGTCTTTAGACGACAGTCGGTAAGTCAAGGCAGGCTATTAAGCGGCTTGAAAACACCACCCTTACGACCCGCAGTTGAGTAGTGTGGTGGAGTATGCACTAAACCCCTTCAATTGAGGGGAGATCCATACCCCTACAACGTCATTTTCATTTTTCGAACTCACATTGAATTTAAACGAAAGAAATTAGTAGGAGTCGGAAGGTTTGCCTTTGTAGGAGCAGGAACTACAAAATTTGACTTCCCCCTTAGGAAATAACCCTATTCGTGATTTTCTCCACTCCTGATTGGTTGACTGGTAGAGAATGCCATTAAATCAACCTTATGCACCAACCACCTTTTGTACCAACCGTCTTTTAACCAACCAATTGTTAGACAATAAAGTTTGAAATTAATAAATAAATAAAATTGAAAGCAATAATAATAATATGACCAAACATTTCGGGGGCCTATCTAGTGAGTGGCAAGCCACCGCCTGCCGCAAATAACTAGCAATAAAAGCAGTTATGGCAGGTGTCCGTCCCTCTTCTGTAATAGCCCGGTATTAAGTTCACCCAGATCTCATCTCCATAGCCCATTTATTTTCCATCACACTTCGCAATAGTCTCAACGCCTGCCGAGACCTGCTCATGGGTATGTCGTTCCATTGACATATCCTGGAGCGGGTCACGGCGGGCGTACAACATTACATCAAACTTCTCAAAGGGGCCTCTACGCGTTGGATCCATATTCCCGCGCACGCCTATCAAATGACCGGGCTTGACCCGTGATTAAAAAGAGATACATAATATGACCAAATAAACTTTTGCGTATTGTTGTAATTTCTGCGAGTAAAGCAGGGTACCAGAGGAGATAAATGTTTTCTTCTTCTTTTTCAGATGTAGCGTAGCAGCGGAGTTACCAACACGCGAGAATTCCTTGGTTTGAAAGCATCTATCTGGGGGGGGGGGGGGGGGGGGGATCCCACTACACATTCCCACTACCGTGTCTCCGTTATAGGAACATACAACATAATTTGTATTTTGTTTTTTGAATGAAAATATTTAAAATATTATTTCGCGCGAAGTTCCTTACAATACGTTTTAAATCACTTTGGCATTATAAAAAATTTCTCCATTCGGGCAGCTTAAAAAATACGCTACGCCTATAAAAAAATAAAAATACCCCTACCTCTATTTTCGCCGGAGCCTCGTTTGTCAGTCAGCAAGGTGCACCACGTGTAGGTGAGGTTGGTTTTGGTTTAATAATGTTGATAATCCATTTATACCGAAAAATAAAGTATTTGTAACGACTAGTGAGTGAGTAAAGTCTCTTTGCTCATGGTCATCGCAGTCAGTAAACAGCAATCAGTCATGTCATCAGTCACCGACAAAACACCAGTGTTCAGCTGCTTTTGTCGTTGTAACTACATCCGGCTAGATGATGTCCTCAATGAACAAATATTGGATATGGCATTTTATTTTATGAAACTGATAGTTAAGCTATGATTTTTTTTACAAATAATCATCATCATCATCATCATCTCAGCCATTGAAAGTCCACTGCTGGACATAGGCCTCCCCTCTAGATCTCCAATAAGACCGGTTGGAAGCGGCTTGCATCCAGCGCGATCCTACGGTCTTAATGAGTTTTTAAATTTTAATTTACAAATAATACAAAATATCTTTATTTGGTACAAGTTAGTGAACAAATAATTTGTGTTATTAAAACTCACGTGAGACATTATACTAAATTAATTAGATAAATTAAACGGGTCACTCACGTCTTTTTGTCGGGAAAGCCTACAAGTTTCGATCTCAAAAGGAGACCTTCTTCAGGGCGAATGTCCAGACACGTCCACCCTTTGTGTTCAGTGTCCGGCGCGAGAGACAAAGGGTGGACGTGTCTGGACATTCGCCCTTTTGAGATCGAAACTAGTCGGCTTTCCCGACAAAAAGACGTGAGTGACCCGTTTAATTTATCTAATTAATTTAAAATAATTTGTGATTGAAGGTTCTTTTAAGTATATATATATATATATATATATATTTGTTCTAGGAAACTCCGCTCCTCCAACACCTAATTGTTGTGTTGGTAAGTACCTATTAAGATTATTATATATATAAAACTAGCAAAATAAAATCAAGTTGCTCATTCATCATCATTATTATTTAAATAGTTGCCAAGACAACTATTTAAATAATAATAATTTAATTAGTTTGGCGTTATCAAAAAATAGCTGAATTTCATCTGCAACGATGGGCTGCTATGCCTACTTTAGTAGTGTAATTACTTAATAGGTTGATGACGTCACACTGTGACTCACAAAGTAGAAATATAAGATGCAAAAATTCGTCAGCAACACAAACCTTCCTGGTAGCTCAGTTGGAAGAGCACTCGACCGGTCATTGAGAGGTCGTAGGTTCAAATCCCACCTAGGGGGGGCAGGTGAATTTTTCCATTTTTCAAAAAATATTTATCTGGCAAGTTGGCCAAGACAACTATTTAAATAATAATAAAATCAAGTTGTTCAACTAAACGTGTATGTATTTTGTATGTATTATAATGTGGTGTATGACATATATGAATTTATAATATTATGAAAGTATGTATATATTTTTTTATACCACTAAAGTGGCAAACAAGCATACGGCCCGCCTGATGGAAAGCAAATACCGTAGCCTATGAACGCCTGTAACACCAGGGGCATTACACGCGCGTTGCCGACCCTGTAAAAACCCCTTCTCGCCCTTTTTGAAGAACCCCATGCTGTAGTCTCCTGAGAAAACCTCGACAGACGGTTCATTCCACAACTTGACAGTACGCGGGAGATTTTATATATAGGAGTACCATATGCGAACATGATGGCAGTATAAATTGGTTACAAAGTGCTTACTCAAAAAATTGTGCATTTATACATGCATTTATAAAGGAACGTGAACACAGGGAGGTACTTTATCTCATCGTCGATAACCTTTATTCATCCCACTGCTGGGATAAAGGTCACCCCTCACTTGAACACGCTGCTTAACTGCGGGTTGGCGGAGGCCAGTGTTTTCAAGCCCCCTAAAGGCTACTGACTTGGCTTAACGACTATCTAATGACAACCAGCCAGGACCGACAGTTTAAATTGCCTTCCGAAGCACGGAGGAGCACGAGATAAATAGATAAATTCCTTGAAAAGGCAACTTTTTTTTATAATACGTCGGGTGGAAGACAAGCATACGGCCCGCCTGATGTGAAGTGGTTACCGTAGCCATATTAACGCTCGCAACATAATATATCACTTGCGCGCCGCCACCCCCGCTGCCAACGCAGCATCTTCTTCTTTTCTGGTGACCTCACTCACTCGCAGGAACACAACAACCCTCAAGGGAATTGTCATTTGGCTGCGGTATTCTGTGAGGTGGAGGTACATTCCCCAGTCGGGTAGCTTACAATTAGGCTCCCTACCTCTCTTTTCGCCAGAGCTTCGTTTGTCAAATGATCGACATTGCTTAACTTGCCTGATCAATTACGCTGACACGCGCTACGAAGCCATCGAACTTCTCATTATTTATATATACTCGTACTTATGTCCCTACAGTCAATTACGAAGAAGGCTTCATATGAATGTTATTCTGCTCACAAAAACAGGAAACGATTCTAAACATTATTATTAACGTGAATGACAGTATTAATCAGTGGCCCTTTCATCAGTATACACATACCAACATATAGATATGTCGCAGCCAATTGGTAGAACCGTCAGATTACAAAACGGCTAACTTTAGGCAGATTGCATTTAAATTATCTTTTGGTTAGGTTTCTGTTATTATAACCGTAATTAGATATAGCCAAGCTATTTGATTCTATTATTATAGTATTCTTGGTGATACACCATCAGGTAAGAATTGGGTCGTGTAATCATTATGATAAAAGGGCGGGTTGAAATAATGGCTCCACCATTTTTTTAAACAGCTAGACGTTATGTAATGCGGCAGATTTTATAAATTGGCTGCGACAGATATATGTAGCTAATTGGTTCCAAAGTTAATGATGCGGATATCATAAAATTTATGTTACGGAAAATATAGGCTGTTTGCGATCTTGTCCCTCACGTTATGTTGTCATGCTGAGTAGTAGATCAGCTATACCTGTAGATGTTGCATTGGTAAGACACTTCACTTAGAAGTTAGCCGTGTGGTTTCCGGCAGACTAGAATAGAATCACTCCGTCTCTTCCCGTGGATGTCGTACAAGGCGACTAAGGGAAATACATTATAAAACATCGATCAGGCCTCCCCAACCCGTCTGGCCAGCGTGGGGAGTGTAGGCCAAATCCTCCTTCTGTCTGTTACGGACGAGAGAGGGTCGTGCTCCTGTAGTGGAGACTAAAATGACCTGATGATGATTTACTTAGAAACTTACTTAGAAATCCTCTAGGTCAAAGTGTAATGCTTGATCTGCTGTTGTATATATTACTGGACAAATTTCACAAGGCCATCTAGTTCCAAACTAAGCAAAGCTTGTACTATGGGTACTAGATAATTAATATAATACTTAAATACGTTTTTTTTTTGTAAATACATACATATATTACATAGTAAACACCCAGACCAAGACAAACAGACATTTTCATGCACACAAATATTTGTCTTGTGCGGGAATCGAACCCGCAATCTCGGAGTCAAAGTGGCCATTGCTAACCATTCGACCATCGAGCTCGTCATGTATGTCTCTACCGTGCATATAGACACACAACTAAAAAGAAAAGAAAAAAAAGAATGGCAATAAATAAGATTGACAAAAAAAAAGTTAGACGAAAAAAAAAGATTGAGAGGAAAAAAAAACAATTTTTATTTAATCCGAGCGCCAGCCAACCTCTTCCTTTATATTTTTGCACTAAATCAAAGTCGGAAGAATACACAATGGCTCAATATCGTCCGTGAGCTTGAAATTAAAATCCGATACAAATGCTGGTCAAGTGCGAGTCGGACTCCTGCAACAAGGTTCCGTAAAATGTACAGCTACATTCACGTTTTTTTTTTTTTTTGTAAAATATCTACACATTTACCGTTTTCAGATTTTTTCCTTTACCTTTGCTACATGGCATTGCTTCTTGCCAAATTGCATGATTCTCACTTCATATGGCAACGGTAAGTACCCTATAGATTTAGATTCCCTTTGCGAATGTCAAAATATGCGATATAAATGGAACATAAACTATGTCTATTGATTTCATCAATTTAGAATCTTGATTATAGCTTTAAGAGATTGTAGACCTGATTATGTGATATAAATTTCAACTTGGCAATTCCACGCGTTCCTAAGAAAAATGGTCTTGACAGACGGACGGGCGGAGGGACGAACGGATAACGAAGTGATCCTCTAAGGGATCCTTTTATTCCTTTGGAGCTACGGAACCCTAAAAACAAGTGAGTATAGTCTAGAACAATTGCTTGTACCAGAACAACGAACGGCTCGGCGAAGCAAATTTTACAAATTAACGAGTGAACTGGTGTTAAGGTGCATCCATATGCTTGGTGCAAACACCAAACATGTGCCAAACACCGACTACAAACACCAAACACATGCCAAACACGGAATGTTGGGTGGCAGGTAAGCATATGAGTATGAAATATCACTCGCGCGCTTAAAGTGACTAGCATAAGACATATAGCATATCCAAACTTGAAGATTCTTCACTCAATGTGCCAGCCATATTTCAAATTTCGCGTTCACGTTCGCTATCTAAGCCCATTAATTATACAACGGACTCGATATGCCGCAATTAAGGCGCACCGGACGTTTTACACATAGTTAACTGCGAAATTTATACGGAAAATTCGAAATTCCAGAATAGATGATAAAACTGTATTGCCATTATGCTCGTTGTTAGCTCCGGAATTAGAGGAGTCTTCAGTGGTATTAAAGATAAAGAGGATTAATATTTTTTATTTCTTATTATGATTTCAATTGACAATTTATCAGTCTGAGAAACTCGATGACGTCGTTGCGCGTGTCAGTCTAATCGATCACGCAAGTTAAGCAACGTCGACTTTAGCCTATCTATGGATGGGTTTTAGCTCGCCAAAGGCAGCAAGCTGAAATGGCAGTAGGTAAATCTGCCGAGACAGTGATGGTAGACAGCGAACAGTGGTAGCCTGATGTGAAGCATTTACCATAGCGAAGGAAACCCTTGAGGAGCTCGGTGGCGTCGTTGCGTGTATCTGTCTAATCGAATACGCAAGTTAAGTAACGTCGACTGTAGCCTGTCTATGGATGGGTTTATTTATCTCGAGTTCCTCCGTGCTTCGGAGGGCACATTAAGCCGTCGGTCCCAGCATTAAGTTGTCGTTACATGACAGTCGTCAAAGCAAGTCAGTGGTGTTTGCACGGCTTAAAAACACTGGCGTCCGCTAACCCGCAGTTAAGCAACGTGGTGAAGTATGCTCTAAACCCCATGGGTTGGGGGAGACCCGTATACCATCAGTGGGATGATTATAGGTTGATGCCGACAATTTTTCCTAGAAATGAAACGTTTAGCACAGACACATTTAGCATTTTGCTAACTAAGTCTGTGCCACACACTGCGCCACCCGGTGCCGTCGGTCTTGGTATGTATTATGAGTAACTGCCCCTTACCCACCATCTCGTATTGCGATTCAATAACTGAATAGAAGGCTTATTCTCATTGAATAAGCGACTCTATTTCAAATAAAATAGAGTCGCTTATTCATTGGTATGAATAAACAATCTATTCAATTATTGAATCGCAATAAGAGATGGTGGTAAGGGGGCTGTTCCCATTATACGTGCTCGATAGCCTGACGGCCCTGGATGCAGATTTTTTGGAAGGTACATACCTCGTCCGGCGATGTTAGTGTCGGCACCTGTTGGCTGTCGCAGGATACCGGCGCTGTGTGTATTATCTACACAGCATTAATGCCATGCGATGGCCAAATTAACATCTTAGGTAATTTATGTTCATTGTGTTTGAAATGTTATATACACATATAATGTTATATATAAACAATACACAATAACTGTGTATTGTTTTCAATTATTGTCTCATATTGTGATGTTAATAAACATTTTTGTCTATTCTCATACTGAAATTTAGAGATTAAAAAACTAAATACAGAATCTTAATGTCAGTCTGTTACGCACAAGCCATCAAAATAAATTTAAAAAGTTACTTTTCTAACAGCTCTTAATAGACAACCGTATCGAAAAATAACTTTTTTTCCATTTCGATACAGATTCAGCCCTGGGTTCAGCTATATTAAGCAGGTTGCAATGCAAATGCATTGCAACTTTGCAAAAAATTTCTACGTGATCTTTGAACGCAATGTTTGACGAGCTCGGTGGTCGAATGGTTAGCAATGGCCACTGTGACTCCGAGGTCGCAGGTTCGATTCCCGCACAAGACAAACATTTGTGTGCATGAACATGGCTGCTTGTCTTGGTCTTCTATGTATAATAAATATGTATTTAAGTACATTTATCAGTTGTCTATTACCCATAACACAAGCTTTGTGCTTAATTTGGGACCAGATGGCGCTGTGTAAATTGTCCAGAAATATTTATAATAAATATTATAAATATTTCTGGACAATTAAATAAATATTTATATTATTGTATTTATTAACAAGGCGACGCGCGGCGCGTTGCGCATGTGCGCTACGCATGCTCGATCTTCAAATGGATTTATAAGTAAGAAATAAAGCTGTTAAATTAACTTCATGTTTTTATTTAAAATATTATTATCATCTATTTCATGAGATTAGATAAGGTAGTGCGTGAAACTGCACATAATTAGGTCTTAAAATAATCGTGTGATGCTATTGTCCTATTCGCCTTCGGCTCATGTGATAAACTCACATTCGTATTTTAAGAACCTATATTATGCAACAGTTTCATAAACTACTATTTCGTTCTTTCTATACTTGTATGGCACTTAGCGAGGTACATAAAAAAGTGAACATTATCTTTATTAATTACCCCAATTAGCACAAAATATACGATCCTAAAAAAAATATTTTTTTACAAAGCAACATTGCCACTTTGTGACGTGTAGTCATTATAAAATGGCGATGACACCAAAACACAGCCACCAAAAAGACCACAGAAGATAAGGGCCTCGTTATCTACGGAGTAAAGATCACGATGTAAAGGCAATGTTTTTCGTATGAGCAACCCGAAATAATGAGCACGTGAGTTGAAAGCGTCTGAGGAACACCGCTGAAACCGATGTCACGTCTATATCTGTTGAGATTCGTACAAAATATATAATACACAGTGGTTCACATCTAGATAGTTAAGTCACAGTATAGATAATAGTACTACGTACAGTATGGCCACTCGCTGCCGCTCTCTCGTGTCGACCTCATCTCCTCTCTAAAGTAAAGTAAAGTAAAGTCATTCGACCACGAGTAGGAGTAGAAATAGGCAGAAATGTTCTGGATTAGCGATTGCGGATCGGAAAATGCAGCGTAGGATGGAGCCTTCGACTAAATGGTCCAACCATTTAGTCGAAGGCGCCATCCTACGCTGTTCTGTCCGTTCCGATTAAGATCTCAGGGAGCCGATGGATGCAAAAAGCACAAATCCGCTCATTGTAGAAGTCTAAGAGGGAGGCCTATGTTCAACAGTGGATATTCCTTGGCTAAAATGATGATGGTGATGATGACGATGATGATTATGGTGATGATATTGATGATGATGATGTGAAAAATTACATTAAATGAAATGATCGTGTTTAAAAAATCAAATAACCTTAACTGCTCAAACTTATTCGAGTGTAATGAAAAAACACTACCCAGCCAGTATACAAAGAAATATGACTCAAAATTATATAATAAATCAGAAACTCTATACGAAAAACCTTGCGATAATCGGAACAATCAGGAGCACTCGATATCGTATCGAATAAGAATCGATCCGAGCGTAAACACTCGATTTAAAATCGTAGCCATCGAGCCTCGGCGAAAGTCGCCGAAAAATCTCTGAACCTTTTCCCATTCGTGTAGAATATTAGAGGGCGTTTTAAGGCACAGGTCTCACTTGCAGCGTGTAGCGAGTTGAAGTTGAATTTAGTGATTTTGTCAATGACGATCAGTTTTTGATAGATTAGTTATTTAGCTGTAGATGACTTTCAATATTTATTGCAAAAAACAACATCACACACGGTTTTAAGACATTTTCTACCACGGACGTTGAAATTGTAGAATCAATTTCCCTCAGTGGTGTGCCCGAACAAATACGACTTTGGAGTCTTCAAGAAAGTAAGCCTATAAAGTTTTAACAACTAATTCTACACATAGTACTAATGTTATTATGATTTAGAACTTTGTTGGCAGCATTACGAAAATATAGAACTTAGAAATACCTACAGCTGCTCAGAGAACTGATGGTAAAGAAATTAGTTTGTGCGAGAATTGCGCTGATATGTATATTAATCATTGCTATTTCGTCTACCAATCGGCATCGGTATCATCCCACTGTTGGGATATGAGTCTCCTCTCAATCGAAGGGTTTAGAGTATACTCTAAACCAAACTAAAGAGTCTCCGCTCAATTGAAGGGGTTTTGAGTATACTCTATACCAAACTAAAGAGGCCAAGACTCCGCTTTGATCTCCGCGATTGAGCGGAGACTTGGAGAGTTGGCCTCCGCCAAACTGCAGTTGACTTTACTGGTTGAACAGCGTGGAGTATACTCCACGCTTTCAACTGCAGGTTGGCGGAGGCCACTATTTTTAAGCCACTCTAAGGCCACTGACTTACCTTGACGACTGTCATCTAATAACGACATCAGGACCGACGCTTATCGTATCCTCGGAATCACGGATCTCGACGTCTACCAACATCGTCAATTATTATAATAAATGCAAATACTACACGCTGAATACAATAACTATGATAAATTACTTACAAAACCCGCCAATTGCCTATGCGTAACGCTCTATGTAAGACCTCTGCCGAAATGGCCAGCCATTTTTACATAATCGCAGAATACGGAACAATGAATCGAATTAACTTTCTAAATGGCAGTAATACTTTTTTGTTTACAGTAATTTACTTTATTAACAGAAATAATTTCAAATTTCGAAAAGAGGGATAAGGATAATTGTTTTTTGTGTTCGACATAGATGGGGCATGTCGATTTGGTATTGTAAGGTGCGTTGCTGATGATCCGTAAGGTTCTTTTCACACATGAACTGTTTCAGAGTATCATGCAAGGTTTACTGATGCCGTTTTCTTAATATAATTATTAATTACGCGGGATCGAATCCGCGACCTCGGAGTTAAAGAGACCATTGCTAGCCATTCGATCACTCAGCTCGACTTATGGAATAATAGTGGATAAAAATGAACTACAACTCGAGAGCCCAATTATTCATTGGAACTATGTCTTTCACATAGGGCACTTAGTAAAGAAATAATTTGGGGTGTAAGTGGTCCATCAACATCTTTGAACCAAAGCCAACCTCACCTGCACGTGGTGCACCCTGCTGATTGACAAACGAGGCTCTGGTGAAAACAGAGGTAGAGCATAGCGTATTTTTTAAGCTGCCTGACTGCAGAAGTACGTCCACCTCCCAGAATCCTCTCATATTAAAAAAAAAACAGAATACCGCAGCCAAATAACAATTTCCTTGAGGGTTGTTGTGTTCCTGAGAATGAGTGGACTGAGTGAAGTCACCAGAAAGAAAAAAGAGTAGGCTGGCAACGGATCGGCAAACCTTTGGTGTTGCTGATCTCCGTGAGCGGTGGTGATTGCTTTCCATCACATGCTCGTTTGCCCCCCTCTCAAATAATAAAAAAAAGACATACCGACGAATTGGTCTAAGTGCACTGCGTACTGTTAAGGATGCAATGTTCAGAGAGTATTCTTCAGAAAGCTAACCCACTACCCACGTATTCCGTTCAGACTCCGTAACGTATTCGTACTACGTCGGGTGGCAGACAACCATACGGTCCGCCTGATATGAAGCGGTTACCGTAGCCATATTAACCTCGCGACGTAAAATATTGCTCGCGCGCCGACACCCCCGCTGCCTACGCAGCTTCTCTTTCCTTTCTGGTGACATCACTCACTCGCAGGAACACAACAACCCTCAAGGGAACTGTTATTTGGCTGCGGTATTCTGTGAGGTGGAGGTACATACCCCAGTCGGGTAGCTTACAATTACGCTTCCTACCTCTCTTTTCGCCAGAGCTTCGTTTGGCAGTCAGCAGGGTGCACCGCGTGCACGTGAAGTTGGCTTTGGTTCAAAGATGTTGATGAACCACTTACACCCCACAAGCACATCTCTAGCTAATACATAATATGATGCGTAACATATCTGTAAATACATAAATCTAACGGGTTATCTTATTTGGCATATTGAATATCGCCGCTAATACATACAGTACGATCGGCACATTTCCAATATTCCATCAATACGCCATATTATATCCGGTTACATAAACATCTTGTATGATTTAGTTTGTTTAGGAGAGATTTCCTGGATATTGACTACGGTAATGTACAATCGCTGTGAATAACGACGAATAACTTAGTATTGATTTGATAATTGATTTAGATTTGTGGCAAATGATTGATCGTCAATTTGTTGATGATAATTAGATGATAGCTAAATATTTTAAAATTATTTTTCCTTAAGAGTTAATTTAATTTTGGCTGCAGTTATATGCGAGGTGGAAGTACTTCCCTATTCTGCTCCAACATGCCTTACCTCTTTTTCGCCGTGTTCTTCATTGCTAATCGACAGGATGTATCTCGTGCAGGTTCATGAGGTTGGTGGGTCTATAAAAGATAGTGAGCCACCTACACCCTACGCATATATTTACATATGAGGGTTACATTAAAAAAGTAATTTATATAAAAAAGTAATTTAAAAAAGTAATTAATAATAAGTTGATTAAATTGTTTTACAAACGTTACGTATGTCGTATGGCAGAGTAGAAACCTATTTATAGTTTCACTAGACTTCACTAGACTAAAATTACAGTACGATCGTAATCAAGTGGCGATAAAATCTATCATCTATAATTCTCAAGAAGGAGAACTGCTAGATCAGTGTTTTTCAAACTTTTTCATAGTGCGGCCCATAGTATGTAAAAATATTTTGCGACTCCCTACTCTTTAAAGTTCCTAACTTGTATGTATTTTATTCTATTATAAATATCAAAACCGTACATTTTTATTGATTTTCATATTTAAGAGTCTTTAATAAAATAAAATAAATAAAACAAATATAATGAAGTATCTAAAAATATATTTTTGAACTTTGTTTTATTACAGCTTCGCGAACTTCCGCGACCCCCTTGTAGAGCCTTGGAGACCCCCATGAGGTCGCGACCCACATTTTGAAAAACGCTGTGATAGGTAATACGATTATTTGCTACCTTTTTGCTGTAAAAAAAAAACAACTGAGAATAGAAAATACTAAAGTAACCAAAATCTAGACAAACATTAAAATATTTCATTGTACAAAACTGAACAAACGACCACAATAAAACGGCACAAGGAACACAATAAAAGAGAATAGCGAATAATTCCATGATTTACAAGCTTTCCCAGCGAAATCTCGATCTGGTCTGGATGAATGAGAAATTATCCCAAATAGTATGGCGATTACCATAAATATACACTTAAGGTCATATTAAAGAGATTTATACTTGTGAAAACAGACAATATTCTTGAGAAATACAACTAATAAAAAGGGACGGAAGATGGGATGTAGTTACAAGGTTTAATTATTCTGTTCTTATTTTGCTAATGTTTTGTTTAATGTGACTTCCTTGTTTTATTGCTTTTATTGTGAAGTCTATGTGGTCGAAGGTCATGGGTGGAATAATGTCGTATTATTTTCTTGTATGTATTCAAATGCGGTATCTAAAATTGGGTAGCAGCCCCCTTACCACCAACTCTTATTGCGATTCAATAACTGAATAGAATGCTTATTCATACCAATGAATAAGCGACTATTCAATTCGAAATAGAGTCGCTTATTCATTGGTATGAATAAGCATTCTATTCAGTTATTGAATCGCTATAAGAGTTGGTGGTAAGGGGGCTGTACTGTGATATGTTTGCTGTTTTTACCAAGTGCTGCGTTGCATGAGTTATATAAGATAGATAGAATATGCTTTATATGCACGATAAAAAACTAAAGAGAATACAATTAAAAACTAAAGTTATTAACTAAACGTTTTACAAAAAATGCACATACAAATCATACATAAAACATAGATAAAAGCGTACATACATACATACATTGAAAAATACATACATGTAAACAGTAAAAAAATACTTAATATACGAGTATATTGTCAGAGAAGCAGTAGTATAGTATCTATTTAGTGAAATTGACTGTGTAGCAGTATCGCTATTACACTGCCACGCACTTACGCAATCAGTTTATTTTTCGTAGCAGCAGCACGTAGCAGTGATATCGTGTAGCAATGGAGCCGTAGCACGATACTGGTGTTGTAGTGCTAACGTATTTACACGATATTATTTTTCGTAGAACTTGCGTAGCACCGCCAGCGGCGGCGGTGTTATGTGGCGAAAAGGGTAATTACGAGTATATTATAATGATAACAAGACGATCGTCAACGTTATTACCAAGCATTAAGTTAAGCATTAACCTTTTGCGTGCCGCGCTGCCATGGTGGATACAGCGTTGGTACAGTGCTAAAATTTGTGGCACGCGAGGGGTTAAAACTGTACCTGATAAATAAAGAGAACTGATTACATGAAATGAACTTGAGAAAATGATTTTACTACTTATATGGCATACAAAAAAAAAACCTTTTACATTACGCCAATGTTGTAAAAAATCTTAAATTTTGAAAAGTTCAAAGTTTGACATATTTTTTTAAAATTTGGTTGGTCAAAATGCCTCCACCTTGCCTGATGGATAGCACAAACGAAGACTAAATGTGAGGACCGCCAGCGCTGCGCTAATGACAGTGATAGCGGTCCACCCCTTGGCGACCCAAGTAAGCATTTATAGGAAGAGGGAAATACGTGTGACAGCAGTGAATTTCATGACATTACGTTCGGTAGAGATATGAGTTGCCGAACTTTTTGGTGGGCGGGAAGGCAACAACAGTATACATTTTACGAATACAAATGAGCAGGATTTACTGATTTGGCAGATGTGATCAGCCCACTGCCACTTTAATTTGCCGACTATAAGAGATTTGCCAACCACTTTGATACTCCGTCAAATTTCTTCGTTCTGAAAAACCGCAAGCATAGCTTTCTCCATCTCTCTTTTAGTCTGTGAAGGTTCACAGCTAAATGAGATATACGTATATAGCGGGCAGGTACCCGCGGTGCTCAGTGTGCAAGGATCTACACCGTAGCTGAATGGTCCGTCCGATGTAAGTCGTAGTCTTTAACCACTTCAAAAAGGGCGTGAAGAGGTTTCTACTGGGTCGGCAACGCGCGTGTGATGCCCCTGGTGTTACAGGCGTTCATAGGCTACGGTAACTGCTTTCAATCAGGCGGGCCGTATGCTTGTTAGTCAATCTAGGGATATGGCTATGTTTGATTTGACATTGATAACAACAACAACACAACAACCTTGATTACGGACTTTTATATAAGACGTTGAAAGTCATAGCAATTACAGTAATCAGCGGCAGACTCACATCTATGTATAAATATATAAAAAAGAATTCCTATTTCACTTGGTCACGGCATCACGCGTGAACGGTGGGACCGGTGTCTCTATTTCGTTTTATGTTGTATTTATTATTGTCAGGAGAAGGTTCTTATGAAAGCAAAGAATGAGAAAGTTGCGCGGAAAATTAGAAAAAACTGAACGACCATATTAACTTTTTTAATGTAACTTTATGTCATTTGACAGTATTGTCAGTTATTTGACAGATTGCGTGAAACCAATTCGAATTCAACATTCATTGTTAAGAAGACAGGATAACGTCTGTCGGGTGAGCTTGTTCTTTTTTTGAATTTGAATAAAATCTGGTTCACAAAATACGTTTTGAATTACACACTGGATATTTTTCTGTGCTTATTGAGATTGAGAGATACACGGACTAATGGCGCGGGTAGAAGCTTGTTATTTATAGTTCTTTAACGTACAATCGATATACAGCCTAGCAGGAAATTAATCTGAGTCTAGTAAGCTCGGCAGACAATGTAGGCATGTAGATAGACTTGTCAGATAGCACTCGATTTGTTGCCAAGGCATCATCTCCTTAGTTATATCTATATGTGGAATCCTAGCAGGGCCGGATTAAGACAAATTCAAATAAATTATTGAATAAATAGACCTTCTCAGGCATTTACTCGAATCAAAATAATTTTTTTCCTGTAAATCATAGAGATTTAACATAATTATTATTGAAAGAAAGAAAGAACAGAAAGAAATGTTTTTATTTGACATCACATGAAATAACAAAACATTAAAGATACATATTCTGTAGTATTTGTTTTTTTTTTTTTTTTTTTATACTACGTCGGGTGGCAGAGAAGCATACGGTCCGCCTGATTTGAAGCGGTTACCGTAGCCATATTAACGCTCGCAACAATAAATATCGCTCGCGCGTTGCCACCCCCACTGCCAACGCAGCATCTCCTTCCTTTCTGGTGACCTCACTCACTCGCAGGAACACAACAATCGTCAAGGGAATTGTTATTTGGCTGCGGTATTCTGTGAGGTGGAGGTACATTCCCCAGTCGGGTAGCTTACAATTACGCTCCCTACCTCTCTTTTCGCCAGAGCTTCGTTTGTCAGTCGGCAGGGTGCACCACGTGCAGGTGAAGTTGGCTTTGGTTTAAATATGTTGGTGAACCACTTACACCCCTAACTTGTGACGCCAAACTCGTATTGAATATTCTTTTTGCTTAATAAAATTGTCTACTAACAAAGAAGAATGCTCACGAATGTATGAAAAATGAACCAGGCTAGAGCTTAGAGAGGGGAACTTTAAGATTTATATAATCGAGAGGCAAACTTGCGTAAGTCTAATGAACGATTTATTATTTGCTAAATACACAATGAATCATAAAATTGTCTTACACGTCAATATTAATCCCCATGTATTTTTTTATTTTTTTTTATTTTAGCACAGCATATTGGCTCCACTTCGCCTGATGGTAAGCGAAAAGAGGAGCCCCAATCGCAACGGCAACGGACAAGAGACCTTGATGTCTTGTCAGTTGACGCTGCCACGCTGGCCCACAAGATGCTTCTTCACGCTTCGCTTGAAGGATCCCATATTGTATGATTAAGGAAATACATATGCCGGCAACGCGTTCCACTTTTTAATAGTGCGACATATTTTAAATAAAATCGAATGTTTGTATGTTTGTATGCATTCGCTTACCTGACTGGTAAGCGAATGCACAAGATGCTTCTTCACGCTTCGCTTGAAGGATCCCATATTGTATGATTGAGGAAATACATATGCCGGCAACGCGTTCCACTTTTTAATAGTGCAACATATTTTAAATAAAATCGAATGTTTATATGTTTGTATGCATTCGCTTACCAGTCATCAGATTGCAATGTTCTGGGTATGCTGGGTAAGGTTTAGACAGGAATAACTCTGGCACCCGTCGTAGTACAAAATAAAAAAAATACAATAAACATCTTTTGGGTCAGCTAGTAGGTACTTCATAAAATGGTTAAAACATCTTCAGTTATTGCATTACTGTGTGACCAAAATGACTGTTTTACTGAAATTGTTGAAACGAACAATCACAGTGTACCATGTTTCATTTACAAGTAAGTATATATTTTATTAAGAAATAAAAATTGGAAGATACCGAAAGGAATTAAAAATAAATAAGCAATGTAATATAATTAGCTACCAATTTGACCAAGAGCCTTTCAATGGGGATGTTTGATATTTTTTTTTCTGACATTAGATGTCGCTGGGTAGGCGTCGGGTCTAGATTGTCAAAATTTACTGAATTTTTTGACAATGAAACTTTAAGACGACAAGACAACACAAGACGTCAACAAGACATTTTGATTTGTCAATTCATAGCATCTTGTGCTATGAATTGACAAATGATTGGACCCAAATATTGGAAAAATACCCTCATTGAATCGGTTTGACGATGAAAACAGATGAGAACAGATCTGACGTGCTCAGTTCGATATAATAATGCAATCTGGCTATGGATACCAAGAATAGTTACATAAAATCTTTTTTTTTTTCCTGCCAGGCTGCAGGGCCCCGATGTGGAACTGGGCCCATGTGCCTACAACGTCTCTTTGAATAATCCGGCCCTGAATCCTAGGCATGTTCTAATCTAACAATAGAGTAAATTAAATTAGTAATTTACGAGTAGAAAAGCTGTTAATTTGAAATTAGGTTATTAGCTTGCATGCGCTACGCTATAGCTTCAGAAGAATCGTGAATAAATTGAATTTCAAAAAGAAAGCTCATGCTTACCTCTTGGAAAATTTGGCAAAACTATGAATCATCCTTCTATTCATATGTATGTTTATATAATCATAATAATATATGTATTATATATTATGTTATTTATGTAATGTGTATGTATGTATATTTTATGTTGTACTATATAATATTGTTATTATTTTATTTTTGTATGCCGCATTCGTGTATATCTGCTCAACCCGAAGGTTGTCTGGTAGAGAATGCTATTAACATTAAGACCGATAAAACAGTAAAAATAATGTGTCTGTACATTGAATATATTTACAAAAAAACAATTGGAGGCGATGGAGATATAGTAATAGAGTAAGAATTTTAAAAAAATGTCTGTCTGTTTGTCTGTTTATGTGTATGTCTGTTTGTCTGTTTGTACACGCTAATCTCTGGAAGTACTGGACGGATTCGAATGAAACTTTTTTTGTTATATAGCTGTTAAGCCAGGGCAAGATATAGGGTATAATTGATTTTGGAAAGTGGAACACCTGATGCAGAACCATAATGGTTCAGGTAAACTATAAGAAATATAAAAATGACGCCTTAGCAAAAGTTATTCAACCTGATGAGCATTTTCTGTTGAGGTATAAAAATCCAAGATTTGGAACACCTGATGCAGAACCATAATGGTTGAGGTAAACTATAAGAAATATAAAAATGACGCCTTAGCTAAAGTTATTCAACCTGATGAGCATTTTCTATTGAGGTATAAAAATCCAAGATTTGGAACACTTGATGCAGAACCATAATGGTTCAGGTAAACTATAAGAAGTATAAAAATGACGCCTTAGCGAAAGTTGTTCAATCTGATGAGCATTTTTTGTTGAGGTATAAAAATCCAAGATTTGGAACACCTGATGCAGAACCATAATGGTTCAGGTAAATTATAAGAAATATAAAAATGACGCTTTATCATAAGTTATTCAACCTCTTGAGCATTTTCTGTTGAGGTATAAAAATCCAAGATTTGGAACACCTGATGCAGAACCATAATGGTTCAGGTAAACTATAAGAAATATAAAAATGACGCCTTAGCAAAAGTTGTTCAGCCTGATGAGTATTTTCTGTTGAAGTATAAAAATCCAAGATTTGGAACACCTGATGCAGAACAAAGTTAAATTTATTTGCATAAACAACATGTGTTTACAATAAATTATAGTTTAAAAAAAATAAAAATTACACGCTTAAACAGCAAATAGAACTAAAAAAAGTTACTTAAAATAACAATAAATACATTAACAAAATATTGAATGTATTGTACAAAAAAACCGCGAGGTGCTTACTTTTATTCTTATCTGCTACAAGTTAGACGCAATCGTTTTATTTTATTTACAAAGGTAACGTGGTATATTTAGTCAGTTTATTATAGACGTGTATGCTAAAATTGAAATGGAACGATTGGTATATATTCGCACAAACCAGAAAGAATACGTGCATTTGCGGGACGCTATGTAAAAAGTGTTTTATGCAACGAGTGGAAACTGTTTTTCTTAGATGCTCATATTACTTCTAGGCGGAAGGACGCAAATACAATGTTCAATATCCTACTCGATTTAAACAGAACTGAAACACGGACATGCTCTGTGACACGAAACTGTGACAAAGCGAAGGTGTTTCAGGATTGATGTCTAATCGTTTGAGATGAATGCGAAATGGCCAACAGTAAGGCACTAGAAGCTCTGTATAGAACTTTACGTGCCCAACAGTTTTCAAGAATATTATTAAAATTTGGGGAAGATCTCCTTCCTGAAGTAAAGTCAATGTCTGCGAAATATAATATAAGCTGAGATTCTCACTGGGAGTGGTGCCGGTGAAACTGTATTAATTCCGCGTATACCACTCTTCTCCAAAAAAAATACATTTTAATTTTAAACGTACACAGTTCTCTGTGACCAGTTGCTTGGCTATGATAATAAAGAAATCACTAAAATTCGCTGGTCAAGCTTAGGACTAGTTGTTTTTCGCATGGCCAACTTTACGTGGCTTTCTCGAGAGTTAGTAATGCTTCAGGTCATTTCATATTAGCTCCCGAAGGAAAGACTTAAGGTTGACTGGAAGAGATCCCCATATGGGATATGTCCGCCTTTGTATCCCTTTATTTTACATGTACTCATTCGTTGTAATCTGAACAATAAAGATAATACTAACAAACAAAGACTCCCTTAATTTATTTTATATTTTTTTTTAAACTATGGTTACAATGTTAATTAAAAAAAAATAATAACTTACTTTTAACGTATAACAAGTATTTTCTTATGTATCTACATTAGTTCGTATTTGTATTAATACGCCGGAATCATAAAGTCCACGCGAACGAAGTTCGCGGGCATCAGCTAGTTGTTAAATAAATGAAAAAAAAATTAAAGGTAAAGTTTAAATAAATAATTAAGTTTAGACACACGCGGATTGCCATACAAATCTAATACTGAAATTATACGCTTTATTTAAAACCTACAATTTTCCAACCAAATTGAATCATGCAAATATAGTCACGGATTATTCAACATTATAGCAAACCATACACCAATTCTAACAAGTAAAGCAATTTAGTTCAATATTAACATATTAGCTTGTTAGAGTTCCTCCCCAACCCGTCTGGCCAGCGTGGGGAGTGTAGGCCAAATCCTCCTTCTGTCTGGGACGGACGAGAGAGGGTCGTGCTCCTGAAGTGAAGTAAAGTGGAGACTAAAATGGCCAGATGATGATGATGATGATTGTTGAAGTTGATAAATGATGGCTGATAGGGGTGAATGGAAGAAAAAGACATACTGCATCGACCCAAAATAATGGGAAAAGGACAAACCTTGATGATGATAATGATGACTCAATTATGAATTATTAACTGAAACAATGGGAAATAAAATGAATGGTGTGTAAGTAGTTCATCATCATCTTTGAACCAAAGCATCACCTGCATGTGGTGCACCCTGCTGACTGACAAACTAGGCTCTGGCAAAAAGAGAGGTAGCGTGTTTTTAAAGCTGACCGACTGGAGAAGTATTCAAGCCAAATAACAATTCCCTTGGGTTATTGTGTTCCTGCGATCCTGCGAATGAGTGAGGTCACTATTTTAGAAAGAAAGGAAGGAATATAGGCTGGCAACTGGTTGGCGACCCCTTGGTGTTTGCTGATCTCCATGGGCGGTGGTGAGTGCTTTACATCAGGTGACCCAAATACCCCTTTGCCCCTCTGTTTTTTTTTATCCTGTAATGTTTTTTCATGGATGCCATTTTTATATAATGTCATTTTCACAGCTGAGATAAATCGAATTACACTTCATTATGTAGTCAATCCGTCAAGCGTTTTAGGCTTTAGAGCGTGCCAAATAAATATACATACATCATCATCATCAGGTCATTTTAGTCTCCACTACAGGAGCACGACCCTCTCTCGTCCGTCCCAGACAGAAGGAGGATTTGGTCTACACTCCCCACGCTGACCAGACGGGTTGGGGAGGCCTGTTCGTTGTTTTATAATGTATTTTCCTTAGTCGCCTTGTACGACATACACGGAAAGAGACGGAGTGATTCTATTCTAGTCTGCCGAAAACGACACGGCCAACGACAAAGAAATATACATACATAAAGATACATAATCTCGAAAAACAACCCTCCTTTCTTCGTCAGTCGAGTAAAAATGGAGGTAGAAACTTTGTATCCAAAAAAACATTGTTGTTTGATTTAAAAGTTTATACATAGACTTTTATAAAATAACGGAACACTTGTAGGTATATTCTATCAAAATTTACCAATGTATTAATGTTTCAGTATTCACCAACGCTGAAATACAGAACTAACACAACGACCCGACTGTCTATTTTTAGACTCTTTTCTTGCTCGTTCTGTAGACGAAAGGAACTTTGAGTACCTTAAGTAAAATGTTAATTGAATCCACGACAAAATACCTTTGAAATAACGAAAAAGCGACTCAATTGTTGAAGATTTATGTAACAAACAAGTGGAAACTCGGAAATGTTAATATTTTATGAAATATTTTCGAAGTATTCTTATATTTAGATAGAGCAGCTCGTTGCGCGTGCCTGTCTAATCGTAAAAAACACGTGTTAAGCAACGTCGTCTGTAGCCTGTTCATGGATGGGTTTATTTATCTCGAGTTCCCCCGGGCCTTGGAGTGCACGTTCAGCCATCGGTCCCGGCTGTTGTCTTGTTTGTTGTCAGTGGCCTTCAGGCGGCTTGAAAACACTGACATCCGCCAACTCGCAGTTGAGCGACGCGGTGGAGTATGCTCTAAACCACTTTGATTGAGGGGAGGCCCGTATCCCAGCAGCGGGATGAATAACGGTTGACGACGACGTGGATTCTTATATCTAGCGTCTCGACCTAGCTTCGCACGATTAGTACTAATTATTAAACTTCCCGACATCTGGTTCTTTCAGATAGACCATCATACCTTGTCTTAGGGGAAATAGTCCACGCTTTTCCTTTCTACAATTTTTTTGAAGTTTTAGAGGCAATAAATCAATAATCATTTTGAATATAAAGTTTTCATTTCTTATTTGTGTTAAATTTCGTTGTTAGTTGTTGGGCTGTTAATCCGTTAAGAGAATGATTTAACTTAAATTATTTATTGAACCTGTAAGTAATTTGTGGTCAATTAATAAGTCCGTCCAAATAGTGACTGGATGTAGAAAGGAAGAATCGCATATTATGAAACGCATTGGAGAAGTCCATGTCAAGCAGAGCATTTAATGTATCCGTCTTCGGAATAAGCAACCTCTATACTTTTCCATCTTTGCCTCTACCGGAGCATCTGCGCCCAGTCGCCGCCTGCTTGGCTTTTGTGTCGTCTACCCAGCAGCGAAGCGGTGGTCGGCCTCTACCACGTGTCTTCACCGATGGTCGTCGCTCTTTCGTCCCGCCTTATTACAAGTAGATACAGGCTGATCTGATGATGGCTGAATGATTGGCAGTGTGGTTTCGGGCAGACTAGAATAGAATCACTCTGTCTCTTCCCGTGGACGACTAAGGGAAATACATTGTAAAACATCGATCAGGCCTCCCCAACCCGTCTGGCCAGCGTGGGGTGTGTAGGCCAAGTCCTCCTTCTGTCTGAGACGGAAGAGAGAGGGTCGTGCTCCTGTAGTGGAGTCTAAAATAACCTGATGATGATGATACTTTTCCATCTTTGCCTCTACCGGAGCATCTGCGCCCAGCCGCCGCCTGATTGGCTCTTGTGTCATCTACCCAGCAGCGAAGCGGTGATCGGCCTTTACCACGTGTCTTAACCGATGGTCGCCCCTTTTCGTCTCGCCTTATTACAAGTAGATACAGGCTGATAACAATGATGGTGACATAAATAAAATAATTTACGTCTATTTATGTTGACGAGTTCGGTGGTCGAACGGTTAGCAATCAAACGGTCACTTTGACTCCGAGGTCGCAGGTTCGATTCCCGCACAAGACCAATATTTGTATGCATGAACGAACATGTCTGTTTTTGTTGGTCTAAGTGTTTACTATTTATGAATTTACAAGAAAAAATGTATTTAAGTATAATATCAATTATCTAGTACCCATAGTACAAGCTTTGCTTAGTTTGGGATTAGATGGCTGTGTGTAATAAATGTGAATATTTATTTATTTATATTGTTCTACAAAAATAATTTTGTAGAGCATCATAAATAAATAGATATTCCTGGACTGGATCATTTCATAGGCTACGGTAACTGCTTTCCATCAGGCGGGCCGTATGCTTGTTTACCACTTTAGTAGTATAAAAGAAAAATCAGTCCGAGAAGAAATGTTATAAAACAATGCAAGCTTAGTTCTCCCTCTTCACAAATTACTATGTTCTAAATATTGGCATGTGTTATTCAAACGTCCGGTCACTAAATCTACAGTTTCCATTTATCCGCTTGTCAGAAACATAGTAGAATTTTGCCTGTTTTTGTTAAAATCAGCTTTGCTCGGCGTCCCGATTTTATGTTTTCATATGTAGCCCTTTTCTACTAACAAACTCGATCAACTGGAAACTACGGGCTGCATATTGAAACATGCACTGTTAAAATGGATACTTTGTTTCATTCTTTTTTTGGCGGATTACAATGAACGAAAATATTGGTGTCATTGTCAGCTGGGTCAGGTTTAACAATGTTACGGCCACGTGCGAAAATGGTTATGGAATTTGCGAAAATGGCTGGCACTTATCTTGCTCTTCCTAAACATTAACCAACATGTTACTGACACAACTTTTGACCCGATAACGACTTATCGATGAACGTCGACTGCACGCACGAAAATGCATGACTCATTGTCACGTTCCGCCTGAGCCGAGCGCGGAACAAGCGATAGAGAGGCACGATCTGCCTAAGCTTTCGGCTTGTGACGCATCTATCTCTCTTCCACTCCATCGGCCGATATTATCTTAGGCATAGAGTAAAGAGTTTTGTTATCGGTTTGAATGAATTATACATATAGTAGTAGTTATATAGCCGCCAAAAATAGAAAAAAATATTTTCTTCGTCAGGAAAATCAGGAAAATGGTGTTGTTTTAAAAGAACGCTAGTAAAATGTATTATCTCTGCATCACCCTATAGTTGACAGGTAGAGAATGCTGCCTGTGTACAATTTTGTGCATGAAGTTTAAATAAATAAAATGTACTGCTATCACGTGTATTTGCAAATAAAGAAAAAATGTATGATTAATACTGAGTTTATTCAGATGTAATATAGTTTTACAAAAAACATTATTATAATAATTCAATTGGTAAAAAATATAATACATATTACAAATGCATTGAAATTATTTGTTTTTTCTGTCTCGTGATGTGATCTATCGTAGCAAATTGCCAATTTCGCAATGAATCTACAAATTAGAATTGCATAGAAATCTGTCTGGAGCCTCATGAAAATGTAAGGTTTCATTGATATACATACTTAGCCATAAAAAATTAAAATAATTAGTAAAATTTTGGAAGTTCAAAACGACATACTATTTCTCTCCACATTTTGGTATATTTTGTTGGATCTAGCAAGCTCTTAATATTATTTTATCTGTATGTTTCGGTATAGTGTTCATGTTTTGTCTATAATCTTAATATATAAAAAATTCGTGTCACGTTGTTTGTCGGCGATGGAGTGCTAAACTACAGAAGAAAAATAAAATTTTGCACAGTGTATGCAGTTTGGATCCAACTTGAGAGATTGAGAACAACAGTTTATAACTCATCGGGAAAATTAACGTATAAAATATTTATAGGCGATACGAAATTCGCCGGGCCTGCTAGTATAATAATAAATCTGAAATAAGTATTTACAATTAAACCGGCCAAGTGCGAGTCGGACTCGCGCACGAAGGGTTCCGTACTATTATCTATAAAAACGGCAAAAAAAATCACATTTGTTGTATGGGAGTCCCTTTTAAATATTTGTTTTATTTTTATTTAATTATTTATTTTTAAGGTGAATACATAACTAAATATTATGTGAGTATTTCAAGTATTTCAATATTATATAACTATTGCCGTTATCAATTGCGAGCAAAAACGAGCATAATAACCGGCCAAGTGCAATCGGGATGCCCGGCTCCAAAAAAAGCAATTTGCCACAAATGATGAAGTCATAGCCGCTGTAGAGGAGTATTTTGCAGGCCTCGAAAGAAATCATTTTATGGAACGCATTACTGCTTTAGAACGAAGTTTGAATAAGTGCGTAGAGGTTCACGGAGACTATGTCGAAAAATAAAATTAATTTTATCACGGATAGTTAAGTGTTTTCTTGTTAGGCTATTTACTTATCATCCCGACGTAACTTATAAAACTACCCACAAACTAACTTATAAAAAGTTGTTCAACCTGGTGAGCATTTTTTGTTGAAGTATAAAAATCCAAGATTTGGAACACCTGATGCAGAACCATATTGGTTCAGGTAAACTATAAGAACACTTTGACATCTAATATCATAAATCCAATTATCTATATCTCTATACAATATATTAAAACAGTAAAAATAATGTGTCTGTACATTGAATATATTTACAAAAAACAATTGGAGTCGATGGAGATATAGTAATAGAGTAAGAATTTTAAAAAAAATGTCTGTCTGGTTGTACACGATAATCTCTGGAAGTACTGGACGGATTCGAATGAAACATTTTTTGTTATATAGCTGTTAAGCCTGGGCAATATATATGGTATAATTGATTTTGGAAAGTGGAACACCTAATGCAGCACCACAATGGTTCAGCTAAACTATAAGAAAAATAAAAATGACACCTTAGCAAAAGTTGTTCAGCCTGATGAGCATTTTCTGTTGAGAGTTGATGAGGTATAAAACATCAAGATTTGGAACACCTGATGCAGAGACATAATGGTTCAGGTAAACTATAAAAAAAAATGACGCCTTAGCAAAGTTGTTCAACCTGGTGAGCATTTTTTGTTGAAGTATAAAAATCCAAGATTTGGAACACCTGATGCAGAACCATATTGGTTCAGGTAAACTATAAGAAATATAATAAATACTTCTTAGCAAAAGTTGTTCCACCTGTTCCCAATTCGACATTTTTTTTGTTTGTTACTTAATTACTCCGCGATTTATAAACCGATTTGAAAAAAAATATTTTATTTGAAAGAGATACTTCCAGATTGGTCCCATATTTTTTCATCATCATCATCAGCCTAGATACAGGCTGTTCGGTTTGTTACTTCATTACTCCGTCATTTATAAACCGATTTGAAAAAACTTTTTTTATTTGAATGAGTATACTTCCAGATTGGTCCCATATTTTGTTCATCATCATCAACCTGTATCAACATACATAAATGTAGAGTAATATTTGGAGTCGGTTTTTTTTTTTTTTGTTAAAATTATCTTATTCGCAGTCGAGTAACAACTTAAATACAGAGTTTAAGCAAATCAGTACATCCATTACAGAGGAGTAAGTACCTATATACATGCCATGAGACATTTGGACGTTGACAGATGGACGTGTCGCCACAGACGTTATCAATCACGTCCTGAATTAAGGATGGATGTCGCCGGCACTGGATTGAAGTCTTGATTGGTTTACGCTTGTAAGCAATGTTAGGAATGTCGATTGGAGTCACAGCATAGAAGTAGTATATGTTCACAGTCTTACTTTTATTCTTTTTAGGGTTCCGAACCTCAAAAGGAAAAACGGAACCCTTATAAGATCACTTTGTTGTCCGTCTGTCTGTCTGTCAAGAATTTCTATGTCGAGAATGCGTGGAGGTATCAAGCTGAAATTTGAACTGTATACTCAGGTCTACGGTCCCATGAAGTTAAAAAAAATCAAACTGCTATGTTTACGTAGAAAAAAGTTACGGCCGTTTAATCAGCAAAAAACGCATATTTCGACACACTCAAGGGAATCAAAACCTATAGGGTACTTCCCGTTGACCTAGAACTATGAAATTTGGCAAGTAACAGCGTTATAGACTACTAGTACAGGAATAAATCTCAAAACTATACATTTGTAAATAGATCTTAAAAAATAGGGGGTCTATATTTTTTGTAGGGTGTCGAAATTTCAAATTGAAACTACTGGTTCAAATGGTGTATCATATGAAAGGGCTTGATGTACACATTGCAAAATATATTTTATTTATTTTGTACGACGCATTATTTCTTATTTATAATGAAAAATATCAAATTTAATAATGATACTACGTACCTACGGAACCCTCGGTGGGCGAGTCCGACTCGCACTTGTCCGGTTTTTTTTTATACTACGTCGAGTGGCAGACAAGCATACGGCCCGCCTGATGTGAAGCGGTAACCGTAGCCATATTAGCGCTCGCAGCATAAAATATCGCTCATGCGCCGCCATGCCCGCTGCCAACGAAGCATCACCTTCCTTTCTGGTGACCTGGTGACATCACTCACTCACAGGAACACAACGAGGGAATTGTTATTTGGCTGCGGTATTGTAGGGTAGGTTAGGTAGGGTAGCTTACAATTACGCTCCCTACCTCTCTTCAGCTTTTCATTTTATTTTTCAGCATTTATATACAAGTTAATCAATTTTCGCGAAATCATGACACAGTGCCATCTGTTGTCAATTGACACAATGCCATCCGTTGTCGAGTAGCTAACATTGAAATTAGCTGACAAATGTAATTATTTTATCGTTCATCATTTTATCATCATCATCATTTTAACGAAAGAATGTCACCTAGTCGATCATTGCGGAAGTGTAAGGGGGAGGCTTACTATGTTAAGCAGGGGTGCTTTACATAGTAGGCCTCCCCCATTATGTGACGTTTGTCGTCGTCGTCTACCTTTATTCATCCCACTGCTGGGATACGGGCCTCCCCTCAATTGAAGGGGTTCAGAGCATACTACATCACGCTGATCAACTGCAGGTTGGCAGAGGTCAGTGTTTTCAAGCCGCCTGAAGACCACTGACTGGGCTTAACGTCTGTCATCTAACGACAATAACTGGACCGACGGCTTAACGTGCCCTTCGAAGCACGGCGGAGCTCGAGATAACGAACCCATCCATGAACAGGCTACGGTCGACATTTGCATATAGCATTATCAATTAAAATACTGACCTTATTAAAAAACCAATTCCACGAGAATTAAGACATAACTAGATCGGTTTTTTCTTTACTTTTGGTAGTAGGGCGCGAGCAATATTTCATGTTGAAATATATCGCGTTCACATGGCTGCGCTAACAGCTTCACATCAGCCGGCCCGTCTGCTGGTTTTCTACCCGGTGTTATATAAAAAAAAAAAACACAAATATGCGTTTATTTAGTTTAGAAATTCGACTGATAACCAAAGTTCTCGACATAGCCATTCAGGGTTTGCAAGCTGAAGTGGCAATGGGCCGGTCACATCTGCCGAGTAAGTGATGGCAGATGGAGGAAGCAGATCGTAGGACGACAATGTGTTGGACGCCCGCCTTCTAGATGGTCCGACGACCTTAAGAAAGCGGCTGGTTGCGGAAGGCGGAGTATCGTATTTGGTGGAAAGCATTGGGTAAGACCTATATCCAGCAATGAGTAGATACAGGCTGATGATGATGCGTTTAGTATTTATACGCCACAAAAAATTACATAACATCGTAAATTCAAACCCTAAATTACGACCCGTGGGGATCCATCTCCAAATAGCATATATAATTTCTTGTAGCCATGACAAGCTATCTATTTGTCAAATGCGATACTATCCCATTAGTAATAAATCATCCTAGCATAGTGGCTTCGTCCTACATCTACCAAGTATATGTGATTTGACAATTTGTATTTATAGCCCTAATATTCTGTGTTATATAATGTATTTATATAATCTATGTGAAGAGGAGCTCGATGGCTCGATGGTGGCTGTCTAATCGAACTCGCAAGGTAAGCAATGGTGGCCGTAGCCTGTTCATGGATGGGTTTATTTACTCCGGAGCTTCGGAAGGCACATTATGCCATCGTAATCGGCTGTTGTCATTATAAGTTAAGCCAAGTCAGTAGCCTTTAGGTAGCTTATACGGGATATGTTATACCGCTATTTTTTTTTATATTTTTTTTATATATTACAGAACAGATTACAAAAATTAGAGAAAAACGAATCAAGGTTATCCTTGATTAGTTTTTCTGTAACTCTAGTTCTCCCAAATGACTATTCAATTTCCCCCCCCCCCCCCTTTCATTTTTTTTTCAAATAACTATAAGAATAAAACACGGGGCTCTAGTAATTATGTATATTTTTTTTTATACTACGTCGGGTGGCAAACAAGCATACGGCCCGCCTGATGTTCCTTTCTGGTGACCTCACTCACTGGCAGGAACAAACCTCAAGGAAATTGTTATTTGGCTGCGGTATTCTGTGAGGTGGAGGTACATTCCCCAGTCGGGTAGCTTACAAATTACGCTCCCTACCTCTCTTTTCGCCAGAGCTTCGTTTGTCAGTCAGCAGGGTGCACCGCGTGCAAGTGAAGTTGTCTTTAGTTGAAAGGTGTTGATGAACCAATTACACCCCAAACCGTTTATCAATAAAACCTTAGAATAATAAAACTATTATTGGGCGGTTTGTGAAGTAACAACCCTATTAGAGATACCTACCGACGAGTTAGTCCAAGCATACTGTGTACGCTTAAAGATCCAGTAAAGGTATTGATCTTAATATTATAATAATGCACTTGTACTGTTCCACATAATTGTATTTATTTTTACTGACCGGTTTTCGCCGCTAAGGCATTATCAAGGTAAACAGATGGTTATCTTTCACCATCTGTTTACAATTAAATGGAACAGTACAAGTACTTTATTAAAATATTATGATAATAATGTTCCACCAAGTGCCAACAATATTAGCCGTGTGGTTTCCGGCAGACTAGAATAGAATCACTCCGTCTCTTCCCGTGGATATCGTACAAGGCGACTAAGGGAAATACATTATAAAACATCGATCAGGCCTCCCAACCCGTCTGGCCAGCGTGGGGAGTGTAGGCCAAATCCTCCTTCCGTCTAGGACATACGAGAGAGCAGCGTCGGACTGGCCATATAGTCGAGGTAGCATTTGCCAGCCGGGCCCCAGCCTGCGCGGGCCCCCCACGGGCCTGGCTTGCGGGGCTTGCGGCAACCGCAGGATAATATACCATCTACCATCATCTAGTATCGGGCCCCGGGCTTGTCAGCCACCCGGGCCTTTCCAGCCCAGTCCGACCCTGCGAGGGTCGTGCTCCTGTAGTGGAGACTAAAATGACCTGATTGATGAAGTGCCAACAATCAACTGCATTGATCCTAAATAAATATTCTCGGACAAATTATTCACGGCCATCTAATCCCAAACTAAGCAAAGTACTGTTATGTGTACTAGATAACTGATATAATACTTAGATACATTTTTTTTTTTGCACATACTTACATATAGAATAGAAAACACCCAGACCAAGACATATGACATTGTCATCGTCTAAGCCTTTCTTCTACCATGTTGGTATGCCTCCTTCAGTCTTCTCCACTCTGATCTGTTTTGGGCCACATTTATCCAGTTCGTGCCCACCAACTTCACGTTGTCGTCCTTCCATCGCGTCTGTGGTCGCCTGACAGGTCTTTTTCTGTCCCAGGGTCTCCAGTCCAGAACAGTTCTACACCACGAGTCCGACTTTCTGGCTATATGCCATTGCCATTTGAGCTTTGCTACGCGGCGTGCGTTATGAAAGACCAGACTTCTTTTCCGGAGCCACTTGTTGGTTTTCTTATCCCGGAGTGTATACACTCACATCATGTACAATGTCTATCCCAGAGTGTATACACTCCGGGATAGACATTGTACTCCGGGATAGACATTGTACATGCACACAAATATTTGTTTTGTGCAGTCACCGAACCCGCGACCTCAGAGTAAAAGTGGCCATTGCTAACCATTTGCACATCGAGCTCGTTAAAAAATAAAGGTAAGAACAAAACTAACGTCAAAGTAAAAAAATATGAATTCAGTCAGAATTTTCCTGAAAAGGCTGGCAACGCATAGGCGCAAATTTAACCGATTCCGAAGTGTTTCATCAACATCTTTGAACCAAAGTCAACCCGACCTGCACGTGGTGCACCCTGCTGACTGACAGACGAGGCTCTGGCGAAAATAGAGGTAGGGCATAGGGTATTTTTAAGCTGCCCGACTGGGGAAGTATCTCTACCTCACAGAATACCGCAGTCAAATAACAATTCCCTTGAGGGTTGTTGTGTTCCTGCGAGTGAGTGAGGTCACCAGAAAGAAGAAGTAGCAGCGTTGGCAGCGGAGGTGGCGGCGCGCGAGCGATATTTCATGTTGCGAGTGTTAATATGGCTACGGTAACCGCTTCACATCAGGTGGGCCGTATGCTTGTCTGCTACCCGACGTAGTTTAAAAAAAAGTGTGTACTATAATTAGAATTCTTTTTATTATTCACTAGCTGACCCGACAGACGTCCTGTCTTCTTAACGTCAAATGTCTGACAGTTCTGTCAAACGACATAAAGTTACATTAGAAAAGTTAATATGGTCGTTTTTTTTTATGTGAGAGGGGGGCAAACGAGCATGTGGGTCACCTGGTGGAAAGCAATCACCACCGACCATGGAGACCAGCGACACCAAGGGGTCGCCGATCCGTTGCCAGCCTCGTTCTGCCCCCTTACCACCATCTCTTATTGCGATTCAATAACTGAATATAATGCTTATTCATACCAATGAATAAGCATTCTACAAATGTATAGTTTTGAGATTTATTCCTGTACTTGTAGTCTATAACGATGTTACTTGCCAAATTTCATAGTTCTAGGTCATCGGGAAGTACCCTATAGGTTTTGATTCCCTTGAGTGTGTCGAAATATGCGTTGTTTGCTGAATAAACGGCCGTAACTTTTTTCTACGTAAACTTAGCAGTTTGAATTCATACCAATGAATAAGCGACTCTATTTCAAATGGAATAGAGTCGCTAGATGCTAGATGGTGGTAAAGGGGCAGTTGTCTTAAATTTTCTAATTTTCCACGCAACTTTCTAATTTTTTTCTTTCATAAGTACCTTATCCTGACATTATCAAATACAACAAAAACAGAATTAGCGAAATCGGGTCAGCCGTTCACGCGTGATACGATGACGTAGGGAATGAAATAGACATTCATTTTTATATACATACCCGTATATAGATATAGATATATCATCATACAGCAAACAAAAATATCGTTTTTTCTATAACAGCTATTAATTTATTTTTATCAACCAGGCTTACAAGCATTATTCAAATAATTTTATAACAATATATAAGATGAAGTGAGGGTGTTGCGAGAGTCAACAATAATATTGCATAGCCCACATTATAATGAATATGTATTGTGGGCACCTACACGAGTTATCTATAGTTTTAGCTCGGTAACTATAAGAAATTATATATGCAATGTGGCGTAAAAGTAATAAACGCATATTGCTGATTATTTTTTTGTGCGGCCCGCTTTATGTGTCTAGATTTTTTTATTTGACGTGTACGAAATACGATTGAAAAGTGAAGAGTATTTGTTATCAAATAAGAATGATATAGTACGTATTTACCCGCAACAAGATTGATAGGATAGTCAAAGAACAGCAACAGGATTGTACCATTGATCTACGAGATATCCTCGTGTAGCAACAATTCTAGAAAATGTCAGATATAATGTTTTGACGGGACATATTCTGGGATTGCGAGTGACCGCGGCAATATCATAAACAGTTTATGTTCTATCCCGATTGCTGGTACTACTTAGTTTATGAGGCCTTTGTCTCCGATTTTAATCTCATAATGTTAAAGTTGCAGAAAAAGCACACGGTTGCAAAACGTTCAAATCTCATAAGTACCAAGTCTCAAAACCTCCCAGTTGCAAAATATCTACATCTCAAAACGTTCAAGTTGCAAAATACTCAAGTCTCAAACCATCCATGTCTCATAATATTCATTTTTTGAAGTGATATCTTCTTATGGGAGGGTATGTCAGTCAGCAGGGTACACCACGTGCAGGTGAAGTTGGCTGTGGTTCAAAGATGTTGATTTTTTTTATACCACTAAAGTGGTAAACAAGCATACGGCCCGCCTGATGGAAAGCAGTTACCGTAGCCTATGAACGCCTGTAACACCAGGGGCATCACACGCGCGTTGCCGACCCTGTAAAAACCTCTTCATGCCCTTTTTGAAGAATCCCATGCTGTAGTCTCCTGAGAAAACCTCGACAGGCAGTTCATTCCACAGCTTAACCGTACGCGGAAGAAAACTTCTCTGGAACCGCACGGTACGCGACCACTTAGGCTCCAATGTGTGAGGATGAATTCCCTGTCGATGGCGAGCGGTGCGACTGCAAAAGGAGGCCGTGGGCATCATGTCAAACAACTCCTCTGAACACACCCCATTGTACAAACGGTACAACACACAAAGGGACGCAAAATCCCTCCTCAGACTTAAAGGTTCCAAACCGTCTGTCAGTTTGGGATCGTCAACAATCCTCACAGCACGCCTCTGAATCGAGTCACAAGGTGCAAGCTGGTATCTAGGCGCTCCCGCCCACAGATGGCAACAGTACTCCATATGCGGCCGTACTTGAGCTTTGTAGAGCAGAAGCCTTTGCCGCGGATTGAAGTACTGCTTGGCCCTGTTGAGCATACCTAGTTTCTTCGACGCCAGCTTGACCTTCCCCTCCAGGTGACAACGAAACTGGACGTCGCTGGAGATTTCAACTCCTAGAATCCCAATACTTTTGGCGACAGTAAGGGGTGTATTCTGGAAGTGAGGAGCCACAGCAAAAGGGGTTTTCTTAGCGGTGAACGCGCAGACTTGTGTCTTAGAGGGGTTGAATCGCACTAAGTTCTGTTGCCCCCAATCGGACACTTTACTTAGTGTGCTCTCGATTTCCGACACAAGTCGTTCGCGGCTCTCCTCCACCAGAGAGCGGGGAATATTAGCGCGGCCCGTATATCCGCATAGCAATGAATGCTGTCAATAGATAACATATCATTGATATGCAGCAAAAACAGCGTCGGGGACAATACAGCCTTGCAGGACGCCAGCATTAATGTCCATGCTATCGGAGCAACTGCCATCAACAACGGCTCTAATGCTTCTGCTGGACAAGAAGCTAGCGTAAGTATAAGTTGATGAACCACTTGCACCCCAAAATCCAATAGGAATCGGCATCAGCTTCGGTGGTAGTTTTGAATGTGAAAATGAAACTACTGCTTAGCCGCTCGAATCACCCTGGGTACTATAGTACCCAGTATTGTTGGTAATAATCTTAAGCTCAGCTGATAGAATCCATAGAGCTCTACCGAATAAGAGTCAAGATGTTTGTCAATAACTAAAACGTAAGACCTATTTTTCGAAACAAAATATTCGATGGTAATCGGCTTCAGCTTCGGCGGTAGAACCCCTGATCAGTATAAGAAGACTATATTTAAAATACATCATCATCATCATCATCAGGTAATTTTAGTCTCCACTACAGGAGCACGGCCCTCTCTCGTCCGTCCCAGACAGAAGGAGGATTTGGCCTACACTCCCCACGCTGGCCAGACGGGTTGGGGAGGCCTGATCGTTGTTTTATAATGTATTTCCCTTAGTCGTCTTGTACGACATCCACGCGAAGAGACGGAGTGATTCTATTCTAGTCTGCCGGAAACCACACGGCCAACAACAACAAAAAGTTCTGGCGAAAAGAGAAGTAGGGAGCGTAATTGTAAGCTACCCGACTAGGGAATGCACCTCCACCTACCAGAATATGAGGGGTGTTGACCTACCAGAGATGCTGGGTTGGCAGCGGGGACAGCGGCGCGCGCGGCTACGGCTTTACGCTTGATATCAGACGAGCCGTATGCTTGTCTGCCACCCGACGTACTATTAAAAAAGAAAAAGTACATTTAGTAATTTAAAATACATAGTTATACTATATTTATTATTTTTATACTATATTTAATATATATTTATATATTAAATATAGTATAGACAAACATAAACTAGAGGTTTATTATTATATAGATAAACATAAACTAGAGGTACGTACGTTCTTATTTTCCTATCTTAATTATTAACGGATATTTAGTATCGAGTAACGTTCAATCTGACATTACCCATAAAAACCCACGAAGTGAACTATCAACTATACAGATCTGACTTTATTCTACGGGTGAGTTGATACGTCTCTAAAAATCCAGTGAGAAGTCTCGTTGACAGTAACCAGATAAACTTAATAGGTGGCGCGGCCGTCCCATCTGTCGTTTCGTCCCGCGATCGTCAAACAAACGCGACCATTGTCCCGAATTGTCTCAGACCCCGCCTCGCCGCAATCGCGTTTACAACGAACGATCATTGTCACCCATGATTAGTGATGTAGAAATTTTCAGATATAACGATTTCATAATTAGAATCGAAATATGTCACATGGGGTTAGTATATATTTCCTCCAAATCTATTGTTCTCCAAAATTTGTCCAAAAATCTCCAGATAGTTCGCTTTCATCGCTCAAAGGAACCCAACAAACTAGCTCTAGGGAATCATGGCTGCGGTCTTCCGAAAGATGGAAGTTACTTCTCACTTAAAATTATCCTGTGGCCTATCGCTTTATAGACAGCCTCGTTTGTTAATCTTTAGACTGTCTAGTGTAATTGAGGCTGGTTTTGTCTGAAAAATGCTTGTGATGATAGTTACGAGTTAACGAAAAAATGCTTTAGCGATAGTTTCCTGCCCCACGTTTTGGCTTGCCAACATTTTGTCCAAATGTCATGTTGTGTGTTTTGATAATTTTTTTTCTTTAAATAAAAAATAATAATTAAATAATAAATAAATATTCCAGGACAAATTACTCACGGCCATCTAGTCCCAAACTAAGCAAAGCTTGTACTATGGGTACTAGATAACTGATAGACTACTTAAGTTTTTTTTTGTAAATATATACATTTAATACATAGATTAGACCCACCAGAGAGAGATACATAGATTTTACCCAGACCAGGACAAACAGATATGTTCACGCACACAAATATTTGTCTTGTGCGGGGATCGAACCCGCGACCTCAGAGTCAAAGTGTCCATTGTGTCAAATGTCACAATGGACACTTTGTGTCAAAAGTCAAATGTCTCCCTTTCCCTCAAAATTGTCCCAATTCTTCACCTTATCACTTGTATCGTAACTATTTGTCCTTGGATTAGGGTTTGTGCATCTAACAACGTATTTTCCTGTCACGCGGTAAACATCCATAAAAATACTGAACTCCTTACACTATTGACTCATTTTCCTTTGAACAAAAGCTGAATAGTTATGAATGTCATCAAATTGGGCAGGTTGTCAGGTTAAAGACGCACAGGGAAAGATGAAGAGAACTATTATATACTTTAGTTTTCTCTAAGATATCGAACCCAGCACGAAGAAATTCGACGGAGGACCAAAGTGGTCGATATAAAGTTGATAAATCTCCATTAAGTGACAACACAGGTGGGTAAATTATTTTAGAATACCCTTTTAGCGTTTATAATTTTGTTGTTGATTGCACGGCATAAAAATGTTTTGTAGAAACACATATACCATCTGTTTACCTTGATAATGCCTTAGTGGCGAAACCGGTCGGTAAAATTAAATATAATTAAGTGGAACAGTACAAGTGTTTTGTTATAACATTATGGTCGACATAACTCTCGTAGTCAGTAAGCTGAAGTGGCAGTGGGCTAGCCACATCAGCTTACTGACTACGAGAGTTAGTGATGACAGATGGGCAAGGAACGACCTAGAGTGGAGGCAGCTTATGGGGCAACAAAGCTTTGGGCGCCCCCATTCTAAATGGACTGACGTCCTCAAAAGTGTCTGATAGAGGTTAAATGCAGAAAGCGGATGATGATGGTGAGTGATGATGTCGTCGAATCCATTTAGAATTAATAAATAAATATTCTAGGACAAATTGCACATTGACCATCTAGTCCCAAACTAAGCAAAGCTTGTACTATGGCTACTTGATAACTGATATAACACTTAAAAGCATTTTTTTTTGTAAATACATATATATCAACATGGGGTGTAAGTGGTTCATCAACATCTTTGCCAACTTCACCTGCACGCGGTGCACCCTGCTGACCGACAAACGAAGCTCTGGCGAAAAGAGAGGTAGGGAGCGTAATTGTAAGCTACCCGACTGGGGAATGTACCTCCACCTAACAGAATACCGCAGCCAAATAACAGTTCCCTTGAGGGTTGTTGTATTCCTGCGCGTGAGTGAGGCAACCAGAAAGGAAGGAGATGCTGCTTTGGGAGCGGGGGTGGCGGCGCGTGAGTGATATTTTTATGTTGCGAGCGTTAATATGGCTGCGGCAACCGCTTTACAAGCGGACCGTACGCTTGTCTGCCACCAGACGTAGTATAAAAAACAAAAAAAAATGTTCATGCACTCAATTATTTGTCTTGTGCGGAGATCAAACCCGCGATCTCGGAGTCAAAGTAGCCATTCCACCACCGAGCTCGTCAGAAATGTTTGCTAATATTTTATATAGGTTTTTTTATACACATAATTAAAAGACAATATCAATCAAAATATGCAAGCTGAAGTGACAATGAGCGGGTCACATTAGTCGAGTAAGTGATGACAAATGGTGAAGAAGGTATTAGAACGGAGGCCGCGCGTAGGACTACGCAGCGTTTGGCGCCCTCCATCTAGATGGGCCGATAACCTTAAGAAATCGGCTCGAAACGACTGGATGCGGAAGGCGGAGGATCGTATTTGGTGGAAAGCATTGGGGAAGACTTAGCAGTGGGTAGATACATCCTGATGATGATGAAATAAAAGACAATATCAAACCAAAAATGTATTCATAATCCTAGCCTGGTTATTTTGGGTCTGTTTTGATAAATTAACTCACGCCAAGAAGACCTTATTAAGTATAAAAAGTCAAAAGAAATAAAATTCTAACATCCGTTTTCCCCGTTTCAAAAATGGCCTTCCAAAAATAATGTAATAAATGCTAATTCACCATTTGAATTATCCGGTTATGTATAATTTACATACTTGATCACTGACATACGGAGCCCGGATTTCAGTACAATATTCAGCGGATTAATGTATCCCACAGAAAACATTCATCATTACGTTCTGTCTCACACTCCGGCTGTAAGCGAACAATTGCTACTGATATAAGCAATATATCTTATTAGACCATTTTGTGCACAAAGGTTTGTTCCACTTGAGACTATTAACTCAACTTTATTTAATACAGGGTGTAATTTTAAAGACTGGTCAAATTATAGGAGACGATTATATTGATATTATTAATCACGAATCAATAAAAAACTTAAAAATTAATTAACAAATAATGCGGTTTGGCTATCGAAAGATTTCTTGTTTATCTCGGAGATTCATGTTTACTATGTAGATAATTGTAAGATTGTCGTGGATGCGCTCTCTTCGCGCTCACCGCTGTCGCTACAATGAATATATTATGTTATCAACATTACAGTATACGCTAAAATGACAGATACTACAAAAACTAAACTGATTTTGATATTTTTTAAGGTATATATTTTTTTTTATTGTTTAGTGATTTTTATTTTTTTAATTTGATCAGTATTTAGAAATACACCCTGTATAGCAGCCTACCTCGACTTCACCCAGTTTTTATATACTGAGTAGAAATTATAAGTAATAAATAAATCAATATTCCTGGACAAATTATACGCGGCCATCTAGTCCCAAACTAAGCAAAGCTTGTACTATGGGTACTATATACTTGATATTATACTTAAATACATTTTTTTTGTAAATACATACATATAAAACATCGAATATACCCAGATCAAGACAAACAGACATGTACATGCAGACAAATATTTGTCTTGTGCGGGGATCGAACCCGCGACCTCGGAGTCAAAGTGCCCGCATTCGGCCACCAAGCTCGTCAATATTACTCGATTATTTCATAACTATATAAGATATTGAAAAAACTGATTACTGATCCTGATAGTGCAGGTGATTTCGGCCAACTTGCCAGAATATTGTCGCGGTCCTGTCTCGAACGATCTAGAATGGAACCTTCTAGAATAGTCGCCGCATACTTCGCTGCAAGCAATAATCACCCGTATGTCTACTGGTATAAGGTTTATAACACTATGACATGAAAATGTTCGAGACGTGTCTCGAGACATTACGATGACTTACCGCAGGGAAGTACATATGAGAATATTCGAGAACCCTTGCCGGCGAATATAAATAGCGACCGCCGCGGCGCACAGGCAGTTCAATTTGGACTTCGGAAGAGTAAACTTCGAGCGAATCTACCTGCGAGACAAGTGATAACCTACGACCTCAGCGATACTATTGGACTTCGATTTGACCTACAATTTGGAATTTTAGTGTGAACTTCGTGTTGTGAAGACCTGCAGACCAGACCCTGCGTGAATAAATCCTTGCAAGTTGTCATTGGCGTTTGACATCCAAATCTAGAACCCTAGCTCGTAACAATATAAATATTTTAAAAATTGAAAAATTCGCTTCCCTATCTAGGTAGGATTTGATCCCACGACCTCTCGATTACCGGTCAAGTACTCTTCCATATTCAAGTACATTTCATTTCATTCCATAGTCAAGTACTTTTTAATATCTTATATAATAATTATTTAATAAGTAGGGTATTATCACAGTATAAGTAATAGTACTAACGTAGTATTATCAAAAAATAGCCAAATTTCATCTGTAACGATAGATTGCTATGCCTTGTTTAGTAGTGTAATACTTAATAGCTAGATGGCGCCACACTGCGATTTCAAAGCAGAAAATATAAAATGGAAAAATTCGCCACCATCACAAACTTCCCTGGTAGCTCAGTTGGAAAAGCACTCGACTGGTAATCGAAAGGTCTTGCGTTCAAATTCAACCTAGCCCCGCCTAGGTTGGACCTCGGATTATTATTTATTCACGACCTGAATGTAGACGCACGACCACGAGGTGATTTTTTCCAATTTTTAAATATATTTAAAACAATCCTTCCTATATCAATTCCTTGAAAGTTATTTTTTTTATTTAAGAATCTGTAGCAGACTGGAGTACTCATGTCATTAGTCGTTGGCAATAACGACTGTAGCCGCTTTACATCAAGTGGACCATATACTTATCTTCCATTAGACGACATATAAAAAAAGATAGGAAAAAGGCAAAATAATTAAGACATGCCTTAATTGCCAATAAGGGGTAAGTGCCTAATAAATAATTTCATTTCGTTTCCCGCATATCAAAGTTTACACCATTAGCGGATATGACGCTGCTTGTAAAATGAATTAAAATGTTAAAGGAAGTCTTTTTAAACACGTTACCGGGGGATGTTTATTGCGTTTGATATGGAGATAAATTCGTTTGGATACCCTCCAAAAGGGACTTTGTAACGCCGACGGCATTAGGCCAGGCTGTGGTTACAACGGATGAAATATAAATAGTACGTTATATTAATAGATATCTACTTTACAAGATGCAAGTGCGAGCTCACATGGAGTACTTACCACAGTATAAGTAATAGTACTACGTACAGTATGGTATCTCCCTGCCGCTCTCTCGTTTCGACCTCACCTCCCCTCTGAGACAGATTTGGAACAGTTTGTATAGCGCCGCACGCACACACGTTTATTCACGCTCTGCACAGATGTCATTGTTTATGTTTTAGTGAACGATGCGACTTTTGTATGCAGTGGCCGGGGTGTGGTACTACTGTCATCTCTGGGGAGCACCCAAGTACCAGCTAGCACCTTGAGACTGGGTTCAGATACGAGCTCTGCCCCCTTACCACCATCTCTTATTGCGATTCAATAACTGAATAGAATGCTTATTCATACCAATGAATAAGCGACTCTATTTCAAATGGAATAGAGTCGCTTATTCATTGGTATGAATAAGCAATCTATTCAATTACTGAATCGCAATAAGAGATGCTGGTAAGGGGGCTGACCGATTCCGAGCTCACAGATGATATCGATGAATTAAATATGGAGCTGTCTATTAGCTCTCTATTTATATTATATTCTATGATATTTTTTTACAATGTGTTCAGAGGACTTTTTTGTTAATCATATTAAACAACTCCTCTGTATACAACCCATCAGTTAAGGTTATCAGCACCTAAGTTGCTAATAAAAAAGAGGACGTGGGAACACGACCATAGACTGTTATGACTGCTTACCATTAGGCAGATCCCATGCTTATTTCACCCTAATCCTATAAAAGTAATATCTTATGCATTGGAGTACACATTTTTATGCGTGTGTATAATCTAACACTGCGTGTGTAGATACATAAATATGACATTCACAAATCACTCTAATAATATTATTATATTATTACGTTTAAAATACTAATTATCATAATTAAGTATAAAAATCAAAATTTAATTTCATATCTAAAATATTAGATATGAAATTAAATTTTGATTTTTAACGAAACCGTCCGTTGCTATAGTAACATTGGCAATTAATATTTGACTCTCATTTAATTGAATAAAATCATTAAATACGTATCAAATTCTGGTATATATTTTTAGTTTAAGAGGGGGTATAAAGGCAAATTGACAATTTTTGATTAGATGTATACCGTAAAACATAGGCCATTAATTACCCGAAAAAAAATATACAGATATTACAATATACTTAAAAGGGATTGGATAAATGTGAAAGTGTGTTTGTTTGTTTGTCCTTCTTTCACGTCGAAAGTAACAAACGGATTGACATGATTATTTTTTGAGATAGTGACCTGGAGAGTGACATAGGCTACTCTTTATCCCGGAAAAACATCTTATTTCCGCGGGAAAAAATAAAATTTATAATCATTTGTCCTTCCATTACGTCGAAAGGAACCCATGTACCTACATATTGACGTGACAACGTCTTATAAATTGGTTAGCCGGGTGACACTTCAAGAAACTGGCTCACGTTATGCGCTTACAATGAGAGCGAGTGAAAGGCACGCGTCCCTTCTAAGAGCGAGAGAGACAGACATAAAAAGTGAAAGGCATGCGTCCCTTCCACTCGAAAACATTTTACCACTCAAAGTCGTTGTCACGTAAAACTTTCGCCCGTATACCGACTTTACAGGCAACCAATTTTTTTTTTTAACAGGGATAGGTTACGGCCTGGAGAGTGGAGAGACATAAGCTACTCTTTATCTCAGAAAAACACAACGTGAAAAAATATTTTTTTTATAAATATTTGTCATTCTTTCACACCAAAAGAAACTTAAGTGCGGACATAATTTTTTTAAATGGGGATAGCTTACGGTCAGGAAAGTAATACAGGCTACTTTTTATCCCGGAAAAATATCTTATTCCCGTGGGAAAAAATAAACTTGGTAATCATTTGTCCTTTTTTTACGTCGAAAGAAACCTAAATGCCGATATGATTTTTTTTAACAGGGATAGTTTACGATCTGGTGAGTGACATAAGCTAATATTTATCCTGGAAAAACATCTTATTTCCATGGGTTTTTTTTTACATAAAAATTTGTCCTTTCACGTCAAAAGGAACCGAAGTACGGAATATGATTTTTTTAATGAGGATAGTATACGGTGTGGAGAGTGACGTAGGCTAATTTTCATCCAGGAAAAACATTTTATTCCCACGGAAAAAAATATAGTGTATAATAATTTGTCCTTCTTTCACGTTTACATACATACATACTTACTATGTTTTGTGTTTGATTTTAAATCCTTCGTCGTCAGAGGGCGTGGGTTTGATCCCCGCAGAGGGCAAACATTTATGTGGTGAACAATTTTTATGTCTTGAGTGTGGTCGTTCCATCCATACTAATATTATTAGTGTTAAAGTAAGTAAATTCGTTTGTTTGTTATTTCTTCACGCCTTAACTATGCAGCCGAATATCATTAAAATTCGTACATATTGGTAGTTCTTTTTATCCCACGAAGTAAAAAAATTACAACAAGAAAAAATATACACACAATGGCAGTCCCCCTAGACCACGCGGGCGAAGCCAGTAACAGCTAGTAAATAAATAAATATTTCTGGACAATTTACACAGCGCCATCTAGACCCAAATTAAGCCCAAAGATTGTGGGTTCTAGACAACTGATAAATGTACTTAAATACATTTTTTTTCGTAAGTACATACTTATAATATTTGTATTATATATTATTATATTATAATATATGTATTTAAGTAGAAAACACTCAGACCAAGACTCTTGTTCTTCACACAAATGCTTGATTTGTGCGGGAATCGAACCCGCGACCTCGGAGTCAACGTGGCCATTGCGAACCATTCGACCACCGAGCTCGTCAAATTAGGTGCTTATATTATTTTATTATTCTTTTTTTTCAGATCAGCTTCTAATTTAAAGAATATTTCGGCAACTAATGACTATGAAAGTTTGGCACATATCAATTCCACTAAAAATCGTACATAATAGATGAACCGACTCGCACTTAGCCAGTATTTATCTGATTATTTTAGGTATACTGTGCAAAAAAACGCAGGGCGGTGCGGGGAGACCTTTTCATTCCGAGCGACGGACGTGTGCGGGACGTATGAAGCGCGCGGGTGAAATCTGATATTTTTCTAGCTTTATGCGCGCTCTTAAGGAAAGTTTTACTCGTAGATCTGTTGTTAAATTATTATTTGGATTTTCGGCGAAAACAGTTTGTTGCTATTTTGACCATTGATATTTGTGTCTAATTCGGTTGAATAACATTACGAAACTCGTATTCAAAATGGATTCTAACATTAACAATTTAGACATATTTTATTACCGGTGTAATCAAAAAGTACTATAATAGAGCGTCGATTATCCGAACTAATTATAAATAAATAAATAAATATTGTCATACAAATTACACAGCGCCATCTAGCCCCAAAGTAAGCGAAGCTTGTGTTATGGGTACTAGACGACTGATAAACATACGTAAATACATTTTTTTTTGTAAATACATACTTATGATACATAGAAAACACCCAGACCAAGACAAACAGACATGTTCATGCAGACTAATGTTTGTCCTGTGTGGGAATCGAACCCACGAGCGTCGGTGTCGAAGCGGCGTCATTGACCGCTACGCCACCGAGCACGTCGTGTTCGTAATTGGGGTACATGGGTGTTCGGAAAACTGGTTTTTTCGCATAATCGAACTACCTAGATGTATATTGATTCAGGCATACATATTTACGTACAGCTAAATGAAAACGATATTTACATTTATATTTTTAATGAAAAATAGGAATTAAACAAAAAAAGGACAGACAATCTTGTAGATAGTATAATATGTATGTACTTGGTACAATTAGCGATAAAAAAAATCTGCGTCTGCCGAAGCAAGCCTACCCGCGTACGAGTGGGTAAAATAAATTTCAGTATGAGATTAGATAAAACTTATTAATAAACAGAGATATGTATAATGTTTTACTCTTGTTAGGCAAATTCATGATGAAAATACTCTCATCATGAATTTGCCTAAAATGGTGTTAAATTAAATAATTTAAAACAAAGGAGTTAATAGCGGTTGCAAGTAGATCAAATCAAGTACCTAGCTATAAGGTTTGCGGGTGTCAGTGGCCGGAGATCAAGAGGCAACCGCGCGGCGGAAATGAACCCGACTTAGACAATTCGCTATACAGTACCTGCCAATTAAAATGGTTCAAGGTTTAAGGGTCACTTTACTGGATGGTATGAATTGGTCTTGTATAGATAGAACGTTCAGTACTTTTTCCCCCTTATTTTTCCTGCCAGTTAGTCTCATTTATTTAACATCAATTGCATACCTCTACAATTCTTTTTTTTAGTATTCGAGATTTAACAAAATCAATTAAGAGATGATTGTCAGCATCGTCGTGGATATTGGATATTGGATATTGACAAACATATGTTTGTCAAACATATGTTTGTCAATATCTGGGAGATACCACACCAAAAAAACGATGTAATACACACTGTATGGTAACGTCGCGCTCTCGATTATCTAGTGGTACAGGTCGCGTTATGTAAAAAGAACGTTAGAATTCTTCTAAGCGGAGGCGCATGGGCACACTCGCGCACAAAAGTATAGATCTATTCTGTTGTTTTTGAACAAACCTTTTGTTAGCGGCTTTTTAATTCCGTCATTCACAACAGGGTTACATCAGTTATGTGTTCTAGTAGTGTGGTTGTCTTGTTCTTAAAGAAATGTTACAAAACGTTATTGAAGAATCCGTTATTGAAAAGTCCGTGAATTGTAATTAATCTTACTCTAACGAGTAACGAGTCTCTAACGAATCTAACGAGTCACATATATAAACTGTTTTCGAGGGTCGTTACGAATCCTCTCGCTCATAGGCTTGATGACCACATGTACCAGCCACAGGAAAAAGCTGAATTTCGTAAAGGCCGTGGACCACATATACATTGCGGCAGATTGTGCAGAAAAATACAAAGCACAATTTGCCGATCTGTGTGGCTTCTGTTGATTACGAGAAAGCCTTCGCTAACTCATGATTGTATAGCGCTGCAACAACGACTTCCACATCCAGGATGCAGCTGCAGCGGAGAGTACGTCAAGAGGATGTCTTCTCCCCGAAACTTTTTACCACTGCTCAGACGTATTTAAAACGCTGGACTGGAAAAAACGGGATATAGATTAGCCCCCTCCTAGAATTAAACTTCGAAGTTCATTCGATATCGAGATAAAAAAAAACTCAGTACATGTTCATATTAGTAGAAATCACGCCTTTTGATTTAATCACCCTTTTTGATTCGCCCTGTAAATAATATTTTTTTTCTATATTAGATGAACCAATTTCATTGACCTGCATTGTACTTTTCAAATGTATATACTTAGTCATCGCAGTATTTGCATGCACAATGCGAAACATATGTAATGGAGGACTGTGACATGGTTGTTGATGATGATTTGAGCAGTCGATTGGTGTATGAAGACATGACACTGGATTCATCATCATTAGCGATGCTATTCTGTGAACGTCGCTTTGAAATTCACGTCTTTAGTCATCTAAATCTTTCACTTCCATGCTCTCACCAAATTTGCTGCGAAAACCAATTTCTCTTCGTACTTTATGACTGATGATATGACATTTCAAAACGATTATTAAGGCACTCCGCACACGGCTCGTCGCGTACGTCTTTTGTTTGCTGCATGGAGTACGAGAGCGTGCCGACAACTTACTGCACACACGGCGCAGCACGATTAAGCAACAAATCGCATGTTGAAGTACCATTTCTAATGGCTGGTTTACTAGCTCAAAGTCTCAAATAATTCTCTAAAGGATTGTATCAGGAGTGTTAAAATTCGACGGAGAACCTAAATTGTCGTCATAATCTAATAGCTCTGAAAATCAGCTAACTGAAGTAGCGGTGTGCTGGTGCTGGCATATCTGGCATTACCATAATAAATAATTGTCAGAAAAATTACACAGCGTCATCTAGCCCCAAAGTAAGCGAAGCTTGTGTTATGGGTACTAGACAACTGATAAACATACGTAAATACATTTTTTTTTGTAAATATATATTTCTGATACATAGAAAACACCCAGAATAAGACAAACAGACATGTTCATGCACACAAATGATTGTCCTATGTGGGAATCGAACCTACGAGCGTTGGTGTCAAAGCCGCGTCATTGACCGCTACGCCACCGAGCTCGTCACACACCAGCACGGCACACGGTCAACACACATCACGGCAGATAAAGGTGGAAAATCCTGGAGGGGTGATCGCATATGGAGCAACGAAGTGTTGAGAGCCCCTCTAGATGGGCCGATGTCCTCAATGAAATGGCTGGAAGCAGCTGGCCAGAATCGTAAACGGTAGAAAGCATTATGAAATCCCGCAGTTGGTACAAAAGACAAGGTATGTTCTTTAGCGACAAATGTGGTCACATGATTTGAACTTGCATACGTCATCAGCTATATTTTGTATGGAAAATTACAGATTTTGACAACCAAACTCGTAACATGAACTTGGCAATATACGAAAAGACAATACCTTGTGTTTTTAACCGACTCCTAAAAAAGAGGTGGTTCTCAATTCGGCTGTATTTTTTTTTATGTTTGTTACTTAATTACTTCGTGATTTATAAACCGATTTGAAAAAAACTTTTTTTATTTAAAAGAGTATACTTCCAGATACATAAAAGTAGAGTAATATTTGGAGTCGGTTTTTTTTTTGTTAAAATTATGGCAACCAAACTCATAACGTAGTCTTGGCAATATACGGAGAGACAATACCTTCTATTTTTCTATCATGGCGATAATGATAGTTTGCTCGTTGTCAGCTTTATTCACTCTTCTGTCTGTCTATGACCCTAAGACCCAAGGTCATGAGGAACGTTAAGATATAACTGCGCATATTGTCACCCTCATTACTATGTAAATAGTCCAGCAACTGACTGAACGTCGCAGTCTTATCAGCAATAACATTTGCATTGATCCCACATAAGTATCCGGGGTTTGGAGGACTTTTTAAATCTGGCAACTTACGTTTTCTGGTGAACATAAAATTCACGGACGCAACTGAGGCGTTGCGATAAAAAACCTTGTTTACATTGAGAATTTCTCGTATCACTAAGTTGATATACAAGCATATGACCTGACTTTTTTTATGTATAACACTTATTTCTCTAAATCAGTGACTTTTACATCTTTTAATTACACGTAAGTTACCTTATCTTTAGTCGAAACCAACCTGCCGATTAGCTCTGATAACTGAGAACTACATCAAGCCATTGTATACACACTTTTTGGATACGCGTCCCCCCTCAGTTGAAAGGATTTAGACTCTAAATCCTTTCAATTGTGGAGTAAGCTCTAAATTTTAGAGCTTATTCCACAACACTTCTCAACTGCGGCTTGGCAGAGCCCAGTGTTTCCAAGCAGCCCTAAGGCCATTGACTTGCCTCGAGGACTATCATTTAATGAACAAATACGCCACGAGACAAAAGGTGGGTAACACCATGAGACAGAAGCTAGTAGTAATATTTTGAAATATTTGTTTATTCTACGGCAGGGCTGTCCAAGGCACCGCCCGCGGGCCGCATGCGGCCCTCTGCTTTTATTACTCCGGCCCGTGACGTGTTATTCGTTTATCGGTTTTTCCATAGTTTTTTACCGCTATAGGTTTTGTACAACGAATCTGACTGAAAATTATATACCTATTTTTAGAAAAGTTAAAGTTTTATAACTAAATAGTTAAGAACTAAGCTTAAACTTTCAAAGTAGGTAGTAAAGTATATGGTTTGGACAGCCCTGATCTACGGTATCCAAAAACTAATCAGAAGCAAACCTCGTTCAGAAAATAACACTAAGTTAATACTTAACGAAATCGACAAACTTCCAAGTAATGTAACCGTGATGCAGATACGAGCGGAGACTTGCACTTGGCTCAACTTATCTTTAACAACTTAAGCAACTTTATTAAAACGTTGGAGACTTAAAACAAGTTCGGTAACCGAAGAGAATATTGAAATATCATTGTTATTTGAAATGTTGATTGAATGTTGATTTGAAGATTTTTATACTATTGCCCGGTTGATGAGGGGCCGATGGTATAGTTTAACCTGTGGTCCACGGACCCCTAGGGGTCCGCGAGTATGTATAAGGGGGTCCGCCTTATACATATGTCCGTCTATAAACATTTGAATTAATAAATAATGCCAGCAAGACTTGCAAAAATGCAGCAACAACCTTCACATTAATAACTACAGTATTTTTAATTTTTATAAAAAATATTTTTTTCAGTACTAAAATAAATTGTGCTAAATTTATTCCTGCGCTTGATTTTCTAGGGGTCCGCGGACCGGAAAAGGGTAAGAAACGCTGCTGTAGATAAAATATCGCTTACGTGCGGCCATTACTTTCTTCCTAGAAGCCTCTCTCGTAGTAACACTACTAACCTCTAAGAATCTAAAGAAATTACTAGGTATTTGGTTCCGTTCATCTATGAGAAACTTCCCCAGTCTGGCAACTTATTTTACGATGTTCTCTACCTCGCTTTTGCCAGAGCTTCGGTAGTTACCCAAAAATATAGCGCATAGGGTTGTTTATAGTATAACAGAAAATGTTTTATAGACATATTTTTTATTATAACTACGGAATTATTCCTTTGTTTTTTAGGGTTCCGTACCTCAAAAGGAAAAACGGAACCCTTATAAGATCACTTTGTTGTACGTCTGTCTGTCTGTCTGTCAAGACCCTCTAAGTCGAGAATGCGTGGAGGTATCAAGCTGAAATTTGAACTGTATACTCAGGTCTACGGTCCCATGAAATTGTAAAAAAATAAAACTGCTCAGTTTACGTAAAAAAAAGTTACGGCTGTTTATTCAGCAAAAAACGCATATTTCGACATTCTCAAGGGAATCAAAACCTATAGGGTACTTCCCGTTGACCTAGAACTACGAAATTTGGCAAGTAACATCGTTATAGACTACAAGTACAGGAATAAATCTCAAAACTATACATTTGTAATTAAATCTTAAAAAATAGGGGGTCTATATTTTTATAGGAGGTCGAAATTTCAAATTGAAGCTACTAGTTCAAATGGGGTATCATATGAAAGGGCTTGAAGTGCACATTGCAAAATATATTTTATTTATTTTTTCCGACGCATTATTTCTTATTTATAATGAAAAATATCAAATTTATAATGATCCTACGTACGGAACCCTCGGTGGGAGAGTCCGACTCGCACTTGGCCGGTTTTATATCTTACAATGATGTTAGAAATACTATAGATATGCAAGCTTCAAAAACATACACACGAATAGTGAGGTAGTTGTCTTACTTCGTAATTAGTTCGCACAAGCAAGCCGATGAAACTGACGTTTGTGAAAATTAATTAAAATAAATAAAAATGCCGTCTTATGTATTATGAAAGTGCACAATTTCTGATCCATGGCTTTTACTACACGCCCATTATTTTATTATATTTTGACGAGCTCAGTGGTCGAATGGTTAGCAATGGCCACTTTGACTCCGAGGTCGCGGGTTCGATTCCCGCACAAGACAAACATTTGCGTGCGTGAACATGTCTGTTTGTCTTGGTCTGTGTGTTTTCTATGTACTATAAGTATATATTTACAAAAAAAAATGTATTTAAGTACATTTATGAGTTGTCCAGTACCCATAAAACAAGTTTTGCGCTTAATTTAGGACTAGATGGCGCTGTGTAAATTGTCCAGAAATATTTATTATTATTTATTATTTTAATCTCGTTCATTCTTATAATTTACATCATCAAAACGTAATCCACGTTTGAGATTATAAACGAATTTCAAGTTACTTTGGAAAATACAATATATTTACTTATAGACGTAATAATAATAATAAATAATAAATATTGTCAGACAAATTACACAGCGCCATCTAGCCCCAAAGTAAGCGAAACTTGTGTTATGGGTATTAGACAACTAATAAACATACGTAAATACATTTTTTTCGTAAATACATACTTATGATACATAGAAAACACCCAGACCAAGACAAACAGACATGTTCATGCACACAAATGTTTGTCCTGTGTGGGAATCGAACCCAAGAGCGTTGGTGTCGAAGCCGCGTCATTGACCGCTACGCCACCGAGCTTGTCGATCTGTGCTCTAAGACATTCCTCAAAATATTACACACCTTTGAAATAACTAAATAAATTGTTGACAAATACATAGAGATATGAATTCCATCGAAAACTTACAGTTAAATGAGTCGCTGTAAAAGATATGTGCGGTCTTAATTGTATCACACCGCGGCACTCCATACAAATGTCGCGTCGAGCGCTACTACATAAACAAAGGCGTCTGTGCACAGCGTGAATAAGCGGGAGTGCGTGCGTCGCCATACAAACTGTTCCAGATTCGTCTCAGAGGGGCGGAGAGGTCGTTTCGAAAGAGCGGTAGGGAGTAGCCGTACTGTACGTATATTACTTATTCTGTGGTTGTATTTTGGTGTTTCTTCATCTAAAGCTGCTCATAAATCGCTAGAATATTATAATCTAGTCTTTATACTAATGCAAGCATCATGTTACATCAGTTAGCTGACTCCCGCATAGCTAAATGACTCGGCATTATCTAAATGTCGGTAGTAAGGCGAACGCTCGTCGCAGTCGACCTAATAAACTTGACAGGGAGCACTTATTATAAATTATCCTCTAGGATTTACGTAGAAAATCTATCTTCCTTTCGCATAATGTATGAAAATATTTAGGAACGACTCTAATTTTATATTTTACTATATGTAAATATATAAATAAATAAAGAGCGGTGGTGGCACGAACGCTGTAACAAAGAAGAAAACGTCCATTATCTCTGGAAGTCCACTGTGCAACACATAAAAAATGCCGTGCACGAATCACAACTCAACGTGAGACCTAAAAAGAGGCAGCACTGGATGTCGACCGACACCTGGAACTTGATCGAGAAATGCAGAGACCTGAAAGCGAACGGTGCCACGATACAAGAACTAAATGCTGTGAGCTCCGTTGTACAAGTTGCTTGCCGTCGAGACCGTAACTCAGCGCTACAATTAATATGTGAGGAACTTGAACAACACTCTCAAAAGTTTGAAACAAAGGATTTACACATGAAAATCAGACTTATAACCCGTCAATTCAAAGTAAAGACGTGAGCCATTGAGAGTGCTTCAGGAACCACCATCACAGAGATATAGGAGATCGTTAACGTCTGGAAAGACTACTGTAAGTCTTTGTTTGCTGACACGACAAAGTATAACAACCGATGATAAAAAGTCAGAGCAAGAACTAATACCTCTAAAAGACGAAGTGCGCTCAGCCATTAGACACCTAAAGCGGAATAAGGCAGTAGGTTACGATGAAATCCCGATTGAGACAGTAAAAGCCATGGGGGAAATCGGAGTAGTATGCTACATACCATCTGCTGTCGAATATGGGTCAATGGAGTTTGCCGAGTAATTGGTCACACTCCATATTCATACCACTACATAAAAAAGGGTCAACAAAAAAGTGCAAAAACTACAGACTAATTTCCCTCATATCACACGCTAGCAAGATCATGCTACATATTGTGAACGCGAGACTCCAAGCTTACCTATCCCGAGAGATAGCCCCCGAGCAAGCTGGTTTTGTGAAGGGACGAGGTACTAGAGAACAGCTACTTATAATGCGACAAATTGTGGAAAAGGCCAGAGAGTTCAACATCACCCTCTAAGTATGCTTCGTAGACTTCAAGAAGGCTTTTGATACCGTCAAATGGTGGCAATTGTGGCTAGTCCTGACCGAAATGGGTGTACCACAACACCTCATACACCTCATTAGACGTCTGTATGAAGATGGCACAACCGCTGTCCGTATTGACGGTATTGACTCTGAACGTTTCAAAATACAAGCCTGCGTTAGACAGGGCTGTATATTATCTCCCTTATTATTTAATATATATACAGAATACATCATGCGGATAGCTCTCGAAGATTGGGACAAGGCAATATCAGTAGTAGGTCGGAAAATATCTAATCTAAGATACGCCAATACTACGCCAATCCTAGGGTCAACCAGAGACGAAATCAAAAATCTTCTTCAACGACTAGAGACCACAGCGTTGGATTTTGGACTCGCAATCAATCGCGGTAAGACCAAAGTGATGATTGTAGACCATGCTAGCAATCAGCCCAATATTCAAAACATAGCAGGATGCCAGGTAGTCTCTCTCAACGGTCTCCTTCCTTTCTTTCTTTCTGGTGACCTCATTCACTCGCAAGAACACAACAACTCTCAAGGGAATTGTTATTTGACTGCGGTATTCTGTGAGGTGGAAGTGCTTCCCCAGTCGGGCAGCTTAAAAAAATACGCTATTTCAAAAGAAAAAGGCAGCTTAAAAATACGATATGTTAAAAAAATACCTTACCTCTCTTTTTGCCAGAGCCTCGTTTGTTAGTCAGCAGGGTGCACCACGTGCAGTCAGGTTGGTTTTGGTTCTAAGATTTTGATGAACAACTTTCAATTCAATCGGACACTGAGCAGTGGGTATTTAATTTGCAAGATTTGATCACAGACTAAATAAATTCTCGTAAAAAGTTGTATAATAATGTTTTACTATCATTTGGTACGTATCTATATTGATACAGATCCGCATTCATATTTAAAAACCTCGTTAATATTACTGCAACACAAAATGAATCGTAAAACAACACCACAAGCTTTAATTTACAATGTCTCGGATAACAGTTATTACCATTGAATTTACATAGATATAAGCTATGATGGACTTGCATGTCACTCTGAACAGTTTATTTCCGCTTGTCACCGCCAGATGGCGCTACGAAATAATACCTGTTCGAAATAATGAGCGGTGAAAGTAGAACACGAGAATGCACCTGCCTGCGTCCATAATGATATTTAAAAGGCCTTTGAATTAATGAATTAAATAGTGCTGTTTTACAATCAGTTTCGGGGTGTAAGTGGCACATCGCCATTTTTGAACCAAAGTTACCTCACCTGCATGTGGTGCAACCCATTTTCTGACTGACGAAGAGACCGGCACGGAGAGTAATTTTAAGCTTGGTATTACCTCCACATCACAGGTGAAGGCAGCCAAATAACAATTCCGTTGAGGGTTATTGGCTTTCTGCAAGTGAGTGAGGTCATCAGAAAGGAAGGAGTTACTGCTTTGGAGGGGGTAGCGGCGCGCGAATGATGTTTCATGGTACGCGCGTTTATATGGCTACAGTAACCGCTTTTCATCGGCCAAGCTGTGTGCTTGACTGACACCAGAGATCACATTAACAAAAGTTTATGTTTCAACTAAGCTAAATAATAGCTGCCACTTTAAGGTAACTAACATATTAACGTGACCAATTGAAATCATAGGCGAGGTTAACAAACATTGTATTATAGACAACTGTAGGGTTCCATAATATAAAGAAAGCACTTTCGAGCTACAATTTGCGAGCACCTGTAAAATGAATGTTATCTTAAAAACTAATGGCGAACATAGTACCAATAAGAAATGATCAATAATTTCTATAGAAACACTAAAACGGGAAACAATCAGGCGGGCCACATCGTCGTTTGCCATTTTTAGTGCAAAAAAATCCTAACCGAAATTTATTACTAAAAATACTCGTTCCAGCCACAATTCAACGTTCAAACGTTAATTATATTCGACGAAACAGACTCGGAACCGTTTAAAAACTGCATTAGCCGTGATATCCGAGCATCCGACAGGCACACCCCCTTTACCGACAACCCGATCCCCCATTTTTCCTGACACAATCCCCCTAAGTTGTACATTTTGTTCTGGAATTGGTTTGCGAGTTCAGCGCGAGTTAAATTGGGTCCAACGCATAGTGTACGGTTTACACCACACATGTAAATTTTATATTTTGCTGATGCGGCGACTCCGCGCGCACGCGTCATATTTGATTACTATAAAAGTAAATATTGTCACTAATATCGGTGAGTGCAATCATAACATCGAACCAATACACATTGGAGAAAGGAATTGCCAATATCTGACTTGTTTGTAATCACCTAATTATACTAACTACAACTTTTGGTGATCTTTCCTTTCTGCACTCCACATCAAGCAAACAAGTCACTGATCAACGTAAGGGAAAACACCCTTACATTTGGTCCTTCAAGCTATCAAGAACTTGGTGTTTTTTTGTGTCTCTAAACGACAGTGGCGAATCGGTTCGGCTGGCCTCTCACAAGCGAGAATCACCAGCTGGATTGAGAAGGCGCACACACTGCGTATAGAGTGCAAGGACACTGAGATCTACAACGAACCAACGCAACGCTCTACGCCTGTCACCATCAACTACGTGCCAGATATCCGGAGCTATGACTTCAACAAGCTCGTCTCGGGAACATAAGGACCGTGCGTGTCAACCATCGCAAGGATTCTTCATTTCGAGATACACAACTAACTGAAGCAACACTATATCTGTCATTAATCCGTGCCAGATATTTACACAACTAACTGAAGCAACACTATATCTGTCATTAATCCGTGCCAGATATTTACACAACTAACTGAAGCAACACTATATCTGTCATCAATCCGTGCCAGATATTGTAAGTTATAACAACACAAACGCAACAACATGGAGAAGCTGGAACTTCAACAAACCTGTTTTGTGAACAACAAGACCTTGTGTGTCAACTATCGCAAGGACTCTTCGACTACAACAAAACTCTGGGAAGCTCTTCCGTCAACTACGAGGAGTGGACCACTATAGTCTAACTGGACTACAACATAACTCATAGCTAAACTAGCTATCAACTTATAACTACAGTCTAACTGGACTACAACAAAACTCAAGGCTAAACTAGCTATCAACTTATAACTACGGTCTAACTGGACTGCAGCACAACTCAAGAACTATCTATCAACTTATAACTACTAACTATAAGAAGGATAGTTCATCTCGCAAAACGATGAATTATCTAACAAAACGACTACTGTCTCTGGAAACACGATGTGACAGAAAACGCCAGATCAACTAAAAATGGAAATACACCGTCTGAAAAATCATCTCAATGGAAACCTTTGCCGAAACAAACATCTAAAAAATTGGAATTCAAGAAGTCATACAACTATCATACTACTTACGGAAATTGCCCACATTGCACCGGAAATCATGTCCTAATTTCAATAACATGGACATAGCTCAACGCAGTAACACAATTGCAAAACTGAAACTATGCAAAAACTGTCTATTTCGACATAACGAAGTATGCAAGTCGCAGAAAACGTGCAGGGAATGTAATTTGAAACACCACACGCTATTGCACAATCCCAACTGGAAAAAACAATTTACGAATAAACCAAATTATATGGAGCAACATCCTTCAACATCTTCACGACTTCCAACTTCGAATCACTTAGCTAACTGCAATACGGAGATATTACTTACAACAATTCAACTACAAATTAAAACTATGGATGGAAGTTATCTTACACTTCGAGCCCTTCTGGATCAAGGCTCGCAAGTCAACTTAATCACTGAAAACGCAGCACAACTGCTACGTCTTCCCCGAAACAAATTCTCAGCTACTGTCACCGACATCGCATCTGTGTCCGAGGATTGCAAGGGACAACTCAACTTATCTTGCAAGTCGATACACTCTGACTTCACCTTTGAAACTCAAGACCGAACTCTCTCGTTAATCAAAAACATAAACTTAAACCGATGGAAAGGAAATACACTTATTAATTCCAATCTATTAATAACAATGCTGACAATGTTTACATTGTTATCGCCATCATATGGCTCCCTCGACGCCGGGTCGTCTGGAGCTCGGGTTACGGCCTTAGAAAACAGCCGACCTATTTATTATGACACGGTGGGCAAACTGCATACGGTGCATAATGAGTGGACGCTTATTATGTATTACAACTTATCAACTTATTGGGAAGGAACTCGCCGTATCAACGACTATTTCAATAACTTGAAAAACTTGTGTCATAACTCCAACTTACTACAATGCAACACTACAATGGAACAACTAAGTCACGAGATGGATCTTTTACAACATTATAACGACATTTTAATAAACTCACACAAACATCTAACTGCAAGCCGAAAGAAACGAGGATTAGTGGACGGAGTGGGATACCTCGCTAATAGCCTATTTGGCATTTTAGACCAACGATTTGCTGACAAATACGAAGAAGATATTGAATCTCTTTGAAACAATGACAACTATCTATTGGAACTTATCAAAAACCAAACAACTATTGTGGAACTTGAGAATAAGATTCTAAAGAAAAGTGAAGATAACATTCAGCGCCAATTCACTATGATCGATCAATTCGTGAATCAAACTAACCAGAATATTGGTGCACTAGAGACAGAAATACAAGTCCTGTCAGCTACAACTTACATCAACTCAGCTTCACTAACTTTGTATCTCCTGATGAACAGCCTGAAAACTTTTCAAGAGATGCTCTTTGACACACTGACTAACGTCTATCAAGGACATGTCGACGTTCATTTGATAACGCCTGCTCATCTCATTCAGCAACTCAATGAGATATCTGGAACCATCCCGAAAACATTATCTTTACCGGCAGATAACTATAAGGAAGAAATCCAAGACATTTACAAGCAGATACATGTCAAAGCACGAGTAACTGAAAACTACTTTCTTTTCGAAATGAACATTCCACTCATATCGAACGAGGACTTCACACTCTATAAACCTACTGCACTGCCCATAAAAGGAGACTCAGAAGCGGTTTATATACGAGTGACTTCGAAGTACATAGCTGTTAACTTTGAAAAGAATATCTACATGTTGATGAGTGATGATGACTTCAAACATTGCTCACTACAGAAATCGAACAAGTTTACCTGCAAATTGAATCCACCTATATTCGATTTACACAACAACAAGGCACCTTGCGAAGCGAAACTGCTGTCGCATCAAAACATTCAGCCTTGTGAAGTCGAGCGCCGAGCGTGCTACGACTCGTGGATTGAATTACATACACAGAACAGCTGGTTGATCATATGTTGTGAAACTTGTCCACTACGTATTATATGTGGTAATGACGTTACCTCGTATACTATAACGTCATCCGGGATAATCACCCTGCCGCAAGGATGCGTGGTGCAATCTAAGGGACTGACAATCCACTCTCACCGCCACTATAACAGCCGCATGAAGATGGATTATGATTTTTCGGTCCCAGCTTTCAACAAGTCTATCAACAAGATAGTTAACTTGACAACTTACCACGATGTCCCACGATTGCTACAGTCAACAAACTCCGACTTTGCGAAGATTGAAGAGGATATCGCCCATCAAAAGAAACAAGAAGCCAGATTACCAACTCTATCTACTCATGACGTACATCAATACGCCATTTGCTATACTCTACTGATAGCAATCATTTTTACTGTGCTGGTGCTGGTTGGGAGGAAGCGCTGTCACTACTGTGCAAGAAACCGACCACGGGCACCAGCTCGTCGACACTCTGAAGATATCGAACTTCAAGTAATACGGCGACCGGACGAGCCCCAGCAACGGAGCATCCACATTGAGGTCCCGCCAGCAGAGACGTCACGTCAGAACGTCACCGGTGGAATTAAGAACCTCGCGTTTAACTTCGAATGATTTAAATTTATTTTGTAATGGCATTTCCTTATCTCTTTGTGTTGAGCATTTTCATTTTAACTTTTTATCTCTTTTCTGGTGTTCCCAAAATGTACGGTTTACACCACACATGTAAATTTTATATTTTGCTGATGCGGCGACTCCGCGCGCACGCGTCATATTTGATTACTATAAAAGTAAATATTGTCACTAATATCGGTGAGTGCAATCATAACATCGAACCAATACACATTGGAGAAAGGAATTGCCAGCATCTGACTTGTTTGTAATCACCTAATTATATTAACTACAACTTTTGGTGATCTTTCCTTTCTGCACTCCACATCAAGCAAACAAGTCACTGATCAACGTAAGGGAAAACCGCCCTTACACATAGATTTATAGATAGATAGATACAGCTTGTCATTTCAAGCCTGTCAGCGAAGTGTATAATAAATCAAAAAATAAATAAATATTGTCAGACAAATTAGACAGCGCCATCTAGCCCCAAAGTAAGCGAAGCTTGTGTTATGTTTAATATTATGTGTACTAGACAACTGATAAACATACGTAAATACATTTTTTTTTGTAAATACATACTTATTATACATAGAAAACACCTGGGTGTTTTGTTTGTGTCTTGTGTCTGGACCAAGCCAAACAAACATGTTCATGCACACAAATGTTTGTCCTATGTGGGAATCGAACCCACGAGCGTTGGTGTCGAAGCCGCGTCATTAACCGCTACGCCACCGAGCTCGTCAATAAATGCTAGCAACACAAGGAGTATTACTCGCGTTTTTACCGCCCTTCTACTAACTTAGCATATTCTCTTATTAGGCAACCTGAATCACTCACAGAAACACAACAATCCTCAAGGGTTTATTTGTATGCGGTCTTCTGTGGCAGTTATTAAATTATTATATTAAATTGGTATACAAACGTCATCTTCCAAAACATAAAACGAATATTCTGTTTCATCAACATCATAATTTGTGTATTGTACTTACTGCTGGATGTAGGTAAAAGCGAACAACACAATACGACGGTCACTACGTATAAAGCGACATGTCAAAAATGGCATTTTTTTTAATTGCATAAATTGCTATAGATTGCCCGTAAAAAAACATTTTCTTTTTTATTTTATTGATTGTATATAATCAAAAAGTAAGAAATTAACTCATTTGTCTCATAATAATATTCTTTAATTACTATATCGTAGTATAAGCAGACATGTCTGAAATGGCATGTCGCTTTATACGTAGGGACCGTCGAAATTTAACTTGCAAGATTTGATTACAAACACCGCAGTGAATTGATTTTAAAATATTGACATGCGAGGTTGTCGATCTGCTAAAATAAACGGTATCTATCTTCTCTAAATCTGAATTCGAAAGGATGTTGGTACTATGCATGAATTGTTCGCATCCTAAGTTCGTATCCGATGAACTGGTTGCTGTTTTTTTTTTTATAAACTTCGAATATTGATTGTGTTTGGTAATTTCTAGGAATTTTTGCAACGTTGTACAGTTCAGAGCAGGTTATGTTTGATAGTTATAATGCGATTTATTATTACATATGGCATAAGTACGATTCAAAGGCCGGAGTGTAAAGGTTGACGAGCACTTAACTGTACAGGCATTTCCAGTAACCGAGACAACGAAAAAATATTTACAAAACTATAATAAAATATACATTACGACCTATTATCATACCTATCAACTATACATAAAATTATTCGTAAAAATTGGTCGAACCGTTTCGGAGAAAAGCGATCACAAACACCGTGACACGATATAGATAAAGATAATATGTAAAATATAGAAATATTTTCAAACTTTGATTTATATAGGCCACACCAAATTTGAAATTCAAACATTTTTTGCTGCTAAAATATCCACCGGCAAATACATAAGGGAAACATTCGAGAACAATAAACTAAACGAAAATGGGGCAAACAAAAAACCACAGTCGTAAACCTATTACGAAGGGAGTAATGACATTTTAACCACAGCATCTGAAAATAACAGAAGGTCCAAAAGTTTGTGGGTTAAGTTTTCCAAAGTTAATTTTATTAAGTAAACGTATTATTACTACGAGTCCGGTGGTCGAATGGTTAGCAATGGCCTCTTTGACTCAGTGGTCGCGGGTTCGTTCCCCGCACAAGATAAATATTTGTGTGAATGTTTTCTATGTATTATATGCATGTATTAAAAAAAATGTATTTAAGTACCTATAATATCAGTTATCTAGTAGGTACATATAGTACATGTAGTACAAGTACAAGTTCAAGTTTCTAAGTGAAGTGGATAGCTGATTACTATTTCTAACACCCTTCCTTGCTAGCACCTTTCCTTGATTTCTGGTTGTCATTAGTGTACAATAAAAGAAGGTATATTCTTCCCGTGACTGGTATATTGCCAGGACACAGTATAAGTAATAGTGCCGGGACAAAGTTAGAAGTTTGGTTGTCAAATTCTGTAACTTTCCATATAAAATACGACAAATGACGTAGTCTAGTTCAAATCATATGATCTACCTATCACGGGAAGAACCATAAAGTTAATATACCTAAGATATATTAACTGAAATATACCCCAAAGCTTGAAGACCAAAGTGTTCCATTCAGTGCGTCTTCCCCGCTACGACCTACGCAGTGCAGTCCAGAGACTCGAGATTCGATCAATCTTAGCCCAATGGGCAGCGTCCAACGCTGCCCATTGGGCTAAGATTGATCGAATCCGGAACGAAGAAATTCGACGAAGAACCAAAGTGGTCGACATAGCTCTCAGAGTCAGCGAGTTGAAGAGGCAGTGGGCTGGCCACATTTGCCGAGTGAGCGATGGCAGATGGGGGAGGAAAGTCCTAGAGAGGAGGCTGCGTATGTGGCGACGAGGGCGCCCCCTCTCTAGATGGACCGACGATCTCAAAAAAGTTGCTGGGAAAGTGGAGGATCGCATATGGTGGAAAACATTGGGAAAGGACTATATCCAGCAGTGGGTAGATAGAGGATGATAAATAAATATATCTGGACAACTTACGCAGCGCCATCTAGTCCCAAATTAAGCGCAAAGCTTGTACTATGGGTACTGATAACTAATATTACACTTTTGCATTTTTTTTCTAAATATATACATAGAATACTTAGAAAACACCCAGACCAAGTCAAACAGACATGTTCATGCACACAAATATTTGTCTTGTGCGGGAATCGAACCCGCGACCTCAGAGTCAAAATGGCCATTGCTAACCATTCGACCACCGAGGTCGTCAGATAATGATAATGATGATATTAGCTTTATGGGAAGAATACCAAATTTTATGGTGGTTACTATGGTTGTCACATTCGAGGACTTTCTGTATTTATTCATTGGCAAAGGCTCGACGGTGTTTCTCAAAACTTCACCTGACAGAAGTTAGGACCTCGTAAAAAAGTTTTTAATGTAAAACGTGCTAAATACTTGAAATTTCACCTGGATTTTAGACAAATTACAGCTGAGTCTCAGTCTACAGTATGTGGCAATTAAATAAGTACATCTGAAGTCTTAGGACGAACTAGCGTTGACTTTATGAACGTACGGGATGTTAAATCTCACTCCACACAAACAAATACTAAAATTAAGAGCATGATGATTTTTTTTTATACTACGTCGGGTGGCAGACAAGCATACAGCCCGCCTGATGTGAAGCGGTTACCGTAGCTATATTAACGCTCACAACAAAAAGTATTGCTCGCGCGCCGCCATCCCCGCTGCCAACGCAGCATCTCCTTCCTTTCTGGTGACTTCACTCGCTCGCAGAAACACAACAACCCTCAAGGGAATTGATATTTGGCTGCGGTATTCTGTGAGGTGGAGGTACATTCCCCAGTCGGGTAGCTTACAATTGCGCTCCCTACCTCTCTTTTCGCCAGAGCTTCGTTTGTCAGTCAGTAGGGTGCAGGTAATCAAATCTTACAAGTCAAATCTGATCCACTGATAATACAATAACTCTTTTTTGCATCAAATAAACTACAGAAATATAAAAATATTTAATGACAGTACAATAGACGGTCTTATCGCTGAGCAATCTCTTCAGACAACCGTACGGTGGAGAGGACATATTGTACATTTGAATAGTATGCAGCAGCAGGGTGGCGCAGTGAAAATAGAACAATGTTATTAAAGGTATTTAGTAAAGTTTACGTATTACTGATATTACACAACTTATTAAGTTTGAATAAAATCAGAAAATTTGCATGTGTCTAAGAGATAAAATGTTTTGAGAATCTATTGTTTTGTACACAAGAACATTTACTGGAAAATAGATAATTGATTATTTGTCCTCGTCGTGGCCGTGTGGTTTCCGGCAGACTAGAATAGAATCACTCCGTCTCTTCCCATGGATGTCGTACAAGGCGACTAAGGGAAATACATTATAAAACATCGATCAGGCCTCCCCAACTGCCCAGCAGCGTGGGGAGTGTAGGCCAAATACTCCTTCTGTCTAAGACGGACGAGAGAGGGTCGTGCTTCTGTAGTGGAGACTAAAATAACCTTATGATGATGTCCTCGTAGACGTCAACCCTCAGGATCTTTCCTCAGTCGAAGGAGTATACTCCACGACGCTGTTCAACTGCAAGTTTACTAAGGCAGTGGTTTTAAGCTGCCCAGGCAACTGACTTGGTTCAACAACTGTCATCTTTAGGGGTATAAGTGGGTCACCACATTTTTTTGAGCCAAAGCCAACCTCGCCTGCACGTGATGCACACTGCCAACTAGCGAAAGAGGCTCTAGCAAAAGAAAGGCAGGGCACAGCGTATTTTTAGCTGCCCGACTGGGTGAAGTACCTTCACCGAATACCCCAGACAAATAACAATTCCTTTGAGAGTTGTTGTGTTCCTGCTATTGAATGAGGTCACCAGAAAGAAAGGAATAGGCTATTGACTAACATTTTTTTCGGTTTGATATGTAGGGACGTCTCCATAATATAACCATAATATAACCATAGGTGAAAGAATTACTTCGATAGCACAAAAATCTCTCGAGATAATTATGGTAATTTGAAAATCACAATTTTTAGACTGTAACGAAAACGCTCCCCGACGTATGACGTCACAGGTTTGTATTTTGTATGCATCAAATCAGAAATTTGTACGATAGCTATGTTAAATATTACGTTTATGTGATTAGTATCATAATAAAAGTTATAGCATTTTTTATTGCTTCTCTAATGAAAATATTATTTTTTAATAACTTCATACTTTTAAAATGGACTTTCCCGTCAAACTTTGATTGACGCTGAAAAAAGTCTGACTGTAGATATTAGAATGAAAGTTTGCAGATCTTTATAGTTTTGTGTATTTTACGATGTTCTTAAATAATTTATACAATTTTTAAACATAGGAAAATAGCCTATTGCTGCGTTGGCAGTTGTTGAGGTGGCGGCGCGATATTTCATGTTGCGAGCATTGATATGGCTACGGTAACCGCTTCACATCACACACTCTCCCACTGAGGAGGATACCAAATAGAATACAACTTGTGCTAATAAAAATGTATACCGATTTAACATTTTTTTACCCAGGTACTATATTTTTTTTTACATGTAAAAGCACCTACATACGAACCACATTATGGCCAAAACTGCGCCTGTGAACAGTTGAATAATAAATGATTACCTACCAGTTTATATAGATCTGCAACGCAATTCCATTTGTATACAATGAGATGGTGTAGAAATGTGGAAGTGAGGATTGTAGCGGGTCTTGTTAAGTTGGATTTGAAAACCCCCTAAAGGGATGTATGATGGTAGAAAAGATATATGGTAACGTAAACTTTGTGTGAAACTTGTGGGTTATTTATTTCTCTTCGCGAGGTACAGTTTTTTCGTTGGATAATGTAATATATTTCTGGCTGTCTAACAACATGGTAAATGATTGTAATGTAATTTCAAAAGTTATACCTCGTAGGTAACATTTTTTTTTTAAACAACGTCGGGTGGCAAACAACTAATAGTTTATGCTCTTCCTTAAGAGTCAGCGTGCAAGCCTCACAGCAGCCCCCTTACCACCATCTCTTATTGCGATTCAATAATTGAATAGATTGCTTATTCATACCAATGAATAAGCGACTCTATTTCAAATGACATAGAGTCGCTTTTTCATTAGTATGAATAAGCAATCTATTCAGTTATTGAAACGCAATAAGAGATGGTGGTAAGGGAGCTGTACATTAATAAATAAATATTTCTGGACAATTTACATAGCTCCCTAGTCCCAAATTATCTAGTCCCAAATTAAGCGCAAAGCTTGTACTATGGGTACTAGACAACTGATAAATGTACTTAAATACATTTTTTTGTAAACACATACTTATACTACATAGAAAACACCCAGATCAAGATAAACAAACATGTTCATGCACACCAATATGTGTCTTGTGCGGGGATCGAACCCGCGATCAAAGTAGCCATTGCTACCGTTCCGCCATTCAACCACCGGCTCATTAATATAGTCCTGATTAGAGTATTATACAACGATTTTGGACCTACGTTCCTGTATATTATTCTGTGCTCTGGTCTACTGAGAAGCTTAAACGTCGACTCTCGATGAGAAATATTATTGACAAAAGTGACACAAGGAAAATACGTATGTTATACCCTTAAAATATCAATATAATATCCGGTATACTTCAAAGTTTACTAGAAAAGTATTGGTTATGAATCTCTTTTGAATATTCTTTGTGATCTCGGCACCGTGATTACGAAGCCAATAGACTGATGGACGTGATGGAGCCATAAAGAGAGCGCACATTGAAAAGTAATATTGTGTCTGAAACCCATCCTCAAATTAGGAAAGATATTGTAGTAGAATATTAAAAGGCTTAGACTGCTAAAAGTATATTATTAAACTTTGGAATAAAATCACTAGTGACGACAATTAAAGAATTTAAACGGGCTAAGAAAACATCTAGAATAAGACGTATTTTTTTCGGTTACCTATCAAAGGTGAAATGTATTTGTACAGTGAATTTTAAAATGCCGAATACGGTTTTCCTTTTTTTTTGTTTTCTATATTTCCATTTGACCGAAAATACAATAGACTGATTTTTTTTATATAAGTGAGGGGACAAACGAGCATATGGGTCACCTGATGGAAAGCAATCACCACCTCCCATGGAGATCAGCAACACCAAGGGGTCGCAGATCCGTTACCAGTCTATCCTCCTTCCTTTCTCTCTGGTGACATGACACAACAACCCTCAAGGGAATTGTTATTTTTGGGACGTACACCACGTGCAGGTGGCTTTGGTTCAAAGATGTTGAAAGACTACACCTCTATTCCGATTTACGATTGATGAAATTCCGATTTACGATTTTTATTTTTTTCGAATGCTATTTGTTTAAAATTCTAACTCAACGTTTAACCGCAGCTATTACTGCTAGACGTTTTAGTTTCTAGAATAATGTTTCCCATATTATGAAAACACAACATTTTAAACGACAAAATAATAATTAAAATCCATAATAGTCAAAAAAACAAACTAAGTAATATGGTGTGAAGAACAGCCTTCTAAATTTGTTTTGACATGTTGTCGCTGTAGACATTTTATTTAATTTCATCACATAGAGGTTTACTTACTTATGGTAAGAAATTAAATCTGCTATGTAGTTCAAAAGAGGATGAGCCTCGCTCGCTTTTATCGCTCGGCTTTTGAACCAAACTTAAGGAGGAGAATGACAATTGTTAATTGCAGAGAAAAAGAGGAAGATTGTTATAGTCAATACTCCAATCTAGGCGCTTCTAGATTTGACTAATTAAACATAAGGTACTTCACCTCCCTCTCTAAAAGCAATTGAGCCTCGCTCGGTTCGCTCGCTCGTCATTTGTTGGTCATGAACTTAACCTAACCTAACCAGCGCTCTCAGTCAAAGCTATTTTTGACTGCATAAGTCAGTAAAAAGTAATTTTAACCAAAAGTCCTCAGTCAAAAATATTTTCGACCAATTTTTGTGGACAAAAGTGGATTGGAGGACAAACCTAGCGTCTACGCTAGCTGTTAGTGCATTAACTACAATAGAATATAAAAATGCTAGATTTTTATATTCTATTGTAGTTAATGCTCTAGCATTTCATGTATTGACGTATACATTATAATGTAATATTAACATATACATAAATATGTATACAGAAGAAACAGAGAACGTTCCATTTTTGAAGTCCGTAACCTCTTAACTTTTGTTTCCAATGTAACTCTTCCGGCATTATAAAATCAAATAAACCCTTCAGATGTAAAATTAGAAGTTCAGGCGTACGAACAAAATACATCTTTGTTCTATTTCCGAATAAATGTTGGAAATACATTATTAATTTTGGAAACAAAAGGCCTCATACTCAATGTAATTGGAATCGTTTGAGCCAAGTCTGGTTTGAAGTAGATTTATGCATTATTGCTGTGAGGGGTGTATAGGGTTGAGTGGTTAAATGAAGTGGGGTCATTAGGTAGACGAGTCGGAATATTATGAAATGAGATGGAATTTTCTGCATGAGAGATCTGCATGAGAGAGCATTCAGAGCAAAATTTTGAAAGTGGAGTCAGAGATAATTGGCGAACTGACAAAAACACAATAGCTGCCCCAGTGGTACGGACCGGCTTATCGTAAGCAGTTAGGTTTGCTAATGATTGCTTGTAACATCATTCATCAAAAGTCAGTGATATATCATACTAGTATGTTTGTCAGTTTGATAAAATCTGTCGATTGATTGATTGATTTTACCCGAAACCTTGATAATATTTGGAAGGAAACATCTTTGGGACAGTAAGAGACTACAGTCTGACTCAATTTATTTCGACTGAGGAAGAACCTCAACCGCACAGAATACCTCAGCCAAACCAAAGCCAACCTCACCTGCCCGCGGTGCACCCTGCTGACAGACAAACGAGGCCCTGGCGAAAAGAGAGGTAGGGCATAGCGTATATTTAAGCTGCCCGACTGGCGAAGTACCTCCACCTCACAGAATACCGCAGCCAAATAACAATTCCCTTGAGGGTTGTTGTGTTCCTGTGAGTGAGTGAGGTCACCAGAAACAAAGAAAGGAAGGAGAATAGGCTGGCAACGGATCGGCGACCCCTTGGTGTTGCTGATCTCAATGGGCGGTGGTGATTGCTTTCCATCAGGTGACCCACATGCTCGTTTGCTACCCTCTCATATATAAAAAAAAATCAAGAGTCTCGACTTGCTTTTAGAGAGCGAGGTCCTCTATCTTAGGTTTGACTTATTAATAGTAATAATATAGTAGTGAATATAACATATACGCAATAAAAACATGTCTTATGTACCTATGTGACTTTTTATAAATCGTTAGGACACGACAGTTAAAATTGGCTACGAAGTGCTTTCTCAATGACCTACGCATGTATATGTAAACAGCAGTATGAAAAGAAAGAAAAAGAACGCGAACACAGGAAGGCATTTTATGTACAACTTTTATGTACAATAGTTGTTTTTGATTAGCACTAACGTCTTGGCGCGACGCTATTTTTTTTTATATACTGCGTCGGGTGGCGTACAAGCATACGGCCCGCCTGATGTGAAGCGGTTACCGTAACCGTATTAACGCTAGCAACATAAAAAATTGCTCGCGCACCGCCACCCCAGGTTCCAACGCAGCATCTCCTTCTTTTCTGCTGACCTCACTCACTCGCAGGAACACAATAACCCTCAAGGGAATTGTTATTTGGCTGCGGTGTTATTTGAGGTACATTCCCCAGTCGGGTAGCTTACAATTACGCTCCCTACCTCTCTTTTCGTCAGAGCTTCGTTTGTCAGTCAGCAGGGTGCACCACGTGCAGGTGAAGTTGGCTTTGGTTCAAAAATGTTGATAAACCACTTATACCCTATATGACTATATAAATGACATAGGATTGAGGGAATGCCGGGCAAGCAAGGCAAGTGACTGACTTCCTTACCAGAATGAAAGGAAGGAGTATATATAGCCTGGCAACGGATCGGCGACCCCTTGATTTTGCTGATCTCCATGGACGGTGGTGATTGCTTTCCATCAGGTGACCCACATGCTCATTTCATATATAAGAAAATCTAATGTGCACCGTAAAAACTCTTAAAAATAACAACTTTGTATATAAATATATTAACATTGTAAATGGAATATTTAGAGAGGCAACTAAATAAGAATCCCGGAAGACGACCGGCAAATAGGCTACCCATTCTGCAAGAAAGTAGTTTCGCAGCACCGCATCGTTTACTACATTTTCTAAAAGAGATATTTCGTTGATTTAACTTTATTTCAGCCGCAAAACGGCGGCCATAAAATGTACATAAAACGTAACACTGATTTTGAAACAACGCAGTCATAATAGAGATATTTTACAGTACACTTCAGATTTTTATCTGTAGACCAGCTAGCTGTATTGTGTGATTTACAAATGAGCATACGGCCCGCCTGATAAATATAGGCCCCTCTTTCTGCGCTCTCTGGGCACGTGTACAGGGCCACGCCGGCTCCCTAGTTCCTACCAGGGGCCCTACTGGCTAAGCTGAAGCCGATTCCCTTCGATTTTTGATTGCTCCTTCCTTTCTGGTAACCTCATTCACTCGCAGGAACACAACAACCCTCAAGGGAGTTGTTATTTGACTGCGGTATTCTGTGAGGTGGAGGTACATTCCCCAGTCGGGTAGCTTACAATTACGCTCCCTACCTCTCTTTTCACCAGAGCTTCGTTTGTCAGTCAACAGGATGCACCGCGTGCAGGTGAAGTTGGCTTTGGTTCAATAATGTTGATGAACCCGTACACCCCATTTTTATAAGGTTTTTACTAGGTTTTCTTTAGTTTCCGTGTGGTTTCTCTTTTCAACCAAATCTTGCAAGTTAAATTTGACCCACTGCCCAGTGCCCGATTGGTGATCCGACAATGCATAATTATCTAAATGCTGCCATTTTTAATCCAAGACCGCTACAAAATAGCGTGTAAGTGGCTCACCATGATCTTTAGAGCCAAAGCTAACCTTACCTGCACGTGGTGCACCATGCCGACTAGCGAAAGAAGCTTTGCCAAAAGTGGGGTAGGGTATAGGGTATTCGTAAGATGCTCGACTGTGGGAATACCTGCACCTTACAAAACACCGCAGCCAAATAACGATGCCCTTGAGGGCTGTCGTGTTCCTAGGAGTGAGCGAGGTTACCAGAAAGAAGGAGTTGCTGCGTTGGCAGCGGAGATGGCAGTACGTGAGTGATATTTCTTATTGCGAGCGTTAATATGAATATAGTAACAGCTTTGATGGACAATGAGAGATTGGAATTGGTCAATAAGGTTGTTTTCCTTGGTATAACATTAGACTCTAAATTACAATGGGGCCCACATATAGAAACGTTATCGGCTAGACTCAGCTCAGCAGCTTACGCCGTAAGGAAAATACGTCAACTAACTGATGTTGACACTGCGCGTTTAGTTTATTTTAGCTATTTTCACAGCATTATGTCATATGGTTTATTGCTTTAGGGTAATGCCTCGGATGTAGACTCAATTTTTGTGCTCCAGAAGCGAGCTATCCGTGCTATTTATATGATGAGTCCCAGGGAGACACTGAGAAATAAATTTAAAGAGATAAATATTATGACATTACATTCTCAATATATTTATGAAAATCTTATTTACGTTCATAAAAATCAAACCAAATTTAGGAAAAACAGTGATCTCCATCAATTAAATTTAAGAAATAAAAACAAACTCGCTATGCATATTACTAGGCTCCGTAAAATCTCTAACTCGTTCCCAGGGCAATGTATACGCTTCTACAATAAACTTCCAAACGACGCGTTTAAATTATCCATGGGTAAATTTAAGAAATATATCCAAAACTAGACTATGTCAAAAGGCTTACTATTGTATCTCGGATTACATAAATGATAAAAGTATTTGGAAATGAATTGCTCTTGTTATGTTATGTTAATGATTGTATTTGTATTTAATGTAACGATATTGGCAATTAAAAGAGTCGGCCTTGATTTTCTTGCCAGTTCTTCTCAAGAAGCCTCGTCGCCGGAACTGGCACTTAAATTCACTTTCACATTCAAGATAGTGTGATGAAAGTGAATCTAAGCTCTGCGGATTTAGAGTAGTAATGATTTATACATATTCTTATATTTAATTTGTATGACGTTTCTAAGTGCTTTATAAAGTCCAAGGAATAAAGATATTTTGAATTTGAATTTGAATTTACATGAGGCGAGCTGCGTAGCTGTGATATGACTGTAAGGTCGGTGCACGGGTGCGCATTAGCTGTATGCATGGGGTTCTTTTCTTATATCTACCACAGTGTATCCCAGCATTTGATCCTTATCTCTTCCCTCTATCACAGTGCCTTGACATGGTGGCTTCATTATTGTAAAAGACATAATTTTAACAAAAAAAAACGACTCCAAATATTTCTCTACATTTATGTATGTAGATACAGGCTGATGATGATGATGAAAAAAATATGGGACAAATCTGGAAGTACACTCTTTCAAATAAAAAAAGTTTATTTCAAATCGGTTTATAAATGACAAAGTAATGAAATAACAAACCTAACAGTGGGTAGATACAGGATAATGATGATGAAAAAAATATGGGACCAATCTGGAAGTATACTCTTTCAAATAAAAATATTTTTTTTCAAATCGGTTTATATATCAAGGAGTAAATAATTACCAAACATTAAAAAAGAAAAAAATACGAAACGAAGTGAGAACCTCCTCCTTTTTTGGAGTCGGTTAAAAATAGGCAGAAAGAATGGAAAAAAAGTCCCAAAGCACACTTGTCTATTTACATCACAAAAGCACCAAAGAAATATATGGTCTGTTACATGAAAGTGTAGGTGAAATTGCCGCCTGATAGTAAGGGTAACCATGCAGCCCACGGACATTAGAGGCATAGCTTGCAAGTTGGTGGTCCTGTAAAAACCGGTTATTATAAACAATGAAATATATGATGGACATTATAAATATTTTTTGAAAATGGAAAAATTCACCTCCCCGCCCTATATCTTATGTCGTGGATTCAAGTCCCACCTAGGCGAGGGAGGTGAATTTTTCCATTTTCAAAAAATATTTATAACTAGCTGTTACCCGCGCCTTCGCCCGCGTGGTCCAGGGTAACTGCCATTGATTTGTGTATATTTACAAATATAGCGCGATTTAGAAATGAGACAGCGCCATTTAGTGATCTAGTGAAAGAAGGACAAATGATTATAAACTTTATTTTTTCTAGTGGGAATAAGATATATTTCCGGGATAAATAGTAACCTACGTCAATCCCCAGGCCTTAAACAATCTGCAAAAAAAAATTCATGTCAATCCGATTGTTACTTTCGACGAGAAAGAAGGACAAACAAACAAATAAACGAACACACTTTCACATTTATAATATTAAGTATGGATATTCTGGCAAGTTGGCCAAGACAACTATTTAAATAATAATAAATGATGGACAGTTACGCTTATCAAATGACTAATATTATTGTCTGACTGCGGTCTCGCTCTAAAACATTGTCTCCAGCGAACGATAACTTATATAGTTTTAAGTAAAACACTTACCACTGCAGTCCGAATGGAAGGTAAAAATGTAGAAGCCATTTTCTAATTGTGCCCGCGCGACTGTAAAAGCCCACATAAACGTACTGCAAGATAGAATCACCATTGGTTTGTTCTACACTTGACTTAAAAAAAAAGAATTATAAAATCGGATCTACTCTATAAAAAGTTGTGCGTGGTCATACATAAAAACAAAATATACGCGTCGACTTGAGAACCACCTCCTTTTTTTCGTCTGTTAACAAAATTAAACAACAACCTCTGATATTATAAAATGTTTTATTTATTATTATAATGAAGAAGCAATTCTCAATAACACATATAAAATTTATCGAATATTAAATAGATTATAGTTATATATTTTCATACGTTCTTGTGTTCCTGTGAGTGAGATCACCAGAAAAGGAGCTGCTGTCTTGACAGCGGGGTGCGGCTCGCGAGCGATATTTCATGTTGCGTGCGTTAATATAGCCTCGGTGACCGCTTCACATCAGGCGGGTCATGCTTGTTTGCTTATCTACCATCCGACGTGGTATAAAAGAAGTTTTTTTGTACCATGTACTTTTTCGTAGACCGTAGTGAAGCACACCACCCCGATTGCACTGTCGGGCACTTAGAGTAGAAGTCAAAACGTAGAGCGAAACTTAAAAGCTACCACCAGCTGAAATTGTTCCCGCGGGATTTCGATCGCTCACGAAAGCTCCCGAAGGTACACTAACAATAAAATTGTCAACCATTGTATAAAGAGCTCTCAATAAAATTGTACAATGTACTGGGTGCAAATTAATTTCCTTTAGGAGAATGATGTTAGAAATATTATAGATATGGAATGCTCTAAATTTGTCGACATAGCCTTCAGAGTTTGTAAGCTGAAGTGGCAATGAGCGGGTCACATCTGCCGAGTAAGTGATGGCAGATGAGGGAGGAAGGTAACAGAGTGGAGGCCGCGCGTAGGACGACGAAGCGTTGAACGCCTTCCTTCTAGATGGTCCGATGACCTAAAGAGAGAGAGGCTGGGAGCGGCTGGATGCGGAAGGCAGAGGATCGTATCTGGTGGAAAGCATTGGGGAAGGCTTATATCCAGCAGTGGGTTGATACAGGCTGATGATGATGATGATTATGATGGATTGCTGTGTTCCTGCGAGGGAGTGAGATCACCAGAAAGAAAGAAAGGAAGGAGTATAGGCTGGCAACGGATCGGCGACCCCTTGGTCTTGCTGATCTCCATTAGCGGTGGTGATTGTTTTCCATCAGGTGACCTACATGCTTGTATGCCCCCCTCTCATAAAAAAAGACCCATACTGAATTGTGTCAGAAAACGGTTCCAGTCGTCTGAGAGGGAGAATATCACTATCCTTATTATCTCGGTGCTTTATTATAATTGCTATCTCTATAATATAGCTAGTGGGTAATCACCGCAATGGCGCCTTTTTTTCTTGCAGAAATATGAAATTGACCTAAAATACGCGTTAACATCAAATATTATTGTGTACTTTAGTGTGATATGTGATCCCTTGGGCTTTATTTTATTTACTTTATCAAAATAAATTGTGCAAATACCGAAGACGGCATTTTTACCTACTTCAATCAATTGCCTTAAACGTCAGCTTCGTCGGCTTGCTTGTGCGAACTAATTGCGAGGTGAGACAATTAAGTACCTCATTTTTCAGATTTAGGTTTAATATTTATTTTTACAATGATCGGTGCGAAACGAGCGTACAGTCTCTGGTTGCTTGTATTGTTCACTGCCTGATGGTAAACAGTCATCGCAGCCTATGGACGCTCGCAACACCAGTGGTATAATTCACGCGTTGCTGACCTTGTAAAACTTGTACTCATAATTACACCTGATGGTGTAATTATGAGGTGTACATACGATGATTCGTAAAACTATGCTTTCCTCGAGGTATTTTAGCCTATACTGGCATATCCTAAAATTTCTCATAAGTTAGTTCCAATATAAACAAGTTCTTATTACTTTTTATTATATTTTTGTATGTAATAAAGTTGTATACAAGCAACTTACAATACAACGTTTTCTACCGCGTCCACGACGAAACTTCTCTAACAGTTCTCACAGCGTGTCGTCGACACTCGATTTTGTATAATTGCTTAGTCTTAAAAAATAAAATTAATAATGCCAATTCAATGCCATAAACGAAAAATAAACAGCGTCGGTAAATAGCTATTTTCCGAATTTGAAACATTGAAAGCAAAGCCAATAAACGGCTCAAAACTGGAAAAATACTAGGAGCGCACAACTGCATAATAGTTTCTTCGTGTCCCATTGGAAAATCGTAACATGACCAGTATACGTTGACCGGTGAAGCCACAACAGCGAATTCGAATGTAGGCGATTCTAAAAGTGACAGGGAGGCGGGGCAGACCAAGTTATGGTAAACGTAGTCGGTTTGGAATGGACCGCGCGTTTCGAATAGTAGCCGTGATTTCCGGTGTTAGAAAACGTTCCTCTTGTCATGTTATCCTGGTACTTCGCGGTGGGCTGGCAGCCACGGAAACGAGATTTTGTGTATCTTTTTTTTGTCGGAAAACTCGCTGAATTTTAAACTGGAAAGTGTACGTAAATAAAACAATTTTCCTAAAGAATGGTTCAATATTCGTAGTTACTTTTGCTTTAAAAATATTTGCGGGATTTAATCTATATATATAAAACAAAGTCGGGTTTGTTCGAACACTTATAACTCGAGAACCGCAGGACCGATTCTCATGGTTTTTGATTTATTGGAAGAAATCCAATTATTCAAAAACCATGATCATAAGACTTATATAAACAATTTTTTGGTGTAGGCCTCCTTCAATCCTCTCCATTTTGTTCTATTTTGAGCAGTTGCCCCGCTACAGCAACTATGTCATCTTTCCTTTCCTGTAGGTCTTTTGTGACTTAATTATTAAATATATAATTATGAGACTTATTGTCTTATTTGTTTGGGTATACCACTGAATAAAGTAAACAAACAATTTAATTAGACATTACAAAACTGGCATAAACTATAAAATAGCACCTATTCCATCACCCTACAGACGATTTGGTCATTTTCTTATACTTAACCTTATTAAAACTTGATACTTTCCTAACTCGCCTCATTTTTAACATGTCTTTGTTTTAAATTGTCGGCTTTCGACATCGTCTTTACCTCATTACTGATGAATATCTTCAATGTACATACAGATTTTGTCTTTGTAGTGTTTTATTACTAGTGCTTCAAATTATTCCGTTCTTCGTCTGGTACCGAGATTACGACAAAATGATATAACTATATGTTTATACTCGTACACATAGATAAAATAAAAAAAATAGTTGCTCAAAAGATACTTGAAAAATAATTTTAACAAAAAAAACTGACTCCAAACATTACTCTACATTTATGTATGTAGATACAGGCTGATTATGATGATGAGGATGAAAAAATATGGGAGCAGATTGGAGAATACTCTTTCAAATAAAAAAAAAAGTTTTTTTTCAAATCGGTTTGTAAATGACGAAGTAATAAAATAACAAACCTAACAGTGGGTAGATACAGGCTGATGATGATGATGATGAAAACATATGGGATCAATCTGGATGTATACACTTTTGAATAAAAAAAGTTTTTTTCAAATCGGTTTATAAATCACGGAGTAATTAAGTAAAAAAAATACAGTCGAAATGAGAACCTCCTCGTTTTTTAAAGTCGGTTAAAAATATATCCGCTTATTATAATATAACAAATGCATACAAAGTATAAAGATCGATTGAAAATGGGTAGTCGTCGTCATCTACCCTTATTCCACTGCTGGAATCAATTAAATGGGTCTCCCCTCAATTAAAGGGGTGTAGAGCCCACGCTTGGGATGTGGTATAAAAAATCGATTCTTTAAAAAGCTGCAAACAAAGGTTAATACAAGAATATTTCAATATATTAATGTAATCTGGTACTCAATCACACAAAAACAGCTTAACCAATTTGGATAAAATTTGAAACTGAAATAGGTTTTTTATACCATGACAAACCAGCCAGCATACGGTCCGCCTGGTGTGAAGCGGTTACCGCAGCCTATAAACGCTGGTTTTAAACGAGTATTGCTCGTGCTGACAACAATAGCCCCCCCACCCCCCCCAGTACTAAGCCAGAAACACAACTTCTTCTTAGTCGTATCCATCAGTCATGATGACTACGACCAAGTCCACCGACCAAGTCGTGGAACACAACTAACTCACTAACAGGCGAGGTTGGCATTAGCCCTAAGGAAGATGAGCCACGTTCATCCGGTAAATTTATAAACGAAGGACGAACGAGGCTATACTTTAACTCTGTAAACTACGAAAGCGACACCACGGGTGAAGGCTAGACAAGCCTGGTGGCCTGGAATATCGATCTTCGCACAATACAAACATTTGTGTGCATGAGCATGTCTGTTTGTCTTGGTCTGGGTGTTTTCTATGTATTATAAGTATTTACGAAAAAAAAGTATTTAAGTACATTTATCAATTGTCTATTACCCACAGTACAAGCTTTGCGTTTAATTTGGGACTAGATGGCGCTATGTAAATTAATAAATAAATAATAATAAATATTGTCAGACAAATTACACAGCGCCATCTACCCCTAAGGTAAGCGAAGCTTGTGTCATGGGTACTAGACAACTGATAAACATACGTAAATACATATTTTTTAATAAAGGAAAAATAAAGTTTACAATCATTTGTCCTTCACAAATGATTGTAAACTTTATTTTTCCCGTGGGAATAAAATGTTTTTCCTTAATAAAAAGTAGCGCATGTCACTCTCCAGACCGGAAACTATTCCCTGTTAAAAATCATGTCCGTACTTAGGTTCCTATTGGCATGAAAGAAGGACAAACAAACAAACACACTTTCATATTTATAATATTAGTATGGATGTTAATAATGTTCCACCAAGTGCCAACAATCAACAATATCATCTAGTTGGCTCTCACTATGGTCGTGTAATTAAAAGGAAACATTAATAAGGTCGGGCTATTCATGTTTCCCTCCATCACAGATGCATACGGTTGCAAAAATGAATGAAAACATTGAAATCATAGGATGCTTCACACTGTAATTTTAAATGGTTTTATTAATTCTTCCGCGTCGGACGACAGCAATAATTCAAAAATAATTCACTATGTTTACTTTGCTTGTACGAGTATTTCCACGAAAACAAAACATCATTGTCTACATTTAGATTACTTTTCTGGACAATTTCGACGAGCTCGGTGGCGTAGCGGTCAATGACGCGGTTTCGACACCAACGCCCGTGGGTTCGATTCCTACACAGGACAAACTTTTGTGCGCATGAACATGTGTGTTTGTCTTGGTCTGGGTGTTTTCTAAGTATCATAATAAGTATGTATTTACAAAAAAAAAATATATGTATTTACGTACGTTTATCAGTTGTCTAGTACCCATGACACAAGCTTCGCTTACCTTAGGGGTAGATGGCGCTGTGTAATTTGTCTGACAATATTTATTATTATTTATTTATTAATTTACATAGCGCCATCTAGTCCCAAATTAAACGCAAAGCTTGTACTGTGGGTAATAGACAATTGATAAATGTACTTAAATACTTTTTTTTCGTAAATACTTATAATACATAGAAAACACCCAGACCAAGACAAACAGACATGCTCATGCACAGAAATGTTTGTATTGTGCGAAGATCGATATTCCAGGCCACCAGGCTTGTCTAGCCTTCACCCGTGGTGTCGCTTTCGTAGTTTACAGAGTTAAAGTACTCGTATAGCCTCGTTCGTCCTTCGTTTATAAATTTAGGGATGAACCGGATGAACGTGGCTCATCATCTTCCTTAGGGCTAATGCCAACCTCGCCTGTTAGTGAGTTAGTTGTGTTCCACGACTTGGTCGGTGACTAAGAAGAAGTTGTGTTTCTGGCTTAGTACTGGGGGGCCCCCCAGTACCCCCCGGTCTGTTGTTGTCAGCACGAGCAATACTCGTTTAAAACCAGCGTTTATAGGCTGCGGTAACCGCTTCACACCAGGCGGATCGTATGCTGGCTGGTTTGTCATGGTATAAAAAACCTATTTCAGTTTCAAATTTTATCCAAATTGGTTAAGCTTTTTTTGTGTGATTGAGTACCAGATTACATTAATATATTGAAATATTCTTGTATTTACCGTTGTTTGCAGCTTTTTAAATAATCGATTTTTTTATACCACATCCCAAGCGTGGGCTCTACACCCCTTTAATTGAGGGGAGACCCCTTTAATTGATTCCAGCAGTGGAATAAGGGTGGATGACGACGACCACCCATTTTCAATCGATCTTTATACTTTGTTTGCATTTGTTATATTATAAGCGGATATATATTTAACCGACTTTAAAAAACGAGGAGGTTCTCAATTCGGCTGTATTTTTTTTACTTAATTACTCCGTGATTTATAAACCGATTTGAAAAAAACTTTTTTTATTCAAAAGTGTATACTTCCAGATTGATCCCATATGTTTTCATCATCATCATCATCATCATCAAAGTCAAAGTCAAAGTCAAAGTCAAAATATCTTTATTCCTTGGACTTTATAAAGCACTTAGAAACGTCATACAAACTAAATATAAGAAACATGTGTAAATCATTTCTACTCTAAATCCGCAGAGCTTAGATTCACTTTCATCACACTATCTTGAATGTGAAAGTGAATTTAAGTGCCAGTTCCGGCGACGGGGCTTCTTGAGAAGAACTGGCAAGAAACTCAAGGCCGACTCTTTTAATTGCCAATATCGTTACATTAAATACAAACACAATCATTAATATAACATAACAAGAGCAATTCATTTCCAAATACTTTTATCATTTATGTAATCTGAGATACAATAGTAAGCCTTTTGACATAGTCTAGTTTTGATAAATCTTTTAAATTTACCCATGGATAATTTAAACGCGTCATTTGGAAGTTTATTGTAGAAGCGTATACATTGACCTGGGAACGAGTTAGAGATTTTATGGAGCCTAGTAATATGCATAGCGAGTTTGTTTTTATTTCTTAAATTTAATTGATGGAGATCACTGTTTTTCCTAAATTTAGTTTGATTTTTATGAACGTAAATAAGATTTTCATAAATATATTGAGAATGTAATGTCATAATATTTATCTCTTTAAATTTATTTCTCAGTGTCTCCCTGGGACTCATCATATAAATAGCACGGATAGCTCGCTTCTGGAGCACAAAAATTGAGTCTACATCCGCAGCACTACCCCAAAGCAATAAACCATATGACATAATGCTGTGAAAATAGCTAAAATAAACTAAACGCGCAGTGTCAACATCAGTCAGTTGACGTATTTTCCTTACGGCGTAAGCTGCTGAGCTGAGTCTACCTGATAACGTTTCTATATGTGGGCCCCATTGTAATTTAGAGTCTAATGTTATCCCAAGGAAGACAACCTTATTGACCAATTCCAATCTCTCATTGTCCATCACCACACTGGTTTTTACTTGTTTCACATTTTTTGTAAAAAATCTAACATATTTGGTTTTACTACCATTTAAAAGTAGGTTATTAGCACTAAACCAGTTTACTATTTTTGAAAGAGCATTGTTTACATCGTCAATTTCTGATTGTTGTCTATTTACCTTAAAAATTAAAGAAGTGTCATCTGCAAACAATACTATTTCGTGATGATTCTTTACAAGATGAGGTAGATCATTAATGTACACGAGAAACAGGAAAGGGCCCAAAATAGAGCCTTATGGCACCCCCATCGCTACAGTTGATCCATGTGATCGCTTTCCATTAACATCTACTTTCTGAACCCTATCACTCAGATAAGAAGTAAGAAGATCAAGAGCGATGCCTCTTATACCATAGTGGTGTAGTTTTCTGACTAGAGTTTCATGCCGCACACAATCAAAAGCCTTAGATAAGTCACAAAACACCCATAGGCGTCCCGTGACTCCTCCCAAGCCTCATATATACATTCTAGTAATTTTACTCCAGCATCACATGTTGACCGTCCATGAGTGAAACCGAATTGTTTAGTGTGCAGCAGATTATTTTCATTAAAGTAATTAAGTAACTGAGCGAGAATTAGTTTTTCAAAAATCTTACTAAATGTAGGTAGTATTGATATTGGTCTGAAGTTTGTGGGGTCTAATGTACTACCTGATTTAAACAAAGGAATAATTTTGCTTAATTTCATCAAGTCAGGAAACACACCACAATCAATACATCTATTAAATATCACAATTAAGGCCTGTATCTACCCACTGTTAGGTTTGTTATTTTATTATAGTCGAATAACATATTTTTTAATACGCTTTTATTAGGTCGACCTGTATGTAACTAACTAAGTAATGGAATCTAAGGCAACTAACCATCTTCCAAGGATCGTAGCGTTATGAAAATTGTCAGCTGTAAGTAGTTCTGATGACAATACAAGAATTTGGTACTGACGAACTGATCTGATGATGGAGCCGGAAGATATGAACTGGAACTTCATGATGGAACATGGTATCATAGCTGTTTTTGGATTTCTTAGAAAAGTCTTTTAATTAACTTTGACCACGATTAGGTTTCAAGGTCTGATGATGAAGCTGGGAGATAGGAACTGGCTTTCCATGATGGAATATCGTATCATAGTCGTGTTTGCACTTGTGAGAAAGGCCACGTAATGGACTTTGAACACGATCAGGTTTCAAGATTATAACAAACCTATCGGAACAAACAAACCTATCGGAAGCGTGTTTTTTTAGTTTTTTTAAACTATATTTATTATTTAAACAACCAAGCTAACAAATGTTTTTATAGCCAAAGCCAGGCTCAGCTGCACGTGGTGCACCCTGCCGTGTAGCGAAATAGGCGAAAGAGTGGTAGGGTACAGCGTATTTGTAACCTGGTCGACTGGGAAAGTACCTCCACCTCACCGAATACAGCAGCAAGCAAGAAAAAAATATACACAAATCAATGGCAGGACAGCGAGAGCCTGGCCAGGGGTGCTAAGAATCTCTGGGAATCAAAATGCTGCTATAATAAAAACACCAAAACAATACTCCACATAGGAGCATACAAAACCCGCTCGCTCCTATCTGACGACAGAATGGAAGAACTGCACTATGAGCTCGACAAAATAAAATGGGACGTCTTGGGTCTGTCAGAACGGTTCTGGAATGGAGACCCTGGGACAGAAAAAGACCTGTCGGGCGACCATAAATGCGATGGAAGGACGACATCGTGAAGTTAGTGGGCACGAACTGGATAAATGTGGCCCAAAATAGATCAGAGTGGAGAAGACTGAAGGAGGCCTATACCAACACGGTAGAAGAAAGGCTTAGATGATGAATGGCAGCTCCCCTGGACCACGCGGGCGAAGCCGCGGCTAACAGCTAGTACTATATATAACAGAGGGCGTTGACTGTCCGATGTAATATGTTGGCCCGCAGGTTTGCACGGTGTACTCCGGCAGTATAGCTCACGCTTTTCAAAGCTTTTTGTCAATGCCTGTGTACACGTGCACTCTATGGGTTCGATATTTTTTTTATACTACGTCGGGTGGCATACAAGCATACGGCCCGCCTGATGTGAAGCGGTGACCTCACTCACACGCAGGAACACAACAACCGTCAAGGTAATTGTTATTTGGCTGCGGTATTATGGAGGTACATTCCCCAGTCGGGTAGGCAATTACGCTCTCTACCTCTCTTGTCGCCAGAGCTTCGTTTGTCAGTCAGCAGGGTGCACCGCTTGCAGGTGAAGTTGGCTTTCGTTCAAAGTTGTTCATAAACCACTTACACCCCAATATACGACGCTCTCAGAGTACAATACAATAATGCCTTTAGAGTGCTGATGGGTCTCCCTCGCTTCTGTAGTGCGTCTGGAATGTTCGCAGAGATGCCCACCGATGGTTGCACTACCATTGTTAGAAAAGGTACCACATACGGGGGATTAACCCTTTTGGCTTGTAAGTGGTTCATCAACATGTTTAAACCAAAGCCAACCTCACCTGCACGCGGTACACCCTGCTGACTGACAAACGAGGCTCTGGCGAAAAGAGAGGTAGGGCATAATGTATTTTTTAAGTTGCCCGACTGGGGAAGTACCACCATCTTACAGAATACCGCAGCTAAATAACAATTCCCTTGAGAGTTGTTGAGGTCCTGCGAGTGAATGAGGTCACAAGAAAGAAAAAAGGAATATAGGCTGGCAACGGATCGGCGACCCCTTGGTGTTGCTGATCTCCATGGGCGGTGTCAAAGTCAAAGTCAAAATATCTTTATTCCTTGGACTTTTTATAGCACTTAGAAACGTCATACAAATTAAATATAATACATGTATCTAAATCATTACTACTCTAAATCCGCAGAGCTTAGATTCACTTTCATCTCACTATCTGTGAAAGTGAATTTAAGTGCCAGTTCCGGCGACGGGGCTTCTTGAGAAGAACTGGCAAGAAACTCAAGGCCGACTCTTTTAATTGCCAATATCGTTACATTAAACACAACTACAATCATTGTGGTGATTATTGCTTTCCATCAGGTGACCCACATGCTCGTTCCCCCCCTCCCCCCTCTCATATATAAAAAAAGTAACCCATAAATCAGATAAAAATACTAGGGCAACATACGCATCAAGAGCTACAAACATGTCCACAAAAGAGATAAGACGAAACGCGACGTTCCCATCCGCCCCAAACACTGAAATACAGTATTACAGCCGCGATAGGGATCAATGTATCCATCTCCAGCCAAGGCGCAATTAAATAAATCAAGCTTCATCTCGGCTCTCATCTTATTGTTATTCATGCGTTCCGTTTGTTTCTTTAACTAACTTCCTTATTTATGTGTGGGGGATGGGGTGAGCCGATTTTTCGCTAGAGCGAATTTTCACTGAAATACCCTAATTTGCGTCGCATTTTTTACTTGTTTCTGACTTTTTGGGGTGTAAGAGGTTCATCAACATCTTTGAATCAAAGCCAATCACCTCCACGCGGTGCACCCTGCTGATTGACAAACGAAGCTCTGGCGAAAAGAGAGGTAGGGAGCGTAATTGTAAGCTACCCGAATGGGGAAGTACCTCACAGAATACCGCAGCCATATACCAAATCCCAATTTGTTGTGTTCCTGCAAGGGAGTCAGATCACCAGAAAGGAAGGAGATGCTGCGTTGGCAACGGGGGTGATAATAGTGGTAATTTGACATGCCTCGTGTGTGTGTGTGACTGTCTGTCTGTGGCATCGTAGCTCCCAAACGGATGAAACGACTATGATTTTTTTATTTAAAAGGTGAATCAGTCGGGGTAGGTAGTATGTTTGATGAAAATCAGTCAAAGATTTATTTTTTCACGACCCCTTCAATATGGGTATCAAATGAAAGGGCCTGACTAGTAGAATACACTATGATAAATTTCAAATTCAAGATGGTCGCCACCACAAAATGGCGAATTAAATATATATTTTTTGACAACTCCTCAATATGGGAATTAAAATGACAAGCCTTTTCATCACTAGACTAGAAAATCGGGTTATTTTTTTTTATTAAATTTTCTTGTTACTAGTACAAATAATATGTTCTTGTTTACTCATCACAAACTCGACCACAAACGGAGAGCTGTGATTTGTCCGCGGCTATGTACTGAAACATATCATCATCATCATCAGGTCATTTTAGTCTCCACTACAGGAGCACGACCCTCTCTCGTCCGTCCCAGACGGAAGGAGGATTTGGCCTACACTCCCCACGCTGGCCAGACGGGTTGGGGAGGCCTGATGGATTTATGATGCATTTCCCTTAGTCGCCTTGTACGACATCCACGGGAAGAGACGGAGTGATTCTATTCTAATTTGCCGGAAAACATACGGCCAAGAAACATGTCATGTTGAACATATTACTAGTGAAATATATCACTAGAGAGTATTATATTATATATGGCAACGGTAACCGCTTCACATCAGGCGGGCCGTATGCTTGTCTACCACCCGACGTAGTAAAAAAAAACTTCGAACACTAGTCAACATTAAATTCTTCATAATATTATAATGGGTGTCAATTACGTTTACTCGTAAACTCGAGAAAGTTATAAAATCAACATATGTATACAGCGATATCCCTATTGGGTTCTACGTGAGATATTCCCGGAAAATGTTAAGTGACCCTTTTGAAAGTAGGTCTTATTGCATGAAAGGTCATATGAATAGCAAATAACTCATAAGTATAGCGGCATCACTCACGCGTTGTCATCCCTTTTCAGGGCCTTTTTGAGGGCAGCATATTACATATAGTATTTACATAGAGTTAATAATAACATATACAAGTATAATAACTCTTTTTTTATGAGAGGGAGGTAAACGAGAATGTGGGTCACCTGATGGAAAGCAATCACTGCCACCCATGGAGATCAGCAACACCAAGGGGTCGCTGATCCGTTGCCAGCCTATACTCCATTCTTTTTTTTGGTGACTTCACTTACTCGCAGGAATATAATAACCCTCAAAGGAATTGTTTAGGTTTGTAATTTCATTACTCCGTCATTTATAAACCGATTTGAAAAAAAAGCTTTTCTTATTTGAGAGAGATCCAGATTGGTCCCATATTTTTTTCATCATCATCATCATCAGCCTGTATCTACATCCATAAATGTAGAGTAATATTTGGAGTCGATTTTTTTTTTTAATTAGTATACTGTTAGTATAAAGTCATCTTAGCCTATAGGCATTTGTGACACCAGGCGCATCACTCACGCGTTACCAACTTGTAAGAATCCTTTCACGTCGCATACATGTGTTATAACATTCCACGGTTGAACTACATAATGCAAAAATATGTTCGTGCAGTGCACAAAATTCGTTGACGCGCGTGCGGTAACTACATATTCTAAACCCATAGTTCGCAAATGTACCACTGGTACATTTGCAATGAAATAATAAATAAATATTTCTGGACAATTTACACAGCGCCATCTAGTCCCAAACTATGCAAAGCTAGTGCTATGGGTAGGTACTAGATAACTGATATTATACTTACATATTTTTTTTTGTAAATACATACACATAATACACAGAAACACCCAGACCAAGACAAACACACATGTTCATGCTCACAAATATGTGTCTTGTGCGGGGATCGAACCCGCAATCTCGGGAGTCAAAGTGGCCATGGTTAACCATTCGATCACCGAGCTCGTGTATCGTCGATGAAAGGAAGATAATTGCTATTATCTGTAATTCTGGATGCCAAAACTTCAAGACATTGGGAAATGAAACAAAAATTATGAACCCGGTTGTCGAATGGCTTTTATGGATAGAATGGCTTTTATAGTCAAATTCCAAAAGTTTCTTACTCCTACATTTTTTTTCTGATTAAATTCATTGTAAGTTCCAAAGCAGCTGTTGTGTTACCCCCGGGACTGCAATGTTGCCTTTTTTAGTGGTCGCCGCTGTTAATCCTGGCTACAAAGAAGACAACGTGGTGGGAATATGTAGTGGGTCACCGTCCTGTCCCGTTGATTTTATAGTAAATTCGAATGTATGCAGTAAAATCTAATTATACGATTTAATCTAGTATATTTACTTATTTAATATTCAACTTAAACATGTTGCTTTTGCAATGAGATTATACCTAGTCACAAAACACTGCTCTGTGTTCGTGTGACAGTTTTTATTCAGATAATTGCTCTATTTTCTGTGCTGTGTACAATAGAGCTGGAAAACTTAAACTACTATAAATAATAAGCAACGAGCATCTGTCGGCAGCTGCCGTCGCTTGAAGCCACAAATTTGCTGCGTCGACTGTCGAGACCTCTGTTTTTGTTCAACATTATATATATTTCGTTACGCTTTCAGATGACGTTATTTAGTAACGATTATTCAGTAGCGATTGTACAGTGGGATGTGTTCAGAGGAGTTACTTGACATGATCCCCACGGCCTCCTTCTACTGTCGCACCGTTCGCCATCGACAGGGAATTCATCCTCACACATTACAACCGAAGTGGTAACGTACTGTGCCAAAAAAAAATTCTTCGACGTACTATCAAGTTGTGGCATGAGCTGCATGTTGAGGTTTTTCCAGGAGACTACAGCATGGGGTTTATCAAAAAGGCCGTCAAGAGGTTTTCACTATCAAAATTAAGTGCTGAGACTTGGACACTGACCATCGGACTAGTCCACAAGCTAAAGGTCTCGCAGCGAGCGATGGAGGGAGAGGGCTATGCTCGGGGTTTCTCTGCGGGATCGATCTGGAACGAAGAAATTCGCCGGAGAACTAAAGTTGTCGACATAGCCTTCAGAGTTTGCAAGCTGAAGTGGCAATGGGCGGGTCACATCTGCCGAGTAAGTGATGGCAGATGAGGAAGGAAGGTATTAGAGTGGAAGCAGCGCGTAGGATGACGAAGAGTTGGACGCCCTCCTTCTAGATGGTCCGATGACCAAGAAAGCGGCTGGATGCGAAAGGCGGAGGATCGTATTTGGTGGAAATCATTGAGGAAGGCTTATATCCAGCAGTGGATAGATCAGTTGTTTTCAAAATAAATGTACGTCCCGAAAATTTTAGTAAATTGTGCCGTCAGGAAATGGTAAAAATAAGGCAATGTCAATGTTAGGAAATTGTTGGTCAATACAGCCATGGTAAAACGTCTTTTCCTAACAAAACAATTTACTTTCGTGACGAATATTTATTTTGAAAACGACCCAGATACAAACTGATGATGATGATGAAGGACATAAAAGGTAGTGAGTGTAAATAAAAACGTATTTGTGAATGAGTATTACTCAGAAACTCAATGTAATATTCATCAACTGAACAATGGAAGCCAATTAACGGGCATCAAGAGACAGTGCCCCTTGGGAGATGCCTAACAAAGTCTCATTAACTATGTATTATAACTGTCCGTTTGTCTGATTATCAACAACTCTCAATAAATTCTAGTTAATATTTCCTACTTCCTATTTTAAAACTTTTTAAAATAGAAAACTAGGTACACCTCCTACGCCTAGGTGGGACATGAACCCACGACCTCTCGATAACCGGTTGAGTGCTCTTACTAACTGATCTACCAGGAACGTTTGTGATGGTGACGAATTGTTTCATTTCTATTTACCGCATCACAAACTTTCCTGGTAGCTCAGTTGGAATGAGCACAGCCCCCTTACCACCATCTCTTAGACATTAGATTGCTTATTCATTGGTATGAATAAGCAATCTATTCAATTATTGAATCGCAATAACAGATGGTGGTAAGGGGGCTGGATAGCTAATCGAAAGGTCGTGGGTTTAATTTCCTCCTTAGCAGGGAGGTGACTTTTTACATTTTAATTCATACATTATATTTAGACAAAGTCGGGTTGATTACGCCATTTATAACTCAAGAACAGCAGAACCGACTTTTATGATCATTGGTTTGTTGAATTTGTTTGGACAAGGTTTATAGAAGGAACCCACAGCAAATAGATTGGGAAAGGGAAGATTGAGCCACATGGAATAGTGGGCGGGCTGCAAGTTTTTAATATTTGTGACAAAATGTCTAACAGATTATTAGTTGACAAACCCGATGACTAACGTGACGTGACTAGCGATGGCACCAAAACTCACAGATTCAATCCCTGCACAAGATGAACAAATTGTGTGAATGAACTTGTCTGTGCGTCTAGGTACGAGTATTTACAATATATTATACGAGGTCTGTAAATTAAGTAATGAGACTGATTTAAAAAGAAAAAAAATATTCAAATAGAATTACAATTTTATTTTGTCACCCTCAAAATAACTTCCTTCTGAAGCCACACAGCGCTGGAGACGGTTCTTCCACTCCTCATAGCAGTGCTGGAACTCCGATACTGAAATAGCCTTCAGCTGGTCGGTTACAGCCTTTTGAATGTTTTCGTGTGTCCCAAAATGAGTTCCCTTGAGGTGATTTTTCAATCTCGGAAAGAGATCCCCAATTCATTGGTCAAAATCTGATGAACGGTGGTGTGAGTCAAATTCAACTCTTCCCCGATCATTCTGACTGTCAACCGACGATCTGAACGCACAAGATCTCGGATTCTGTCGACATTTTGGTCGGTTCTTGAAGATGAAGGTCTTCCGCTTCGTGGTTCATCTTCAATCGACTCTTTTCCTTCTGAAAATGCCTTAAACCACCGATAAACCTGGGCTCTTGACAAAACACTGTCTTCATAGGCCTGCTGAAGATAAGCAAGAGTTTCCGTTGCACTGTGCCCAAGTCTGAAGCAAAATCTGATAGCACACCGTTGCTCGAAATTGATGTCACTAATTTTTTTTTTCTATTTTTGAACACAATAGAAAAAACTGTTTTACAAAAAAAATCGATACTGACAAACAAATGACTCCAGCGAATTCAAACCAGAGCGGAACGCGTATCACATGTTCCCCTGCCGTCCCTTCAAGCCCAGCGCCTCAAGTGTTGCCAGATCGAACGCTACGTAGCCAGTCTCATTACTTAATTTACAGACCTCGTATGTATGTATTTACAAAAAAAGTAAAGTGCAAGCTTTGGTTAGTTTGGACCTAGATGGCGCTGTATAATTTGTCCAGGTATATTACAAAAACTTTTCTTTAAAAAAATTGCACTACAATGTTCTAAACTCGTATACAACCAAGAATATTGTACGAACCCCCAATATGCTTGTACCTTTAACGAAAAACATAAAACCGTGGCGCAATTTTGTATAAAAAATATCCCCATTTCTCCCTTATTTTTATTTAACATGAAAGCTGAAAGATGTCTGCACTTACTGTGTAAATTGCGTTATCTTGTAAACCAGGGAGCACAGACAAACAATCATAATATAATGTTATATTAATAGCATATAAAATAGGATAAACCACATGAAACGCTGCACGGAGTGCTTGGCCACTAAAATGGCGGAAAATTTCCTTTGTTCGTATAAAGATAGATTCTCAAAAAGATGGAAATTGTATAAGTGGAATTACACTATACTGGAAGTGTGGTTTCCGGCAGACTAGAATTGAATCACTCCGTCTCTTCCCGTGGATGTCGTACAAAGCGACTAAGGGAAATACATTATAAAACATCGATCAGGCCTCCCCAACCCGTTTGGCCAGCGTGGGGAGTGTAGGCCAAATCCTCCTTCCGTCTAGGACGAACGAGAGAGGGTCGTGCTCCTGTAGTGGATACTAAATGACCTGATGATGATGTATAAAGATTAGATTCTCAAAAAGATGGATATTGTATAAGTGCATACACTATACACGTGGTGCACTCTGCTTATTAACTTACCCCTTTAGGGGAGCGCGCCTACTGCGCCTACAGCAGCTAAAGGTGCCCATCAAGGAGATTGGGGTGTGGTGGTAACATAATAAGTAAAAAAATATCATTGATTTCTCTGCTTGTGTGTCTAGTCTCTTTGAGAATCTGCCATTTTGAAACTCTGTCCTGTCTGTGAAGTTAACGTTACAGGCAATATTTGAAAAAAAAAAGGGATTCTTTCAAATATTGCCTGTAACGTTAAATAATGCAAAATAGATGTTACAAGCTTCTTGCCTCCGTAAATTATATATAAATTTCGTGACGAGCTCAGTGGTCGAATACTTGTGGTTACTTTGATATATATCATAAGACACTCATAAATTCAGTGGCTTCCTATTGGTAAAAGAATTTTCAAAATCGGTCCAATAGATCTTGAGATATCCCCCTACAACCTCACAAACTTTGCCTTTTTATAATATTGTAGAATAGATAGATAGAAAACATCCACTCTAAGATAAACATACATGTTCATGTAGCAATGGCTGCTTTAACTCCGAGTTCGCGAGTTCCATTCCCGCACAAGACAAACATTTATGGGCATAAATGTTTGTCTTGTGCCGGAATGGAACATTTATGGGCATAAATGTTTGTCTTGTGCCGGAATGGAACTCGCGAACTCGGAGTCAAAGCAGCGATTGCTACTCATTTAACCACCGAGCTCGTAAAAATTCTACACTGTTATTTATCACGCCAAATATATCATGGCCCGACCGGATATGTCATCTAAATAAACCACGTCGGACGGGTCAAAGGACACGCGACCTTTCCCCGCTCGACATGCGGAGACCGAACTAGTTTTTTGGACCTTTACATTTTTAACACGACCTAAATGGTTTCGGTTTTTGTCTCGGGAAATATTAATACCCTTCTGGTTTATGGTGTTGTTAAAAATTTTGCTCTTTTATTTGTAGCACCCATAGCATTTTAAAATATATACTTAATGGGCTACAGAAAGCTCCTTATTTCGAAATATAATTATAATAAATATTTCTGGACAACTTACACAGCGCCATCTTGCACTATGGGTACTAGACAACTGATAAATGTATATGTTACGGCTAAAGGTGGGTGTGAACATAAACTTAAGATTAGCCGGCTAAACTTAGGTCTAACTTCGAGGAGGTGTTAATGTTAGTTTCTTCTATTTTTAGCCGCCTAAATTACCTTTCATATTTCATAGACTGTGGTGCTATTTCAACGGAGCCCCGCTTCGCGGGGCACCTATTTCTGTATAAGGGGGTTTAAAGCAACCTAACAAAACCTAACCTCGTCGTGCCCTTCGCTCGCTCTTGCGTCCTACGTCGTAATTCATTAAAATAGTATTCTATTCGGTAGTTTCATTGCCACGTGTGCACGCATTGTCTCCCCACAGCTCCCTCAAGCCCTCCGCCGGCCCGGCGCGTCCATCGAATACATCTTTAGCCGTTTCATTTCGGTTAATGTGCACATTAGCCGGCTAATCTTAAGTTTATGTTCATACCCACCTTTAGCCGTACCATATATAATACTTAGAAAACACCCAGACCAAGACAAACAGACATGTTCATGCACACAAATGTTTGTCTTGTGCGCGATCGAACCCGCGACCTCGGAGTAAAAGTTTTTGCTATTTGCTAGCCATTCAACCACCGCGCTCGTCAAATATGGAGTTGATCTTAATATGCTTATCTAAACAATATACGATGGAAAGTTATACAGCTCTATAAGAATCCAAAAACCGATGGCACATCTGCTCTCTACGTCTAGACTCTGTCTTCACTGACTCCTTTGCTGTGTAGCTCGCTCTGCTTGCAACTAACTGCTGATTTTAAACATGACATATGCTTTTGTTTCTCACTCAGTTGAAATTACGAGTGATATACTTTTTTATACTACGTTAGGTTGAGAACCAGCATACGGTACTCCTGATGTGAAGCGGTTAACATAGTCATTATTAACGAACGCAACATGAAATATCTTCGTTTCACTTACAATGCAGCAGTTCCTTCCTTCCTCACCTTACTCACTCGCAGGAGAGAATTGTTATTTGGTATTCTGTGGGGTCTTTCTGTTTCTGTGAGGTACTTCCCCAGTGGCGCAACATATAAATACGCTATACCTTACCCCTCTTTTACCAGAGCCTTTTTCGCTAGTTGGGAGGGTGCACTACGTGCACGTGAGGCAAGCTTTAGCTATAAAGATTGTGGTGAGCCTCCTACACCCCTTCTTGAGATGTTATGGTCAGCGTCAAGATTTATCCTTTACTAAACTTAGCCCAGAGAGGCTGACAGAGTCCAAAGAGAATGAATACATTGTAGTGACCACAATATTTTTGATGGTTTCCACCCGAGACAATTTATATATATACTGGCCATAGGTGAATCTCCCGGCAGTATAAATTGGCTACAAAGTGCTAACTCACTAGGTACCTCTTATTTTACTTAATCTCTCGCCTTTGCTATATTATGTATACTACTTATGTATTACTATGTTATGTATACTACCTGTACTGTATAAATTATATGCAATAAAGAAAATCGAAATACAATAATATTATTATATTTTAATGAACTATTAGCATGCACACAAGCAGTACCAAAGAAAAAAAGAACGTGAAGACAAAGGAAAGAATTTTATGTACATCTTTTCAATATATTAGGTTGGGGAAAAAGTCTTTTCGTATTTTATATGAAAATTCAAAACATTTTTTAATAAAGTTTATTTACATTTAACTAAAATATGTAGGTGCCATTATGTTCGATAACTTTTTGTCATCTTGTAGGTAGAGACATGATCCCATTACTATAGAAATTTTGGGACTTCTGTTCAAAAAACCGCGACAAGTGGTTTTGGCAGTCTTCTCGTGATGTTAACCTGACATTGCCTAAAGAATTCTTAAGAGACCGAAACAGGTGGAAATCAGAAGGTGCAAGGTCAGGACTATACGGCGGATGCATTAACACCTCCCAGTCAAACTCTCTTAATTTTTGCTGAGTGGCTAAAGATGTGTGAGGTTTAGCGTTATCATGATGAAAAATCACACCCCTTCTATTAATTAATTCCGGCCGCTTTCTCTCAACTTTTTGCTTTAATCTCATCAATTGTTCACAGTAGAGTTCAGAATCGATAGTCCTGCCTGGCGGTAACAGCTCATAATGAATATCTTCCCTTCCAATCTCACCATACACACAGCATCACCTTGTTGCGGGTTAACCCGGGTTTCGCCAGAGTCTGTGAAGCCTGGCCGGCCTTTGACCACGACCTTTTTATGCGCCAAAACAGTTTTGTGGTCAATTCCTAGTTCTTCAGCTACGTCGTAACTACAGATATGCCGATCTTGCTCCACTTTTTCAGAAATGGCATCCATTTTATCCGTAACAGGGCGACCAGAGCGACGTGCATCTTTGACATCAAAATTTCCGGATTGAAAACGCTTAAACCAAATTTGTGCTACTCTCACAGACACTGCACTAGGTTCATAAACGTCACAAATTTTTTTCGCAGCTTGCGTTGAATTTTTACCTTTTTTGTAGTAAAATTTTAAAATGTATCGAATTTCTTCATTAGATTCACTCATCTTGACAGTAAAAAAAAACAAATGAAAATCACACATTTACCTAATTTGAATTTGGAATTATCTTTTTTAAAATTTAAACTTTTTATAGATATCAAAACCTGCTAGATACAAATGGTATAACCAAAGAGATTTTATTACAAGTTTATACATACTATAATGCGAAAAGACTTTTTCCCCTACCTATTATGTTTTTTATCAGCGCTAACGTCTTGCCGCGACAGTAAATGGCGCGAGACTGAGTGAATGTCAGCTAATTACCTTGCTTTCTTATTGTTACAATGGAAACAGGGGAAAACATTTTAGGTTTCTAATGTTTAATATCTATCTGCATGCGTCAGCAGTCCACCTATACAAGAGTTGTCGACCAGAGGCCCTACCGTCTAAGCTGAAGCCGATGCCCATCGGAGTTTTTGATTGTGGAAATCGAACTTCAGCTGAAATATATTGTATTTATGTTTGGCTGTGTGGTTTCCGGCAGACTAGAATAGAATCACTCCGGTTCTTCCCGTGGATGTCGTACAAGGCGACTAAGGGAAATACATTATCAAACATTGATCAGGCCTCCCCATGGCCAACCCGTCTGGCCAGCGTGGGAAGTGTAGGCCAAATCCTCCTTCCGTCTAGGACGGACGAGAGAGAGTCGTGCTCCTGTAGTGGAGACTAAAATGGACCTGATGATGATGTTTAGCCTTAGCGGGTAGGAACTCTGGAGCTCTACCGACTAAGCTGAAGATGTTTCTTAATAACTAAAACGTGATCTGACTTGATTTTTAAACCAATATATCCGATCTAAAATATTCGAAGGTAATCGGTTTCAGCGTCAACGATGGGCTCTAGATCATAAGTCATCTAGCATTTTATTTTCTAACGTGACAGCACTGTTATAAAATATAAGTTATATTTTTCTTCTTTATTGGAATACTTGCCATAAATCCAGCTATAATACTCGAACAAATTTCAGGAGTGCGTGTTACCAAACCTCATAGAACTCGTTATCCCCATAGAGTACACGAACTAGGCAGAATTCAAATTCTTTTATTTATGTTTAACACTAGCTGACCCGGCGAACTTCGCACCGCCTAACTTTGTCAATTTTCCAATGTTTTGAATAGTTATTCTGTTATTCAGAACGGAAACAAATCTAACAAAACAAAAACAATGAAAATAGGTCCAGCCGTTCTCGATTTATAAGTGTTCGAACAAACCCGCCTTTATTTTATATATACACATAAAGATGAGTGGAGATACGAGTACATAATAGTTGTTAGCAGCAATGATCATCATCATCATCATCAGGTCATTTTAGTCTCCACTACAGGAGCACGACCCTCTCCCGTCCGTCTCAGACAGAAGGAGGATTTGGCCTACACTCCCGACGCTGGCCTGGGTTGGGGAGGCCTGATCGGTGTTTGATAATGTATTCCCCTTAGTCGCCTTGTATGACATCCACGGGAAGAGACGGAGTGATTCTATTCTAGTCTGCCGGAAACCACACGGCTAATGATGCAGCAGCAATGATCATATTATGCCAATGTGATAATGATCATATTATGAAAATGATCTTTGCATATTATGCCAATGTGTGTCGTATAAAAATTACAAGATAACACCAAGTCAAAGTCCAAATTTTCATTACATTTTAAGTACTAATAAATTTGTATTAATATAAGAATATCAGAAAGAATGTCAATATATAAAAATGAATCCCTATTTCCCTTGGTCAAGGCATCATGCGTGAACGAACGGCTGAACCGATTTCGCTAATTCCTTTTTTGGTGTTTATTATTGTCAGGAGAAGGTTCTTATATAAGAAAAAAATAACAAAATTAGAAAATTTAAGAAAAGTGAACCACCATTAATAACTTTTCTAATGTAACTTAATGGGGTTTGACGGAACTGTCAGCAAATTGACGGCGTGCGCGGAACCGATTCATAGTTACGAAGACAGGACACCGTCAGTAAGGGTCGGCTAAAAGTAGGTGAAAGGGGAGTAACACCTGAGACCAATCTGCTTGAGTGCTCGGTTGATTTACTGAGCGCGATGGCGCTGCGGGTAAAGGTCCTCTCGCTTGGTTGGTTTACCGAGCGCGATGGCACTGCGGGTAAAGGTCCTCTGGCTTGGTTGGTTTACCGAGCGCGATGGCATGGCGCTGCGGGTAAAGGTCCTCTCGTTTGGTTGGTTTACCGAGCGCAATGGCGCTGTGGGTAAAGGTCCTCTTGCTTGGTTGGTTTACCGAGCGCGATGGCGCTGCGGGTAAAGGTCCTCTCGCTTGGTTGGTTTACTGAGCGCGATGGCGCTGCGGGTAAAGGTCCTCTCGCTTGGTTGGTTTACTGAGCGTGATGGTGCTGCGGGTAAAAGTCCTCTCGCTTGGTTGGTTTACCGAGCGCGATGGCGCTGCGGGTAAAGGTCCTCTCGGTTGGTTGGTTTACCGAGCGCGATAGCGCTGCGGGTAAAGGTCCTCTCGCTTGGTTGGGTTACTGAGCGCGATGTTTGTTAGCAACTCAGGTAAAACTATTTTGGTCTGTGGAGATTTTAATATTAATATACTTACTAATACAACTGCATCATGTAAAATTTTAAGTCTTTTTAAATCCCATAATTTAGTTAACTTATTTATGGAGCCTACTAGAATAAGTGCCACCACGGCTACCTGCTTAGATAATATATATACAGATATTAGTCCAACCCAAAAAAGTATTATTAATAAATTGGATTCTGATCATTCTGGGCAAATGATAAGTATTCAAATAAATAATAAAAATGTAGTCAAGACAAAAAATACTTTTGTGCCAGTAACAGTTAGTCGCTTAGAACGAATGAGAGTAAACCTAACTAGTAACTTACCTTTTTTAGATAATGACTTGGAACCTAACTTGTTGTATAATTCATTTTTTAATGCATTTCTTCACGAATTTAATTCAATATTTACTTCCAAGGAAATTACTTTTACTAATAGCCTCGTCTTTGGTGACTGGGCAACCGTAGGTATTTATAAGAGTAGGCAAACTTTGTACATGTTATACTATGAAAGACAATTCAATAATAGTGAGGAATTTAAAGAACATGTAAAATCATACTCAAAAATTTTTAAACGCGTTTGTCAAGTAGCAAAATCTATGTTTATTAAATCAAAAATTAGAAATAGTAGTAATAAAATTAAAGCCACTTGGACGGTTATCAATGAAGAGACTGGGAAGGGCAGGACAAAGGATTCAGAGTTTAAATTAAGTATCAATGGTCATGTTACCAAGTCAGATTTAGAAGTTGCCAATGCTTTTGAAAGTTTTTTTTCTGCTTTCCCTGTTACTTTAACTAGTGCTTTGGGCTCTTCCACCTCCGTTGCAGAGTCATTAATTAAAGATAATGTGCCTGAATTTTATAACGATTTTCATTTCCGTCATGTTAATGGATCTGATCTTAAAGTCGCATTTAAATCACTTAATATTAAGAAAACGGCTGATCTATGGGGCATTTCTGTACATATTATAAAATCTTTATTTGACATTGTTGCTCCCGCTTTAATTGTGATATTTAATAGATGTATTGATTGTGGTGTGTTTCCTGACTTGATGAAATTGAGCAAAATTATTCCTTTGTTTAAATCAGGTAGTACATTAGACCCCACAAACTTCAGACCAATATCAATACTACCTACATTTAGTAAAATTTTTGAAAAACTAATTCTCGCACAGTTACTTAAATACTTTAACGAAAATAATCTGCTGCACACTAAACAATTCGGTTTCACTCGTGGACGGTCAACATGTGATGCTGGGGTAAAACTACTAGAATGTATATATGAGGCTTGGGAGGAGTCACGGGACGCCTATGGGGTATTTTGTGACTTATCTAAGGCTTTTGATTGTGTGCAGCATGAAACTCTAGTCAGAAAATTACACCACTATGGTATAAGAGGCATCGCTCTTGATCTTCTTACTTCTTATCTGGGTGATAGGGTTCAGAAAGTAGATGTTAATGGAAAACGATCACATGGATCAGCTGTAGCGATGGGGGTGCCACAAGGTTCTATTTTGGGCCCTTTCCTGTTTCTCGTGTATATTAATGATCTACCTCATCTTGTAAAGAATAATCATGAAATAGTATTGTTTGCAGATGACACTTCTTTAGTTTTTAAGGTAAATAGACAACAATCAGAAATTGACGATGTAAACAATGCTCTTTCAAAAATAGTAAACTGGTTTAGTGCTAATAACCTGCTTTTAAATGGTAATAAAACCAAATATGTTAGATTTTTTACAAAAAATGTTAAACAAGTGAAAACCAGTGTGGTGATGGACAATGAGAGATTGGAATTGGTCAATAAGGTTGTTTTCCTTGGTATAACATTAGACTCTAAATTACAATGGGGCCCACATATAGAAACGTTATCAGCTAGACTCAGCTCAGCAGCTTACGCCGTAAGGAAAATACGTCAACTAACTGATGTTGACACTGCGCGTTTAGTTTATTTTAGCTATTTTCACAGCATTATGTCATATGGTTTATTGCTTTGGGGTAGTGCCGCGGATGTAGACTCAATTTTTGTGCTCCAGAAGCGAGCTATCCGTGCTATTTATATGATGAGTCCCAGGGAGACACTGAGAAATAAATTTAAAGAGATAAATATTATGACATTACATTCTCAATATATTTATGAAAATCTTATTTACGTTCATAAAAATCAAACCAAATTTAGGAAAAACAGTGATCTCCATCAATTAAATTTAAGAAATAAAAACAAACTCGCTATGCATATTACTAGGCTCCATAAAATCTCTAACTCGTTCCCAGGTCAATGTATACGCTTCTACAATAAACTTCCAAACGACGCGTTTAAATTATCCATGGGTAAATTTAAGAAATATATCAAAACTAGACTATGTCAAAAGGCTTACTATTGTATCTCGGATTACATAAATGATAAAAGTATTTGGAAATGAATTGCTCTTGTTATGTTATGTTAATGATTGTATTTGTATTTAATGTAACGATATTGGCAATTAAAAGAGTCGGCCTTGAGTTTCTTGCCAGTTCTTCTCAAGAAGCCCCGTCGCCGGAACTGGCACTTAAATTCACTTTCACATTCAAGATAGTTTGATGAAAGTGAATCTAAGCTCTGCGGATTTAGAGTAGTGATGATTTATACATATTCTTATATTTAATTTGTATGACGTTTCTAAGTGCTTTATAAAGTCCAAGGAATAAAGATATTTTGAATTTTGAATTTTTTTTTGAATTTGATGGCGCTGCGGGTAAAGGTCCTCTCGCTTGGTTGGTTTACCGAGCGCGCTGGCGCTGCAGGTAAAGGTCCTCTCGCTTAGTTTACTGGACGAGGGACTCGGAATCCTGTGATATAACCGTAAGGTTGGTGCACAGGGGAGCATTAGCTGTAGGCATAGGTCCGTTGTAAGGTCAGCTAGTCATAAATAAATGAATTTCCAACCGCTCCGCATGTACCGCTGTACTGCACTGTACAGCTGTAGTACAGTCAGTTCCCTAATATAACTTATCACTTTCCCAGACCGTGTGGCTTCCAGCAGACTAGAATAGAATCACTCCGTTTCTTCCAGTGGATGTCGTACAAGGCGACTAAGGGAAATACATTATCAAATATCGATCAGGCCTCCCCAACCCGGAGTGTAGGCCAAATCCTCCTTCCGTCTAGGACGGACGAGAGAGGGTCGTGCTCCTGTAGTGGAGACTAAAATGGACCTGATGATGACTTTCCCAGACACAGTATGTCCCATCTATCCCATAATCTAATATCCCAGTATGTCACAGTTGTCTTACGGTACCGACCGTACCCTGAATTTCTAACGTGTTATTGCTATGGACGACCTTAGTAGAAATAGTAACCTCGATATAGTAGTCAGGCGGTCTGATTTTATTTATATAGACAAACAACATGCCCAGGCTGATTGTCTCATTTATCAACGCCGAGCCAAAACCTCATCTATCTAATCTAGTTGCCTTCTATCTATCAAGGAAAAGGAAAGATAATACAAAACTATAAGGAGAAAAAGGGAGAGAAGCTATAAACGCAAAATTTTGTATTACATATTTGGGTTTAGTATTTTTTATACTACTTCTGGTGGCAAAGAATCATTTGGCCTACCTGATGTGAAGTGGTTACCGTAGCCACTTCGAATACAGCTCTTTCCTTCCTCACTTTAGTCGTAAGAATAAAAATCCATCAAGGGAATTGTTATTTAGCTGCGGAGTTCTGTAAAGTAGAAGTACCCTAGTCGAGTCGCTTATAACACTATTTCCCTACCTCTCTTTCGCCAAAGCCTCGCTGGTCTATTAGCAGGGTGCACCACGTACAGTTGAAATTGACTTTAGCACAAAGATGGCAGTGAGTCACTTACACTCCATATTTGGGGTATGAAATTGACTTTAGCTTATTTGTGGTACAGCCTACCTTTATGTACCTAAGATTGCGGCTCAGTCGTATCCAACCAAAGATAACAAGTTATAAAAGGTAGATATGTCACTTATATAACACTACCCGCTTATTTATTTACATATCAATGTACAGGCAATTTGATCTATACTACTTTGCGTGCTTCCGCCACCAATTAGTTCATGCAAATTACTGCCGGCCACCCACTATCGTTAGCAGTAGCATGAGACTGCCGTGGCTGTTTTGGTCGTCTCTGCTCCAGCTGTTGCGGTCATCTCGGCGACTCTCCAAGATCTGAAACAGAAGAAACGTTTGATAGCTATTGCTTCGATTACCGTGATCATCTCTGCAATACGTGTTTTGCCTCTACGCGAGGTATCCTCAAGTAATCTGTAGATGTTGATGGTAAGAACCTTTCTTTGCTCCTTTGTCATGTCCTCTAGATAGCAACAATAGTGTGAACAGTTCTGCATACGTCAATTAAAATCTCTAGACCTAAACTGCAAACAATATATTGTACTTATATAGATAAACAACATGCCCAGGCTGATTGTCGTTGCGGGAGGTTGGTCGAGGCTTCATGTGACCAGAGGGCTGGCCATTACCTTGCTCAGGGGATTAGCATTGTTATTCAGCGAGGTAATGCTGCCAGCATTCTTGGTACGTTACCAACGGGCAACGATTGGGGGGAATTTTTAGGGTTCCGAACCTCAAAAGGAAAAACGGAACCCTTATAAGATCACTTTGTTGTCCGTCTGTCTGTCTGTCTGTCTGTCTGTCTGTCTGTCTGTCTGTCTGTCTGTCTGTCTGTCAAGAATTTCTATGTCGAGAATGCGTGGAGGTATCAAGCTGAAATTTGAACTGTATACTCAGGTCTACGGTCCCATGAAGTTAAAAAAAAATCAAACTGCTAAGTTTACGTAGAAAAAAGTTACGGCCGTTTATTCAGCAAAAAACGCATATTTCGACACACTCAAGGGAATCAAAACCTATAGGGTACTTCCCGTTGACGTAGAACTATGAAATTTGGCAAGTAACATCGTTATAGACTACAAGTACAGGAATAAATCTCAAAACTATACATTTGTAAATAGATCTTAAAAAATAGGGGGTCTATATTTTTTATAGGGTGTCGAAATTTCAAATTGAAACTACTAGTTCAAATGGGGTATCATACGAAAGGGCTTGATGTACACATTGCAAAATATATTTTATTTATTTTTTTCGACGCATTATTTCTTATTTATAATGAAAAATATCAAATTTAATATTGATACTACGTACCTACGGAACCCTCGGTGGGCGAGTCCGACTCGCACTTGTCCGGTTTTTTTACTTATATTATTTGTCTGCTCGATTTGTTGTATGTATTATATGTAATATAAAGTTTGTTATAAAAAAAAGATATATATATATATATATATATAAATATTCTTTTTTGTAAATTACCATCTATATATATATATATATAGATGGAAATTTACAAAAAAGAAAATTTCTCAAAATGATATGCATAACCTATCTACTTTATGCGTTAAATGTAATAGTTACTTTTGAACAGCACTTATTGCCACTCAAGCGTCCATTAGCGACCTTTACGAGCCGGTGTAATGTTGAAAACTCGAAACTTGACTCTAAAATATACAAAATGGAGTTTATTAGAGATAATGAGCGGCGTACGTCTGCATTAGCGCTGTTATTTGTTATGCTCTTGAGGGGGAAGATAAGGGCGGTTGCATACATAAACATATATTGTTGGGGTGTAAGTTCTTACTGGCAAAATACCTTCAGCTCACAGAATACCGCAGCAGCGAAGTAACAATTCCCTTGCAGGTTGTTGTGATCCTGCGAGTGAGTGAGATCACCAGGAAGAAAGGCAATTGCTAGGTTCGCAGAGGAGGAAGCAGCAGTAAGACATTTCCTGTTGTCAGCGTTTTTAACGGTTATGGTAACCGCTTCATATCAGGCGGGTCATATTATTGTCTGCTGAAGAAAAAAAAATCATAGTAGAGACTTTGATTTAATCAAATTTACCAACCCCGCTCTACCACGAACAAATCCCTACAAATGAACAAACAAAATACATTTAATTTTCTACAATTCCCTTAAATTCCTTTGTAAGACCTAGCTGGTTTCGTTAATAAATTATACGTAAGAAGATCTGTACGTGTTGTAAGGTTTAATTATTTATCCAAAGAAATAAGTGTAATGGCCGATTTACACGGAGAAACTAGTACTAGTAAACTCGTGCGAGTACTGATGATTGATGTACCAGTTGTACATTTACTCATAGAAGGAAATATTAGATACTGTAGTTCTATTCGATAATTTGTTCATCAATACACTACACTACGTTTTATAGACATCTAGTTGGCATGGCAGGCATGAAATAGAGAATGTCATAGACTTTGTACAACGCTGTCTTATCTATGAACATTTGAATTAGGTAATAAATAATGCCAGCAAGACTTGCAAAAAAGGAGTACCAACCTTCAAATTAATACAATATTTTTTATTTATAAAAATGTAATTCGTTGTCAGCACTATATAAATTGTCCTAAATTGATTGCTGTGTTTTTTATTATATGTTTTATATTAGTTTGGAATTGTGCTTGATTTTCTAGGGGTCAAGGTTAAGAAACGCTGCTCTAGAGGGAGAAAATAAGGGTGGGTATGGTGGGTAAGGGTGGGTGGGTGGTAATGGTCTTCTTTCAAATATCTTGTTATATTATAAGTAATAGGCTTATACTGTGGTTACACACCATTTAACCTATCTCTTTCTATTTTTCGGGTTCCGTACCTCAAAAGGAAAAACGGAACCCTTATAAGATCAATTTGTTGTCCGTCTGTCTGTTTGTCTGTCTGTATGTCTGTCTGTCTGTCAAGACCCTTTATCTCGAGAATGCGTGGAGGTATCAAAGTGAAATTTGAACTGTATACTTCATGGGGTCGTAGACTTGCTACGACCCCATGAAGTTGTAAAAAAATCAAACTGCTAAGTTTACGTAAAAAAAAGATACGTCCGTTTATTCAGCAAAAAACGCATATTTCGACACATTCTCAAGAGAATCAAAACGTATAGGGTACTTCCCGTTGACCTAGAACTATGAAATTTGGCAAGTAACATCATTATAGACTACAAATACAAGAATAAATCTCAAAACTATACATTTGTTATTAAATCTTAAAAAATAGGGGGTCTATATTTTTTATTTCAATTGAAATTTCAAATTGAAGCTACTAGTTCAAATGGGGTATCATATGAAAGGGCTTGATGTGCACATTGCAAAATATATTTTATTTATTTTTCCGAAGGATTATTTCTTATTTATAATGAAAAATATCAAATTTATAATGATCCTACGTACGGAACCCTCGGTGGGCGAGTCGGACTCGCACTTGTCCGGTTTTTTCTTACATTAAAAAGCATGTAAATGTACCACCTACATTGACCATCGCTCTTTACTCTAGACTCAATTTCAATGGTCGATAACTTGGTCGATACATAGCATGCTGGAAATCGCCGCAAGCGGGATGACTATGGGTGATACGGAAGTGACAACGTGGTTCATATCTCGGACGACATAAAGCATGATGTCCTGTCTACTGATGAAAATGTTTCCCACTTGCTGGTCTTAAGGCAAGTGTAAATAGAAAGTCTCCCGCAACCAGCATGCGAGCACTATCGACCAATGAAAATGAGCCTTAAGGTTATCTGAAAGACATTGCTTAAGATAAAATATTGTAATTTAAAAATATTTGTTGTAGATATTTTTATTTTGAGGTATGTGAGGTACACCATTATCTTTAAACGAGCCAATATCATCTGTACGCGGTGTAGGGCACACCGCGTACAGATGATATTGGCTCGTTTGACCATCTAACGAAGATCTGGTAAGAGAGAAGTACAGGTACATCACTATAGCATAGTGATATACGAGTACCTATACATGTATTGTTTATTATCATTTCAAAACAATTATTAATTCAAATTGATCATTCTTTTTCCGTATTACTAATTGTTTTCACTTAGTTAACAATTTATATCGACAATAAGTTTTAAATTTTATTTCCGTGACTATTCACTATTTAACCGACTTTTAAAAAGCAGGAGGTTCTCAAATCCGCTGTACTTTTTTTTCTTTTTTAATGTTTGTTACTTAATTACTCCGTGATTTATAAACCTATTTGAAAAAAACTTTTTTTATTTAATAAATTACCTATACTTCCAGATTGGTCCTATATTTTTTTCATCATCATCATCATAATCAGCCTGTATGTATGTACATAAATGTAGAGTAATGTTTGGAGTGGGATTTTTTTTGTTAGAATTATTAGTTATGCAACAGCGTCACAAACAATATCACTCACTCCAGTTTGACACAGTAATCACACTGCAACCGTTTGTATACTCAAATAATAATAATTACACTGTTAAATTAAAATTTAGCACGCAACAATTTTTGGGGTCATTATTTTTGGGGCCATATATATACAACAAACTAAATAAGATATTATCCCTCTCGACTCTGTCTAGATACTCCTGCAAAAAAGTATTAGAGAAATCGCTTAATCAGTATGATTATTTAGGCACCGAGCAGTTATTGACAATTTTGGCTTGAGATAATGCAAATTTCTAAATCTAATCTAATCTAATCAAATCAAAATATCTTTATTCCTTGGACTTTATAAAGCACTTAGAAACGTCTTACATATCATTATTTACTTTCGTATTACATATCATTATTTAGTTGAAAAATAATTACATTTACACTTCAGCGAAGACATTTAATTGTATGCTGGGCGATGTTTATTGATTGATTATGTGATGTACTATTATTTATGCACGTGATCTCCTATTCTGTTGATATTCAATCTATTCTAATGTGACCTAACTAATTAATTTCAGTGGATTAGTTTCTGGTGTCTTACCAAATCAAATATTATAGTGTAAACTCTTAAATTTAGAAGAGTTATTCATTTATAGAACAAAATTTTCAATAATTTTAGCCTGTATGGAAGATATATTGAATTACATGAGATTTTTGTTAATGTAATATGTTGCACACACGTAACGTATTCATTTAGAATCGTATATGTAGATATAGTTATCCATATGTGTATGCGTGTGTATGCGTTTGTATGGGTATGTGTGTGTGTATGTGTACGTGTATATGTATGTGTTTGTGTATACTTCTTTCAAATTATAAAAAAAAAGAAGTTCTATCTACTACAAAATACAATTACTATACAAATCTGTATATTCTGTCGTTCTATACTTGCTATGTATGTATATATGTGTGTGTGTATGTATATATATATGTATGTATGTATGTATATATATATATATAAATATATATAGCTTCATAAAACCAAATTTAAAATAAATGATAAAGTAATTACAAAAAAAAAAAAACTATGGGCTTGGAATATCTGGAATTGGAATTTTATTTAGTTCAAAAATATTTTCTAGAATTAATACCTAATTAATTAATTAATAAAAGTAAGATATTTAAATGTTTAAATAAAATTAAAGAATTACATTTATTGTCTCAAGCATTGGTAATTTTAATGTTCAACATTGACTTCGTGAGATAAGTTATTTGTTACAGTGGTTATACTTTACATGGCAATTGTTGGTTATTTTACTTCTACCCGTTAAAAGAATTGTAATAAAATTGTGTGAATACTTTTCGTCTGAGCGTAACTATTTAGTATATTGGAATGTATGTTACCTGCCTGCTAACTGTGTGTGTTGGGTTTTTTGTTTTGGGTGGGTTTATCGATCATAATGTGATTTAATTTTATTTATTGTTAAGAAGTTCTGTAATGCGTGATGGTCATTCACACTACTTTCTTTAGTGTCACTGGAAGTGCCTAGCGTCTGAAATACAGGCTTTGCCTAGTTTAGACGTCAGTAATCATATGTAAGTGTAAAAGTAAACCATGAAACTACTGTATTTTGTGTCAGTGTATTGTGAATTATTTAATTTTTGAATAAATTATTATTTTGAATAAAAATAAAAAAAAAACAATGTTTGCCAGTCAGGTCAGGTCAGTGTTGCCAGGTATCCTATCATTTAAATCATAAAAAAAAAACAATTACAAGATTCTAATACAGCATGCCAGCATTATTATCTACCATAAATCAGTCCTAAAATAATAGTTTAACCTCTTAATGCTGAAGACTAAAGTGGTTTTAAACTAACGACCCTATATTTGCAACTTTCAAATCCCTCGAGCCTCTGTTGTCGTGGGCTGAATTATTTTGTAATGGCAAAAAGTTGGCTCATGACTCTTGATAGCTGTTAAATTGTTTGGTAAGATTTTAAAGCTGATTTTGTTCATTTTATGCACAGATTTCATAAAAATATTCTGTGATTTCAAGTATATTTTGAAGTGAAAACTTCTTTAGCGGCGTTGTGCATTTTTTAGGATAGGTAAAAAATGTTAAACTCGCACCAGGACACGTGACCTGATCGAAAATTCGTAAGACGGAGGGAGAGTAGACCGCCAGCACGGCGTAGGAAAGGAATTGATATCCCTCTCTTTCTACCGCGAAAATGTATGCCTGCTCCTGCTGTATATTTTCAATGAAATATAAATTGTCATGTTTGTGTACAATGAATATATGAATGAATATTTTACCACATACCTATTTAGGTATGTGTATGGTAATTTCGCACTCCTTTGAGTGCGAAATTATTCCCTAACCATTCCAAAATATTCAAAAATGCACCACGCTAATGTTCAAGTTTTCACTTCTCCCGGCACTCCAGTGCAAGCTGATTTTTTTTAGCGTGGAGCGGTTACCGTAGCCATATTAACGCTCGCAACATAAAATATCGCTAGCGTGCCGCCACCCCCGCTACCAACGCAGCATCTCCTTCTTTTCTGGTGACCTCACTCACTTACAGGAACACAACAACCCTCAAGGGAAGTGTGATTTGGCTGCGGCATTCTGTGAAGTGGAGGTACATTGCCCAGTCGGGTAGCTTACAATTACGCTCCCTACCTGTCTTTTCGCCAGAGCTTCGTTTGTCAGTCAGCAGGGTGTACCGCGTGCAGGTGAGTTGGCTTTGGTTCAAAGATGTTGATGAACCAGTTACACCCCGAAATCTTTCAAAATTAAACAAAATCAAAATTTCAAAATCGTTCAAATCACGATTTATCATCAAAATGGAAGCAAAATTTACTTATTAAAAATTAAGTACTTAAATTTGTTTTATTTGTATTTGTCCGTCCGTGTAAAATCTAGTACAAGGGCCATTCAAAACTAACCTGCCTTTTTATTGATGGAGCGCACAAAGCGATCCGGATCTATAATTGAGTTGGGGCTAAAATATTTTATTGTACGCTTGTTTGAGTCATAACTGTCATAACTCTCCAACTAGTACTCCAATTTCGATGAAATTTGATGGATAAGTGGGAAACAGAAATATATACATTTTTAAATAATTCAGAAACCTATTTATTCGGATTTATTGATAATCTCATTATCGTGATAGTAAATATCTGTGGGCACAAGAGTGCCCCCGCCAAGACGAGCCAAGCGGAGCGCAAGGGCACTACTTACTTTACCAGGCGTAACTTCACATACTCTACATTTTAGTCAAAACGTGATGCTTGGCAGTTTTGCTACCGTTACGAAGATTTCATAGGCATTCGTTCATCGTGTGTGAAATAAAACGGCCACGCATCTCGTTTTGACTAAAATGTAGATAAAGATACATTTAAAGATAAAGATACATTTATTTGTTCAGAACATGTGTAAATACATCATACAAGCACTTACATAAACTGCAAGTTTGCATGTTTGGTGGAATAAGTTTATTTATGGTCTACATGTTTTGCTGTATCGTAGAACAGCATGCAAATATTACATTATATTAAAGATTATTACATGTCATAAGTTTTAATTTAATAATATAATGTCAGAAGTTTTAATTACAATAATATATATACAAAATTTAAAATGTCACAGCTTATCAGAAAAAAAGTCATCTAAATTATAATAGCATTTGTCAATAAGGAAATGTTTAAGCTTTGATTTAAACAAATTTGTATTTAAGTCTTTATATGTGGCTGGAATTTTATTATAAATTTTTGGAGCCATCCATAGTATACTCTTTTGCAGCAGAGTTGTTTTGGCAGGCTGCAAACAAAGTCTATTTTGATTTCGTCGATTTCTAATTATTTTGTCGCACATACGAGGGAATAAATGAGAGTTATTTCTTACAAATATTGCTACCTCCATTATATATAACGACGGAAGTGTAAGAATTTTATGCTTTACAAATAGTAGCTTACAACTATCAGTAATTTGAAGGCCAAACATGGCACGTAAGCAGCGCTTTTGCATTTTGAATAATATTTCTTTATTGGTTGCGTTACCCCAAAAAATAATGCCATATCTTAGAGCAGATTCAACAAGACCGTGATATGCCGAAAGTAAAGCATCTGCATTCACCGTAGAGGAGAGTCTATACAACGCATATGCCAAGCTACTAATTTTTTTTGTAAGTCCATCTATGTGGCTTTTCCAATTTAGCCTTTTATCTATTAATAATCCAAGAAATCTGGCCGTATCAACTTCGTTGATAATATGGTCCTGATAGGCTAATATAATGCGAGAAGATGTCTGAGGTCTTTGATTGAAATGTATTATGTTAGTTTTATTTAAATTTATTTTGAGATTATTGTTATTGAGCCATTCGATTACAGATGTCAGTGAATTATTAATGTCAGATATATAAGAATCCATATTATTACATTATGTGAAGTTAGGCCTGGTAAAGTAAGTGCGCATAGATCAAGAATCTTGGCTCTTCATGAGGTCTGACCACTTTTTCATAGATTTTGATTAAGGTGTAGTGTAGAGCTTGTAGGTTTAGAGCGTGTAGTCTTTAGAGCTTGGCTTTATACGAGATCTGATAACTTTTTCACAGGGTAAGCTATGTATTCCCTTAGTGGCCTTGTACGACATCCACGGGAAGAGACGGAGTGATTCTATTCTAGTCTGCCGGAAACGGCACACGGTTTTGCACATATAGGGACGTCAAATTCCAAAAAAAATCCTACTGCTACTAATTCCTTCTGATAAAAGTCCGTTGTGAGTACGAATGCAATCGTAGTTTTACCTCGGGGATTGCGATGGACTTCATTGTTCATTGCCTTTTTGGTGGTTGCCGCTGTCTACACAGAAGATACAACGTACCCTGTACCAACAGCTAGTGCGCCCCGTGTGCCAACCTTCCGGTTATATCACAGGGATTGCGAGTCAACCGTCCCGTAAACCAACCAGACGGAAGTACCTTTACCTGCTCCACTCTTGCGCTCGGTAAACCAACCGAGCACGCAAGCGGAACATTAGCAGGTCTCACTCAGCTTTCACCTGCATGCAGGCTAAGTAGCCTGTGTGTAGCCAGAGTACGCAAGTGCGTACTCTTAAGTCGAGTAGCTCGTGGCGAACCAACGCTCAGCGAACCAAGCATCGGGGCCGTACTACCACTCCCCAATCTCCATGATGGGTACCGGAGCTACATGTCGCACAAGTATAAGTACAAGCGCGCCTAGTCACACAGAAGATACAAAATATGCTACCAAGGGCAACACAGAAGATACAGTGGTGTGCTACAAAAAAATTGGTTGTCTATAAAAATCGGTTTACGGACGATAATTTTACTTGAGAAATCATAAAAAATTTAAAGCACCGGCCGATGGAGTGGAATAGACATAGATGCGCCACAAGCCGAACGCATAGGCCGATCGTACCTCTCTATCGCATGTTTCGAGCTCTCGCTTGCACGCTCGGCTCAGGCGGAACATGACAATGAGTCACACTTTTCCGTGCGTGCAGCCGGCGTTCATTGATTTATAAGACGTCACGTCAATACTATATACTTTAAGGATATGTCACGTCAGTGTCATGATGATAAAATGGGCACATATATAATCAAAGTTACAAAATATTATCAGTTTATATGTCGCCCTTGGGAGCATATTTTGTAATACTAATTAGTTTAACTGGCCTTTAACAACATTTATCACTAGTTTGATTCCCGTCAGGGTCTTTTTAGAAGGCTAATGTTGAAAACAAAATATTTTTGTAGGTTGTTGTTCTAACCATCAACATCTACAGCCCCCTTACCACCATCACGTATTGCGATTCAATAATTGAATAGATTGCTTATTCATACCAATGAATAAGACTCTATTCCATTTGAAATAGAGTCGCTTATTCATTGGTATGAATAACCATTCTATTCAGTTATTGAATCGCAATAAGAGATGGTGGTAATGGGACAGATCGCCTGAGGATGCCTAACTAATTGGTGGCGATTGCGATTCAATAACTGAATAGATTGCTTATTCATACCAATGAATAAGACTCTATTCCATTTGAAATAGAGTCGCTTATTCATTGGTATGAATAACCATTCTATTCAGTTATTGAATCGCAATAAGAGATGGTGGTAATGGGACAGATCGCCTGAGGATGCCTCGCGTAGAGCGAAACACGTGTCGCAGAGACGACCACGGCAGTCGGGGCAGCGGCGGTCACATGTATCTTCTGTTTCAGATGTTGGAGATTCGCCGAGACGACCACAGCAGCTGGAGCAGAGACGACCAAAGCAGCCACGGCAGTCACATGCAACTACTAACGGTAGTGGGTGGGTGCCGGCCGGAAGTAATTTGCATGAACTAATTGGTGGCGGAAGCACGCAAAGTAGTGTAGATCAAAATTGCCTGTAAATTTGACTTCCGCAAAATATCACCTGAATCAATTAACTAACAAAATATTTTTTTATACTACTGAGGTTACAAATAGGCATACGATCCGCATGATGGTAAATAGTTAAGACATCATATCGAACAACACAAAGGGACGCAAAGTCTCTTTTCAGACCTAAAGGCTCAATACCTATAGTATGTAATAGAATGTAAGTTATTTTTTATACTACGTCGGGTGGCAGACAAGCATACGGTCCGCCCGATGTGAAGCGGTTACCATAGCCATATTAACGCTCGCAACACAAGATATCGCTCGCGCGCCGCCACCCCCGCTACCAACGCAGCATCACCTTCCTTTCTGGTGACCTCACTCACTCGCAGGAACACAACAACCCTCAAGGGAATTGTTATTTGGCTGCGGTATTCTGTGAGGTGGAGATACTTTCCCCAGTCGGGTAGCTTACAATTACACTCCCTTCCTCTCTTTTCGTCAGAGCTTCGTTTGTCAGTCATCAGGGTGCACCACGTGCAGGTGAAGTTGGCTTTGGTTCAACGATGTTGATGAATCACTTACACCCCATAATTTCAAAGCTTCGGGTCATCTAGGATTCTTATAGCGCGCCGTTGAACGGAATCACAAGGCCCAAACTAATATCCTGGTATTCCTGGTGCTCTGGCCCCTAATGACTACAGTACTCCACGTGATTTACCAGACTTACCAGACTTTTTACCAGAAATCAAGGAGATGCTGCGGTGACAGCGGGGGTGGCGGCGCACGAACGATATTTTATGTTGCGAGCGTTAATATGGCTACGGTAACCGCTTCATATCAGGCGCGCGGTATGCTTGTCTCACACCCGACGTAGTAAAACGAAAAAAAAAAAACGTGAGGTCGGACTTGGGGCTTATACAATTAAAGTCTTTGCGCCGAGCTGAAGTATTCCTTCGCTTTATTGAGCACACTGAACTTCTTGGATTTAGTATAGAGATGCCATATCTTTATTATTTATAACAACATTCATTGGTCATGTTCATTTATTATCAGAAATGAATTAAGGCACATAGTATGTATCATAATGCAATACAGATAAATCACCATCTAATAACTGTGGCAATTAGCATAAAGCGTGACTTCTTAGCATTTTTATTGTATGGGCAAAGAGTATGTTTATAAGTGTATAGCATAAGATGGCATAAAATATATTCTGTGACTTTTGCAAATAGCAAAGCTACATCCACAAATTATATATATATATATCTTTTTATCTCTTATCTTATAGCATATAATAATAATATATATTCTGTTTAGAAATTGACTTTTACGTGCTATTGGAAGTACTGCCAGTTCAATCGTTTCGGAGCTTAAATGACAACAAACAGATAGAAGACATGAAACTTCACTTTAAATTATAGAAACAATTTCCATTACTATTTGACGGATGCATAAAATTTGCGACATGAAACTTCAATTCACTTCAAAACAATTTCCATTACTATTTCATATGTGCATAAAATTTGCGAAAGAAAGTTATGTCTTGCATTTTTTTCAATTTTATTTATTGTTTCATATGGTAGTTTTAACGTAGCGCCCGTCTCAGATAAGCTCACTGAAACCCGCTTAAAGTAGTATGGCCATATTATGCGAAGGGACAACGATCACGTGGTGCAGAAGACTATGGCTCTCTCGGAGGGCAGGAAAGTAACGACGATAGCCACCTTTTACGTGGTGGACTAGTATGGAAAAACTTACAGATAAAGCCCGATTACCCAACCCGATAATCCAAGATCTGAGCGCCATGGGAAAGGAGAACCGACCCACTTAAAGTTGGATAAGGACAAAAGAAGATTCATTGTTTTATAGGTGATTGATATATAAAATCATGCAGAACTTACTTGACAATATCGTTGAATGTAACAAACTAAATGTAAATTATTGAACCAATAACTTTAACATAACTTATCGTTTTTTAAACGAATAACATTTGTAGCATCACTGTAAATAATATTGTTTTCTTTATCAAACGCTACACCAAAAGCATCTTCAGTTTTAACAACCCGTTCCAGAGTATGTGTTTCTTTATTAACAGCGTAAATACCATCTTGGAAACAAACGTGGACTTGACCTTTTAGATCCATTGTCACCCCTCTCGCTCCATTACCTGGTAATTCTTCATAGAGTGTAGCATTCTCTGTCCCTTTCTTTTGTTGATACAGCCCCGTAGCGTTAGTGAAAAACATATCATCGTCTGCATCTATTATAAACATGTCCACTTTTGTATCTTGCAAATCTGGGAATCTTGTTGACTCACCATCAGATAAGGTATAAAGAAATTGTGATGGGAATACAGAATAATATAAGACATCTTTGAAGAAGAGAGTCCAGATATTCGTATCTTTCTCGCCTACAAATTCCGACTTGTGCTTCTTATAATCATATTTATATATCCCATCGCTACCGCCGATGTACACATCATCAGTTGCTGGATCCACTGTTTGAGCAAATCCATTCAGGACGTCATCAATATTTTTGAATTCTCCTGTATCTAAATCCAGTCTTGCAGTTTTGAATGCATCTTCATCACTGGAAACGCTGTAGCTGAAATATAGTGCATTTGTACTTCGGTCTACTGCTAATAAGTATGGTCTATCGAGATCGGTTTTTAGAACTTCTTTGCATTGGTTTTCTTTTTTTACTACTCCCGCTTTTACTATAGCAATTGTGAATAATATTAAGACGAGTTTCATATTTACCTGAAATGATAAATAGTTAATATTAACACTCTGTTCTTATAAATGATTTTAATGTTGACTAGATTAATGGTGATTTTGCTTTCCTACTCAACTTTGTTGAGGTATCTAACCATATTTCTTAAACTTAAAGTCACGGAGCAGACTTGTGTTTCTTATTATATTTCTATCGATAAGATGTAAATTAATAACTCACCGCCTCCAGTCGTGGTCAACTGATAACTAAAATAATAAACACTTTAATTAAATGAATTGCGTGTGTATCTATAATGAGATAAATCAAAGCCATAGAGTTTTGTAAGTTCGGCACATAATTTTAAACAGTTTCCGTATAATTGATCACGGAAATTAAGCAACACAGGTCTTCTCCAAGCTGCAGTAAAGCAGCGTCGTAGAGTACGCTCTACCACTTTGTTTAAGAGGAGACTCGTAGCCCAACATAGGCATGAATATGTATTGACGCAGACTCATTCTGGCTGGTCAAATTCAAAGAGAAGATTATGCGGTATGGCCAAACCCCGGCCACTCCATACAAAAATGGCGCTTTTGCATGTAGTAACCAAATGACGTCTGTACACGTGCCTATGTTTGAGTGACGTTCTCTAGGGCTGACATTATTCAATTATTAGTCGGACATGTAAGGGGGTGTAAGTGGTTCATCAACATCTTTGAACCAAAGTCAATCTTACCTGCACGGGGTACACCCTGCTGACTGACAGACGAGGACGACTCTGACGAAAAGAGAGGTAGGACATAGCGTATTTTTTAAGCAGCCCGACTGACGAAGTACCACCACCTCACAGAATACCGCAGTCAAATAACAATTTCCTTGAGGGTTGTTGTGTTCCTGCGAGTGAGTGAGGTCACCAGAGAGGATGGAGTAGCTTCGTTGGCAGCGGGGATGGCAGCGCGCGAGCGATATTTAATGTTGCGAGTGTTAATATGGTTACGGTAACCGCTTCGCATCAGGTGGGCGTAGTGAAGAAAAAAAAAACGTGTGACACTCGGGGACTGCCGCGGTAAAGCTATTGCATAGCATTTTTTATTTTTTAAGTAATGCTCGTTTGCTCGTTCATCCATCCATCCATCCATCCATCCATCCATATCCATTCATCTATCCATCCATCCATCCATCCATCCATCCATCCATCCATTCATCCACCCATCCACCCATCCACCCATCCACCCATACACCCATCCACCCATCCATCCACCCATCCATCCATCCATCCATCCATCCATCCATCCATTAATCCGTCCGTCCGTCCGTCCGTCCGTCCGTCCGTCCGTCCATCCATCCATCCATCCAAATTGTTTTTTTTTTTTACTTTCCATGTGTTGAGACATCCATCCACTGCACAAATAACTCTCATCTTTTACATACTCTCATATTATTTTAAACTGAATGGAGAATAAAATACAAGCGACGTCAATTCGTACGTTGTGGCATTCCTTGCGAACGGTTCCAAATCGGTTCCATAGGGGAGGTGAGGTCGACTAGTGAGAGCGGCAGAGAGTGTCCATACTGTACGTTAGTACTATTACTTATACTGTGGTATGGCTATCGAAAGATTTCTTGTTTATCTCGAGATTCAAGTTTACTATGGAGGAGAATAGGTGGGAGAAGATTAGGTGGGAGACACGTGCGGTTGTCGCACATGCGACCTCTGCGCGCTTACCGCTGTGACCGCTTTCAGCGGTTATATAAATGTTTTTTCTTGCTAATTATTTCATTTATATTATATATCTTTGCTTTTTATAAGCTTTTATTTAATTTCACCGCAGTGTCAGTCTTGTAATCAAATCTTGCAAGTTAAATTTGACCCATTTTTTCAGTGTCAGACTGATCTGAAATTTGGCACACTCGTTGGGTTCTCGTGAAATTGCATGATTACCTAAATGCCATCAATTTTAATTCAATATGGCGGCAGCCACAAAAGGGCGATTTATAATGTCCACAATAACCCATATGACAAGGGTATCAAATGTAAAGGCTTGATGAGCGCAACAGTAAGTAACTATACTTTTTATTTTGTGCTAACATTGCAATCAGTCGCCAGACTATATCATATGAGTTGTGTGACTTGTAGATCAGTATAGAGCAGTATTGGACAATGCCTCAAAGCACGTGGTTTCGTTTTAACCTCTTCACCACGTTGACACTGTTGACAGTATTAAGCAACCCAGAAGCGAGTAAGTTAGGATGGTTGGTAAGACGTTCAATGTGTAGTTTCTTATAACGCTCTATTTCTGAGACAACTGTTGCAATGTTCAAATACTCATGTATTACATTATTCCTCGTGAACCATAGGTCATTTACGATATTCCTCAGTATGTTGTTTGTACCCTCTACAGGCACATGACGTTACTCTTGCTGGCAACTCCCCAGAGCAGGATTCCATAGTCCATATGGGTTTGAGAATTTAATTGTACATTAGAAGTTTGTTGTCCAGGGAGTCCAGTGGAGACTTCTTAACGTGTTTCTTTACTTGATCTCTTTTGACTTTTATGTGATTTCTCCACATCAGACTTTCATCACTTTTTAGTGGTTTTTTGACGGGGTGACGTCTTACAAATCGATGAACGCCGGCTGCTCGTATGAAAAAACATGACTTATTGTAACGTTCCTGAGCCGAGCAGGCAAGCGAGACCGCAGAACAAGCGAAAAAGATTGGTTATTATTTTTTCTTTTTTTTTTTAAGTATGTAAACACAGTTACTACTCTATGTATTCCTCTGTTTCGTATTCCGCGGATGATAGCAAAGGTTATCGCTGTAATTTAAATAGTCCATTTATCTAATACATTGCTTTTAGGGCGCTAGCATTTTATACACCAAGTCAGTCGGGTGTAAGGTCACCATCATTTTTAGAGCCAAAGCCAACCTCACCTGTAACTAGTATATCCTTTTAATTAGAAGACGATGCTCTCTGTCTCTCGAGTCTCTCGTCTGGTGAAATACTTTCACGTTTTCTGTATTATACTACATCGAGTGGCAGTCAAGCATACGACCGGCCTAATGGAAAGCGGTTACGTTGCCATATTAGACACCACAATTAATCACTTTAACCCCAAATACGTAACCGAACACTGCCAAATAACAAATTGAGGATTGCAAGTGACTGCGACTATATACGCTATGAAACTTATGGAGTACGGATAGGAAACAACCATACGTGACATGAAGAAGGAAGTCATCATGTTCAGGTCTACCTTCGAAGGTTGTAACGATGTGCTACCGCAGTGCTGACAAGCGGAAAATATCACGTACTCCATACAATCTAAGTTAATATTATAATTTTTACAACAAAGGATTGTTGTAAAAATCCAATTCTCGTAATTATTTTACGATCGCAGAATGAAAGTTGACCGAATCGAGATTGAATTGTCAATTGACTGAAAATTATATACTTGATTTCCTTTTTTTTTCTATAAATAAATATTGTAGACAAATTACACAGCGCCATCTAGTCCCAAAGTCAGCGAAGCTTGTGTTATGTGTACTAGACAACTGATAAACATACGTAAATACATTATTTTTTGTAAATACATACTTATGATATACATAGAAAACACCCAGACTAAGACAAACAGACATGTTCATACACACAAATGTTTGTCCTATGTGGGAATCGAACCCACAAGCGTTGGTGTCGAAGCCATTAACCGCTACGCCACCGAGCTCGTAATCATTTCGTTAATTCTTCTTCTTTGTCGCTTCACTCTGGCCAGAGTGGTCGTGGTTTTCAGGATGAGGCAGCAGACAGGACTCGCTTCACGACGTCTCGCCACCTCTGCCTGCTGGTCGTCAGTCGGGTACATTCGTGTACCGGCGCGCCCACCGCCGCCTTCACCTGATCGGTCCAACGCATGGGGGATCTGTCCCGTGGTCTTGTGCCTTAAAATGAATTATTATTAAAATATTGTAAATTAATTATTATCGATTCTTAATATTGGGAAATAACATCCTTAGTTTGTGTAACATTTTAATTAGGTATGAGATTGCTCTTCTGATATTAACCGACTCAAAAAGGAGGAGATTCTCAATACGGCTGTATTTTTTTTTATGTTTGTTACTTAAGATTTTACTTTACAGTAGATTTATGAACAAATTTGAAAATAACTTTTTTCATTTGAAAGAGTATACTTCCAGATTGGTCCCATATTTTTTTCATCATCATCATCAGACTGTATCTACATATGTAAATGTAGAGTAATGTTTGGAGTCGTTTTTTTTTTTTTTGTTAAAATTATTTAGTTTGTAATAAATCACATGTTCACTACTCAACACTGGTATTAACAACACCAGCAACAATACTATACATTATTAGCACGCGATTAATACTCTTTGAATTACGTCTCTAACTTAAAGTTAATAATTAATTTTATAGTATCTAATGTACGGAGCGCTTAGTGCGAGTTTCTTGTTCGCGTTTGATCGTGTCAACGTAAACAAACTGACCAAATAAAGAAAAACACACATGTTGTGAATTTATAAGACGCGTGTTACATATCAAAATTATGTGGCTTACTTTCTCACATTTTGAAGTGCCTTACCTGGCTAATTTGGATATGTAACATGCGTGTGGTAAATTCACAATATCAAACTTTTCTCAATTTGGTCGGCTCAATTGCGTCGCATGTGACCAAAAAACACTCACTAAGCACTCAGAATCAGCCATTACGCGGTCCGTATATATGCTTATTTTACGCTCAACGTAGTAGCAAGTGTTACATAATATTATGTACGATAACTACTGAGTATGATATATTGTTTTTCAGACACTCACTATATGTATGTACTTTAGGTCACCATTTCAGTTCCCTTTTAGAATAATTGACGAGCTCGGTGGCGTACCGGTCAATGACGCGGCTTCGACTCCAACGCTCGTGGGTTCGATTCCCACACAGGACAAACATTTTGTGTGCATGAACATGTCTGTTTGTCTTGGTCTGGGTGTTTTCTATGTATCATAAGTATGTATTTACAAAAAAATAATGTATTTACGTATGTTTATCAGTTGTCTAGTACACATAACACAAGCTTCGCTTACTTTGTGGCTAGATGGCGATGTGTCATTTGTCTGACAATATTTATTATTTATTTATCTTCTACTATATAAAAATAAGTCGGGTTTTCCTTCCTGACGCTATAACTCCAGAACGCACGAACCGATTTCCACGGTTTTGCATTCGTTGAAAAGGTCTCGGGCTCCGTGAGGTTTATAGCAAAGAAAATTCTGGAAAAATTTGAAAAGAAAAGCGGCGGGAAAATCTTTTTTCACATACAGCGCCATCTCTAAGGAAATGGATGGAAACGAAAAGATTGAGCCACAGCGAAGCGTGGTCGGGCCGCTAGTTTACTATAAACTCACAATGCACTTTGTTTTTTACACTCCTTTATCGCATGCCAGTCATAAGACAGAGAATGTCGAGATTCCATATAACGCTGTCATATAACTGATCCGCACAGTGTTTTCCTATGAAAAAAACCATTGAGTTCCCAGTATTGATAATACTGAGATCATTTGACTAAGAACCTCCAGCGATTCAGCCTATTTATATTATCTATTTTTTAACCGACGAAAAAACGGAGGAGATTCTCAAGTCGACGCGTATATATTTTTTTAATGTATGATCATGCACCACTTTTTATAGAGCAGTCCGATTTTGATAATTCTTTTTTTATTGCAAAAAGGAGTACCCCAAAGTTGGTTCCATATAAATTTGAAAAAAAAAATTAACCCTAAGGATAGGAAAACAGAGAATGATCGATTGCTCACTTACTGATTGTAATGTATCACCACGCATAACTTTTCACAGAGTAGTCCGATTTTGATAATTCTTTTTTTATTGGAAAGGGTATACCGTGAAGTTGGTCCCATATAAATTTGAAAAAAAAATCAACCCTAAGGGTAGGAAAACAGGAGATGATTTAAAATATGTGAATTAACTATAGTTCATTACTATACTTTAAATGTAATGAACTATACAAAGATCACTACTATATATTTTTAAATGTAATGAACTATATAAAGATCACTAAATTAGGTACCTCAAATTTAAAGAAATAACCAAATCAAATTAACAATGCAATGTGAAATCTCCAGCGATAAACAATAATATTTAGCTTGTTTGGCGCCAACTTAAAATTACTTAGGTGTACTTAAATTAGTTTAAGAACTTAGTTATTAAGGTCAATAAATTTTTTGCTTTTAATTTTTTTCCGCGGTTTAATTATTTTGTTAAAAAGTCTTTTTAATTTATTATGCATGTCAGTGAGATATTATATAATTATTTGCTTTTATCTGTAACCTATCCAGCCTGTTATTCCATTAAAAGTACCAAGTCATCATTAAACTGGCGAAGTCTTTGTTACTATTTATTCCTTCGCAAGACTTGGACCACATCCTAAAGCAAATGTGCTACTTTTCAAAAACTTAATTTTCAAACAACAATAAAGTCGGCTTTTATTTTGATACGTGCCTCCGTATTGGCTTTAAATCGGATCCGAATGGCTCTTATATGCAGTTTCGCACGACATACATCGTAATGGGAAGAACTTCCAAATTTTATGACGCATTTTTATAAGAACGTTTGTTTATTGGTCTTTCTATGTGTCTTGTAGTTGCTGAGAATTTACTTTGCACTTATAGCTGAGTTTTTCTACATAATAATATGTACATAATATTGAAGATGTTTTTATTTAATGAAGGCGCGAGTTTTCTTTTTTTTTATACTACGTCGGGTGGCAGAAAAGCATACGGCCCACCTGATGTAAAGCGGTTACCGTATTAACGCTAGCCATATTAACGCTCGCAACATGTAATATCGCTCGCACGCTGCTACCCCCGCTGCCACCGCCGCTTCTTCTCCTATCTGGTGACCTCACTCACTCGCAAGAACACAACAACAACCTCAAGGGAATTGTTATTTGGCTGCAGTATTCAGTGAGATGGAAGTACTTTCCCAGTCGGGCAGCTTAAACAATACGCTATGCTCTACCTCTCTTTTCGCCAGAGCCTCTTGTCAGTCAACAGGGCGTACCACGTGCAGGTGAGGTTGACTTTGGTTTAAAGATGTTAATGAACCACTTACACCCCTACTTGCTGATAGTGAATTGTTTAAACTAATTCATGTTTTAGATAGTTAATTGAATCAGGTGTTATTTTGCGGAAGTCAAATTTACAGGCAATTTGATCTACACTACTTTGCGTGCTTCCGCCACCAATTAGTTCATGCAAACTACTGCCGGCCGGCACCCGCCCACTACCGTTAGTAGTTGCATGCGACTGCCGTGGCTGCTTTGGTCGTCTCTGCTCCAGCTGCTGTGGTCGTCTCGGCGAATCTCCAACATCTGAAACAGAAGATACATGCGACCGCCGCTGCCCCGACTGCCGTGGTCGTCTCTGCGACACGTGTTTCGCCTCTACGCGAGGCATCCTCAGGGGATCTGTAGATGTTGATGGTTAGAACAACAACCTACTTTTGTAGGTTGTAATTAATGTTTAATGGCATACTCTATTATGGACAATGGGGATATCTAGGACAGGGACCCGCTGAGCTGAAGCCGACACCCACAGGAGTTTTGACTATGAAAATCAAACTTCAGCTTAGATTTATGGTATTTGTGTCTACTTAAGCTAGTAGAAACTCTGGAGCTCTACCGACTAAATTAAAGATGTTTGTTAATAGGTAACTAAATCGTAAGATCTGGGGCCCTACAGCCGAAGCTGAAGCCTTTACCATCGGATTTTTTGATCGCGAAAATAGATCTTAGGTTTAAGTTAACGAGAAACATCTTCAGCTTAGTCGGTAGAGCTCTATGGTTTCTACCAACTAAGCTAAACACAATTATCGCCAATCTTGTAATTGTTTTGGGGTGTAAGTGGTTAATCAAGATCTTTGAACCAAAGCCAACTTCACCTGCACGTGGTGCACCCTGCTGACTGACAAACGAAGCTCTGGCGAAAAGAGAGGTAGGGAGCGTAATTGTAAGCTACCCGACTGGGGAATGTACCTCCACCTCACAGAATACCGCAGCCAAATAACAATTCCCTTGAGGGTTGTTGTGTTCCTGCGAGTGAGTGAGGTCACCAGAACGAAAGGAAGGAGATGCTGCGTTGGCAGCGGGGGTGGCGGCGCGCGAGCAATATTTTATTTTGCAAGCATTAATATGGCTACGGTAACCGCTTCACATTAGGCGGGCCGTATGCTTGTTTGCCACCCGACGTAGTATAAAAAAAAAATCTAAGCTAAACTTTGTTTTTCGCTATCAAAAAATCCGATGGTAATCGGCTACAGCTTCGGCGGCAAGCCCCCTGTTTTTAGAACCAAAATATTCGATGTTAATCGATTTCAGCTTCGGCCGTAGGGCCCCAGGGTATATAGGTATGGGTTAATTAAATTGACTTTATATATGCAACTAATCCCCATCCTTAAAGCCAAAGCTAACTTTACCTGCACATGTTGTACCCTATTAATAATAGCATAATTTTAACAAAAAAAAAACCGTCTCCAAACATTACTCTACATTTATGTATGTAGATACAGGCTGATGATGAAGATGATTATGAAAAAAATATGGAACCAATCTGAAAGTATACTCTTTCAAATAAAAAAAGTTTTTTTTTAAAAAGTGACGTATTGCAAGGACGTATAGCATTCGGGATGTGGGGTATTACATACTCGAGCTTTTTCTTTACCTTTTCCGAACTCATGCGTTCTCTTTCCCAAATGTCAAAATAATGTCTATTAAAAAGAAAAAACCAACCACGAAGTTTTTACTAAAAAATGTTCATAGAAGTTTTTATGATTCATGCAAATATTTTTAAAAAGAAACTGCTAATTTGTTTCAATATCAGATTTAATGATTTGATTCAATGAATTAGGTTAGGTTTCATTTCATTTCATCTCATTAAATTTCATTTTCATTTCATAACAAAAAAAAAATTCTACTGAAGACTTGGCTGTATGGGCATAGTTCCCTTTGCCTAGAATGGGTGAAGAAAACAAAAAAAAATCTCTGCTTATATTGTTTTACGGTTGGCGCCATTTTCCAAAAATTTTCTTTGTGATTAGTTAGTTGAGTTTATTGTGTTTTTATTATCTTATTAAATTGCTTCATTTTCTCGCAACTGTATTAAAAATAGTTGTTAAGTACACGTGCGGAACCGTCATTGCAACTTGTTCCGACTGTCAACCCTCACCTTCGGCTGCGCCTCGGCTCGGGTAGACATTTGTCGGAACTCTTTGCAGTGACAGGCTTTCCGCACTCGTAATGAAATATACTATTTTCAAATCTGTTTATAAATGACGGAGTAATGAAATAACAAAGCTAACAGTAGATAGATACAGGCTGATGATGATGATGATCTTTCAAATAAAAAAAGTTTTTTTCAAATCGGTTTATAAATTACGGAGTTATTAATTAACAAACATTACAAAAAATACAGCCGAATTGGGAACCATACTCCTTTTTTTGAGTCGGTTATAAATAGTCTCTGGCGAAAAGACAGGTGGGACATCATTTTTTTTTTTTTTTTTTTTTATACTACGTCGGGTGGCAGACAAGCATACGGCCCGCCTGATGTGAAGCGGTTACCGTAGCCATATTAACGCTCGCAATATAAAATATCGCTCGCGCGCCGCCACCCCCGCTGCCATCGCAGCATCTCCTTCCTTTCTGGTGACCTCACTCACTCGCAGGAACACAACAGCCCTCAAGGGAACCATTATTTGGCTGGGGTATTCTGTGAGGTGGAGGTACATTCCCCAGTCGGGTAGCTTACAATTACGCTCCCTACCTCTCTTTTCGCCAGAGCTTCGTTTGTTAGTCAGCAGGGTGCACCGCGTGCAGGTGAAGTTGGCTTTGGTTCAAAGATGTTGATGAACCACTTACACCCCAAAATCATGTTTCCGACTGGCGAAGTATCTCCATTTCACAGAAGACCGCCGACAAATAGCTACACTCTTAAGTGAGGATTGTTATGTACCTGAGAGTGAATTAGTTAACCAAACGTGAGAAAATATTGCGTTAGCTGTGTGCAGTGTAATATTACCTCTTCTAATCGAATCTAAGCTCTGCGGATTTAGAGTAGTAATGATTTAGACACAATGTTCTTATATTTAACTTGTATGACGTTTCTAAGTGCTTTATAAAGCCCAAGGAATAAAGGTATTTTGATTCGATTTGATTCTTTATTATCAACTAATAAAGAATCAAATCGAATCAAAATTCTTTTTACAAGCTTTTATTTAGTTTCACCTGTCCCGATATTTGTTTGACTGTAATCAAATTTTGCGAGTTAAATTTAATCCACTTCCATGCGTATGTAAATAGAATGACAATACAAATATTATCATGACATTGAGCTGATCTGATGGTGTAGGGGGAAGATGGTCATAGGAACTTGGTAATTAAACAACGCAACCCCATCGAGTTTGGGCTCGTATGATTCGTCTTGACGAGTACTTGAGTTTTTTTTTATACTACGTCGGGTGGCAGAAAAGCATACGGCCCACCTGATGTGAAGCGGTTACCGTAGCTATATTAACGCTCGCAACATAAAATATCGCTAGCGCGCCGCCACCCCCGCTGCCGATACAGCATCTCCTTCCTTTCTGGTGACCGCAATCACTCTCAGGAACACACCAACCCTCAAGGGAATTGTTATTTGGCTGGAATTCTGTGAGTTGGAGGTACATTCCCCAGTCGGGTAGCTTACAATTACGCTCCTTACCTCTCTCTTATTTGGGTCTCTCTTAAATTGGATTAGCGGAGGCCAGTGAAAATAACTGTTGGTTTACAATTCTTGACTATAGAATCAGCTAGAAGAGTAAAATAAAGGCTTCACTGAAAATCTATTCTACGCTGTGGCTACAAAGCGGTGACAGCGTAAATTTATAGCGTGTGGTCGGGCTGGCAGCCGAATTAACATTAAAATAACTCGCAAATTGCACTCTAACCACCACAGGGCGGCCATAATGTTAGTTTCAAGTTGGAATTTTATTCGATCAAAAATCGTCGAAGGATTTAAAAAAAAATGGTTCTGATCTGAGAGCTGGAATTGATTTGTTTAATAACAATATACTTAATTCTTATATAAGTTCTTACCTGTAAATTATGTAATTATGCAGTGCAATTTTTAATGCAATGAATTTGCAATATTTTGGAAAGAGCATGTTATGCTAAACCACATTTGACTACATAATACTTGGTAAAATGAAACATTGCCATGTAATTATTTGTTTAACAAGCAATTGCCGAAAATAGTATTGCTAACTGTAAAATTGCTAAAAGTTGTTTTGCCAAATATTTTTTTACCAAATGAAAATTTGGAAAACATACTTTGGCATGTGATACTTTGGGAAACGTTTTTGCTCAAAAATTAGTAATCCATATGCCACTATACTCGCCACATCCAACTATTTACATTACTGGCTCACGCTTGCATAGTGCGTGGCATTAAAAATAATGTAAAAATGCTGACTGAATTATGGTCAAGACAACATTTTATATAATGTATTTAGATATTATTATTTATTTACTAAGTCTTTAGGGAACTTCGATTTGGTTTAATTAACTATAGCATGATTCTTCGGAAAAGGTGTGAAGAGGTTTTTGCAGAATTGGCAACGAACGAGAGATGTCAGTAGTGTTGCAATTCACAATAACATTTTAACATTACATGTATAATCATGATGCCAATTTGGCCATCGCCATTAATGTTATTATTATATTATTAATGTTGTGTAATAAACACAGCGCCGATATTCTGCGACAGCCAACAAGTGCCGACACGGACATAGTCGGACATGGTATGTGCCTTTTCATTAAACATTATATCCGGTCCGGAATTCCAAAAGTGAATTGGACCCAATTATACAAAATAAATCCAACCAACATTCTGTTACTTTTAGGTTAAAGCTATTTAACGTTTAATAGTTATAAAAATATCACGCAGTATAAGTTTTGGGAAGCATAATATCATCAGATTGCTAGAATCGGTTGCGAATATATAAAACTCGATTTGAAGTTTCTCGCTATGTATATCTCTCGATTTGGCATAGTTTGTCGGTTGGATCTATTCTGGTTAATTAAGGATCTTAACCGGACGCACGGAATTCCATGCAAAACATCTATTCACCATACACACGAAAGATAGTAAGGCATTTTTATACATTAACAGACAAGTCAAAAGCTAAACTAACAGCTTGCAAAAAGCAATAAATGTTCATGGCAATATACACGTCAACAGTATTATTTAATAGGAAATGATGCCATAATGCTGAATTTTGGTAACCCCAAACAGCGCGGCGTCGAGTTAAAATGTGCTTGTTCTAAAAACGCGATGAAAGCCTGCCAAATGTACGCAATTTGTACATGATATACAGGGTTATTTTTGGAACGTTAACGCCTTGATTTTTCCTGCCATATATGAAAACAGTCATTAGGATGAATGAATGAATACTCTTTATTACTCTGCTAAAGATCGAAGGGGATGGAGACGAAAACGGCACAAAACCGATCATAACGTTGTAGAAAGCAATGGGAGAGGCTTATGTTCAGCACTGGACGCCATCATGTCGTAGTCGTGAACCCTTATTCATCGCGTTGAATGTTGGATACGGGTCTTCCCTCATTCGAAGGGGTTTAGAGCATACTAAACTGTAGGTGGGCGAAAGCCAGAGTTTTCAACCCGCCTAAAGGCCACGTGTTTAATGACAACAGCCGGGATCGACGGATTAATGTGCCTACGAAACACGGAAGAGTTCAAGATAAATAAACCCACCTATGGACTGGCTATGGTCGATCTTGCTTAACTAGCGTGTTCGATTAGATTGACACTCGCAATGACACCATCGATCGATTGGACATGGGCAATAATGCCATCGGGGTCCAAAGGACGTCATTTCATCATAAAGTAGGTTATCTCATAATTGAAAAGATATGTTACAATAAGTAATCTCATTATATTGTTTTTTAAACTATAGAAGGTATTGAAAAGCTACTGATTCTCAAAGTACTTCCTGAACTCCTGATGACATCATCATTGTCATCAGCATTATCAGCCTGTATCTACTCACGGCTGGATATACGCCTTTCCGAATGCTTTCCACCATATGCGATACTCCGCTTGCCGCATCCAACCGCTACTAGCCACTTTTTTGAGGTCGTCGGTCCTGATGACGTAGGCGAGTTCAAACCACATTTGTCGCTAAATAAATTTAAAAAAAAATGGTTCTTTTCGGACAACTAAAAGATCCATTTTGTTAGTAAACTTATCTCTAATTGTGTTAGTACTTATATTCTACGAGTGATAAATTAATATTAATTAGATGGCCAACAAACGGACAGTCCCCGCTGTCGGCTATAGCTCTCAGAACACTGTTATTGCTGCCTCGTATGCGGCGCAGTAGTGATGCCGCTTTTTTGCGTATAATGGCACCAAAGCTAGCCACCTCTGCGTGTGCAAACATAGCAGATGCGCTACAAAAACGTGGCAGCTTCAACAGTGCTCTGAAGGCGTTATTATACTGTATCCGCAAGGCGCTGTACGATTTCTTTGTATAGCTTACCCACAGACTACGCGTGTAGAGTAATGTGCAGTATGAAGCAGTGCTAAAGAACATACCATAACTTTTTGTACCATGTGTTTTTCATATGTTGTATAGTTTAGAAATAATCAGCTGAAGTTACTTATCGTTTCCACGCGCTATATAAATATGAACGTCCAAAACCGCAATATACTCCCATATGTTTCCCACATATGTGTTGATAAACGTGAATGTTTATTTTATGGCAACGTATGCGAACTTTTTAATGTGCAATTCAATAAAATGCCACTGGAATGGAGACTGACAGTGTTCATATATCTTCATTTTGTATCTGTGCTGCGAAAATAGACTGAAATAATAGCTGCCATAGATTTATAATACAGCTAGCGTGTGCCCGTGGCTTTGTATGTGCTTGTTCTATGGCACTAACGATTTGAAGCCGTTTACCATGGCACTTTTTGATTGCGAAAATAGTTCTTAAGTTTAAGTTAATGACAACCATCTTCAGCTTAGTCGGTCGAGCTCTATGTTCTACTAATTAAGCTAGACACAATTACCGCCAATCTAAGTTAAAGTTTGATTTTCGTAGTCAAAAAATCCGGTGGTAATCGGCTAGAGCTTCGGCGGTAGGCCTCCTGGTACCGGTAAGAATATTTGAAAACGCTTTCTTAGTATATACCTGGGGCCCTACTGCCTGAAGCTGTAGCCGATTACCATTGAAATTTTTGAATGCAAAAATAAAACTACTGCTTAGATTATTGCTAATTATGTTTATCTCAGTTAGTAGAAACCACGTAGAAACCCTAGAGCTCTACTGACGAAGCAGAAGATGTTTATGTTTTAAGACCCATTTTTAGAATTAAAAAACCGATAGTAATTGCGGCCAGAGGCCCCTGGAGCCCTACCGCCGAAGCTGAAGCCGATTCCCATCGGATTTTGTGACTGCGAATATCAAATTCCAGCCTAGATTTAAGGTATCTGTATTTCGCTTAGCTGGTACAAACCCTAGAGGTCTACCGACTGAGCTGAAGATGTTTGTCAATAACTTGAACGTAAGACCTATTTTTGGAATCAAAATACTCGATTGTAATCGGCTTCGGCTTCGGCGGTAGGGGCCCTGTATGGCGTAATTCCAATTCGGGGTCCAACCGCCAAAGCCGAAGCCGATCCCAACGGATTTTTTGAATGCGAAAATGAAACTTTAGTTTAGTTTAGTAGTATTCGTATTTAGTTTATGTGGTAGGAAACCTTTTCAATAATAATCCTACGCCTCGCTCTCAACACTCTCCCTCTCGCACGTGGACGAAGTTGCGCAGGTCAGCAGCTAGTTTGTAGATAATGAGGTATGAAATCTATGTCATTCTCTAACGCTGTGTTCCGCAAACTTTGTGTTTAAGGTAGGTACATCTAGGAAAACGAAAATTTTTGAAGGTCCATAAATGAAAAATCAGTTTTTATTTGTATAAGTATTTTTCTTCTGTCCGTCTATATTAGGCACACCAGCTAATGACCACGGCACACCAGTGTGCCGCGGCACACACTTTGCGGAACACTGCTCTGATGCATGGTTGCCACGTCTATCAGGCATTGTTTTTTTATACAGATTCGGATGGCAACTAGTCAAAATATAAGTCTATGAGAAATTCAGTTTCTTTAAATGCAAGTGTTCTTAATCCAAGCGTTTTGAGTCCAGCATTTATTATACCACTCTGGTACCGAATAAATACACGGTATGGGATGCGATTCCAGGCAATTAAATTTTGATCCGTTTGGTAGATTTACGACGACATATACCTTGAGCTCTCCTTACTATGGGATACCATGAAATGTGGATTATTTTCTAGCACAGTATAATATGTTGTAGGGCAGTTTTTTTGAATTATTTTTGGAAACGGGATCCCTTTACAAGTTTAACATTTCTGGCGGCCTCCTCCTCCTCTCCCTTCATGAAGAAACTCCAACAATTCAGCTGGCTTTTTTTTTACGTCGTCGAGCTTTACTACGTCGGGTGACAGACAAGCATACGGCCCGCCTGATGTGAAGTGGTTACCGTAGCCATATAAATGCTCGCAACATAAAATATCGCTCCCGCGCCGCCATCCCCGCTGCCATCGCAGCATCTCCTTCCTTTCTGGTGGCCTCGCTCACTCGCAGGAACACAACAACCCTCAAGGGAATTGTTATTTGGCTGCGGTATTCTGTGAGGTGGAGATACATTCCCCAGTCGGGTAGCTTACAATTACACTACCTACCTCTCTTTTCGCCAGAGCTTAGTTTGTCAGTCAGCAGGGTGTGCAGGTGTTGTGTGTTGTGCAGGGTGTGAAGTTGGCTTAGGTTCAGAGATGTTGATGAACTTCTTACACCCCATGGCTATGACAGCTTTAAAAATGTTAGTACCATTTGCTACCGACTTTGTTTTTTAGTGAACTAATAAACCTAGCTTACGTCAATAAGGTATTTAATGGTGTATATAAATATTAAGAAGGCTTCAATTGCTAGGATAAGTCCGCCATTGTACATGTAACTATCCTATTTTCATAACATGTTTGTAATCCTTTTGTACAATATAGATTTTACAACAACAACAACAACAAAAATAATTAAATCAGAAGAAATTTGTAGGAGTAGCAACACCACAGATCCGTTGCCACCATCCTTCTCCTTCCTTTCTTTCTTCCTGGTGACCTCACTCACTCGCAGGAATACAACAACCCTCAAGGGCATTGTTATTTGGCTGCGGTATTCTGTAAGGTGCAGATACATTCCCCAGTCGGGTCGCTTACAATTACACTCCATACCTCTCTTTTTGCCAGAGCTTCGTTTGTCAGCAGAGTGCAACACGTATAGGTGATGTTGGCTTTGGTTCAAAGATGTTGGGGAACCACCTACACCCCAGGTTGGCGGAGGCCAGTGTTTCAGTGTTTTCAAGCCACCTAAAGGCCACTGACTTGGTTTCACGACTGTCATCTAATGACGACAGCCGGAACCGACGGCTTAACGTATACGTATATGTCATTTAAGTACAATACAATACAATTCATTTATTGCTTAAAACATGGCATAAAGGTGATACATCGTGAAATGTGCGCATGTTTAGCTAATACAATTTAGCATGCAAAATTATGTTGATTATGACATTTGACATTGACAATAATTTAAGTATGTAGTCACTAAAACATATATCTCCAATAAATTATATATAAGGTGCTTTTTTTGTATTAGCCAGGAATTTAATGGCAGATAGTATTAAGCCTACTTGTTACGTTAGTGAAGAAATATGGCGTCCCAATATCATTAATAAGCTTTGAAAAAATAAATAACGTAGTCAATGAACTGGTTTCATAGTGCTTAATACATTCCGCGCTATCAGATGAAGTCGATAATAAGAATAACAGCTGTACATAGGTAGCGTCGTCCCAAATGCATATTTCCTTTAAAATGCGTTGTAATACGTTATTACTATTACTTATACTGTGGTTGTAATCAAAATAGGATAGGTAAAAAAAATGTAATCAAATGTAAAACTGATAGGTAATAATAACATACACTTACAGGAGGGCAGATGATTGTCCTTATCAAGGTCATTGAACTTTTCATCACACTTATTATCACAGATTTTGAACTGTCAAATTAATATCATAATAAATAAATAATAAATATTGTCAGACAAATTACACAGCGCCATCTAGCCCCAAAGTAAGCGAAGCTTGTGTTATGGGTACTAGACAACTGATAAACATACGTAAATACAGATTTTTTTTGTAAATACATACTTATGATACATAGAAAATACCCAGACCAAGACAAACAGACATGTTCATGCACACAAATGTTTGTCCTATGTGGGAATCAACCCCACGAGCGTTGGTGTCGAAGCCGCGTCATTGACCGCTACGCCACCGAGCTCGTCGAATAATGTATGTGTTTGTTTATGGAAACATCATAAAAACACTTAGTTACGATGTTAGTTTTCAAAAATAACGCAGTCACATAACATGTTCTACAATAACTTGGCGTGTTTAAAAGCTCATTCAAATTATTTACACAAAATCACAATTAGCCACTAATTTATCCACGTCTACATACATGTTTTACCACTTTTTTGCCATGAAATGTCTGCGGAAAAAGTCCACTACCGCTTTCTGTAACTGATCGAGGTCTATCTGTACTGAATTTCGTACAGATATTCTGCGTGCGCATTTACACTCGCGACAAGAAACCATACCATACCATTTCGAGAAATTTGTACATTTCGTAAAACTGCGGCGTATAGGCATGATTAGGTCAACACACGGACGAATCACGGTTAACACTGTTTTCGTTTCCTTGGATCCTTTCTTCCTTCTTTCTCGCGGCGCGAGCGCTGTTGCCGCGCCGCCCGTGCGGGGGCGGGCGGCAGGAGATCAAGCGACAGACATCGCTGCGAAGCGGCGGCGTTTACAAAGGGCGGCCCAACGTTTGAGTAAACTTTGACTTTACCGCGGTTATCACCGTGTTCGGAAAGCGTTTGGCAGCTCGTGACGTAGCCTTTCGGCACGGGTCATACCCGAGCGCATTGACCACGCCGTCTAGACTGCGACACAGAGGGATGGTTCATACAAAGTAAACTAATCTTTTCATGATGCGATTTTATTTCCTAAGAGAAAAAAAATAACACGTGGGGCACAAATTTCATTTACTATCGAAATCGGCATATGTAATACTACTACCCTTTTCAATCCTGGCAGATAAATCAAAAGCTCCCTGTATACACCATTCGTCAATAATATGTATATTGAAATTTAAAACATACAAATATTCATATAAAGAAAAAGAAAAATTATTTAAAGTAAAGGGTTATTTCTTATTTATTCTTGGATATATGATATCGGAGAGACATTGTCAAGTCGCCGTCGCTGTGGCATCGCTAGTCGTTAGCTGCGATGACTCGAAACGCGCACCGATGCGGTAATCCGCTCACTTGGCTGATCCAATCCAATCGAGGAGTATAGAAATGGGTGGATACGGTATCTAGAGATCAGCGACTGCTAACGTTACCACAAAAGTAACGATACTTTTTCAAGAAGTTTGGGGTATAAGTAGTTCACCACTATCTTTAGAGCTAAAATCAACCTCAAAGTTCAAAGATGCTGATGAACCATTTACACCCTTGATGACTCGTTTAATTTATTAATGGACTTCCTAAGACGACATTGTTAGAGAAAAAATTACAGTTAATATTTTTTTTTATATATGAGAGGGGGACAAACGAGCATGTAGGTCACCTGATGGAAAGCAATAACCACCGCCAATGGAGATCAGCAACACCAAGGAGTCGTCGATCCGTTGCCAGCCTATACTCCTTCCTTTCTTTCTAGGTGACCTCACTAACTCGCAGGAACACAACAATCCTCAAGGGAATAGATATTTGGCTGCGGTATTCTGTGAGGTGGAGGTAATTACCTCCCTTTTTAAATTAAATTGCCCGACTGGGGAATTCCCCAGTTTAATAAATAGACTATGCCCTACCTCTCTTTAATAATATCAATAAATAAACAACAACTAGTAAGTAATATACAAAGCTAAGATCTATAAAAAGTTGCTCTTGAGGATTCTTGTGTTCCTGAAAGAGAGGAAAGCCATCAGACGTTAGAAGAACGCGTTAGCAGCGGCAATGCTAGCACATGAACTCTTTATATTGCGTGCGTCTATGGCTACGGTAAATGCTTTGAATCACGCAAACGGTACGCTTGTTTGGCACCTGGCATGTTATAAAAATACATATATTACATACTGTTCGTGGTACATGAGACGTGGGAACGTGGATACGAACACATATTTTATGTGAGAATATATGATATATATTTCATTTTATTTTGCATAGGCAAAGTCGAAGGAAAACTTACTAACTAACTATTTTTTGAAAAATGGAAAAATTCACCTGCCCCCCCTAGGTGGGATTTGAACCCACGACCTCTCGATGACCGGTCGAGTGCTCTTCCAACTGAGCTACCAGGAAGGTTTGTGTTGCTGACGAATTTTTGCATCTTATATTTCTATACTGTGTGAGTCACAGTGTGACGTCATCAACCTATTAAGTAATTACTAACTAACTGGTGTGACTAAGTTACCACTCTCGTTGGTATAATGAATGCACTAAAACTAGCTGAAAACCAGACGAAATTGAAGGATATAAGTTACAAAGAGAGTGAGAACCTTTCAAAGACACGACCTTCAATAAGAATACGAAGAAGAAAAGTTTGGGGTAAAAGTGATTCGTCAACAACTGAATCAAAGGCATGACCTGCACGTGATGTATCCTGCTGATGCACAAACGAGGCTCTGGTGAAAAGAGAGGTAGGGGGGCATAGTGTATTTTTTAAGCTACCCGACTGGAGAAGTACCTTCTCCTCACAGAATACCGCAGCCAAATAATAATTCCCTTGAGGATTGTTGTGGTTTTGCGAGTGAGCGAGGTGACCAGAAAGAAAGGAAGGAGTATAGGCTGCCTACGGATCGACTACCCTTGGTATTGTAAAGACCACTCGGAACTTACCTGCCGAAGAATACGAAGAAGAAAGTCTTTCACATTTACCAAGATACCTTCTCCAATAATTCTACACTCCCAAACCACATCTACCGAAGATGGATTTTCCCCGACGTGACTGGGAGATTTTTGATCGATGTCGCGGCAACCTTCATGGATGGGACATATTTATATGCCTCAGAAAACAATTTCTGCCAATATATATTTTCCTATATCATCTTTTCCTTATAATATTTTCCCTCAGCTCCCAGAGCCGCGATATACAAAAATATTACTGAATAAACAATTTGGTCAGGCGAGTAAATATTTCTCCGTAAGCTATTTTCCGTATCGCTGTTCTTTGAGTCCCTTATGAACAATATAGAATGCTCGTTATCTGATTTCCGTATTTTTATTCAATAAATGCGGTAAGATATGACGGTAGCAGCATTGACGTAGAATAATTTGATAAAGATCGCGGAAGAAAGATCGGGAACCGATCGGAGGAAAGTCGAATGACCTATTCCATATATCCAAATATTTGTGGTGTAAGTATTTCATCAACATCTTTGAACCAAAGCCAACCTCGCCTGCAAGTGATGCACCCTGCTGACTGACAAACGGGTCTCTGGCGAAAAGAGAGGTATTGCATAGCGTATTTTTTAAGCTGCCCGACTGGGGGAGTACCTCCAACTCACAGTATCATCATCAGCCTGTATCTACCCACTGCTGGATATAAGCCTTCCCCAATGCTTTCCACCAGATACGATCCTCCGCCTTCCGCATCCAGCCGCACCCAGCCGCTCTCTTTAGGACATCGGACCATCTAGAGGGAGAGCGCCCAACAGTTCGTCGTCCTACGCGCGGCCTCCACTCTAATACCTTCCTCCCCCATCTGCCATCACTTACTCGGCTGATGTGACCCACCCATTGCCACTACTCTCACAGTATACCGCAGCCAAATAACAGTTCCCTTGAGCGTTGTTATGTTCCTGCGAGTGAGTGAGGTCACTAAAAAGAAAGGAAGGAGTATAGGCTGGCAATGGATCGGCGACTTGGTGTTGGTGATCTCCATGGGTAGTGATTATTGCTATCCATCAGGTGTCCCACATGCTCATTTGACCCCGACTCATATAATAAATATTTGGTCATAATTTTATTTATTTTTGGCATAAAGTTAGTTAAATCCTTCACATATTTTTGTCACGTTCCTTGAGTGTTCGTCGCGATAGAGAGAGACGCCGCTGGACATTCTCCCAGATGTAGATCGCCGTTTGAGATTGAAACTAACAAAAATACAGGAGTGTCCCGTTAAGATAATTAATAATATTATAATGTCTCGCGTGAATTTTATTAATAGTACAAGTTTGTCCAAAAATGCCCATAATGTATTAAAAGATTAGAACAGTAAAGCCAAGAACAGTAAATTCGCCATTTTTTTTATTTTATTTGTCGTTAAAATCTGTTTAAAGATAGACCTAGAAAATTAGACCTAAAATCTGTTTAAAGATAGACCTAGAAGTTGCTGCACGGACAAGACATTCGGTTCTCTTAACTTGAAGGTGATGAATCGAATGAAATTAATTTGTACTGAACTTGTCAGAAAAAGCACAACATAAATGTCACAATTCAATCTGAACGACACAAACATACAGGCTGATGCTAGAATGGAACAGAATGAAATTGTTCAAACGCCGCGACATTTCGCACCTGCCCGCCCGGAAACCGATTAAAATGATAAAGCGATGTGCGCCACGGATTTCTTACATCGAGAACATGGTTCTAGATGAGATTCGTGAGATTTGTTTCAGATTTTCTTATTAATTTTGTCGAATTCAGGCTCATTGCAAACATCATATACAGGGCGTCCCACGGCCATGCCACATGGAGGGAAAGTATATTAAATATTGAAGATAGAATATTTTACTAAAAGAAGGCATCATTTTATTTTTAATAATAAGTAGAACTGCATTCACAGATTTTTTTCAAATCGCCTGCTTCGACCGGGAATCGAACTCGTGAAATGTAAAAAAAACCACATGTATTTTATTATAACCTACGAAAGGGTTCAAATCATAAGGATTATTTTTTCCTAAATAACATAGCATCTTAAATGAAAGGAAGATCATGAACGTTTACATCTTATTTAAAATTTTATGAATATATAGACGTATTATTTCAAATATTTACCAAGCAAAGATAATGAAATCCACAGGCAGTGAAATTATTAAAAGAGTAACAATTTGTATACTACATAATGCATCACATTTTGAACATTTTCTAAATTTTTTTTTAGCACTGTTTCGTTTTTTATTGTAGTTCGTATTTACTTATTAAACGGTTTTATTTAGCTTGCCCTGTTTTTTAAAATAAAATGTTAAATTTCATTATCTTCCTTTCATTCAAAATGCTATGTTAGTGAGGAAAAACAAATCTTATGATTAACCCTTTCGAAGATATTTCACGAGTTCAATTCCCGGTTGCGGCAGGCGATTTTCAAAAAATCTGTAAATGCAGTTCTACCTATTATTAAAAATAAAATGAAGTATTTGTTTAGTAAAATATTCTATCTGCAATATTTAATATACTTCCCCTCCATGTGGCATGGCCGTGGAACGCCCTGTATATGTCGTGACCATATCTTAAACTTGATCCCATCAGGATTTACTTTACCAATACATGAAATGATTGTCTTTCATGACATGCTCGACTAAAACTGGTCATATCGTATAAACGTCAACGTAGGTGCAAGACCATGGGGTCGCCGATCCTTTGCCAGTCTTTCGTGGTAAAAACTGACTGTTTTCTTCAAGGCTCCCATGTCGTATTTATTTGGGAATACTGCACTGTAGTTTAAATTTGTATTATGCAAATAAAGCATATTTTATCTATCTATTTTTCTATAATTCATACCAGCTTTAAACAATATATCTAAACGCAAAGTTAGGAGTTGTAAACACTTTGTGTATTGACATAGTTATTTTTTTTTGTGTAAAGAGATACTCCAGTCGGTCTCGACACGCCCTATCTTTTTCGCCAGAGTAGTTGTCGTTACTTATTGCTAGTCTCTACTTCGTTTGCTAGTCGGCGAATGGCACTACATGCAGGTGAATCTGGCTTTGACTATAAAAATCGGCCAAGTGCGAGTCGGACTCGCGCACGAAGAGTTCCGTACCATAATCTATAATAACGGCAAAAAAATCACGTTTGTTGCATGGAGGCCCCCCTTAAATATTTGTTTTATTTTTATTTAATTATTCATTTTTAAAGTGAATGTATAACTAAATATTATGTGAGTATTTCAAGCGTCTACCTATTGCCGTTATCAATTTCGAGCAAAAAAAAAATCACGTTTGTATGGGAGCTCCCTTAAATATTTATTTTATTCTGTTATTTAGTATTTGTTGTTATAGCGGCAACAGAAATACATCATCTGTGAAAATTTCAATTGTCTAATTATCACGGTTCATAAGATACAGCCTGGTGACAGACGGACGGACGGACGGACAGCGGAGCCTTAGTAATAGGGTTCCTTTTTACCCTTTGGGTACGGTACCCTAAAAATGAACTACTTACACCCCAGAGATATATCTAACTAATTGTCTAAAAAGAAAACCTATCCAGTAATGCATACGTCACGGTCAGTTCCGATTTAATCTTTCATTCCGGCAGTATTGCGGGCGGTGAAATTTTTCAAACGTCACGCTCGCTTTGACAAATGTTTTCGGAACGTCCTGTATATGCCCGCGAATTACGAGCTGTGTCGGGGTTCTCCCTTTTTAATTGGTGAAGAAAAACGGTCGAAGGGATTTCTATGAAAAAGATTAATGGAGCATTATTAAACCGTGTTGTTGCTAGTTTTGCAAAGGTACTATGCTGTAATTTTCCTATAATTCGATTACTTGTTCTGCTTCATTTTCATCCATATATGTAAGAATAATATATGTATTAATCAAATAACTATCTACCTAATTCCATGACATTTCGTATCTTCTGCAATTGCTAAAGTTATTTAGTAGCAAATTGCCACTAAATAAAAAAAATATTATTCTAATTAATCTTTGAGGTGAGTGCTCATTACAAAGCCAAACATGAAAACGGCAACGCAAAAGCGCGCTACTTGAAATATCGCTCACGCGCCGCCACCCACGCTGTCAGTTTCGTTAATCGGCAGGGTGCAGCAAGTGCAGGCGAGATTGACTTTGGCTCTAAAGATAGTGGTTCCCCCATATTATTACTTATTTCGAGTAATGTTTTTTTTCTCATTTTGTATTAATGAAATCACTTGTACTGTTCCACTTAATTGAATTTATTTTACATTACATTATGATATTTTTTTACCATATTTTAAGAAAACTAGAACACCTGTTTGTTTACCTTAATAGGCGAAACCGGTGGGTAAAATTAATTTAATTACGCGGAACAGTACAAATGATTTCATTAATAAATTTTGTTATTCATCATCATCAGGTCATTTTAGTCTCTCGTCCGTCCCTGACAGAAGGAGGATTTGGCCTACACTCCCCACGCTGGCCTGACGGGTTGGGGAGGCCTGATCGATGTTTTATAATGTATTTCCCATAGTCGCTATGTACGACATCCACGGGAAGAGACGGAGTGATTCTATTCTAGTCTGCCGGAAACCACACTGCCAAATTTTGTTATTAATACAAATTATTTCATTAATACGAAATGTATTAATGAAATCGTTTGTATTTGGCTACAAAACTCCATCAAGTGCCGACAATCGCCTTATTGACACATGGTGGAGTTTTGTTGTCATCAAGTATCAAGAATTATTTTTCACTTGTGTCGAAAGACTACCTAGTTTTAAAGAACAGATTCTCTTAACTCGCGCTTTATAAGATACATCAAGTACCATTGCCATTATATATCTTTCTAACTTTGCTTTACCAGAGGGGGAGTACGTATCTACGTATTTACAAATCATTACACAGTCACCTGCAGAGGGGCAATGTACTCAAACATCATTAGCGATGAATAATGTTTTATTGTTCATGCAATACAGACATCTTGAAATTGAATGAGTAGTATCATTAGAATCCCAGCTTTGAAGGGTTCCATCTGTACTGAAATTGATATTTTATTAGGGTTCCGTACCCAAAGGGTTAAACGAACCCTATTACTGAGGCTCCGCTGTCCATCCGTCTGTCTGTCACCAGGCTGTATCTCATGAACCGTGAAGTTAGATAGTTGAAATTTTCACAGATGATGTATTTATGTTGCTGCTATAACAACTCATACTAAAAAACAGAGTAAAATAAATATTTTAGCAGGCTCCAATGCAACAAACGTGATTTTTTTTAGCCGTTTTTGATCGTTTTTGCTCGATATTGATAACGACAACAGGTAGACGCTTGAAATATTCACAGAATATTTAGTTATATACCTATTCACTTTAAAAATAAATAATTAAATTAAAATAATACGAATATTTAAGGGGGGCTCCCATACAACAAACATGTTTTTTTTTTTGCCGTTTTTAAAGATAATAGTGGAACCCTTACTGCGCGAGTCCGATTCGCACTTGGCCGGTTTTTGTTATTGCTAAGAGTTCTGGCACAATGGGATCATTGCGAACCCTTAGCAATAACATTTTTTTCAGACACGTTATACTACAAAAATGCCAAATGCCTTATCCCACCTTCTCCATTTCGTTACAGAAGCACGCCAGAGCGTTGCGATGTCATTATTACGGATGAGATTTTTTATTTTTTTATTTGTTTACTACATGTCATACCAGTTCACAGAGTAATACTGACTCCAACACACTGGCAAGTCATACAAAAATACAAGTTCTAATTTAAAATGCCACATGTACAGATTTTTGAAATACATTATCAGTCAATATGTCACTATGAAGTAATACAAAAACATATAAACAATTATAATTCAAAAATGTCAAAATCAATAAAAATAAAATAACAATATTACAATGTAAAAATCTATAAAATAAAATAATAATATTAAAATGTCGAAATTTTAAATAAATAGAATTTAATAATATCACAATCTAATATGATTTCTACTGAGGAATTCAACTGCTCCGGTGAAAAGTTTCTCGGTACTATCGGCAAATAGATCTAGTTCATAGTACTGAGTGAGCATGTCTCCAATCAGTCGTAGAGCAAGTACCGTTGGTGCTTGGTCTGCGTATACCGTGCGTGTGAGGGGCCTGTGAAAGAGGCGCAGCTGGCGGCGGCGCGGGGCCACGGTTCCATCTCACGGTTCCTAGAATATCTCTTCGCATACTAAAAAGTTTGGCAACTCCTGCCTCTGTCGCACCATTAAAAAGTAGAACGCCTTGTCGGCAAATGTGTTCTTCTACTGCTTCCTACAACATGGGATCCTTCAAACGAAGCGTGACGAAGCACCGCACGGACCAGTTGTCTAGTCTTTAGTCAGTCGCTGCTGTAACTTGTCTCCTCTTTCGGTTACTATCAGGCGAAGTGGCCCCACTATGCTGAGCTAATATAAAAAAAATATCTAACGCATTGGAATCGGACGCGACCACTTCCAAAGAGGTTTTCTTCCGAGAATTCTCAGGTTGTGAAATGAACTGCAAGACGATTTTTGAGTTGCGTCTATCTGTCTAGATCGAGCTCCTATATAAGAGTATCTTGCAAAGTATGTTAGTCATAATTTTAACAAAAAAAAACCGACACCTAACATTACTCTACATTTATGTATGTAGATACTGGCTGATGATGATGATGAAAATATGGAACCGATCTGGAATTATACTCATTCAAATAAAAAAAGTTTTTTTCAAATCGGTTTATAAATCACGGAGTAATTAAGTAACAAACATTTAATTTTTATTTTTATTTTTTTATACTACGTCGGATGGCAGACAAGCATACGGCCCGCCTGATGTGAAGCGGTTACCGTAGCCATATTAACGCTTGCAACATAAAATATTGCTCGCGCGCCGCCACCCCCGCTGCCAACGCAGCATCTCCTTCCGTTCTTTCTGGTGACCTCACTCACTCGCAGGAACACAACAACCCTCAAGGGAATTGTTATTTGGCTGCGGTATTCTGTGAGGTGGAGGTACATTCCCCAGTCGGGTAGCTTACAATTACGCTCCCTACCTCTCTTTTCGCCAGAGCTTCGTTTGTCAGTCAGTAGGGTGCACCACATGCAGGTGAAGTTGGCTTTTGTTCAAAGATCTTGATGAACCACTTACACCCAAAAATACAGCCGAATTGAGAGCCTCCTCCTTTCTTGGAGTCGGTTAAAAACGACATTACTTCCATGGAGCGAACTAAGACATACTACAACTCAATGAGTTAAGCACGCGGTTTCGAGTTCAATACTAACTTAGTCGGACTTCAAGTTAGGGCTTACCTCAGACACGTCTGCGAAGACTCTGTCGCTTTGTACTTCGACATAACTATGCTTGTATTAACTTAGTTTGGTAGATTTAGAAGCAGTATTAATACAACGATAAGTTATTTAACTTCAATGTTAAAGGAAAGGAGTTCATGATTGGGAGCAATTGGGAAAGTGCCGCCAACTGACGGAAGACAGCAGCCAAACAGTTTGTTAAAGAATTAAAGGCCTTGCCAAACAAATAAACTGTAATCGAAATTTGGCGCGTCAAAAATATAGCCGAAGTACATTTTTTGTGAGCCTTACCCAGTTGTGTTTTTGCTAGTAGGTATGTGATTAAGTGGTGAGCCCGGTGGTCGAATGGCTAGCAATGGCTACATTGACTCCGAGGTCGCGGGCTCGATCCCCGCACAAGACAAACATTTGTGTGCATGAACATGTCTTTTTGAATTATTTTTGTCTGAATGTTTTATATGTATAACATGCATGTATTTACAAAAAAAAAATGTACTTAAGTACATTTATCAGTCGTTTAGTACCATAGTACAAGTTTTGCGCTTACTTTGGGACTAGATGGCGGTGTGTAAATTGTCCAGTTATTATGTGAAGATACCAGGAGTTCAGAAAGCCTAAGAAGGTGCTACGAATGCAACGGTGGCAATGCCCTATAAAGTACTAGCTGGTGTATTCGACTTCTTTCGCGTAGACATTTTGGTGTGTATCTCCTCAATCAAGAGGGTTTAGACGTACTCCGCTACGCTGCTCAATTATGGCTTGGAGACCTAACTAATTTATCAACAACAGCCGAGACCAATGGCTTAACGGAGAAGAACTAGCATCCATAGACAGGTGACAGACGACGTTGCTTAATTGAGCTGCTGTACATTAACCTACAAGTTGTAGTTTCGTTTTATTAAAAAACACTTTATTTTAAATTCTAATTACATTAAATTCAAGCTTAAAATAAGTCTTGAATTTTTTCTTAAGAAAGCTTTGTAACTTTTTGTAAGCAGTCATTACTTTTTAACTCAAGTTTTTATTACGCAGAATCGTTATATTAAAGTCGTTGAGATCAAAAACAGTCCCGTTTCGTCAAAGTCACTGTTATTTTTGAAATTAAACTTAAGAAGTACTATATTAACAAAAGTTACGTTTCGTTCTAAAAACATTTACTTTTTTTATTTTCTCCGAAACCTTATTTGTAAAGTCTAATTACATAAGTTGTTCCATAAAAAACTAAGTTAGGTAGGCACCCAATGAAACCCAATGAGCCTTTGCGAAATTTAGTTTTTGCTTTTATAAAAAAAATACGAACAATATTAGTCAGAATATATAACGCAAAAATAATAGCAGCCAAAACATATTTATATATTTTATTTAGATAAAGAAAGAAGGAGAAACAATCAAACGCACTTCATACTTATAATATTAGTATGGATTAGCCGCAGTCCGTGATCTACGGTGCAGAAACTTGGACCCTGACCGTTGGGTTGCTCCATAGCTCCCAGCTGGCCTAACTACATCTCGAAGGCGCTACTAGCAGACCTGACAGAATAGCGATGCGATGAGATATATTGTCAGGAGGAATTCGTCAACCACCTGCCATAAACATGAGTAAATTTCACATCGACACAGGGTATGTTGCTAATAGAGAATATTTGAACGAAGAGACGATCACGGAAACGATAAAGCTATAGATGTGCGTACCAACGGTCGACATGTATAGCTCCCACACGAGACATGGCTCGTGTCCCATTCACAGACCGAGCGATGAAGATCTCTAAGGGACCGAATGCGTAACGTAGAAAAAACGAGCGGTGTCATGGGACACCAGATAGGAACGAAGTTCCTTATTATAAAAATATTAATTTCAAGTTCAATTCGAGGTATAAAGACAATAATTATTCGGGTATACATTTTTTATTATGATTTTTTAAGGATAAAATTATAAAAAAACTACTTTACAAAATTACCTTAACACCTTTATTTTGTTTACGATGATTTATAATAATAACAGTCATCACGTAGACTATACATTAGACACTGTATAGCCATCATACATAAAAATCTTATGGTTTTTTAATGTTACGGACGTTTTTTGCCAGCTAGGATACCCCCCGCAATGCCCCATAAGGAACTTCGTTCCAAAAATTGACGGAGAACCAAACCGATATAGCTCTCAGTGCCGAGTCAGTGATGGCAGATGAACGAGGAAAGTCCTAGAGCGGAGACCTCGTATGGCAACGAAGCATTGGGCGCCCCCCTCTACATCTAGAGGGGGACGCCCGACGCTTCGTCGCCCCATTCTTCCAGTCTTTTTCAGGTTTTCCAGGCTTCTAGTCGTTCCCTTCAGGTTATCGGTTGATGGACCGAACGACTGGAATGGATGAAGCGGCTGGATGCGGAAAATGGAGTATCGCATACGGTGGAAGGCATTAGGGAAGGCTTAAGCCCAGCCGTGAATATATACAGACTGATGATGATGAGCTGCAGCCCGTGATGTCATCCGCGTGTACTTCGTAAAATAAACAATTTATCAATAATAAATTCGATTCTACTCCTTGTATTAAGATTTAAAATGCACGAGATTTTCAGTCAGATCAAATGCAATACAACTGTTAAAACAGCATCCATTTTGTTGTAGTAGTTATTACGTAATGCACGTACTAATAGAATGTCGTTTGAAAATTAAAGAAACTAAGAATGTATAATTTTATAGTTATTATATAATAATTAGTTAGTATAATCAAGTGTATATTTTTTTATCAATTCAGAATTCAATCTCGATTCGATCAACTTTCGATCTGCAATCTTAGAAACATTACGAGAATTGGCATTCAGTACCTTGAGTACTTACTTTTAATTTATTTATTTACTGATAAATTGTGTTAAAAATAATAATACATACACATTACCATTGCACCATCCATAAACAACGAATTAAAATACCGGAGTGAATGTTTAACGAACGTAACTATAGCCTTGGCGGGCACTTGATAACCAGAAATAAGTGTTGTGCGTCCCGCGGGCTTCAACGAGGGTCTGGGACACAGAGTTAGAGAAGACTAGATATGGCTTGTACACTAAACAGTGCAAAATACAAGTGTGTCTATTTTAATTATACCTACTTTTATTTACACCACATATAATATACCTATATAAAAGAAATGATTTACAAAATTCGTTAAGTTCAAAATCTAACGGTGATACTGTTCTAATCGCTCCTAATCATTCATTCAAGCAATCCCATATGCATATAATCTAATCGAATCAAAAATCTCACACATAAATGTATATTTCTTACAACATTCAAATAAATTTTGAAATACCTAATTCTAGTCCACTTATATTTTCAAATCTTGTCTATTTGAAATTATATATGTTATTAGTACAAATAACGTCTAATATTGCACAAATTTAAACAAGTGAAGTGAAAATTATTAAACATCCTTTCTGTTTCGAAGTATAAACAAGGAGGAAGGGTTGTACGATAGTAATTCCATGGAATTCTTATAACATCCTAAAGCATATATCAAAATTTACAAAGATTTGCAAAAAAAAAGAAAAGTATGTGAATAAATATTGCTACCGTAATCGCCAATCAGCCTTTTTGCCTGCGCGCATTTGGATGACGTCGACGGACAAAGAAAGCTCACGTACGACATTCAGGAACACAAATAGTCGCGCAGACGCAAGCTTCTTGTTCATACACACCAGGCGTATTCTTGCCTGTTGAATGTTACGTCGAACCGCCCCATTCTCAGCAAAAAACATGCCACCAATCTATGAGTACTATTTAATTTTTGTACAACTTATGATAAAAATGCGAAAAAAGCAATATAACTTTTGCATGTCAATTTTCATGGACTCAGTCAACCTGCGGCGCAGAATTTCCGTTTCTAGTACCCTTTAATTCTATGCTCCGGGATGTGTGCGATAACGGCCCGGGATCCCGGAACGGCTATTTGTCCTTGTGGCTATCTCGCCGAAATTAGATAGTTGGGTACTTGCATCTGGTAAATGGGATTTTGGGATTGCTCGCGGATTTATCGGGGAAGTGAGAATGGTCTGTTTTTTGGGTTTGACCTTCGAGTTGCTGAGTTGGATAATCTTTGACGTTCAGACGATTTATATAAGATAGATAGGTTAGGATAATAAAGAGTAGGGTATGGCAATTTTTTATAAGTAATCCAGTTGTGGAAGTAGATACCTTTAGCTCACAGAAGACCAAAATCGAATGACAATTCTCTAGAAGCAACAAGTAGGAATAAAAATTTATTGCTTTTGCAGCAGAGGTGGCAGCACGCCAACGATACTCCGTGTTACAAGTATCTATAAGCTACGGTTACCACTTCTGGTAGACTATATGCTTGTCTGCTACCAGATAGGAGAAAAAAAAGATGTCATAGAGTTTTCATTTTTCAGTTTTCGGTAGTTATATACTTACACTTCAGGATGCTTTTGCAAATTCAGGCTTGCGGTATTTGGATAACGAGAATTCAGTGAGCAGTTACCGCAACCTTTGAAGACCAAATTCAACGAGTGCGTTCTTCTTGCTATGATCTATGTCTTATGATAATGCAGAAACTGGGATGGTGACCGTTGAGCTGCTCCATAGTTTAAAAGTCACTCAGCGAGCGATAGAAGAACAGAACTGTGCTTGGAGTTTTGTAAGGGTAAGAACCATAATGAGTAATTTCGACTGAGAACCAATGTGGTTCACATAGTTACTAAATCTGCCAAGTCGGGGACGATGAATGGGGACACAAAATCCTAGAGTACTCTACTCTCAAAGAATGTTAGGTAGTTTGGATGAACCGACAACCTCAAAAAGATGCTTAGAGATGGTTGAGTGTGGAAATCGAAAGATATGTGATGAACAGTACCAGGGAAGGCCAGCCAGCTGTGGGTAAATACAAACTTTTTGTATACAAGTAAACGAACATTTAGGTCATCTATTGGAAAGCAATCACTACGGCCAATAGCAACCAGCAACACCAAGGGATAGTTGATCCATTGCCAGTCTTTTGCGGGGAGTATAGGCTCTGTTTTTGAAGGCTTTTATACCGTATATGTTTGGAAAATAGACGCAATATCGGCTGCGTTGGGTCCTGGAAATATTAGAATCGTATACTTCATTCGTATTACTATAAATAACCTTCATTTCAATTGACCTTACGGCCCCAATTGTGACCCTGCCCAAGCCAATATCAGTATAACTGCGCATATCTCCCAAACAATACGTCGAAAATGATAATAGAACTTTTCATATTCGTATTGACAACTTTGTTTATGTATTATGTATACACGCATAATCGAATACATAAGTATTATAAGAGAAATGATGTGAAATATGTGAGCGGTGTTCCAGTCTTCGGCAATATGTTGAAGAGTACGCTGATGAGGCAACATTTGGCTGAAGATATTGAAGATGTGTACAAGGCTTATCCTGATGAAAGGTATATTATCTTATAATGGATCCAAGGCCTCCTAGAAGCCTCGGTGACACGTCGAACCTTCAGAATCTTTTGTGCTCTCCCTTCTCTTTCATTCACTCTCTCCGTCCTGTCCAAAGACATGAATAATGTACTTTAGTACATTGCTCGGCAGGAGGAGTAGTCCTCCAGACTAGGATGTCCCTCTGCGGTAAGGTTTCCGTTCACTGATGAAACGTAAAATCAACATCAACATAGTGGGGAGTGTCGCGTATTATTGTAAAAGACGTCGTGACGCTCGACGTGCCTGAGCAGCGACATTTGGGATGCTTAATGAAAATAATATACTTCATAAATCATTAAGAAATATATTCCAGGCCAAATTATACATGGAAGGAAGGAAGGCTTTAAGAACAGAGTGTTTATTTCGCTTAAAAGGCTGGCAACGGATCGGCGACCCCAAGCTGTTACTGATCTGTATGGGCGGTGGTGATTGCTTTCCACCAGGCTCACATGCTCGTTTGCCCCCCTCTCAAATAAAAAATATACAGACAGACAAACAATCTAAAAATAAACTAATCAGCTTCTATTGCTCTTGCAAAGACTCACATGTATTATAATCAGCACCTTTTCATGTTACTTCTGCGTGAGTAATTGTATATTCCTTTCCATTACTTTGAATGATAAAAATCTTTGACAAAACTTTCGCGCAGGGTGTCAAGCACAGAGTTCTGAGTCTACGAGTACTTAATCGGCGTACTGTTTAATGTGCATCGATTTGTGTTTTTGATATATTTTTGTTAATCTTTTTCTCAAGCCCGGTCATTTGATAGGCATGCGCGGGGATATAGATCCAACGCGTAGGGGCCCCTTTGAGAAGTTTAAAGTAATGTTGTACGCCCTCCGTGACCTGCTCCAGGATATGTCAATGGAACGACATATGCCTGCCGAGCCCTGCTCATGGGGAGCAGGGCTCGGCAGGCGTTGAGACTATTGCGAAGTGTGATGGAAAATAAATGGGTTATGGAGATGAGATCTGGGTGAACTAAATACCGGGCTATTACAGAAGAGGGACGGACGCCTGCCATAACTGCTTCTATTGCTAGTTATTTTCGGCAGGCGGAGGCTTGCCACTCACAGATGGGCCCCCGTAAACGCCAGGAAATTGGCGGGGGGCAACACCGGTGTGAGTGACTCAGGGATGTCGAGAGGTGTGCTGCGCTTTCTCCGAAGTTACTCGCGGCGTGATGCCCTTTGACACTTCCACCCCTGGAGCATATAGCTCTAACGGCTCTTCTCTGGACGACCAATGAAGGCAAGCCAGAGCTGAGAGTCCTGCGGGCCTTCTTGTGTTTACACTCCGACCGATGAAGACACGTCGGAGACGAAGGCACTGACCGACTCTCTGGAGACTCGGGTCCGTGGTATCGTTACTCACACAACAGCTCGCCACAAACAGCCCTGCGGACTTAATATTATTATCATACATAGTACTGTGTGTTTACATATACAATATGCCATGTAATTGTTTTGTCATAATTTATTTGCCATATATATTATTATAATAAATATACATCTAATATTGGACATTGTATTCATTTATTGTTAGTTTTATATACAAAAACAAAATGTTAATCAAATACATAATACCTTAATTCATCATCATCATCTCTCATCATCTGCCCACTGCCACTTCAACTTGCTAATCCGCTGGTCTATGTCGGTAACCTTGGTTCTTCTACGGATCTCCTCAATTCTGATTCGATCTCGCAGAGAGACTCCTAGCATAGCCCTCTCCATAGCTCGTTGGGCTACTTTGAGCTTGTTCATACCTTAATTACGAAATGTAAATTCAACTCAACTTGTAATTGTTGTATTTTCTGATTATAAAAAAGCCCCTCATTGGAAACTTACTTTGAGCAATTCTTCTTCGTCACCGGTCAATACCGAATTTCTATAATAGAAGATAAAAAAAAAATAAGAATTATTTATGAAATGTGTAAACTAAGACGTGTCTAAGTGCCCACAAGAGCACAAACGTAAAATAAATAATTTCATTTCATTAACAATTTAATTAAAACCGGCCAAGTGCGAGTCGGACTCGTGCACGAAGGGTTCCGTACTATCTATAAAACTGGCCAAATGCGTGTCGGGTCACGCACAGTGTAGCGGGGGCGGCGGCGCGGCTGCGAGAACCGCGTCGTGAGTTCGGTCTCGTAGGTCGTGAGCGATATGTACCATTTCAACTTCATTGTTTTTGTACCTTATCTCTGCGTCGTAAGGTTCAATAGCGAACGGCGTGTTTCGGTACGAGCGCCATCTAGCCTCTGGTACTGTACTACACAATTCTATTCGTCTTGCAATACATTTTATAAATTCGTCGGCAATTACTCAGTAACTTGTAAAGTCTACTTAGCCGTGATAATTTTCGTTTTAAATTCACTATATGGATACTTCCATGATTTTTTTCACATTTCTAAATATAACAGTTTCGTTGATACGGGGGGGGGGGGGGGGGGGGACACTTGCGTCTAACAAAAATTTGCACATTAAATGTAAATGATTCGCAAACAGATTACTATCGAAAAATGATCTTCCCACACTCCCAATGTTTCTAAAAGACCTATCCGACGACACCCCACACCATGGGGTAGGTGCAGAAAAAAAAATCATCCCCATTTTACCTATAGGGGAGGTACCCCGAAAAAAAATATTTTTCAAAATTTTATTCTATGTATCACTTTGTCAGCATAGTTAATATGTGTCTACATGCCAAACTACTGCTCGTATCAAGCGACTCTGAGCTAGGCCGCGGACGGACGGACGGACGGACAGACGGACGACATGGCGAAACTATAAGGGTTCCTTGTTTACTACGGAACCCTAAAAATCCTGGAGGCCTACCGCCGAAGCTGAAGCCGGTTACCATTGAATATTTTGATTCGAAAAACAGGTCTTACGATTTAGTTATTGACAAGTTTAGCTTGTCGGTAGAGCTCAAAAAGCTAACCACAAAATCTAAGCTCAAGTTTGATTTTTCACAAAAAAATCCGATTGGAATCGGCTCCAGCTTAGCCGGCAGGGCCCAGGGTTCACCTCAATACCTTCGTTCCTTTTACTACCTCCTACCCGTTCCCAACATACGAAACGAAATTAATAACATCAATTGACATTCCAGATATGTCGGTTTCATCGAATACACGAAGCCGACGATACTGATTCGTGACCCAGACCTAATAAAAATCATCACTGTAAAGGACTTCGATCATTTTGTTGATCATAAAGATTTCTTCTCGGATTTCTCGCCTTTGATGAAAGCAAGTATTCTTGGTTTGAAAGGTAGGTAACAAATATGTCTTGTTTTTACTTTTAATGTGGTTAGACCATTTTTTTATGTAAGAGGGGGGCAAACGTGCATGTGGGTCACCTGGTGGAAAGTAATCACCACCGCCCATGGAGACCAGCGACACTAAGGGGTTTTTTTTAGCTGACTTAGAAGTACCTGATGGTACTAACTCGACTTCAAAAATTAGGTCCATTTGATAATGTTCATGTCGTCGTCAATCCTTTTTCATTGCTGGGATATGGGTCTCCCCTCAATCGAAGGGATTTAAAGCATACTCCACCACGCTGATCAACTGCGGGTTGGCCAGTGTTTTCAAAACGCCTAAAGGCCGCTGGCTTAACGACTATCATCTAATACCAACAGCCGGGACCGACGGCTTAACGTGGACTCCGAAGTATGGAGGAGCTTGAGATAAATAAACCGTGTTTGATTTGACTGTCCCGCGCAGCAACGCCATCAAGCTCCTCTTTAGGTAAATTAAAAAAAAAACCGGACAAGTGCGAGTCGGACTCGCCCACCGAGGGTTCCGTAGGTACGTAGTATCATTATTAAATTTGATTTTTTTCATTATAAATAAGAAATAATGCGTCGAAAAAAATTAATAAAATATATTTTGCAATGTATACATCAAGCCCTTTCATTATGATACCCCATTTGAACTAGTAGTTTCAATTTGAAATTTCGACACCCTATAAAAAATATAGCCCCCCCTATTTTTTAAGATCTATTTACAAATGTATAGTTTTGAGATTTATTCCTGTACTTGTAGTCTATAACGATGTCACTTGCCAAATTTCATAGTTCTAGGTCAACGGGAAGTACCCTATAGGTTTTGATTCCCTTGAGTGTGTCGAAATATGCGTTTTTTGCTGAATAAACGGCCGTAACTTTTTTGTACGTAAACTTAGCAGTTTGATTTTTTTAGAACTTCATGGGACCGTAGACCTGAGTATACAGTTCTAATTTCAGCTTGATACCTCCACGCATTCTCGACATAGAAATTCTTGACAGACAGACAGACAGACGGACAACAAAGTGATCTTATAAGGGTTCCGTTTTTCCTTTTGAGGTACGGAACCCTAAAAACAACATGAGCATAGATCGGAAAGTACAATATAAAACGATGCTCGGTCGATGATGATTATGACGTGAAAAAAATGACCTGAATGTAAAAAAAAACATCAAGTTGATTGTTGCTGATTCGACCCAAAATGAATGTCCCACATCGACAAAATTTTCGTTCGTCGCAAACTAGGAAACTCTTTCGTCCCAAATTTGATGTTTTAATTTTTAGCCTATATTATTTGTGATAATTAATAATAAAGCATTAGCTTATCAGCCTGTATCTACCTACTGCTGGAAATAGGCCTTCCCAAATGCTTTCCAACATAATATGCGATATTTATTTGGTCGAAACTTTCGCGGCTGGCAAAAACACAAATGATGCTTCTGAAGATAATATACTTTTTTCCCGACCTCCACATGAGATCGGTCAATCAACTAAAGCGAAATACAAATTGGGGGCCCACACACAGCAGTTACAATGTAAAACTCGACTTTGCATATGATGGACGCACCCAATAAAAGAAATGATTGTCGGAGTTAAGTTTCAGAATCATATATATGAACTCGTATTATTATAAAACAACATTTCGAATAGAACGACTTATTGTAACTTTGCATACGATGAACGCAACCCAATATAAATATTTAAATCGATATTTCGAATAGAACGACTTATTATAATTGGGTTAGGCTTGACGAAAGATACCTTTCTTCTGTATAAGTATTACTTTCTTTTATTTAAGGGGCCATCCACAAATTACGTCACACGTTAAGAGGGAGGGAGGGTCAACTAAATGTGATATGGTGTGATAAGGGGGTGGGAGGGGTCCAAATTTCGTGACGTGACATTTCAAAATTTATTATGTATAATCTAAGCGTTAAAACACGAACTTTGAATATTAACAAAAACTCAAAAACATTTGCAATTCTTGAGTTCATTTAACTCTAGAGTTTGCACATCTAGATGCAAAATATGTGACGTCACACTAGGGAGACTCACAAATGTGACCAGCTGTAACAAGGACGGGGAGGGGTCAAAAAATCATGAAATTCGTGTGACGTTATTTATGGATGGCCCCTAAGAGGGGGGTAAGCGAGCATGTGGGTCACCTGATGGAAAGCAATCACCACCACCCATAGAGATCAGCAGCACTAAGGGGTCGCCGATCCGTTGCCAGCCAATAGTCCTTCCTTTCTTTCTTTCTTCCTTTCTGGTGACCTCACTCACTCGCAGGAACACAACAACAACTCAAGGGAATTGTTATTTGACTGGGGTATAATGTAAGGGGGTGGGGGGGGGGGGTTTACTTTGCCAGTCAGGCAACTTAAAAAATTATCTATGCCCTATCTCTCTTTTTGGCAGAGCCTCGTTTGTAAGTTAGCGGTTTTCCAGCTGTTCAAGGGCCATGGAAACCGAAACCGGATTTTCTAAAATCTAAAATATAAATAAAATCGAAATCTATACGTTACATTTTTAAAGTAATATCTTTCAGGTGACAAATGGCGTGATATGAGAATGACCTTAAGCCCAGCATTCACAGGATCAAAAATGAAACAAATGGTACCTTATATGGCTGAAACTGGTAACAACATTGTGGAATATTTGAAAGGTAATATTTTCAGTTCTAAGAAAAAAATTTTAAACAATTGCAGGATGAGATCTGATGCATAAGCAAATGAGCCGTTTTACCTAATTTGTCTTTAAGTACTTTTTTTATACTTACATGTCGGGTGAATGAAAGAATGAATGATATTCGTTATCAACGGAGAGAGAACAAGGATGAGAGAAAAGCATACGGCCCACCTGATGTGAAGCGGTTACATTAGCCATAAGAAATATCGCTAGCTCGCTGTTACCCCTGCCTGCAAAGCAAGCAATTCTTTTGTTTCTGGTGAACTCACTTACTCGCAGGAACAAAATAACCCTCAAGGGAATTTTGTTGTTTATTTTCCTGCAGTATTCTGTGAGGTGGAGGTACTTTATCAGTCGAGCAGCTTACGAATACGCTGTACCCTACCTTTCTTTCACAAGAGCTCCTATCGCTGGTTGGCAGGATGTAACCACGTGTAGGTAAGATTGGCTTTGGCTATAAAGATCGTGGTGAGCCACTTACTCCCTAAAATTAAACAAATTCTTCGTAGTAATAGGAAGGAAACCAGGAAATATTTCAAATAGTAAAGGAAAAGTTACCAAAAATAAAAAACCTTTAATTTTTTCGCAGGTCAGTTAGGAGTACACATTGATGTAAGAGATGTTATCCAGCGGTATACAAGTGACGTCATTGCATCAACAGTTTTTGGTGTAAAAGTAAATTCTCTAAAGGACAGAGACAATGAATTTTATAAAACTGGACAAAGAATTTTCAATTTTACAATAAAGCAGAAGTTCTTCATGTTTTTTGCGACTTTGTTTCCGAGATTGGCTAAGGTACGTTTAAACTTTACTGACGAGTTGATATTTCCTACCACTGCTCTAATATTGAGTACAAGAACTATAGAAGAATATCTTTAATCTAATATATACAATGTCAGCATTACCTTCTTGGAACTAGTCATTTTAGTATTATTGCCAACATTATAATTGAACTGGTCTTTCTTTTACGAAATTTCGATGAAGCAATAAGCTTATAAAACAATACATAAAAGAGAACCATAAAGGTAATAAAAAAATAGCAAGCAAAGAGTGAAATAAATAAATAAGTAAACTTATTGTTCATCGGACTTTATGAACCCATTGTTGGAGATAGTCCTTCCCCTTTTATCTTCCACTATTTGCGAGCTATCGAAAATGTGGGATGGCATCTAACAATGCCTCCAATGAACACTACGCCAACTCAAAACATACACATATAGTGATCTATGAGTTATACATTTACTTAGCGGTTTGTATTTATCGATTTTGTTGTGTTTGTGTATCTTCTTTTATAAATGTAATTCATAATATTACTGAAGTAATGAATCGATTTAGATAAAAAAAGAAAACTATCGAAATTTTAGTTGGCGTAGTGTTCCTTGGAGGCATCGCTATGTACAGTCACTTCTGCACTAGAACTTTCTCCCCTATTTTCTATCATTTGCCTAAGGCGCCTAAGCAGAAAAAGTTCACTGTCGATTCTGCTTGTAGACTTCAATAGCTACTTCAAAGTTTATTAATTTATATATTCCAGTTTATTGTTTAATTAAAAAAATGTTTTGCAGAGTTTGAATATTAAATTATTTCCTGATGACATAGTCAGTTTCTTTAGAACTATAGTAGCTAATACTATAGATTATAGAGAAAAAAATACGATCGAAAGGCTCGATATGATTCAACTACTGATGGATGCTGCCAAAGGTATGGAAATGTAAATAAATAGTACCATAAGTTTTTAAAAATCTCACGATAAACGTCTAACATTTTACAGGAAAATTAAAAAACACTAATAATAATAAACAAGATTCCGAAGATATTGGGTTTGCAACAACAGAAGAAGAACTTAAACAGCAAGAAGTGACAAGAAGTAAGTCTATAAAAGTAATATATATTGTTTGAACCAAAGACAAAGTAACTGAATAGTTTAGGTGAAGACGAAGATAATAATAAGCCCAGTTTTTAGTCCACTAATAGCCCAGTTTTGCAATAGTCTCAAATCATACCGAGACCTGCTCAAGGGTATATCAATCCATTAATAAATCCTGGAGAGAGTCACGAGTGGTACCCTTGCCCTTTTTAAGAAGTTTGATGTAATGTTGTAACATTACACCAAACTTCTTAAAAAGGGCCTATACGCAGTCGGACTGGGTTTATCCTGTTTTAAGGAAATCATGTTTTAAGGAAAAATAATATTCTAATAATATTTTCAGAATGGTCTCTAGATGAACTAGCTGGACAAGTGTTTATATTCTTCATAGCTGGTTTCGAAACAACCGCCACTGCCTTGGTAATGTGCATACATGAGCTGGCTATAAACCAAAATATACAAGAGAAGTTGTACAAAGAAGTAAAAGACTTTGAAGTAAAGAACAAGAAATTGGTTTACGAAAACATATCCGAGCTGAAGTACTTGGATTGTGTTTTAAACGGTAAGATAAAATAAAGAACAAAAAAGAAATTGTTAATTAAGATTAGTCGTCAATAAAATAAGTACCTAACTAAAAAGTTTACTTCCTGTGTTTTGCTCAAGCCCTTTAATTTGATACACATATCGTAGGGGTTAAATGGAGTTAAAGTGAAAATAATAATTCGCTATTTTACGGCGGCCCCCATATTTGATTAAAAATGGCGGCATTTAGGTAATCATGCATTGTCACGTGTACTAAATAAATGTACCAAATTTCAACTCGACCGGACACTGGGAAATTTTACTAGCAAAATTTACAGACAATGCGATGATACTAAATGGTGCCTATTTTTTTTTAGCATTTTAGATATTTCAGTATTCTGTCAAGCATCAGAATAATATTTTAAATTACTAGACCTGACAGTAACTAATGTAGTTTCATATCCAAGCAATGAAATGGGCAATTATCATTTTATTTTATGTTTCAGAAACACTGAGGAAATGGTCCCCTGCCAGTGCAATGGACAGAATTTGCGCAAAATCTTATGAACTGCCACCCTCTAGGCCCGGAGGAATGTCATACCAAGTGAGACTCTTCAATCATATTTTAAAGACTTGACACCTTAGAAAATAAGTTGATATCAACTTGATTATATCCACAAACATTTGTAATGAGACCAGTGGTCTAGTGGCTAGCAATAGCTACTTTGACTCCGAGTTCGATCTCAGCACAAGACAAACATTTGTGTGCATGAATTGAACATATCTGTTTATTTTCTTTGTTTACCTTTTCTACCTTCTTTTGTTGTATGTTTACCTTGGCGTGGATATTTTAAGTATTATATTATATTGTGTGTATTAAAAAAAATTGTGTTCAAGTGTAATATTTGTTATCTAGCACAAGCAGACTAATCAAAGTTATTTTGGGACTAGATGACGGAGTGTAATTTATCCAGGAATATTCATAAAAAAAAATTCGCTCGCTTTAATCGTGATAGCGATACTGTTGCTTGACACATAATATTACCATTATGGTGTCAAGCGACGGTGAAGTTAATATACCTAATATTAACTTTATCTTTATATATAAAATTCTCGTGTCACAGTTTTCGTTGCCATACTCCTCCGAAACGGCTGGACCGATTTTTATGAAATTTTGTGTGCATATCGGGTAGGTCTGAGAATCGGCCAACATCTATTTTTTATACCCCTAAACGATTAATGTATATGGCAAAACAACGTTTGCCGGGTCAGCTAGTAGTATATATAAGCTAGCCTTACCTAGTGGAATAGAAGAACCAGCGCAAGCTGTCAAATGAAACCGAAATTGAATTACACTCTACAGATGTAATTCGTGTGGGTGTCAGAGATATGTCATAGCTATCGATCTATCGATATTCATATTTCCATCGATAGTTATAGATGATGGACTCAGATAAGATAGGTATGATTTCAAAACTGGAATTCAATAGGTATATTAACTTTATACTTGACACTGATTGATATCAAAGTTTTTATATGAAAATATTCCCAACGACTGCTCGATCATCGACCGACCTTTAAAATCTGTTTGGTTATCTCATCATCAGATCTATCTCAGTGTCGTAATTTTACTTTTTTATAGGTTAATTGCGGAGATCTACTATATTATAGCGTTAGACCAATACATTTGAATCCTAAGTACTATCCGGAGCCAAATCTCTTCAATCCTGATAGATTTTCAGACGAGAACAAACATAGAATTGAACCATTTACCTTCATGCCCTTTGGAGTTGGACCAAGGAATTGTATCGGTAAGATATTTTTCTTACTTTTCGCTCCTGTCACGCTGCAAGAACGTGCAACAATGCTATTTAAACCATTGCTCTATCACATTCACCAGGTATATCAGAATATATCCTATATGTCCATGAGCTAGATGGTCGCATGGTTTACAATAGGCACTTTGACTACGAGGTCGCGACCCGCTCGAGACAAACATTTGTCTGCATGGACTTGTCTATTTGTCCTGGTCTGGGTGCTTACTATGTATTATTATGTATTTATTATAAAAAAAGATATTTGTATACATATATCAGTTACCTAGTACCCATAATACAAGCTTTGCTTAGTTTAGGCAAACCCCGGCCACTCCATACAAATGTCACGTCGTTTACTACTAAATACACAATGACATCTCTGCAGAGCATGAGTAAGCATAAGTGCGTGCTGCGCCATACAAACTGTTCCAGATTTGTCTCAGAGGGAGGTGAGGTCGACAAGATAGAGCGGCAGGGAGTGGCCTTACTCTACTATTACCTATAGGTAATATACATTAACCACAGTATACTGTGGTTTAGGACTAGATGGCGCTGTATAATAATGTCAAGGAATATTTATTTATAGTATTCCTATACTTATTCAAACCAAAGCGTTTAAAACTAAAATATTTATTGCCAATGAATCTTAGACTATTAAACAAGGTGCATAGAATACATTTGACGTTGTAATCGCAAAATCCCGTGATTGTACTGATGGTGTTGTAAAAGGATGATCGGAGTATAAAAAAAAGCAATTTTATTTTGGCTCGCCAGCCGCTCTCAAATTAATTGGATGAAATATTAAAATCCTTAAAAATACTCCGCGAATCCTTTCATGTCAGGGATGACGGCGGACTTGCTGTGGTATTCGTGAAACTTATCATTAATATTTGACAAAAAAAAAATATATGCCTACGGTGTATTCAAAATTTGGAAATGTATGATGTTTGTGGTGGTTAACACAGACCTAGGATTTTTCGCTACGGGTGGCTGTTAATATGATGAAATAAATAGTTTTACAGGTTTTACAGGCTGTCATAGGCTACGGTAACCGCTTTCCATCAGGCGGGCCGTATGCTTGTATGCTTTTATGCCACACTCGTGGCACGTATGCTTTTATGCCACACTCGTGGCATAAAAAAAAAGTTTCTCTGACAAAGACAAAAGAAGTTTCCTTCTCCATCTGCCATTGCTGAGCTCTAGAAGGGGGGCGCCCTACGTTTATTAGCCCTATATTAACCCAAATATAGATGGGATTATGGGAATAAAATAGTTTTCTTTTGAACCGTCTCACTTTAATGAGCATGGAAACAAGTCGTTGTTGAAGCCAACAGAGGTAAACAGAGGCCTACATAAATTTTATTAAAATTAATTTTATTTCTAGGATCCAGATTCGCACTATTGGAACTGAAAATACTGATGTACATGTTAATACTGAATTTCAAGATCGTAAAATGTGAGAAGACTGCAGACCCGATATGTTTGCAACCCGATATGTTCAACATCAAGGCTGTTGGTGGCACCTGGGTCAAAATGGAACCTAGAAATTAATATGAAATAAGAATAAACAAAAAAATCGGTTGTCTGTAAAGTCGGTTTACTGACGATAGTTGAACGTGACAACGTCATAAGAAAATACTGATGGAATGTTTGCATTTTCCAAAAGAAAATTTTAATGGAACGCCTCAGAGCGAGGTAACGCCGCATACGTCATGTTTTTTCGTGCGTGCAGCCGGCTCCATCGAATTATAAAACGCTGTCACGTCAAAAAAATGCAAAAAGCTTTTATTACTTGTTAATATAAAAAAATATATAAAATGTTCTTATTCTACTCCACTTATCACTCCTTTTCATTTAATATGTGTACTAACAGACTAAGAGGTAATGGATTCATTAAAATTATCAGCGCACCACCTGATTTAGTCTCTAGCGTGTAGATCAATTAAGTGAAGCCATCTGCCTGCATGTCGTTGGTACGTTTGATAGGTCCAGCCGTTGACACATGTGGTATGGTTTAGCGTGTAGATCAGTTATTGAATCGTATGGAGCTGTCCTGCCTGCATGGCGTAAGTGTATAAGGTGTAAGTGATTCATCAACATCTGTGAACCAAAGCCAAAGAGGTGGAGGTACATTCCCCAGTCGGGTAGCTTACAATTACGCTCCCTACCACTCTTTTCGCCAGAGCTTCGTTTGTCAGTCAGCAGGGTGCACCGCGTGCAGGTGAAGATGACTTTGGTTCAAAGATGTTGATGAACCGCATACACCGCAAAAGTGTCGTTAGTGTCGCGATTATGGCTGATTTGGATTTAGAATAGAACAGAATACACTTTATTGCATCAATATGAAACATTCATACAAGAAACTTGCAAAATGAATAGTACAAAAGGCGGTCTTATCGCTAAAAGCAATCTCTTCCAGACAATTTGGTATTTATGCATTCTCATGTGGACCCAACGAGTGCGGCAAATTTCAACTTAATGGACACTAGGAAATGAGTTTGTTTAATACTATGTCGGGCGGCAGACAAGTACACTGCTCGCCTGGTGCCTAGCAGTTACTATAGCCATATTAATGCTCGTAACTTGAAGGATATCACTGCCAACGCAGCAACTCATTCCTTTCTTTTTGGTGGCATCACTCATTCGCAGGAATGCAACAATCTTCAAGGGAATTGTTATTTGGTTGCGGTATTCTGTGAGATAGAGGTACTTCCCCAATCGAACAGCGTACAATACGCTGTACCCTACCTCTCTATTGCCAGAGCCTTTTTCCCTAGTCAGCGGGGTGCACCACGTGAGGTGGTTGGCTTTGACTTTAAAATTAATTTTCCTGAACAAATTACACATGGCCATCTAGTCCCAAACTAAACAAAGCTTGTCTATGGGCACTAGATAACTGATGAATATACCTACTTAAATCCATTTTTTTTGTAAATACATACATATAATACATAGAAAACAGCCAAACAAACAGACATATTCATGGACACAAATGTTTGTCTTGTGCGGGGATCGAACCCGCGACCCCAGAGTCAAAGTGACCATTGCTAGCCCTTCGATCACCGAGCTCGTGGATATATACCAAATCATCGCGGACTTAATACATCTTGTCAAAATGTATAGCGTGATCAGTATGAATTGTTTTGTCCATCAATGTGTCACCTTAAACGTTCTGACTGCTTCTTAGTCGGTATCTACACTCTTATCAGAGTGGTGGTGGTCATCATTGTCAATCACGACGAGTGACGATTTTGGTAATACAGCGCCATTCGTTGCGGACTGCAGCTTTCCGGGTACATTCGCAAACGGAATACTTAGTTCTTGATCCTTGGGCCTTGACCGGGGGTTCTACCGCCGAAACTAAGCCGATTACCATTAGATTATTTGATTGCGAAAATCTAACTTCAGCTTAAATTTATGGTACTTGTGTTTAGCTTAGCTGGTAGAAACCCTGGAGCTATATCGAATAAGTTAAAGATGTTTGTCAATAATTAAAATGTACGACCTATTTATCGAATCATCATCAAGTATTTGATGGTAATCGACTTCACATTCGGCGGTAAGGCCTCTGGCCCGTCCATCTCAGTGGTCATCTACCACGTGATCTAGTGCCTTCAAGTTTTCCCTTGACTACGAGACGTCGCTTTAAGCGTTCTGACAGTCGTACACAATATTCGCACGTTTCGTCTAACAAAAACAAAAATAGGAATCCGAAATAATCACTTGAATATACAACACGAATACGTCTCTGATTTCTCACTTATTATTAACGTAAGAGGTAAAAACAAAGCAAATAAGATATTATCGTACAAAAACAATAATGATTACTACGAAATACCTACAAAAACAAAGATAAAGAGACACTTAATTGGGTAGGTAAATACTACCAAACAATAACTAATCTCTTATCATATATATGTCATGGGCAAGCAGTATAATCCGGTATTCTTTATAATGTCTGACCATTCTATTGAAAAGAATCCAAAATGTTATACCCAGAACGCATTCCCACCACTATGTTTTCTGTGTAGTAAGGATTAATAGCGGCGACCACCAGAAAGGCAATGAACAATGCAGTCGCGAGGGTAAAACTACGGCTCAGAAGAAATTTGTAGGAGCAGAAAGCTTTTGGAATTCGATTTCCCCTTTTAGCAATGTGAAAGACAGCAATATGGCAAATAGCACTAAAGTAAATAAATAAATAGCACTAAAAGCCTAAAGAGATGGCTAGTGCCACTTCACTAGCCATTTCTATAAAACACCTGCTAGCACGGGTAGTTCCTCTGTTCTTACATTTCTATACGATTTACAAATATAAATATGTCAGACCAAGGCGCTGGCTTGAGGCAATTTACGACGTGCTTCACCATTATGTGACACAACCTAAATATGTGGCAATATAAATAATATTTAACGTTTTGAAAGTTAATCCCAGGATGAAATTCAACTTATGTTTCAACAATAACATTGGCCACCACGCATTATCAAAGGCACCAGAGATGTCTAAGAAAATTGCTACAGCATACTTGCTCTCCGAGAGTTCAACAAATATGTAAATTTATTTTTATGATATTTGGGTGCCACCGGGCAGTCAGAGGCGGATTTGTAGTTTTGGCCGCCCTAGGCCGTGTTTTCGCCGCCCTTGGTCGTATTGTACCTATCTTGGTTCTTATTATTCGTTAGTATATAGTATATTGGTTTTTATTTATCAGCTTCATATCTATTTATATATTTCTTCTCCGCAAAACCGCAGACTGTAATTTCTAACAATTTCCCTTCGGTAATACTCTGCTGCGGCCGCCCCTAATATTTGGCCGCCCTAGGCCCGGTTGGCCTTTAGGAAAATCCGCCATTGCGGGCAGTAGATAACCTTGGCACATCTAAACGTTCAAGCAGTTTACCCAATGACGGTAACAGATTAATATTCATTTAATATGATGTTAGAACTTCGGATCATCAGGTGACAAGCAAAACCGCCTTTTGGTATTATTCTTATAAATACAATAACGCATTTAGGGTGCTACCTCGTTTCTGCGCAGTGCATCAGAGATGTTCGCCGAAGCAGGCGTCTACGCAACAATGCGTAAACGGTGCGCGTCCCTTGTACGCAGGGTGCGGGCGAGTGGCAATAGCATCCTGAATATGATCGCTGGCAGGCTGGACTGCATAATATATGTCAACCATTCCTGTGCCATTTCGGGGGGAGTGGTTCAGGAATGGCCTGAATGAAAAATTCCTGAAAAAATACCTTCTACAATATACCGATTAAGAGCAGTAAGATAGGTTCAGTAGTGACGCATCACCAAGATAAAATTTGGCCTTATCCGCCGCATTTGATGTTTTACATAAAATATATATATATAATTTAGATAAAGGCCGTGTGGTTTCCGGCAGACTAGAATAGAATCACTCCGTTTCTTCCCGTGGATGTCGTACAAGGCGACTAAGGGAAATTCATTATCAAATATCGATCAGGCCGCCCCAACCCTTTTGGCCAGCGTGAGGAGTATAGACCAAATCCTCCTTCCGTCTAGGACGGACGAGAGAGGGTCGTGTTCCTGTAGTGGAGACTAAAATGGACCTGATGATGATGAGATAAAAAAGTGTAATTGTCCATTTTCGGCTTCATTCGACTAGACTAGTATTCAACCATTACATATGTTGTTTAACGAGCCCGGTGGTCGAATGGCAGCTATGGCAACCTTGACTCCGAAATCGTGGCTTCGATTCCCGCACAAGACAAATATTTGTGTACATGAACATGTCTGTTTGTCTTGATCTGGGTTTTTTCTATATGTATTTACAAAAAAAATTAGTTATTATTATTATTCATAATTTTTATTAAGCTGACTGAAACATTTGCACGCCCCTGCGGGGGTAGAATAAGTTGGACATGTAATTTGTGTAATATCTTTTTGTACCTTATTTTCGCAAATAAATTATCTTATCTTATCTTATCTAAATGTGTTTAAGAATATGTATCAGCTATCTGGTATCCATAGTACAAGCTTTGTTTAGTTTGTGACTAGATGGTGCTGTGTAATTTGCTTTCTTCTAATTCGCTAAGATTTACAAGGATTTTTTTGTAATTTACGCAGTCGAATCGCCTCGCTTTCTATAGAAAAAAATCTCTTGGCGCCTGGAGTTGCCTTAACTCCTTAATCACAAAGCGTAGATAACATAAGTAGGTACATGTAATTGACATTTAATGAAGTGTCTCTGACATGCTGTGATGCGATAAACAATTGACTGTAATGGTCAATTTGACTCCCGTTCGCTATCTCAGTTCATTATATTCCAGCACTCGGACATAGACACCAGTGTTCACAATGATCACCGAAATATTAATATTTTTACTAACATTCATTGTAGCGTATTTTTTGTATATATATAAGAAGATTCACAAGTTCTTCGATGATCGAGGAGTGAAATATTTGCCTGGAGTGCCTGTTTTCGGCAACGTATACAAAAGTACGTTTGTGAAGTGTCATATCTTTGACGATATCGACCAGGTTTACAGGGCGTTTCCTAATGAAAAGTAAGTACTGAATGCATATAAGTTATTTAAAAAAATATCGATAACACACAGGGTGTATTAGGATGTGCCAAGTCAATTCGAAAGTGATCCTGATGATCAATATAGCTATATTACGAACCAATATAGATTATTTATTTATATTCCCGCAATTAGAAGTAATATTGATTTCGATTTCCTACATATTTGAAATTTATTTCATCAAAAATGTTGCTCACGTTAAAAATTGCGCCCGTGACTTCGTCCTCGCGTATTGTGTAGTAGGAATTTCCAAAACTCCTTTTTTAGCGCATGCTTACTCAAATTATATATTGTGCCAAATTTTAACCGAACTCCTTCATTACTTGAGCTGTGCATTGATAGATCAGTCGCAGTAACGGCTGTCTTTCATAGATACATATTATGGCTTATAGCCTGCATTACTGTTTTCTATCAGGTGGACCGTAAGGTTATTGGTTACCAAGTGGTATACGAAAAATAAAAACCCTTCTCGACTTTTCAGTTATAGCCTGTATAGATTGCATTTATGAGACCTCATTTTGACTTAGATTGCAAAGATTTTTCACCTCGTGCTCTTTTGATTCCCTCGCTAATGCTCAGGATTCTAATTTTTGAAATTTAAAATCCCTCGCTGGCTCGGTCATCAAAATTGAGCACGCGGTTAAAAAGCAACTTTGCACTCTTGTATAACAAATTGGAGAAGCAATAAAAAATATTATAACTTTTATTATGATACTAATTACATAAACGTAATATATAACATAGCTGTCGTACAAATTTCTGACTTGATGCATACAAAATACAAACCTGTGACGTTATAACTCAGTAGCCTTTTGTATGGAGCGTTTTCGGGAAAGTACAAAATTGTGATTTTCAAATTAACTTATCTCGAGAGATTTTTGTGATATTGAAGTAATTCATTTACCTATGGTTATATTATTGAGACGTCCCTACATATCAAACCGAAAAAAATGTTGGTCAAATAGCCTATTCCATCCCATTTTCCAACCATTTTTAGGGTTCCGTACCCAAAGGGTACAAAGGAACCCTATTACTAAGGCTCCGCTGTCCGTCCGTCCGTCCGTCCGTCCGTTTGTCACCAGGCTGTATCTCATGAACTGTGATAGTTAGACAGTTGAAATTTTTACAGATGATGTATTTCTGTTGCCGCTATAACAACAAATACTAAAACATAGATTAAAAAAAATGTTTAAGGGGGGTCCCATACAACAAACGTGATTTTTTTGCTCTTTTTTGCTTGCAATTGATAACGGCAATAGGTAGACGCTTGAAGTACGCACATAATATTTAGTTATATATTCACTTTAAAAATAAATAGTTAAACAAAAATAAACAAACGTGCGCGAGTCCGACTCGCACTTGGCCGGTTTTTTTCATGCAGTGTACTGAAATATGCATTCTACTACAAAGACAAAAAAGGTCACTTGTCCAAAGTTATTAATGAAAATTACACACTATCGACAAATAGTATACACAAATAATCAAACTTTTTTATTACTTTAAACATTGATGATACATAAAATTTTGTATTATACGAAACTAGCTGTTGGCCGCTACTTCGTCCGCGTGCATATCAGTTATCGTGGTAAGAACATAGGAAATCAAGTACTTAACATAACCGTATAAGAAAAAAACTTAAGGTGAATAATTTATGTAGGTACCTACTAATTTTATGCCTGTTTTTGATACGTAAATCAGAAAAAATAAAACGGGGTGAAGAAAAACTTGATCAAATCAAATCAAATCAAATATATTTATTAGCCATGTACATAAATTACATTTAGCTCGTCATTTTTACATATAAGGTATCTAATAAAATTAATTTACATATTGACAAATATATATATACATAACAGCAAATATCTTGCCGATGAATGCCGTGTTCTTGCTATTGTGCACTTTTAGTACCAAACAGAATACTTGAAGGTTTAGCTACTTTCGACATATATTCGTTTACACTGTAGAACGGATTTATTTCAAAAAACTTTTTAATTTCCTGTTTAAATTTGGTAGCTGGTAATTCAGTAATATATAGAGGTAGTTGATTGTACATTTTTATTCATCATTAACGTAGTGCATTTTTGAATATTTTGGAATGGTTGGGGAATAATTTCGCACGAATTGCTTTATTTATCAGTATAAAAGTACTATAATTTAAGTCGTAAAATACAATATTCATTTATTGCTAAATTTTCTTAGTCTTTTTGTTTGCATTTGCAGTCTTTTTATATCTTTGATGAACTTTCAACTTCAATACAATACAATACAATACAATACTCTTTATTGCACCAAAATAGTAAAAATAATGACAATAATGACTTATTAAGTACAAAAGGCGGCCTTATCGCTTAGCGATGTCTTCCAGGCAACCTTTGGGTAGAGGAGACATGAAATAAAGGTAGATAGGCGCAGCATATACTATATAGGTACATTATAAATATACTTATATATAACTATACTTAAACATACATATATGCATGAATATAAATAAATACATACATAAACTACGTAAATGTACTTATTAAGGAAAAGCCGTCAGCGACAGATAAAATTACATAAATAAATGAGTTAAGTAGAAGTAAGTGAAATATAGTGATCTTTAACTAGATTTTTAAAATTGGTAATAGTTTGCGCGTTGCGGATAATTAACGGCAGAGCATTCCAAAGCCTTGTAGATTGCACAGTGAAGGATTTTGTATAATATTGAGAAGAGTGAGATGGTGTTACAAGGCGAAGGGACAAGGTGCTGCGCATAGTACGATCCTGGACATCGCTGTGAAAGGAGAATCGCTCATTTAAATAACCAGGAGTGGCAGGATTGAAAAGAGTAGAGTATAGAAGAGAAAGGGTATGTTGATTACGGCGAAGTCGAATAGGAAGCCACTTGAGCCGAGAACGAAATTCAGAGACATGGTCATATTTACGCAATCCGAATATGAACCGAATACAAAGGTTTTGAAGGCGCTCAAGTTTATTTAATTGCTCCTCAGTGAGATTAATATAACAAGAATCAGCGTAATCAAGGATAGGGAGGAGCAACGATTGTGCAAGCGCAATTTTGGTATCGATTGGTAAGAAATTTTGCAGTCTTCTAAGGGAGGCAACGGAAGCAAAAAGTTTCCTACTGATTGTTCCAATTTGAGCTGCCCAAGATAACGTCTTATCAAAGAGCACTCCAAGATTCTTCACGGTGTCGGAGTACGGAATATTAATACCACAACTTCACTTCTTTTACTTTCAATAGTACACTCCCAAAGAGTATTTCTTATTAACATTTATTGGAATTGGCAACTGAAGAGTAGCACTACTAATAAGTGACTCAACAGATGATTTTTTTTTTTTTTATATGAGAGGGGGGCAAGCGAGCATGTGGGTCACCTGATGGAAAGCAATCACCACCGCCCATAGAAATCAGCAACACCAAAGGGTCACCGATCCGTTGCCAGCCTTTTAAGGGAAATATTGACTCTGTTCTTGAAGGCACCCATGTCGTATTTATTTGGGAATACCGCTGGAGGAAGTTACCGTGGTAGAAAATGTCTCAAAAAGCGTACTGTAGTAGATCGCCAAATATCGAGATGATGAGGATGGAATTTTAATTTATGGCGAGTTGTACGATAGTGGAACTCAGCGGCAGGTATCAAATCAAATAGCTCATCCGAGCACTCCCCGTTATATAATTTATATAGAACGCAAAGAGATGCAACATCTCTGCGTGTAGAGAGAGACTCCAGCCGATCAGAAATCATTGGGTCACCGACGATTCGAACAGCTCTTCGTTGTATGCGGTCAAATGATGTGACTTATTTAGATGAAGAAGCTTCAGGCACTGATGACGAAAAATGAAATGATGTATCCTTAAATGTTTCTTGTCCCTGTGAAGTCTAGCAATGAGTAGTTTAAACACTACTACATGTGTTGGCAACACTCATTGTTCAAAAACTTGGCCATGACAATAATTGCCATGGGCAATAACTATAGCCATTAACATATGGCTATAACTAAAATCATGATGGGCAATAACTAAAAATATGCAGATTTACGTGCAGTCATTGCCCACCGTTAAAATGACCGTTACAACTAAAATTTTACCATATATTTTTATTATAAACGGAGAAAACACTTATGATTTCATCATGACTATACACCAATAGTTGAATATTAAATAAAATGCAAAAAAGAATGAACCTCTAAGCAAGTAATTCCTTACGAAAATTGTTAAATTGTTTACCTGTGTGAGTAAAACGTTCACCCGTCTCGACAAAATACGTCAGAATCGTTTTTTTTTTTAGTGTTGCCTATTGTAAGTTTTAAATCTACTGTACATTGATAACAGAGCCATCTAATAAATTCAAATCTAACTAGAGTGATTCAGAGTCAACACCTGACATTATTATTCTTAATGCGGGCAATCACTGTCAGTGGGCAATTACTCCCTGGTTTACCTATTTGACATTTAATGAAGTGTTTTTGACATGCTGTGATGCGATAAACAATTGACTGTAATGGACAATTTGACCCCGTCCGCTATCACAGTTCAGTCTATTTCGACGCTCGGACTTAACACTAGTGTTCACAATGATCACGGAAATATTTGTATTTATACTAACCTTCATAGTAGCGTATTATTTGTATACATATAAGAAGATTCACAAGTTCTTTGATGATCGAGGAGTGAAATATTTGCCTGGAGTGCCTGTATTCGGTAACGTATATAAAAGTACGCTTGTGAAGTGTCATTTCATTGATGATATCGACCAGGTTTACAGGGCGTTTCCTAATGAAAAGTAAGTACTGAATGTATCGATGACACACAGGGTGTATCAAAATGTGTAATAGTGATGCTTTACTATGGATAAATATCGATTATATTAAATATTTATATTCGCGGAATTAGATTTCGTTTTCTTACATACCGAAATTTGTTTCATTTAAAATGTTGTCCATATTAAAAATTGCGCCCGCGACTTGTGGGACTTGTATCCCATGAGAATTTCCAAAACTCCTTTCTTAGCGGATGCTTACCCAAATTATATAGTATGCCAAATTTTAACCTAACTCCTTCATTACTGTTTTCTATAAGGTGGATAGTAAGCTCATTTACCTAGTGGTACGAAAAAAAAATCCCCTCTCGACTTTTCAGATATAGCATGTATAGATTGCATTTATGGGACCTCATTTTGAACCATTTTAGAAATTTTATGTTTTATTTCTGCGCAGTTAACTTTGGTTTTGTAAAATAATATAAACCAAGAATTGTATTTTGCTGATGGAAAAAATGAGATTTTTTTATCACTACATAGTATAAAACAAAGTCGCTTTCTCTGTCCCTATGTCCCATTGTATGCTTAAATCTTTGAAACTACGCAACGGATTATGATGCGGTTTTTTTTAATAGATAGAGTGATTCAACTGGAAAGTTTATATGTATAATATATGCATAACATAGTAGAAAAACACTGATAATTTAGAGGTTTCTAATGTGATGTCGTAAATAAACACATTTTTTTACTCTTTCATTGCAAACGCTGGCTGAACCCAACGAGATAGATCAAAATAATGTAGTACAGTATTGTTCACCTTAAAATGGTCTACAAAAAAGTTCGCGATGGTATATGTCTATCTCTTAGTGGTAACACACAATAACCGTTATTTTATCCTTTGCTTTTTACAAGAAATAATGCCTTATTTACGAAGCGATTTTAAGCAATACAGAATTAATCCTTATCCAATTAAGTACCTTAAATACATTGCGCATTTAATATAGATCAATATGGCCCTTCTCAGCATGTAATTTAAATGAATAGTTTAGAAGATATTGCACATTTAAAATGCAGGGACATAACGGCTGTGGCGGTACCGGCCACGGAGCCGGCGGCGTGTGCCTATAACTGGGGAAGGACTGGATAGGACAAAGCGCAAAGACCTTCTGTAGTACATTTAGTATCAGCATTGCACCCGTGCGAAGCCGGGGCGGGTCGCTAGTTAAATATAAGTTCAGAAATTATGTTTATGAATTCAAACCCAAGGAGAAAAATAGCCTCTTATGGTATACCGATGGTTCCAAAACTGAAGAAGGTACAGGAGCAGGCATTTTCTCTAAGGACATATAACACAGTCAGAGTATGGGGTAATATGCTACTGTATTTCAAACTGAAATGTATGCCATAATTGCTTCTGCAAAAATGAATCTAGATAATAGGGTTGCAAATCGACACATCTACATTCTCAGCAACAGCCAGGCAGCTCTTATGGCCCTGAGCTCTGACAGGGTGGAATCTAGGCTAGCTCTTGCGGGTATAGATGCCTTTAATAAATTGGGCAAAAATAATCGGCTGGAGTTGGTCTGGGTTCCGGGACACACAGGCATTGAAGGCAATGAGAGGGCTGATGAATTGGCAAGGGAGGGATCAAGCAAAAACTTTTTTTGGGACCTGAACTCTTTGTAGGTTTCTCATATGGGACAGTAATTGGGGCCGTAAATGGCAGGGCGAAGTTTAGGCATCAGGCCGAATGGAAGGAGATGAATGGAATGCTATACTCCAAGGAAACCATTGGCGAAGGTACAATGAATTGGTACAGACATGTACATAAATATGACATAAAACGGATGCATCTCATGCTTGGGGTACTGACGGGACCATTATGCCTGTCAAGGACACCTATACAAAATGAGACGTGTTGATAGCACAGAGTGCAGAACATGCAAAGGGTCAAACGAGTCCATAAAACACTTGATGCGTCAATGTGACGCCCTAGCTGGCAAACGAATGGAAATCCTAGGAAAGGAACACCCGGACCTGGAGGACTACACGTTCCTCCCAATAAGCAGCATGCTGAAGTACATGAAACATGTCTCCAGACAGTTACGGGAGAGTGACTAAAGGATTAGTCACTCTCCCCTGACTACTACAAAATAACATCTGAATCTGAAAACTATTTGAATGAACTAATTGGTGGCGGAAGCACATAAAGTAGTGTAGATCAAAATTGCTTGTATATATTTTTTGAAGTGAAAACTTCTTTAGCTGCGTTGTGCACTTTTTGGGATGGGTAAAAAAATGTTAAATTCGCGTCAGGACACATGGCCTGATCGAAAATTCGTAAAACGGCGGGAGCGTAGACCGCCGCGGTCGGTGCGGCGTAGGAGAGAAAGTGCGGTGCGGCGTAGTTATCCCCCTCTCTTTCTACCGCGCGGCGAAAATGTATACCTGCTCCTGCTATTTATTTTTAATGTTATATAAATTGTCATGTTTGTGTACAATAGCGCAATAAATGAATATTGTATTTTACCACATAAATGATAGTAGGTACTTTTACATTGATAAATAAAGCAATCCGTGCGAAATTATTCCCCAACCATTCCAAAATATTTAAAAATGCACTACGTTAATGTTCAAGTTTTCACTTCTCCGTTTATTTTTTCAGATATGTTGGTTACGTCGAAGCAACAAAGCCGACTCTGCTGATAAGAGATCCTGAGCTGATTAAGACGATCACAGTGAAGGATTTTGATTATTTCCAGAATCATAAAGAGTTTTTCAATATAGATTTGGAACCACTGTTTGGCGGAAGTCTTATTATGATGAAAGGTAAATGAATAGTCTCGTAATTAAGAAATCAAACTCTTGTACCAATTAAATTAAAGGCCACGGTATGATTATAGAGTTTGTGTAACATATATACGGCCGAATAAGTATAATCATGAAACAAAGTCGGGTTAGACTATTTTTAACTCAAGAAAGTACCTGTAAGTACCTGTAAATGCCCAATAAATGCCTAGTTTTGGCCATAAATAGGGAATTCATAAGTACTTTTTGAGCATTTATCGTAAATGCCCAGCATTTGCCCATCTTTGTCTGCAGCCCGAACAGCAGAATAGTCATATACCAGAAAAATTAACGAAAAAAAAGTCAGGATAAGGTTTGTATGGGAAATCCAATGGAATGAGATGGTAATGGGAAGACTAAGCCACAGAGAAGCGTGGACGGGCCGCTATTATTAATTAAATGTAAATATTACACATAAACATTCTATAAGACATTTTCTAAACCTGCAGTATAAATGTAAAGATTTTTCTACCAGACTTTACGAGATGCAAAAAAGAAAATCATTTTCTCCTTAGGAAATCCACAAAAAACTTGATGTTATCTTAGCAATCTACGGTCTATCCTAGCAAAATTATTAATAGTAATGGTATCTCTCAATTACTTGATGAAATTAATTTTAGAATACCTATCTCCTTCTACATGTCCCAACTTGAGATAGTTCGTATTAAAAAAAATATTTCATTTTATTCGTTCCTTAATTTTGTCAATTCAATAGAAAACTTATAGCCATTTTAATTATTATATAAAACAGCTGATATTACTCGAAAATAAGGTAATAGCAAGTTTCTACATCTTATTACATTTAATCAATGATAAATAGTATAAGTAGTATAGTAAAAACGTTATTGCACAATAAACAAATATAAATACACAACTACAAAAATTAAAAAACAGAAAAGTCTTTATCACACAGTGGCGGACTTATCCCAATAAGGGATATCTTCCAGTCAACCATAGAAAACCTGAAAGAATAATGTAATTTTAAAATTTGGTGATCATAGTCTGTACTCATTGTAGGAAGAAAAGAGAAAAAGTAATAATAAAAACATACAATGAAGAATAATTTCTAAATAAACACAAATGGTTTAGAATTTCAAAATAGATATCAACATATAAATATGACAAACGGGGGCCCATCACACATTCCCACCAAAATGGCAATGAACAGTGAAGTCAATTGCAGTCCCGGGGGTAAAACTACAGCTGCCTTGGAACACACGACGAATTTAATCAGAAGAAATTAGTAGGAGTAGGAAGCTTTTTGAATTTGACTTCCCCTCTTAGCAATGTGACAGACAGCAATACTGCAAATAAGGCATTAAAAACCTGAAGAAATCTAGTCAAAGAGAGCTAGTCAAGTGAAGCTGAACTGCCGGGCACCACGGATTTTAAGTATCTAACACTATTGGGGACATTATTGACTATCACTATTGGGGACATTGAGTTGTTACTTAACATATCGATTCCAATAGTATGAATTGCGAAATCGTCTGAACGCTTGGTAATTCTCTCTAGTAGCTACCAAATCAGAATAGTACACTAATGTGGTTATAACTAAATATGACAAACATTAAAAGAGATTATGTATCCAATAAGATCCAGGATATATAAATATATACGAAAACATTACTAATACTAAATATCAGGAGCTACCCAAGTGTTTCCTCACGTGCGATTTCAATCCTAATACAAGTATTTGAATCCAAATACTAATTACAAGAGTAGGCGCAATTTTTATCTGCAGGGAGAGCTCAGTTCAATGCACTGATAAGTTTATTTCCAACTGTTGATATCAGTATGATACAGCGAACTACAATTAGTTTTATGACTAAGTCGTATTTCATTTCTTATAACCCAACCCTAGTGTTCACTTTTTTAGTCTTTGTTCATTATTTTCTTTTATTGATTGTGTAAGAACATAACGAAACTTGCTATTGGCTTATTTTCAAGTAATATCAGCTGTTCTATATAATAAATGTTTTATGGGTGTAAGTTTTCTATAGAAATTAATATTAGGGGCCGAATAAATTTGCAAGCGGTGCGAGCTGCACAGCAAATAAGTCGGCGACGATAGAGGCTGAAAGTTATCAGTGTTTGTTCTCCTTTATATAATACTTTTCTAAACATTATGACTATCGCATATTGTTTAGAAAAGTAGATCCTACTCTATACTTTATTTACTACTATACTTTATATACCAACTTATCTTGGTCATTATAAATATTTTTGAAAATGAAAAGTTCACCTCCCCAATCAGGGATTTGAATCTACGACCTGTTAATGACCAGTCGATTGCTCTTTCATCTGAGCTACCAGGAAGGTCTGTGTTGGTGACGAATTAAACGTTTAATATGTAGATGGTGCCACACTGTGACACACGCAGTAAAATAAGTAGTTGGATAAGCCGGTGTTTAGTATTTCTTCTAAAGTACTCTAAAGACTTGGCCGTGTGGTTTCCGGCAGACTAGAATAGAATTACTCCGTTTCTTCCCGTAGATGTCGTATAAGGCGACTAAGGGAAATACATTATCAAATATCGATCAGGCCTCTCCAACCCGTTTGGCCAGCGTGTTGAGTGTAGGCCAAATCCTCCTTCCGTCTAGGACGGACGAGAAAGGGTCGTGCTCCTGTAGTGGAGACTAAAATGGACCTGATGATGATGATGATGATAATTATTATTATTTTATATAATTAAATATCCCAGCAATTGGGATGATTAAGGGTAGACGACTCTACAGAGATATATTAGTCAGTAATATATTAGTGATAAATATTAAATATATTTCATATACTCAAAACATCTTGTTTATATTTAGGTGACAGATGGCGCGACATGCGAACTACTTTGAGTCCAGCTTTCACTGGATCTAAGATGAGGCAGATGATGCCGTTCATGATAGAAATCAGCAAGAATGTCCTTGAAGACTTGAAAAGTAAGGATACGTGTCTATTTCTTTTTTATTATTTACATTTATGAAGTTTTGTGCATGTTGAATAAGTGGCTCGCTACTGTCTTTAGAAACGACGTTAAGCTTACCTACACGTGGTGCACCCTAATAACTAACGAATGAGTATTTGAATTTTCTTTAAAGACTCATTCGCGGACGCAGAACAAGTCGATCATTATCAAACCGAACTGTGTACGTAGCTCCACGTCTAAATCACAAACAAATAACCATTTTATTGGGGATTATTGTGTTCCTACAATTACGAGTAAGTGTGGTCATCAGACTTGAAAAGAGGCTGTATTTGTAGCGGTGGTGCCAGCATATGAGCAAAACTTGTATTGTAAGTGTCTGTAGGCTACGGTATCATTACCGTAGCCTACAACAACATGAGAGTTCTCTACTTAGTCGGTTTGTTTACGTTGCCATGATCGAACGCGAACAAAACTCTCGCACTAAACACTCAGCTGAGGCGAACCGAGTTGAGCTCAGCCTAGCTGAACAAGCTAAGCTCTCGAATTTTTTAAGTAATGTTTTTATTTAGACATCCCAACGTTTCATAGCTCGTAGCTGGTAAAGGGGACAATATGAATATCACCTTGATGGAATTGGTTTATGGCTGAGAATTTCTGATTGGGGTTCTCAATTGATGTCACCTTGAGGTCACGCATCATAGAGCACTAAAATTGTATACGCAAACAACGAAGGAAAATGGTACTCAAATGTTGACAGAATATCGAGTCATTTAACATTTACCGATGCTGTGATGACTTGTTTGAGTTTTAGATGACGAGCCCGGTGATTGAATGGGTATCAATGTCTACTTTAGCTCCGGGGTCCCTGGTTCGATCCACGCACAAGATATCAACGTTTGTATTGGTCTGGGTGGTTTATGTATGTATTAAGGAGTAGAGGACTGTATACTGAAGGAATGGAAATATATGTACAGTAAGAGAATGAGTTTAATAAGTTAATATTACTTGTTGGAACAAATGGAGCAGACACAATGATAACATGGAAACCGTAACTAAGTAAAACAATTTAAAAAATATGTCAAATACAAAATAATATTATTTCCGCTGCTGATCCGTATATATATAGCGTAGCCAATTGGTAGAACCGCCAAATTACAAAACGGCTAACTTTAGGCAGATTGTATTTAAATTATCTCTTGGTTAGGTTTGGATAGGATTGTTTTAAAAAGATTCTATCCAGCCCGTCGCCAACAGTATGCATTAAAAAAATGTAGTTAAATTTAATATCAGTTATCTAGTAGCCATAGTACAAGCTTTGCTTAGTTTGGGACTAGATGGCAGTATGTAATTTGTCCAGGAATATTTATATTTATTTACAGCGAAAATATTTTGGTTTATAACTTTCCCTTTTTAGTTGATCATAAAAATAGAATTGGCCGTGTGGTTTCAGGCAGACTAGAATAGAATCACTCCGTTTCTTCCCGTGGATGTCGTACAAGGCGACTAAGGGAAATACATTAACAAACATCGATCAGGCCTCCCCAACCCGTTTAGCCAGCGTGGGGAGTGTAGGCCAAATCCTTCTTCCGTCTAAGACTGACGAGAGAGGGTCGTGCTCCTATAGTGGAGACTAAAATGGACCTGATGATGATGATGATGAAAAATAGAACTCAAAAGTTTATTTACTGTGTTTCGCTTATCAAGCCCTTTCATTTGATGCCCGTACCACGTGGGTTGATGTGGAAATTATAAATTGTCATATTGGATTAAAAATGGCGGTATAAAGCACTAGCGTGTCAAATTTAATTAAGGAGCTCGATGGCGGCGTTGCGCGTGTCATTCTAATCGAACACGCAAGTGGCGCAACGTCTACCGTAGCCTGACCATAGCTAGGCTTATTTATCTCGAGCTCCTCCGTGCTTCAGAGGGCACGTTCAGCCGTCGGTCCCGGCTGTTGTCATTAGATAACAGTAGTTAAGCCAAAAGAGTGGCCTTTAAGCGGCTTGAAAACACTGACATCCACCAACCAACCGACGGCTTAACGTGCCCTTCGACACACGGAGAAGCTCGAGATAAGGACAGGCTACGGTCGACGTTGCTTAACTTGCCTGTACGATTACAATGACACACGCCATTATTAAATCAAATTTATATTAAAGTAAAGCCATGTGTGACGAATTATACTATAAGTCTGTGTAATGCATGATCTTCAGACTACAAACGCTATCTGCGGGCACGGCAGTGCCCCCGCCAAGTCGAGCAAAAAGCGGCACGGCCGTACCATCCTTTTCTCAAAGCAATTCAGACCATTTTTGACCCCCTGTAACTTTGTTGTGGATAAAACTAGAAGCCTTTTTTTTAGTATCCAGACAGGGATTGTATAAACAAGATATATATATATATATATTTTATACTACTTCGAGTGGCAGACAAGCATACGGCCCGCCTGATGTGAAGCGGTTGCCGTAGCCATATTAACGCTCGCAACATAAAATATCGCTCGCGCGCCGCCACCCCCGCTGCCAACGCAGCATCTCCTTCCTTTCTGGTAACCTCACTCACTCGCAGGAACACAACAACCCTCAAGGGAATTGTTATTTGGCTGCGGTATTCTGTAAGGTGGAGGTACATTCCCCAGTCGGGTAGCTTACAATTACGCTCCCTACCTCTCTTTTCGCCAGAGCTTCGTTTGTCAGTCAGCAGGGTGCACCGCGTGCAGGTGAAGTTGGCTTTAGTTCAAAGGTGTTGATGAACTCCTTACACCCCAAAAATTTCAAATTTTAGTCAATTTAAACCGTAGTTTAAGAGTTTCGACTAGGCAAAGTTTCATAATTTTGTCACTCACTCACTGACTGACCGATCATCAAAACTCAAAGGCACTTCTAGCAGACATAGAAGCTTCAAATTTAGAATGCAGTTAGTGTTTAACTAAAATATTTCGCAATTTCGGCCCAGTTATACACCAACAGCAGTGAATAAATCAATGTAACTGTATATCTATATAAAGCTGAAGAGTTTAGTTTGTTTGGTTGAAGCGCTAGTCTCAGGAACCAGAAAGGAAAAAGGAGGACTATCTACAAAAAGAAATGAGATGCCATCAAAAACATAACCTGTAAAAAACCCAAGTCTCGCAACTCAGTTCTTCTACCGTAAAAAGTTGTCAGATCCATGTAATACCAAGTCGGTTAATTTCTTCAGTCCCTGCGTAAGGGTCCTTCTGTCTTAAGTTATTACATAAATATCTAACCTAACAACATCTTATGGTGACCATAACAATATTAAAAATCTTTTATATTTTAAAGAAACAGAATGACTTGGCAATGGCATGAGCACACAATGTATCTCACAAGTGATACATATTGTGTGAAAATAGAATGTTTAGTGCGATTGCCAAGTTAATCTGTATATTTAAAACATAAAAGATTTTTAATATTGATATGGTCAATATAAGATGATGTTAGGTTAAATATTTACGTAATAACTTAAGACAGAAGGACGTTTAAGCAGGGACTGAAGAAATTAACCGACTTGGTATTACATGGATCTGACAATTTTTTACGGTATAAGAACTGAGTTGCGAGACTTGGGTTTTTTACAGGTTATGTTTTTGATGGCATTACCCTTGACAGCATTCAAATCCTGCCTCTTACATATTCTGTATACGTTGTTGGCTTATGCATAAGATATTAAGTCGATTGAAATTTGGATTTCAATTACCTCAGCTTACCTCAGCAGGTATTCTTACTAACTATACTTACGTAACTAGCTGCTCGCGGTGGCGTAATCTATACTAATATTATAAAGCTGAAGAGATTGTTTGTTTTTTTATACTACGTCGGGTGGCAGACAAGCATATGGCCCGCCTGATGTGAAGCGGTTACTGTAGCCATATTATCGATTGCAACATAAAATATCTCTCGCACACCGCCACCCCCGCTGCCAACGGAAGTTTTAAAAATTTACATTTAAAAAAATCTTAGAATGCAGTTTTGTAATAAAGGAAAGTTTTCTTTAAGTCAAATTTGCTATCCCTCATTGTTTAGACCTTTTTCACCAGGTGTTCTTAAAAAAATCCACCCTGTGTATATAATTGCTCTAAAACTTTCCACAGATAAACTTAATGAGGATGAATTAGATGTAGACGATCTAGTTCGTCGATATACGAATGACGTCATAGCATCAGCTGGTTTTGGTCTCCAAATCAACTCTGTCAAGGAAAAAGAGAATGAGTTCTACAAAATGGGACAGAAACTTTTTGATTTCACTTTTGTACAACGCATTTATATGTTCTTGTCATTTGAATGCCCTGATCTCGCTAAGGTACGTAGCAGTGACTTGGTTGCAGGTGCACAAAAATCTATTCTTGACTAAAATATCATCTGGGGAGGTTATATAATCGTCTAATGCGAACGTAAATTTGAAAATTCCTTACAACCTTAGTTATTCGCAATAAAATAAAATAACAATATAACTTTTTGGCTGTGGAAGTGAGACAATTTAGTGTTTTAAGCCACCTGAAAAATTATACTCATAATGGACGGACTATGTTCAGAACGTATCAAATGTATATCAATGTTTGGTCCAGAATTCTACAGTCGTGATTGTCTACTAATGATGCGTCCGAACGTCCAAACGGCGTGAACGGTTTCAAAAAAATTCCCGTGAATGTTTAAATCGCATGCTACTCGTATTTTCAAATCCACGTCCTGCGGACTTCTTCCACGAGGGCACCATGAATGTGAGAAACTGCATGCATTCTGTGTTGCCAACAGATATCCAAAGAAATGCACTAAATTGTCAGGGGAAATTTACTAGACTATATTGTTAAAAAAACCAATTAAATTACTAAAAACATGTTAAATGAATAATTGAAAATGCGTTAGACAAGGCACTAAGCACTAATATTAAATTTGAGTGCTGAAATGTCCAGAAATATACTACATCAGGTACTCAAATGCACTACGTTGGCAATACTGGCCGCATCGCAGACGCATGTGATGGATTCATCGTAAATGTGCGAAAAATTTAATGTCATCTTGAGGAGGTTTTCTTATGGACAACATTTGTTTGAATACATCGACAGTCACCTTAAGGGAAAACTTTAAAAGACGATTAAAATCTATAATATTTTAATTATACAAAATTAATTTATACAAGTTGATATATGTCACTAATAATATATCTGTTTGGCAGAAATTGGGCATCAAAATCTTTCCCGAAAAGACAATGAGCTTCTTCAGAAATTTGGTGTCAAGCACCATAAATTTTAGAAACAAGAACAATGTCTACCGCCCCGATATGATTCAGTTATTGATGGAAGCCTCTAAAGGTGTGTATAATGACGTTAACAGGTTAAATCCTCTGATCCTATTGTAACAATCCCATCATCATGGAGCAACTACAATTCCTGCTATTAAACGGGAAATACTTATTCAAAGTATAAATAATAAGTGATATTGAAAAACTCATTAATGATCCCGAAAAATATTTACGAGCTGTACCAAATAATATCAATTATTATCTTTATAAATTAAAATAAATGTTTGCAAATTTCTCCTCAATGCATTCGTCTTCCGCTGACGTAATTGTCATGAAACTTTGGTGGGTTATTCTGAGCATACCGGAGAAGAAAACATTAAATTTTTGATGATATTACTCTTGTAATATCATCAAAAATTCATCAGTCAATCTATTCTTATAGATTTACTTTAATGCAGAGACATTATGAAATTCACCAGTACAGCTAGTAGTTTATAAAACCAACTGGATCTGTCCGTTAATATGATATTTCCATCTACCATACAGTCATATAGTATAACAAAATAGTACTCATAAAATGTGATTAAAATTGCACATGTGATTGAAGACAATCTATTCCAATTATTGATACTAATATAATATAAAATATCTACTTGTAATTCTGGATAATATATATTATAGAGAAATTCAATACAATTTTCTTCATAGTAATGAACAATAACGTACCTCTATTTGTATTAAAATGTCGTGTTTCAGGAACACTGAAAAATAATTCTGAAACTGAAGACACGAGCAGTGTAGGATTCGCAACAACTGAAGAAGTCTTAAAGCCCCGTGGTCAAGTTAGAGGTATGTATGGTTTCTCAATGATTATAATATCTTAGTGCAAACTTACACAAAATTTTGTAGACGAGTGCTCATTATCTTCAAAATCAGTACAGATCTGAATTGTTGGATATTTGGACACATACTTGAATTTCTATAAAATTGTAAAAAAGTTTTTCAGTGGAATAGAACACAGACTGTGCTTTAAAAATGATCCGGATCAGTTGTCAATAATATGAATTCAATTTCAGATTGGTCTGAAGACGAGTTGACTGGCCAGGTATTTTTATTCTTTGCTGCTGGGTTCGAGAGTTCAGCAGGTGCCATAACTATGAGTATTCATGAATTAGCTCTAAACCCTGCAGTTCAAGAGAAGCTATACCAGGAGATTAAACAGTTCGCTGAGGAGAAGAAGACGTTGACTTTTGAGAATATTAGTGATTTGAAATACCTGGACTGCGTAATCAACGGTAAGCTGCTGGTCATTTCTTTTTTTCATTTATTTGGGTCTCACAAACAGTTTTACATTATGTTTATTAACAACACTGCATTTAAAATTACAGTAAATGTAAAACTAACATTGACATTGACCACAGTTTAACGTAACAATACATTGAGAGAGTTTAACCACTTCACAAAATCAATATGATTGATGAAAGAAAAAAAAAGAAATAAACTGTGAAAAAAAAAACAAGTATAAGAAAATAAATTAAGTATTAGCGATCTATAAAGTATCAATCCAAATATTTCAGTAGATACATCGCAATTGACCATAACAACAATATTATTTATAAACGTGTTGCATTTTATCAAGAACGTCAATTAGAAAATATTGACACTCATGATTACAAATTAAGCTGAGGCAATCTTGATACAATAGTTCCGTCAATTACAAAATCAGGCAAGTACAAAAAAGGTCGCGTTTAAAGGTTTAAAGATTTGACCTTAGATTTTTTATTTTATTTCAGAAACTTTGAGGAAGTGGTCTCCAGCTCTCATTATGGATAGAGTTTGCAACAAGGAGTATGAATTACCCCCTCCCAGGGAAGGAGGTAAACCATATAAGGTAAGGATTTTTTTTTCTTAGAGCACGGTTATTAATAATTATTAGCTATATACTTCAAGAAAATCTAAACTAGTTACACCATGTTCCAAGATATTTTTATTTATTTAAATTACTCTGAATCGGCCATATCCAGGATGGAAACGATATGTGATCTCACTTATCTTTTCCATCTAAAAGGTCATTTTCTAAACAATACAAGATATTAAAAAACTGATCACTGATCCAGAAAGTCCTTCGCGATTTTTTGTACTACATCATGCTTCAGAGGGCACGTTAAGCAGTCGGTCCCGGCTGTTGTCGTAAGATGACAGTCGTTAAGCCCAGTCAGTGGCTTGAAAACATTGACCACCGCCCACCCTCAGATGAGCAGCGTGGTGTAGTATGCTCTGAACCGCTTCGATTAAGGCGGGGTGGTACTAGTGGTACTGCAAAATCCACAATTTTGAATTCATCTTTGAGACGAACTTCTTAGCTTACATGGATTCACCGTACGGGTGCCGGGTCCATCGTGTGGCAGAGAGAGAAACCCCAAGTAGATCCCGAGACTTGTGACACGGGTGTAGGTCCCTTTCCGACGTACATCAACATTCACCTTCACTGCTTGTGTTTCTCTCCCTGCCCTGCCAAATGCAGCTTTAGATACTCGTTCTAGTATAGAACTTACTGCACTTCTGGACAAGCCAAGGTCTTTCAGCAGGTTGTAGAGAGATTTTGCTGGTATACCTCTCGCTCCTACTTCTACAGCTTATAGATTAACATGTAGTTAATCTATAAGCTGTAGAAGTAGGAGCGAGCCGCTTTTTGTAATAGAGAATTAAAATTTAGGAAAATTATATTGATATTGTTGAGGATATATACTAGGGAATATATACGATGGAAAAATGATTTGATGAAGTTGACTCGATAAAAATAAATTCACAAAATTACCTCTTTTCGTGTCATTTTATCTTCTATTTTCGGTTTTATTCTTAAAATAAGTAATTTGACATTATAAGTTTACTCAAAAAAAGGTCATAAATAACTGGAGGTATTATACCCGACATATACATATTAGTTACATGGCCTCATAATCATACGAGACCTATACAAATGACAACTGCGTATATTCACCAATGATTTTCTCGCCTAATACTGTTCTGAAGCTAATCTGTTAATTTCAGTTGCAAGTCGGTGATGTAGTTTACAATATGGTGAACTGTATTCATTTGGATGAGAAGTACTATCCTAAACCAGAGGTCTTCGATCCTGAGAGGTTCTCAGATGAGAACAAACACAAAATCCAACCATTTACTTTCATGCCGTTCGGTATGGGTCCAAGGAACTGTATTGGTAAGTTAATTTTCCTCCAGATCAGTAGTGCCATCTTTTTATGTCTTTCTCATTGTCTTTTGATGAAGTTTAGAAGTAGGAACTAGTCGCTGTAGGATGTATAAGTACTTTATCACACTGTTTGTTTGTACCAGTAAGGTGACAAAGGTACATACGAAACGTAAACATTTATTGTAGTCTATAGGTACACCACTCTAGGACACGCGTGGGGCGACGAAGCGTAGAACGCCCCCTCTCTAGATGGACCGATGGTCATCGGTCCATCTAGAGAGGGGGTCATCGGTCCATCAAAAAAGTAGCTGGAAGCGGAATGCAGAAAGCGGAGGATCGCATATGGTGGAAAGCATTGGATATATATATATGCCTATATCCAGCAGTGGGTAGATACAGGTCTGATAATGACGATGATAGATATAGCCTTACAAGTCATGTAACATAGGGAAATAACAACACTTGTATTGTCTTCCAACACAGAGAGATCCTAAAAAATCCTTTCAGGCGTTTCTTGACGACTCCCCATTTTGTAGTTTCTAAAAAAAATCTCGGCAGGGAGATTATTCTACAACTTGGGAGTTAGTGGAAGAGAAATAAAGAGGATTTATTTTCCATGAACTCGAAGTTCCTGTACCACACAAAACACGTACACATTTTGCCTCCAATGGATGGAGAAGAATCCAATGAATGTGACGGGCGAAAGTCAGAGTTATGAACTCGTTCAAGCTCAAGATTGATCATTATCATCAAAATGACAACAGTGGGTCTGGTACATGTACTTTGTCTTATATACAATGTATTGTATATAAGACAAAGTTCCTTATAGTTACCACAAAAGTAGCAATTATTTATCTATTCTTTTCAGGCTCGAGATTCGCACTAATGGAACTCAAAGTCGTGTTGTATTACATAGTCTTGAACTACAAGATTATCAAAAGCAAACGTACATTGGATCCCATTGTTTTAAATCCAAAGGACTTCAATATCAGAGCCAAAGGAGGAAGCTGGGTTAAATTGGAGGCCAGACAATAATGAAACTCGTATATCGACAGGGTCGCCATGTAATATGTTGTTACCGTTTTAGGATCACCGTAAGTTCAAGAATATTGACATTGTTTTGTGGTATGTTCAATGAATCCTGTTTACAACCGCCTTATTCTATCATTGTTATTAATACATATAACATTCATAGATTTTTCATTTTGTCATCGTTAAGACACATAGTCTGAATAAGTGTATGTAATATTAGCATTATTATAATGCAATTATTTCGAATGCAAGTTGTAGATGCTCGTATGTGACATAATTATGCATAAAACGAAGATTTTTTTATTTTATTTTAGTTCTATAAGATATTAAGTTCGTTAAATAATAGCAATCTATGATCGTACGCTATGATGGTCTTTCTCAACATTACGTGGCTGACAGAAGCGGTACTCGTGCTATGACGGTCACAATCTTACGATGCTGTACGTAGCTGAAAGGAGCGGAATCGTGAACGTAAATAATGAACAACAAATGAACTGTATAGTAATACTCGTATAATGTGCAATAAGTGTATAATTATTGTAAGTGTATTCGTATGGATAATAATCGATCACAGTCGATGCTGTGTTCCTAGTAATTAACATTAAGTGAACCTTGTGTTAACTCCAGTTACTACCCTCTTTTAATTTATATATTTCTAGCGGTCACTTTCGTACAACGTTGCATCTTTATCTTTAAGTGATGCTCTTGAGTTCACATATTATTACATACATTGACGAGCTCGGTGGCGTAGCGGTCAATGACGCGGCTTCGACACCAACGCTCGTGGGTTCGATTCCCACATAGGACAAACATTTGTGTGCATGAAGATGTCTGTTTGTCTTAGTCTGGGTGTTTTCTATGTATCATAAGTATGTATTTACAAAAAAAAATGTATTTACGTATGTTTATCAGTTGTCTAGTAACCATAAAACAAGCTTCGCTTACTTTGGGGCTAGATGGCGCTGTGTAATTTGTCTGACAATATATTTATTTATATATCCACTGTTCAGATCACATCCGTGTCGTGAATCATAGTCCTTAACCGCCGTGTAGACTTCGATTATCTTAAATAGAATTCTTCGACACTTAACAGTGCAATCTTGTACTCATTGAAATGCCGTCTGTAGGCTATACAGACGGCATTTCAATGATGTGATGATGTGTCAAGTCAATGTGAGTACTGCGCATGCTTCAACTGTCGCTGCTCGACCTGTAACATCATATCTATATTATAAATAATTTTCATTTAATATAAATAATTATTAATATTTTAAAAATAAATACCCACGACCTCTCAATTGCCGATCGAGTGCTCTTTCCAATTTAGCTATCAGGAAAGTTTGTGATTGTGGCGAATTTTTGCATTTAATATTTTCTGCTGTGAAGTCGCAGTGTGGCGCCATCTACCTATTAAGTAATATACTAATAAACAAAGCATAGCCGTCCATCGTTGCAGATGAGATTGGGCTATTTTTGATAACATAGAATAAGCAAAATAGAAAAATAGAAACTCTAGCTATAGGTGTCGAGTTGGTGTATAAAGCCAAAGTTAACAACATTTTTTATGGTTTTTTTTACCTTTGGGCCTATTGGCCCGATATTAAAAGCAATAGGATTAAAAGTAATTCACTATATAGTTAAGTAAGATAACACAGTTTTGGCTTGATACGCCAATTCACCTTGATAAATATGTTTTAGGAATTAGGAAAATATTTTTGTAACTGATTGATATATTAAAGATAACGAATATAATTATGCATTTTTCTTGCAAACTTTTATGAATAGTAAGTAAACATTACCATTGTCCTGTCGGAGACCCAGAAATGAAACACTAGACTTGGATAACAAACGACTTTGTCTCTAGCCTCGGGCAACCTAGCGGTTATCGTCGGTTCCGACCATTTTAATGTACCATAGGCTCCGGTAACTGCTTACCATCAAGCGGGCCATCTGCCTGTTTGTTACTATTGTGGTATAAAAATATTGTGCCCAAGAATTATAAAGTTCATACTGACTCCACACTAGGCAGGCATGATGTATAGTGAGAGCCTATACAGATTATACGAAAATACCAAAAGAAAAGAGAAATAACTAATATAACAGTAGAAATTAGCTTCCATTAACCCTATTCTACTCCATAACCCTTTACAACCCAGTTTACTGCAAAATACTGCAAAAAAGAAACGACCTTTCGCTTATTTTCATTTCTCTTACACAATTCTTTACTATCAAATAAAATCTACCAGACGTTGGGTTCCGAAGGACACTAAATATTTCCGTTTTTTTACGCAAAGGAATCATCTGACGCAGTCTCTCATCGAGACATTTGATATCGTAAAAACGACGCTGAAATGCTGGCAGTCCGGAGCTTCTGCTATTAAACCCTCCAAGAAATGTGTTGTGGTCCAATTCATAGCAATAAGTGTGAGCAGATATTCCGAATATCTTTTTTTATATTGAGAAAAAATAAGCATTTATCTGGCTGTTGTAAATTATAATAAGTTACTACAGACTCTTTGCCCTCACGCACGACTGGGTACACGTCAGATGTGTTTTGCTCTAAAAGTACTTCAAAAATCCTACGTCATATGTACGTTACGTAGTAATAACAACAATATTTTTTTTTAGTTTCTGAGCATCCTGTGTATTCATCGATGCATCTTTTATGATTAAACACAAAACTGCAAATTAGCGTGATTCGGATTCGAATCGCTGAAAACTGCGATGAGAATAGCTGTGTTGCAATTTCGTACATACGTAGGAAATGGCGTCTCTCTCTGTTAGCTACAGGTTGAAACGCCATTTCCTACGTACGTTTACAATATAAAGTATCGCTCATGCTTTGCCATCTCCGCTGCCATTCCAACCATGCCAACTCCTTTCTTCCAGGTAACCTCACTGACACAGAGGAACAAAACTACTCTATAGGCTTCTAGGGCATGCGATCTTCTGCGAGGTTGAGGCACTTCCCCAGTCGCGCAGCTTATAATTCCGCTGTACTCTACTTCTTTTCTCCTGGTATTTCGTTAGTTAAGTGAACAATAAGAACATGTACAGGTGAGGTTTCCAATGTCAATAAGTTTATTTGCTAAATTTTAAAACAATTCGCTAATCGCTTATAACTTAACGCTCAATGAGAGAATCCCATGGACTTAAACTATGGGAAAGACGCGCCGCGTGCCGCTCGCTGGATGCCTCCACGCCACGTTGAGATTTTGTAAAAGAAAATTACGCCCCTTGAACAAATCACACGGAAAGTTAATTTTGAAGTTCAGCAAATAGGTTTTTATTTTACTTTCAAAATACGCGTTGATGAGTACCAGTAACTCTTTTGTTTAAAGCTAGCTTACGCCCGCGACTTTGTGCGCGCGTATCCTGGTAGCTCATGAGAATTATCAAAAATCCGTTCTTAGCGGATGCATATGTCATAATAGCTACATATATGCTAAATTTAACGGTTACCATTTGAGATAATGTAATTTAATAATATTAAGTAATTAATTAACAAATATTATTGAAGTGGTATAGCCATGCTGTAGTCGTTTAGTGTCTAGAACATGATCGCGGTCAAGTTTTGGACATTGAATGAATACAGCTCGTAACTGGGCCGACTCGTCCGGGGCAGTACCACTCTCACGCAGAAGACCGGCGTGAAGTATAGCTCGCGCTATTGCGTTTCGTACGGTGAGTGTTGAGACCCGGAGCCCAATCCAAACACCCCAACTCTAAATATGGCAGCGGTAGTAAAAATAACAATACCCCAGGAGGGTACCGTCACCGTTGGTGACGGAGAATCCCTCCCTGAGCACCATTACTCAGGCCGCCCGACGTATTCTGGGGCGGGCATTACGCCGCTCTATATTTCTGCCGGGAGCAAATGAAAGAAGAGTGTGGTGCCCGGCCTAGCCGTCTCTAGATGATGGTGGACAGCATTCGTGTTGGAGTTAAGTCCCCTAACGTTACAGAGCTCAACGCAGAGCTCTCTCCGTACCGAACAAAACTTGAGTCTGAGATTGAGACGTCCCTTGGATACGTCTCGGATTGGGGTAGATTGAATTTGGTGCAGCTAAATCCCTTCAAGACACAGATTTGTGCGTTTACCGCTAAAAAGTCCCCATTCGTCGTAGCTCCTAGTTTGGAAGGTACTCCCCTTAGTGTTAGAACTAGCATTGCCATCTTGGGTGACACATATCTAGTGATGTTCAGTTTCGCGGTCACTTGGAATGCAAGGCCAAACTGGCTTCTAGGAAGATTGGTGTCATTAGTAAAGCCCAAGGCAGTATTTTACACCCCAACACGGATTGGCGACCCCTTGGTTTCGCTGATCTCCATGGGCGGTGGTGATTGCTTTCCACCAAGTGACCCACATGCTCGTTTGCCCCCCTCTCACATAAAAAAAATATATAATGTTAGACGATCCCGGTGGTCCAATGGCTAACCATGTCCACTTTGACTCCGGAGTCGCGGGTTGGATCCCCCCGCACAAGACAAATATTTGTGTGCATGAACATGTCTGTTTGTTTTGACCTGGGTGTTTTCTATGTATAGTGTCCAAGAATTACATACTGCCATCTAGTCCAACGTCACAACGTAATATTTATATTTATAATGTTTAATACCTGCGCTAGTTTTAACAACTAAACCAGTTAATAGTAAGCTACTTGTTATATTTAATTCCTATGTTTGTTTTCAAATATTAAATGTATAACAAATGTTGTATCCTGAATATAAATATGATTTTATTAAATACGTTTTTTTATTACATTAAAATCAGAAAATATGTAATTAATTATGTCCTATGTACAATTTGACTGCTTACAAAACGTGAGCGAAATGCTCTATGCGCGAGTGCATATGTAACTTTCGAGGGCGCGAGTGCTGCCGGGTTAACAACTAAGGCAGTTACATAATAGTTATCTGCTTGTTTTGTTAAATTAAATGTCTAAAAGTTATTGAGTCAATAGCCCCGTATATAAGATAGACTCTATAACAAGTCTGAGTTCATAACACATTCAACAAAAAAAACCTAGACCTCAGACGTATTTTTATAAATGTATGAAAATATTTTATAAAATAATATTTTTTTATATATTTTTGACAGTAACATAAAATTAACGATGTCGTTACGTAGCGTCTAGTGCTGTATTATTGCTGAAAGTGTAATGGGAATCAGAATAAATCGTGATATGTGTACGTTAGAGGCCACAATTATTATCATCATCATCAGGTCATTTTAGTCTCCACTACAGGAGCACGACCCTCTCTCGTCCGTCCTACACTCCCCACGCGGGCCAAACGGGTTGGGGAGGCTTGATCGATGTTCCATAATGTATTTCCCTAGTCGCCTTGTACGACATCCACGGGAAGAGACGGAGTGATTCTATTCTAGTCTGCCGGAAACCACACGGCCGCCACAGAGGCCACAATGATCCGTTCTAATAGTCTCCATAAGTAAGTGGTAAAAGGAATGTACAAAGACGCAGACATTATCATCGTCATTCTTAACCCTTACTCATCCAGTGCTGGGATACGGGTCTCCCTTCAATCGAAGGGGTTTAGAGCATACTCCACCACGCTGCTCAACCGCGGGCTGGCGGAGACCACTGTTTTCAAGCCGGCGCAAAGCTTGGCTTAACGACTGCCATTCAATTACTACAGACGCTTGACATTGCTTAACTTGTGTGTTCGATTAGACTGGCACGCGCAACAAAGCCATCGAGCTCTTCAATCCTCCAAATCGAAGCTGGGTAATCAAATACGTGGTGGTAAACGAGCATGTGGGTCACCTGATGGAAAGCAATCAGCACCGCCCATGGAGATCAGCAACACCAAAGGGTTGCCGATCCGTTACTGGCCTATTCTCATTCCTTGCCTTCTTTCTGGTGACCTCAGTTACTCGCAGGAACACAACAAGGAAATTGTTATTTGGCTGCGGTATTCTGTGAGGTGGACGTACTTCCCCAGTCGGGCAGCATAAAAAATACGCTATGCCCTACTTCTCTTTTCGCCAAAGCTTGTCTGTCAGCACGGTGCACCACGTGCAGGTGAGGTTAGCTTTGGTTCAAAGCTTTTGAAGAACCACTTACAACCCAAGGTCTTGTAAGACTAATATAAAGGGTACATGGAAGAGTACTCTGGTCCTTTAAATTAAACCACGTTTAATATAAGTAAAAGGAATAACATTAAATATAACTACTAGAAAAAAGTGTAATAATACATAGCACTATTAATAATACAAAGCACTCAGACGAAGTCTTACCCGCTATTCACGTCCACGTGTTATCCATAATAATCTTTTCCATTGCAAACATTTTTGTTATTAATGAATTGTATTGTGAAATGTTTATTAAGAAGGTATTTTCAGGGAAATTCATTGAGCTAATGAAATCGTCCGGTCGTTCTGTCTGTCCGTTGCCATGAAACTCAAAATTTCGATTCGTGTAGAGCATCAAAAAGTAGCACTGTAAAGTGACCTTGGTTTTCGGGATTTCGAAAAAAAAAGAAACATAAATTCAGAATTATGGTGGCGCATGCTGCGCGTCCGATGTTTTATTTAGGTTTATAAGGTCAGCATTGTCGCCTGATAGCAAAACGGGGACGCAAAATCCCAGCGGCATCTAACTAAAGACTAGACAAAGTGTACAAATTGAATGTATTAAGAACTCAAAATGTAAAACAACGGACTAATTTCCTCATTTCAACAATAGAATACCTGAAAGTACATTACTAATTTGGCGAAGATTTTATGTACATTAACTAGTAAACGACTGCTTTCTAAATTATTGTCATTATATAAAAATATAATAATAATAACATATCAACATAATATTGCATGCGTCATTGTCGTCATCAACTCGTTTTTTTTTTCTTTATTGTGACGGGCTTTGTCGTTCAACGACTATGTCGCCCCATAAAAACCACAACTCATTTACATTTTTAAAGAAATTCACTTCCGAGTAGATAGGCGAAACGAGTAGTCAAACAATATGTCTAAGGGATTATTTAGATAACGCTATTTTGCCAAAAAATATAATTTCTTGGCATCCTCGGAATTCGGATTAGCTAATATTAATCCTACTGTTAGGATATGGGTCTCCCCTCGTACGAAGGCGTTTAGAGCGTACTCCACCACGGTGCTCAACTGCGGATTGGCGGAGGTGAGTGTTTTCAAGCCGCTTAAAGGCCATTGACTTGACGTCGTTGAGCTAAGTCAGCGCCCTTTGGGAGGCTTGAAAACACTGGCCTCTGCCAACCTGCTGAGCAGCGTGGTGGAGTACGCTCTAAACCCCTTCTATTGAGGGGAAACTCGTATCATAGCAGTGGGAACTAACTACCTTCGTCGTCAACCGTTACTCATAACGGTTGACGACGAAGGTAGTTAGTTCCTAAAAGTATTATTATATAAATTCCACAGAAATAAAGACAAAATAGTTTATACGATCTTTGTGACTTGATCACGTACAAGTTGATCTATATATTACTGAAACTGACAGATATCCAGTGAGAATATTTCTCAACTTTATCCTAAAGCACGCTCTACACTCGTCCGCGATTCTTTCTGTGATTAGATTCGGTCACGATTCCTAAAATGTTTTATTAGAAGTTCGGCCGCGTTTAATAGACAGTATAGCTCCCTGCGCGTACAATATAATAATGCCTTTAGGATGCTGCTGGGGCTGCCTCGGTTCTGTAGCGCATCGGGGATGTTCACCGAATACCACGTAGACTGTTTTTACACACTCATGCGTAAGCGGTGCACATCCTTGTTGCGCAGGATTCGGGCCGGCCCTAGCAGTGTCCTGAAGACATTTGCAACTAGATTTGACTGTCAGTATGTGAATCATCTAGCAATGATTCATATACTGACTGCAGGATAATATTGTATTGTAATGATAATGGTATTTTATAATTTTATTGTAATGTAATGATAATGGATTATTGTATAATTTTATTGGTATGTATTACTTATAATTGTTAATCCCATTGTTTTGAATAATTTTATTTTACTACTGACATTCAAATTTTAATGTAATTCACTCATACTGTATGATCCATTGATGGTCGAAATAAAGGTAATTATTATTATTATAAGCACTTTTCGCTACTAGGTAGGTACTTCAAAATATATAGAAATCATGGGGTTCCTACAGGTTGCAAAACGAAAGAAATGTGCGTTTATTTTTAATGATTGTGATTATGAGACTGCATTAAATCCAGTTTCCAATTCAAATTCAGTTTCAGTTTCCAATTCAATTTGAATTACGTTACCCCGGTAACGTAACTGGTAGCACGGCTACACTAATTATTTCTCATGGGTTATAATTGGTTATTATACAATCCAATTTCGTGGCTGTTTATTGAAAACATGGAATAAATATCAATATTCAACTTCCAAACTTTAAAAATTCCAAAAACGTCGAACTGTCGAATTCGATGATTCAATATGTGAAATTCATTTTTAAAACTGGAAAAACCTAATTGATTTAGTAATGAAAAAACAATTAGCTTTATTGTAATGATTAAATAATCCATACTAATAATATTATAAATGTGAAAATGTGTTTGTTTGACCTTTTTTCACGTCGAAAGTAGCAAACGGATTGACATGTTTTTTTTTTAGATAGTTTAAGGCCTGGAGTGTGATATAGGCTACCCGGAAAAACATCTTGTTCCCACTGGAAAAAATAAAGTTTATAGTCATTCTTCTTTCACGTCAAAAGGAACCTAAGTACGGACATGATTTTTTAATGGGAATAGTTTACGGTCTGGAGAGTGACATAAGCTACTTTTTTTTTCGGTAAAACATCTTAATCCCATGGAAAAAGATAAACATTTTAATACCACGGGAAAAAATAAAGTTCACAGACATTTGTCCTTCTTTCACGTCGAATAGAACCTAATTGCTAACATGATTTTTTTTAAACAACCAAGCAAACAAATGTTTGTAGAGCCAAAACCAGGCTCAGCTGCACGTAGTGCACCCTGCCGTGTAGCGACATAGGGAAAGAGTGGTAGGGTACAGCATATTTGTATACTGGCCGACTAGGAAAGTACCTCCACCTCACCGGATACTGCAGCGAGCAAGAAAAAAATATACACAAATTAACGGCAGCTCTCCTGGACCACGCGGGCGAAGCCGCGGGTAACAGCTAAGAAGAAATAAATCATTTTACCATTTACAAATTCAATTGAGAGTAGATTATATACTACGAACGAATTTCCGTAATACACAGCGTCGCATGGCAGCTATGCGATCGCTTTCACATTCGACTCAGAAGAGAGGTGAGGTCGCCTTGTGAGAGCGGCAGGGAGTGGTCATACTGTACGTAGTACTTTTACTTATACTGTGTCAGAGGGGAGGTGACGTCGCCTTGTGTAGGCGACAGGGAGTGGCGATACTTTACTATTACCACAGAATAATCATCATCATCATCATCAGGTCATTTTAGTCTCCACTACAGGAGCACGACCCTCTCTCGTCCGTCTCAGACAGAAGGAGGATTTGGCCTACACTCCCCACGCTGGCCAGACGGGTTGGGGAGGAGAGCTAAGATGTTATTGTATATCAATAAGGGACCTATACCCAATTAGCCACTATTGGCATTTTAGGAAATCTATTACCTACTATCGATTCGCCAAGTACTTATGGGTGCTAGAGGGCTTGCTTCCTGAACATCTAGTTTACAATATATATAAAGGCATAATAAGGTTATGTTGCTCATACAACTGTAACTGCTTCACTTCAGGCGGGCCGTATGCTTGTCTGCCACGCGACGTAGTATAAAATAAATAAAAAATAAAAAATGTGTGTGAGGTCACCAGAAAGAAAGGAAGGAGTATAGGCGAGCAACTGATCTGCGACCCCTTGATGTTGCTGATCTCCATGGGCGGTTGTGATTGCTTTCCAACTCTCTGCTTTCCCCCCCCCCCCCCCTTCCATATAAAAAAATCGACACATGCATGTGGCGGCTTACCCGTACCGCGGCTATCGCGACGCAAGTGTAAAGCGGGCTTAAAGTGGACAGAGGTCGCAGACGCCAAAGGCAGAATAACGACCTGAGCAACGCGACCTTTCATCAGCAAAACTTCTTTGAAAGATATCAAAGAAAATACTTAGAGTCAAGATTTTTCGTTACAATTCATTTGTTCGTGTCATAAGCGTTGGCTGTTAGAATAATAAAATAATAAGTTTAGTAGTTTCGAGCTATGTCGCGTAATTTCATTTGATCATTTGTATAATAAAAGGGAGATCACAAGGTTTGTCTCTTAGAAAAAGGAGTATAAAAAATAACTACAGCTTTCTTTTATCAGAACATTAGTTTAAATTTAAACAAGTTAACAAAGTAATTGAAGAATTGTAAAACCCGACGCGACAGTTTTTATATTTTTTTACCATTAAGGTGGCAAATCAGCATTTGGGGTGTAAGTGGTTTATCAACATCTTTGAACAAAAGCCAACTTCACCTGCACGTGGTGCACCCTGCTGACTGACAAACGAAGCTCTGACGAAAAGAGAGGTAGGGATCGTAATTGTAAGCTACCGGACTGGGATATGTACCTCCACCTCACAGAATACCGCAGCCAAATAACAACCCTCAAGGTTGTTGTATTCCTGCGAGTGAGTGAGGTCACCAGAAAGGAAGGAGTTACTGCGGTGGCAGCGAGGGTGGCGGCGCACGAGCAATATGTTATGTTGCGAGCGTTAATATGGCTACGGTAACTGCTTCACATCAGGCGGGCCGTATGCTTGTCTGCCATCCGACATAGTATAAAAAAAAAAAACTAAAACCCGACGCGACAGCACTTATATTTGTTTACCATTAAGGTTGCAAATAAACATAACAGATAGTAAAAATTCAGTTTCTATCAAATTTCCATATCACAAATGATCCTTTTAGTATTTAAGCAACTATTCCTGGACTATTTAATTATGGATACTACTACTATGGGTACTATCACACATCGGCCACTCCATACAAATATCAAGTTCTTAACTACAGCAAAAATAAACGTGTGTGCGTGCGGCGCTATACAAACAGTTCCACAATCGTCTCAGAGGAGAGGTGAGGTCGATATGAGAGAGCGGCAGGGATATACTGTATATAGTAACCATTACTTATACTGTGTTACTATGTAACCGATATAATACTTTAATACATATTTTTGTAAATACATACATATAATACATAGAAGACACCCAGACCAAGACAAACAGACATGTTCCTGACAAACATCTTCACAAATATTTGTCTTGTGTGGGGAACGAACCCGCAACCTCGGAGTCAAAGTGACTATTGCTTCGTCGACAGTATAAAAAATACATATATACAAGCAAAATACATAACCCTCCAGTTACTGGAAGCGGGTAAAAAAGACCGTTTGGCAATAAAAACCCAGACTTTAACCAATAAGATCACATGTATCCGTTAACTATAAGACTTAAACCTTCAAGCACTAGATTACAGTTCAAGACAGTGGAATCCAACTGAATCCCTTTACTTAACTCTAACTTAGGTTAAATATAGAAACGAGTGCTGTCCAAACTAATCGGCAAAGTTTTAATTAGCTCAAAATCCACTGTACTGGGAAACTGCGGTATAAGATGGCTAGATGGCATATACTTTATGTGCATTGTTCAAGCTTTCTGAGATATCTATATATATAAAAGAAAGTCGTGTTTGTTACAACACTTATAACTCGAGAACGGCTGGACCGATTGCCATGGTTTTTGATTTGTTGGATTTGTTTTCGTCCCGAATAGCAGAATAACTCTTAAAAACATTGGAAAATTCTCGAAAATATAAAATAAAAGAAAAAACATTTTCCCATACAAAATGTTCGTGGTTGTCGTAGCTGTCAAATGTGACGTTGTCGTACGTGTGTACGCCAAATGTATGCGTGCGTTCAGAAATGTATATTAAGCTCATTATAGAACAAATGTCATAGATTAAAAACAAATGTTAACTCTATTGGTCTCATTTTTACGTCTTGAAAGTTGGCTGTGATTTGTTTTGAAAACAGTTTTGTGGATTTAAATATTAATTGCAAAGAGAATGTAACCACTACGTTTTAAGAGACTGATGTGCCATACAAATAGCGTAATTCTAATATGTATGAAATGGAAGCGAAAACAATCAGAATTTGTACCAAATTCGCTTCCGATTCATAGAGTCGTTTTTTTACTTTGAGTTGCGCCAGGCTGATTTATTGGTTCTAAAATATTTATGCGTGCGTTCAGAAATTTAAATCAAGCTCCATAAATCTATATAATATATAAAATAATGTCGTGTCTTGGTCGGGAAAGTATTAAAAACATTGAAAAATTGACGAAAGAATTAAATAAAAGAAAAAACGTTTTCCCATACAAATAGTGTCAGTTAAAAAGGATTGGAATATTTAATGATTGTTATGTAAATGTCAAATCGATTGGTCTCACTTTTACGTCGCGAATGTTGTCTGTGATTTGTTTTGTGGATTGAAATATTTATTGTTGTCAATTGGTACTTTTTTTGTGACTTTGTAAAGTACTGAACATAAGTTCAGTACTTTACAAAGTCACAAAAAAAGTTATTTACCCACTGCTGGGATACGGGTCTTCCCACAACCGAAGATGTTTAGAGCATACTCCAACACGCTGCTCAACTACGGGTTGGGCCACTAACTTGGCTTAAGGACTGCCATCTAATGATAAACACCAGGACCGACGGCTTAACGTACCTTCCGAAGCACGGACGAGCTCGAGATAACATAAACTCATCCATGAACAGGCTACGGTTGACGTTGCTTAACTTGCGTGTACAATTAGACTGACACGTGCCTCACGCCATCGTGCTTCTCTATTATTTTCTACTAGCTGTCCCGGCGAACTTCGTACCGCCTAACAGTCAATGAATGTCGTGATGTACATATATATATGAACAAAATTTATGATTTCTTGAAATTAATACAGTTGAAATTAATACAGTTAGGTTTTAAAAAATGGGAACAAATATCTTTTTTGACAAGCCCGGTGTTCGTATGTCTAGCAATGGCCACTTCGACTCCGAGGTCGCGGGTTGGATCCCCGCACATAACAAACATTTATGTGCATGAACATGTCTGTTTGTCTTGGTCTGGGTGTCTTCTATGTATTATATGTATTTATATACAAAAAAATGTATTTAAGTACACATATCAGTTATCTAGTACATACCCATGCTACAAGCTTTGCTTAATTTTAAACTTTGTATAATTTGACAAGGAATATCTATTTATTTACCAAAATACGTTTTGAACCCCAAAACACTTTACCCGTATGATAACAAATTATGTCGTCAATTCTCATTCATCGCACTGCTGGCATACGAGTGGGTCTCCCCTCAATCGAAGAATCCCTTCCTGCGAGTGTTTTTTAGCCACCTAAAGGCCAGCTTGGCTTAACCACTGTAATCAAGACCAGCGACTTGGCTTAACGACTGTCATCTAATGACAACAACCGGGAGCCGTCAGGGCTTAACTTACCGTCGGACGGTGGAGCTCAAAATAAATTAAGAAATAAACCCATCCATGAACAGATTACAGTCGACGTTGCTTTACTTGCGTGTTCGATTAGATGACACGCGCAAAGGCGCCATCGAGCTCCTAAATGACAATGACAAAGTACACAAAAATATCTAAACTAATATAAAAAATAGTATTGAAATGTAATATGTACATATCGAGTGAAGTTATGTTTAAACTTCGAAATGTAAACGCAAACCAGATTAGTAAATGTTCACCAAATTTTGTACAGCGTAGGCATTAACGCTACCCGAAACAAATTCCAATACTTACGATGAAATATGTATAGGCCAAAACAAAATATTTCGCACTAAATATTTAAAACGTTAATGTTTAACTTTATTTTGATTACGTTTGGTGCCGAAACTTAGACATTAAAGCTAGCGGATCGATCACGTATAGATGCTTTTGAGATGTGGTGCTGAGGAAAATGCTGCGCATATCTTGGACAGCTCCCCGGGCCAAGGTATCGATTCTTAAACAACTAAAAATAAAAATGACTCTCCACCATCTGTCTCCGAAGGACCCTGGAGTTCTCTGACCACATTGCCCGGAAACGTGGTGACAACCTAGAGAGGCTTCTTGTCACCGATAAGGTAGACGGCAAAAGATCGGGCCGAAGTCCGCACTGCGCACCTTTTTAAAAGAGAGGGAGCGTAATTGTATGCTACCCAACTGGGGAACGTACCTCCACCTCACAGAATACCGCAGCCAAATAACGATCCCTTGAGGGATGTTGTGTTCCTCCGAATGAGTGAGGTCACCAGAAAGGAAGGAGATGCTGCGATGGCAGCGGGGGTGGCGGCGCGCGAGCGATATTTTATGTTGCGAGCGTTAATATGGCTACGGTAACCGATTCACATCAGGCGGGCCGTGTGCTTGTGTGCCACCCGACGTAGTATAAAAAAAAACTGCTCTCGACACAAGCGTCCATGATGCAGCTCACGCCGCAGAAGATAGATACAAGTAACGGAGCATCATCCGTGCTAAAGTGAGGCCATGGGGTCACGACCTTCAGCAATAATGAAAACGACGCAAGGAGAATTTTGATTACGTTAGGTTTACCTTATATCCTGCAAACCAGCATTGAAAACATTTTGGTTTCAAGTCAAATAAAGTCAAAATTAATCGAAAATACAACGAGTCAAAACAATTCAAAAGAACTAACTCTGATCGTAAAAAGAGACTCATATTGACAAGTTTCTTTCAAGCATTTCTTCTATGCTAATGGTAAATGCCAATAAATAATAATAATAAATATTCCTGGACAAATTACACACTGCCATCTAAGTCAAACACTACAAACAACTAAGCAAAGCTTGTACTATGGGCACTAGATAACTGATATAATACTTAAACACTTTTTTTTGTAAATGCATACATACAATACATAGAAAACACCCAGACTAAGACAAACAGACATGTTCATGCACACAAATATTTTTCTAGTGCAAAGTCAAAGTCAAAGTCAAAGTCAAAATTCTTTATTCTGTGGGCCCTCGCGGGCACTTAGACACGTCTTTTACAATTAGGTATATTTTTTTGTGTGTGCGGGGATCGAACCCGCGACCTCTAACTCAAATTAGCCATTGCTTGCCACTCGACCACCGAGCTCGTCAAATGTTAGTAAATAAAAAAAGATAATTACTTAGTATGATTTATATAAACGTATAGGTACGTATAAGACCTGTCTAAGTGCACACGAGGACTAACTGACAGGATAAATAATTTAATTTAATTTCAAAAAACATCAAAGATCAAGCCACATAATCTTCTGTTATATTAAATTTAGACAATCACATTAGTCTCTTTTGAGTTCAAAAAGGAACCGACTGAGAACTTAAAGATCTGTTCGCATCAGATGGCAGACGGTCATCGTTCCTAAATTTAATATTCTCTTTGCAGCTATAGAGTCGAACTGCATCCATTCGATCAATACTCTACTTTGAAAAATACGCTCCTCAGTCAAAGTACGCTTGATCTACCTTCTTCAAATATTCCTTTTACTATGTTGTTTTATTTGTATACTTACTCGTGGAATGTCACAATCTATCGGAACGTCTGCACTGAGCTTTGGATCTTCTATGATCTGTGAGCATGCATTAGTAAAATTCCTTGGGTATTTTTTGTCAGCAAAAAATTCAAAGTATTTTGCATCTCAAATTGGAGTTATATATTTTTTTGCATATTCGTTTGAGAATCACTTTGTTACTATAAATTTTATTAGAAATATTACTTTTTGTAGGTAATTATTTTATTGGCCGCAAGATAAGGTTACTAAAGACGAGCATTGATTTTCTACTAGACTTCTAAGGAGACTAGATATTCTCTAATGAGGTATTCAAAAAGTGAATATTAATAACAAAGGGTACATGTAACCCAGCCTATCTTGGCTAAGTACTTTTTTTTATTTTCTGGCAAAATTTTTTGGTATTGTGTTCGTATATATGTGCATAAGGTTTCTATTAACTGTACATTCTCTCATAAATATGAACAAAGCAACAAAAAAATTGCCATATCTGATGCTACTTCATCATACATGTGGATATAGATTTTTAATTATATAGATAAACGTTACATAAATGTATGTATATATTTTGTTTTTATACAACGTCGAGTAATAGACAAGCTTACGGCCCGCCTGATGGGAAGCGGTAACCGTAGCTTTAGTAACGATCGACACATTAGATATCGCACGCCACCACCCCCGCTAACGCAGCAAATCCTTCCTTTCTGGTGATCTCACTCATTCGTAAGAACACAACTACCCACAAGGGAATTGTTATTTGGCTGCGGTATTCTGTGAGATGGACGTACTTCCCAAGGCAGCTTACAAATTGCGCTGTACCCTACCTCTCTTTTAAGCAGTAAATATTTATTAATAACACAAGCTTTTGTAACGTATCAATGTATATGACAATAATAATTCAAATTTCGACTATTTATTTAAAATATAAGCATGAATTTTCTTTTATAAATTAAATTCCAAATTCCACTGAGAGATTCGCATTCCGGAGTCGCGAGGCTTGCAATGTAAAGGGTTCCGCATAAAGAGAGCCTGGAAAAGTGGGATAGAAAGCACAAGAAAGTATGTGAGATCAAAGTAGACAGCCATGAAAATGGTAAAGGCACTGCAACTTGCATTTGTAACAATTTGGAGGAACACGGGACCTACTGAAAGTTCGCAGTGATATATCGAATTTTCAGCCGCAAGTTCGGGACTCTTCAGATAAGAATTTCATTATGTTATAAATAAATAAATATTTCTGGACATTTTACACAGCGCCTTCTGGTCCCAAATTAAGCGCAATTTAAGCGCAATGCTTGTACTATGGGTACTAGACAACTGATAAGTGTACTTAAGCACATATTTTTTGTAAATTCGTACATAATACATAGAAAACACCTAGGCCAAGACAAACAGACATGTTCATGCACACAAATGTTTGTCTTGTGCGGGGATCGAACTCGCGACCTCGGAGTCAAAGTAGCCATTTGACTACCGGGCTCGTCAATGGATGTTCAGTCACGGCATTTTTATGTGGCATGTGCATTGCCATAATAATTAGCAAAATGTAACGTTTTAACGAATTAGAAGAATATCGGAACATTAACCCGATACTTCTGTTAGTTTCCAATGTGAGTAGTAACACAAACACCATCTGCTTCAATCAAGGTGATAATGCCTTAGCGGTGAAACCGGTCGGTAAAAATAAAAACAAATGTAATTACGTGGAATAGTACAAGTGCTTTATTATAATAATATTATGATAATAATGTTCCACCAAGTGCCAACAATCAACAGTATCAACTTCCAATGTTCATTTCAGAATACGATCCCAGGGGTGCTAAGAATAATGTGACAAGAACACCAAAACATTTGTAGTTTACACTGGCAACAAGTTAAGTTAATTAAAAAATCAAAAACCCGACTGCACCTACAACAGATTTATTAGTCACGCGCAACAATAATATAATTCCACACAAGCAAAGCCGCAGGCAAAAACGAATATATCAAATATATATTTGAAATCAGGTCATCGAGACCTTTATTTTGATACCCATATCGATATATTTAGAAGAAAAAAAAATTACTGCAACGACAATTTTGCGGCTCACAGCCGCCATATTGATTTTTTTTTTTATATTTGATGTAGCCTATGTCACTCTCACAACAAATACGAATCTAACGACACCTCTCAAGCTAAAATCCATCCAGCCGTTCAGGCTGCAGAGCGTGCCAAACAATTATACATACATATATACATACATACTCTCGAAAAACATAACCCTCTGTCGCCGTCGGGCAAAAAATGAGCCTATTAGATTGTTAGGCTCAATTTATACCACCGTGAAATGGAATGAAAGCGACTTTCTGCAACAAATTTTTACATAGCAAATTGAAATCAATCAATTCAATATATAAACTTTTTAATAAAGATACTTTTTATCCAGGAACTGTGTTCACACAGGGCGAAACCGTGGGTAGAAACTAAATGTTATATATTTTATTGTGTGAAATTTAATTGGCAATTATTAATAGTACAATAAAGACTACAAAATACACCTAGCTTCAGTAGCATTATAACTTCTATCTACTCGTGTAGGTAACACCATAGCTTTCGAAGCACCGCATACATAACACCGCATTCATAGCACCGCATTCATAGCGCCGCATTCGTACCACTGCATTCGTACCACCGCATTAGTAGCACAACAATCGTAGCACCGCATTCGTAGCAACATATCCGTAGCACGATTTTCATAGAGCCATATTCGTAGCACCGTAGCTTCATTACAGCATTCATCAATGGTATCTTATAGTATTATAATCTAAATGGCATTTATATATTAAGTAAATAAAATAAAAGATTTTCTATCCGAATATAACTCAGAGGTTATTATCTTACTTACTACTTTCTATTGAAAGTTATAAACTTCTACGAAACATTAACTGACGAGCTTGGTGGCGAAGCGGTCAATGACGCGGCTTCGACACCAACGCTCGTGGGTTCTATTCCCACTTAGGACAAACATTTTTGTGTGCATGCACATGTCTGTTTGTCTTAGTCTGGGTGTTTTCTATGTATCATAAGTATATATTTACAAAAAAAAATGTATTTACGTATGTTTATCAATCTAGTACCCATAACACAAGCTTCGCTTACTTTGGGGCTAGATGGCGCTGTGTAATTTGTCTGACAATATTTATTTATTTACTAAGTACTCACTACAAAACATTTACCTATCTAAAGTTTTGTTACTTTCACTCTCAAATTTCATACAGTTACAAAACATTGTTATACCTATCTGAATAACAACTGCCGTCTAATCTATGACAAAGTCAAATCTTTAGAACCGGGAATCAAGACAGTTTTACGATCGACTTGAAATCGGGATTTTATAACTGTAGGATTTCACGGTTTAATGTCGTACCGATGCCCTTCGATTCCGAGGCTTCGGAGGAATCCGATATACATAAAAATAAAAATTGGATGGATTTGCTGAACTTTCAGATGTCATGCGAAATTTATGCATAATCCTATCTTTACGAAAACGAATGACAAGGATTCGGTGCGAAGTTTCACGGATGATTTCATTCTGATGATGTGAGTTTGCAAATATTACAGAGTTCACTGATCTATTGTTGTTATAGAAAAACATTAAAAAATGGAATGATCAAATAGAAGTAGGTATCAAATAGAATTTTGAGGTTCATTATATAAATATGAATATTCCTGGACAAATTACACACGGCCATCTAGTCCCATACTAAGCAATGCTTGTACTATGGGTAACTAGATAAGTGATAATTGATACTTAAATACATTTTTTTTGTAAATACATACATATAATATGACGAGCTCGGTGGTCGAATGGTTAGCAATGGCCACTTTGACTCCGAGGTCACGTGTTCGATTCCCGCACACGACAAACATTTGTATGCATGAACATGTCTGTTTGTCTTGGTCTGGGTATTTTCTATGTATTATATGTATGTGTTTACAAAAAGAAAATGTATTTAAGTATAATATCAGTTGTCTAGTACCCATAGGACAAGCTTTGCGCTTAATTTGGGACTAGATGGCGCTGTATAAATTGTCCAGAAATATTTATTTATTTATTATACATAGAAAACACCCAGACGAAGACAAACAGACATGTTCATGCACACAAATATTTATCTAGTGCGGAATAAATATATAAAAACTCAGCTTTTCTGACTGTCTGTTCTATCAACGAACCTATCAAACATTATGGACGGATCTGTTAAAAAAGTATGTTTCTTAATTCCCATTAGTTAACGGGATACTTGAGTGGTTTTATCGTTATTTCATAGTGGTTTACTATACTTCATCCCAGTATCCATGAAATCCCAAACATATTTATACTACTTTTGACGAGCTCGGTGGCGTAGCGGTTAATGACGCGGCTTTGACACCAACGCTCGTGGGTTCGATTCCCACATAGGACAAACATTTGTGTGCATGAACATGTCTGTTTGTCTTAGTCTGGGTATTTCCTATATAAGTATGTATTTACAAAAAAAAATGTATTTACGTATGTTTATCAGTTATCGAGTACCCATAACACAAGCTTCGCTTACTTTGTGGCTAGATGGCGCTGTGTAATTTGTCTGACAATATTTATTTATTTATTATTACCTACCAGCAAGGAGTACATGATTTAAAATTATTATGTACACAGCACACAACGTGGCGTTTGGTTTAATCAAAATTCACTTAAATCTCGACGGAACTTTCTTGAGAAATTTGAGCATATAAAATACTAATATAGGTACGTACGGTAGGTGTCGTACTGTGCTCGCGGTAATGATGCCACGTTAGATACCAATTCCTTTCAACTTTGTTTTAAGGTTAGAGTAAATTGAGTTGTCGAAGCCACGAGCAGTTTGTCGCGTATTTGTTCAATCGGGTGTAGTGTTCACTTTGTTTCTACCGGATTGTTACTTTTTCTCTCGAGTGTGAATTCTTTCGTCTATTTTTAACCATAAATGCATACGATGAGGAGAGAAGAGCTCGATGGCATCGTTGCGCGTGTCAGTCTAATCGAACACGCAAGTTAAGCAACGTCGACCGTAGCCTGTCCATGGATGAGTTTATATCTCGACCTCCTACATGCTTCGAAGGGCACGTTAAGCCGTCGGTCACGGCTGTTGCCATTACTTGAAGGGCGGTTAATCCAAGTCAGTGCCCTTTAGACGGCTTGAAATCCCTGGCCTACGCCAACCCGCAGTTAAGCAGCGTGGTATGTTCTAAACCCCTTCGATTGAAGAGAGGCCCTTATCCCAGCAGTAGTGGGATGAAAAGTCTATTACTAGCACAGTATAAGTAATAGTACTACGTACAGTATGGCCACTGCTGCCGCTCTCTCATATCGACCTCACCTCCCCTCTGAGACAAATCTGGAACAGTTCGTATGGCGCCGCACGCACACACGCTCCTTCACGTTCTGCACAGATATCATTGTTTATGTATTAGTAAATGACGCGACATTTGTATGGAGTGGCCGGGGTGTGCTACTAGTCAAGTACTTAAGTTTGTAATTTCTTGAAGCTATGTAAAAATAAACATTGGGATGCTGACCACGATCTTTACAGCCAAAGCGAACTTCAACTGCACGTGGTGCACTTTGGCGACAAGCGAAAAAGGCTCTAGCAAAAGAAAGGTAGGATACAGCGTATTAGTAAGCTGTCTGTCTAGGGAAGTACCTCCACCTCACAGAATACCGCAGCCAATTAACAATTCCCTTGAGAGTTGTTGTGTTCCCGCGACTGAGTGAGGACACCGGAAGGTTTATGTGGCTACGGTAACCGCTTCTCATCAGGCGGGCCGTATGCTTATTTGCCACCCGAGGTAGTATAAATAAAAAAAATACCAGCTATTTTTTTAAGGTCTTCAATCTGTTTAGAGAGGGGGCGCCCTACGCTACGTCTTTTAGATTTTTTTATATGTTCTAATAAACTTTGGAGAGCAAGTCAGACTTTCACTTGTCCGGTTTTTATTTATTTATTTTATTTAAACTTTATTGATCACAAAATTACATACGGGTACAAAAGCCGGACTTAACGCTGAAAGCATTCTCTACCAGTCAACCTCTGGGTATAGCAGAAATACACGAGTGCGGTTCTAAAGCAGATAAAAAAAAAAAAAAAAAATAGTCTTTTGGGTTCCGTACCCAAAGGGTAAAAAGGAACCCTATTGCTAAGGCTCCGCTGTCCGTCCGTCCGTCCGTCCGTCCGTCTGTCACCAGGCTGTATCTCATGAAGCGTGATAGTTAGACAGTTGAAATTTTCACAGATGATGTATTTCTATTGCCGCTATAACAACAAATACTAAAAAACAGAATAAAATAAATATTTAAGGTGGCAAACGGTAATAGGTAGATGCTTAAAATACTCACATAATATTTAGTTATATATTTACTTTAAAAATAAATAATTAAATAAAAATAAAACAAATATTTAAGGGGGGCTCCCATACAACAAACGTGATTTTTTTTTGCCGTTTTTATAGATAATGGTACAGAACCCTTCGTGCGCGAGTCTGACTCGCACTTGGCCGGTTTTTCTTTCATAGTAACTTTACATAGCTAAACGAACTACGATTGAAACAAATCTGTATCATTTCTTCAACTTAAATCTTAGTTCAAAACTTTCATGAGTTATGTAAGTACGTGAACAGTGTGTATACTGCGTCTGAACTTTCACTTGTGGGAAGGGTGCCGCTCCGATAGTGACACCGAATTGGACATCGTTGTTGAACAATTAAATAAATATTATAAATAAATATTGTCAGACAAATTACACAGCGCCATCTAGCCCCAAAGTAAGCGAAGCTTGTGTTATGGGTAGTGGATAACTGATAAACATACGTAAATACATTTTTTTTGTAAATACATACTTATGATATATACATAGAAAACACCCAGACAATGACAAACAGACATGTTCATGCACACAAATGTTTGTCCTATGTGAGAATCGAACCCACGAGCGTTGGTGTCGAAGCCGCGTCATTGACCGCTACGCCAACGAGCTTGTCAATACTACTGAGACATTATTAATAATAAGAAAAAAATATTTGTTCCCTTTTTGCTAGACATAAATGGTATTTTTAGAGTCGGAGAATTATAAATTTAAATAAAACACAGAAAAATGTTAGTAATATCCATAAAATTGATTTCATTTCAGAGTTGTTTTTTGCCATTATTGTTAAATAGTAGCTAATGAAATTGTTGCATAATAAACAACTTCCAACTGAGTAACGAATATTTATAATATTCTGGCAAGTTAATAATAATTTAATATGTTTGGTGTTCTCAAAAAATTGCCGATTTTCATCTGTAACGATGGACTGCTATTCCTTGTTTAGTAGTGTAATTACTTGATAGGTAGATGGCGCCACACTATGACTCACGCAGTAAAATATAAAATGCAAAGATTCATCACCAACACAAACCTTCCTGGTAGCTCACTTGGAAGAGCACTCGACCGGACATTGAGAGGTCGTGTGTTCGAATCCCACCTTGGCGGGGTGGTGAATTTTTCGATTTTAAAAATATTTTTAAAGATGAAGTTAATTTAACAGCTTTATTTCTTACTTATAAATCCATTTGCAGATCGAGCAACCGTGGTGCGCTTGCGCGACGCGCCGCATAGCGCCGCGATGACAAATTATGTAGATTTTTTTTGCAAAGTTGCAATGCATTTGTATTGCCACCTGCTTAATATAGCTGAAGCCGTATCGAAATGGAATAAAAAATATTTTTCGATACAGTTGTCCATAAAGAGCTGTATCGAAATGGAATTATTTAAATTTATTTTAATGGCTTGTGCATAGAAGACTGACATTAAGATTCTTTGTTTCGTTTTTTAATAACTAAATTTCAGTATAAGAGTAGATAAATATTATTTCAGACAACTAGCCGTGTGTGTGTACTAAAAGTGTTTTTTCATCACTAAACATATTTCTTTTTGCTAGCCTCCGTTACATTGACTACCTTTGAGGAATGAACGAATCCTTTATTTGCAATAAATAAAGTAAATCGCTAAGATGTTACTGTCGCGGTCCTGTCTCGAATCATCTAGAATGATTCTAGAATAGTCTAAATGATTCTAGAAACCTTCTAGAATAGTCGCCGCATACTTCGCTGCAAGCAACTGTCAACTGTTATAAGGTTCATAACACTATGACATGAAAATGTTCGAGACACTTTACCATGTGAAGTACATACATGTACATACGAGAACATTCGGGAACCTTTGCCAGCGGATATAAATAGTGACCGCCGCGGCGCACAGGCAGTTCAGTTTGGACTTCGGAAGAGTAATCTTCGAGTGAATCTTCCTGCGAGACAAGTGATAACCTATGACCTCAGCGATACTATTGGACTTCGATTTGACCTGCGATTTGGAATCTTCTAGTGGACTTCGTGTTGTGAAGACCTGCAGACCAGACCCTGCGTGAATAAATCCTTGGAAGTTGTCATTGGCGTTTTACATCCAAATCTAGAACCCTAGCTCGTAACATTATTGTATATCAATAAGGGACCTATACCCAATTAGCCACTATTGGCATTAAAATTTTAGGAAATCTATTAGCTACTATCGACCCGCCAAGTGCTTTTAGAGGGCTTGCTTCCTAAACATCTATTTTACAATTTATATAAAGGCATAATAAGGTTATATTGCTCATACATATAACTGTAACTGTCTGTCTGTCTGTCAAGACCCTCTATGTCGAGAATGCGTGGAGGTATCAAGCTGAAATTTGAACTGTATACTCAGGTCTACGGTCCCATGAAGTTGTAAAAAAAACAAACTGCTAAGTTTACGTAGAAAAAAGTTACGGCCGTTTATTCAGCAAAAAACGCATATTTCGACACATTCAAGGGAATCAAAACCTATAGGGTACTTCCCGTTGACCTAGAACTATGAAATTTGGCAAGTAACATCGTTAGAGACTACAAGTACAGGAATAAATCTCAAAACTATACATTTGTAAATAGATCTTAAAAAATAGGGGGTCTATATTTTTTATAGGGTGTCGAAATTTCAAATTAAAACTACTAGTTCAAATGGGGTATCATATGAAAGGGCTTGATGTACACATTGCAAAATATATTTTATTTATTTTTTTCGACGCATTATTTCTTATTTATAATGAAAAATATCAAATTTAATAATGATACTAGGTACGGAACCCTCGGTGGGCGAGTCCGACTCGCACTTGTCCGGTTTTTTTTTATTTGTAAATAATATTTTCCTCATAACCAAGATAGCATTAGTTTCAATTATAATGCCGACATGAAGCGCTCGAAGCGCTACATGGCTTTGTGATGGTCATATTTAACAACTACATGTCCAATTATACCTACACATAATGCGATTTTATATTATTTTGTATTACAAAGGTGGCAGACAAGCACACAGCCCGCGTGGTTTAAACCATTGACGCAGTCTTCAAACGCTTTTAACATAAAATATCACTCGTGCGTCGCCACCTACGCTGCCATTGTAGCGACTCTTTCCATTCTAGAATATGCTTCCATAAATAGCTCTAATATAACTGTACGATAAATTCAAATTGCCTATATTTAGGTAACTATTGACGTATTCAATATGCAGCGTGCAAAATCCAACGCAAGACGAGCACTAACTCCGTCAGAAAAATATAAATTAAAATCAAAGTACATTTTTTTTTAAACTTATGATAATTAAAAGTTATGATATGATAAAAAATACTTTGTAATTTCACACCCGGTCCGGTAGATATATTTTAGTATACCCGGTAGATATAGTCTCTCACAAAATCCTACTTCTCCCACAATGCCTCCAACAGAACCAAATGGAGAAATATAACAGGAGCCGCCATTCGTAGTGACGTGCCCATGATCACGACCACTCTGCCAGGAATTTCCGACTGAGAAGAAGATATATTTTGTACAGACTGTGACTACAAATTTACAAATACACACAGCATAAATCACTGGATGGATCGAGCTAAAGGATAATATATATATATGACATGTATATGTCTTTAAATACATGTTTTTAAAAATTCTCATTAAAGTTTTTAAAATAGTTCACGGTCAAGTTCAAGTATTTATTCAAAATAATTTACATTGTGTCTGAAATTTTAACTATCGTAAATATACACTAAACAATTTCGGTCCTGTCCTAAATTTCCTTCTATAATTATGTAATATTATATTTGTATTCACATTATTTTACAATTTACATTTATTATTGTTACATTCATACAATAAATTCAAAACAACAATAATTAGATATCAGAAAACGCGTAAATCAGTCGAGGTACAACAGCGGGAAAAACCTATTAATTAAAATAATCTTCTCACAAATTATGCAAAGGTAAAATAAAAGCCAAAACCACAACACAAAAACAAAACAGATTAAAATACAAAGTCGCAACCGCCATCATGAAACATAATTAACAATATACGGAGTTCATTTGGAGTCATATGCGTTGACATTAAACTAAATGCAGGGGCGCACTTAATCTAAATTTATGACTGTATGACACCCCGACGGCATATCGCACGAATGAATACAAAGTTTACTTTGGGGTAGAAAATACCCCCTCACAGTATAGTAAATATTAAACAGAGTCTAAACTTGTACAGACTAAAAGTTTGACTACAAACATGAGACATAGATTTTCACTTTAAAATCTATTTAAGTTGTTTAAAATGTGTTTCATTCAACGTTGAATTTACTCAAAATTATTCGAAAATAGAAAAGGAACGTTATCAACCTTCATTCATCTCACTGGAATACGGCCCTCCCTTCAATCAAAAAAGTTTAGAGCATATCACCACGCTGCTCAACCACGGTTTGGCGGAGGCCAGTGTTCAAGCCGCAAGGCTACTGACTAGGCTTCACGACTGTCACCTAATGACAACAGCCGTAGATAGACACATCCATGGACAGGATACGTTCTACGTTGTTTAAATTGCGTGTTTGATTAGACTGACACGCGCTACGACTCCATTGTTTTTTTTTTTATATACTATGTCGGGTGGCAGACAAGCATACGGCTCGCCTGATGTGAACAGGTTACCGGTAACCGTATTAAAGCTCGCAACATAACATATTGTTCGTGCGCCGCCACCCTCGCTGCCACCGCAGCAACTCCTTCCTTTCTCACTCGCAGGAACACAACAACCCTCAAGGAAATTGTTATTTGGCTGCTGTATTCTGTGAGGTGGTGGTACATATCCCAGTCCGGTAGCTTACAATTACGCTCCCTACCTCTCTTTTCGCCAAAGCTTCGTTTGTCAGGGTGCACCGCGTGCAGGTGAAGTTGGCTTAGGTTCAAAGATGTTGATGAACCACTTACACCCCATGAACCACTTACACCCCAGAGTATAGTAGGAAGCAGGAAACATCTTTTTAGATTCTGTCGCATAAATTTACCATGCTTATAGCCAGAATCATGGTTTCCTTTATTGCCAACACGTTACATGTGAATTGTCACTCAGGCTTACCATTTTCAGGGAAGACCCTGAAACGTGACGCCCTTTTATATCATTACGATACATTTAGGACCAATATCTACCAAAAAATCCTATAGTAAGGGGTTTTACAAGATTTTATATAGTTTCAACGCAGTATCAAATCTTTCAAGTTCAATTGAGCCATATCCTAGTGTCCAATTGAGTTGAAATTTGGCACATTCATTTTTTTCTTGTGACAATGCACATATACCTAAATTCCGCTGTTTTAAATCCAATATGGCATCCCTCATAAAATGACGATTGATAGTTTAGGGTGTACGAGGATCATCAACATCTTTGAAGCAAAGCCAACCTCACCTGCACGTGGTGCACCCTGCTGAGCAACAAACGAGGCTCTGCAAAAAGAGAGGTAGGTCATAGCGTATTTTTTAAGCTGCTCGACTGGGAAAGTACCTCCACCTCACAGAATACCTCAGCCAAGTTCCTGCAAATGGCGACGCGCGATCGATATTTTATGTTGCGAGCGTTAATATGGCTACGGTAACCGTTTCTCATCAGTCGATCCGTATGCTTATCTGCCACCCGACCGTGCATGTCTGACACCGTAGTACGTTTTTGTATGTATGAGAGGGAGGCAAACGAGCATGTGGGTCGCCTGATGGAAAGCAATCACCACCGCCCTTAGACATCAGCAACACCAAGGGGTTGCCAATCTGTAGCCAGCCTATGCTCCTTCCTTTCTGGTGACCTCACTCACTCACAGGAACACGGATTCATGTCACACGGTGTTGTCAAGGCATAAAATGGAATCCTATGAAATGACCAATCAAGTTTCACATTATAATAGCCTGATGAAGTTAAACTAAGCGCTTACTCTTATCCAACGACGGCCAGTTAACACGAACCAACGGCCCAGTTAAATGTTATCGTCTAGTTTGTCCAGTAAAAGAAAATATTGAACTCTATTCCAATGGGTTAAGGTGTAAAGTGAAAGGTAAGTGACTCCGAGCAGCAATGCTCTCTGTTGGGCCATAAGATCAGACTGAGTTTCTACAAAGACTCGTATGTTTGTATGGAGATGTTAGCTTCCAAAATGGACCGCTAAAGGCTCTGTACCGATGTCATTACCAATGCACTAAAATTATCTCACAATGCCAGCGCTTCTCCCTCCCCCGCACGCAATGTTCCATAGTCCTTATTGAGACCTCGTTCCCACGGAGGCGAACTTCGCAGCCTTGCAGAGGTTCGCCCACGCCTGGCACGCGCATAGGAGCACGAGGAACGGCAAGAAAAGATTGGAGGCGTTGCGCCAATGGACGGCAGCGGAGCTGTCAATATAATCCCACCAAAAACATAAATGTAAAAAAGGAGAGCCAAGTTCAATACAAAAATTATGCTTGGCTGTGGGTTTCGCCGCAAAAAGAATGGAGATCTAAATGAGTGCCAAGTTCTATGCAAAATCCAAATATGTATTTATAGGACGAAAATAACATTATGAACAAGTATTAAACTCTATTTCTTTGCGTTGTTGGATACCTATAACAATTGCTGTTATTTAAAAAAATGTGAGATCTTAAAGTAGGTTAGATTTGACTTGGCCAGTTTTTATCAGAATTAATAAATATTTGTTGAATAACTTTATAAAATGACTCGTGTAATAAAAACTGGCCAAGTCAAATTTGGTTTGGTGGTTTCAATTGGTTAGAAAAAATTCTAACCAATGGATGTCATCCAAAGTCACTCTCACAGAGAGTAATGACTGCCTGAACATTAATGATACCTCAAATATTGAAATCCTTTAAGCCGTTTAGGCTGAATTGCGTGCCAAAGAAATATACATACACCTCTTCTTCGTGAGTCGGGTAAAAGGGTATTGATTTTAAGTTATTTTAGATCCACAGTAAAGAGACATTTCGGATTTCACATAGGTCCAAAAATATACAAGACAATACAATAAATGCTCTTTATCGTACCAACAATATAAATATCACAAAGGACACTAGCATATTAAAGTACAATAATATCATCATCATCAGCCTGTATCTACCAACTGATGGATATAAGCCTTCTCCAATGCTTTTCACCAAATATGATCCTGCGACTTCCGCACAAAGCCGCTTCCAGCCGCTTTCTTGAGGTCATCAGATCGCTAGCTAGAAGGAAGGCTAGTCCAATAATTTGGCACCTATCAAAGTTCTTGTCATGGCTACCTAACTAATATTTTAATTAGCCATGTCAAAAACTTTGATAGCAATGGAAAGCCTGGGTTTTCATCTATATTAGCTATTGCTAATATAGCTATTGCTAATATAGCTATTGCTAATCTAGCTATTGCTAATACAGCTATTGCTAATACATCTATTGCTAATATAGCGATTGCTAATATAGCTATTGCTAATACAGCTATTGCTAATACAGCTATTGCTAATTCAGCTATTGCTAATATAGCTATTGCTAATATAGGTGAAAACCCAGGCTTTCCATTGCTAGAATTTATGAATCCGCCTATTTCAAACCCTCAATCTAAAACTCAATACATACAGAAACTAGCATCCAATTAAAAGTTTTACCAATTAACCGTAGTAAAATTGAGTTATGCTCGCAGGTACTTTTGTGCCGCGATTCTATTGTGAAACCCGTCTAAATCTGAATTGCGAAGCGCGAACTAACTCTAGGCTTTGTAGAGCCACGTGTGAACTATATCTCACCTTGCAGTTCAACCGTAAATTAATAACGTGTATGTGAACATATTGTTCTTGGTACTAATTCTCTTCGCGTTTCCTTAGTGTACAGTCAACAACGGATATCTAAACAAGTGGAGGAGCAGTTCTCGTAATTATAATGTAGTCAAAATTCAGTTCCGATCTCGTCTCGATCTCACAAATGTCTCATTAGGTATTCTAGAAACTAACTAAGACTATTATTCTGATCGCAATGAGAATTGATATTATTTAGTGAATGAAACCAAGTATTTAATTTTAGATCTCGATTCAGTTAACTTGCAATCTGTTAAGTAAAGCAATTACGAGAATTGGTCTTCAGGTCCGAAAATCAGAATAAAATGATATATTATATTTTATATTATTAATGACCCATCCCGCTGGATAATAAGTATAAAATATATTATATATATCCAACACTCGGAAGATATACGTATGTATTTACAAAAAAAAATGTATATTCAAATATCTTGCACCCATAGTACATTAGTTTTGGACTAGATGGCGCTGTGTTATTTGTCCAGGAATATTTTAGATATTAAAGTTACACCCTCGTACATTTATAAGCTTATACAATAGCTTACTTACAGTATAATTAGATGACAAAATACACATTATTGATTGTAGGTGTGTTTTGTTTTTTTTGGGTGTAAGTGGTTCATCAACATGTTTGAACCAAAGCCAACCTCCTGCACGCAGTGCACCCTGCAGACTGACAAAACAAGCTCTGGCGAAAAGAGAAGCTACCAGACTGGAGAATGTACCTCCACCTCATAGAATACCGCAGCCAAATAACAATTCCTTTGAGGGTTGTTGTGTTCCTGCGAGTGAGTGAGGTCATCAGAAAGGAAGGAGATGCTGCGATGGCAGCGGGGGTGGCGGCACGCGAGCGATATTTTATGTTGCGAGTGTTAATATGGCTACAGTAACCGCTTCACATCAGGCGGGCCGTATGCTTGTCTGCCACCCGAAGTAGTATAAAAAAACTCATTTAACTAACACTCAATCAAAATTAGAGTTCATTAAAAATGAAAGAACAAGAATATAACCGACAAAGGTGAGATGAGGTCCCGCAATCTTGTTCAAATTCAGCACTACTTGCTGGGCTGGGTCGGGATTTCGGCGGATTATGTGAAATCTCGTGACGTCATCGCCGCCAGCTTATCCCACCCGTCAGCTTATCCCGGCTGCTCTTTTTTTGCTGGAAATATTGCTCCTTTGACGCCTATTTTATCCTTAGTTAGCCGATGAGGAAGTAGCTGTACGGAATTGTAATTTTAAATGAATTCTGTAGGTTTAGCAGATTTTTTTTTATTTTTTTTTATACTACGTCGGGTGGCAGACAAGCATACGGTCCGCCTCATGTGAAGCGGTTACCGTAGCCATATTAACGCTCGCAACATAAAATATCGCTCGCGCGCCGCCACCCCCGCTGCCAACGCAGCATCTACTTCCTTTCTGGTGACCTCACTCACTCGCAGGAACACAACAACCCCCAAGGGAATTGTTATTTGGCTGCGGTATTCTGTGAGGTGGAGGTACATTCCTCAGCCGGGTAGCTTACAATTACGCTCTCTACCTCTCTTTTCGCCAGAGGTTCGTTTGTCAGTCAGCTTGGTGTGTTGATGTCAGTGAAGTTGGCTTTGGTTCAAAGACATCTTTGATGAACCACTGACACCCCAAAAAATTAGCTTCTTTTTCCGCCATTTTTGGCGTAAAGAGTCAATTAGTATAAGCTATATATTAATACGTGAAGCAAATTCTTTGAATCCCTTTTCACGAAAATTGCGCGGACGAAGGAGTATGAAATTTCGCACACTTATAGTTTATATAAAGAAGAAGTGCTGAATGCTCACATTTTTTTTAATTATGCATAAAAATACATGAAATCAATAAAAAGAACATACACACACTACAATGTATTTGACACACACACAAATATATACTCTTTTCTTGACTTCAACAGTAAATTGTTGAAGCCATAATTAGTACTAGTTTTGATAGTTATGTGAACTTAATTATTTTTTGAATATATATACCTATGTAGATATAAGATTCAAGCAAACTGGTTTATAATATGCTAGTTAAAAAAGTTTTAATATTATATAATTATTATATTATATTTGACTTTTTTAGGGTAATGGGAGAATTGGCTTGCTAACTTTTACCATAATAAGTACCTATCTAATATACCGAAGATTAAACCTAACCTTGACCTAACCTTAGACTTTTTTATCACTCTTTCTTAATCACTCTTTCTTAAGCAGCGTTGCCAGACATCCCGATTTTTTAGGGTAAAGTGTATGACCAGCATGGGACTCCACATGTCCCGCTGTTGGCGGTGGACACCAAATATATTATAGCTTTATATTTTATAGCATTGAATTTTTTTTTTTTATCCAAGCAATGTTTATTAATTTCACATCAAATTTAGACATATAACTTAATGTGTATATAAATTTCGTAATTAATAAATAACACATAATATTATATATAAACTACTTACTAACAATTAAATATTTTTGAGCTTTTTATTTTTGATCATGCGCGCCAAATACACTTATTCATTCAATATATAAGAAACTTTATCATGAATATGAATATTTTGTATAGTCCCGATTTTTTTAAACATTCAAAACAAGTCCTGCTTTCTTTAGTTTGAAATGCTTAAAATCCCGCTTTGATTTAAAATGCATCTGGCAATGCTGGTATAAAGGCACAAAACATACCAAACTCTGAAAAAATAATTAAACTTGAAGCAAATGATAAACCCTAACTGAAAAAATATAAAACTTAACTCACACTGACAAAGGTCAGCCTGTGTTTATAGGTTTTTCCAGAAGTAAACCTTACATCATTAAGCTACACAGTTCACTTTATTTGCACTATAACAGGTACCAAAACATACTAAGGAATCCGGGATAATCCCTACCTACATTTATCTTATGAGGTAGCGTAATAAGAAAGGAGGAATGTGTATAAAAATAAAAAAAAAAACAATCCCATCGCTCATAATCAACATGCTATAGCGGGAACAAAGCGAATAAAACGACAGGAAAGCTGAGATACACTGGCAGACACGATAAAGTACTCATTTTTGAAGTGAAAACTTAGTTTGGGGTGTAAGTTCATCAACATTTTTAAACCATAGTCAACCTCACCAGCAGGCGATGCACCCTTCTTACTGACAAACGAGGCTCTGGCGAAAAGAGAGGTAGGGCATAGCGAATTTTTTTAACCGCCTGACTAGGGAAGTACCTCCACCTCCCAGAATGCCGCAGCCAAATAATAATTCCCTTGAGAGTTGTTGTGTTCCTGCGAGTGAATGAGGTCACCAGAAAGAAAGAAAGTAGTATAGGCTGGCAAAGGATCGGCGACCCTTTTAATTAACATATGTCCTACTTCCAAATCCGTTCAGTTGTCTGTTATTTTAAGTATAGTTAGATAAGAAACAAACTTTCATGTCTAACTATACTTCAAATAAAATAGTACTTGGTAATGTTTGTACGCGCATCACACAAAAACTAATAAAGGAGTTGAGATGAGTGAATGTTTGTTGTTTTGAGCGAATGTTTGTTGTTAAGTAAGACGAACCCGGTGGTCGAATTGCTAGCCGCAATGGCTACATTGATGGCAAATATTTGTGTACATGAACGTGTCGGTTTGTGTTAGTCTGGATGGTTTCTGTGTATTCTATGTATGTGTTTACAATAAAACCTATATTATCAGTTATCTAGTGTCAATGGTACAAGCCTTGCTTAGTTTGTGACTAGATGGCAGTTGTTATGTACTCCGTCTCACACGGTTCACTGACGTGCGCCCCACCATACGATGAGCACGAGACAATGTTTATAACTATGATATAATTATAATAGTAATACAAACACTACAGCAGTTTTAAAGAAATATTCTTTATTTTTCTGATCCATATTCCCTGTCACGCAGTGTACGTACCACAGTGGTAATTCCACGGGCGTTATCCCGCAACACGCATGTCATTTGTTTTGATTACAGCCCACCCCCGTTGTCTTGCAAACGTAATGTTTTTTTATTATTTATTTTATACTTACTCACACGTGTAACGGCGCTGTGTTCCGACGGTTTTCCTGCTACCTGTCCGTGCGTCAATCTTTATATGACACGAGGAAATTATTTCTCGGAAATGCGGCTAAAGTGTAGTGTGTATATTTGTACCTCCTGTGGTATTATCTTTAGTGAACACGAAGAACGAAAATAAAGTCGTGGTTAAATATTTATAAGGAGTGTCTATAAATGTGTGGTACAATGAAACAAGGTATTCGTTTCACATATAACAACGTTTGTGAAGCTGGAATGAACCCACTTCATCTCTTATAATATTTATAATATTAATTTTAGTGCAGTATAAATAAATTATTAATTTACATTTGACTTGACGAGCTCGTTGGTTAAATGGCTAGCAATATAATACCACTTCGACTTCGCGGGTTCGATACCCGCACAAGACAAATATTTGTGAACATGAACATGTCTGTTCGTTTTGTTCTGGGTTGTCTATGTATTACGTGTATGAATTTACAAAAAAAAATGTATTTAAGTATAATATTAGTTATCTTGTACCCATGTACCCATAGTAGTACAAGCTTTGTTTAGTTTGAGGCTAGATGGTCGTGTGTAATTTGTCCAGTAATATTTATTTATTTATATTTACTTGAATTGTGTGTAATACAGTCATGTATGAACATGTTTACCTTAAATTCGCAACCGATTTGTTAGTTCAGAAGATGGTGAAATCGGACAAAATGTCAGATTCTTTAATAATTCTGAAACCAAAATTGTGGTACTAGGAGCGACTGTACCGTATCTTTTGTGAGGCAGTACATCCTCAAGTGATTTAGAGAGGTTGCAACATTAGGAACCTCACCTAAACTCATAAAAAAGGATTATCATCCATAATTCCAAGACAAAAGTTGTGATACTGGTTGCGAATTGTTTGAATACTTGTGTTAACTTATTACATAATAGGCTATTTGACTAACATTTTTTTCGGTTTGATATGTAGGGACGTCTCCATATGGAGTCATGTAATTCTTTCACCTATGGTTATAATATTATAACCATAGGTGAAAGAATTACTTCGATAGCACAAAAATCTCTCGAGATATAGTAATTTGAAAATCACAATTTTCGCGCTCCATACAAAAGACTACCGAATTATGACGTCACATGTTTGTATTTTGTATGCATCAAATCAGAAATTTGTACGACAGCTATGTTAAATATTACGTTTATGTAATTCATATCATAATAAAAGTTGTAGTATTTTTCATTGCTTCTCCAATAGAAATATTATTTTTTAATAATTTCATACTTTTAAAATGGACTTTCCCGCCAAACTTTGATCGACGCTAAAAAAAGTCTGACTGAAGATATTAGAATGAAAGTTAACAGATATTTATAGTTTTGTGTATTTTACGATATTGTTAAATAATTTATACAATTTTTAAACATTGGAAAATAGCCTATTATAAGTTATAAGTTTGTTATAAGTTTGTCTCAATCCCGAACAGCAGAATTCATTTCGTATTAGTAAAACGAACGGAAAAAAAAATGGGTTGCACTCCGGGAGAGCCGGCAGAAGTGAAAACTTTAACATTAATTAACGTTGTGCATTTTTGAATAGTTTGCAGTAATTTCGCACGAATTGCTTTAATTATCAATATAAAAGCTATCATTTATGTGGTAAAATACAATATTCATTTATTGCGCTATCGCACACAAACATGACTATTTATATTACTTATCGCTCATAATCAACATGCTATAGCGGGAACAAAGCGAATAAAACGACAGGAAAGCTGAGATACACTGGCAGACACGATAAAGTACTCATTTTTGAAGTGAAAACTTAGTTTGGGGTGTAAGTTCATCAACATTTTTAAACCATAGTCAACCTCACCAGCAGGCGATGCACCCTTCTTACTGACAAACGAGGCTCTGGCGAAAAGAGAGGTAGGGCATAGCGAATTTTTTTAACCGCCTGACTAGGGAAGTACCTCCACCTCCCATAATGCCGCAGCCAAATAATAATTCCCTTGAGAGTTGTTGTGTTCCTGCGAGTGAATGAGGTCACCAGAAAGAAAGAAAGTAGTATAGGCTGGCAAAGGATCGGCGACCCTTTTAATTAACATATGTCCTACTTCCAAATCCGTTCAGTTGTCTGTTATTTTAAGTATAGTTAGATAAGAAACAAACTTTCATGTCTAACTATACTTCAAATAAAATAGTACTTGGTAATGTTTGTACGCGCATCACACAAAAACTAATAAAGGAGTTGAGATGAGTGAATGTTTGTTGTTTTGAGCGAATGTTTGTTGTTAAGTAAGACGAACCCGGTGGTCGAATTGCTAGCCGCAATGGCTACATTGATGGCAAATATTTGTGTACATGAACGTGTCGGTTTGTGTTAGTCTGGATGGTTTCTGTGTATTCTATGTATGTGTTTACAATAAAACCTATATTATCAGTTATCTAGTGTCAATGGTACAAGCCTTGCTTAGTTTGTGACTAGATGGCAGTTGTTATGTACTCCGTCTCACACGGTTCACTGACGTGCGCCCCACCATACGATGAGCACGAGACAATGTTTATAACTATGATATAATTATAATAGTAATACAAACACTACAGCAGTTTTAAAGAAATATTCTTTATTTTTCTGATCCATATTCCCTGTCACGCAGTGTACGTACCACAGTGGTAATTCCACGGGCGTTATCCCGCAACACGCATGTCATTTGTTTTGATTACAGCCCACCCCCGTTGTCTTGCAAACGTAATGTTTTTTTATTATTTATTTTATACTTACTCACACGTGTAACGGCGCTGTGTTCCGACGGTTTTCCTGCTACCTGTCCGTGCGTCAATCTTTATATGACACGAGGAAATTATTTCTCGGAAATGCGGCTAAAGTGTAGTGTGTATATTTGTACCTCCTGTGGTATTATCTTTAGTGAACACGAAGAACGAAAATAAAGTCGTGGTTAAATATTTATAAGGAGTGTCTATAAATGTGTGGTACAATGAAACAAGGTATTCGTTTCACATATAACAACGTTTGTGAAGCTGGAATGAACCCACTTCATCTCTTATAATATTTATAATATTAATTTTAGTGCAGTATAAATAAATTATTAATTTACATTTGACTTGACGAGCTCGTTGGTTAAATGGCTAGCAATATAATACCACTTCGACTTCGCGGGTTCGATACCCGCACAAGACAAATATTTGTGAACATGAACATGTCTGTTCGTTTTGTTCTGGGTTGTCTATGTATTACGTGTATGAATTTACAAAAAAAAATGTATTTAAGTATAATATTAGTTATCTTGTACCCATGTACCCATAGTAGTACAAGCTTTGTTTAGTTTGAGGCTAGATGGTCGTGTGTAATTTGTCCAGTAATATTTATTTATTTATATTTACTTGAATTGTGTGTAATACAGTCATGTATGAACATGTTTACCTTAAATTCGCAACCGATTTGTTAGTTCAGAAGATGGTGAAATCGGACAAAATGTCAGATTCTTTAATAATTCTGAAACCAAAATTGTGGTACTAGGAGCGACTGTACCGTATCTTTTGTGAGGCAGTACATCCTCAAGTGATTTAGAGAGGTTGCAACATTAGGAACCTCACCTAAACTCATAAAAAAGGATTATCATCCATAATTCCAAGACAAAAGTTGTGATACTGGTTGCGAATTGTTTGAATACTTGTGTTAACTTATTACATAATAGGCTATTTGACTAACATTTTTTTCGGTTTGATATGTAGGGACGTCTCCATATGGAGTCATGTAATTCTTTCACCTATGGTTATAATATTATAACCATAGGTGAAAGAATTACTTCGATAGCACAAAAATCTCTCGAGATATAGTAATTTGAAAATCACAATTTTCGCGCTCCATACAAAAGACTACCGAATTATGACGTCACATGTTTGTATTTTGTATGCATCAAATCAGAAATTTGTACGACAGCTATGTTAAATATTACGTTTATGTAATTCATATCATAATAAAAGTTGTAGTATTTTTCATTGCTTCTCCAATAGAAATATTATTTTTTAATAATTTCATACTTTTAAAATGGACTTTCCCGCCAAACTTTGATCGACGCTAAAAAAAAGTCTGACTGAAGATATTAGAATGAAAGTTAACAGATATTTATAGTTTTGTGTATTTTACGATATTGTTAAATAATTTATACAATTTTTAAACATTGGAAAATAGCCTATTATAAGTTATAAGTTTGTTATAAGTTTGTCTCAATCCCGAACAGCAGAATTCATTTCGTATTAGTAAAACGAACGGAAAAAAAATGGGTTGCACTGCTTTAATTATCAATATAAAAGCTATCATTTATGTGGTAAAATACAATATTCATTTATTGCGCTATCGCACACAAACATGACTATTTATATTACATTAAAAATAAACAGCAGGTGCAGGCATACATTTTCGCCGCGCGGTGGCAAGAGACGAGGGGCATTACTTCCTCTCCTACGCCGCGCCGCCGCTCCGTCTTACGAATTTTAGATCAGGGGCCTTACCACAAGCTCTAAACGCAGGAATGGAACTATGATGGTTGCGTATTTATCAATGAATTTCATTCATAAATTCGCAACCATGATGGTTCTATTCCTGCGTTTAGAGCTTGTGGTAAGGCCCCAGGCCACGTGTCCTGATGCTAGTTTAACATTTTTTCCCCATCCCAAAAAGTGCACAACGCCGCTAAAGAAGTTTTCACTTCATAAATAAGAAGAAATTATCGCGACGAGGGGTGTAGAGGGGTGATTAAGTAGCGAACGGATGTTAATTATTTATTTGGAAAACCAACAGCAAACATTGTGTGTGAAATAAAAATATGTGCCATTTTAGGGTGCAAGTGGCTCACCACGATCTTTAGTACCAATGCCTACCTTACTTGCACGTGATTCGCCCTGCCAATTTGCGAAAGAAGCTCTGGCAAAAGAGAGGTAGGGTAGCATATTTGTAAGCTGCCCGACTGGGGAAGTACCTCCACCTTGTGAGGTACCGCTGCCAAATAACAATTTCCTTGAACACAATAACCCGTGTTTCTGCGAGTGAGTGAGGTCCCGGAAAGGAAGGAGTTGCAGCATTTGCAGCGAGGGTGGCGGCAAGCGAGCGATATTTCAATGAAATATCGCTCGCTATATATTAACACTCCCAACATGAAATAATTTCATGTTACGAGTGTTAATATGGCTGCGGTTCCCATCATGCTGACTGCCAAACGACGTAGTATAAAAAAATATATGTGTACTTAAGTTATATTGTAAATATTGACGGCTGTTTACTTAGGACATTTATAGGTACGCCGGACCTCACGTCGAACCTCAAAGGTCTACTTTGCAAACATACTTTACCCGAATCCCGAATTATTTAGAACTAGCTTGGCTGTGGCTCAATCTTCCCATTCCCATATTATTCCTGTGGATTTCTCATACAAATCTTGTTTTTTTTTTTATGCTACATCGGGTGGCAGACAAGTACATGGCCCACCTGCAATGAAGCGGTTACCGTAGCCATATTAATTATTATATACATAATTAATTTTGCAATTGTACAATAATTTAATTAATAGACTGGTGATGTATGATTACTGACAAATTTAACGTTAATTTATCAATTTTAAATGTATTGAAACAAATATTTTTAATTAGATTTAAATTCAATTCAATTTGCATGCTATTTTAAAATGGCTAAATTGGCTGGTGATGTATTTTGCAATAACATCTGTTTAAATGTTACCCTGTTTATTGCAAATAAATTATTTTGTATTTGTATTTTGTATTTAATGAATCTGGTTGCAGTATTCTGTGTGGTGGAGGTTCTTCCACAGTCGGACAGTTTAGAAATACGCTGTACCCTACCTCTATTTTGTATGTATGTATGTATGTATGAGTATATTTGTTATCTCTATATGTGAAGTAAAAAGTTTGTACTCCTTTTTACGAAAATTGCGTGGACGTGGTTGCGACGATGTGGATAAAGAAGGAGTGCAGAATGCAATTTTTTTAACGGTTTTATTTAGCTTGCCCTGTTTGTTTATTTATTTATTTGTTTATTTTTAGGTCAAATCTACCAATTGAAATTTGACCCCCTTCCTGTTGACAGATTGATCTGAAATTTGGTACACACCTTTAGTTCTGGTGACAATACAATTAAAATGAATTCTGTTTCATTGTAAATCTAAGATGGCCGCTGCTACAAAATGGCAGTTTACAAATTTTGTAACGACTACCTCAATATGGATATCAATTGAAAGGGCTTGACTAGTAGAACACAGTTCATGATGAAAAATATTAAAATCCAAGATGGCCGTCAACAAAATGGCTGATTACATATTTTCTCAATTTTCAGTATGGGTATCAAAGTAATACAAGACAAATTTAAAAGTAAGAAAAAATAAATAATAATGACAAAAGTCAAATCTAAACTTAATAGAATGAGAAGTACTATGTAATGAAATAAGAAACTAAAAACTTGAAAATAAAAATTATGTAAAAATCAATTTTCATTTAAACGGTTTTATTGAAAATAATGTACTAAAAGCTAAAAAATAATTCAGTAGGTCCGAGGTTTCAGTCATCACACCACTCTCCCTGATCAATCTAAGGCATTGATCAGACAAAATAATAAAATCGTTGGGCCCGTGTTCCCATAGTCAATTTAGTTTACGCTACGCCCAACGATTTTATTATTTTGTCTGATCAATGCCTTAGAATTTAGATTGATAAGGAAGCGGGGTGTGATGACTGCAACCTCTGACCTACCGAATATTTTTTTAATGTTTAGAACATTATTATCAATATTTTTTTTTTTACATATTTGTTATTTTTAATTATGCATAAAAATACATTAAATCAATAAAAAAAACATAAATATAAATATTTCTGGACTATTTGCACAGCGCCATCTAATCCCAAATTAAGCGCAAAGCTTGTGTTATAGGTACTAGACAACTGATAAATGTACTTAAATACATTTTTTATTGTAAATACATACTTAAATACATAGAAACGCCCAGACCAAGACAAACAAAAATGCACACAAATGTTTGCCTTGTGCGGATATCGAACCCGCGACCTCGGAGTCAAAGTGGCCATTGCTAACCATTCCACCACCGAGCTCGTAAAACATTACACACACTACCATGTATTTGATACACACACGCATATATACTATTTTGTTTATTGTTAAAGTCATAATTTAAATTAATTACGGTCGAATTTCGACCACTGGGCGACCAATATGTATGTATAGATTCATAACTTCATAGATTCATAACTGTAACAACTATATTGTACCACATCTATTGCAAATATAGTTCATTCATTGACGACACCGGTGGTCGAATGGCTAACCATGTCCACTTTGACTCCGGGGTCGCGGTTTCGATCCCCGCACAAGACAAATATTTGTGTGCATGAATATGTCTGTTTGTCATGGTCTGGGTGTTTTCTATGTGTTATATGTATGTATTTACAACAAAAAAATGTATTTAAGTATAACATCAGTTATCTAGTACCCAAACCCATAGTACAAGCTTTGCGTAGTTTGGGAGTACTAATACTTATACTGTGGTTGGGACTAGATGGCAGGCAGTGTGTAATTCGTAATTATAAGTAATTCGTCCAAGAATATTTATTTATTATTATTCATTCATTAGATATTTAGTACGTATGGTACGCTGTATATGTGAAATAACTTATAGCCGCTTGCAAGACAAGGAGTTCCCACCCCCATTAATAACGTGGTACCTTCTCAAAAGCTTTCTGATGACTACACATTTACGTGATAGAACACAACGCTCTAAACCTTCTAAAGAATTGCTTCTTGGTTAGACAAGCATACGGTGCACCTGATGTAAAGCGGTTACCAGATCAATATTCCCTATACTTTGGAGCAACACCTTCCGTTTTAGTGACTTAACTCAGTCGCAGGAACCCGTATGAGAATTGTTGTTTGGCTGCGGTGTTCTATGAGGTGGAGGTACTTGTCATTAGTCGAAGCAGCTTACAAATACGCTGTACCCTGCTTCTCTTATGCTGATGATATTCCAACCCCACAAGTCGTATATAATAAATAATAAATATTGTCAGACAAATTACACAGCGCCATCTAGCCCCAAAGTAAGCAAAGCTTGTGTTATGGGTACAACTGATAAACATACGTAAATACGTTTTTTTTTTGTAAATACATACTTATGATATATAGAAAACACCCAGACCAAGACAAACAGACATGTTCATGCACACAAATGTTTGTCCTGTGTGGGAATCGAACCCACGAGCGTTGGTGTCGAAGCCGCATCATTGACCGCTACGCCACCGAGCTCGTCAAATAGTTTATGTTCTTTTTCATTTCGCAGTAGTCAACCCTTATTCATCCCACTGTTGGGATACGGGTCTCTCACTGTTGGGATACGGGTCGGTTACATACACCACTACAGTGCTCAACTGCGGGTTGGCAGAGGTTGACGGGGAGGTTGTCATCTAACGAGAACAGCCGGGACCGACGGCTTAACGGCGCTCAAGACAAATAAACCCATCCATAGACATACTGCAGTAGATGTCGCTTGATTTGCGCGATCGATTAGACTGCCAGCGCAACGACGCCATCTAGCTCCTCATTATCACCTTGGCTCCAACATGTGAGGATGTATTTCCTGTCGATGGCGAAAGGAGGCCGTAGGCATCATATTCAATTTAGTATTAATATTGTAATGCTGTACAGATAAAACAAACTGTGCTTAGTTTGCAATTAAATAGCTCTGTACAATTTGTCCACAAATATTTATTCATTGTAATCGTTTGTTAGCCGAATAAAAAACATTGCGCAAAAATCAAGATTAATTGCTGGTCACACAAACATATCCAAATTGATGATTCAAACACAAAAACTATATTTCACGGGATAACCGAATGCGGATTGCAATCGGAGATGCGCCGGCGGGCTGTCACACCCGTGACGTCACGGGTACGCCGAGTTACGTCATGAAAAATTGTCCAAAGCTAAAAAAGTTTATTTGCTTTATAGAAACAAAATTGGACGTTGGTTATTTATCATTGAATAGATATTTACTATTCCAATATAACATTAGATTTATTTACATTCTCGAACCAGCTCTATTATATTTTTTGAAGTGAAAACTTGTTTAGCGCCGTTGTGCACTTTTTGGGGATGGGTAAAAAATGTTAAACTCGCGTCAGGACACGTGACCTGATCGAAAATTCGTCGAAGACGGAGGGAGAGTAGACCGCCGGCGCGGCTTAGGAGAGGAAGTTATATACCCATCTCTTTATACCGCGCGGCGAAAATGTATGCCTGCTCCTTAATAAAAATAAACAGCAGGGCTGTTTTTTTTAATGTAATATAAATTGTCATGTTTGTGTACGATAGCGCAATAAATGAATATTGTATTTTACCCGGTTTATATTGAGTGCAACCCGATTTTTTTCTAAGCTTCTTTTGTATTTCATTGTACAACGTGTACAACGTTCACTTCGGATATAAGAGGGACGGTATTTTTATAGGATTCGATTCTGATACTTTTTTATACGACGTCCGGTGGCAAATAGGCCCGACAGATATGTACACTAGCAATAACTATACCGGCAATAAATATCACTTTCACATTATGTATGACCACTGCTCACAGAGCAACTCCACAGTAACTTGCCGTTAAAGTCACTCAAGAACACACAAAGTTGAAAGTTTGTTTTTAGTTGTAGTTGCTTAAAATTTAATTAATATCATGTTTATTCACTGAAACTATTGCAAAGTATGTTAAATATTAAATGTGCTATCAGGATGATTTGGGTGGACTTAATATTGGACTATACCAGAAGAGGAACGAACGCCTGCCATAACTGCTATAGCTCTTTATTTGAGGCATACGGTGGCTTGCCACTCACTAGATGGGCCCCCAAAATGCCGGAAAAATTGACCGACGGCAAACCCGGTGTGAGTGAATCAGGGACATCGAGATGTGCGCTTTCTTCGTAGTTACTCGCGGCGTTATGCTCTTTAACTCTTTAGGGGTGTAAGTGGTTCATCAACATCTTTGAATCAAAGCCAACTTCACCTGCACGCGGTGCACCCTGCTGACTGACAAACGAAGCTCCGGCGAAAAGAGAGGTAGGGAGCGTAATCGTAAACTACCCCACTGGGGAATGTACCTCCACCTCACAGAACACCGCAGCCAAATAACAATTCCATTGAGGGTTGTTGTGTTCCTGCGAGTGAGTGAGGTCACCAGGAAGGAAGGAGATGCTGCGATGGCAGCGAGGGTGGCGGCGCGCGACCGTAATTTTATGTTGCGAGCGTTAATATGGCTACAGTAACCGCTTCACATCAGGAGGGCCGTATGCTTGTCTGCCACCCGACGTAGTATAAAAAAAACACTTCTCCTGAAGCATATAGCTCTACCCACTCCTCTCTGGTCCAATGAAGGCAAGCCAGAGCGCCAGAGCTGAGACTCCTGCGGGTCTTCTTGAGTTTTCACTCCGACCGATGAAGACACGCCGGAGACGAAGGCCCTATCTGACTCTGGAGATTCGGTACCCGTGGTGTCATTACTCACCAACAGCTCGCCATAAGCTGCCATGCTATTATTATTATTATTTAACAAACGGTGTCTATTCAATTTTAAATCTAAGGTATACTTAATATAGCTACGAGTTCCACCTCAAATCTCATATTCATCAAAACCTAACGAACTATCCCGTTATAACCACAAATAACATTCAAAAGAGACGATGCCGTGAAATATTTCAACCCACTGAATTGTCATATTACGTCTGTCGTTTTATGCAACGAGCGTGTGGATGAAAATGGTCGGAATGGACAAAAAAATGGCGCAAAACGCGTGGGACGTATCCAGTTACGTGACTGTTATATTCTTATTTTTATGCAAGAAAAGAATTCGATAAAAAGTGTTACAAAAGAACATGACGTCACACTACACGGCTAAATATAGGTCTGTACTTTCTATTTCGCGCGTGTGATGTTACAGGCGTTCATAGGCTACGGTAGCTGCTTTCCATCAGGCGGGCCGTATGCTTATTTGCCACTTTAGTGGTATAAAAAAAGAGGTTTTTTTTTTTTTTTTTTTTATATTAGCTCAGCATATTGGGTCCACTTCGCCTGATGGTAAGCGAAAAGAGGAGCCCCAATCGCAACGGCAACGGACAAGAGACCTTGATGTCCTGCCAGTTGACACTGCCATGCTGGCCCACAAGATGCTTCTTCACGCTTCGCTTGAAGGATCCCATATTGTATGATTGAGGAAATACATATGCCGGCAACGCGTTCCACTTTTTAATAGTGCGACATAGAGTTGCCAAACTTTTTAGTACGCGACGGAATGATACCAACGGTGAAATTGTGGCATCGCAAGCCTGTACGTGTTGTTCGGTGACGGAAAGGGGAGGAAGGGATAACAGTTCTTCAGAGCACTCTCCGTGGTATAGGCGATAAAATACGCTAAGTGAGCCAATATCTCTCCGGAGCTGAAGAGGTTCAAGATTCTTGGTGACCTCTTCGTCACCAATTATACGGACCGCCCGTCGCTGCAACCTGTCGAGAGCCTCGAGGAGGTACTGGGCGGAACCATCCCAGAGATGCGAGCAGTACTCCACGCAGGCCCGAACTTGAGTCTTGTACAAAAGACAAAGCTGGTCCGGCGCGAAGAACCGCCGCACCCTGTTCAGGATCCCGAGTTTCTTTGAGGCTGTTGAAATGAGACTCTCAATATATTCCCTTTGGTTAAGGTTGCAGCGAATATCCATGCCTAGCATGTTCAAGCTCTCTCGTAAATTAAGCGAAGTGCTCTGAAGGCTGAGGGTAGGATGGAATGGAGATGTTTTTGTGGTAAACGAGCACACTTGGGTTTTCTTAGCATTGAACTCGACCAGATTGCTGGAACCCCATTTACTAATGAGATTCAACACCCGATCCAGTTCAACGACAAGAGTCTCCCGTTTCTCACCAATCTCTGTCCTACCAGCACCAGGTCGACCGAAATATCGCCCATGAACCGTACTGTCGTCAGCATAGCAATGAATGTTTCCTAGAGGTAGCATGTCATTGATATGAAGCAGAAAGAGGGTGGGCGATAGAACGGAACCCTGGGGGACGCCAGCATTCACTGGCATGAACCGCGAAGCGCATCCATCTGCAAGGACGCGGATTCTACGCTCATGCAGGAAGCTAGCAATCCAGTCACAAAGCTGGACAGGCAGACCGTATGCCGGAAGTTTGGAGAGAAGTGATTTGTGCCAGACCCGATCAAACGCCTTGGCAATATCTAGGCTGATTGCCATAGATTCACCATGTTTATCGACTGCCTCACCCCAGAGGTGCGTCACATACGCTAGAAGATCACCCGTTGATCGTTTCGGCCTAAATCCATATTGTAAAGGTTTAGAGCAAGGTGGAGCAAGGTGGAGGCCAGTGTTTACAAACCGCCTATAGGCCACTGTCTTGGCTTAACGAATGTCATCTAACGACAATAGCCAGCCGACAATAGCCGAAGGCTTAACGTGCCCTCCGAAGCACGGAGGAGCTCGAGATAAAAATGCGTGCAATGATGCCATCAAGCTCGTCATGCATAAACTAATCTTTTTTGGTTTCGTTGGAAATATTATCATGCATCTCACGTCATCTAGGGGAAAATGGCGTATATTAGGTATATTGAACTCCCGCTCGGTGGGTAGAAGACTGGGCCCCACTGGGCAGACCTACCGACTAATAAAACCACCGTGTTCCTTCGCATTGCCTATGTAGCGGGGCCCCGGGAAGTTTTGGTATCACCTCCGGGCGGGACCCGGCCATGCATAAACTAACCTAACCTAACCCAACTATGTCGATAAACCGCCCATTGTTTATTTCAATTATTACGAGTATATCGTTTAAAGTAAACACTTTAGCTAAAGGGCTGAGGCTACACTTGAGTATCTTTAACCTTATCATATATAGTGGTTCATCAACATCTTTGAACCAAAGCCAACTTCACCTGCACGCGGTGCACCCTGCTGATTGATAAACGAAGCTCTGGCGAAAAGAGAGGTAGGGAGCGTGAGTATAAGCTACCCGACTAGGGAATGTACCTTTACCTCACAGAATACCACAGCCAAATACCAATTCCGTTGAGGGTTGTTGTGTTCCTGCGAGTGAGTGAGGTCACCAGAAAGAAAGGAATGAGTATAGACTGGCAACGGATCGGCGACCCCTTTGGGTGTTGTTGATCTCCATGGGCGGTGGTGATTGCTTTCCATCAGGTGACTCACATGCTCGTTTGCCACCCTCTCATACAAAAAAAACACTTAGCTCTTTGGCTACACCTGAGTTTGTCTTTGGCATATCATAATATATAATTATATACATCGAGTAATAAAATGACACAATTTTAGTTTAATACCGTGTATTTTTATTATAATCTAGCTTTATTTATTTTATTTCATTTCATTTTTACCCGCGGCTTTGCTCGCGTGGTCAATATTTTTATTTTGTTATGGAAATAAAATATTTTCCTGGCATAAAAAATAGCGTGTGTCGTTTGTACGAATGATATGTGGATGTATGAATTGATGTTTGTTAGTCAGAAAACGGTTACTGCTGTTGCATGGATACTTTACACGCCATATTTTCTATGCTACGTCGAGTGGCAGACAAGCATACGACCAGCCTGGTATGAAACTTGTGACTAAAAATGTACGACCACTACTGCCATCGTAACAACTCATACTTTCTTGGTAACTTCACTCACTCGCAGGAACAACGAACCCTATGCCTACAGCTAATGCGCCCCTGTGCCCCAACCTTCCGGTTGTATCACAGGATTGCGAGTCACTCGCCTAGTAAACTAACCAGACGAGAGGACCCACAGCGCTCTCGCGATTGGTAAACTAACTAAGCACGCAAGCAGAGGGGCAATTCTCGTAATTAAAATATAGTCAAAATTCAGTTTCGATCCAGTCTCGATCTCACAAATGTCACATTTGGTATTCTCGTAACACAATATGTTACTTCAATATAAAATTTAAGCGGGATTATATCGAAATAAGAGTGAAAATTAAACAAACTAAGAATGTTACTTTGCCAACAAGAATTGATAATAATTAATTAATGATATCAAGTAGGTATATAATTTTAGTCAATTCACAATTCAATCTCGAGTCGGTCAACTTTCAATCTGCGTTCGTCGAAAAATTACGAGAATTGGCCTTCTTATTGGTAGCAGGTCTTACTCACCTTTAGACAAGCTCGGTGATCGAATGGTTAGCAATAGCCACTTTGACTCCGAGGTCGCGGGTTCGATTCCCGCACAAGACAAATATTTGTGTGCGTGAACATGTCTCTTTGTCTTGGTCTGGGTGTTTACTATGTATTATATGTATGTACTTACAAAAAATGTATTTAAGTATAATATCAGTTATCTAGTACCCATAGTACAAGCTTTGAGCTTAATTTGAGACTAGATGGCGCTGTGTAAATTGTTCAGAAATGTTTATTTATTATTATTTACCTTTCACCTGCAATCAGGCTACTTAGGCACTCTGAAGTTGAGTCACTCGCAGGTACACAACAACGCTCTAGGCATAACTATATTAATAATGTTATAATAAAGCACTTGTACTATTCCACGTTATTATATTTAATATTACCGACCGGTTTCGCCGCTAAGGCATTATCAAGGTAAACAGATGGTGTTTGTGTTTCTACCAAATCTGTTTACCTTGATAATGCCTTAGCGGCGAAACCGGTCGGTAATATTAAATATAATAACGTGGAATAGTACAAGTGCTTTATTATAACATTATGATAATAATGTTCCACCAAGTGCCAACAATCAACAGTATCAACTTCATAACTATATTCTTATCTATACCTTTAGGTCTCTAGAAATTATTATATAAACTATACATAAGTCGGAAGCTAAAAATGATCAAACAATGTTGTTACTAACATAAATTTACTCCATCAAAAGATATATATCAAAATTACTAAAAGTCGACACAAAACAAAATGCAATACCAACAAAATAGAAAACATACGAGACTCCATTAGTTTTCCAGTAATTTGACAATATGCACTGTCACAGCGACGTGCAGATTCCCGCCAAATTTATACAGCTGCTAACTGAGCCGCCATGATGGATGCCGCCATTTTGAATGCATTTTGCTTGTAAACAAAATGGATGTTGGGTAATGCGTCGCGGTTCTTATAGCGGAGATAGTTTCATTGTTATTTATTACAATTTTTATTTGTTATTTTAGTGTACGTGATTCATCAACATCTTTGTACCGAAGCCAACCTCACCAGCACGTTGTACACCATGCCGATTAATAAACGAGGGTCTGTCGAAAAAAGAGGTAGGGCATAGAGTATTTTGTAAGGTCAGACTGGGCAAATACCTCAACCAAATACAACTCAGAATACCGCAGCCAAATAACAATTACCTTGAAGGTTGTTGCGTTGCTGCGAGTGACTGAAGTCACCAGGGAGGAAGAAGTTGTTGCGGAGTGACGGAGTGTGAGCGTCATTTCATGTTGCGAGCGTTTATATGGCTACAGTTAGCACTTTATATCAGAAGGGCTTTATGCTTGTTTGCCACGCCATTGTATAAAAAACCGTCTATAGGTAGCAATATACAGTCCCATCGTTGTACTGTGTAACCAAATGACAATATCAATGAACATCAATACTAAGAATGGAGTGTAGCAAACCTACAGACATCTATAGGCTACTAAAATCACATCACAACTAGTGGAGCAAGTGTTTGTTAGTTACATTCATATTCATATCAAATATTAGCAGGGGGCACCACGTGCAGTTGGCTTTGGCTCTAAAGATCTTAATGAGTCACTTACACCCCTTGTTTGTTGACGAATCCTACCTCTCTGTGCGTATTCTCGATGACGAGCTCGGTGGTCGAATGGTTAGCAATGGCCACTTTAACTCCGAGTTCGCGGGATCGATCCCCGCACAAGTCAAACGTTTGTGTGCATGAACATGTCTGTTTGTCTTGGTCTGGGTGTTTTCTATATATTATACTAGCGACCCGCCCCGGCTTCGCACGGGTGCAATGCTGATACTAAATGTACTACAGAAGGTCTTTGCGCTTTGTCCTATCCAGTCCTTCCCCAGTTATAGGCACACGCCGCCGGCTCCGCGGCCGGTACCGCCACAGCCGTTATGTCCCTGCATTTTAAATGTGTAATATCTTCTAAACTATTCATTTAAATTGCATGCTGTGAAGGGCCATATTGATCTATATTAAATGCGCAATGTATTTAAGGTACTTAATTGGATAAGGATTAATTCTGTATTGCTTAAAATCGCTTCGTAAATAAGGCATTATTTCTTGTAAAAAGTAAAGGATAAAATAACGGTTATTGTGTGTTACCACTAAGAGATAGACATATACCATCGCGAACTTTTTTGTAGACCATTTTAAGGTGAACAATACTGTACTACATTATTTTGATCTATCTCGTTGGGTTCGGCCAGCGTTTGCAATGAAAGAGCAAAAAAATGTGTTTATTTACGACATCACATTAGAAACCTCTAATTTATCAGTGTTTTTCTACTATGTTATGCATATATTATACATATAAACTTTCCAGTTGAATCACTCTATCTATTAAAAAAACCCGCATCATAATCCGTTGCGTAGTTTCAAAGATTTAAGCATACAAAGGGACATAGGGACAGAGAAAGCGACTTTGTTTTATACTATGTAGTGAAGTATGTATTTACAAAAAAAAATGTATTTAAGTACATTTATCAGTTATCTGGTACCCATAACACAAGCTTTGCGCTTAATTTGGGACTAGATGGCGCTGTGTAAATTCTCCAGAAATATTTATTTATTTATTTATTCTTCCGTCTGTACAAAGGGTTATGTTCAGAGGAATTGTTTGATATGATGACTTCGATTTAAATATTTTCCTCCGCTCTCGCTTGTAGCGTTCACTATTTTACTGATTCTTGCCAGAGCCTGGTTAATTAATCGGCAGGGTGCACCACCTGCAGGTGAGGTTGATTCGGCTTCGGCACAAAGGTGTTGGTAAATCACATACACCCCAAATTTGTTGCTCCCAATACCTTCTCGCGTTCATATAGCTATGGGTACCAGGGGCGCCGGCTTTTAGAAAACCTCATGGGTGCTCATGCTCATTTGATGACTCGAAAAAGTGGCGAAGTGTGAGAAGAAAAATGCACACTGATCGACCGACAAATAAATTAATGTCCTACTTATATACCGCGTACTCTAAACCACGGGTCGTCGGGTAATAAAAAACACCTATCATCCCTAAAAGGCAAAGCAATTACTGATCTGTTTCTTGATGTCTATTCTCAGGGGTGCTCGGCACCCACTGTTTATTTCTCATGGGTGCTCGAGCCCCCGAGCACCCACGGAGTCGGCGCTCCTGATGGGCACGTTGCCCAGTATATAAAGGCAAAATATACATGAGTTAATTAGTTGGCACGTGACTGGCCGCTACATCCCTATTATCCCTACTTATAATATTATAAATGTGAATGTCCGTTTGTTTGTTTGTTTCACGCGAAAACTACTCAACCGATCATCATGAAACTTTGTACACATATTCTTGCTCTTGGAGGTATCAGAAGTAACATAGGATAATTTTTATTTAAAAAAAAAAAAATACGGAAAAGAATCTCACGCGTGCGAAGCCGCGTTCAAAAGCTAGTAATATATGTTGGTTGGCAAAGGTTGACTGGAAGAGATGAGGGATCTCTTCCAGTCAACATTTGCCAACCAAGCTAAGGGATAAGTCCGCCTATTGTACTGCTTTGTTTTGCATTTGTTTGTTGTTTTTTTGTTCTCGAATTGTATTTGATTGTTATAACAAACAAACAAATACAATTCATAGAACCCTTATTAACGTTGTATTACAAGATAAATTCAAAATAACATTTATACTACATTGAAATTATTCTACAAAAACCGACGTAAACCATCTCAAACACCATTAAAAAACGAACTGAAAACAACTCGCAATTAACAACCACTTTTATTACAAAAAGTCTTTTGTCTCTCTCTTATTTGTGATGTCCACAATAGGAGTAAAGGGTGCAGAAGAGTGTCGTCCCACATCTGCGTCCCCACTTGCAGTTTTTCCTGCATTTTTACCACCTAGGGGGTATTTGTGCCAGTGTGTTGGATGGAGGACTACTGTTATTGTCATTTCATTCAATCCTATATAAAAGTTAATATAGTTTTTTTATATGAGCGGGGGAGGGGGGGGGGGACGAGCATGTGGGTCACCTGATGGAAAGCAATCACCACCGCCCATGAAGATCAGCAACACCAAGTGGTCGCCGATCGTTGCCAGCCTATACTCCTTTCCTACTTTCTTTCCTTCTGGTGACCTCACTCACTCGCAGGAACACACTAACCCTCAATTAGCTGCGGTGTTCTGTAAGATGGAGGTACTTCGGTCAGCTTAAAAAATACGCTATACTCGCTATTCTTATATATAAAAATATGTTAGCGAAAATACATAAAATACAGCACTTTATGAAATGCAGAAAAGAAGGAGATGCTGCGTTGGCAGCGGGGGTGGCGGCGCGCGAGCGATTTTTTAGGTTACGAGCGTTAATATGGCTAAGGTAACCGCTTCACATCAAGCGGGCCGTATGCTTGTCTGCCACCCGACATAGTATCAAAAAAAAAAATGTCTAGTCTACAAGAGAAAAGACGTCCAAGTGATTTTCATATTATGAATTGCATATGCGAAGATGCCACGTGCCTTAATACCTTCTACCATATGGGATCCTTGTCTTATAACACGCTGCTTGCCGTTCGTTTGAGGCCAACAGTCCATCTAGAGGGGGGAGCTTAACGCTGCCTCGCCCCATACGTAGTCTCTACTCTAAGACTATTTCCCCCCCATCTGCCATCAATGACCCCCTAAATGAGGCCATCTCCGAACTACGATCGTGGTTTCTCTAAGGAACTGAATCAAGAACGAAGAAATTCGACTAGTATCTCGATATGAGGAAGATCATTAGACAACTGCAATGATAAAATTCGTTATTATGTTAAGAAAAGTTTGAAAAGGTTTGAAAAAAAGAGTTTTGAAAGTTTGAAAAGTTTATTATTCACCGAAAGTATTACACATTGAAATTAGAACTATGACCCCACACTAGGCTAGGCCTGTATCGTGGGCGTCAATGCAGTATGACTTAAAATTATAAACAGTTTATCGGCGACTAAATATAAGCAAGTTATTAATTATAATTAATGCTAAAGTATATAACTATTAAATTAACATAAAATAAAAGCGTTTATTATTTGTAATATATATCAAATTTTAATATTTTATTTTCTATAAAGAGGACAGTAATCAAAATATAAAAAATCTTAAAATGGACGGGCTAACTCTACTATCTACTATTGAAATCTTATTTGCTTCCTCTTTCTCCGTGAGTTTAAAGTATACTGTATGTACAATCTAAAGTTACTATAACTCAGTATTTGCCCCGAGATCTCAGATTTTTTTTTACTTCTCTAAGGATAGCGTGATTTTGGAAATTTCAGAGTATATCCGGACTTGGCACTCCATATGTAATGAAATTTTGGTGGAATGTTCTTTGTATATCGGGCAAGATTTAGACAGGACAACGCCTGTCGGATCAGCTAGTTATACTTTTATTTTATACTGCGTCGTTTGGCAGACAAGCATACGGCCCGCCTGATTTGAAGCGATTACCGTAGCCATAATAACGCTCGCAACATAAAATATCGCTCGCGCCCCGCTACCCCCGCTGCCAACGCAGCATTTTCTTCCTTTCTGGTGACCTCACTCACTCGCAGGAACACAACAACCCTCAAGGGAATTGTTATTTGGCTGCGGTATTCTGTGAGGTGGGGGTACCCAGTCGGGGAGCTTACAATTACGCTCCCTACCTCTCTTTTCGCCAGAGCTTCGTTTGTCAGTCAGCAGGGTGCACCACGTGCAGGTGAAGTTGGCTTTGGTTCAAAGATGTTGGTGAACCACTTACACCCCATATTATATACATAAAAATGTTAACAAAAATTCCGAACCTTTTGGGGTGTAAGTGATTCATCAACATCTTTGAACCTACTAACACGCTTGAAAAGACTGGCCTCCGCCAACCCGCAGTTAAGTAGCGTGGTGGAGTATGCTCTAAACCCATTCGATTAAGAGGAGCCCCATATCCCAATAGTGGGATGATAATGGGTTGATGCCGACAGATATAAATGATAAAATTATAAATATACCACATAATTCGTTTAAATGCATTTTTTTTTTCAAGTTGAACACAATGTTTTCTTGTGTCAATAAACATTAATAAAAGAAAGAAAATAGTTCAAGGTTGTTACTAAATCAATAGCAATTCAATAAATACAACAAGATTTCAGGTGGACGAAGAAACTGAAAAGAAATTAACGAACTACAATAAAGACAAAGAAAGTTAGTGAAAAAGGACTGAAACGACCGTTCCCGAGTCGTATCACGTTTTGCAATTTTGTGTAATGGATGTATAATTTTCATGTAACAATTCCGAGTTACTTTTGTATGGAGTTTGATGGGAGATGTGTTGAAATCGTGCGTATTACGTATGATTTCGATTATTAACTCTCTAGTTATTATTTGTATTATAATATGTTTTTCTAATTATTATAATAATAATATATGTAGACCGGTGTTACCCCCGGCCGTTTTCCTGGCATTTCGGGGGCCCATCTAGTGAGTGGCAAGCCACCGCCTGCCGCACATAACTAGCAATAAAAGCAGTTATGGCAGGCGTCCGTCTCTCTTCTGTAATAGCCCGGTATTTAGTCACCCAGATCTCATCTCCATAACCCAATTATCTTCCATCACACTTCGCAATAGTCTCAACGCCTGCCGAGATCTGCTCATGGGTATATCGTTCTATTAACATATCCTGGAGCGCGTCACGGCGGGCGTACAACATTACATTAAACTTCTCAAAGGGGCCTCTACGCGTTGGATCTATATCCCCGCGCACGCCTATCAAATGACCGGGCTTGACCCGTGATTAAAAAGATATATGTAGATATGTTAATATATGTACGTCTATGTTTTTATTTATCAATGTAGTACCTAGAAGTAGATCTATTTTGTCGTGTATTCAATTTTACGTTGTCTACCCTTTCAATAATGTATTGTTTCGAGTACAACCATTAAGGTTGGCTGGACCTCTCGTAGATTTTCTCTGTAACATCGAAATGTTTTGTATTAGTTATGCAATAATTAAAGTACCTATATATAATTATTCCAAGAAAACTGTTTTCCACATTAATACTTTTAAGATATATAATTTGAGTTGTGCGTTGATAGATCAGTCAGTAACCGTTACCATTTTTAGGGTTCCGTACCCAAAGGGTAAAAAGGAACCCTATTACTAAGGCTCCGCTGTCCGTCCGTCCGTCCATCCGTCCGTCCGTCCGTCCGTCCGTCTGTCACCAGGCTGTATCTCATGAACTGTGATAGTTAGACAGTGGAAATTTTCACAGATGATGTATTTCTATTGCCGCTATAACAACAAATACTAAAAAACATAGGGGGTCCCATACAATAAACGTGATTTTTTCGCTCGTTTTTACTTGCAATTGATAACGGTAATAGGTAGACGCTTGAAATACTCACATAATATTTAGTTTCATATTCACTTTATAAATAAATAATTAAATAAAAATAAAACAAATATTTAAGTGGGGCTCCCATACAACAAACGTGTTTTTTTTGCCGTTTTTATAGATAATGGTACGGAACCCTTGGTGCGCGAGTCCGACTCGCACTTGGCCGGTTTTATTATAAATACAGAAGACTAGCGAGCCCTGACGTCGAACTGGTGGTACATTATTGGTTCAAGCGGTGTATTTTAGCCAAGCTCTAAGTCAGCGTTCTCTATTTTTTCTTTATTTTTAACAACCATCGTCCTTTTCGTCATCATTTTCAGCCTGTATCGACACACTACTGGATATATTCTCTGTAGTGTAGTAGCGCCTCATTCTCCGCCAATCGTGGTCCTATTTTAGCCCATACTCTTCATCAACCCACAGTTAAACAGCGTGGTAGAGTACACTGTAAACTACTTCGATTGATCGATACCTGGGCACGGCAATTCTATGGCTAAAAACTCTTTTCATTTCAATTAATGCCGTCGCCATTATGTGGATGTTCAACTGCAAATCATGAATTCGATCAAACATCACACCATGTTCTCTGGGAGTAGAATCTTTGGCGGCGGGAGCGGGACGACATGTTGAATTCCTGAGGGGCAATTCTCGTAATTAAAATATAGTCAAAATTCAGTTTCGATCCAGTCTCGATCTCATAAATGTCACATTTGGTATTCTCGTAACACAATATGTAACTTCAAAATTAAATTTAAGCGGGATTGTATCGAAATATGAGTGAAAATTAAACAAATTAAGAATGTTACTTTGCCAACAACAAGAATAGATAATAATTAATTCATGAAATCAAGTATATAATTTTAGTCAATTCACAATTCAATCTCGATTCGGTCAACTTTCAATCTGCGTTCGTAGAAAAATTACGAGAATTGGCCTTCTGGCATGTTGCATCCGAGGTAGAATATTATTCTGATTTACCAAATCAGAATAATATTCTACCTCGGCAACAAGGGAGAATTACCAAGCGTTCAGACGATTTTGCAATTCATATTATTGGAAACGATGTGTTAGTCAACAAACTCATTGTTTTAGGTCCCCGATAGTGTTAGATAAAAATCCTTGGTGCACGGCAGTTGAGCTTCACTTGACTAGCCATCTCTTTTAACTTTTAATGTCTTATTTGCTACTAGCGACCCGCCCCGGCTTCGCACGGGTGCAATGCTGATACTAAATGTACTACAGAAGGTCTTTGCGCTTTGTCCTATCCAGTCCTTCCCCAATCACTCTATCTATTAAAAAAAACCGCATCATAATCCGTTGCGTAGTTTCAAAGATTTAAGCATACAAAGGGACATAGGGACAGAGAAAGCGACTTTGTTTTATACTATGTAGTGATATAGCTGTCTCTCACATTTCCAAGAGGGGAAGTTAAATTTCAAAAGCTTCCTACTCTTATAATAATTATTTGTTCTTATTAAATTTGTTGTAAGTTCCAAGGCAGCCGTGAGGTAAAACTATTTACCCCACAGGACTGCAGTGGACATGAAGTTTTTTTGGTCGCCGTTATTAATCCTGTCTACACAGGAAACACAATGGTGGAAACGTGTGGTGGGCCCCCGACCCGTTTGCTTGGATTAAAAGACCCGTATTTCAGCAGTGGAATAATAATATTATTAAAACTCACGTGAGACATTATACTTAATTAATTAAATAAATTAAACGGGTCACTCACGTCTTTTTGTCGGGAAAGGCGACTAGTTTCTCTTGTTGGACAGTGTCCGGCGCGAGAGACAAAGGGTGGACGTGTCTGGACATTCGCCCTGATGAAGGTCTCCTTTTGAGATCGAAACTAGTCGGCTTTCCCGACAAAAAGACGTGAGTGACCCGTTTAATTTATTTAGTGGAATAATATGGAATGTTGCCGAGTGACAAACATCCAAGCCTCTAGACATTCAAATATACAAACTTTCATATTTATAACAACAGGATTTTATGCCTGAGACTTTTTAAAGTTAATAACTGGAAAATATGTGTTGTTTTTAATTCTAAGTGGTGTCAAATGCATTGGCCATAACGACAGTATGCCGTGTTCCAGTTTTCCCCGTTACCCTTCCATTACTCTATTATGATGAGGGATGTTTTGTCGCCGCACATCTCTTCCTGGTTCCTACATTATACATTATATGACTTTTAATTTAGTCATGAAATGTTTCTCAACAGAAATATAGAACAAAATTGTAGAGTATATCTCCACAAGGTACGTTGTTTAGGAAAGTATGGCGTTTGTTTCTTGACATTAAAATAAGGCCTAAGTAACTCGAAGATAATAATAATAGGCTACTTGACAATTTCTTGTTATTTGTTATGTAAGGACGTCACAATAATATAACTATAGGTGAAGGAATTACTTCGATAGCTTGGAAATTTCTGGAGACATGATAACTTGAGAATAGATTATAAACCAACGTCACACGTTCCTATTTGGTATGTTAGTACAAACAAAATAGGTATTGTATGCTAATATATACAGAATAGGCTTGTATCCCATTTTTTGTTTCGATTTGTTATTTAAAGACGTCACAATAATATAAATATAGGTGAAAAAATAACTGAGATTGCATAAAAACTTCTCGAGATATGATAACTTGAAAATCACAATTTTGGACTATGCCGAAAACGCTCCATACAAAAGGCCACCACGTTATGACGTCACACCGTACTATTTTATATGCATTAAATCAGAAATTTGTACTACAGCTATGTTAAATATTGCGTTTATGTAGCCAGTGCCGTAACAAAAGTTATAGTATTTCTTATTGTTTCTACAATGGTAATATTTATTTTTATAATTTCATACCTTTATAATGGACTTTCCCACCAAACTTTGACCGCACATAAAACACGTCGGACATGAGTTATTAAAATTTTAAGATCGCAGATCGTTCTAGTTTTATGTATTTTACGTTACTGATAGAGAGTTTTTATAATTTTGTAACATGGGCCTATTGTATGTTAGTTAATACATACAAAATATGAACGTGTGTGTGATGTTTATAATCTATCATAAAGTACAATGTACATACAAAATAGGATACGAATTTCTTATTGAATAAATAAAAATTTGTACCTCTATTTTGGGCCTAGGGCCTCATTTGCTTGTCAACAGGGTACACCGGGTGCAAGTGAGGTTAAGTTTGATTTAGGTTCAAAGATGGTATTGAGCAACTTACACCCGCTATTTTTTTATACTACGTCCGGTGGCAGACAAGCATACGGCCCGCCTGATGTGAAGCGGTTACCGTAGCCATATTAACACTCGCAACATAAAATATCGCTCGCGCGCCGCCACCCCCGCTGCCAACGCGGCATCTCCTTCCTTTCTGGGTGAACTCACTCACTCACCGGAACACAACAGCCCTCAAGGAAATTGTTATTTGGCTGCGGTATACTGTGAGGTGGAGGTACATTCCCCAGTCGGGTAGCTTACAATTACGCTCCCTGCACGCGATGCACCCTGCTGACTGATAAACGAAGCTCGTGCGAAAAGAGAGGTCTTTCCGCCAGATCTTCGTTTGTCAGTCAGCAGGGTGCACCGCGTGTCAGGTGAAATAAACGCTTATCTTATCTTAGAGATTACATCTAATCACCTTGGTCGCTTAGCTCGTAGAACCGACATCCGCTGGGTGGCGACCCCGTACTGGCGGACGCAGTGTGGGACGACCCGCCAGTAGATGGAGCGACAACCTCAAGATAGATAGATAGAACATTTATTATAAAGCACACTACAACACAACAAGATACATTTGACATAAGTTGCACACAAAAATACACAATTATACAACGTATGAGAACATACAATGATACAGCAGACATATGTATTAAGAATATTAACAATAGCCATCAATACCAACCGCGTCGCAGTGCACAATATAAAAGGAACTCACTCAGCATTAGCCGTGGAGATTAAGCCAGGCGCTGGTGTTCTGTGAGACCTTAATAAAAGATAGGGAGTAGGGAGCCGATGGATGCAGGTCGCTCAGAATCAGGGGCCCTACCACCGAAGTCGAAGCCGATTACCATCCGTTTTTTTGATTCCAATAATTGGTCTTTGGTAAAAATTATTGACAAACATCTTCAGCTTAGTCGGAAGAGCTCTAGAGTTTGTACCAGCTAAGCTAAACATAAATTAACAACAATCTGAGCAATAGTTACATTTTCGCATTCAAAAATGCCGATGGTATGACTCTCTAACGTAAAATACGTATGACTCTCTAACGAGGAGGCAGTAAGTTCAGCAGTGGACGAATACGGACTGACATGATGATGATGATGATCTTGGTTTCATATTTTAACCGTCTTATTCCCAGGATAATATTCTATGTACAGTCCACATTCGACATTTGAGTGAAAATGCCATGTATGGATCACCTTTATACTACCTACTACTTTATACTACATAAATACTAACTCGAAACATGGGTACTTCAATATTATTTCAAATAGAATCACTGATTCCGAAATTTTAATATAGAAGATTAGTCTAAAAGATAATCCCATAATTCCCTACGCGTATCCGCGATTATGATCCTGTTTTCAATAGCAATCATGAATTTCATAATAGAAGTCAAAGGTTTCATATTAACAAGGATATACAGCGTAGCATTTAATTAGTCAAACGGCTTACAGACCCGGCAGGGAGTTAAATAGCGATGAGCCTTCGCGAATGAGGTGGTTCATTTGAATTACTCGGCACAGCGTATTGAACAATTACGTATTACAGCTTTGAAACGCATCATTCGCCTCCATTTCATGCAATGTGTAGAAGTGAGTCATAGAAAATTTAAACAAGTTTGTGATGTAAATTAAACGACATTCAGACCCGGAATGGAGTAAAATAGCATTGTTTGACGAGCTTGGTGGTCGAATAGCTAGCAGTGGCCACTTTGACTCCGAGGTTGCGTGTTCGATCCCCGCACAAGACAAATATTTGTGTGCATGAACATGTCTGTTTATCTTGGTCTCGCTGTTTTCTAAGATTGTATATTTTTCTAATAATGTATGTATTTACAAAAAAAATGTATCTAAGTATATAATTAGTTAGTTGTCTAGTACCCAAAGTACAAGCTTTGCTTAGTTTGGTTAGGTTAGGTTAGGTTAGGTTGCTAGGTTACATTGCGGTGTTACATGTTCAGGAATATTAATTTATTATTGTTTAATGTATTCTCGTTCATTTGCGTAATTTGTCACAGCGCATTAATAGAGTTACTTGAACCTTGAAGCCTATTTTTCATAATACAGACGTAGGAGTAAGTCGTAGACTATTCTAAGGAGATTGTGATGTAAATAACCAACTTACAGGTCCGGAATTCAGTAAAATAACTACGTGCCCCCGTGCATGGGGTAACTCATTAGAATTTTCTCGTCATAGACCATTGATAAAACAACATTTCAAGCCGTATCTAGCATATTCAATGCCAACTACACTACACGGCGCCGAGGAGATGTATATGTCCGAGTACACGGCGCCATGGTTTGCGACTGTGTTTTTTCTATGCATCTTTATGCATCTGTACGTGACGCTCGTGGCCATACGCGTAAAGAAACGATATTTTAAAATCAAGTGTTGGATTAGGGTTCGCACTATTATTTTGTAAAATACTCTTCTTCTTCTTCTTACCCATTCTCAACCAATTTGGTGTAGGCCTCCTTCAGATGTCTCCATCTCTCTCGGTCTTGCGCTACTTCCACCAATTTGTTCCTGCAATTTCCTTGATGTCGTCTTTCCATCGCATTTGTGGTCTGCCTCTGGGTCGTTTTTCCTCCCAGGGTCTCCATTCTAAGACCGCCTTGCCCCATGAGCCATGTTTACGGGCTATGTGTCCTGCCCACTGCCATTTCAAACTAGCGACGCGTTTGACGGCGTCAGCAACTTTGCTTTTTTGTCTAAGCCAGGTGTTTGTCTTACGGTCCCTCAGCGTCACTCCCACGAGCTTCCGCTCTAGTTTCCTTTGGGCGACTTGCATTTTATTAATATACTCCCTTGTCAGAACCCAAGTTTCTGCTCCGTAGGTAAGTAAGAAAGCATTTTAAAATACAGTCTTTTGAAAAATACAGATTACAATCTTTACAAAAATACAGATTGTAAAATACAGTCGTTTGAAAAATACACTTTTTTACCCGCGACGGAACGGAGACGGCATATGCGTTTGGGGTGCTAGGATGTTTGTGCAAATCAATGTTGCCATTTATCTCCAAAACTACGAGTCTGATTTTGATGCGGTTTTCAGTGATGGGTTCGGGTTTGATTGGTGCATGTTCTTAGATAGGTGTTACTGTGACAATTCACCAGGGGGCGCTGCAGTAAACATTTGTTTGTGCAACCAATGTTGCCATTTATCTCCAAAAGTACGAGTCTGATTTTGATGCGGTTTTCAGTAATGGATTCGGGTTTGATTCTATCTAAGAACATGCACCATGTTCTTAGATAGGTGTTACGGTGACAACTCACTAGGGGGCACTCCGTAGGCCAAATACACGGCGCCGTGAAAATACTTATTTTAAATAAATAAAGTTCCGTTAAAAATATTATCAAAACTTACATATAATACTTAATTACAAAATATTAAAACACTTAAAATTTATGGCAACAGTAGTACATTCATTACCAAAAACTACTTACAGAGATGCATCTTACAATTCATTTAGCATTGAATGTGCTAGACGTTCGCACACGCTGCCCTCGTCTAACTGTGAGAACGTGACTATTCCGTTTTTTTTATACTGCGTCGGGAAATAGACAAACATATGGTCCGCCTTATGTAAAGTGGATCCTGTGTGATCCTGTGGATAGAAGTCATCGTCACTCCTGCTGCCATCGCAAACAACGTCTTTTTCATTGATAATTTTGTTCACTTGCAGGAACGCAACAATTCTCTAGGTCTCTAGGTATTGTAATATGGTTGCAGTTTTCTGTGACGTGGAGGCACTTGCCCAGTAGGGCAATTTGTATTTACCCTACATCTTTTACCTTCGTTATTTAATCAGTAGGTAGCATCACGGGCTGGTGAGGTTGGCTTTGGCTTAACGATGATGATGAGTTATTTGAACCCCTTTCTTTTTTATACTTAAAAGAAAAATAGCCTTGATATGTTTATTTTGTATTAATGAAATCATTTGTAGGTACTGTTCCACTTAATTAAATTTATTTTACCGACCGGTTTCGCCCTACTGCATTATCAAGGATCACAAAAAGGTGTTCTTATTTTTTCAAAACATTATGGTAGATACCGTGCAGTCATATGACATATAAACAATTATTAAAAATAAAAATATTAAAAGGGTACTCAAAAATCTTTTATACCTACCACAGTGTTGTCAGTTTTTGAAAATTTTGTTATAAATAGGGTAAATTTCTAGTGTTATGTCTGTTTGTATATATGATTGTAAGTATTAAATATGCCCATCGCGGCGCTTACACCTAAACTGGAAACCTAAAATACACCTATAGAGACTAAAATGAACTTTTTAGTAGTAGCAACATTGTCTTTTCCAAGCAATAAAAATCGAAATTCTGTTTTCACATGGTAACCCTGGAGTACCAGGGTTACCATGTGAAAACAGAATTTCGAAGAAAGTGACGCCTCTATTTCGGTACTCTTGCAGTAAACTCTGCGTACCACCTCACTTCAAACGAAGGGCACCTCATGAGTACCTCAAAGGCAAAACGGAGGCTCATCCTCTTCTAAAATGGATTACACATCGCTAGATTAAAATAATATATTCCATCTGTGTTCTATAATCTCATTTATGAAAGGTAATCGGATTACTCACGCACGAGCAATATCATGCCAAATTGACTCTAGGGCACACGTCGCGTTATTGTGTATTAGATTTCATTGGTAGGAAAGTCATCATCGCAATTTTTATAAAGACTTTGGAAAGGGATTTTATGGGTTTCGGCGACGAATGAATGGGTATGTATACTTACAATACTTCTGCACCCTTAGCAAATGGGTTGCTATTTTGTAATTAGCACTGCCCCCTTACCACCGTCTCTTATTGCGATTCTTTGGTATGAAAAAGCATTCTATTCAGTTATTGAATCGCAGAGATGGTGTTAAGGGGGCAGTATACCAATAAGTGGTGCGCTGCCCTTTATATGCATTTGTTTGTAGTTTTCAAATAAGGATACATATATTTTTTAATCATTATTATAACAAAATCGTCGTTAGAAGAGTCTTTTGGAAACAGATGGATTGTCAGAGGAGGTCCGATTCCATGACCTGCAAGATGACCAGATCTTACCCCTTAGATGTTTACATCTGGGGGCTCATGAGACAATCTAAGAGGTCCCGTATAATCGCAGAAAGTATTAAGACAGCGAATTATTGATGCAGCAACTATTATAGAAATAATCTTACATCGATAGTCACTAAGACGGAAATCAGATACAGGTATATGTAGAATATGCATTAGAAATAGGGATGCTCAATTTGAACAACATTCATAAAGTAATAAATGATTTTTTGACGAGAAAACTAATTTTGATTTTTTATTTTAAAGTAAATAAGTTAAGCTATGGCCGGCCGTGTGGTTTCCGGCAGACTAGAATAGAATCACTCCGTTTCTTCCCGTGGATGTCGTACAAGGCGACTAAGGGAAATACATTATCAAATATCTATCAGGCATCCCCAACCCGTTTGGCCAGCGTGGGGAGTGTAGGCCAAATCCTCCTTCCGTCTAGGACGGACGAGAGAGGGTCGTGCTCCTGTAGTGGAGACTAAAATGGACCTGTTGATGAAGTTAAGCTAATTTTAACAAATTGCTACCTTTTTCGTTTCTAATAATTATTCTCAAAAGTACAGAGTTATTCTTTATAAAATTGACATTTTAATAATATTATTACCTCATTTGATAGCTAGATAGGTGAGGAAGTTTTGCTGGACTTTGTACATTTCTTGCTCTAATAATTTCATTTTTTTTTTACATGGAATAGAAATAAATTTGAAAGTGATACGAGTTTTAAGATTTCGTTATCTGTGTATTACAAACAAAAAAATAAAAAAATGTTAAGTACTTTTTATTACAATTGCCTTTAAAGTTGAAATTTAGATATTATTTGAGAAAATCGAAATTTGAAAATATCTCAGTAACGGTTAATATTTGTATTAACAACTAGCGGCCCGACCACGCTTCGCTGTGGCTCAATCTTTTCGTTTCCATCCATTTCCTTAGAGATGGCGCTGTATGTGAAAAAAGATTTTCCCGCTTTTCTTTTCAAATTTTTTCAGAATTTTCTTTGCTATAAACCTCACGGAGCCCGAGACCTTTCCAACGAATGCAAAACCGTGGAAATCGGTTCGTGCGTTCTAGAGTTATAGCGTCAGGAAGGAAAACCCGACTTATTTTTATATAGCAGATATAGGGTTAATTTCGTAGCATATAGTACTAGCATATCTACTAACAAGTCCCTTAAAGGAATGAGTCCTTAGACCTTATTCCATAAATTCAGCGTATAACTCTTTTCTGTAAAACAAAAGTTGTATGTATATCGGCAGTTTTACCCCACAAAAATATACCTTATGACTAATCTACGAGCAATGCTGTGCAAATAACTGAAGTAGCATGCTAATCAGTCAACCGTCTGATTCTCCTGACTGTATAAGCAGCAGAACTAAGTTAACCGCCCAGTTTATTTGTATGGGGGCCCCATTTCAATCCCGAGATTGTAATATCGAGGAATACTGTATCATTATCAAAGTCCAAGTTCTTATTATTTATAACAATATTCGAATCGTCTACTCTCCATATAAACCGCAGATCAAACTCGTGCTATCATTATTACACGCTTGTTTGCGTCTTGCGTAGAACTAAACACAGCCAAGTCGCGTTTACCGACTGTCAATTGTTCATCAAAACATAAAGCTCGCGTGGCAGCAAGTCACTGTCACTCAAGGGAATTTGAAGACGCAAACACGCGTTTATTTTACAAAATGGCTGCCTCTATATCCAATTTTGTTCGTTCACTTTATTGAAAAGTACCCTTACAAGCTCTTGTCTTATTATATCGGTAAGTAATTTTAATGTAAAGTTAGTCGTCTTTCAATTGAGAGTGGTAGACCCCATTGAAAAGTGCTGCTTTCGTGATGCTTTTGTAAAGAAAAGTACGTCGTCGATTGTATGACGATATGTGGACGTAAGTAACATAAAAAAAGTCCCCATAGCTTGCATGCATTCGTCTTAGTCGCCATGCGTTAACTTTCTAGATGATCTATCTACTCATTGAAAATGTTCATAAATACTTGTAAGGTTTAACTTATAATAATTTATATGACCTAATACTTCATAAGCCATATTTTGCTGAATAATGTATTTTAACATCGGTTTGCGGTCCAGCATATTTTAAAATTTAAGGAACAATGACGCCATGTTTTAATTAAGTGAGTTAATTATGCAGTGCAAGTTCGTTCCCGCGGGACAAAGATAATGTTGTGCTTTGCTCACTTCTGAACAAAGAGTAATTATAAAAAAGTAAATCTCTACTTGTTTTAATTCTAACGCATACATAAATCTTACTTAAATATTATTTTTTATACAGCCGATGGGCTGTCAAACAAGTATACGGCCCGCCTGATGTAAAGCGGTTCACACATAGATGCATAAATATTTTTAGTTTGTGTGTTTTTATTATAAATTATTAATATATTATTATCTACTCGGTTCGCCTTCGTAGATTCATCATACGGAACCTCCATTTTTTTTATATCACTAAAGTGGCAAACAAGCATACGGCCCGCCTGATGGAAAGCAGTTACCGTAGCCTATGAACGCCTGTAACACCAGGGCCATCACACGCACGGTGCCGACCCTGTAAAAACCTCTTCACGCCCTTCTTGAAGAACCCCATGCTGTAGTCACCTGAGAAAACCTCGACAGGCAGTTTATTTCACAGCTTGACAGTTCGCAGGAGAAAACTTCTCTGGAACCGCACAGTACGCGACCACTTAGGCTCCAATGTGTGAGGATGAATTCCCTGTCGATGGCGAGCGATGCGACTGTAGAAGGAGGCCGTAGGCATCATATCAAACATCTCCTCTGAACACTCCCCATTGTACAATCTTAATCGGTAGAAGACACAAAGTGACCCAAAATCTCTTCTCAGACTTAAAGGTTCTAAACTGTCTGTCAGTTTGAGATCGTCAACAATCCTTACAAAGTTTTTTTTCCTTTAGTTATATAATCACCTGCTATATTAAATTATACATTGGTGGAATTTTTTTTTTATCTGACGGATTGTATAGGAGATTGCCACGAAAAATGCAAACTTTAACTTTGTATGTAGAATGTAGATAATAATTACTCAAAGTGTTGTAATATTTCATTACTATGCGGTTCGCAAGTTTTAATTAATTTATTTAAAGAAACAACGCGACTATATTTTAATTAAGTTAATTACAGTCTGTGGGTGCCCAGGGATAATGTTGTATAGCAAACTTTTGTCTGCATTATCTTGCTATAATTAATTACGATAGCGAAGGGATCCCACACAGTATGAGTGACCTCACCGTATGAGGTCACAACATAGATAAAGGCTACCAAACACTAGCCGACATTTATGGTCAACATGATGGTCAACATTTTTGCTAACATTTTTTTTTTAATCTCGCAATATTTTTTATTAATGGGGTTTTTTTTTATTTTATTTTTTATTTTTTTATACTACGTCGGGTGGCAGACAAACATACGGCCCGCCTGATGTGAAGCGGTTGCCGTAGCCATATTAACGCTCGCAACATAAAATATCGCTCGCTCGCTGCCACCCCGCTGCCAACGCAGTATCTCCTTTCTGGTGACCTCACTCACTCGCAGGAACACAACAATCCTCAATTGTTATGGCTGCAGTATTCTGTGAGGTGAAGGTACATTCCCCAATCGTACATTCACCAGTTACACCCCAGATGGGGTGTAAGTGGTTCATCAACATCTTTGAACCAAAGCCAACTTCACCTGCACGCGGCACACTCTGCTGACTGACAAACGAAGCACTGGCGAAAAGATAGGTAGGGAGCGTAATTGTAAGCTACCTGACTGGGGAATGTACCTCCACCTCACAGAATACCGCAGCCAAATAACAATTCCCTCGAGGATTGTTGTGTTCCTGCGAGTGAGTGAGGTCAACAGAAAGGATGGAGATGCTGCATTGGCAGCGGGGGTGGCGGCGCGCGAGCGATTTCTGCTTCACAACAGGCGGACGGTATGCTTGTCTGCCACCCGACATAGTGTAAAAAAATATATATTACTCATGAACTATAAAAATAAAGAAACATGCACATAGTAAATAAATAGAAAAATAATTATGTTTGGGTTAGGTAGGGCTGCACCGTCAAAACCAAAGAGTAGTTTCATAGAATTTTGACGAGCACGGTGGTCGAATGGTTAGCAGTGGCCACTTTGACTCCGAGGTTGCGTGTTCGATCCCCGCACAAGACAAATATTTGTGTGCATGAACATGTCTGTTTGTCTTGGTCTGGATATTTTCTATGTATTATATGTACGTATTTACAAAAAATAATGTATTTAAGTATATTATCAGTTATCTGGTGACCCGTGATACAGGTTCTTCGGATACCTAGTACGGGCGCCAGTTCTTCACAACAAAGCTGTTTCACAATTATTTCATGAGACTTGCTAACTATTTTTGTCATTGTAGTAATGAGAGGAATTTTATGTAATGCGAATTTGTCTCGTTACTACATGACACGATGATAGTATTATTTGAGGTAACTATTGTTTTTTGTAATTACCAAATTACTGTACTAATATTGTTGTGGAGAAAAATAAACGATTATTATTATTATTATCTAGTACCCATAGTACAAGCTTTTCTTAGTTTGGGACTAGATGGCTGCGGGTAATTTGTCCTGGAATATTTATTTATTTATAGAATGTAATTTGTGTCTTGTACCGGGGATGCACATACTTGTAGCCCGAATAATTTGCGATTATCATTTTTGATCTTAATCAACTAATCATGAAAACAATCTGAGGAATCTGTCCAAGAGATCAGCCGAAAGTTTTTGACAAAGGATAGGTTAGTGTTGTAAAGTACATAATTTTTATAATAATATTAGTTTTTTTTTTCTGGACAATTTACACAGCGCCATCTAGTCCCAAATTAAGCGCAAAGCTTGTGTTATGGGTACTAGATAACTGATAAATTTACTTAAATACATTTTTTTTTGTAAATACATACTTATAATACATAGAAAACACCCAGACCAACACAGACATGTTCATGCACACAAATGTTTGTCTTGTGCGGGAATCGAACCCGCGACCTCGGAGTCAAAGTGGCCATTGCTAACCATTCGACCACCGAGCTCGTCGATATATATATTGTATTATTGTAGTAGTTGAGAGTATAATTGTATGTCACATCGCTATTAAATCAATCTGATAACAAGACGTATGCGTATATGGTCGGATAGCTAATTAGCCCAAACGCTATGTAGTCATATTGAGAGTTAGTCATAAAACGATTTAGTCATATCCAGACTTAGTCATAAAGCGATTTAGTCATACCGTGCATCTAGTCTTATCGAGAAGTAGTCCTAAAGCTTCTAACCCAATAATAATAATAATAATTCTTTATTTGCTCGAAACATGGTTAATACAGGTGACACACTACAGTAAGTACATGATACGTTTCGCCAATTTATTAGGCATGCATATTAGAAAAATTCCAATATATTAAGTTAGGCATTAAAATATAAATATTACTGCGATGGAGAGGGCTATGCTCGGGGTTTCTCTGCGGGATCGAAACCGGAACGAAGAAATTCGACTTCGGATCACGGAATTCGGATCGTATCTGGTGGAAGGCATTGGGGAAGGAATAATCCTTCCCCAATGCATTCCATCAGTGTATAGTATCCAGCAGTGGGTAGATAGATACAGGCTGATGATGAATGAATGAATGAATTACAATTAATACAAAGTAATTGAGAATACTGAGTTGCGAAAACTCCGTCAATAGACGTAACAAGGGGGGTGAACGTTGCATGTCGATTCTCACAGGCATTCCAATATTTTCTCCTTTTGTCTTCTTCCGCAGATTTCATGACTGATACGAGTAGTACATGGCGTGAAATGTAAGAGGGAGCGGCGGTGTCTACGACACGGATATCGAATAACGCCTCCCTCTGAACATTACAAACGCCACGGCAACTTAGGTCTCCGCGAAATGTCTCCTTTTTAAAATTATAATAACCACGGGAATTAATACATTATCAAATATCGATCAGGCCTCCCCAACCCGTTTGGCCAGCGCGGGGAGTGTAGGTCAAATCCTCCTTCCGTCTAGGACGGACGAGAGAGGGTCGTGCTCCTGTAGTGGAGACTAAAATGGGCCTGATAATGATAACGGAAATTAACGCGATGTAAGGTAGTTTTACATATCTTTACTAACCGGCAAACGTTGTTTTGCCATATACATTAATCATTTAGGGGTATGAAAAATAGGTACTGGCCGATTCTCTGACCTACCCGATATGCACACAAAATTGCATAAAAATCGGTCCAGCCGTTTCATACCCCAAAACAACGTTTACCCGGCAAACGTTGTTTTGCCATAAAAAATAGATAAGAACCTATTCTCAGACCTACTGAATATACATATAAAATTTCATCTAAATCTGTCAAGCCGTTTCGGAGGAGTATGGTAACTAACACTGTGACACTACAACTTTATATATTAGACTAGCTGACCCCGCAAACGTTGTTTTGCGATATAAATTTAGGGCTTGATCGTAGAGGGGTGAAAATTTGGGGTTGTATGTACTTTTATATGCTGTATCATAAAAAAATAAAAACAAAAAAAATTGTCTAAAAAATAAAATAAAAAATTTAGTGGTGGACCACCCTTAACATTTAGGCGGATTAAAAATAGATGTTGTCCGATTCGCAGACCTAACCGATATGCACACAAAATTTCACGAAAATCGGTCGAGCCATTTCGGAGGAGTTTAATTACAAACACCGTGACACGAGATTTTTATATATTATACTAGCTGTTGTCCGCGACTTCGTTCGCGTGAATATCAGTTATCGTGGTAAGACCATAGGAAAGGTAAGGAATAAGGTAAGTAAATCAAGTACTTAACATAACCGTATAGAAAAAAAATACTTATGGTGAATAATTTATGTAGGTACCTACTAAATTTATACCTGCTTTCAAATTTGTTTTAAATTTTATTCATAATTAAGTACTTGTGATTACTGATTAATAACATATTTTTTGGATTACCCCTTCGCAAATATTCCATTAATTGGAAACAAATTTGATTGCCATAAAAAAAGGTTATAGTGAGTCAATCTTAAGAGATAGACATAATGCTGTCGCAGACTTCGTTTAGAACTTTTAAAGAGGAACAATTCCATCATACATGATTATTGGATAACTTCAACTGTTTACGCAGCGCACGCAAGGAAAGCCCTCAAAAGACATATTTTTTCCCCATTTCTCATTGTTGCAACATTTTTCATTGGTGCTTCGCTCCTATTGGTGGTAGCGTGATGTTATGTAGCCTATAGCCTTCATTGTAACACTAAAATATCTTTTCTTTAATATTAAAGCTGAAAAGTGTGTTTGGTTGAACGCGCTTATCTCAGGAACTACTGGTTCGAATTGAAAAATTATTTTAATAAAATATAGACATATGCTGTCGCGGACTCTTTTTTAGAACTTTTCAAGAGGAACAATTCCATCATACATGATTTTTGCGTAACTTTAACCGTTTACGCAGCGCACGCAACCTAAGCCCTCAAAAGGAATATTTTTTCCACATTTTTCATTGGTGCTCCGCTCCTATTGGTTGTAGCGTGATGTTATATAGCCCATAACCTTCCTTGAAATATAAGCTATCTAACACTAAAAGAATTTTTCAATTCGAACCAGTAGTTCCTGAGATAAGCGCGTTCAAACAAACAAACAAACAAACAAACTCTTCAGCTTTATAATATTAGTATAGATTAGATAAAACCAAGTTGGATTAATTCCGTTTATAACTCAAGAAGAGCTAGACCGATTTTTATGGATGGATTTGTCTCTATCGCGAATAGCGGAATATTCATAAATGGGTATGATTTTATCAATTACCTAATAAATGCATTTTCAGTGACATAATAAATTATATTTGTTCTTGTAATAGTAGATCTGTCACCTAAATTGAATCACCAAATAATACAAAAACGCTTACCTAAATATCAATTAATAATTACTTGGTATCAATCATCAAATAATTATATTGGATTTCAAAATAATGAAATTGTCACTAAAACAGAATCACCAAACAATATGAAAATGTTTACCTTAAAAGTAATTCAATTATTAATAATTAAGCTTACTTGGCACCAAAGTATTCATGATCTAGGTTGACGGAGCTCCGCTTCGCGCAGCTCCGCTTTGCGCAGCTCCTATTGCCGATTACAGGACACAAGAAAACCCTAACCTAATGAAAAATCAACTCAAATCTAACCAAAACATGTCATGATTTATTGAATTGAATGAATTGACCGTACAAGTATTGGTAAACTCGTGAGTGAATATGACGCCAATTTGACTTCGCCCCTATTAGTCATTTTTTCATTAAATTAAGGAGCTGATCTATTTATTAGGTAACAGATCTATTATTTTAATGACCAAACGAATTAAATGATACTAATAGTTTGTTGATTAGATTTATAAGGTGACAGATTTGCTATTTTTAGGTACAACCATATTATTGCTGCTCGTGACTTACTTTTTAGAGGACAGATCTTATATTCAGGCTATAGAAAAAAGTGATCAAACTATAATATAAGATACATATTTACATTAAGCCGATGATTTACATTTAGATACAGTTTTGATTAAAATGATGACTAATATATTTCTTGGGGATAGATATTATTATTAGGGTACTGCAGATTAGTGATACATCTAAACTTAGGTGACAGAAAATATTGTTCCCTTCATAAATTACGGAAAAAAAAATTATGATGATTTTTGTCAACAAGATGGACAAAGACAAGGTTTGTAAGAGAAATCCACTGAAATGAGATAGTTGCGGGTAGATTGAGCCACTAATTTATTATAATAGACTTAGTTTTACAATTAATCGTCGTTTGTACTATCCTCTACCTAATTAGAGACTGTAATCTAATTCCACAGTTCATTATCCCTTTGAGGACACAGTAAACGTATAAAAGAGTATATCTTCGCGGCGTCCATCATTGACAGCAGTAAACTAGTGCGGCTTCCGTAATTCAGCGCGGCTTAAGTCCCGGTATAAAATTACACCCATTTATATCCAGAGCCGTGTGAAATTGGATTGCGTTGAAATTGAAATCACTGCATTAAGGCAGAGCTATCTGTAATGAAGATTGCTTTAGTCAAATTTACAATGGAGATTGCATAATTGTTGGCAATTAAGGCTGGGAATTAATTTGTACATGTAATTATTTATGTCCGTAATATTCGACTCTCAGTATGTAATATGATAACTATGTACGTAATTAATGCTTGGGGTGTAAGTGATCAACATCTTTGAACCAAAGCAAACCTCACCTGCACGTTGTGCACCCTGATGACTGACAAACGGGGCTCTGGCAAAAAGTGAAGTAGGAAATAGTGTATTTGTTAAGCTGGCCGACTGGAGAAGTACTTCCACCTCACAGAATACCGCTCAAATAACAATCCCCTTGAGGGTGGTTGTGTTGCAGCGAGTGAGCGAGGTCACTTTGAAAGACAGAAAGGAAGGAGTATAGGCTGGCAACGGATAGGCGACCTCTTGGTGTTACTGATGTCCATGTGCGGTGGTGATTGCTTTCCATCAGGTGACCCACGCTTTTAAGGGAATTGTTATTGAGCTGCGGTATTCTGTGAGGTGGAGGTACGTCCCCAGTCGGGCAGCTTACAAAATATGCTATGCCCGTATACTTATTTTTGTCACAACTTTATTCTTACTGAACTTATTGCTAAAGCAATGCTGTAAAATCATGAGCTCGTCAGTCTAATTGATCATGCAAATTAAGCAACATTGACCGTAGTCTGTCTATGGATGGGTTTATTAATCTCGAATTCTTCCATCGGTCCCAACAGGCTATTGATATTAAATGACAGTCGTTAAGCCAAGACAAGCACCGTGATAAAGAACGCTATAAACATTATAAACCCCTTAGTTTAAGGGGAGAGTAGTATAGATGCAATAATTTTAACAAAAAAAAACCGACTTCAAACATTACTCTACTTTTATGTATGTAGATACAGGCTGATAATGATGAAAATACTATGGGACCAATCTGGAAGAATACTCTTTCAAATAAAAAAAAGATTTATTCAAATCGGTTTATAATAGACGGAGTAATGAAATAACAAACCTAACAGTGGGTAGATACAGGCTGATGATGATGAAAAAAATATGGGACCAATCTGGAAGTATGCTCTTTCAAATAAAAAAAGTTTTTTTAAAATCGGTTTATAAATCACGGAGTATTTAAGTAACAAACATTTAAAAAAAAAATACAGCCGAATTGAGAACCTCCTCCTTTTTTGGAGTCGGTTGTAAAAAAATATTATATTCCCTTCCATTCTTTTTTTTATATGAAAGGGGGGCAAATGAGCAGGTTGGTTACCTGGTGGAAAGCAATTGCCACCGCCCATGGAGATCAGCAACACCAAGGAGTCGCCGTTACCAGCCTTTTAAGGGAAATAAAGACTCTGTTCTTGAAGGTTCCCATGTCGTAATTGTTCGGAAATACTGCTGAGGGAAGCTGATTACATAGTTTCACCGTTCGTGGTATATAGAGTCTGAGGAAACGTACTGTAGCAGAACACCAATTATCGAAATGGATGGAATTATTTTACTTAATCCTGCGTATGATTTCGGTTTAAAGATCTTTATTACTCATAAGAACAAGTTACAGTTCACTTAAAATGAGCAGTATATAACATTTCCAATTTTAAAAATAGTTCGGCAATACGATCAAACAGTCCTTAAAAGTTAAATTTTGAATAATAATAATAAATAAAGTAATCACCATTCTCATTATAAATGTTCGCCGTGTATTCGTAAATCAATGACCCAAAAAAGACGAGAATATTGTTTGAATGTAGGGTAGACAAAATATTTTATTTGTTGGTCCCCGCTTGACCGTCCGTCCCCACCAACAGAACGGTTCTACGCAATCAAATTATACGGCAGTGCATGAGGCCAAGTTTGTAAAGAATATTACGGTATGACGAATACGAATATTATTCATTTAGTTAGTGTTTATAAAGGTGTTTATAATTTTTTTTTTACATTAATATTAAAGTTTATTTAATTGTTTTAACTGTCGTTATATATTTAATATCTTTTGAACAATTTATTTCTTTAATGTGTTTTTGTTATTATTATTATTATTATTATTATTTTTACTTGATTATGTAGAAATATTTATGTGTTTGTGACTATTTTAAATTAACAAATTCCCTTTTCTTCCAATGTGTTTAATCATAAATGTTTTCTGTAATAAATGTTTTGAGTTTAGATTTGAAGAGAGAAATACTTGTACATAGCTGCACTTCTGTCGGTAGACTATTAAATAATTTTGTTCCCTCACAAAGAATGTTTCGTTTACCGTATTCAGTTCTAGGTGCATGTTGTTGTAAAATTTTATTTGTGCTTCTTTGACTGCGTGTGTACGTTCTTCTAGTGAATGAAGTTTCGACGTGTATGTGGCCATTTAAGATTCTTTTGATTAAGGTACAAACTTTTTCAGTGTATGTTTGTTTTATATTAAGAATGTTTGTATTTTTATATAAAGTAAGTGTGGGCGTTAGTCTATCATAATGAAATAATGTTTTAATCACCTTGTTTTGGGTTCTTTGTAAAGGTTTTAAGTTCGTTTCAGGGGCGCAACCCCATATTTCAATTAAATAGTTTAAATTCGATTTGACCAGGGCATTGTACAGCATTTGACGATTTTTATGCGGAATGCAGGAGGACATTCTGCGTAATATGCTAACAAGAGATAGTAATTTGGTTTTAACCATGTTTATATGTGACTTCCATGTGAGTTTGTCATCAAGGAGTAGACCAAGGTATTTTTCCTGTTGTGATTGCTGTAAGACGTCATTATTTATGATTAGTTGCGGAAAATGTAGAACTTTCTTGTTTTTAGCACTGAAAATCATGTATGATGTCTTTTTTGTGTTTATTGTCAACAGGTTGCATTGACACCAGGTATTATATTTGTCGAGGTCAGTTTGAGCCTTACTTGCCAGTTGTTGTATGTCTTTTCCGAAGTAGAAAAGGCACATATCATCAGCGTATAATGTGACGTGACCTCTTAAGTTAATTTTGCTAACATTATTCACGTAGATGGAGAATAGTAAGGGACCTAAAACCGAACCTTGAGGAATACCACAGTCGATGGTTTTCGGGCTACTTGAGAAATTACCTATTTTTACTGTTTGTGTTCTTTCACTTAGGTATGATTCTAGCAATTTGTAAGCTGAACCGGATATTCCTATGTTCTTTAATTTTTCCAGAAGTAGTACGTGGCTCACCGTGTCAAACGCCTTTTTGAGGTCGATAAATATTCCCAAACATACATTTCCGTTGTCTAATTCTATGTTCATTTTGGTTGTTAAGTCGATCGCAGCTGAAAGTGTACTTGATTTAGGCCGAAAACCGTATTGACGATTAAATAAAAAGTTTAAATTATTTAGATGTTTGTGTAGTCGTTGATAGATGACTTTTTCGAATATCTTTGATAACACGGGCAATACTGATATTGGGCGATAATTTTCAGCTGCTGTTCTAGAACCTGCTTTATGTACTGGAGATACTTTTCCCACTTTTAGGCTAATAGGAAAAATACCAAGGCGCATACACTCATTTATACATTCTGTCAACTCCTTTGCCAATAGGTCACATATGCATTTAATTGATTTTACGCTTATTCCATCTACACCTGTACTGCTATCCGGGTCTAGATTTTTTATAATGTTAATAATTTCGTCTACAGTACATGGTTCAAACTCGCATACTGTATAATTGGGTTCTTCGTTTATGTATGTCATAGTGTTAAATTGGCGATTTGGATGATTTTTTGGTATTTTACTTGCGAGTTCAGTACCAATTGATACAAAAAAATTGTTTAATTGTTCGCAAACATCATTCCCGTCAGTAATTGTGCAGTTGTTAATTATAAGTTTTGGGGGTAGCGGAATTGCTTTGATTGTGTTATTAGCCAACGTATTTAATAAATTCCATGTCTTTTTTGGGTCACCGTTACAATTTTTGAAAGAAGTATAATAATATTTTTTCTTTGCGCTGCTTATTAATTTCTTTGTGTTATCTCTTTCCTTCATATAAACTTGTTTTAATTCTTTGTTATGTGGGTTTTTTTTCACTTGTTTCCATAACGTATTTCTTCTATTTATTCCTTCTATAATATTTTTATTAATCCAATCCTTTTGTGGTAAATTTTGCAATTTAATTTTCGTGAGTTTGCTTAAGTTTATCTGTTCCTTTATATGTGATTCCAGAATGCTATAATCGTGATTTTCATTTATAAGTTCATTGTTCTTCATATTTTCATACAGTCTTGAGTAATCTGTGGCATTATAGGAGGTCCGCTGTATAGCTTTGTGTTTATATTTTTTAAGCTCAACATATATCTGTTTATGATCAGATAGTGGAGATTCAATTATTGTAAAGTGAAATTTGTCATTGTGTAAATTCGTATTGACATGATCCAATATTGTTCTTGTTGTCATTGTCTCTCTAGTTGAATATTCAATGTCTATTTTGTTTAGAATATTGTAGCCGGCTGTTTTCAATATATCTCTGTAGTTACAAGAGTCTCTGCATTCAGAGAGCAAATCTATATTAAAATCTCCAAATACTATGCAGCGTTTGCGATCTTCTAATTGTTGTGAGAATCTATCAAAAAAAGCATTTAGGTTTTTTTTTCCAGGATTGTAAATAGCTCCAATGTTTAATGAATATTTTTGTAAATATATCCATAAATAGTGAACGCCTTCATCATATACATCTTCTGATAATTGATGTTGTAGGCTATTATGTACATAAATTGATACACCTCCTCCTCTCTTGTCTGGACGATAGTTGAATATGTGTGTGTAATTCGGTAGGTTAAAAGATGTTGCATCAAGTTCATTTTTAATCCAGGTTTCGGTCAAAATAATTACATGGGTTACTTCTTTAATAGCTTTAAGTGTACTCTTTAGCTCATCAAATTTGCCATTTCTGCATATACTTCGTATATTAGTATAAAAAAAGTTTATAGACGAGGAAGTGCCACAAGATAATTCATCATAACTGCTTGCTAGTGAGTAGGAAATTCTTTCTTTTATTCCTAAGGACTCATTTAGTTTTTTGATCGTTTTTCAACGATTTTGGGCATGCCTTTAATGAATTTTATCGTTAAATTACATTCACCGTTTTTCTCGCGATTGCACAATTCGTCTTTAAGTTGTTGCATGTACATTCTCTGTGAAGGTGTTTGGTCTGAGTAGAGACGAATGTCGTCATCTGTTTTTTTATGTTCGCGCAAAAGATATTTTACAGTGTCTACAGTACTAAAGCTTACCTTAAGCATACGGTGTTTTCCTGGTGTGTGTTTGCCCAATCTAATAATTTTAACAGGAGCGGGGCATTCAGCGTATATAGATTTAGTCAGCTTTAGTACCTCATTTTCATCATGTTTTCTTCTATGTTCCGAGCTTTCGTTATTTAACTCTGATATTCCCGCAATTATAATATTCTTCTGCCGTTCTGTTCTCTCTTGAAGTTCGCGAATAGTGTTTTCTTCACAGAGAAAAAATGATTTTTGGGCTGTTAAAATGTTATCCGACTGAGTTGGGTTGACAGGTTGCACTTTATGCACCTCAGTCTCCAGCATGTTTATTTTTTCCTGCATTTGGATATGTGAATTTTTAATTTGTAATATCTCCGCGCGTAGGTTTATATTTTCCTGTTGTAAGTGCTCATTAGTTTTTATGATTGATTTAATTTCTGTCTTTATATCGGATAGTTCTTCTCGTATTAAATGTGCTAGGTCTTTACTTTGTTTGTTTGTTGCTTCAGCGAAATATGACATCATTTCTTTGCGGAAATTGGATAGTTGCTGTTTGACGTCCTCATCAACTTCATGCAGCTTGCGCTTTCTTAAGTTATTGAATGCTTCCTCGCGGGTGAGAGCCGTCAAGTCAGGGCTTGAGCCGCTTTCGCCTTTGCCATTGGGTGATCTTAGTAAACTCATTTATATATTAAAAATAAAAATAAAAAAGAATAAAGAAATCACTCAGCTGTATTATTATGCCAATTTTCTCTTGGCCGAGTACGCTTCCCTGCTTCTTTTTTCGTGCGTTGCAAGCCACGATTGCGTCTGCGATGCGAGTTGTTGCGCAGAGACAATAAATGCAACCGACTCTTTCACTCGTGAGGGGTATCGGTCGCGGGACAGGTCCAACGGCGGGATCCAACTTCTATTAGTCCAAAGTATTCGCACACGTGATATTGCAATTTAGACTTTTTGCATTAGAATTTTAGTGCGACAGTTATGGCGTTGGGGTTTTAGATTTTATTCTAACATATAAGGGGTGTAAGTGGTTCATCAACATCTTTGAACCAAAGCCAACTTCACCTGCACGCGGTGCACCCTGCTGACTGACAAACGAAGCTCTGGCGAAAAGAGAGGTAGGGAGCGTAATTGTAAGCTACCCGACTGGGGAATGTACCTCCACCTTACAGAATACCGCAGCCAAATAACGGTTCCCTTGAGAGCTGTTGTGTTCCTGCGAGTGAGTGAGGTCACCAGAAAGGAAGGAGATGCTGCGATGGCAGCGGGGGTGGCGGCGCGCGAGCGATATTTTATGTTGCGAGCGTTAATATGGCTACGGTAACCGCTTCACATCAGGCGGGCCGTATGCTTGTCTGCCACCCGACGTAGTATAAAAAAAAAAAAAATAACAATAATGTACACGACTGCTCTGATCGACTACCGAACGACGACCTTGATTTGATGATTTATCATCTTAATTTATAAAAATTTCGTGTCACGTTGTTTGTCCGTAATGGAATCCTAAACTACTGGACCGATTTTAATAAAATTTTGCACAGTGTGTGCAGTTTGATACAACTTGAGAGATAGGATAGTTAATAGCTCATCGGAAAAAATAACTTAAAAATATTTAAAGGCGATACGAAGTTCGCCGGGCCAGCCAGATTTGAAGCAAACTCATATATTAGAATAAGAATAAATCAGTTCGCACTAAACTAGTGGTTTTCGTAATTCAACGTGGCTTAAGTCCTGGTATAAAATTACACGCATTTATATTCAAGCCCGTGTGAAATTGGATTGCGTCGGAATTGAAATCACTGTGTTAAGGCGGAGTGATATTTGCTCGTATATAGTCACGGTGCTCTGTGAGTGAGAGCGTTTTCGTGATTGTGAAGGAAATTCTAATTTTGAATAATTAACGCTGGGAATTTGTTTGGTAGAGTAATAATTAATGCTCTAATTATGGAATAGAATAACAGATCTAAAACAATTTGCGCTTTTGATACGAGACTATAATTATCGCAGTGATTTTGGCATTTTGGGGTGTAAGTAGTTCATCAACATGTTTCAACCAAAGCGGGGGTGGCGGCGCGCGAGCGATATTTTATGTTGCGAGCGTTAATATGGCTACAGTGACATCAGGCGGGCCGTATGCTAGTCGTACCAGACATCGTATAAAAAAAAGACATTTTAGACCTTAGTAGGTAAATGGCTAGCCATCATCTTTGAGCCAAAACATTGTATAAGCATACCCCGGCCACTCCATACAAAAGTCGCGTAGGTAAATACTACATAAACAATGACATTGTACTAGTGGTTAATGTTACGTATAAGTGTATGTATTACTGTTATAGTGCAATAAAGATTTACAAACAATACAAACAAACAGACATTTGTGCTGAGCGTGAATGAGCGTGTGTACGTGCGGCTTCATACAAACTGTTCCAGATTCGACTCACAAGGGAGGTGAGGTCGACATGAAAGAACGACAGGGAGTGGCCATATTGTACGTAGTACTATTACTTATACTGGCCACTGAAAAAGCATTAAGAAAGGAAATTAAATGTCGCAGAAATGAGAATGCTTAAATGGGCTGGTGGCGTAACAATGCTGGACCACATCCAAAACATCCACATTCGAGGTAGTTTTAAAGTAACGCCTATACCGGAGAAGGTTTTAGAGAGCCGCCTAAGGTAGTACGGTCACGTCATGCGGCGACCATCAGACAACATGACAAGAACAGTACTTGATATGAGTCCAGCCCAGAAGATTTTTTTTTTTTTTATACTACGTCGGGTGGCAGACAAGCATACGGCCCGCCTGATGTGAAGCGGTTACCGTAGCCATATTAACGCTCGCAACATAAAATATCGCTCGCGCGCCGCCACCCCCGCTGCCAACGCAGCATCTCCTTCATTTCTGGTGACCTCACTCACTTGCAGGAACACAACAACCCTCAAGGGAATTGTTATTTGGCTGCGGTATTCTGTGAGGTGGAGGTACATTCCCCAGTCGGGTAGCTTACAATTACGCTCCCTACCTCTCTTTTCGCCAGAGCTTCGTTTGTCAGTCAGCAGGGTGCACCGCGTGCAGGTGAAGTTGGCTTTGGTTCATAGATGTTGAGGAACCACTTACACCCCAAAAGATGCGGTAAACCCCGCTCACATGGATGTCCGTTATTAACAGGGACTTAAAAAATGCCCAATTAACACACCAGACGACCCAGGACAGACATCCTCCTGGCGAAGATTGACCAGAAGGGCCGACCCCAAATAAATGGGATTAAGGCCAGGTAGAAGAAGAAGACTATTACTTATACTGTGGTATAAGTGTGGCAACGCTCTACCGCTCTTTTGTCCCAACCTTCACTCCCCTCTGAGACGAATCTGAAACAATTTTTATGGCGCCGCACCCACACATGCTCATTCATGCTCTGCACAGACGTGATTGTTTATGTAATGGTAATTAACGACGCGACATTTGTATGGAGGGTCCGGGGTGTGGCCAAGGACCACCTCATCTACGCTTCGCGCACCCTGCTGATTGACTAACGAGGCTCTAGCAAAAGATATAGACTACAAGCCCTTGTTGCCCTTGCACTGACTTCCGTCACCACCGCTTTAGTACGACACTAGGTTTTATGACATTTATTTTTAATCATCTTTAAAGTATAAAAAAGCCGTACATTATTATTAGTCGTAATTCCTCACTTGTACCCGGGAAATTCCATTTACTCACGTACTCACCTGTATCGCTCAGAAATGACGGTATAGTACTCAGAGTTATTTTCTGACATAGTAACAGCCTTCTAAGCGTTAATCACGTTGGTTCATTTCACAGGTAAATTTTTTCCATGGCCTTGTAGTCTAATAATATACTCGTACACTCGGGATGTGTTATAGTTTGTACCTTACGCCCCCCTGTGAATACATTAGTGAGGGGCAATTCTTGTAATTAAAATGTAGTCAAAATTCAGCTTCGATCCAGCCTCGATCTCACAAATGTCAAATTTGGAATTCTCGTATCACAATATAAAACTTCAAAGTTTAATTTAAGTGGGATTATATCGAAATGTGGCCGAAAATTAAACAAACTAAGAATGTGTTGTCAACAACAATAAGAATTGGTAATAATTAAGTAATGAAATCAAGTTTTACACCCCAAACTTGATTTCATGTGGTTCATCAACATCTTTGAACCAAAGTCAACTTCACCTGAGTTAGGGAGCGTAATTTTGTAAGCTACCCGACTGGGGAATGTACCTCCGCCTTACAGAATACCGCAGCCAAATAACAATTCCCTTGAGGGTTGTTGTGTTCCTGCGAGTGAGTGAGGTCACCAGAAAGGAAGGAGACGCTGCGTTGGCAGCGGGGGTGGCGGCACGTTTTTTTTTTTTTTTTTTTTTTTTTATACTACGTCGGGTGCCAGACAAGCATACGGCCCGCCCGATGTTAAGCGGGTACCGTAGCCATATCAACGCTCGCAACATAAAACATCGCTCGCGCGCCGCCACCCCCGCTGCCAATGCAGCATCTCCTTCCTTTCTGGTGACCTCACACAACAACCCTCAAGGGAATTGTTATTTGGCTGCGGTATTCTGTGAGGTGGAGGTACATTCCCCAGTCGGGTAGCTTACAATTACGCTCCCTTCCTCTCTTTTCGCCAGAGCTTCGTTTGTCAGTCAGCAGGGTGTACCGCGTGCAGGTGAAGTTGGCTTTGGTTCAAAGATGTTGATGAACCACTTACACCCCAAAAACAAAAACGTGAGCAATATTTTATCTTGCGAGCGTTAATATGGCTACTACAACCGCTTCACATCAGGCGGGCTGCCACCCGACGTAGTATAAAAAAAAGTATATATTTTTTTGACAATTCACAATTCAATCTCGATTCGGTCAACTTTCATTTTGCGATCGCAAAATAAAAACGAGAATTAGCCTTCTGTTCTCAATACTACTGCGTCATCTCACTGCTCTTCCACTTGACATCTTGGCCTTAACAAAAAAAAACAACTTTAATCTTTTAACTTCCGTTCGTTGCCCTGGTGTTAATAACCACAAATTACAAGTTAAAGTTAGTTAAGCTATCAACTAAGAACGCGGAAAGTTGAGAAGAAATTTTAATGGGTGTTAAATCTGTCCGCTCGATTCCATTTTTCATGCAATGTTTTAACTTTTAAGTTTAGCTAAGGGATGCAGAATATTCGTTATAACCTCCCTTTGTGTTTCGATACCAGGCGAGTAATGTATTTAACTCTATGTGTATGTAGGTATCTCATATATTCCCATGCGAAGCCGATTATAAATCATTTTAACCAAATAATTATTAAAGATTTTATTGCTTAGTAGGTACCTATTAAAAATAGTTTAGTTTTTGGTTTTTGGGGTGTAAGCGGTTCATTAAGATCTTTGAACCAAAGCCAACTTCACCTGCACGTGGTGCACCCTGCTGACTGACAAACGAAGCTCTGGCGAAAAGAGAGGTAGGGAGCGTAATTGTAAGCTACCCGACTGGGGAATGTACCTCCACCTCACAGAATACCGCAGCCAAATAACAATTCCCTTGAGAATTGTTGTGTTCCTGCGAGTGAGCGAGGTCACCAGAAAGAAAGGAAGGAGATGCTGCGTTAGCAGCGGGGGTGGCGGCGCGCGAGCAATATTTTATGTTACGAGCGTTAATATGGCTACGGTAACCGCTTCACATCAGGCCGGCCGTATGCTTGTCTGCCACACGACGTAGTATAAAAAATAAAAACCGGACAAGTGCGAGTCGGACTCGCCCACCGAGGGTTCCGTAGGTACGTAGTATCATTATTAAATTTGATATTTTTCATTATAAATAAGAAATAATGCGTCGCAAAAAATAAATAAAATATATTTTTCAATGTGTACATCAAGCCCTTTCATTTAATACCCCATTTGAACTAGTAGTTTCAATTTGAAATTTCGACACCCTATAAAAAATATAGACCCCCTATTTTTTAAGATCTATTTACAAATGTATAGTTTTGAGATTTATTCCTGTACTTGTAGTCTATAACGATGTTACTTGCCAAATTTCATAGTTCTAGGTCAACGGGAAGTACCCTATAGGTTTTGATTCCCTTGAGTGTGTCGAAATATGCGTTTTTTGCTGAATAAACGGCCGTAACTTTTTTCTACGTAAACTTAGCAGTTTGATTTTTTTTTAACTTCATGGGACCGTAGACCTGAGTATACAGTTCAAATTTCAGCTTGATACCTCCACGCATTCTCGACATAGAAATTCTTGACAGACAGACAGACAGACAGACAGACAGACAGACAGACAGACGGACAGACGGACAACAAAGTGATCTTATAAGGGTTCCGTTTTTCCTTTTGAGGTTCGGAACCCTAAAAAAATAGTAGCTACTAATTAAGCCATCGCAGCAATTCCATCTTTTCCTCCTGCCTTAATTAGCTTTTGGGCCACCTTTGTGGCTAATAATTTGACGTATGTACTGCATCAATGTATGTACTACAATAAACAGACTTAATACAATAGTTATTTACTGTAAACACGGCTGCGTCGGCCGCAGCACCGTCTGTCAGCTGTCAGACGCACCCGAGCCGCCCACGGGCCGTAGTACGTAACTATTACAATTTATAAATGAGAAAAATTAAATTTATATTTTTTTTTTTGCACCAACCTTTTATTAGTTATTAATAGAAAAAAAAATATTTACTTACTGTGTTTCAATCATCAAGTCAATTATAAAAATACATTTTGTAGCGGCCCCCATATATGATTAAAAAAAAATGGTTGTCAATAGTCGGTTTACGGACGATAATTTTACATAAGAAAACATTGACGAACGCTTTTCCGATCGTCCTTTTCTATCGCTCGTGCCGCGCTTGCACGCTCGGCTCAGGCGGAACGTGACAATGAGTCATGCTTTTTCGTGCATGCAGCCGGCGTTCATCGATTTATAAGACGTTATCACGTCAAAATGGCAACATTTAGGTAAATTTGCATGTCATGGAAAGCAAACGAATGTGCCAAATATTAGCTTAATTGGGCACTGGGAAGTGGGTCAAATTTAACTTGCAAGTTTTGTTTACAGACTGCTTCAAAATGATACTCACCTAACCTACTCTCGCTTTCAATGCTATAAAGTTAATATTAATCAATCAATACATATAATAAAACAGTAGGAACCGCGTGTCTGTACATTTGATAAAATTAACAAAAAATGGGTGTGGGCGATAAAAAAAGAGTAACAGAACACAAAAAACATTTTTTTGATTTTTTTTGTCTGTCTGTATGTACTCGCTAATCTTTAAAACTACTGAACGGATTTTTACGCGGTTTTCACTAAAAGATTAAGGTCATCCCTGAGCAACATATAGGCTTTGTTTCATCTTATAGAAAATCACTCATCACAAAATCTAAGAAACTACAAGTGCTAGGAGTCTCAAATTTTGTATGGGGGTTCCTTTCAGGACGTAGATGCTCACTAAGACGGGAATTTGGAAAATTCAACTCCTAAGGGGGTGAAATGGGGGTCCAAAGTTTGTATGGGGAACCAAGATTAGTTGGACTATTTTATACGAAACTTTACACGAGATCTTCTGTAGATAAATGAGTAAACACGTGTTTCAGGATTTTTCAAAATTCAACCCCTAAAGGGGTGGAATGAGGTGCAAACGTCTGAAAATCGACATGGGTATTGTTTTTATGGTTTATCGGGTCGCTGATTCCGAAAACAACAGCTATTTTATAATCTAACATAATCGACGTGACACAAGAGCATCAATCAATATGGGTGTTGATTCTATGGCTTTCTAAAATGTCAATTACGAAAATGGCATCGATTTGAAAACGTGGACACGAAATTTCCATCTCACTCTCGTATAAAAATCCAAGATTTGGAACACCTGATGCAGAACCATAATGGTTCAGCTAAACTATAAGAAATATAAAAATTTTAATTTGAAATATGAAATTTAAAAATAATAAAATAAATAAGACTATTGCGTCTAACTTGTAGCAGGTAAGAATAAAAGTAGCACTGCGTGTGGTTATTTTTTTTACAATACAATCAATATTTTGTTAAACTATTTATACTCATCAGGCTGAACAACTTTTGCTAAGGCGTCATTTTTATATTTCTTATAGTTTAGCTGAACCATTATGGTATATATTATATATATAGAACTGACTAAACTAGACCACGTTAACTTTATATATATATTTATATATAAAGTTAACGTGGTCTGTTTAGTCAGTTTTATATAGACGTGTACGCTAAAATTGAAATGGAACGATTGGTATATATTCGCACAAACCAGAAGAATGCGTGCATTTGCGGGACGCTATGTAGCAAGATTTTGTGACTCAAAGTCTTTTAAACAACGAGGGGAAACTGTTTTTCTTAGATGCTTCAGGAGGGACTGGAAAAACATACCTGACGAGAGCAATCCTCGCTGAAATCAGGCGCCAAAATAATATCATACAGCAGCATCGCCAGGTATTGCAGCCATAATATTACCTCTAGGCGGAAGGACGCAAATACAATGTTCAATATTCTACTCGATTTATACAGAACGGAAACACCGACATGCTTTGTGACACGAAACTGTGACAAACCGAAAATGTTTCAGGATTGCTGTCTAATCGTTTCAGATGAATGCGAAATGGCCAACAATGTGGCTTTATCGAGGATTAGTAACGCTTCGGGTCTTTTCATATTAGCTCCCGAAGAAAAGACTCCCTTCATTTATTTTATATATTTTTTTTTTGAAACTATGGTGACTATCTTAAATAAAAATAATAATTTGTTGACTTTTAACGTATAATACTGCCCCAAATATGTTCTTATGTATCTACTTTAGTTCGTATTTGTATTAATATGCCGGAATCGTAAAGTCCACGCGAACGAAGTCGCGGGCATCAGCTAGTGGGTAATAAAATAATGGTCATAAGTCACTCTTAGTCATACTGCCTATCTAGTCTTATCGATAAATATAGTCAAAAAGTAAAGTAAACTCAATTAAACATTATATTTTTAGGAACCACTGCCGTAATAAATTTAAAAAAAAAAAGTACATTACAACAGGAATTTAATATTCTCACACTTATTAGTTTTATTTTAAGCAAATAAATCAATTAAATAACTACGACAGTAATAATAGACCAAACTAGGCTATTTGAATCTCAAACGGGCGTAGTCTCCTCGTGCCAAGCGAACTCCAAGACGAACTGTCCTTCAATCAAACGAGCGCGCAGCGGCTTTTATAGGCGATCGGCAACGCTCGGCATCAGTCGTCCGCGTACGTCAGCTGATCATGTCGACTGATCAACATTTCCGCTAACTAATAAGCTAATGATTAGCGGACGACTGATGCCGAGCGTTGCCGATCGCCTATAAAAGCCGCTGCGCGCTCGTTTGATTGAAGGACAGTTCGTCTTGGAGTTCGCTTGGCACGAGGAGACTACGCCCGTTTGAGATTCAAATAGCCTAGTTTGGTCTATTATTACTGTCGTAGTTATTTAATTGATTTATTTGCTTAAAATAAAACTAATAAGTGTGAGAATATTAAATTCCTGTTGTAATGTACTTTTTTTTTTTAAATTTATTACGGCAGTGGTTCCTAAAAATATAATGTTTAATTGAGTTTACTTTACTTTTTGACTATATTTATCGATAAGACTAGATAGGCAGTATGACTAAGAGTGACTTATGACCATTATTTTATTACCCACTAGCTGATGCCCGCGACTTCGTTCGCGTGGACTTTACGATTCCGGCATATTAATACAAATACGAACTAAAGTAGATACATAAGAACATATTTGGGGCAGTATTATACGTTAAAAGTCAACAAATTATTATTTTTATTTAAGATAGTCACCATAGTTTCAAAAAAAAAATATATAAAATAAATGAAGGGAGTCTTTTCTTCGGGAGCTAATATGAAAAGACCCGAAGCGTTACTAATCCTCGATAAAGCCACATTGTTGGCCATTTCGCATTCATCTGAAACGATTAGACAGCAATCCTGAAACATTTTCGGTTTGTCACAGTTTCGTGTCACAAAGCATGTCGGTGTTTCCGTTCTGTATAAATCGAGTAGAATATTGAACATTGTATTTGCGTCCTTCCGCCTAGAGGTAATATTATGGCTGCAATACCTGGCGATGCTGCTGTATGATATTATTTTGGCGCCTGATTTCAGCGAGGATTGCTCTCGTCAGGTATGTTTTTCCAGTCCCTCCTGAAGCATCTAAGAAAAACAGTTTCCCCTCGTTGTTTAAAAGACTTTGAGTCACAAAATCTTGCTACTGCAGTAATAATAGACCAAACTAGGCTATTTGAATCTCAAACGGGCGTAGTCTCCTCGTGCCAAGCGAACTCCAAGACGAACTGTCCTTCAATCAAACGAGCGCGCAGCGGCTTTTATAGGCGATCGGCAACGCTCGGCATCAGTCGTCCGCGTACGTCAGCTGATCATGTCGACTGATCAACATTTCCGCTAACTAATAAGCTAATGCGGATTAGCTTATTAGTTAGCGGAAATGTTGATTATGTTGAAATGTTGATAAATTTAATATTTGTACAAAATGTTATATCAGTTCTTCAACAATTATTAGATTTTTGACGTGACGGGACGATAAATGGATGAACGCCGGCTGCACGCACAAAAATCCATGCCTCATTGTCACGTTCCGCCTGTGCCGAGCATGCAAGCGAGAGCGCAGAAGAAGCTGTCTGTCTTCCACTCCATCGGCCGATGTTTTATTATGATGTTATCACGTAAAATTGTCGTCCATAAACCGACTTTACAGACAACCAATTTTGTTTCAGTTTGTTTCAGTTTTTTGTAATAAATGGAAAGATAATGTCTAAAAGTTTTACAATAAAACTATCAACATTATATTTATGCGTTATAATTAAAAAGTTAAAAATCAAAATGAACGATGACTAAAATTACCACTGCGACGTTCCGTGTGCTGCTCGTCGTATATCAAGTTTAAAACAGTCAGTTTCAATTTAAGGCAACTTTTTAAATTTAATGAATAAAATATTTATCATTATAGTTTTGTTATAAAATCCTTACGCAATTACATACTTCGTTTATAAATATTAATTAAAAAAAAAAAACCAACTCGTATTATTTATTAAATTAGAAGTAACTTGAACAGAGCAACTTTCATAAAGGACAGCAGGAGGAGAAGGATGATTTTCTTCAAGGGCAGGATTACCTACTCGTATTTGTTTAAACATGAGTAGGTACTCCTGCCTTATAGATATATATGCAATGCGCACTAATAGGCTTGTATACCATTTTTTTTTTTCGATTTGTTATTTAAAAACGTCACAATAATATTACTAAAGTTGAAAGAATTACTTCGATAGGCTAAAAACTTCTCGAGATATGATAACTTGAAGATCACAATTTTGGACTATCCCGAAAACGCTCCATACAAAAGGCATACAGTATTATGACGTCACGATACGCTATTTTTACCCGACTACGGCGAAGCAAAAAGGAGGGTTATGATTTTGACTTGTATGTATGTATGTATGTATGTATGTGGCTATGGATGTTCATCTGTTCCCTCATAACTTCTAAAATAGTTATCATAATTAGACAAATGAGGTGTCGTTGGAAGCCTCTTGATCGTCCGCTGGTTATAGGCTACATGACGTCACGTTAAAATTGCTACAGCGCCCTCTAGGGGACATAAAGTAAAGAAGTAAAAAAATTTTTTTTCTTGACGGTGTCGTGTGGGGTATCAAATGAAAGAGCTTTGTTAGCACATTTCAAATATATAAATATTATTAGCTGTTGCTCACAAGTTTGCTTGCAAACACCTGATAATTGCAAGAATTTATAAATTCAGGCATCAAATGTAATAAAAACCAAACATGTGTAACAACAACAACATAGGCTGGGAGTACGAGTACCTCCACGTTACAAGTTACACACGAATTCACATAACTCCAAAATAAGTTAAATAAAAATAAAGTTTAAAAAACTAAAACCCGACTACTAAAAACAGGCTCTAAAAAGTACGAAACAAGAAAATAGTCTCCGCTGAAATTATTATGTACATACTATAAAAGAATTACCGACTTTTAAATAAACAACTTACTTACACGTAGTATATTTTAACGTAGTTTTTTATACTTCATACTGATAGAGATATGTTTAAAGGATAGCCGTGGTCGTATGCCATCACTACTGTATACTGTACCATATACTGTAGCAAAACAGATTAATTATAATAATGAAATTAAATCAAAGTGGCATACGACCACGGCTATCCTTTAAACATATCTCTATCAGTATGAAGTATAAAAAACTACGTTAAAATATACTACGTGTAAGTAAGTTGTTTATTTAAAAGTCGGTAATTCTTTTATAGTATGTACATAATAATTTCAGCGGAGACTATTTTCTTGTTTCGTACTTTTTAGAGCCTGTTTTTAGTAGTCGGGTTTTAGTTTTTTAAACTTTATTTTTATATATACATTATATCAGATGTTTGTACGACAGCTATGTTAAATATTGCGTTTATGTAGCTAGTGCCGTAACAAAAGTTATAGTATTTTTTATTGTTTCTACAATGGTAATATTTATTTTTTACAATTTCATACTTTTAAAATGGCCTTCCCACAAAACTTTGATCGACCATAAAACACGTCGGACATAAGTTATTAAAATTTTGAGATCGCAGATCGTTCTACTTTTATGTATTTTACGTTACTGATAGAGAGTTTTTATAGTTTTAGAACATTGGTCACACGCCCATTTACGTATTAGTGAAACTTCAATGGTTATGCCGCAGCCTATTCAGGTCGAAACAAAAGTAAGTATATAATACCTGTAGGCTTACCTGTAGACAGACTATTACTTATTCAGAGGCTGAAGTATATCTTACCACAGACTATCACATATTTATATTATGTACTTGCGTACCCGACAGACGTTGTGCTGTCTTCTTAACAATGAATATTGAATTCGAATTGGTTTCGCGCAATCTGTCAAATGACTGACAGTTCTGTCAAACGGCATAAAGTTACATCAGGAAAGTTAATATGGTCGTTCAGTTTTCTTCAATTTTCTAATTATCCGCGCAACTTTCTTTTTTTTCTTTCATAATAACCTTCTCCTGACAATAACAAATACAACTTTTTCTATACTGCTCCTACTACCAACAACACATAGACACATAGACAACACATAGATTTCTCTTTAGTCACGTTTTTTTTTATACTATGTCTGGTCGGCAAAGAAGCATACGGCTAGCCTGATGTGAAGCGATTACAGCAGCCATATTAACGCTCTCATCATGAAATATCGCTCGCGCGCTGCCACTCTCGCTGCCGCAGCAATTCCTTTCTTTCTCATGACCCCAAAAGTCACCAATGGCATTTATAAAAAAGTGATATTTATAGCTACAAATCTAGATTATATACCTCGCATAATAATATTAGAAATTTTAAAACTACATTTAACATGACTATAAAAGCAGCCTAATCCAGTAAAATGTTCATATCGTATTTATGATTTTTCTCATAAAGTACAGAGAAATATTGCTAACACAATGTAACAGTGGATCATGAAAAAGTTGTAAAAGAAATCCGTAATACGCGCAACGTTTTACCGTCACGCTCCTCTCACGATCATTAATACTAGAACCACAGTATAAGTAATAGTACTAACGTACTAGAACTAAATGCACAATGGAGCAGAAACACTAAGCAAAATAATGTCCGCAGTAGGCAGAAGATGACATAAATTTTACTTATTTATGACCAATATAAAAGAAACTATAACTCCATAATATGCATTATAAATTCGTTTGGGTTTCGCAAGAAATAAATGATTTGAATTAATATAAAAAATATTATTAATTACTTGCTATCATATTCATTGATGATGGAACTATAGATAGACCTTTAGATGGACTATCACACATTCTCACTACTGTGTCTCCTGTGTAGCCAGAATTAACAGCGGCGACCACCAAAAAAGGCATTGAACAATGAAGTCCATTGCAATCCCGGGGGTAAGACTACGGCTGCCTTGGAACTCACAACGAATTTAATCAGAAGAAATTAGTAGGAGTAAGAAGCTTTTGGAATTTGACCTCCCCTCTTGGCAATGTGTAAGGGATTAAAAGCCTAGAGAGATGGCTAGTTAAGTGAAGCTCAACTGCCGTTCACCACGGATTTTAAGTACTATTGGTATACCTACCACTTCCGCTACGCCAGCTGGTCAAGCAACCAGCCATAAAAATTGTTGGTTTCTTTCTGCAACCTTGAGTGCTAGTGGGCGGAGGCCGTTATTGTTACTTTTACTTTTAGCAAAAAAAAATGTTTGAAGCGAACATTCTGTGTCTATTCATGTCGTGGTTATGCAGTCGCATGAAAAATATGTATTTTTAAAACATACCCTTTGAACCCGGTTTGATTGCCGGAAACGTAATTTCGACCGGCCCGTCACGTTTTCCGACTGAACGTTTGTGGAAATTTCGAATTAACGCCAATTTTTTTCCAGTTGTGTTCTTTTTTTCCGTTGTGTGTTCGCAGCGCTTCATCCTTGATTATTGGCGTGTATGTGACCTGAAAATATATTATTTCCTGTAAATACTGAATTGTTTCGAAGTGCGAGTCGGACTCGCCCACCGAGGGTTCCGTAGGTACGTAGTATCATTATTAAATTTGATATTTTTCATTATAAATAAGAAATAATGCGTCGCAAAAAATAAATAAAATATATTTTTCAATGTGTACATCAAGCCCTTTCATTTAATACCCCATTTGAACTAGTAGTTTCAATTTGAAATTTCGACACCCTATAAAAAATATAGACCCCCTATTTTTTAAGATCTATTTACAAATGTATAGTTTTGAGATTTATTCCTGTACTTGTAGTCTATAACGATGTTACTTGCCAAATTTCATAGTTCTAGGTCAACGGGAAGTACCCTATAGGTTTTGATTCCCTTGAGTGTGTCGAAATATGCGTTTTTTGCTGAATAAACGGCCGTAACTTTTTTCTACGTAAACTTAGCAGTTTGATTTTTTTTTAACTTCATGGGACCGTAGACCTGAGTATACAGTTCAAATTTCAGCTTGATACCTCCACGCATTCTCGACATAGAAATTCTTGACAGACAGACAGACAGACAGACAGACAGACAGACAGACAGACGGACAGACGGACAACAAAGTGATCTTATAAGGGTTCCGTTTTTCCTTTTGAGGTTCGGAACCCTAAAAAAATAGTAGCTACTAATTAAGCCATCGCAGCAATTCCATCTTTTCCTCCTGCCTTAATTAGCTTTTGGGCCACCTTTGTGGCTAATAATTTGACGTATGTACTGCATCAATGTATGTACTACAATAAACAGACTTAATACAATAGTTATTTACTGTAAACACGGCTGCGTCGGCCGCAGCACCGTCTGTCAGCTGTCAGACGCACCCGAGCCGCCCACGGGCCGTAGTACGTAACTATTACAATTTATAAATGAGAAAAATTAAATTTATATTTTTTTTTTTGCACCAACCTTTTATTAGTTATTAATAGAAAAAAAAATATTTACTTACTGTGTTTCAATCATCAAGTCAATTATAAAAATACATTTTGTAGCGGCCCCCATATATGATTAAAAAAAAATGGTTGTCAATAGTCGGTTTACGGACGATAATTTTACATAAGAAAACATTGACGAACGCTTTTCCGATCGTCCTTTTCTATCGCTCGTGCCGCGCTTGCACGCTCGGCTCAGGCGGAACGTGACAATGAGTCATGCTTTTTCGTGCATGCAGCCGGCGTTCATCGATTTATAAGACGTTATCACGTCAAAATGGCAACATTTAGGTAAATTTGCATGTCATGGAAAGCAAACGAATGTGCCAAATATTAGCTTAATTGGGCACTGGGAAGTGGGTCAAATTTAACTTGCAAGTTTTGTTTACAGACTGCTTCAAAATGATACTCACCTAACCTACTCTCGCTTTCAATGCTATAAAGTTAATATTAATCAATCAATACATATAATAAAACAGTAGGAACCGCGTGTCTGTACATTTGATAAAATTAACAAAAAATGGGTGTGGGCGATAAAAAAAGAGTAACAGAACACAAAAAAGATTTTTTTGATTTTTTTTGTCTGTCTGTATGTACTCGCTAATCTTTAAAACTACTGAACGGATTTTTACGCGGTTTTCACTAAAAGATTAAGGTCATCCCTGAGCAACATATAGGCTTTGTTTCATCTTATAGAAAATCACTCATCACAAAATCTAAGAAACTACAAGTGCTAGGAGTCTCAAATTTTGTATGGGGGTTCCTTTCAGGACGTAGATGCTCACTAAGACGGGAATTTGGAAAATTCAACTCCTAAGGGGGTGAAATGGGGGTCCAAAGTTTGTATGGGGAACCAAGATTAGTTGGACTATTTTATACGAAACTTTACACGAGATCTTCTGTAGATAAATGAGTAAACACGTGTTTCAGGATTTTTCAAAATTCAACCCCTAAAGGGGTGGAATGAGGTGCAAACGTCTGAAAATCGACATGGGTATTGTTTTTATGGTTTATCGGGTCGCTGATTCCGAAAACAACAGCTATTTTATAATCTAACATAATCGACGTGACACAAGAGCATCAATCAATATGGGTGTTGATTCTATGGCTTTCTAAAATGTCAATTACGAAAATGGCATCGATTTGAAAACGTGGACACGAAATTTCCATCTCACTCTCGTATAAAAATCCAAGATTTGGAACACCTGATGCAGAACCATAATGGTTCAGCTAAACTATAAGAAATATAAAAATTTTAATTTGAAATATGAAATTTAAAAATAATAAAATAAATAAGACTATTGCGTCTAACTTGTAGCAGGTAAGAATAAAAGTAGCACTGCGTGTGGTTATTTTTTTTACAATACAATCAATATTTTGTTAAACTATTTATACTCATCAGGCTGAACAACTTTTGCTAAGGCGTCATTTTTATATTTCTTATAGTTTAGCTGAACCATTATGGTATATATTATATATATAGAACTGACTAAACTAGACCACGTTAACTTTATATATATATTTATATATAAAGTTAACGTGGTCTGTTTAGTCAGTTTTATATAGACGTGTACGCTAAAATTGAAATGGAACGATTGGTATATATTCGCACAAACCAGAAGAATGCGTGCATTTGCGGGACGCTATGTAGCAAGATTTTGTGACTCAAAGTCTTTTAAACAACGAGGGGAAACTGTTTTTCTTAGATGCTTCAGGAGGGACTGGAAAAACATACCTGACGAGAGCAATCCTCGCTGAAATCAGGCGCCAAAATAATATCATACAGCAGCATCGCCAGGTATTGCAGCCATAATATTACCTCTAGGCGGAAGGACGCAAATACAATGTTCAATATTCTACTCGATTTATACAGAACGGAAACACCGACATGCTTTGTGACACGAAACTGTGACAAACCGAAAATGTTTCAGGATTGCTGTCTAATCGTTTCAGATGAATGCGAAATGGCCAACAATGTGGCTTTATCGAGGATTAGTAACGCTTCGGGTCTTTTCATATTAGCTCCCGAAGAAAAGACTCCCTTCATTTATTTTATATATTTTTTTTTTGAAACTATGGTGACTATCTTAAATAAAAATAATAATTTGTTGACTTTTAACGTATAATACTGCCCCAAATATGTTCTTATGTATCTACTTTAGTTCGTATTTGTATTAATATGCCGGAATCGTAAAGTCCACGCGAACGAAGTCGCGGGCATCAGCTAGTGGGTAATAAAATAATGGTCATAAGTCACTCTTAGTCATACTGCCTATCTAGTCTTATCGATAAATATAGTCAAAAAGTAAAGTAAACTCAATTAAACATTATATTTTTAGGAACCACTGCCGTAATAAATTTAAAAAAAAAAAGTACATTACAACAGGAATTTAATATTCTCACACTTATTAGTTTTATTTTAAGCAAATAAATCAATTAAATAACTACGACAGTAATAATAGACCAAACTAGGCTATTTGAATCTCAAACGGGCGTAGTCTCCTCGTGCCAAGCGAACTCCAAGACGAACTGTCCTTCAATCAAACGAGCGCGCAGCGGCTTTTATAGGCGATCGGCAACGCTCGGCATCAGTCGTCCGCGTACGTCAGCTGATCATGTCGACTGATCAACATTTCCGCTAACTAATAAGCTAATGATTAGCGGACGACTGATGCCGAGCGTTGCCGATCGCCTATAAAAGCCGCTGCGCGCTCGTTTGATTGAAGGACAGTTCGTCTTGGAGTTCGCTTGGCACGAGGAGACTACGCCCGTTTGAGATTCAAATAGCCTAGTTTGGTCTATTATTACTGTCGTAGTTATTTAATTGATTTATTTGCTTAAAATAAAACTAATAAGTGTGAGAATATTAAATTCCTGTTGTAATGTACTTTTTTTTTTTAAATTTATTACGGCAGTGGTTCCTAAAAATATAATGTTTAATTGAGTTTACTTTACTTTTTGACTATATTTATCGATAAGACTAGATAGGCAGTATGACTAAGAGTGACTTATGACCATTATTTTATTACCCACTAGCTGATGCCCGCGACTTCGTTCGCGTGGACTTTACGATTCCGGCATATTAATACAAATACGAACTAAAGTAGATACATAAGAACATATTTGGGGCAGTATTATACGTTAAAAGTCAACAAATTATTATTTTTATTTAAGATAGTCACCATAGTTTCAAAAAAAAAATATATAAAATAAATGAAGGGAGTCTTTTCTTCGGGAGCTAATATGAAAAGACCCGAAGCGTTACTAATCCTCGATAAAGCCACATTGTTGGCCATTTCGCATTCATCTGAAACGATTAGACAGCAATCCTGAAACATTTTCGGTTTGTCACAGTTTCGTGTCACAAAGCATGTCGGTGTTTCCGTTCTGTATAAATCGAGTAGAATATTGAACATTGTATTTGCGTCCTTCCGCCTAGAGGTAATATTATGGCTGCAATACCTGGCGATGCTGCTGTATGATATTATTTTGGCGCCTGATTTCAGCGAGGATTGCTCTCGTCAGGTATGTTTTTCCAGTCCCTCCTGAAGCATCTAAGAAAAACAGTTTCCCCTCGTTGTTTAAAAGACTTTGAGTCACAAAATCTTGCTACTGCAGTAATAATAGACCAAACTAGGCTATTTGAATCTCAAACGGGCGTAGTCTCCTCGTGCCAAGCGAACTCCAAGACGAACTGTCCTTCAATCAAACGAGCGCGCAGCGGCTTTTATAGGCGATCGGCAACGCTCGGCATCAGTCGTCCGCGTACGTCAGCTGATCATGTCGACTGATCAACATTTCCGCTAACTAATAAGCTAATGCGGATTAGCTTATTAGTTAGCGGAAATGTTGATTATGTTGAAATGTTGATAAATTTAATATTTGTACAAAATGTTATATCAGTTCTTCAACAATTATTAGATTTTTGACGTGACGGGACGATAAATGGATGAACGCCGGCTGCACGCACAAAAATCCATGCCTCATTGTCACGTTCCGCCTGTGCCGAGCATGCAAGCGAGAGCGCAGAAGAAGCTGTCTGTCTTCCACTCCATCGGCCGATGTTTTATTATGATGTTATCACGTAAAATTGTCGTCCATAAACCGACTTTACAGACAACCAATTTTGTTTCAGTTTGTTTCAGTTTTTTGTAATAAATGGAAAGATAATGTCTAAAAGTTTTACAATAAAACTATCAACATTATATTTATGCGTTATAATTAAAAAGTTAAAAATCAAAATGAACGATGACTAAAATTACCACTGCGACGTTCCGTGTGCTGCTCGTCGTATATCAAGTTTAAAACAGTCAGTTTCAATTTAAGGCAACTTTTTAAATTTAATGAATAAAATATTTATCATTATAGTTTTGTTATAAAATCCTTACGCAATTACATACTTCGTTTATAAATATTAATTAAAAAAAAAAAACCAACTCGTATTATTTATTAAATTAGAAGTAACTTGAACAGAGCAACTTTCATAAAGGACAGCAGGAGGAGAAGGATGATTTTCTTCAAGGGCAGGATTACCTACTCGTATTTGTTTAAACATGAGTAGGTACTCCTGCCTTATAGATATATATGCAATGCGCACTAATAGGCTTGTATACCATTTTTTTTTTTCGATTTGTTATTTAAAAACGTCACAATAATATTACTAAAGTTGAAAGAATTACTTCGATAGGCTAAAAACTTCTCGAGATATGATAACTTGAAGATCACAATTTTGGACTATCCCGAAAACGCTCCATACAAAAGGCATACAGTATTATGACGTCACGATACGCTATTTTTACCCGACTACGGCGAAGCAAAAAGGAGGGTTATGATTTTGACTTGTATGTATGTATGTATGTATGTATGTGGCTATGGATGTTCATCTGTTCCCTCATAACTTCTAAAATAGTTATCATAATTAGACAAATGAGGTGTCGTTGGAAGCCTCTTGATCGTCCGCTGGTTATAGGCTACATGACGTCACGTTAAAATTGCTACAGCGCCCTCTAGGGGACATAAAGTAAAGAAGTAAAAAAATTTTTTTTCTTGACGGTGTCGTGTGGGGTATCAAATGAAAGAGCTTTGTTAGCACATTTCAAATATATAAATATTATTAGCTGTTGCTCACAAGTTTGCTTGCAAACACCTGATAATTGCAAGAATTTATAAATTCAGGCATCAAATGTAATAAAAACCAAACATGTGTAACAACAACAACATAGGCTGGGAGTACGAGTACCTCCACGTTACAAGTTACACACGAATTCACATAACTCCAAAATAAGTTAAATAAAAATAAAGTTTAAAAAACTAAAACCCGACTACTAAAAACAGGCTCTAAAAAGTACGAAACAAGAAAATAGTCTCCGCTGAAATTATTATGTACATACTATAAAAGAATTACCGACTTTTAAATAAACAACTTACTTACACGTAGTATATTTTAACGTAGTTTTTTATACTTCATACTGATAGAGATATGTTTAAAGGATAGCCGTGGTCGTATGCCATCACTACTGTATACTGTACCATATACTGTAGCAAAACAGATTAATTATAATAATGAAATTAAATCAAAGTGGCATACGACCACGGCTATCCTTTAAACATATCTCTATCAGTATGAAGTATAAAAAACTACGTTAAAATATACTACGTGTAAGTAAGTTGTTTATTTAAAAGTCGGTAATTCTTTTATAGTATGTACATAATAATTTCAGCGGAGACTATTTTCTTGTTTCGTACTTTTTAGAGCCTGTTTTTAGTAGTCGGGTTTTAGTTTTTTAAACTTTATTTTTATATATACATTATATCAGATGTTTGTACGACAGCTATGTTAAATATTGCGTTTATGTAGCTAGTGCCGTAACAAAAGTTATAGTATTTTTTATTGTTTCTACAATGGTAATATTTATTTTTTACAATTTCATACTTTTAAAATGGCCTTCCCACAAAACTTTGATCGACCATAAAACACGTCGGACATAAGTTATTAAAATTTTGAGATCGCAGATCGTTCTACTTTTATGTATTTTACGTTACTGATAGAGAGTTTTTATAGTTTTAGAACATTGGTCACACGCCCATTTACGTATTAGTGAAACTTCAATGGTTATGCCGCAGCCTATTCAGGTCGAAACAAAAGTAAGTATATAATACCTGTAGGCTTACCTGTAGACAGACTATTACTTATTCAGAGGCTGAAGTATATCTTACCACAGACTATCACATATTTATATTATGTACTTGCGTACCCGACAGACGTTGTGCTGTCTTCTTAACAATGAATATTGAATTCGAATTGGTTTCGCGCAATCTGTCAAATGACTGACAGTTCTGTCAAACGGCATAAAGTTACATCAGGAAAGTTAATATGGTCGTTCAGTTTTCTTCAATTTTCTAATTATCCGCGCAACTTTCTTTTTTTTCTTTCATAATAACCTTCTCCTGACAATAACAAATACAACTTTTTCTATACTGCTCCTACTACCAACAACACATAGACACATAGACAACACATAGATTTCTCTTTAGTCACGTTTTTTTTTATACTATGTCTGGTCGGCAAAGAAGCATACGGCTAGCCTGATGTGAAGCGATTACAGCAGCCATATTAACGCTCTCATCATGAAATATCGCTCGCGCGCTGCCACTCTCGCTGCCGCAGCAATTCCTTTCTTTCTCATGACCCCAAAAGTCACCAATGGCATTTATAAAAAAGTGATATTTATAGCTACAAATCTAGATTATATACCTCGCATAATAATATTAGAAATTTTAAAACTACATTTAACATGACTATAAAAGCAGCCTAATCCAGTAAAATGTTCATATCGTATTTATGATTTTTCTCATAAAGTACAGAGAAATATTGCTAACACAATGTAACAGTGGATCATGAAAAAGTTGTAAAAGAAATCCGTAATACGCGCAACGTTTTACCGTCACGCTCCTCTCACGATCATTAATACTAGAACCACAGTATAAGTAATAGTACTAACGTACTAGAACTAAATGCACAATGGAGCAGAAACACTAAGCAAAATAATGTCCGCAGTAGGCAGAAGATGACATAAATTTTACTTATTTATGACCAATATAAAAGAAACTATAACTCCATAATATGCATTATAAATTCGTTTGGGTTTCGCAAGAAATAAATGATTTGAATTAATATAAAAAATATTATTAATTACTTGCTATCATATTCATTGATGATGGAACTATAGATAGACCTTTAGATGGACTATCACACATTCTCACTACTGTGTCTCCTGTGTAGCCAGAATTAACAGCGGCGACCACCAAAAAAGGCATTGAACAATGAAGTCCATTGCAATCCCGGGGGTAAGACTACGGCTGCCTTGGAACTCACAACGAATTTAATCAGAAGAAATTAGTAGGAGTAAGAAGCTTTTGGAATTTGACCTCCCCTCTTGGCAATGTGTAAGGGATTAAAAGCCTAGAGAGATGGCTAGTTAAGTGAAGCTCAACTGCCGTTCACCACGGATTTTAAGTACTATTGGTATACCTACCACTTCCGCTACGCCAGCTGGTCAAGCAACCAGCCATAAAAATTGTTGGTTTCTTTCTGCAACCTTGAGTGCTAGTGGGCGGAGGCCGTTATTGTTACTTTTACTTTTAGCAAAAAAAAATGTTTGAAGCGAACATTCTGTGTCTATTCATGTCGTGGTTATGCAGTCGCATGAAAAATATGTATTTTTAAAACATACCCTTTGAACCCGGTTTGATTGCCGGAAACGTAATTTCGACCGGCCCGTCACGTTTTCCGACTGAACGTTTGTGGAAATTTCGAATTAACGCCAATTTTTTTCCAGTTGTGTTCTTTTTTTCCGTTGTGTGTTCGCAGCGCTTCATCCTTGATTATTGGCGTGTATGTGACCTGAAAATATATTATTTCCTGTAAATACTGAATTGTTTCGGTTTAAAAATATTTTTTGAACGAACGTTTTTCTGGTGTTTGTATTTAAAAGGAAAATAAAATAAGTCTCATCAAATATGTCATTGTGTTGGTGTTTGGTGTGGCAACGAAGGTAACGTGTGTCTGTTGGTTAAATAAATATCCTCATATGTAGCTAACTGATTTATAAAAAATATTTATTACCAGCCCCCCTAGCCAAGTGTAATTCGTAGCGTAACGAACGTTAGATAGATCACGTGACATTTGTCAATTCTCATACTAAAATGTTCGATTTTGACAAATGTCATGTGATCTTTCTAACGTTCGTTACGCTACGAATTACACTTGGCTAGGGGGCAGGTATTCAATCCTTTCTAATATTATAAATGTGATTGTGAGTTTCTTTGTTACGCTTTCACATCAAAACCACTCAACCGATCATCATGAAACTTTGTAGACATATTCTCAAAGGTATTACGAGTAGGAAGGACATAGGATACTTTTTATTAAAAAAAAAAAGTAAACGCGGGCGAAGCCGCGAGTGAATGGTAGTTATTATATAACTCAGCCTCATTATTTCAGCCAAAGGACGTCCACTTCTGAAGTCAACCCCCTTACCACCATCTCTTATTACGATTCAATAATTGAATAGATTGCTTATTCATACCAATGAATAAGCATTCTATTATATTTATAGTTATTGAATCGCAATAAGAGATGGTGGGAAGGGGGCTGAACATTACCACATTTAAGGGACCGTCCATTAATTACGTGAGGCTCGAAAGAGGGGGGAGGGGGTTCGGTAACAATCACGAAATATCACAAGGGGGGAGGGGGGGTATAGTAAGATATCACGTGTATTTATTTTTTGTCAAATTTCTAAACCGAAAAGCGGCGTGTTGAAGTAAACGAGAGAAGCTGAAGATGATTACGGCCGACAACTCCCTGCGCATACAGTAGGTTTCAGACTATTCATGGAGCTGCCACGATTCTGTAGCGCGTCTGGCATGTTCACGCTTGCACGAACAGATGAATTTTATGCCACGATAAGAAAAAAGGCAGCATCCTTTTCTTCATGACAAAAATACACGTGATTTGAGGGGGGGGGGGGGGAGGTTTAGACCTAAACCTCACCAAGTATCACCAAGGGGATGGGGGGTGTTAAAAATGCAAAAAAAAACATCACGTGATTAATGGACGGCCCCTAATGCAAAAAAAAAAAATATTTTATTCTATTCTCGTCGATTTTACGCAGTTTCCATCCATCGGCTCCCTTTGGTTTCTCAGATTATTCTTTCATCTATTGGGGGACCATCCTACGCAGCGATGTCTGGTCATTGATCACCATTGTAGATTTTTTTTGCCACAAGGGCAATCAATTCTACTTGCTATATGTGTGATCCTACCCACTGCCACTTCAAGCTGATTATCTTACTACTATTATAATAGGATTATTTGGATGGAAAAATGTTTAGTTAATCGATTCAGGTAACATTTTGCGAAAGTCAAATTTTACAGACAATTTGATCTGTGTCTACTTTGCGTGCTTCCGCCACCAATTAGTTCGTGCAATCTACTGCCGGCGCGAGGCATCAAGGGCCACAAGGAGGGCTACAACGCGAGGCATCAAGTGCCGTTGATGCCTCGCGTTGAAGTGAAACACATGTCGCAGAGACGTCCACGGCAGTCGGGGCGCCGCGCCGGCAGTCGCACGTTTCTTCTGTTTAAGTTGTTGGAGAGCCCCAGAGACGACCGCAGCAGCTGACTGCAGCTGGAACAGTGACGATCCAAGCAGCCACAGCAGCCGCATGCATCTACTAACGGTAGTGGGTGGGTGCCGGCCGTAGTTGTTTGCATAAAATTGGTGGCGGAAGCACGCAAAGTAGTGTAGTTCATACTACAGACATTTTTATACCGGAATAATATATCTTTCTTACTATAACTACGTAGTACTATTACTTGTACTGTGCTATAACGAAGTTTACGCGGACCAAGTCGCGGTAGCAGCTAGTAAACAATAAGTGTTGATAGTACAAACGTTTTACAAATATTAAATAGCAACAAAAAGTATTTTTGAAACAGTTGGTAAGAAAACATTTTGCTTAAAGACTTCAGTAGAAAATTTTCAAGACAAGAAGCAGGCAGCACGGTAAATAGCAACTTATTTCCAAGTTGCCGACTCCAGTTTACACCAATTTAAACTAGTTCAAACTGTATTGTGCCGGAATTTCCCCGACGAATAAAATACTTCTAGTAAAACAGGTAATTTTGTTTTAAAGTAGCTCAAAGTTTTTTTATTGCTAGACAGTCATTTAATATGGAAAATAATAAATTGAGAGATTGATAAATTCTCATTTATTACTCTGCTGTACTTACTTATGTTACTACAGCATATTCAGTGATTATTACTATAGCATACTCTGTGATTATTAAGTACATAGGTAGGTACTTAGTAACAATAATGTTAAGTAATGTCACAATACACTGAGGTAATGTTGTCACTGATAGAATTTATAATTTTGGTGTAAGTTTTAACAGGAATCATGACTGTACGTACTTACAGATCAAGTTTACTATTCACGTTGTCCCAATAATAGCTCGAATGTTTCTTTAACACGGAAAGTATTTAGCGTGCGCGACACTCGACTAATTATTGGTCTCGGGAGCGTCGGGCGTGTAGGTAAATAACTCGGCCAAAAAGCGGAGTGATACAGGCCTGGCAATAGCTTAAAATCTTGCACTAAGCACTGTGGTGGTGGTAAGCAAGTGTGGTTTGTTGGTGTTGGAATGTGGTCTATTTTCCATAGCACTATCTATAGCAATATCATATCTGTCATATGACATTTTGACAAAAGGTTGTGCTTACTTCGAAACTACCGACATGTGACGTGAAACAAAATATCATATCAATCTGTATCATTTTCTTATTCATATAAGAATTTACCGACCGAATTTACGCCATTTTCATAAATGGCGTAAATTCGGTCCTCTTTTTCCTAGGAAAATTCGATAGAAACTATCAATTTATGTATAGTTCTTCTTTGTCTAGAAAATAATACAAATGCAATTTCTTTTACTACGTTCGATTCTCATGTCAATTCATGCAAAATCAGTATGAACTTGCGATGACTGCCTAATCTTTTATTAAAACTGTATATAATTATATACTCGCGAATATAAAAATTCATAGCACAAACTCAAATATGTTCCTATGTTAAGTATGAAAGACTGCATACACATTATAAGTCAGTGCGGATATCGCGCCCTCACGTAGAAAGCCATAATTGTGTCGAGTGGTGAGACGCGGCCTGCTCCGTGACCGAATTATGAATCAGAATGACAGGGATTGCGGCGAAAACTGGCTTATTCTCTCAACTTATGACTGTTTATTATTTTCCTTGAGATGATATAGAGCCTTATGTACTTTATATACTGTCAATATAACCCATTTAAAAGAGAGATAGTTTCTGTGACCGAGTTTAGAGTTTTAGAGAAGGTTTTGGATCAATAGACGAGTCCGGTAGTCTAATGACTATTTTAACAATGGCAATGGCTATTTTAACTCCGAGGTCGCGGGTTCGATTCCTGCACAAGACAAGCATTTGTGTGCATGATGAATTTGTATGTTTGTTTGTCTTGGTCTGGGTGTTTTCTATGTATTATAAGTATGTATTCACCAAAAAAATAATTTAATTACATATATCCGTTGTCTAGTACCCACACTACAAGCATTTCGCTTAATTTTAAACTAGATGGCACTGTACACAGTGCCTGGACACAATTTACAAATTGTGTACAGAAATATTTAATACGACATATATATATACGATAATGCGACAATTCGAGTAGTATTTTTAAGAACTTCAAGATAGAAGTTCTCATTGCATATCATTAATGTTACTGAGCAATTTACGTATCGATTAAACACGCATTAATTACGATTAAAAATTTCCCAAAATTAGGTACTTTACAGAGTTTTAAGTTTTAGTTAAGAGTTTACTTACAATGTTTTAAGGTAATTTTTAGAATTACTTTATTGGTGCCAAATCCATAAAAAAAGACAATTGCCACGCACATATTACAAGCATGAAACACGAAGGATTGGCAGAGAATATGAATGTTTCCGTTTGAATGGACGTCCAGAGGAACTCCCTCCCCCTCTACTCTAGCAAACTCACGGCGAAGGATAGCATGGTAGATGATGTGATTGAGACAACTAGGGATTTGTTAATTTCGGATGAGGTCTAACGAGCAACTCCTTTTACAGTGATAACTTTCGCGAACGTTGACGACCTACTCCTGGAGTCGTCCTCCTCATTAATGAGGGTCGTGAGCTCTCATGATTCTCGTACAGGCAAATTACGCCATCTGTGTCTGTCTGTTGCAGTATGGATGGCCTCGCAGATAGTGGTGTCGAGTGTAGATCGAACCTGGCACCCTACCGCTGAAGCTGAAGGCGATTACCATAGAATTTTTTGAATCCGAAAATGATAATTATGTTTAGCTCAGCTGGAAGGGACCCTAGAGCACTACCGTCTAAGCTAAAGATTAAGAAAATATTTTTGGGGTGTAAGTGGTTCATCAACATCTTTGAACCAAAGCCAACTTCACCTGCACGCGGTGTACCCTGCTGACTGACAAACGAAGCTCTGGCGAAAAGAGAGGTAGGGAGCGTAATTGTAAGCTACCCGACTGGTGAATGTACCTCCACCTCACAGAATACCGCAGCCAAATAACGGTTCCCTTGAGGGCTGTTGTGTTCCTGCGAGTGAGTGAGGTCACCAGGAAGGAGATGCTGCGGTGGCAGCGGGGGTGGCGGCGCGCGAGCGATATTTTATGTTGCGAGCGTTAATATGGCTACGGTAACCGCTTCACATCAGGCGGGCCGTATGCTTGTCTGCCACCCGACGTAGTATAAAAAAAAAAAAAAAAAAAAAAAAAGATGTTTATTAATAACTTAAACGCAAGACCTATTTTTCGAATCAAAATATTCGGTGGTAATTCAGCTTAGCCGGTAGGACCCCTGATCGAACCAACACATCGGATTCCGCCCCCTCGATCGCTTTCCCTCAATGTTTAATATATTAATAAATGCGTATTTTATTCAAAATTAAAAGTAAACTTGACTGTGCGTTTAGTTTCTTATTATTTGTAATATTATTATTTAGTTAAAACAATCACCCGGCTGTACAATTTCTCCCCAAAGTTTAATTTTAGCCCCAAATGCTCAAAAGTATTAAAATAAATTAACAAGTCCCTTTACGAGAATTCTAAAGAGGACTCTCGACTATCTTTGCATTAGGAATCAGACAGATTTCTTGGAAAAATATTGTATTAAGTGGCAGTCGCTTTTTCATCCTCTGAAATACGTTCGGCCCGGAATATTTTATGAATGTAAAACTCTGGAACAACGCCCACGTCCACATATTACATATGTTATATATGTATATATTCTTATTAGGTGACTAGTGGCCTGACTCTACTTCGTCCGGGTTACATATCGACGCAGGAAAGCAATCTTGTCGTATCTCGAAAAAATGCGAATATGACTTTTATACATCATTCGATTCAGAAAAAAATACCGCATCAAATGGTCTCGGTTTCATTTTTCTACGACTATTTTTTTTTTAGATACGACGTTGATTTTTACATAAATATTTCGAAATCAATACGAAAATATGTTGTAACTAAACCAAATTTAGCTATTTTATTATGTATAGTACATACAACAAAATTGCTGTGTATACTTCACAGATTACGACATATACCTCGGCTGAGATGCATTACTTGCAATGAGTTACGCCCTTCACAGCGCATCATTATATAAATTTATTTAGTTACAGCAAAATTGCCGCTTGGGATTTATACGGCGACTTGATATATTACCAAGTTCGCATTCAGCAATTTACATAATTTCTACAATTACACCATTTTAAAGTGCATATTTCTATAAAAAATATACTTATCCCTTTTTAAAGGATTTAATAATCTAGCTAATGGAATATACACGGCATTCGTTCCCCTCTCCCTCGCGATCGCTCGCAGATGCAGCGCGTACGGCTTATTTGTCAGTCGGCGCTCGACCGCCTAAGAGTGAATGCAATTACGTAGTAGTAAAGACGACGCATTATTTTCGTGTTTATAGTGATAATATTTAAAAATACTGGTGAGTACCTACTGTTTACAATTAAGCTTTTTTTTTAATTAGTTAAATAATAATATACCTACATAAAAGCCTACCTACCTATAAGAGTTTTTTCTCTATTCCATACACATTGGAGACCTGATATTATTGACGTTATTACAAGGTAATTATTCATCATCATCATCAGCCTGTATCTACCCACTGCTGATTATAAGCCTTCCCCAATGCTTTCCACCAGATACGATCCTCCGCCTTCCGCATCCAGCCGCTCCCAGCCGCTTTCTTAAGGTCATCGGACCATCTAGTAGGAGGGCGTCCAACACTTCGTCGTCCTATGCGCAGCCTCCACTCTAATAACTTCCTCCCCCATCTGCCATCACTTACTCGGCAGATGTGACCGGCCCATTGCCACTTCAGCTTGCAAACTCTGAAGGCTATGTCGACCACTTTAGTTCTCCGTCGAATTTCTTCATTTCGGATTCGATCCCGCAGAGAAACCCCGAGCATAGCCCTCTCCTTCGCTCGCTGCGCGACCTTTAGCCTGTGGACCAGTCCGATGGTCAGTGTCCAAGTCTCTGCACCATATGTCATTGCAGGGAGGACGCACTGGTTGAAGACTTTAGTCTTCAAGCATTGGGGTATCTGTGCGGCGAAGATGTGCCGAAGCTTTCCAAAAGCTGCCCAGCCCAGTCGAATGCGTCTATCGATCTCTTTGTTGAAATTACCCCGGCCAAGCTGTATGGAATGTCCGAGGTAGACATAGTCTTTAACTACTTCAATAGCTGCATTCTCTACGATAACCGGGCTAGGGATGACAAAACCGTTGTACATGACTTTCGTCTTGTCGAAATTCATCGCCAGCCCCACACGTCGAGATGCAGCATTGAGATCGACCAACATACGACCGAGATCCTCCAGCGATTCAGCCATTATGACCACGTCGTCGGCAAACCGAAGGTGTGAGATATACTCGCCATTCACGCTGACGCCCCGTTTTTTCCAGTCCAGCGTCTTAAATACGTCTTCCAGAGCAGCGGTGAATAATTTCGGGGAAATGACATCTCCTTGACGTACTCCCCGCTGCAGCTGGATAGGCTTAGACTGCTGGTCCTGGACTCGGACTGTCATTGTCGCAGCGCTATACAGCCATCTCAGCACCTCGATATAGCGGTGGTCAACTTGGCACCGCTGTAAGGATTCCAGAACAGACCAAGTTTCGATGGAGTCGAAGGCTTTCTCGTAATCCACAAAAGCCACACAGAACGGCAAATTGTACTCTGTGGTTTTCTGCACAATCTGCCGCAATGTTGTCCACGGTACTATAGCCTTTACGAAACCCAGCCTGTTCCGGTGGCTGGTAGTCATCAAGCCTTCGGGCGAGAGGTAATTATTACTACTTAAATATTTAATCTCTGAGTTTCGCCTTTTGTGTTATGTTGTCGTTTGTTTTTTTTTTTTTTTTTATGTGAGAGGGGGGCAAACGAGCATGTGGGTCACCTGGTGGAAAGCAATCGCCACCGCCCATGGAGACCAGCGACACAAAAGGTGTCACCGATCCGTTGCCAGCCTTTAAAAATTCATTGTTATAACCTACAAACATAACTAATAATGAAAAGCATTTTTAAATACCTATAAGTTAGTTTTAGGTACACTGTGAATTTGTATTTGTTTTGTACCCAAAAAAAAAAATTACTGCCGCTGCATCTATTCAAATAATAAATCCACTGTCTTCAAAGCGCAGCGTTAGTGAATGTGACTACTGTGCATGAGGTTTCGGGTTCGAATCCCGGTCGGGCCAACCAAAAGTTATTGGGTTTTAAAGGTGCAGACAATTGACCATAACACTGCAACATCTACAATTTACTCTCAAAAGATTCTAGTACCACGAAGTCCTGAACAGCCAAAAGATGTTGAAATAAATGAGGATTATTGTAGTGCAAAAATCTCACTCCCACCTTTCGAAAGCCCGAGTCGTATATATCCGAAATAAATAAAATGGTTCAAAATATTTCATCACCCTGTACACACGGAACTAAATACAAATAATTCTGATATAAACATTTTGTATTTTGTTTGATTATATAAAATTGTTTAAAGAATAACCAAATACCAATTAAGTTCTTTTTATTTTATCGTTTGCATTTTATTTTTGTTTAAAGGGCTGAAATTCTGTTTTTACATTTTTGTTTACATTAAATAAATACATTGTCTAATTTACAGCATTTTATTTGTGTTCCGCCAATTATGTAATACTACTTACATCATATAGTATGAACATGAAAAAGAAATATATTCATTTAAAACAAACTAGCTGTCATCATATAAAACTTATATTTAGATACAGCAAGTTTGATACCAGTCATTTTGAACAAGTTGCTGATGGTCCAAACATTTGTCTTTTGATATACAGCATATTCAATGTTTATATTTTGAAAATCAAATGTTGTATCTAGTATTAAATCCAATTACACCAATCTTAGAATGATCCTAAGAATTTCAAATGGAAGGTTTTATTTTAAAATGATATCACTGAAAATATGGTATTTTTATGTCTACTAGTTTACATATTATGAATTTTTGAAATCGTTTTTTAGCTTTGGTGTAAAGTTGCATTTTTCGAGATACCACAAGATTGCTTTCTACCGTCGATATAAGGAACTGTATAATGAGAAGTATGACAGCTGTATACGCAACTTATATTAATAATTAATATAATTATTATTATGTGGAATAGTAGTACGTAAATTGTTAGTAAAGCCTAATGTATACCTATAAAATTGTTTAAACATTTAATAACTAGATTTTTTTATCCTATTATGGTGACAAACAAGCATACTGATGGACGCCTGTAACACCAGAGGCATCACATGCACTTTATTGACCCTGTAAAAACCTCTTCATGCCCTTTTTGATCAACCCCATGCTGTAGTCTTCTGGGAAAACCTCAACAGGCAGTTCATTCCACAGCTTGATAGTACGTGGAAGAAAACTTCACTGGAACCGCACAGTACGAGACCACATCGGTTCTAATGTGTGAGGATGAATTCCCTGACGATGGCGATCGGTGCGACAGTAGAAGGAGGCCGTAGGCATCATGTAAAATACCCTGAACACACCCCATTCGATAGAACACACAAAGGGATTTCTATTGCATAGAAGAAACAAATCAACACACACATTCGACTGGGCTGGGCAGTTTTGGAAAACTTCGGCACATCCTCACTGCAGACATACACTAATGCTTGAAGACCAAAGTTTTCAATGAGTCCGTCCTCCCTGCTATGACGTACGGTGCGGAGACTTGGACGATGACTGTCCGACTGGTTCACAAACTAAAAGTCGCACAACGAGTCATACAGATAGCTATGATTGGGGTTTCTCTAAGGGATCGAATACGGAACTATGAAATGAGACGGAAATCCAAGGAGTCAGCAAGGTGAAGTGCCAGTAGGCTCGCCACATTTGTCGAGTCAGTGGTGGTAAATAGGGTAGGAAAGTCCTAGAATGGAGGCCACGTGGGGGGAGGGGGAGGCGTAGAGCTCCCCCTCTCTAGATGAACCGACGACCTCAAAAAAGTGGCTGGTATCGGTTGGATGCGGAAAGCGGAAGATCGCATATGATAGAAAGCATTGAAGAAGGCCTATATCTAGCAGTGGATAGATACATGCTGATAATGATGATGATGATTATAATTCAATATACTAACGTAGACAGGAGACACTGAGAAATAAATTTAAAGAGATAAATATTATGACATTACATTCTCAATATATTTATGAAAATTTTATTTACGTTCATAAAAATCAAACCAAATTTAGGAAAAACAGTGATCTCCATCAATTAAATTTAAGAAATAAAAACAAACTCGTTATGCCTATTACTAGGCTCCATAAAATCTCTAACTCGTTCCCAGGTCACGCTTCTACAATAAACTTCCAAACGACGCGTTTAAATTATCCATGGGTAAATTTAAGAAATATATCAAAACTAGACTATGTCAAAAAGCTTACCATTGTATCTCGGATTACATAAATGATAAAAGTATTTGAAAATGAATTGCTCTTGTTATGTTATGTTAATGATTGTATTTGTATTTAATGTAACGATATTGGCAATTAAAAGAGTCGGCCTTGAGTTTCTTGCCAGTTCTTCTCAAGAAGCCCCGTCGCCGGAACTGGCACTTAAATTCACTTTCACATTCAAGATAGTGTGATGAAAGTGAATCTAAGCTCTACGGATTTAGAGTAGTAATGATTTATACATATTCTTATATTTAATTTGTATGACGTTTCTAAGTGCTTTATAAAGTCCAAGGAAAAAAGATATTTTGAATTGAATTGAATTGAATAGAAAATAAGATTTCATTGTTACTAATTCATTATTATATTATTATTAACCCGTCTGGCCAACGTGGGGAGTGTAGGCCAAATCCTCCTGTCTGTGACGGACGAGAGAGGGTCGTGCTCCTGTAGTGGAGACTAGAATGGCCTGATGATGATGAATTCATTATTGTTATTGTTAAGACCTGGTAGGTACCAATCCGCTTGCGTGCTCGGTTGGTTTACTGTGCGCAAGAGCGGTGCTGGTAAAGATCCTCTCGTCTGGTTGGTTTACTGGCCGACAGACTCGCAATCCTATGATATAATCGGAAGGTTGGCAAACAGGGGCGCATTAGCAGTTAGATATAGGGTACATGTTACTAACTCATTGTGAATTTACAGGTCTAAAATAAATATTGTTTTTTTTTTTTACAAACATCTCTGTGCTAAAGCCAACCTCACCGGCACATGATAGTTATATTATTATGTATACGAATGAGGATATATGAATAATATGCCTATAGGCAGGTTATATAAAAAATAGGTCCTATTTTTTATTTAAAAAATAGGACCTATTTTTTATATAAATTACGAATGAGGATATATGCATAATATGCCTATAGGCAGGTTATATAAAAAATAGCAATTTTTTATATAACCTGCCTATAGGCATATTATGCATATATCCTCATTCGTATACATAATAATATAACTTTGATTTTTTTTACATTAAATTCTCCACTCGCTTTACCTTAGCACAGTTAACTAGGGAAGTAAGTGCGACAGTTAACTGAGAACGGCTAGTTAACTGCACGTAGTTAACGCCTTATAGCGGCCATACACTGCAGTTACGACGTTATTCCAGGCTTAACGAACACACGGCCTTAAGATATTCTTACATAATTTTATGGGAGATATTTATAGATTTGCATACTTTATATTTAAAGGTTGATATTATCTTGTTGTCCTATACTCTGTATTCTTTTTAGTGCAACGCGTAAGCGATGACTGCTTTCCATCAGGCGGGTCGTATGCTTGTTTTACACCCTAATTGTATAAAAAAAATTGCAACATTACTGATTGATCTATCATCGGACAGAGAGCTTGATGCGAGTTATTTGTTCGCTTTCGACCATGTCAACGTAAACAAACCGACCAAATAGTGAAGAACTCTCATGTTGTGAATTTATAAGACGCGTGTTACATATCAAAATTATGTTGCAAAACTTGCTCACATTTTGAGGTGAATAACCCGGCTAATTTGGATATGTAACACGCGTCTAGTAAATTCACAATATGAAACATTTTCTCAATTTGGTCAACTTGTAAACGTTAATAGGCTCGAATATGACCAAAAAAACACGCACTCGGGTCAAACCACTGAACGGATCGGGATACAAAATATCATACAGCTAGATATTACTATAAAGGAGCAATATTCTATTTGACCTACATTTTTTTCGCTTTGATATGTTGGGACGTCTCAATAATATAACCTTAAGTGGAAGAATTACTTCGATAGCACAAAAATCTTTCGAGATGTGTTTTAATTTCAAAATCACAATTTTGGACTTTCCCGAAAACACTCCACACAAAAGACGTCACAGGTTTGTATTCTATATGCAAGAAATCAGAAATTTGTACGACAGCTATGTTTAATATTACGTTTATGTAATTAGTATCCTAATAAAAGTTTTAGTATTTTTATTGCTTTTCCAAAGGAAATATTATTTTTTAATAATTTCATACTTTTAAAATGGACTTTCCCGCCAATCTTTGATCGACCCTAAAATAAGTCGGGCGAAAGATATTAGAATGAAAGTTTGCAGATCTTTATAGTTTTGCGTTTTTTACGATATTGTTAAATAATTTATACAATTTTTGAACATTGTCAAAAAGCCTATTTCATTTGATTAGTTCGTTCAAATAAACAAACTCTTCGCTTTTTATTTCGCTTTATAAATAACCTAAAATTATACAAATTTATCTATAAAATCTATATTTAAAACAAGCCTAAAAATAATTCATTACAAATTGTTAATTACTGTATCAACAATGTCTACTTGCGATACGGATATAATTGCTGAAGGTAACGAAAATCTCAACAATTTGCTAATAAATAGTTAGGTACCTAAACAAATTATTAAACGTTGTTTTAGAAACTAAATTGCTGTTTATCGAAAATATTACTACATATTCCCAGCAATAATAATCAAAAGCACGAGGAAAACAAGTGTGTTTTCATAACAAAATTAATTTTGCCGGAACGTTGTAGGCATGTTTTAATTGATTAAAGAGTACTTAATTATTTGAGCGATCTCTTTTGTGCGCTGATGAAGTGCACTGGAATATTGTTGTAATTTTGTGTGGTCAATACAATACAATACAACACAATTCAAATATACTTTATTGCACCAAAAGAACAGAAAAAAATATACAGAGAAAAACATTAAGTATCGAGCAATCTCTACCAGACAATCTTAGGGTAGAGGAGAGAGTAATCTGAAATAATGGTAGGTGGTGCAGCTCAGATAATAATACTATTCATTACTATGAATAATAAATTACAAATAGTTATATACATGCTAAATTATATAAATAAATATTCACATATACTACATATACACATACATATATATATAATAGGTCGGGGAAAAAGTCTTTTCGCATTATAGTATGTATGAACTTGTAATAAAATCTCTTTGGTTATACCATTTGTATCTAGCAGGTTTTGATATCTTTAAAAAGTTTAAATTTTAAAAAAGATAATTCCAAATTCAAATTAGGTAAATGTGTGATTTTCATTTGTTTTTTTTTACTGTCAAGATGAGTGAATCTAATGAAGAAATTCGATACATTTTAAAATTTTACTACAAAAAAGATAAAAATTCAACGCAAGCTGCGAAAAAAATTTGTGACGTTTATGGACCTAGTGCAGTGTCTGTGAGAGTAGCACAAATTTGGTTTAAGCGTTTTCAATCCGGAAATTTTGATGTCAAAGATGCACGTCGCTCTGGTCGCCCTGTTACGGATAAAATGGATGCCATTTCTGAAAAAGTGGAGCAAGATCGGCATATCTGTAGTTACGACGTAGCTGAAGAACTAGGAATTGACCACAAAACTGTTTTGGCGCATAAAAAGGTCGTGGTCAAAGGCCGGCCAGGCTTCACAGACTCTGGCGAAACCCGGGTTAACCCGCAACAAGGTGATGCTGTGTGTATGGTGGGATTGGAAGGGAAGATATTCATTATGAGCTGTTACCGCCAGGCAGGACTATCGATTCTGAACTCTACTGTGAACAACTGATGAGATTAAAGCAAAAAGTTGAAAGAAAGCGGCCGGAATTAATTAATAGAAGGGGTGTGATTTTTCATCATGATAACGCTAGACCTCACACATCTTTAGCCACTCAGTAAGAATTAAGAGAGTTTGACTGGGAGGTGTTAATGCATCCGGCGTATAGTCCTGACCTTGCACCTTCTGATTTCCACCTGTTTCGGTCTCTTAAGAATTCTTTAGGCAATGTCAGGTTAACATCACGAGAAGACTGCCAAAACCACTTGGCGCGGTTTTTTGAACAGAAGTCCCAAAATTTCTATAGTAATGGGATCATGTCTCTACCTACAAGATGGCAAAAGGTTATCGAACGTAATGGCACCTACATACTTTAGTTAAATGTAAATAAACTTTATTAAAAAATGTTTTGAATTTTCATATAAAATACGAAAAGACTTTTTCCCCAACCTAATATATATATATATATATATATATATATATATAAACATACATAAATATAAATATACTTAGACTTAAATACAGATATATACACACAAATTATACAAACATAGTAAAGTACTAATGAGGTAGAGGTTGAAATTATGACTGATGAGAATTAAATAACATTAAAAGAAAGATAGTGGAGTTTGACGAGATTTTTAAACGAAACTAGCGATTGAGCATTCCTGATCTCAGATGATAACGCGTTCCAAAGGCGCACTGCCTGCACAGAAAAACATTTGGAGTAAAATTGGGAAGAGTGAGACGGCGTTTTGAGGCGGAGCAAGAGTGTATTACGCAAGGCACGGCCCTGCACTTCGGTATGAAATAAGAAACGTTCTTTTAGGTAGACAGGAGATTTAGGATTGAAGAGAACAGAGTAGAGGAGGGTAAGGATATGCCAGTTACGGCGAAGTCTGATGGGGAGCCACTTGAGCTGAAAGCGAAATTCAGAGACGTGGTCATATTTACGAAGTCCAAATATGAACCGTATACATAAATTTTGAAGACGCTCAAGTTTATTTAGTTGCTCTTCAGTAACATCAAGATAACAAGAATCGGCATAGTCTAGTATAGGGAGGAGCAAGGATTGTGCAAGCGCAATTTTAGTATCAGTGGGCAAAAAATTACGCAATCTTCTAATAGAAGCGGAGGCGGCGAACAATTTCCTACTAACGTCAGCAATCTGTGCTGACCAAGAAAACGTATTGTCAAAAATTATTCCGAGATTTTTCACTTTATCACTGAACTTTACAAGTGTACCATCAAATGCAATAGAAGATATATAATTCCAATTAATTTTACCAATTTGTAATCAATCTAATTTATTTTTGATCTATGGACAAGGTATAACGCATAGGCTAATAATCTATAACATTTTATATATAGACGAGCCATAAGTTACATACATTACAGTAGTAGAAAGAAATGGCTCCAAAGCGCTTTTTTTTAGGGTTCCGTACGTACCTCAAACGGAAAAACGGAACCCTTATAAGATCACTTTGTTGTTCGTCTGTCTGTCTGTCTGTCAAGACCCTCTATGTTTAGAATGCGTGGAGGTATCAAGCTGAAATTTGAACTGTATGCTCAGGTCTACGGTCCCATGAAGTTATTAAAAAAACAAACTGGTAAGTTTACGTAGAAAAAAGACGGCCGTTTATTCAGCAAAAAACGCATATTTCGACACATTTTCAAGGGAATCAAAACTCATAGGGTACTTACCGTTGACCTAGAACTATTAAATTTGGCAAATAACATCGTAATAGACTACAAGTACAGAATATATCTCAAAACTATACATTTGTAATTATATCTTAATAAATATTTTTTATAGGGGTTCGAAATTTCAAGTTGAAGCTACTAGTTCAAATGGGGTATTATATGAAAGGGTTTGATGTGCACATTGCAAAATATATTTTTTTTTCAACGCTAATGCGTTAAATAAAAAACATAAAAAAATAACCTGCTGTGCAATATTTGACCGATCATTATCGGGTCGTATATTATTGCCTCCCAATAACTACGCATACATGCAATTGACAAAGATAGGAAAAAAAGTTAACACAGAGGAATGCATTGTATCTGTAAATACAATATGTAATTCCTGAGTGTACACTGTCAATAAACGTTTTGTATTAGCGTTAACATCGAGTAACAGCGCGTAGGACGACGAAGTGTTGGGTGCCCTCCTTTTCGATGGTCCGATGACCTTAAGAAAGCGGCTGGGAGCAGCTGGATGCGGAAGGCGGATGATCGTATCAGGTGGAAAGCATTGGGGAAGAAATATATTCAGCAGTGGACAGATACAGGCTGATGATGAACGTGATGATAAAGATTAGTGTTAATTTCTTGCTACGAACGTAAATCGCACAGGGCTAAGGAAATACCGAGCAACTTTGCTTTGTTATTGTTACAATTGAGGCAAAAAATATGTTGTATTTGAGCATATTTTCACTTTGATCGATAGAAAAAAATCGCAGTCATAGATCAGCAGTATTTATTTTTATTAAATGAAAAATATAGCAAAATAATTGTCATTACCTGTATGAGGAACTCTAGCCGTCAATTTGTAAATCACGAGCACAGTTTAAATAAATACATTCGTAATCAACGCACGCACTACTGAACGCCTGAGGGGCAATTCTCGTAATTATAATTTTAACAAAAAAAACCGACTCCAAACATTAATCTACATTTATGCATGTAGATACAGGCTGATGAATCATCATCGGCCTGTATCTACATGCATAAATGAAATCATCATCAGATGATGAAAAGAATTATGGGACCAATCTTTCAAATAAAAAAAGTTTTTTTCAAATCCGTTTATAAATGACGGAGTAATGAAATAGCAAAACAAATATGTGTGCTAGTCGACAATAGGTGGCACTACATACCACTTTTCATGATTCTGGCAAAATCAGTTTCCGCAAAAATAAAAACACCGAGCTTAACATCCCTGACATCCAGGTAGGTACTATTATAATCAATTCAAATACGATATATAAAACACTTCCTCAGAGTCAAGGTAACTTCGGAACGAAGAAATAACACAGGATTTCCAAACTAGAAATGTGACAGCGAAATCACAACAGGTACGCAAGAAGGGTAAAAAATATTTTCTCTCAACATGAAAGGCAGACTTCCATAAAACGTATCATATGAAATTCTCTACAAAAATAAAAGCTCGACACATTTCCCCCTTTATCCCTTTTATGGCAAGATCTCACAAAAAATATATATTTCTTGGATAAAATCCTTGAAGATGTACATCGTCGATGCGAGAGCAAGTTTCTGCAGAATACTGGAATATACAAGATCTTTTACCTACAGATATGTTCTATCTGTATTGCAGCAAGAATAAAGCAAGGTAATTGCCTAATATACATAATATATATTATAATTCAAGGGTGACGCTATAGCCTATTTAAAATTTTTGAGACTTTTTGTTACATACATAATTTGTATGTACATTTCGTAATTAAGTTATCAATCATTCGATTCAGATAATGCTACTTATTACATGTGTGTGCTAAATCATGCATAAGAAACATCGTAGGCAGTTATTTATTTATAAAGACTATTTTTAATAGTCTTTTTACATGCTGGACATGTGTGCCTTTTTACGGACGTGCCCCGTCCAATATTGTCTCGTCCGGCCTACTATTGTTACAAAAAGCCTAACAATAGTAGGCCGGACGAGACAATATTGGACGGGGCACGTCCGTAAAAAGGCACACATGTCCAGCTAAAGCCAGACATCTAACAATACAACAGGGCAACATTAGTCGTGGTAGGATGTTAGTGCTAATCAAAAAACAGTATACTAATTATGCTGCTACTGTAAGAGATATAGTTTGAATTTGAATATGCGCGTTTTCGTGTCGCTACTTTTTAGTGCCATGATAACCCATCTATATATAAAATATCTATATATTATACAGAGGAATTATCTACACAGCCTCTTCCTGTTCTATCGACGATTCGCTTAAATGTTATTGAAAATTTAACTTCTATAAGAACCACAATGGTAGTCGTTTTTATTTTATACGGCTTTATTCAACGTTGAGATTCATTCGCATGGAAAAACGTATTTGTTACCGATTTCAAATAGGTTTTCATTGTGGCTGTATTTGTATGTATGTTATGCGATAACGGCGGCGCGTGTGGCGTTAGTGAGTATTTTTTTATTATAAACGATAGATAGGAAAAACTTGATTGATTTTTTTTTATACTACAACGGGTGACAGACAAGCATGCGGCCCGCCTGATGTGTAGCGGTTACCGTAGCCATATTAACGCTTGCAACATAAAATATCGCTCGCTCGCCGCCACCTCCGCTGCCAACGCAGCATCTCCTTCCTTTCTGGTGACCTCACTCACTCCCAGGAACACAACAACCAGGAGGCACATTACCCGGTCGGGCAGCTTAAAATTACGCTCCCTACCTCTCTTTTCGCCAGAGCTTCGTTTGTCAGTCAGCACCGCGCGCAGGTGAAGTTGGCTATGGTTCAACGATGTTGATCAACCACTTACACCATCGACCTCTTCAAATCGTTTTGCCAAATAATTTAAATTATTTGTCAACAATTTTTGAATTAAATGTTTACTTTATTGATAAAGTAAATATTTAATTCAAAATACTAAACCAGGCTGTCTCCATTCTACTTAGTTACGCTGACGTCCAAGTTTTTTTCCAACAGAACTTACCATAATAGGTCCTTATTAAAGAACGTCCCAAGTAAAATAAAATCAACTCTTATTGCACTCAGTTTGATGCGGGGATAGTTCCCGCTTGTTACATCTACTCCGGGTCACGTTTGGCACAAGTTAAAGATGGCAGCGGTCATAGTTTTTTTTTTATACTACGTCGGGGAGGCAGACAAGCATACGGCCCGCCTGATGTGAAGCGGTTACCGTAGCCATATTAACGCTCGCAACATAAACCATCGCTCGCGCCGGCACCCCCGCTGCCAACGCAGCATCTCCTTCATTTCTGGTAACCTCACTCACTCGCAGGAACACAACAACCCTCAAGGGAATTGTTATTTGGCTGCGGAATTCTGTGAGGTGGAGGTACATTCCCCTGTCAGGTAGCTTATAATTACGCTCCCTACCTCTTTTTACGCCAGAGCTTCGTTTGTCAGTCAGCAGGGTGCACCGCGTACAGGTGAAGTTGGCTTTGGTTCAAAGATGCTGATGAACCACCTACACCCCAAAATATCTGCCGTCAGATCTACTGTTAGTTAACCCTTTCTTACTCTATCATCTCTCAGACAATCCAACTCCTATTTTTTTATCTACCTGTCTTTTTATATCCATTAACATTCAAATTATTCGTTTTCTATGTTATATTCCGTATATTGGAAAATAAAGAGTGAAAAAAGGATTTTGGAGTGCCTTGTATTTAGCCCATCAGTTAAGCAGGTGCTGCTAGATCCAATGCATAAACTATAAAGTATTAGTATCTCTTTTTTTTAATTACGTCGAGTGGCAAGCAAGTATACAGCCCAGTCTGATGTGAAGCGGTTACCATAGCCATATAAGCGCACACAATAAACGCTGCAACTCCTTCCCTCCTGTTGATCTCACTCACTTGCAGGGCCACAACAACGTTAAAGTTAGTATTTGGCTGCTGTCTTCGGTGGCCGCAGTGGGGCAGCTTCCAATTATGCTCAACCTACCTATAAAATCTCTAAATGATCATCATCAGGTCATTTTAGTCTCCATTACAGGAGCACGACCCTCTCTCGTCCGTCCCAGACAGAAGGAGGATTTGGCCTACACTCCCCATGCTGGCCAGACGGGTTGGAGAGGCCTGATCGATGTTTTATAATGTATTTCCCTTAGTCGCCTTATAGGACATCCACGGGAAGAGACGGAGTGATTCTATTCTAGTCTGCCGAAAATCACGCGGCTTAATGATGAGCTCTAAATGATGATTGGCACAAAATAATGTTACTTTCCCGCAACTTTACCCACCACCTTTTATATTAAAAGTTTCCAAAGTCTTTGCAAGCAACTGTATTTATCCGCTACAGCACGGAATAAATAGTCGCTACCTCTTATGAGTTGAACCCCACAAAACAGTGTTCAGCAGATGCACTCAATCACAAGTTGAGCCGAGTTCGAAACGTGCACAATTATCAACTGACTGTCTGACTAACTAACCTGCAAGTTAACTACCACTTTACTACTGAATTAGTTTGAGGGTACTTTTGTAGCACTTCATTTCTTGTTCATTTTTAGGGTTCCGTACCCAAAAGGGTGCCAATGGGACCCTATTACCACACCCCGCCCACTCCATACAAATGTCGCGCCAGAAACTACGTGCAAAGCGTGAATGAGCATGTGAGCTTACGGCGTCATACAAACTGTTCCAGATTTGTCTCAGAGTGGAGGCAAGGTCGATATGGGAGAGTAGCAGGGAGTGGCTATACTGTATGTAGTACAATTACTTTTTTTTTATTTCATTTCATGCTAGTTTACTGAGTGCTACTGACTCCATCACACTTGCAAGTCTTACAAAAATACAAAATTCAATTAATAAAAACAAAGTAATAGTATATTGTGCTTATACTGTGCTATTACTGAAACTCCGCTATCCTTCTGTCTGTCACAGAGCTCTATCTATTGAAACACAATAGCTAGACACTTGAATTTTTTATCGATTACTAGCTGACTCGACGTTGTCCTGTCTTCTTAACTATGAATATTGAATTGGTTTAGCGCTCGCTGTCTCTAATTCTTTTTTTGTTGTGAGGGTTTTAGTTTTCTTTAATGGTACCTACTAGAGATACAAAATTCTATCATTAGTTCCAACAGTAACCACGGGGAATATCTTGACTTTTCTTTAATGGTACTAGAGATACAAAGTTGTGTCACTTGTACCATCAATGGTACTAGTCAATGGTACTACTGATCCGGAGGGGTCTACTGTCAGGAGAAGGTTCTTACGAAAGCAAAAATAAGAAAATTGCGTGAAAAATTAGAAAAAATGAAGACGACAATCGCTTCTCCACGAGACATCTTCAGGCAATTTTCTTGTTGTTTGTGAGAACAACAAGCTGCGTAAATAAAAAACCTACTTATCATCCACATCCTGCGTGGAAGACCATAGGAGGTGTAGCGGTACTGTGGAGGCGCAGTGTCTTCTGTGACGTCACCGTTATTGAATGTGACAACCCGCGTATCTGTGCAGTGAAAATAATGCTCCAAGATAAGTCATTCTTAGTGATGAGTGTCTACATGCGTGCAGATGTGAACACAAACCTAGCGGAATTCACAGACGTACTAAGCTCGGTGAGTGCTATAATGGATAGTTGTAGTGTAGATTGCGCTTACTTGCTGGGGAACTATAATGCTCATCCGTCTGAACTATTCTTTCGGGAACTCTCAGAGTTCTGTAGGGAGCAAGTATGGGCTTTGATATTGAAAATTAGGTTTATGTTCTGAAACGTCTCTGTTTTGCATGACGTATTATGGTCTGATCACCTCCCCCTGGTGGTCGAATGTAATTTAAATATAATACTGCCAAAAAACTTCAATGTCAAAGGTACACAGAACAGCGTTGTGTGGGGGGACAGAAGTAAGCTACAAATAGATATGTATCAAAAGGAATGTAATAAAAGATTACGGCTGATAGACTTTCCACAAGAGCTTCAAGGTTACAATAGATAGAGCGTAGAGCCGTAGAGCATTGTCAGTGAGAGCGAACATGTTAGCTCGCAGGTTTGCACGTTGTTCTGATAGCGTGAAAATAGCTCTGTTTAGAGCATACTGCACATCGTTTTACATGTGCAGCCTGTGGGCTGAATATACTCAAAAGTCTTACAATGCTCTACGTGTTCATTATAATAATGCGTTCAGGGTGCTGTTGCGTCTGCCCCGTTACTGTAGCGCCTCGGGGATGTTTGCCACAGCGCGAGTCGATTGCTTTTATACAACGATGCGTAAAAGGTGTGCGTCCCTGGGGCACAGGGTGCGGGCCAGCGGCAACGGCATCCTGGCCATGATTGCTGGTTGATTTGACTGCTCGTACTTGTCTCGCTGTTGTGCCATTTCACATGGAATGGTGCAGCGGTGAGATTGGTTCAACAATGTATTGATTATGATCCTAAGATAATTAACATGTAGAATATTTTACTAACATATTGAATCGTGGTTACTTGAATAAAGAAATTATATTATTATTATTTGTATAAGTAGGTTTTTTATTTACGCAGTTTGTTGTTGATCGATTTTTCATTTGTATGAAAATTCGATCGTTGTTATTAAGTTTTTAAAGAGGGTATGTAGGAAAAGTAACAATTATATACGTTAATTATATACAACTAGCGGCCCGAGCACGCTTCGCTGTGGCTCAATCTTTTCGTTTCCATCCATTTCCTTAGAGATGGCGCTGTATGTGAAAAAAGATTTTCCCGCTTTTCTTTTCAAATTTTTCCAGAATTTTCTTTTCTATAAACCTCACGGAGCCCGAGACCTTTCCAACGAATGCAAAACCGTGGAAATCGGTTCGTGCGTTCTGGAGTTATAGCGTCAGGAAGGAAAACCCGACTTATTTTTATATAGTAGATAACAAACGACTAGCTTGGTAGTCGAATGGCTAGCAATGCCTACTTTGACGCCGAGGTCGTGGGTTCGATCCCCGCACTGTATCCGTATGTACCATCTGGGTGGTTTCAATGTATTATATGTATATTTACGAAAGAAAATGTATTTAAGTACATTTATCATCAGTTATTTAGATACGAAAAGATAAGATAAGATAAAAATAATTTATTCACAAAAATAAGGTATAATAAATATACATATTACATTTTTCAATATTACATTGTCTATTTATATAATATATCATTAATATGTCATAAATTATATCACAATTTTATGTCATAGTTATTCGTCAATTGAATAATAGCAATTATTTAATAAAAAGTCATGCAATTTCTAGTACGCATAGTACATGCTTTGATTAGTTTGGGTCTAGGTCGCATTAAATAATTTGCCCAGGAATATTTCGACGGTCCCTACGTATAAAACGACATGTCAAAAATGGCAATTTTTTTTGTTGCATAAATTGCTATAGATAGCCCGTAAAAAACATTTTCTTTTTTATTTTATTGCTTGTATATAATTAAAAAGTAAGAAATTAACTCATTTGTCCAATAATAATATTCTTTAATTACTATATCGTAGTATAAGCAGACATGTCTGAAATGACATGTCGCTTTATACGTAGGGACCGTCGATTTATTATCCATTGATTTGATTCCCCTTTCGAAACAATGTTATATTATTTATGATAAGATATAGTTATTTCCCTGTGAATAATATGCGCCATAAAGCTATTATTAAAATAATAGTTTTCCTACAAGAATTTATCCACCACTTAGTTATTCAACATAACATAAACAGTTTTGTAAATGTTACGGTAACCCCAAAAGTTTTAATAGATCGGAGATGAATTTAACGCTTCGACGATACTTGTGAATTTTGTAATAACTAATCCTTTATGTTATTTATGTAGTTATACTTCTGAATATATAAGGTGCTCTTACACTGATGTGATATAATTTTATATTCTTCTTCTTCACTCGGTCCCTCATTGCTGAGGATCGTGGTCACAGGAACGTCGTAAACGGACAATCTGTCTCCATCGATTCCTGTTCGAAGTGGCCCTCACTACCTGATAGAATTTAGAAAAGGAGGCGGCCCCCTTCACCTGGTCAGACCATCTTGTTGGTGAACGGTCACGTGCTCTCTTGCCTTCGGTGTTGCCAACAATAACAAGCCTTTCTTTTATATGATATATAAAATTATATCACATCAGTTTTTATTGCATATAAATTATTATACCATAGTCTCATCAAAATTGTACAAAGGTGAGCTTATCTCTACAAGAGATTTCATCCAGCCGACCCTATAGGCAGTAAAAGAAATCGAAAATCTGCTTAACAAATAATCATAAACACAAATATATATTATTCGATACATATCTACTATAAATACATACATATTATAACCGAGACAAATCTTTTTTTGAAACTTGTAACGGATGGGCAATCTCTTAGGCAGCAATTTTTCCATATTATGAGCTCCGCGGACAGTGAATGATTTAAAAAAGAATTTTGTGTTGGGAGGGCTATAGGTGATGGTTTTTATGTGACAGGAGCGCTGGTATCTAGATATAACGTTAGAGATCCGCCCTGACTTCACACGAGTGCAATAAACTATAGCCTATATTCACTGATCATGTAGATTTCTATAGGCGAAAGAATTTTTTAAATCGGTTTAATAGTTTTTGAGGTAAAATTAAATATAAAGTAGTTTTTAATCGTCATAAATAAGATTCTGCACCCGGTACTTTCAATTTTGGAAATCAGCGGTCTATCTAGATGGGGGGACGCCGAACTCTACGTTGCTCCATATGGAGATTGCGCTGTTTCATTTCATTCCTTCATTTATGTCAATTCTTAATACATTGCATTTACACGGACGAACCTCAAATTGTTACAAGCGAATTTGTATATCGATCCTGAAACTGTCAGTGCCGCAGTACAACTTAGCTATTATGTACTTTGTAAAAAGCTGCCACAGGCGAGGCCTCGCCTAGTGTGAAGCGTTTGTTAATACCTGTGATAATACTCACTGTGTAACATGTTACATATTATGAATATTGTGGTGTAAATTTTACTTCTTTATATGCAAAACAGTGTTACAGTAAATATTCCGCCAATAAATTATGTATCTCTTTTTAATCATGGGTCAAGCTCGGTCATTTGATAGCGCAGCGATATGGATCCAACGCGTAGAGGCCCCTTGAAAATGTTAATATAATGTTGTACACACACACGCTGTCACCCGCTCCTGGATATACCAATGGAACAATATACTCATGAGCAGGTCTCAGCGGGCATTGACACTATTGCATGATGTGTTGGAAATTACAAGTTGGAACTTATTATAATCTATATTTTTTTTTAAACTACGTCGGGTGACAGACAAGCATACGGCCCGCCTGATGTGAAGCGGTTACCGTAGTCATATTAACGCTCGCAACATATAATATCGCTCGCGCGCCGCCACCTCCGCTGCCAACGCAGCATCTCCTTGTCTGGTGACCTCACTCACTCGCAGGAACACAACAACCCTCAAGGGAATTGTTATTTGGCTGCGGTATTCTGTGAGGTGGAGGTACATTCCCCAGTCGGGTAGCTTGCAATTACGCTCCCTACCTCTCTAAATCTATTAACCAACTCTGTCTAGACTGCCTGCCGGCCATCGATCCACATTAAATGAACTGTGGGGGTATGGTATAGTATAGGTATGTCGAGAGCCGGGATGATAAATGAATAACGACCTTATTCTCAAACCGGATTAAATTATTCTCCGCAAAATTGGTTAAAAGAAAATCCCATATTTCGCGAAGCACTTAATCTTTTTACATGGTAAACACGTATCATCGCACATCAGACATAATTAACGACCGCCACGATCATCCATCAATCGCTTCGCTCGATTTGCCGACTTAATCAGATGACGCGGCAATATGGCGGCGACGGGCGGCCGGATATCCGGTTATCCTTGTTGCGACAATGTTGCGGGTTTTTGCGATGTAGACAAATGTTGAACTTTTTCTTTGATATCTTTGTAAAGAGGTAGGGGATGACAGCGGCTTGTTTTTCACCGACTGCAAGAAAAGAGGTTCTCTGTTTACCCGTACATAATACTCGTATATGCATTGTTTGAAGTATAAGTGACCTAACCCGATCTTTTCGCGTCGCGTTTCGAGATCGCGTGTTCTATCCCCGCTAGTACATACTAGATAACTGAAAAATGTACTTAAATACATTTTTTTGTAAATACATACATATAATACATAGAAAACACCCAGACCAAGACAAACAGACATGTTTATGCACACAAATGTGCGTCTTGTGCGGGGATCGAACCCGCGACTCAAAGTCAAAGTAGCCATTTTTAGCCATTCGACGACCGGGTTCGTCAAAATTAAAAAGTAGTTAATTTTAAATAGTATTATATAGTGTACAAACAAGATTATCTACATGTAACCTCAGACTTGGAATGTTTCTGCTCGTATTTAGTGAAATTCCAGACGTTTGAAGAGATAACTTAGTGGTTTCAGTTTCGTAAGAGCGAAGGGTTTTAGTAAAAGCTTCACGTTACAAATGGGGCTATGAAACCATAAGAGGTGAGGTCAGTTTAGATAAAAACAAACGTGCTTGTATGTATACATACTAACAGTCGGTACCTAGCAACCAAGTGCTGGAATAATATTCCACCACCACCGCTGTGAAATTTTCGATCCAAAATTAATTTTAAAAATCGTCTAAAGCGATTTCTATTGCAAAAGCAGCAACCAGCCCCCTTACCAACACCGCTTATTGCGATTCAATAACTGAATACAATTCTTATTCATACCAATGAATAAGCGACTCTATTCCATTTGGAATAGAGTCGTTTATTCATTGGTATGAATGAGCATTATATTCAGTTATTGAATCGCAATAAGAGTTGGTGGTAAGGGGCCAGCCCCCCTAGCCAAGTGTAATTCGTAGCGTTCAATCTCTAAATGTTCGATTTTGACAAATGTCACGTGATCTATCTAACGTTCGTTACGCTACGAATTACATTTGGCTGGGGGGGCAGGTATACCACGCGGTTGGTTGCTAGCATATTTCGATATTTAAGTTTGCCAATGTTGTTGCTGTAAGCACACCCCGGTCACTCCATACAAATGTCGCGCCGGTAACAACTACATAAACAATGACGTCTGTACAGAGCGTGAATGAGCGTGTGTGCGTGCAGCGCCATACAAACTGTTCCAGATTTGTCTCAGAGGGGAGGTGAGGTCGACACGAGAAAGCGGCAGGGAGTGGCTATACTCTACATAGTACTATTACTTATACTGTGCTGTAAGTAAAAAAGGTAACACTAATATCACAGTATAAGTAATAGTACTACGTACAGTATAGCCACTGACCGGGGTGTGCTAATATGCACATAGTTCGCCACGCAACTTACGGATCTGACAACAAATGAGAATGGGTATGCAATTGGATTTCTATGGGAATCAAGCGTGCCAAACTTACACAACGACAGGCAAGTAATATGAGTGTATATTAATAAGTATAAGTTGTATTTTTTTTTTATACTACGTCAGGTGGAAAACAAGCATACGGCTCGTCTGATATGAAGCGGTTACCGTAGCCTTATTAACGCTCGCAACATTAAGAATATCGCTCGCTCGCCGCCACCCCCTCTGCGAACGCAGCATTTGTCAGTCAACAGGGTGCACCGCGTGCAGGTGAAGTTGGCTTTGGTTCAAAGATACTGATGAACCACTTACACCCCTATTGGTTGAATTTAGTACAATGTCATAAAAATATTAAGCAGATGTCTCTCGCGCCGGACACTCTAACAAAGGACAAAGGGTGAACGTGTCTGGACATTCGCCCTGATGAAGGTCTCCTTTTTAGATCGAAACTAGTCTGCTTTCCCAACAAAAAGACGTGAGTGACCCGTTTAATTTATTTAATTAATTTAGTATAATGTCTCACGTGAGTTTTAATCATATTAAAATAATAATATATTATTATTTTATTTATATGAGACGGGGCAAACGAGCATGTGGGTCGCCTGGTGGAAAGCAATCACCCATGGAGATCACCAACACCAATGGGTCGCTGATCCATTGCCAGCCTTAACAATAATATCGCTTTGCTAATGTAACATAAAATTTAATGTAATCGAAAAAGAAATAAGATTCTATCATAACTAATATAAACTTTATGTAAAATTTTACGTTAATTATATTAAATTACTTTATTGTCAAAAATTACCTTGATACTAATTTTCTTTGAAAGAACTCCCGGGACGTCTCAGGACTTTTATTCTCGAATACCTCGAGTCGATGGAGCCAAGATGGAGTCTGGAAACGTAGACATTTCTCAAACCGTAGTGTTTGTATATTCTCAAGGACAATTCGGTAACTTTTCGCAAGAAAAGTAGAAGACAGTACGTAATATTGCCTTCAGGTTTAAAATAAAAAAAATCGGTTGTCTGTAAAGTCGGTTTACTGACGATAGTTGAACGTGACAACGTCATAAGAAAATACTGCGGAATGTTTGCATTTTTCAAAAGAAAATTTTAATGGAACGCCTCAGAGCGAGGTAACGCCGCATGAGTCATGTTTTTTCGTGCGTGCAGCCGGCTCCATCGAATTATAATACGTTGTCACTTCAAAAACTGTTCTTGAAAAGCTTACAAACTGTTGTTGAAAAAGTTGCGTCGTAGTATTATTACTTATACTGTGGTCGTACTCAGATTATTTAATATATAAATGCATTCTACCTTACATTACATTTGCACTGTCAATCACCACTTACCGTGGCGGCTAGACGTTAGCACTAAAAATTAACAGTTATTGAAAAGTTTTAGATAAAATGCCTTATTTCTTTACGTACTGTATGTATACTTGCATAAGTATGGAGCAAATGCATTATAGCCAAGTTTTACTGACAGGATGTTTGCCTATGGTCCATATAATATGTCCGTCTGTATAATAAATTATATAAAATATCCTTAGCTAGCGCCATCTGTCATTCAACAACACAAATATTTAGGCGCGGAACCCTTCGAGCGTGAGTCCGACTCGCACTTGGCCGTTTTTTTTATCTGCTTTAGAACCGCATTCGTGAATTTCTGCTATTCTCAAAGGTTGACTGGTAAATAATGTTAGCGTTAAGTTCGCCTTTTGTACCCTTATGTAATTTTGTGGTCAATAATGTTTAAATAAATAAATAAAAACGTAGGTATATAAAACAAACTATCTTTTTAACATTAAAAAATTGATATTCTGAAATGAAAATATAATTTGCGGCAAGAGTACTTCCAGTGTGTGTATCCAATCTCATCGTTTATATGGATCCCGAAACTGCGAGAAAACCTGATTACAGTTTTTTTTACAACCTGCCGGTAACGTTGAATATTAAATTCCATACAAAATATCATGAAATGCTTGTGTAATATAGTAAAATTTCAATTATAGCGCTGTAAATCGATATCAAGCACTTATCGGAGGGTACAGGCGGCGTGACTACGCATACTAAAACAACCTGATCATTTTAGAACGCTCCTTTGAGGAAACCTTTTAAGTCTCTCGTTTTTTTAAGGCTGCTAATTGGTTCCGTTCTACTTAATTGATCAGTTTTATTGCTTGTTTGAGAGTTTCACTCGTTCGAATAGTAATCAATGTTCTTGTGGATATAAGAAAGAGCTCGAGAGACGAACCAGAAATAGAACGATTGAAGGTAGGTACACTGGGTACGGCTCACTTGTAATAATAAGTGTTGAGACAACTTATAAAGATTTCAGATTTTTATTGCAAGTCACAAGTTATTAAAGATTTTACATACAATATTATAGTACAAGTGACGCCCAGTATGGGCACAGCAAACATGAGAGGCATCTAAATACCGTTTTACTTAAAGAGAAAAAGTACAAAGTGAATAGACATAGTCCCATACATAAAGTGAAAAATTCAATAGTCCAACATTGCACCTACTTGGGGTGGGGACCCCAAGTACCTTATAGATATAAAGAAATTTAGTTTATCTTGGAGTTCTTCTTACAACTTCTTTTACGTTTCATGTGGACTTTGTTTTATGTTTAAAACTAACTTTTGGGGAGTAAGTGGTTCATCAATATCTTTCAACCAAAGGCAACTTCACCTGCTCGCGGTGAACTCTGCTGACTGACAAACGAAGCACTGGCGAAAAGAGAAGTAGGGAGCGTAATTGTAAGCTACCCGACTAGGGAATGTATCTCCACCTCACGGAATACTGCAGCCAAATAACAATTCCCTTGAGGAATGTTGTGTTCCTGCGAGTGAGTGAGATCATCAGAAAGGAAGGACGGAAATAACCGGGGGTGGCGGCGCGCGAGCGATATTTTATGTTGCGAGCGTTAATATGGCTACGGTAACCGCTTCATATCAGGCGGGCCGTATGCTTGTCTGTCACCCGACGTAGTATTAAAAAAAAACTAAGAATGTTTCCAAGGTTCAAGATTGAACCTTGGGTACTTGTCACTTGTTGATTTGACAAATGTGACAAAGAAAAGTTAGTCTTAGACTTTTTCCTACAACTTCTTTTATGTGTCATGTGGTCAATGTTTTCCTTTTGGGGGTGTATGTGGCTCACCACGATCGTTAGAGGCAAAGCCCTTCACTTATACGTGGTGCACCCTGCCGACTACCACAGAATACCACATCCATATAACAATTCCCTTGAGAGTCGTTTTATTCCTGCGACCTCACGTCACCAGAAAGAAAGGAAGGAGTTGCTACGTTGACAGCGAGCGCCCCATCTGCCGAGCCGTAGGTATATTTGCCTCCCGTTTTGGTATAAAGAAAATATTTTATTTTTAGAACTAAAATAGAACTTGTTGGGTACATACAATTGTCACTCACGTCAGATTCGTCGGCTTTATTGTGCGAACTAATTGCGAGGTGAGACAATTGGGTCACTTTTCGGGTGTACATTGTGATCTATGGTAAGTATTTATTTATAACATCCGCCCGCCCCAATTACTTTGGTGTTACACTGAGTTCTTCCCACCTCTTAAGTCTCATGTAAGCATTTATTGGTTTTACAGTTTCCTGTAATGTTTACAGTTTTAGCATTGTTAATATATTTATAACAGTTTCCATGTTTGAAATTATTGTAATTAAAATTATAATAGGTCTATTTTACTGTATTGCAATGAACAATAAATAAACAAAACTTGATCCCGTCAAATCATCCATGCATGCCCTTTACGGTACGGGCTTTATGGATAGAAAGGTACCTTCAAACATGGTAGGTACGTGTAAATATTTTGATAGGTAGTTGTAAATAAAAACCCAATAAAATTCGTCACGATCGTCATACCCATAAACATTTGATGGGCAGTAACAAGATCATGGCCATAAGACCGGGTCTGAGTTCCGAATGGTCCATAACAAAAGTTCACTAATAAAACATGATATTCAATTCTGCAGGTAATATGGACAGGACGGTCAACAAACTACCTATATCACATTATGAAAGATGGCATTCGGAACTGGGGCCCTACCGCCGAAGCTGAAGCCGATTACCACCGAATATTTTGATTCGAAAAATAGGTCTTACGTTTTAGTTATTGCCAAACACCTACAGCTTAGTCGGTAGACCTTCATCGTTTCTATCAGGTAAGGTAAACACAAGTAGCATAAATTTAAGTTAAAATTTGATTTTCGCAATCAAAAAATCCGATGATAATCGGCTTCAGCTTCGGCGGTAGGGCCCCTGGGGCCCTACCGACGAAACCGAAGCCGTTTACCACCGGGTTTTTTGCTTCCAAAAAGTCTTGGTCTCTGGTCTTAAGTTAAAGTTATTGGCAAACGTCTTCAGCTTAATTGGTAGAGCTCTAGGGTTTCTATCAGCTGAGTTAAACATTATTATCAACAATGTAAGCAGTTGTTTCATTTTCGCATTAAAAAATCCGATGGCAATCGGCTTCAGCTTAGCCGGTAGGACCCCCTGGTCGCAAGATTATATGACATTACTGAGATGCTCTGCGATGTCACCGCGGAGACACTTTCCTGTTCATGTGATCCGATTCTTGGTGCATATTAACAATTTGCTTTTATTTATATACTTGACTATCTTATCCGACAGACGTTATCCTGTCTTCTTAATTATGAATCTTGAATTGGTTTCGCGCTATCTGTCAAATAACTGACACTTCTGTCAAACGCCATAATGTTACATTACAAAAGTTAATATGGTCGTTCAGTTTTCTTCCTTTACACCCAGTCGCCCCCGCGGGGACTGCCACCGGAGGCAAATGGGAATAAAAATTTCCAGTCGCCACCGGTAGCGACTGGGAATTTTTATTCCCATTTGCCTCCGTGTTTTTGCCCCCACTTCAGTTTCGCTGTACATTGCTCTCTCTATCGTAGAGAACAGGATTAGACAAGTTTAACTATATTATGATTGTGGGAATGATCGGATGATTGTAACGTGATTTAAAATTTTGAAAAGGAATTTTGTGTTTAAAAATTGGATCCAACTTTATTAAAATTATGAATAAATTTTTATTACTCCTCCGCGCACTGTCCAATTGTCACATTTGGTATTCTCATATCACAATACGAAACTTCAAAGTGTAATTTAAATGAGATTATATTTAATAAAAATAAAATCTATCTAAAACTATCATATTTTTAGCAATTCGTTAGGAAAATATTTTTTAAAAAACAACAGCATCCTAACGACTGATTTAATTACAACAAAATTAAACAATTGGCAAGAGTTTCTACAAAAGTACTCGAAATGAAAATACGCTCTGATGTTCACGCTTCGACGACCAGCAACGGAATGAGAGCCGGCACGTGTTCGCGCCGGCTTTTATACTCTTCTGGCTGTCACTTCCAACACGGCCTTTCCTGACAGGAGGCCGTCCTCGGGCTCCCTTGCTTTTCTTCAGCTCTGGCGGGTGGCTTCCAGTACCGGCATGGATAGTCCGGCATCCTGCTGTTCCTCAAACGGAACACCAGGCACAGCGGCTATCGCAGTACTAGGCGGCAACGCGGATAACTGCGTGCCGGAAGTGCTGGGGCTGCGGCTCGCTGTCCACAGCAGGCGTACAGCAAGCAGCGGCGAGAGCAGACTCCTTGTCCTCATTGTCTGCACCTTTATAAAAACAACAGACAACGCGTATTTCTACGCAAACGTTCATAGGTCACATAAGTACATAGCAAGTACACCTTAGTTACACAAATACATTGTGCAACATGAAACTATTGAGGAAAGAGGCACGACGTGAAGCGTTTTCTCAATAATTTCATGCAACGATCAACTTGTGCTGAGACAGAGGCACGACGTGAAGCGTATCTCAAACACCAGCTAAGTTAGAGGCACGACGTGAAGCATAACTTAGCAACATAAAAACACATAAGCACAGAAACTATTGAGGAAAGAGGCACGACGTGAAGCATTTTCTCAATAATTTCATGTGGCAATCAACTTGTGCTGAGACAGAGGCACGACGTGAAGCGTATCTCAAACACCAACTAAGTTAGAGGCACTACGTGAAGCATAACTTAGTTACAGGTCAAAACAGAGGCACGACGTGAAGCATGTTTTAACCACAGTAGGACAGAGGCACGACGTGAAGCTTGTCCACCTCGCTCCCAGCACCGTCTGTAGTGCTCGGCAGCGATCCCAGCATCGGCTGGACCTCCCGGCAGCGCTCCCAGCATCAGCTGGAGCATCGACTACAGCGCACAACATAGGCGCGTAGCAGCACATGCGTCGGCCACATGACGCAGCGCGCTCAACATCTGCCGGAGCACTAGTCACAGCCTGCCGCACAAGCGCACCCAGCATCTGCTGGAGCGCTCGTCACAGCGTGCCACAGAGGCGTGCAGCAGCGCACCTAGCATCAGCCTCAGACGCTGCTTATGGGCCAGCATATTTCAACTAGTCGCAAAGACCGTTCAGCCCAAGCCTGCAATCAATTGAAACAAAACAATCGAATCATCACTGACAACTTGACAATGTCACATCACACTATTGTAACTAGGTTTATTCGTTAACAAATTTTAAGGTTCTGCATCTAAACCTTAGTAGCCTTTGGACGGCGCATATATTAGCAGGGCTCCGACCCAGATAGTCAGTATATATCATAGAAATGCCCATCTTTATGGTCCAAACAAAATCAAAATCTTGAAGGTACACCCACCAACGGGCTACCCTTGGCAGTTAATCTCTCTTGCGTTAAATAACTTTCAACGCATTGCAGTCTGTACAGTGGAGTGCATCCCCACCGAGTAAGGCCTGAAATGCTGCAATGCTTTCTCTACAGCGAGAGTTTAGAGTTTGTACGAACAGTACTTATTCTCTACGCCTTGCATTAGCCTACTGAGATAGGCAACTACTCGCTTGCGAGTAACCTCATGAGTTTGTAACAATACAGCTCCATAGCCGATGGAACTCGCTTCCATTGGCAAGGAGGGGTCATAAATCGCAAGACGGTTCTTGAGCCGTTGCTCATTCGTCAAATATTCAATTACATATTTGCGAGCAGCTTGCTGCTCACTGCCCCAATTGAACTCCACACCCTTCCAGGTTAGAGCAGAAATAGAAACTGTTTTCTGGGCACAGTACGGTATGTACTTGCGAAAATAGCTGGCCAAATCAAGAAATTGGCGAACATGCTTAACATTTTTGCCTCAGCAGAATCGACCAATGCTTTTATTTTACTATCGCTCGGCTGTACCTGACCAAGACTTATAGCGCGTTCTAAAGGAGCGCTTCCTTACATAAAGTCATCATAATCTCATCTACCGTATATCGCAAAACAAGTCACGACCTTGTGGCCAAGTTTTTGGCAGATACCACATGGTTCAGTTTTTATTACAACTACAGACAAAACACTTTTGACCGTTATCGCCACTATTGCCATTGCTCGAATACGATCTAGGCCCCTTAGCACAATGATATGACCATATTTACCACACAGAAAACATTTACCATCGTTAAATCTTCGCTTCCGATTAATAACATGATCTACTTTTGACTTTTCGACATGATTATTATGCGAAATATTACTAAACTTTTTATTGGATCTATTTGATTTAACGTAAATAGAAAGGAATTCTACTAATTCATTTGACTTTAGTTTTGCATTCGTGGCAAAGGCACGGATTTGTAGATCCGTAATACTCTTTACTTTACCATAGCCGAAATTAGCTGGTCAGTTAACTCTCTAACTATACGTAACTTTAGTAAAGAGCGGCGAGCATAATCAGCATATGTCGGGTAAATACTCCGATAAATATCGAAACTAGTACTCATGACCTCAAAATGTTTGCTACATCTGGCTTCTTAGGGCACAGAAGCTTAAACTCTTTCTTAAAATTGCTCCTATTACGGTCATTTCTGTGTCAGTGGGTTACCCACTCATTAAGCCAATGAGATATAGACACTCATTATCACACCAGTCATTGAAAACTGAACACTTCTACGTCTTCCCACCAATTGTAGGATCAAAAGTCGAAATATAGTAAGCGTGGTTAGATCTCACCATAGTATTGATGGATCGTATAGCATCCATTGTACGATCAGTCGCGCTGGGGACTCGATCCGTAGTAGCACTCACGGAGTACCCCGACAAAGGTGGAGCTGTAGAGCGCTGACTCGCAGCACCAGCTCTCACTCACTCGCAGCACCCAGACCATCGGCACAGTCGGCCAATGGTGGCTGCAGCGGCGGCATCACCAGAGACGCAACACCACTCGGCCCACGGCCACGTAGCCACGGTCGAGACGACCGACGCTGTCTTCAATGATGTCAATTGATCTAGAATTTGTTGCATTTATTGAGTTAATACATTGCTAGAACAGCTACGTCGTCTGCGTTTACGGCTAGAACATGAATCACGACGTCTACAACGCAAATCACGATGTCTAGAACGTGAATCACGATATCTTAAGACGAGCATCACGGCTCCTAGAACGAATTCTGGGACGTCTCCCAGAATTACTTTTGGAGTAGCGTCTAGTACACGGCTTTCACAATTATTAGCCATCTCCATTGATTTACATAAAGAAATAAGCAGATACAGCAAAAGTGAACAGCCAACACACTATATCAGATTTGAAATAAAAAGGTGAAACCACAAAACAATAACGTTTTCACCAACGAGAATGTGCTGCTTTTCTAATTTCGGTAAATAAATCGGAACGTACTCATGAGAAATTACAGACATATAACTGTCTCCGTAAACGGATATAACAAACTACAAAAATATTCCATTTGCCAAATTGAAAAGTAGTCTTGTGCTTAATCGGACACTCTTAGGTACGCACTGTAATAGTACAGTCCGATTAATGTACTAGTACACCTTGATAGTACTATTAGTACCCATTAGTACTCAGAAATGTAGCCGACAATATAATCATTTAACAATGTAAATTTGGTAATTACAAGCACTATACAGCGCTGTATATAAAATTTTCTATGAATAAAACACACGGCGCTTCTAGTACAGTGTCAAGTACCGTCACCTATTAGTACATCGTACATGTACTACTCAAGAATATTGAAAAGTCAAATTGCTAGTCTTAAATAGCACAGTGGGTAGATTTATTTTCGAGACAAAAATTAACCTCATTTCTATTGTGCGTCTCGGATTTTTGTTTGCCAAAACAATTTTCGATCTTATGCCCAGGCTTGTTACAAAATGAACACAACTCGGATTTCGATGGTAAGTACAAATATAGCCTTTGCGTTAGATAACTCACTAGTACTAGGACTTTTGCAAAAAGCCTGTTTATGTTACATTGCACCACATGTAAAACAACCGTCATCTAAACGACGTTTACCAAAAGAATTACTAGGAGTATGCCTATTTTTTGACAAGAAATTATTCTTTGGGGTAGTACGCAACATACTAGATTTTAAAGGCTTTACATATGTAAATAGAAATTCTACCAAGTTATTGGGCAATAGCTTAGCGTTTGTGACTGATGCACGAATCTGTGGATCAGTGATACCGCGAATCACAATAGCGGAAATCAATTCGTCACTGAGCCCCTGTACTATACGCAGTCGAAGTAACGATCTACGGGCGTAATCGGCGTATGTGGGATAACTATCCGAATTGGTACTCATCACCTCAAATAAAATATTCGCGATATCGGGTATTTTCGGACACAAAGGTTTGAATTCCTTTTTGAAATTGCTCCATGTGCGATCACCGGTTACCCACTCATTCAACCACGTTCGAGCATCACCCTTCAAGCAGTTACCTATCCGTGAAAGGCACTCATAATCACCCCAGTTGTTTAGGGACTTAGCTCGGTCAACTTCATCGCACCAATCGTTAATATTGTGCAAATTAGGGTCAAAGTTTGATATATAAAAATATTGGTTGGATCTCACCGAGCTGTTGATGGAACGAATAGCATCCACAAGTTGACTCGTGACCCCAAGTGGCATGCTCACATCGTTGACGGCCTGCTCGGAGATGGACTCCACAGCACGGGTAGGCTCCGCAAGCGCCTCGCTCGGCAGCACCGGCAGCAGGGACGCTCGTGGCGGGCCGCCACCGTGTCCGTCGTCTGACGGGGACGACGCTCGGCATCGTGTACGGCCCGCTGGCCGGCACGATGACTCGCGCCGTGCACCAGATGCACGCCGAGACGGCGACTCGCGCCGTGAGCTCGCTGCATGCGGTGGCAGCGACGTGTGTGCCGCTGGCCGGCACGACGACTCGCGCTGTGCACCAGATGCACGCCGAGACGGCGACTCGCGCCGTGAGCTCGCTGCATGCGGTGGCAGCGACGTGTGTGCCGCTGGCCGGCACGACGACTCGCGCTGTGCACCAGATGCACGCCGAGACGGCGACTCGCGCCGTAAGCTCGCTGCATGCGGTGGCAGCGACGTGTGTGCCGCTGGCCGGCACGACGACTCGCGCTGTGCACCAGATGCACGCCGAGACGGCGACTCGCGCCGTGAGCTCGCTGCATGCGGTGGCAGCGACGTGTGTGCCGCTGGCCGGCACGACGACTCGCGCTGTGCACCAGATGCACGCCGAGACGGCGACTCGCGCCGTAAGCTCGCTGCATGCGGTGGCAGCGACGTGTGTGCCGCTGGCCGGCACGACGACTCGCGCCGTGCACCAGATGCACGCCGAGACGGCGACTCGTGCCGTGAGCTCGCCGCGCGCGGTGGCAGCGACAACAACTGCGCTCTGAACTCACGCCGGGATGGCGGCGGTGGCGCGTTCGACACGCTCGGCGAGCGCCGGGCTGGTGGCGTGCGCGGTGAGGACGCCGGACGGCCTGCCGACCGGCTAGGACGGCTCCCTGCACGCTCCTCCAACGCTCGCAGTCGGGATCGCATTGCTGCCATCTCCTGCAGCAGTTCGCTGTCTGGAGTGCGATCCCGGCGTCTGGAATCGCGACGCCGACCCTCGTCCTCATGACGAGCTCGACTACGGTTCGACATCTAGGAAAAACCTGTAGCTGTCAAAGATAGAGCGGTTAATACAAACACGTGACTTCTATCCAACTTCTGATTTTAGCAATTCGTTAGGAAAATATTTTTTAAAAAACAACAGCATCCTAACGACTGATTTAATTACAACAAAATTAAACAATTGGCAAGAGTTTCTACAAAAGTACTCGAAATGAAAATACGCTCTGATGTTCACGCTTCGACGACCAGCAACGGAATAAGAGCCGGCACGTGTTCGCGCCGGCTTTTATACTCTTCTGGCTGTCACTTCCAACAATATATTATGATTAATGAATGAAATCAAGTATATAATTTTAATCAATTCACAATTCAATCTCGATTCGGTCGACTTTCATTCAACGATCCTAAAATATTTACCAGATTTGTCTTCAGTTTCCTGCCCCCTTACCACCATCTCTTATTGCGATTCTATAACTGAATAGATTGCTTATAAGCTATACCAATGAATACGCTACTCGATTTCATTTGAAATAGAGTCGCTTTCAAATGAAATAGAGTAGCTTATTCATTGGTATGAATAAGCAATCTACTCAGTTATAGAATCGAAATAAGAGATGGTAGTAAGGGGGCTGAGCGAAATTATTACGACTAGTACTTATAAACCAAAAACCCCGTGCTGTATAATCCACGTGACCCGTACTAACAGATTCATAACAGTTTTTATAAATTATACAAATTAGCATACTCGTATATTACACGAGCCAACCGTATGTGTAGCGTTAATTACTTACGTTGCTTTTACAAGCGCTGTTAGTGCTTACAGCGCAATATGGCTGCATTCCGTCTGCTGCAAACTCCGTTTCAATGAATAAATAGAACGACCTCCACACGTCACATGTTGCCCTAATTAGCACGAATAGACAAAAGAGATTGTAGACTAAAAACAAAATAAGTATCTTCTGACTCTGTAGGACATTGTATTGTATCTGTAGGACATTGTACATATGTACGTAGTATTATATCTTGTACTGTGACTATGCTGTGATTGTAATTGCTGCGCCCCGGCTGCCGTGGTCGTCTATACCAATGATTTCCAACGTTTTCTTGTTTACGGATCACTGCGAATTTTTTGTTGTGTGTAGGTCCAAGATCCAACTGTCACATAAATTCATTGTTCTATAACTCAAGATTTGAGTATTTTTTATAACAGTGCTCAATCTGTTTCATTAGAAGTTTGTAAAACGGACTATAATTTACCTCTCACAGACCACCCGTTGGGAACCTCTGGTCTATACGATACCGTTTCACCTTTACACGAGATATCTACAGGCGATCTGTACATGTTGATCATTAGAACAACAAACAAACAGAAGGAAGAAGAAGAAAAGTTTTCATTTGCAGGTCGTTGTTCTAACTATCAACATGTACAGATTGCCATGCGAACCAAGGCGAAACTCGTGTCGCGGAGACGACCACGCAGCCGGGGTGGCGGTAGTCGCATGTTTCTTCTGTTTAAGATGTTGGGCAGTCACAGAGACGACCGCAGTAGCTGGAGCAGCCAGGGTAGTTTCATGCATCTACTAACGGCAGTGAGTGGGTGCCGGTCGGCAGTAATTTGCATGGACTAATTGGTGGCGGAAGCACGCTAAGTAGTGTAGATCAAATTGCTTGTAAATTTAACTTCCGCAAAATAACACCTGAATCGATTAACTAATCTGGTATAGTATTATCTGTACCACAGATCTGTACCCAATGCATGAAGACTGATGTCTTCAGCCAGTGCATCCTCCGCCCTATGACTTAGGTAAAGTGACTTAGTATCTGAACGGCACGGCAAAGGATCTCTCGGCGTGCCTATTTGCAGGCGCACACTATCGGCAATTATTGCTGAGGCATTCTGAGGCATAACGAGGCGGCCTTAAGCATATTGTGGCATCCTTAGGCGTACTGAGCCGTCCCTAGGCATGCCGAGGCGGGCTTAACAACGCGTTAACACATTGCCACGGCATCGCAACAGACTAGTCTCTAGCTTCAGTTTAGATCAGTGGCTCCTTAAAGTCTCGGCGACCTTACGTATGTCTTACGCTGCCGAAACAACACGAAGGCAGGCAGACTGCTTGGAGTATTCTCTCCTTCTCATTATTCTAGATCAGCGGTTCTTAACCTGGTAGTAATAATAAATTAGTTATAACCAATGAGATTACTAATGATAAACTAAGAAGCCTGTAAAATCAATTTTCTTTATTGATCCTAAGGGTAACAACATTGGTTATCGTATATATAACACAGCTAGATGCTGGAAGATGAGAATTGCAAATGGTGGAAATCATTAGGGCAGATTATATCTAGCAGTGTATACAAGCTGATAATGTTAATTATGATGAATATAAAAGTTATAATATCAAATTTTTATACTCCTCATAGCCGATAGCGAAGCTGGCGCAATAAAAAATCAGTAAAAATACATCAATTCCGCACATAAAGTTTCCTCCTCACTTTGCGATGAGGAGACAGGAGGGAATTTTACATGTTTAAAATTGATGTATTTTTGATGTTGAATACGTCTTATTTTCTTTTTTTTTTTTTTTTATACTACGACGCGTGGCAGACAAGCATACGGCCCGCCTGATGTGAAGCGGTTACCGTAGCCATATTAACGCTCGCAACATGAAATATCGCTCGCGCGCCGCCACCCCCGCTGCCAACGCAGCAACTCCTTCCTTCCTTTCTGGTGACCTCACTACTCGCAGGAACACAACAACCCTCAAGGGAATTGTTATTTGGCTGCGGTATTCTGTGAGGTGGAGGTACATTCCCCAGTCGGGTAGCTTACAATTATGCTCCCTACCTCTCTTTTCGCCAGAGCTTCGTTTGTCAGTCAGCAGGGTGCACCTCGTGCAGGTGAAGTTGGCTTTGGTTCTAAGATGTTAATGAACCACTTACACCCTAAAGTAAAATGTTAAAATGGCTTCACTTCTCACATATACGCGTAATACTATGTATTAATTAAAACACCCAGACCAAGACATACATGTTCATGTACACAAATGTTTGTCATGTGCGGGTATCGAACGCGCGACCTCGGAGTTAGAGTGGCCATTGCATGACATTTAACCACCGAACTCGTACACATTTTTTCTTATTATTTTTTTCTAAAACATTTACAATAATTAACATAAAACAGTCCATAAACCACAGAGGTTTGTCTGTGCTGTCTACATTCTGCGTAATTTGGAAGATACAAATATATATAGTAATTATAATAAATTGATACTGTTTGATTTACGTAACCGTACATACATACAACGTACCTACGAGTATATGAAGATAATTACTATGGAAGTGCAAGAAAAATTCGGTATCTTTAGGCTTTTTTCCACGTAGATGTAATATAAAGCACAACCTATCACTCAGGAAAAGTGCCATTTCCAACTTGGGTGTACAAGAATCTATACCCTCAAACCTACACCCTGATAGGTAATCGGTCACTTTCCGCCCTCGGTGAACAATGTACGTACCATTATTTAAATCTAGGCAACTCTAAATAAATAATATAAATACTCCTGGACAAATTACACACGGCCATCTAGTCCCAAACTAAGCAAAGCTTGTACTACTGGTATTAGATAACTGAATATAATACTTAAATACATTTTTTTTTTGTAAATGCATACATATAATACATAGAAAACCCCCAGACCAAGACAAATAGATATGTTCATGCACACAAATATTTGTCTCGTGCGGGGATCGAACCCGCGAACGGAGTCAAGGTGGTCATTGCTAACCATTTCACCACCGAGGTCGTCAAATATATTCTAGTAACATAGTAAGTATATTACAATCTGCGCATCTCTACTTCGTTCACTTAATCTGAATTTATTACAGTCTGGCGTTATTTTGGCAAGCGCCGTTCATGACTGACGGAACCCCGTTTTATTACTGTCTTTTTTGCTTATTACCGTCGCGTTAAATTATGATTTTTGGCTGAGGCGCCGTTAATCTTGCTTACGATCTCGGATTAATTAGAGGGACTGTTGGTATGGTTAGTCGCTGTCGGTGTCCAAAAATTTAGGTAACATACCTAGATATTCTTCTTCTTTCTCAGCCTATTTTCACTCATCATCATCATCATCAGGTCATTTTAGTCTCCACTACTGGAGCACGACCCTCTCTCGTCCGTCACAGACAGGAGGATTTGGCCTACACACTATAACGCTGGCCAGACAGTTTCATAATGTATTTCCCTCGCAGTCGCAGTCGCCTTGTACGACATCCACGGGAAGAGACGGAGTGATTCTATTCTAGTCTGCCGGAAACCACACGGCGTATTACTATTGTCACTCATTGTTCGCTATATGTATATTCATGGGCTTTCCACTTCAGTCTTATTTTGACTACGCGCATCCTCGTTTTCCCCACCATTTTGACGATATCGTCAACGTGTCGGTTGCTTCTCAATTTTCCGTCGGCCGGTTTTCGGACGCAATCCCGCTATCTTATGCGCCCAGCGGCCATCATCGCTCCTCCCCACGGAGCCTGCACGTCGATGACGTACAGTATACGTTATTAAATGAACGCACAGTCTGAAATATTTTGTATAGGCACCTATCGATAAACTACCGATAACGCTATTCGGTAGTCAAGGACTGGGTTAGAGATGGAGGTGGAGCTGGTTTAGACAGGGAGTCGCTTCATTGTTGATTGCGATGTTATTGTTTGGGCTGATCACTTATTATTCATAAGTGGCAGTGATGCGCGACGTGCCTGAGCAGCGATATTTTGGATACTTTGTTTTCTATTTGGGGGACGCCGGGGAGCGTGATTGGCGGGGCGAGTGCGGTACGTTCTTAAAAAATTAAAGAGATAATAAAAAGTTGAATAGAGAAAGTAAAATTAATTTATATCTGAAATTGTTATGTACAAACCATTCAATATTTATTGACCAATAAATTAGGTATGTTAACTTTTTCTTTCTTTTATAGATTAGATAGGCTTTTAGATTAGTTTTAGTTTAATATACATTTTAGAACATAATTATGTTTTAATTGTATTTATTTTTAACTCAAACATAATAAATATTTATTCTAAATATTAAATTATATAAAGCTGATACTGTTGACTGTTGGCACTTGGTGGAACATTATTATCATACTGTTATTATGAAACACTTGTACTATTCCACTGAGAAACACAAATACCATCTGTTTACCTTGATAATGCCTTAGCGGCGAAACCGGTTGGTAAAATTAAATATAATTAAAACTAATTTTCCTAAATCTAAATTAAAAGTTTTGTTTTAGTAATTTTAAATTATTATTTTTAATTTAGTTTTAGTACACTACAACCAGAAGGCTAGTCATGGCCTTGCTCTGGGGACACTGCCGATGGGCAACAATCTTGGGAATATTTTTATCTGTTTATTTTTTTTTATCGCGTAAATTTTAAAAATAATATTAGATATTATCTAAAAAGCGCCCTCGTGGCATTGTACCGAACACGTTAGCAACGTTTCCTCGCTGTATTGCGAATTGCTATACTGAGGCGTTGTGCAAAAAGCTGCCAGCTCTTCGGTCACCAGTGATCTCGACCAGATTAATCTAATAAATTAACAATTTTCACATAAATAATTAATTAAATTAAACGGGCCACTCACATGTATCTATTTGTTTATTTAATTAATTAATGCCTCACGTGAGTTTTAATTGTTTTCACATAATATATTTTTTATGTATTTAATAGATATTGATAGAGGTGACCAGAGGATAGTCTTATTGATAAGCTTTAGGACAAAGTGCATAACGCTATAAATGAATGGCATATGACCACGGCTATGAAATAAATATATTTGAATCATATCATGAACTGTATAAATAGTGTTGAAAGTTGTCCGACAACAAGTAGCTAGTACCCACTACACTATTATGAGAAGCAAACTGTGAAACGCATCCTGCATAGATATTTGCCAGTAACTTTAGTAGTTACACGACTGGCGCAGAAGGGAGAGTTCTACAACCGCCTGGTGGATTTCAACGTTATTTCAACATATGAGCTTGTCATTGGATTCGTCTCAGTTGTGAGAGTGACCTAAGGTATATTCCTGGACAAGTTTACACACAGCCATCTAGTCCCAAACTGAGCAAAGCTTGTGTTATGGGTACTAGATAACCGATATAAAAATTAAATACATTTTTTTTTGTAAATAAATATATATAATACATAGAAAACACCCAGACCAAGACAAACAGAAATGTTCATGCACACAAATATTTGTCTTCGAGGGAATCGAACCTGCGACCTCGGAGTCAAAATGGCCATTGCTATCCATTCGACCACAGAGCTCATAATTTTCATATTTCGGCCTCGAAACAAAACTGGAGAATAATAAAAAAAAGTTAGAATTTTGTAGTCAATTTCTTTGTTTTAGTTAATAAATCTGTAGTAAGTAAAAATGGTTTTTGCAATTATATTAGACCCAAACTCGATACGTTAGCTTTTAAGCTTGCAAAACAATTTCCATTTAAAACATATTTTATAGCACTTTCTCTTTATAAAATTATTTTGATAAATTCCCTTTTGTCTAACGCAAACATAAAAATTTTAAAGGCTAGAGATACTCGCAGTGCCGGTGGGAGTTGATGACACCGTTAAATAAAAGTGCAGTATCTCGGAGATACTGTGAGTGTATGTGGCCCCGTGGGTACCCTACAGTACCTATACTAGTTCACTCGTCTTTCCCAGTTGATCTCTTAACTTGAAATATTCGAATGTTGTATTTTTTTTTTTTTATACAATGAAGGTGACAAACAAGCATACGGCCCGCCTGATGGAAAGCAGTTACCGTAGCCTATGGACGCCTGTAACACCAGAAGCATCAAATGCGCGTTGCCGACCCTGTAAAAACCTCTTTACGCCCTTTTTGAAGAACCCCATGCTGTAGTCTCCTGGGAAAACCTCAACAGGCAGTTCATTCCACAGCTTGATAGTACGTGGAAGAAAATTTCTCTGGAACCGCACAGTACGTGTCCACTTCGGTTCTAATGTGTGAGGATGAATTCCCTGTCGATGGCGAGCGGTGCGACTGTAGAAGGAGGCCGTTGGCATCATGTCAAACAACTCCTCAGAACACACCCCATTGTACAATCGGTAGAACACACAAAGTGACTTTTTCCTTTGAAGACGATTTAAACGTATGTCATTCCTCACTCATTTGCTGAACGAGCCAACACAGTTTTTTTTTATATACTACGTCGGGTGGCAGACAAGCATACAACGCACCTAATGTAAAGCGGTTACCGTAGCCATATTATCGCTCGCAACATAAAATATAGCGCTCACGCGCCGCCACCCCCGCTGCCAACGCAGCATCTCCTTCCTTTCTGGTAACCTCACTCACTCGCAGGAACACAACAACCATCAAGGGAATTGTTATATGGCTGCGGTGTTCTGTGAGGTGGATGTACTCTACACAGTACAGTCGGGTAACTTACAATTACGCTCCCTACCTCTCTTTTCGCCAGAGCTTCGTTTGTCAGTGAGCAGGGTGCACCGCGTGCAGGTGAAGTTGGCTTTGGTTCAAAGATGTTGATAATCCACTTACACCCCATTCGTGCGCGTTGCGTTGTTTGTTAGCTAAGACGAACAACGGACCCTATGCTAGCTAACGCGCCCCTGTGCACCAACCTTTCTGTTATGTCACAGGATTGCGAGTCTCTCATCCAGTAAACCAACGAAGAACCCTACCGGCTAAGTTGAAGCGATTCCCATAGGAATTTTTAATGCCGAAAATCAAACTTAACTCCACCGACTAAGCTGAAGGTCAATAACTTAAACGTACGAATTATTTTTCGAATCAAAATATTCGATGGTAATCGGCTTGGCCGTGTGGTTTCCGGCAGACTAATAGAATCCTCCCTTTCTTCCCGTGGATGTCGTACAAGGCGACTAAGGGAAATACATTATCAAATATCGATCAGGCCTCCCCAACCCGTTTGTCCAGCGTGGGGAGTGTAGGCCAAATCCTCCTTCCGTCTAGGACGGACGAGAGAGGGTCGTACTCCTGTAGTGGAGACTAAAATGGACCTGATGATGAATCGGCTTCAGATTCGGCGTTAGAGCTTTCGCCTGGGAAAGGACCTTTACCCACACCGCCATCGCGCTCGGTAAACCAATCAGACACATTGCAGATTGGTAGCAGGTATCTTTTTGGATGTTGACATGTATCATAACATATTGGCTAATCTCATGTCACCTGTAGCTAAAGCCTCATTTTCCTTATATAGTAGTAGATGTTAAAGTTAGAATGTAACCTATTCTAACTTTAACACGATGATGGGAGTGATGGGACTGACATAGTCAATTATGACAAAAGTTTTCTTCTTTGTCGCTTTACTCTTGCCAGAGTGGTCGTGGTTATCATGATGAGGAAGCAGACAGAACTCGCCTCACGACACGACACCTCTGCCAGCCTCTGACCAAAGTCTACTAAATAAAAAAAAGAAATAAACTTAAATAAAAAAAAAACAAGAAATACGCCACATAGCGTGATGTATACAGCATGAATAGATTTAGAAACAAGATAATGTTTTCTTTCGCCCGAGTTCCTCTGTGTCAAGTTATAAGTCAAGTAATCCATAGTCTTGGAGTACGCGGCCGCGGTAGACTTCAGCCTCCAGCCTCCAGCCATGCCCCGAAGTTGCACAGCGCTCGTAAATTACAGGGGTACGTGATCGCGTTCACAAACACCCACTCACATTGTTATTTTAGCACAATCCATCCCCTCCGCGAGGGATTAAAATATGTATGGCATTTGTTTTACGTTCTGTTTTTTACACGACTAACAACCCCGACTGCTTTTGACAATTTGAATTTTATTTATCAATTTGTTATCTTAAGTTGAGTATAATAATGTTGTATGCAATTTTATGATATTCTGCGGCCACGGATCAAGTATTTGAATTACTATTAAAACTCACGTGAGACATTATACTAAATTAATTAAATAAATTAAACGGGTCACTCACGTCTTTTTGTCGGGAAAGCAAAGAGTCTTTTGAGTCTAAAGAGAGTCACGATACAGTCGCCAATGCTGATACTGTCAGTTTTTACCACCACATGGTAAGCGCACTAGATGACCACGCGCCCGAAGAGATAGAAGAAGTGGATCCACCGGCTACCACTACGTCATCGTCGAGGGTAGCGCTCCACCAATCAACGCACCAACCCCCCACCACCCTTTCCAGTCGGGCGGCGCGCGCATAGGCGCGCAGTGTCCTGCGCGAGAGACAAAGGGTGGACGTGTTTGGACATTCGCCCTGATGAAGGTCTCCTTTTGAGATCGAAACTAGTCTGCTCTCCCGACAAAAAGACGTGAGTGACCCGTTTAATTTATTTGAATTACTCGCTATTTATGAATGTTTATTTTATTTAAGCTTAACCTAGGCGCTACCGCCGTAGCTGAAGCCATTTTTTACCTTACCATTTAGATTACCATCGAATATTTTGATTCGAAAAATAGGTTTTAGTTGTTGCCAAACATCTTCTGCTAAGTCGGTAGAGCTCCATAGTTTCTACCAGCTAAGGTAAGCACCAGGACCATAAATCTAAGCTGAAGATATCCGCAGTCAAAAATTCCGATGGGTGTCCTTCAGCTTAGCCAATAGGGCCCCTAGTTGACGTAGAGAATCCGACTGTTGGAGTGGTTAAAGATTACGTCTACCTCGGCTATACAGCTTGGTCGGAGTCATTTCAGCAAAGAGATCGCTAGACGCATTCAAATGGGTTGGACAGCTTTGGAAAATACCCCAGTGCTTGAAGATCTTTAACCAGTGCATCCTACACGCAATAACCTATGATTCAGAAAATTGGACACTGGCCGTCGAGCTAGCCCATAAGCTAGAAACCTCAAAAAAGCGGCAGAATTTAGCTGAATACAGAACAGAAAATCGCATTTGGTTCTTTCCACCATTTTTTTTTCAGAGCTTTCCTTGGGGAAGGCCTATATCCTACAGAGTGGTGATGATGATGATTTATTTATTTAATTTAGCAAAGTAAGTGGAAGTTGTTATTTTTTTTAACATTTAGTCTCATAAACTGTAGTCAATTTTGAGAAAGTAACGGCTGTAAAGTTATTATCAAGGGCTATATGTTTTTTTTACAAAAATAGTACAAATAAGCAAAAAATTAAAATTGTCTACAAAGGTCACGATGAAAAATCTTGGCGATGAGGTTTACCCATTCTAAAAACTATAGAGTGCGCGGAACGCCTATAGCTCATTTTGTCGAGCGCAAGCGGATGCTCCATACATTTTGTTATTTTAAAAATAATTTAAGCAATGTTAGTGCCAATGGCGGATACAAGGCCCGGGCCAAGGGCGGCCAAATGTTAGGGGCGGGCGGAGTAGGGTATTACCGAATGGTAATTCTTACAAATTACAGACTGCCATGGCGGTTTTGCGGAGAAGTATTGTATAAATAGATATGAAGCTGATAAATAAGAACCAAGATACTGTTTAATAAAGAATAAGGAGTCAGCTAATGAGAATCAAGATACGAGCTAAGGCGACCGCGATACTACCTAGGGCGGCGAAGACACGGCCTAGGGCGGCCAAATCAACAAATCCGCCTCTGGACTTAGTACAGTGATTATGTATAGTATGTAGATTAGTATATATTACAAGTTAGAGATTATTAGATTATGTAGATTAGTATATATTACAATGGGGCCCACATATAGAAACGTTATCAGGTAGACTCAGCTCAGCAGCGTACGCCGTAAGGAAAATACGTCAACTGACTGATGTTGACACTGCGCGTTTAGTTTATTTTAGCTATTTTCACAGCATTATGTCATATGGTTTATTGCTTTGGGGTAGCGCTGCGGATGTAGACTCAATTTTTGTGCTCCAGAAGCGAGCTATCCGTGCTATTTATATGATGAGTCCCAGGGAGACCCTGAGAAATAAATTTAAAGAGATAAATATTATGACATTACATTCTCAATATATTTATGAAAATCTTATTTACGTTCATAAAAATCAAACTAAATTTAGGAAAAACAGTACTCCATCAATTAAATTTAAGAAATAAAAACAAACTCGCTGTGCATATTACTAGGCTCCATAAAATCTCTAACTCGTTCCCAGGTCAATGTATACGCTTTTACAATAAACTTCCAAATGACGCGTTTAAATTATCCATGGGTAAATTTAAAAGATTTATCAAAACTAGACTATGTCAAAAGGCTTACTATTGTATCTCAAATTACATAAATGATAAAAGTATTTGGAAATGAATTGCTCTTGTTATGTTAATGATTGTATTTGTGTTTAATGTAACGATATTGGCAATTAAAAGAGTCGGCCTTGAGTTTCTTGCCAGTTCTTCTCAAGAAGCCCCGTCGCCGGAACTGGCACTTAAATTCACTTTCACAGATAGTGTGATGAAAGTGCATCTAAGCTCTGCGGATTTAAGTAGATAGTAATGATTTAGATACATGTCTTATATTTAATTTGTATGACGTTTCTAAGTGCTTTATAAAGTCCAAGGAATAAAGATATTTTGACTTTGACTTTGACTATGTAAGCATGGTAAGCATTTGTGTGTGGCTAAATGATAATAACAGTTGTTAAAAGTGTAATGAACATAACAGTTATTTCATACCCCTGCCCCACGCTATTACATATAAACTTTAAGTGTTATCTCTGTGTGGAAATTTTGCTGGTTTCAGATTTAAACGATTCAAATTGAAGATAAACAAACAGTAGTTTAACAGATTTTCAGCGTATCCACGGGATAATCTCTGAAAATGGCATTCAGATGCGTTCGGCTATGAACAATGAGGATTATCCTGCACCGCAGATCAATGGGATTGTGATCAATTCAAATTAATATAATTAAAATCATATTAAGCTTCTGTATCAGCCCATATTCTACCCGCTGCTGTGATACAGGTCTTCCATCATTCGAATCGAAAGGTTTACAGCATACTCCACCACGCCCGCTCAACTACCGATTGGCGGAAGCCAGTATCTTCAAGCTGCCCAAAGACCATTAACGTGGCTTGACGACGGTCACCTGATGACACCAACTAAAGGACGACTGACGTGCTCTTCCAAGCACGGTAAATCTGAAGATAAATAAAACCTTCATAATCAGTCTACGGTCGACGTTGCTTAACTTGCATGATCAATTATACTGACACGAATACCATCGAGCTCCTCTCATGAAAAGATTAGTTAGATTAGATCCTTATGCGTGTCCTTACTTCAAGCAGACCACGACATCCCAAAACGTTGGCAGCCTTTCCAGACTACTGCAGATTCATGAAAAGGTTATTATAGTACAATCAATAATATTGCAGAGTCGATTAAAGCCTTCATCTTAGGCGTGACTTCGTCGGTCGAAGTCGAAGTTCTAAGTAGATATTAATAAGCATTATTAACACTTATCTTATAAGACGTATGAAGGTGAGTGAGTAAAAAAAAGTAGCGCACTTTTCAACATCTCTCTCAAAGTAATATAGCACTTGAAGTAATATTTATCATCGTCATCATCACCACTGCTGGATATATATAAGCGCCCAATACTCGGCCTCCTTTCTACAACTTTCTCCCCCATCTGCCATCGCTGACTCGGCAGATGTTGCTCGCCCTCTGCCATTTCGTATCCTGGCTCTGAGAGCTAAGTCGACCGCTTTAGTTCTCCGTCGAATTGCTTCGTTCCGGATGCGATCCCTTAGAGAAACTCCAAGCATAGCTCTCTCCATCACTTGTATTGCGACTTTTAGTCTGTGAACCAGCTCGACGGTCAACGGCCTAGTCTCTGCACCGGAGATCATAGCGGGGAGGACACATTTATTGAAAATGCATTGCGGTATATCTGCGGTGAGGATGTGCTGAAGCTTACCAAACGTTGCCCAGCCCAGTCGAATTAATAAATAAATAAATATTTCTGAACAATTTACACAGCGCTATCTAGTCCCAAATTAAGCGCAATTCTTGTGTTATGGGTACTAGACAACTGATAAATGTACTTACATTTTTTTTTGTAAATACATACTTATAATACATAGTAAACAAAACACCCAGACCAAGACAAACAGACATATTCATGCACACAAATGTTTGTTTTGTGCGGGAATCGAACCCGCGACCTCCGAGTCAAAGTGGCCATTCCTAACCATTCGACCACCGAGCTCGTCATTATATAGAAAAAGTCTAATTAATATTGTCCTAAGCCAACCCGCCAACCCCACAGTTTCCGTCGAATAGTATAAGTAGATATATAAGTATATTAGTCCTGGGACTAAAATTACTAATGCTTTATTATTCATTCGGCAAAAGAGAATTAAAAGATAAAAGAGAATTAGGACAGATTGAGTACCTCGTCCTCACAGAGTGCAGATTGATATAAAAAAAATCAGATTCAAAACATCCATTATTCTAATTAGTTGATTGCGTGAACAACGAATGGCGTCGACGGGGCGCCACAAATCATCGGGATTAGAGCACACCATTTGAGAGATACAAATTATCTTATATTTATCGGGTTATTTACGAAACATTATAGATGTCGCGGCGCGATTGTGCGACATTACTCAGCGTGGCTTAACTCGCTGAATTTTAACCGGGCTTCTCCCCCATGCTTTGTTTACACTCACTGACAAATAACACAATTTTGCATTGTTACACTCACGTTTATGAGTTATACTATTTTTTATTCCCCGCCAGGTGCTAGATGAATACGAGTATACCGCCAGATGTTTGATATAATGCGGGTACCGTAGCCTATAGGAACAATACACGCAGCATGACTTGTCAGTCTTCGCCACTGACGCGGCGTCTCAGCCTATCACAATATAAGAATATTTCGTATATAAATAAATAAGTCCTATATTTAAAGAAATATTACCTATTAAAGGAATTGTTTATTTCCCTATGAATTATTTAGCGAAAATTGATGTCAGTGCCTCAGAAAATGAATTCGCTTCTATATATCACCTTTTAGAATATTGAATATCCATATGATTCCCCTCTTGGTGTTACAGCTGTCTGTGTTGGCAGCGGGGGTGACGGCGCGCGAGCTATATTTCATATTGCGAGCGTTAATATGGCTCTTATTACAAGCGTCTCTAGGCGCTTTATATCAGGCGGGTCATATGCTTGCCAGCCGGCGTTGTATATAAAAATATACGCGCGACTGCATTAAGTGATTCACTCACAGCAAGTTACTGGATTCACAAAACAAAAGACCAAACGCAGCACAAAGACGAAATCCTTGCTTTGGTATTTACGATTTAAAATAAATGGTGGGGATTGGCGCCGAGTAGCTAGGAGTAGGCTCCAAGTAGCGCGGACCACGGCGTAAGGCACAAGATGTAAGAGATTTTTTGAAGTGAAAACTTCTTTAGCGGCGTTGTGCACTTTTTAGGATGGGTAAAAATGTTAAACTCGCGTCAGGACACGTGGCCTGATCGAAAAATCGTAAGCCGAAGGGAGTGGAGAAAATGTATGCCTGCTCTTGCTGTTTATTTTTAATGTACTTAATATAAATTATCATGTTTGTGTACCATAGCGCAATAAATGAATATTGTATTTTACCACATAAATGTTAGTACTTTTATACTGATAAATAAAGTAATTCGAGCGAAATTATTACCTAACCATTCCAAAATATTCAACTTACCGTCGCTACAAGACGTTAACACTAAAAACAAGTATTGAAAAGTTGTAAATAAGCTACCTTCGTGTTCATTTGCTTTTCAATTCTATGCGTACAGATGTATACAAGCATGGGTACTGAGTAAGCATTTTGTAGCCAATTTGTACTGCTGTGATACACTTATGACCCGTCGATATATAAAATGTCATCACTGCTCGACATACAAGTAGTATTACTCGCGTGCTGTCACCCACGCTGTGAATGCAGGATCTCCTTATGTCTAGTGACCTCAGCCACTGGCAGGAGCATTTCAGTCATTTACAGTCGTCTATGGGGTGGCGTAATTTGGTCGGAGATTTTTTGAAGATAAAAAAAATCTAGGGTAGTTGATACCAGGCAATTTCTATTCAATAACGCTTCACAATTTTATTCATCTGTTAATAATATCGCTACCTCTCATGACTTACATTCAGACTAAGCAACATTCTAAGAACATAGGCGGGATAGGTCGCTTAAAATCTAATTATAGCCTCAGTTATATATCTTAAGTTATATATCATTTATTTTATTTTTATTTTATATTATTTGGAATACCAACAGCTGTTACAATTAAATAAATAGCTGAGATTTACATTCTAGAAAGCCAATTAAAGGTATCCGCCAATAGAATCATATCATCATCATCAGCCTGTGTCTACCCAATGCTGGATATAACATAGGTCTTCCCTAATGCTTTCCACCATATGCGATGCTCTGCTTTCAGCCCAGTGTTAGCCCAGTGGTTTGAGCTTTGCATTGATGGAGTATGGCCCCTACCGGCTAAGCAGAAGCCGATTTCCATCGGATTTTTAACTGACTCCAAAGAAGGAGTAGTTTCTCAATTCGGCTATATTTTTTTTTATATGTTTGTTACTTAATTACTCCGTGATTTATAAACCGATTTGAATAAAACTTTTTTTTATTTGAAAGAGTATAAATACTTCCAGATTGGTCCCATATTTTCATCATCATCATCAGCCTGTATCTACATACATAAATGTAGAGTAATGTTCGGAGTCGGTTTTTTTTTGTTAAAATTATTTGAATATTAAACTTCAGCTTAGATTTATGGTACTTGTGTTTAGCTTAGCCGGTAGAAACCCTGGAGCGCTACCGACTAAGCTGAAGATGTTTGTCTATAACTAAAACGCAATACCTATTTTTCGACCCAAAATATTCGATCTGTAATCAGCCTCAACTTCGGCGATAGGACCCCTGATTATACATATCTATATGAGGTAACAAACACGCATACCACCTGCCTGATGGTAAGCTGTCATCGTAGCCTATGGGTGCTGAATAAAACCTCGAAAGATCGAATTAGCTTTTTTTCGGTTTCCTTAGATACGCACGACATTCGGACAAGGATAGACGTTTTTCTAAAGTGTAGTGTATTCGTGTACCAATTGTAGTCACGTGGACATTAATGACCAATAAAGTGTCACGTGTTGCCGTCGTTTTGAAACTCATCTTTGAAGCGATGTCCAAGCTTAAGGCGAAAGTATCGTTTCATAACAAAGCTGTTCCGACGAGCAGCCCCCTTACCACCATCTCTTATTGCGATTCAATAAATGAATAGATTGCTTATTCATAATAAGCTTACTATTCAGTTATTGAATCGCAATAAGAGATGGTGGTAAGGGGGCAGGGCGCCAGAACTCTTGGCGCTGCATTAGCAATTTACTAAAATAATCAGCCAAATGATTTTATAGCATGTACATAATGCACACCCTTCACGATCATCTCTTCGGGCTTTTAATGCCTTATTTGCCATATTTCTGTCTCTCACGTTGCTAAGAGGGGAAGTCAATTTTCAAAAGCTTAAAAGCTAAGCCTTGAGTTTCTTGCCAGTTCTTCTCAAGAAGCCCCGTCGCCGGAACTGGCACTTAAATTCACTTTCACAGATAGTGTGATGAAAGTGCATCTAAGCTCTGCGGATTTAAGTAGATAGTAATGATTTAGATACATGTCTTATATTTAATTTGTATGACGTTTCTAAGTGCTTTATAAAGTCCAAGGAATAAAGATATTTTGACTTTGACTTTGACTTTGACTTTTAAGAAAAGCTGGAAAAGCTCTATTTTTCTTAGCTATTATTACTCCTACTAATTTCTTCTGATAAAATTCGTTGTGAGTTCCAAGGCAGCAAGGCATGAAAACACAGGCCTCCGCCAACCCGCAGTTGAGTAGTGTGGTTGAATATACTCTTAACCTATTGAAAGAACCGTATCCCAGCAATGGGACGAATAGACTTTTATAAATAGCTACCTAAATAGTGCCTTACCACTTGAGTCTATTTATATTCACCACTAGAATGACAAAATCCATGTCTTACTATAAAGCTGGCCGATTTGGAACGAACTAAACAGAGCTCTCCCTTAACGACATTTGTGCAGTTTACGATGGCCGGAATTCGATGCGCGCCGGCAGTAAACCGGCATATTAAATGCAATGCGGTGCAACGTCACTGTTTATGCTGAAGGAATACAGGATTAACCACGCATTGTCATCTGCCTCTACCCATTGCTGGGTATAGTCCTTCGTCAATGCTTTCCACCATATGGGATCGTCTTTTTCATCCAGCCACCTCAGGTTTATTTTAATTGGATCCCAAACTGGCGCGGATCCATCCTGTATTCCTGAAAAAAAATGTACCCTGAAATCCTTTCAGGGTACATTTTTATATACAGATGGCAGAGCGGTAAGCATACGGCCCGCTTGATTTGAACCCTTTGTAGCCCATACTAGCGCTCGCAACATATCGCTCGATTGCCGCCACCCCCGCCGCCAACCCGCAAGGGAGGGTATTGTTATTTGGCTGCAGTATTCTGTGATTTCCTCTGCAGTATTCCCTCCGGATTTGTAGTATCGTTGATGGTAAAGTGATACAACTTTGTATGTCTAGTACCATTAAAGATAAGTCAAGATATTCCTCATGATCCATCACATGGACTTAGCGATACAATACCCCTACGGATCGTGTGCCTTATTTCGGCACTGCCCAGGTCTCGGATCTTAATTTTAACTAGACAAAAAATTTGTCGTTAATTTGTCGAAAGGACAATGCCCATTCGTGTATGGAAAAAAGTACTGATAATAAAATTGTTGTGTCATCACTAAATAACATTCACTTAGTTCTAAATCGTCACTAGATATGTTCTAGAAAGTTTGGAGGGCATTGGTTGCCGGAGTTCCGAAATATTTAAGAAATAAAATGCGTTTATTTTAGGTTATGTGAGACCATACCACAGAATAAGTACTAATAGACCTACGTAACCGTACATCCAGCGAATTAGCAGTATCATTTTCAAGTTAATTATTGTTAGTACTATATGAAGTCGGGTTTTAAAAACGCTAAACACACAATGATATAATAATTAATCCTAATCGATATTATTTGATTCACGAATCAATAAGAAACCCCATCCCTATCGTGTGACATATTTATAGTAGTGTTGCCAATTTAGCGATAATTTCACTAGAATTGGTGATTTTTGTTTAAGTGTTAGCGACAGAAAAACGATTTTACGAAAAAATCGTCAGATAGAAGCGGGTACATGTGTATGGCCTGAATGGTAATGTGGTATAAATGTGTAAACTGGTTTTAACGATTTCCTAGCGATTTTCGTTAATTCTTGGGACTTGCATTTATAGATGTTGGTAACTCTCATTAGTAGGTACCGCCATTATGCTTTTCTTTTAGATCGGAAGTCAACAATAAACTTAAATATTCTGATAAACTTATCCCCGAAGAGAAGTTGTATGTAAACCTACTGTAAAATCTATTTTTTATTTTAGAACTTTGACAGTAAACTTTTTCCTAAGACACAACTAATTAACTAAGAGTACTGCCCGTGGTCAATCTCCTTTGTCGCCCAAAGAAAAAAAAATTGTCGCTCTCCCGTTAAAGAGCTATAAGGTGTTTTTTGTGGCAGTGCCGATATAAGCTTATTTCGGCACAGCCCACTCGGGATCTATTAAACTACATAACATAGCGAAGATATGATTTTCCCCAGAATTAGTCGTCAATTTGTCGAATTCAGACACCAAGTATCAGAATTAGTCGACCTCCCGTTAAAAAGTTATAAGTATTTTTTTGTGGCAGTGCCGAAATAAGCCTTCTTTCGGCACTGCCCAATAAAACTACACCACCTAGCGAAAATCTGATTTCACCCAGATGTTGCCTTGAATTTGTCGAAATTTGTCGGAAATAAAACCAAAATCGATGCGTAATTAAAAAGTTACACGCATTTTAATAATTCTCATAATAAGTATAGTCCGAGATCTTGCATCAAAATTATATCATGCACAAAATGCAACAGTAAAGTTTTATTTCCTTCCTTTTTCAGAGTCTGGCAAAGTTTGTAATGCATGCAACTGTTTTCTGATCTACGAATGCTTTAGTGTTCTTTAGCAATACATTAGTTGCTTTTTACGATAGTCATATGTGAATGGGGTGGTGTTCACGGAGCAGGGTGGTGTTATTCTACTCTGCCTACGTTAGGCTCTCTGACAACAACGTGAATTATTATAATACGTGTAACTTTTTAATTACGCATCGACCAGTTGTGTTTTATATCCGACAAATTTCGACAAATTCAAGGCAACATCTGGGTGAAATTAGATTTTTGCTAGGTGGTGTAGTTTTTTTGGGCAGTGCCGAAATAAGGCTTATTTCGGCACTGCCACAAATAAATACTTATAACTTTTTAACGGGAGGTCGACTAATTCTGATACTTGGTGTCTGAATTCGACAAATTGACGACTAATTCAGGGGAAAATCATATTTTCGCTATGTTATGTAGTTTAATAGATCCCGAGTGGGCTGTGTCGAAAAAAGCTTATTTCGGCACTGCCACAAAAAAAACCTTATTGCTCTTTAACACGACCGCGACATTTTTTTTCCTTTGGGCGACAAATTTCGACAAATTAACGACTAATTTTTTGTCTAGTTAAAATCAAGATCTGAGACCTGGGCAGTGCCGAAATAAGGCACACCTACGGATCAGTAATATCGTTGTACTACTGATTTGGAGGTCCAACAGCAACAAAAACAGTAAACATTGACGCAAACTCAAAAAGCCCAAAAGACTCTAATCGAACACGCAAGTTAAGTAACGTCGACCGTAGCCTGTCCATGGATGGATTTGTTTATCTCGAGTTCCTCCGTGGTTCGGAGGGCCCGTTAAGCCGTCGGTCCCGGCTGTTGTCATTAGATGACAGTCTGAAAAGTCAAGTCAATTGACTTTAGACGGCTTGAAAGCACTAGCCACCACCAACCCGCAAATGAGCAGCATGGTGGAGTATCCTCTAAACCCTTTCGATTGAAGGAAGGCCCACATCCCAGCAGTGGGATGAATAAGGGTTCACAGGTCTCAGGTGTACCTTACATTGTAGTGTGTGTTGTGTAACCTACATTGTAGGTTCTTGTTCTAACCATCAACATCTACAGATCGCCTGAGGATGCCTCGCGTAGAGGCGAAACACGTGTCGCAGAGACGACCACGGCAGTCGGGGCAGTGGCGGTCGCATGTATCTTCTGTTTCAGATGTTGGAGATTCGCCGAGACGACCACAGCAGCTGGAGCAGAGACGACCAAAGCAGCCACGGCAGTCGCATGCAACTACTAACGGTAGTGGGTGGGTGCCGGCCGCGAGTAGTTTGCATGAACTAATTGGTGGCGGAAGCACGCAAAGTAGTGCAGATCAAATTGCCTGAATAAGGATTGTCGAGGTGCTGGTTAGCACCAACATCTTTAGATCTAAAGCCAACCTCACCTGCACGTGGTGCACTCTCAGTGAACAAGAATACGGAGTAAAGACGTCAAAGGCTCATAAAGATGACATTAGCCGAGGGCATAAAAATTACAAATGAGACAAAATATAACGTTCAGAATAGAATTTAATATTTCCACTGTAAAAAAAATACATATTTTTTGTAATTAATCACATATTGTCCAATATTGCGCACACTTAAAACAATAGTGACACTATCCAAAATAAAAAAAAATGCTAAGTCAATATTTTATGGCTGTTTAGGTAAAATTTGGCAAATGTACAATAGGTATATATTTTTTTCCTAAAAATAAAGACGCATTATTTACCCCTAATGGCCTGAGCAGACGAGGCACTATAGTCCGTCAAAATAAATCGCTTACAACTGCATCGTATAACGCACACGAGGGAACTTGGACTCATGTTATTGGGGTTCACGTCGGGGTCATCAATGTTTGTATATACATGTGTGTGTATGTACATGTAAATATGTATATAGATTAAAATACATGTATTGGGACTGTTTGTCCGTCCGTGGTATCACAAACTGGTCTCAGCTGAAAATCAGCGCTGGGGTCTGACATAGTCAGTCCACGGCATAATGCTGAGTTGGATCCAATTCGGGGCATCATGCAACACTGTTTCGTTCCTCTTTCTATCTTACTTATACAGCTATCTTGTAATTTGTGTAATAGTGTTGTTATGTTCCAATAAATGAGTCTTCTTCTTCTTCAATGTTAAGGTTGGTACTTTTAGAAACTTAACTACAAGCAGAATGATAGAGCTAGGTACGAGTAGCACACTGTAATAATATGTTCAGGGCGGGTGACGCGCGGTGACTGGCGTCCAGTAATATTTTTGTCTCAACTCACGAATTGAAATTCGACATTGTATATAAGAGTCGCCACAGCAAGCGATCAATTTTGTCTGACAAAAAAGTCTGCGAAAAAAGTCTCTCGTCTGCGCAGGACTTAATTTTGATATCAGAGAACAGTGACAATTTATTAATATTAAAACTAACTTGAGACTTTATAATAAATAAAATGAAACGAGTCACTCATGTAGTATATTTGCCTGGAAAGCAGACTAGGTTCGATCTCAAACGGAGACGCGTTTCGATACTCGCCCTGATGGAAGTCTCCGTGCGTGAGTACCCCGTTTAATTTAAATATTTTATTTACTGATAATGTACATCAATTATTAAATATTACTTCTAATCATAAATAGCAAATGACTTGGCAAATTTTGTATAGAATAAGTCTTTGAAATAAGTGTGCCTATATTACTGATATAATATAAGTACAATTCGACTATAGAATATGGCATTAAGAAACATTAATATAATTAAACTATAAAATTTTTAAAATTCACTACCCTAATAATAATATAAAATCAGTTAAATTTCATTCACAGCAAGGGCGTCGCCAAGGGGGGGCAGGGAGGGTATAGTATTTATAAGTTTCATGAGCTTTCGAATTTACACACAACAACAATTCATACTTTTCTCATTCTCCATATCAACTTCCCCCCCCCCCCCCCCCCCGGCCCATCCTGGCGACGACCTTAATTCACAGCATAACCCTTTCCAGAAGGTTATTTGGTATTTTCACCGTACCGTCGCTGTTTTCCCCTGTTAACCAGCAAACTGATACAGTATCTAATAATTGAATTTTACAGCAAAATCACTGTCAATCACTTTCACCTACATACTAGATATATGTTCTAAAGATGTAACGCTACACATATATTCTCTCAACTAATTAATTATAAATTCATAAACACGTTTCATTTTGGAATGTCACCCTTTGGAAGTCAACTTCTCTCACAGCTTCAACTTTGATTCGACGTAAAACTTACCTACATTACAAGTACAAGTTGTTAATAAGGTGGCCACGAGATCTACCGCAGACCATGTCCAGGGGGCCTACCGCCGAAGCTGAAGCATTATTCCCATGGGTTTTTTTGCATGCGAAAATGAAACTACTGCTTAGATTGTTGCTAATTATGTTTAGCTCGGCTGGTAAAAGCCCTAAAGCGCTACCGACTAAGCTAAAGATATTTGTCAATAACATAACCTAAGACCAATTTTTGCAATAAAAAAATCCTATGGTAATCGGCTACAGCTTCCGCGGTAGGGCCCCAGGTGTTTCCAGACCAATGGCCCTACCGTCTAAATCCGACGCACAGACCGGCTCGAAGAGGAGAGCAGATTTTGGTGACGTTTAAAATTGAGTTTTAGATCATTGGTTATAAGGTTTATTCTTTAAATTCACTTCTTTTGTTATATGAGAATGCTCGAGAGCCGATGTGGATTTTTAAAATAAACCTTATGACAATGACATAAAACTCTATTTTAAACGCATCCAAAATCTGCTCTCCTCTCCGAGCCGGTTTGTGTGAACGGACCCTAAGCCTGCCATACTCAACCTGCAGCCCACTAGCCTTATCTATGCGGCCCGAAGCCTAGTAGGTACATTTTTAAAATAACTCTAGTATTCGATAACGGTTGACATTTTATATTACATTACAAATAAATAAATATATAGGTAATATTGTCAGACAAATTACACAGCGTCATCTAGCCCCAAAGTAAGCGAAGTTTGTGTTATGGGTACTAGACAACTGATAAACATACGTAAATACATTTTTTTTTGTAAATACATACTTATGATACATAGAAAACATCCAGACTAAGACAATCAGACATGTTCATGCACACAAATGTCGTATGTGGGAATCGAACCCACGAGCGTTGGTGTCGAAGCCGCGTCATTGACCGCTACGCCACCGAGCTCGTCATTACAATTAGAGATGTGCCGATTATGACTTTGGCCGACTAGCCGATTAGTCGGTCGTGCAGAGCCCAACTAGTCGGCCTAGTCGATCACGGTTTCGGGGATTTACGTAACGCTTCGTTTACAGCTGATTCGCGCGCAGATCGCAAAAGTCGGCGCGGCGCCGCATGCTAGCATGTCGAAACCCGTTTTGTTTACTTCGCATTGTTTCTTGAGTTTTTCTTTTGTAACGATCAGAGTCAGAGCGGTGGTGTTAGTTTTTGTGTAAAAAAGATGTACATACATATTTCATTAATTAATGAGAAATACATACAAAGTAAGAAGCCGGCTAGTCGGCGCTCTTTACCGAATAGTCGCAGACTATGATAGTGGCCGGGTAGTCGGCTTTACCGACTAGTCGGTACATCTCTAATTACAATTGAAAGTAGTAAAGTGAAGTAATATTGTTAATATATTTTACTCATTACTTCTTGTACAGCGTTATATAGTTACCAGGGTTGGGATGGCTGCGAGCAGCCCGCAAATTGTCGTTGTGTTTGTTTGTGTTAGGCTCTGCAACTTACATTTAATAAATAATTACAAAGCGTTTGCTGAAGAACTCGGCCTACAGCCTCCCCACGCTATTCGCCCTGCGGGCTCGCTATAGACACTCGGTAAAAAAATATTTTTTGTAACAGTACAAATGTTTTATTAATAGCAGAAAAAAATGGTTTATTCTTGTATTGTATTCAATACCACGCACTATGCGACCGCGACCAGTGTAGATTTAATGCGTAGACAGATTTAATGGGTGTATAATATAGGTTAAAAAAACATATAACATTTAAATCCATATAATTTAATTTTCTATCGTTTGAAATGCACTGCTGGCTTGTAATGGACTAAAAGAAATATTGAACCTAATCTAACCCAGAATAGACATCAAATTATAGCAAATGAAAATTTTGGTCGCTGCGGATGTGGTCGCAATCGCGTTCGCCCATTGCGTTTAATTTCAAAGAATTCCCTTTTTTTATAGCTCACACGCCATACTTAAACTAGTAATAGACCGCATAAAATATGGCTAATTCTAAGTAAACTCCCTGTACTTTGGCCACCCGCGCTCTATATCAAAATAATATGTTAAAATATCTAGCAAATGTAACTAAGAGAATCTTTGAGATGTATTAAGTTTCATGGCTCTACTTAGAAAGTGTTTCCTCTTCTTATATCAAGACCTGAAACAGAATATCTAATTTACATAAATGTTCAATATACAACAAACTAGACATGGAATTATAATACATTCAATATTCGATAGTAAATGTTCTCAGAGGAAACATTCTTATATTATTAAAAATAAATAAAACTGCATTCATTGATTTGTAAAACTACTTACTTCAGCCGCCAATCAAACTAGATAGAATTAGAAAAAAATACACTGTATTTTAATAGGATTAGTCGATAAAGTCAGTCAGTCATGAGTTTCAAATATCTTTAACCATGATTAAATCACAATCTATATAAGGCAACAGTTACTGACTGATCTATCAACGCACAGCTCAAACCACTGAACGGATCGAGCTGAAATTTGGCATAATTCATATTTTGGCAATACAATACATGTAGGTAGTTATTTTGACGTAGACATCCGTTAAGAAAGTATTTTTCAAAATTCCCACGGGATACCGGGATATGCAGGTACGAAGTCGCAACAAGAAGCAAACTAGCAACTAATAAATTTAATAAGATTAATGCTTTATCCTGCATATTTGAAAGTAATGTGAAAGAAGAATTTGGTTGTGACAGACGGATAGACACGAGTGATCCTTTATGGGCAGTATATGGGTTGCGTGTTTTTCATTAGCATGAAAACACCAAAAAAAAAACTGCCTAGAAGTATTTTGTATTCCTGCAATAAAGATCACTAGGGGTTACCTGAAGCGGTGCTGCATTAGCTGAGGGAGGTGACAAAGTGCAAATTATGTTGCAAGGATATGTAATCATGGGTAACGCACATATCAGTCGAGCGATATGCTTGTTTTCCAACCAACACGTTGCGTATTTTTTTCAGTCGAATACCAGGATGTCATAACTTAGTAAGAGGTTTACATACCTAACACATATTGGTCTATACTGGGACCGTTGACGAACCGGCTCCCGAAATCGGGATTCAAGTCCTCGAAAAGCATCCGATGCCTTTCAGAAAAGTTCCACAGTAGGAACCTACGTTGCTGCTTCTCTAAGTCTAGTATCACAGATAATAAATTCTGAAACAACAATAAACAAATATTACTAATAGGGCAAATCACATCTAGTCCTAAATGTTAAAATTACCTCAGTAGGTTTATTTTTACTACATTTATTTATATTACTTGCATTGTAACGTCTACTTACTACCTTAACAATGGATGAGAAAATTGCTCATTATTCCATTCAAATTTTCGGGACGTAAAGTTGTATTATTAACGTAAAATTGTATTGATGAAAATTCTGTCCTGATTTTTACTTTTTAATTTAGTTAAAAGCGATGCAGCATTAGGAAGAAACTGAGTAGCGCCATCTATTAACCAAATTCTTGTTGAAATGTTGTTAGGGCGATAGATGGCGCTTATTTCTCATCCATTATAAAGCCGTTTGGACGCGCTAAAAATATTAAAAGTAGAATTAAATGTCGCGGGAATATGAAGCATGTGAATTGCATTAAAATATCACTGTTGTATGTACGGGACATAGCGCGATAATTTTTTATAAAGATTTTTAAAATGTGTAAAATGCCTAACAATAAACGAAGAAGAAAGAGGGTAGACAGATATGTTTGCCCATAACAGATCAAAATCTACTCGCTGACTTCATTCGTCCTGTGACTATGGTGTCTGTTCGGTGGTCGAATACTCGGTGGATAGCAAGGACCACTTTGACTCTGACTTCGCGGGTTCGATCCCCGCACAAGGCAAATATTTGTGTGCATGAACATATCTGTTTGTCTTGGTCTGGGTGTTTTCTATGTATTATTTATAAGTATGTATTTACAAAAAAAAATGTATTTAAGTACATTTATCAGTTGTCTCTTACCCATAACACAAGCTTTGCGCTTAATTTGGGACTAGATGGCGCTGTGTAAATTATTAAAAAATATTTATTTATTATTATTTATGTCATAATCCTTCTACACTGAGGGTAGAAACAGTCAGCTGGAAGCTGGTTGTATTTAAGAGTAGTTACCTCGGCAACTCCGATGTCGAGGCGCTGCAAGTGGCGGCCGTCGATGACCACGAGTCGTGCGAGTGAGTCCGCGTGCCGCCGCATCACCCGCGGCATGTACTCCGCGCTCGCGAACTGCAGCGAGCCCAGGGGAGTGAGCGATATACACTCCTGGTTGCCAACCTGGACCATGACCACACCATAAATAAAACCGCTAGTCTTTGAGGTTTCACGAAATGCCGCATCCAGGGTTGTCACATATTTATCAATCTATAATGAAAATGTTAAACATGGCGGTCGCCATAAAATTTCGTTCTGCGTACATAGTAAGTAAACTTTTTTTTTTCTGTATAGGGGCCTAGCGATATGAAACACGACAAAAAAAGAATTATCCAATTTCATGCAGCCCTTCGAAAGTTATGCATTTCTGAGATTCATTTTTGTATTATATATAAGATTGTTTTATAGAATTTCGTTTCATATAAAATGTTTGTCATATTTTCATTTCAGTATACTCACTTCTATTAATTTTTACACACAGATTTTTGTTACAAATAACATATTATTGTTAGATTTTTAAATCATATATTATCATTGCATAGAATAATCAAATCACAGTACATTCGCTTCGAATGATTTTAACTCATAGATTTTTGTTAAAATATTATATAAATTTTTATATTTATAGTTAATATAAAACTCATTACAAAAAAAAAAACATTTTATCGAATGAGAGCGCTTCTTTCACCGGGTTCGCAGTTCTAGCCTAACCTACATTTCTAGTGGCAAGTCGTTTCTGACGCGGTCGCAGTTCTAACCTAATGTTCTACCTACTATTCTGATTGCAGCTCGTTCCCGATAGCGATTCGTTTTCTGGAAGGATCTCAGTTCTCACCTGACTTCCTTTTTTAACAGCGAAAATTATGGACATGTCTATAATTTTCGTAATGTCTATATTTACATTTTCGTTGAAATATTTTTTCATGAAAAAATAAACCTAAATAAAAACATAAATAAAATTAAATTTATCAATCAATATTCTTTAAAAAAAAACTATTTTTTAATTATTTTGTGAAATAAAAATATTTCATATAAAATTCTTTGAATTGTGTTTTTATGATAAATGTTTGTTTGAATTGAACAGTTAAATCAATAATACTTGAAATGAAAATATAACACGCAAATATTCTATGAAACATTTTCTGCGAAACGAAATGAAATTACTGTCTGTGAAACTTGTTTCACCGAATCTAACATGGTATTAGGGATAATATGGGGGTATAGATATTGAGTAATCTATTGTTATCTGTGAAGACCTATAATTGATACATTCTATTGAATTAACTAATTTATCCAGACAATGTCTGTTGTTGATTATACATTAATAAATAAACTAGGCCCACAGGGTCTAAATCGAGGTTAAGTGGAGCGAGTAGATTCGTTGAGTGTATGTGTTCTATTGATTTCAATGGAAAATGTATTTGATGATCATTCGTCAAGGACATGATTGATCTCAATTTTTTTTCGACACAAACCTCAAGCACGTCGAGGTCTTTAATTGTGACAAGTTTCATCAAAATCGGCTCAGTGGTTCTGGATTCATTTCCAAGAATGACTTTTCGGCGTAGGTATTATATACGCCGAAAAGTCATTCTTTCGCCGCGTTCCGCTCACTTCACTCAAGAAATAATAGACACGTCCGTTCGCTACTAACTCACATTGAGAGGCTGATTTTGCAATGCATTAAAAGTTTGTGGGTAAGTTACCCACGCTGACTGACAAACGAAGCTCTGGCGAAAAAAAGAGGTAGGGAGCGTAATATTGTAAGACTAGGGAATGCACCTCCACCTCACAGAATACCGCAGCCAAATACCAATTCCCTTGAGGATTGTTGTGTTCCTGCGAGTGAGTGAGATCACCAGAAAGGAAGGAAGGAGATGCTGCGTTGGCAGCGGGGGTGGCGGCGCGCAAGTGATATATTATGTTGCGAGCGTTAATACGGTTACGGTAACCGCTTCACATCGGGCGGGCCGTATGCTTGTCTGCCACCCGACGTAGTATTAAAAAAAAAAAAATATGGTACCTTAAAGTGGTGCACGTGTATGGCGGGCCTGGCGGAGACATACATCGCTCTGACCCCGTCACACAGCGCGCCAGCAAGTATACCGTACTCGAGGCCCGCGAGAGCGCCCACCATCACAGTCACCGTGTACACTGACAACTCCAGCTCTGGAAACGATACAGATTGGTAGATAGATATTTTCGATTTGAATACGTCTTTAAATTTCATTGAAAGAAAGAAAGAAAATACATTTATTTGCACATTACACTGCACTATACAAACAAATTAAACAGACTTAATTTTACATAATGTAAATTTATAGTACTGAGCAATGTCGCAAAATGGTCCCAACTCAGTATAAACCGAAATCTGTAGCAGACCCGGCACTGATTTTCAGTTAGGACCAGTTGCAACATTGGTCGTTAGGGCTGTGCGGAAGATTTTTGTTTAAGCATGCCATAGAGCCCGCATTCGGGAACCGTTTTCATTAGTCGATGGGGCCCGCATGCGGGCCGTAGGAACTCGTGAACTGAGTTATATTGTTACGAGCAAGGGTTCTAGATTTGGATGTAAAACGCCAATGACAACTTCCAAGGATTTATTCACGCAGGGTCTGGTCTGCAGGTCTTCACAACACGAAGTCCACACGAAGATTCCAAATTGCAGGTCAAATCGATGTCCAATAGTATCGCTGAGGTCGTAGGTTATCACTTGTCTCGCAGGTAGATTCGCTCGAAGTTTACTCTTCCGAAGTCCAAACTGAAGTCTCCACTATGCGCCGCGGCGGTCGCTATTTATATCCGCCGGCAAGGGATCCCGAAAGTTCTCGAATGTACATGTATGTACTTCCCTTCGGTAAGACATCGTAATGTCTCTCGAACATTTTCATGTCATAGTGTTATGAACCTTATGACAGTAGACATACGGGTCATTATTGCTTGCAGCGAAGTATGAGGCGACTATTCTAGAAGGTTCGTTCTAGATGATTCGCGACAGGACCGCGACAGTATGAGTGAGTCTTCGTCCCCGCGCCCAGCGTGCTTTATACCAACCGTTGAATTTCATTAGTTATTAGTCATAGTCATCGCGCATGTGGGGAGTCAGGCTAACGACCGACTTATCGCCCAATGAAAATGAGCCTATACGGGGGCAATCCAAAAATCTAATGATAACAAAATCGGGGGATACAGTTTGGTGTTGTAGTTTCGAATCTCTCCATCCAAAATTCAACCACACCACTGGATAGATGAAGGATCAAACAATTTATTGCGCTAAGTAAGGACTATTTAACATCGCGTGCAGGGGAAGCGTTGCCATTTTGAGATAATTTTAGTGCATATAACGTATTCTCGTACAACACGGCCGTGTCCAGGACTCAGCCACGCCCCATTTTTTTACACTACGACAAGCACACGGCCCATCTGATGTAAAGCGATTACTGTAGACATATAAATATAACAACTCTCAAAGGAATAGTTATTTTGCTGCAGTATTCTGTGAGGTGGAGGTTCTTTCCCCGACGAACAGCTTAGAAAATACGCTATTCCTTACCTCCCTTTTCGCCAGATCCTCGTATGTCAGTCAATAGGTGCCCCACGTGCAGGTGAGGTTGGTTTTGGTTCAAAGATGTTGATAAACCACTTACACCCGAAAAACTCTTTTGCCAGATCCTCGTCTGTAAGTCAGCATAGTCGACCAATCACTTTTGTTTTTGACACTTCGTCACCCACCGTAAATGCGTGAGCCAAGTTTTATGAAATATTATCCTATGCGTATGTGTTCTGTGGAGACTCCTTGACACTCTCCAATATCGACTTCAGCTCTCCTCAAAATCGAATCAGACATAGCTAGTTCTTCGCCGCACATGAATACATGATCAAAACGCGCTGCACTGACATCAATTAAAATCAGTTACTGTTATTATTTTCCGAAGGGTTTTCTTTACTAGAAATAAAACACCCAGACTAAGACAAACAGACATGTTCATGCACACAAATTGTCTGGGTAATAGCACAGTATATGTAATACTGGCAATGGCAGGGAGTGGCCGTGCTGTACGTAGTACACGTACAGTACGGCCACTCCCTGCCGCTCTCTCGTGTCGACCTCACCTCCCTCTGAAACAAATCTGGAGCAGTTTGTATGGCGCCGCGATCAGAGACGCACTGGGGACGCACATTATGGGGTGTAAGTGGTTCATCAACATCTTTGAACCAAAGCCAACTTCACCTGCACGCGGTGCACCCTGCTGACTGACAAACGAAGCTCTGGCGAAAAGAGAGGTAGGGAGCGTAATTGTAAGCTACCCGACTGGGGAATGTACCTCCACCTTACAGAATACCGCAGCCAAATAACAATTCCCTTGAGGGTTGTTGTGTTCCTGCGAGTGAGTGAGGTCACCAGAAAGGAAGGAGATGCTGCGTTGGCAGCGGGGGTGGCGGCGCACGAGCGATATTTTATGTTGCGAGCGTTAATACGGCTACGGCAACCGCTTCACATCAGGCGGGCCGTCTGCTTGTCTGCCACCCGACGTAGTATAAAAAAAAAAAGAAAAAAAATACATTCACGCTCTACAAAGACATCATTTATTTATGTAGTAGTAGTAAACGACGCGACATTTGTATGGAATGGCCGGGATTTGGTATTTATTAGTTAACTACATGACTTGTATGGAGTGACCGGTGTGCCTAGACAAGAATCGAGTGATACCTTTGTTGTCGCAAACTTCAATAGGTTCCGATGACTGCTTACCGTCAGGCGGCTCGTGTGCTCGTTTACTCTATAGGTATAAAAAAGGAAGTACCAAAAGATTTAGAGTATATACTAACTGCTATTTCTCCACAGTTTGACGATGACGGGCAGTTCGACGATGGACATCATGGCGACCATGATGATGGCGGCGAGAGCGGCTCTCGGGATGAAGAAGAAGGCGCTAGAAAGCTGGGTCACCGCCAGCAGCACCAGGCACGCTGCCACACCGAAATACAGACTTTAAATTTTCATCAAATAATATAAACATACACACACACATATAAAATACACAGACATACAGTCCCACACAAATACGCAAATGCAACACTATAATAAATATCAAACTGGTATTGCTGTGTACCTTTCAGGCTTATATAGTATAAACAGGCATTTTTGTTTTCTTTATTTTGTTTTCATATTTCATGTTCATATGTCCGTAGACTAGTTCACATTTTAATATTATTATATAATTTCCTTGAGTAACCCGTGGGTTTACAATTGTTTCTCGACTAACACCTTAGCTTGAGCATGGGTTATACTGAAAATCAGCCCTGTGTAGACATCTGTCTATGCAGTACAGTGCTGAGTATAATCCAATTGTCAAGAATGTCCTTTCATGTTGATACGTTGTAATTGTTGTTCTTGTATGTTATTTTTCTGACAATAAATGCTTATGCTTATTATTATTATTATGTATCTCTCTTAATTCACAGGTCAAGCCCGGTCATTTGATAGGCATACGCGGGGATATAGATCCAACACGTAGAGGCCCCTTTGAGAAGTTTGATGTAATGTTGTACGCCCGCCGTGACCCGCTCCAGGATATGTCAATGGAACGACATACCCATGAGCAGGTATCGGCAGGCGTTGAGACTATTGCGAAGTGTGATGGAAAATAAATGAGCTATGGAGATGAGGTCTGGGTGAACTTAATACCGGGCTATTATAGAAGAGGGACGGACGCCTGCCATAACTGCTTTTATTGCTAGTTATTTGCGGCAGGCGGTGGCTTGCCACTCACTAGATGGGCCCCCGAAATGCCAGGAAAACGGCCGGGGGCAACACCGGTGTGAGTGACTCAGGGATGTCGAAGTGATTATTAAAATTATTAAGCAAACCAACAAAAAATCTACTGCAATTTTTTTTCTTTTGTTATTAGACTCCATTTTTTTTGCGAATGCCATATTAAAATACTCAATACTTTTATTGCATTTTATATGTAGTACCTACAGTTTTTTTTCTCTTTTTGTATGTATTTTTGTATTTTTTGTGTGAAATACCGTGTATTGGCATCGGTGATGTCACTTTTGGCCTGCACTGAAAAACAGGGCTGAGATCACTCTGTGATCTCAGCAATGACCTGAGGGTGGGCCAAAGTTTCAACATCACACTTTCTTTATATGTAATGTTGTATTTGTGTTTATTTGTATGTACTCTGTTATGTGATGTTGAAATAAATCTATTTCTATTTCTATTTCTATTTCTACATAGTTCATATAAAGGTAAAACAGATTATTTCATACAAATGAACCCGGCTGGGCAGATGTGTTGGTAATTTTTAAGGCGCGGCAGGTGGATTTAGGCTTTTATGTTTTCAATTAAATCACAAAAGATCCAAGAGGTTCGAAGTGCTGCAGCACTGGACCCATTCCAAGTTAAGAGTACAACGGGCCCACCTCATTCTACACTTTTTTTTTTATACTACGTCAGGTGGCAGACAAGCATACGGCCCGCCTGATGTCCGATTCTTATGATTACGGTCTAACGTATAAAGATAGGCTCTAAATGTGCAAATACATCTTTAATAACGATATTCATTAACAACAACAGCAATTAAAGAATTCAAAGCAAAATGAAGCGGTTACCGTAGCCATATTTAAGCTCGCAACAAAAAATATCGCTCGAGCGCCGCTGCCAACGCATGTTGCGTTGGCAGCGGCGCTCGAGCGATATTCCTGTCTGGTGACCTCACTCAATCGCAGGATCCTCAAAAGAATTGTTATTTGGCTGCGGTATTCTGTGAGGTGGAGGGTACATTCCCCAGCTTACAATTACGCTCCCTACCTCTCTTTTCGCCAGAGCTTCGTTTATCAGTCAGCAGGGTGCACCACGTGCAGGTGAAGTTGGCTTTGGTTCAAAGATCTGGATGAACCACTTACACCCAAATTTATAAATACTAAATCAGCCGGCGCGATTTAGTCAATCTGTTGCCGCCTCTTTAGTTTATAATTAACTAGCCCCCCCCCCCCCCCCCCTTCGGCTTCGCACGGGTGCAATGCTGATACTAAATGGTCTTTGCACATTGTCCTATACAGTTCTTCCACAGCTGTAGGAACGTGCGCCGCGCCGGCTCCCCGGCCGGTACCGCCTCAACCATTATGTCCCTGCATTTTAAATCTGTGATATCTTCTAAAATATTCATTTATATTACATGTAGGGCCATATTGATCTATATTAAGTGCACAATGTATTTAAGGTACTTAATTGGATAAGGATTAATGCTGTATTGCTTAAAATCGGTTCGTAAATAAGCCATTATTTCTTATAAAAAGTAAATGATAAAAAACAGTTATTGTGGTTTATCCCTAAGTGATAGACATATACCATCGCAGACTTTTTTGTAGACCATTTTAAGGAGAACAATACTGTACAACATTATTTTGATCTATCTCGTAGGGTTCAGCCAGCGTTTACAATATAAGCGCAAAAAAATGTGTTTATTTACGACATCACATAAGAAACATCTAAAATTATCAGTGTTTCTCTACTATATTATTAACCTTCCTGTTGAATCACTCGATCTATTAAAAAAAACCGCATCCAAATCCGTTGCGTAGTTTTAAAGTGCTAAGCATAGGGACAGACAGACAGGGAAGCGACTTTGTTTTATAATATGTAGTGATTACAATAACTTCTGTTAAGTAAATACGTCTGCTACCAATAATTATAACAATTATTACTTAATCTTAAAAATTGACACTTAATCTAAACTTACCCTGATTCTTGACACGGGTTCACCGTAATCCAGACGGGCTCACGCAGACAGGAATAAGGGTTTAAGGACAGGAATATATATATAATAATAATAGGAATACGTTCACCAGTTGCACAGTTCAGTGTATTGACGCGTCCCGGCGTCGAGCACAGTCTACCAAAATACCAGACTATCCGCGGTCCAGCGCGGTTCCAGAAGTTATAACGCCAACTCCAGCTCGCGAGAATTCCCGTATGTGCTGCGAGGCTTATCCCGAAGCCAACACAGCAACAAAACAACAGGCGTCCCAAAAGCGCGCCGCACGCCGCCACGTTGTAGGTTATTATTTCCAGATAACACCGAGTCTATACGGCTAACACGGGAGACTATTAGAGACTGCGCGCGCGCGCCACCTGTCGGCGCGCACCGGCGAAACGAGTGTTGCCAATCAACAAGCTCGATTACGCCCTAACTAACAATCGATGAGTTTCCAGAGTCGATTTTAAATCCAACAACTTCTACGCCTTTATGTCCCGGGTCAACCTATGGACGCTGTAAATTGCTCACCCTTGAAGAAGGACCCGGCAGGCGTGAGGACGCCACTCGCGTGGTTCAAGGCCGTGCGAGTGAACGACCCGGTGGCCGGCATGCTCTGTGCGAGTGAGGCCAGCAGGTTACAAGCGCCTATCGCGATCATCTCTTGTGTACCGTCCACTGTTGTTGTGCCGGCTGGAAATAACAAATGTTACATCTATATATGTCTATATCTAATAACATGTAAAAATACAAGGTAGTGTGTGTAATGTTTTCTTAATGATTTAATCTATTTTTATGCATAATTTTAAAAAAATATTAGCATTCTCTATATAAACTACTAGCGGCCCGTCCCGGCTTCGCACGGGTGGATAATTTAGTAAAAAATATAGCCTAACATAGGCTATATTTTAGCATTAATGGTGAAAGAATTATCGAAATCCGTCCAGTAGTTTTGTAGTTTATTCGCAACAAACATACAGTGTACGAAAAACTACTAAGTGTACGAAATTTAATTAGTCCGCGCAATTTTCGTAAAAAGGGGGTCCAAGTTTTTACTTCACGTATTAATTATGATTTTATTTATTATGATTATACTTCTATCCCATGAGACGTACTCACCAAAAGCCTTAGCGATGGCAATGCTCTCGAGTATAGCCACGAGCGGCATCACCAGGCCCTCGGGACCGAACACTGACAGCATGCCTTCGAAATCCAACGTAGCATTCCCCACCACAGTGCTGAACGGGGGTAGACCGAAGTGGGGGAAACCACCATCAATTTTACCTAAAAAAAATATTGGTTTTGTGTAATAATTATATATAATTTTACGTGATAACGTCATATGAAAACACTAGCTTTCGCCCGCGGCTTCGCTCGCGTGACATTCGGGGCAAACACGTGTTTACTTATTAATCAATAGAAGTACTCGTGTAAAACTTAGAATAAAATAGTCCAACTAATCTCGTTTTCCCTTACAAACTTTGGACCTCCGTTTCACCCTCTTAGAGGTAAAATTTGAAAAATCTTTTTATGTAATTCGTGTCCACTACGTTATATTTTCAAATCGATGCCATTGTCGTAATTAACGTCCCAGAAAACCATAGAATCAACACCCATATTGATATTATGACATTTCAACCCCATTGCACCTCTACAGAGTTGTCACGTCGGCTATGTTGGATTATTAAATAGTTGTTTTTTTCGTAATCAGCGACCCGATATACCATAAAAACAATACCTATGATGATTTTCAGACTTTTTCACCACATTTTAGACATTTCAATGCCATCGCACCCCAATAGGGGATGATGGTCACGTTACCGCCCTACGGGTACAATAAATAACAATAATAGGTAATTTCTGGGATAAAAACTATCTTAAGTATGTCCTTTCCTAGGACTCAAGATATCTCACAACAAAATGTCATCTTAATCGGTTCAGCGATTTAAGCGTGAAGAGGTTACAGACATTCTGTCGCATTTATAATATTAGTATGGATTGGCGTTCCGAAAACCCGTAAAAACGACACATATATCGATATATAGACATTTCAACCCCATCGCACCTCAGTAGAGAATGATGGTCACGTCAGCCACGTTGAATTTTAAAATCGTTGTTTTCGTAATCAGCGACCCGATAAACCATAAAAACAATACCCATGTCGATTTCCAGACTTTTTGACCCTATTTTACCCTTATAAGGGTTGATATTTTCAAATCGATGCCATTTTTGTAATTGACGTCCCAGAAAACCATAGAATCAACACCCATATTGATATTATGACATTTTAACCCCACCGCATCCCCACAGGGGTGATTTTATGTCATGTCGGCTATGTTGAATTATAAAATAGTTGTTGTTTTCGTAATCAGAGACACGATAAACCATAAAAACAATACCCATGACGATTTTCAGACTTTTTCACCCCATTTTACAGCTTTAGGGTTTGAATTTTGAAAAATCCTGAAACATGTGTATACTCATTTATCTATAGAAGTACTCGTGTAAAGTTTCGGATAAAATAGTCCAACAAATCTTGTTTCTTCATACAAACTTTGGACCCCCGTTTCACCCCCTTATGGGATGAATTTTGAAAAATCCTTTCTTAGTACACCTCTAGACATCATAAGGAACCTACGTGCCAAATTTGGAATCTCTAGACCCAGCAGTTTGGTCTGTGCCTTGATATATATCAGTCAGTCACTCAGTTTCTTCTTTTATATATTTCAACACCATCGCATCCCCACAGGGGTGATTTTATGTCACGTCGGCTATGTTAGATCATAAAATAGTTGTTATTTTCGCAATCAGCGACCCATTAAACCATAAAAATAATACCCATGACGATTTTCAGACTTAATCGCCCCATTTTACCCCTTTAGGGGTTGAATTTTGAAAAATCCTGAAACACGTGTTTACTCATTTATCTATAGAAGTACTCGTGTAAAGTTTCGGATAAAATAGTCCAACTAATCTCGTTTCCCCATACAAACTTTGGACCCCCGTTTCACCCCCTTAGGGAATGAATTTTGAAAAATCCTTTCTTAGTGTACCCCTAGACGTCATAAGGAACCTATGTGCCAAATTTGGAATCTCTAGACCCAGCGGTTTGGGCTGTGCGTTGATATATCAGTCAGTCAGTCAGGACTTTTATATATATAGATTGGGCGATGGAGTGGAAGAGAGACTGATGCGTCACAAGCCGAACGCTTAGGCCGATCGTGCCTCAGACGGGTTGGGGAGGCCTGATCGATGTTTTATAATGTATTTCCCTTAGTCGCCTTGTACGACCACGGGAAGAGACGGAGTAATTCTATTCTAGTCTGCCAGAAACCACACAGCCAAAAAAAAGAAATTGGTTGTCTGTAAAGTCGGTTTACGGACGATAATTTTAGGTGATAACGTCAGAAGAAAACATGGGCCGATAGAGTGGAAGACAAATAGATGAATCACTTGTTAGATAATAGATGATGACAATAGATGAATCGCTCTCGCTTGCACGCTCGGCTCAGGCGGAACGTGACAATGAGTCATGCTTTTTTATGCATGCGTTGGCGTTCATCGATTTACAAGACGCTATCACGTCAAAAATGTTAGTGGACTTTCTTATTGACATGACGAGCTCGGTGGCGTAGCGGTCAATGACGCGGCTTCGACACCAACGCTCGTGGGTTCGATTCCCACATAGGACAAACATTTGTGTGCCTGAACATGTCTGTTTGTCTTAGTCTGGGTGTTTTCTATGTATCATAAGTATGTATTTACAAAAAAAATGTATTTACGTATGTTTATCAGTTGTCTAGTACCCATAACACAAGCTTCGCTTACTTTGGGGCTAGATGGCTCTGTGTAATTTGTCTGACAATATTTACTTATTTATTTATTATTTATATTTATACCACCAGGGTTGTAATCGGCTCACAGTCATCTTTAGAGTAACATCTAGTAGAGTAGATCTTTTTACATAACAGTTTGATATATGAGGTGGTGACTGCTATCTATCAGGTGACCCATCATGTGATGGAAACCAATCACCATCGCCCATGGCGATCAGCAACACCAAGGGGTTGCTGATCCGTTGCTAGCCTTTTAAGGGAAATATTGACTCTGTTCTTGAAGGCTCCCATATAGTAATTGTCCGGAAATACCACTGAGGGACGTTGATTCCACAATTTCACACTTAGGAAACGTACTGTGGTAGATTGCCAATGAAACCTTGCTTGCCAATAGGCAGCAAATTCATCCTAATGCATTATAACCGACGAGGTCACGTACTGTGTTTCAGAGTTTTTCTCTCATGTACTATCAAACTGTGGAATGAACTGCCTGTCGAGGTTGTAGCAGGAGACTATTGGGTTTTTCAATAAGGACTTCAAGAGTCATCAACGCGCGTATAACGTTAATGGTGTTACAAGCGTCCACAGGCTGCGGTAACAGCTTCCTTTCAGGCAGGCCGAATGCTTATTTTCCACTTCAGTGGTAATAAAGAAATTAAAAGTGTAAGTGGTTCATCAACATCTTTGAACCAAAATCAACTTCACCTGCACGTGGTGCACCCCGCTGACTGATAAACGAGGCTCTGGCGAAAAGAGAGGTTGGACATAGTGTATTTTTAAGCAAAATACCGCAGTCAAATAGAAATTCTCTTGAGGGTTGTTGTGTTCCTGCGAGTGAGTGAGGTCACCAGAAAGGAAGGAGTTGCTGCGTTGCCAGCGGGGTGGCGGCGCGTGAGCGATATTTCATGTTGCGAGCGTTAATATGGCTACGGTAACCGCTTCACATCAGATGGGCCGTATACTTCCACCCGACGTAGCATAAAAAAAATGTAATTACCAGTAAGCGCAAACGGCGTGACATCTTTCAAGTAAAGTATATAGGCTACAATGGCGGCGACGAACACGACGAGCGCGTTCCTCGCTCTCACTACGTATGTCCACACGCTGGACGACACCACGCGACATCTTGTCGACGTCTCACTCACTGGGATCTTGGATTTCTGCAAATAAGTACATTACAATACGTGTAAGATTAAAGGCGTTTAGATACTTGTAATAAGAGCTAGTGGCAAACAAGCATACGGCCCGTCTGAATGCGGCTTTGTTTACGTAAAGAACTTCATTAATGAATTATATTTAGTTTTTAACGGCGGAGGTATCGTATATATTGCAAGATATTCAGAAATGAACAGCAAACGGTGATGGGTGTGTTCAGAGGAGTTGTTTGACATGATGCTCACGGCCTCCTTCTACAGTCGCACCGCTCGCCATCGACAGGGAATTCATCCTCACACATTGGAGCCTAAGCGGTCACGTACTGTGCCGTTCCAGAGAAGTTGCTCCTGCGTACTGTCAAGCTGTGGAATGAACTGCTTGTCGAGGTTTTCTCAGGAGACTACAGCATGGGGTTGTTCAAAAAGGGCGTGAAGAGGTTTTTACAGGCTTTCATAGGCTACAGTAACTGTTTTCCATCAGGCGGGCCATATGCTCGTTTACCACTTTAGTAGTATAAAAAAAATCTACTAACCTTAAGTAAAATCAGGGCTATCATTGTCGCAATCCCAAGTACAGAATCCCACAAGTGGATGGTAGTGATGTTCTTGAAGAAATTGATCAATGCCGAGATGAAAGTGTCTCCCGAAGACCCTGCAACATAGTTGAACCTAGGTGTGAAAGGTAGATGTAAAAACCATAGTACACAAGGCACATGGTATATTCTTTACATCGGATCACCCCCTAAGGATTAGCAGGACCTAGGTTTACCTTGGTGTTCGGTGGGAAATATTAAATTTCCACCGTCCATAAAATATGGCCAGCATCTTTCTAAGGTATACCGTCATAAATATTAGAGGCTCCTCTTTATTAACGCAATTATTAACTTAATACGTATATCGGGCAGTAGAGTGCAGTCTATAGAGACAAAAAGACATTTGTGTACTGACAAATTACTGAATAATTATTTTGAAAAAAGAAATGTATATAACAATGCTGTCACGGAGATTAGACAAACGTTCAGAATGTCTGAATTTGCACACATCCAAATCTTAGTTTCGAGTACCTAACGATAAGTGTTCGTGTTGAAATGCTATTGGTTTATCTTTAGGTTTTAAAGGCACTGCTTCTCAAGAATGTATTGGTCGAAGAAAATCACGTGATCCTTAAATAAACATATAGCAGCGAACTTCTAGAATATAACATCTTCATGCACGTCATTGATTTCCAAAACTAGAAGACTCCAGGCTGGAACGTGTCTACAGACGGTAATGCAGCACTGGATCGATTCTAGGATAAGATAACACAAACTTTGAACTTTTCAATATCCTAGCTACTTATGATATAGCAACTGAATATCTACCTGATATCCTAAATAGAGACTTGAGTTGGGCTGCAGCAATCTGCAGCGCTGCAGCGGTGGTGAACCCACTTATAACTGGTTTTGATATGAAATCCAACAGGAAACCTGCAATTTTAAGTCAAAGTCCAACATTTGTAACAACATCTTTGGGAACAGGCCGGCAATACGAGATACAAATTGTGGTATATCTATATATAGGTTACGGTAATCACTTGTATTAAAATGGTATGACATGCAGCTCCTTATGTCTCCTCATTTATATATGCAGGGTAGGCGTGGGTGAGTGAAGAGTTTTGAAATATTAATCCAATAGTTTTATATTATTGTAATAGTGTACTCGGTTTGTTTTTTGTTTTAGTCTAATATACTATACTAGTATAGTAGTATTTATAGTATAGTATCAGAGAGATAGATGCGTCACAAGCCGAACGCTTAGGCCAATCGGGCCTCTCTATCGCTTGCTCCGCGCTATAGCTTGCACGCTCGTCTCAGGCGGAACGTGACAATAAGTCATGCTTTTTCGTGCGTGCAGTCGGCGTTCAAAGATTTATAAGACATTATCACGTCAAAAAATCGACATTCATGTATCTGGTTATATTATCAATTCTATAGAAACGCTAGAAAACAAGCCAGTTACACTATTCATCAGGTCATTTGTCTCCACTGCAGGTGCACGACCCTCTCTCGTACGTCCCAGACAGAAGGAGGATTTGGCCTACACTCCCCACGCTGGCCAAACGGGTTGGGGAGGCCTGATCGATGTTTGGTAATGTCCCTTAGTCGCCTTGTACGACATCCACGGGAAGAGACGGAGTGATTCTATTCTAGTCTGCCAGAAACCACACGGCTAAAGGTACACTATTACAATAATATAAAACACAACAGTTACAGTCAATCAGATTAGAACTGTCATTTTTACATAATGTATTGTATGACTGAGGGCAAGCAACTAGAACTAGAATTATTCATGAACTCTGATAATATTAGTATTATGTGTATTACTGAGCATTGGTTTAAGGGGCATCAGCTGATGTTCAATTTCAGCAACCACCAGGTCGGTAGTTCATTCTGCAGGGTCAATACAGTACATGGCGGGTCGCTAATTTTGCTAAATAAAAAACTTAAATTTAAAGAACGGAAAGATATTGTGTCTCTCTCTGTAGAATGTTCCATAGAACTATCCTGTGTACAATTAGAGCAGTTCATTGTTATATGTGTATATAAACCTCCTTCCGCGGATCTTAATTTATTTTTAGAAATCATGGATGAAGCCCTATGCAAAGTTAGTAACTCAGGTAAAACTATTTTGGTCTGTGGAGATTTTAATATTAATATACTTACTAATACATCTGCATCAAGTAAAATTTTAAGTCTTTTTAAATCCCATAATTTAGTTAACTTATTTATGGAGCCTACTAGAATAAGTGCCACCACGGCTACCTGCTTAGATAATATATATACAGATATTAGTCCAACCCAAAAAAGTATTATTAATAAATTGGATTCTGATCATTCTGGGCAAATGATAAGTATTAAAATAAATAATAAAAATGTTGTCAAGACAAAAATTACTTTTGTGCCAGTAACCGTGAGTCGCTTAGAACGTATGAGAGTAAACCTAACTAGTAACTTACCGTTTTTAGATAATGACTTGGAACCTAACTTGATGTATAATTCATTTTTTAATGCATTTCTTCACGAATTTAAATCAATATTTACTTCCAAGGAAATTACTTTTACCAATAGCCTTGTCTTTGGTGACTGGGCAACCGTAGGTATTTATAAGAGTAGGCAAACTTTGTACATGTTATACTATGAAAGACAATTCAATAATAGTGAAGAATTTAAAGAACATGTAAAATCATATTCGAAAATTTTCAAACGCGTTTGTCAAGTAGCAAAATCTATATTTATTAAATCAAAAATTAGACATAGTAGTAATAAAATTAAAGCCACTTGGACGGTTATCAATGAAGAGACTGGGAAGGGTAGGACAAAGGATTCAGAGTTTAAATTAAGTATCGATGGTCATGTTACCAAGTCAGATTTAGAAGTTGCCAATGCTTTTGAAAGATTTTTTTCTGCTTTCCCTGTCACTTTAACTAGTGCCTTGGGCTCTTCCACCTCCGTTGCAGAGTCATTAATTAAAGATAATGTGCCTGAATTTTATAACGATTTTCATTTCCGTCATGTTAATGGGTCTGATTTAAAAGTTGCATTTAAATCACTTAATATTAAGAAAACGGCTGATCTATGGGGCATTTCCGTACATATTATAAAATCTTTATTTGACATTGTTGCTCCCGCCTTAATTGTGATATTTAATAGATGTATTGATTGTGGTGTGTTTCCTGACTTGATGAAATTAAGCAAAATTATTCCTTTGTTTAAATCAGGTAGTACTAATGTACTACCTGATTTAAACAAGGAAAACCCCACAAACTTCAGACCAATATACTACCTACATTTAGTAAGATTTTTGAAAAACTAATTCTCGCTCAGTTACTTAATTACTTTAATGAAAATAATCTGCTGCACACTAAACAATTCGGTTTCACTCATGGACGGTCAACATGTGATGCTGGGGTAAAATTACTAGAATGTATATATGAGGCTTGGGAGGAGTCACGGGACGCCTATGGGGTGTTTTGTGACTTATCTAAGGCTTTTGATTGTGTGCAGCATGAAACTCTAGTCAGAAAACTACACCACTATGGTATAAGAGGCATCGCTCTTGACCTTCTTACTTCTTATCTGAGTGATAGGGTTCAGAAAGTAGATGTTAATGGAAAGCGATCACATGGATCAACTGTAGCGATGGGGGTGCCACAAGGCTCTATTTTGGGCCCTTTCCTGTTTCTCGTGTACATTAATGATCTACCTCATCTTGTAAAGAATAATCACGAAATAGTATTGTTTGCAGATGACACTTCTTTAATTTTTAAGGTAAATAGACAACAATCAGAAATTGACGATGTAAACAATGCTCTTTCAAAAATAGTAAACTGGTTTAGTGCTAATAACCTACTTTTAAATGGTAGTAAAACCAAATATGTTAGATTTTTTACAAAAAATGTGAAACAAGTAAAAACCAGTGTGGTGATGGACAATGAGAGATTGGAATTGGTCAATAAGGTTGTCTTCCTTGGGATAACATTAGACTCTAAATTACAATGGGGCCCACATATAGAAACGTTATCAGGTAGACTCAGCTCAGCAGCTTACGCCGTAAGGAAAATACGTCAACTGACTGATGTTGACACTGCGCGTTTAGTTTATTTTAGCTATTTTCACAGCATTATGTCATATGGTTTATTGCTTTGGGGTAGTGCTGCGGATGTAGACTCAATTTTTGTGCTCCAGAAGCGAGCTATCCGTGCTATTTATATGATGAGTCCCAGGGAGACACTGAGAAATAAATTTAAAGAGATAAATATTATGACATTACATTCTCAATATATTTATGAAAATCTTATTTACGTTCATAAAAATCAAACTAAATTTAGGAAAAACAGTGATCTCCATAAATTAAATTTAAGAAATAAAAACAAACTCGCTATGCATATTACTAGGCTCCATAAAATCTCTAACTCGTTCCCAGGTCAATGTATACGCTTCTACAATAAACTTCCAAATGACGCGTTTAAATTATCCATGGGTAAATTTAAAAGATTTATCAAAACTAGACTATGTCAAAAGGCTTACGTATCTCAGATTACATAAATGATAAAAGTATTTGGAAATGAATTGCTCTTGTTATGTTATATTAATGATTGTATTTGTATTTAATGTAACGATATTGGCAATTAAAAGAGTCGGCCTTGAGTTTCTTGCCAGTTCTTCTCAAGAAGCCCCGTCGCCGGAACTGGCACTTAAATTCACTTTCACATTCAAGATAGTGTGATGAAAGTGAATCTAAGCTCTGCGGATTTAGAGTAGTAATGATTTACACATGTTTCTTATATTTAGTTTGTATGACGTTTCTAAGTGCTTTATAAAGTCCAAGGAATAAAGATATTTTGACTTTGACTTTGACTTTGACTTTGACATTACATGCTCACAAATATTTGTCTTATGCGGGGATCGAACGCGCGATCACGAAATTAAAGTAACCATTGCTAGTCATTCGACAACCGGGAGCAACATCCTATTATTTTAGCATATCGTCATAAAATTAAGAATCTCTTTTTTTTATACTACGTCGGGTGGCAGACAAGCATGGCCCGCCTGATGTGAAGCGGGTACCGTAGACATATCAACTCAACAAACACTCACTCGTAGGAACACAACAACCCTCAAGGGAATTGTTATTTGACTGCGGTATTCTGTGAGGTGGAGGTACATTCCCCAGTCGGGTAGCTTACAATTACCCTCCCAGCCTCTCTTTTCCCCAAAGCTTCGTTTATCAGTCAGCAGGGTGGAGGTGAAGTTGTCTTTGGTTCAAAGATGTTAATGAACCACTTACACCTCATTTAATTCTTTTTTTAAAGTCTTAATTACAGTAATCTTGTATTACAGACGGTTAAAACTTACCAAGCTGTAAAACTCCCAACAACAAAATGAGGCAGCCTGACAGGAATGCGGCCAAGTAAGCGAAGTCGACAGACTTGGCGACGTACTTAGCCAGCAGCGCTGACAAAATGGCGGTCGGCCCGACAGTCACGTCCTTGCAACTGCCGAATATCATGTACACAATACCTGGGAATATGCTGGAGTACAGTCCCACCTGTAATGAAGACATACACAATTATGCCTACGGCCAGTGGTTTCCGAATTCTAGTAGCATTAGGTAATTCTGCATCGTCACGAGAACCAAACGAGTATGCCAAATTTCAACTCAATTAAACACTGAGAACAAATAAGAATTCCCTTGAGTTTTGTTGTGTTGCCAGTGAGTGTGGTCGCTAGAAAGGAAGGAGTTGATGCGTTGGAAGCGGGGGTGGCAGCACGCGAGCGATATTTCATGTCGCGTGCGTTAATATGGTTACGATAATAATATGGCCGTGTGGTTTCCGGCAGACTAGAATAGAATCACTCCGTCTCTTCCCGTGGATGTCGTACAAGGCGACTAATGGAAATACATTATCAAATATCGATCAGGCCTCTCCAACCCGTTTGGCCAGCGTGGGGAGTGTAGGCCATCCCGCCTAGGACGGACGAGAGAGGGTGTCGTGCTCCTGTAGTGGAGACTAAAATGGACCTGATGATGATGATGAATAATATGGTTAATATGGTCACATCACGCGAGTCATATGCTTATCTGCTACCCGACGTGGTATAAAAAAATAGTAGGTCAAATTTAACTTACAAAATTTGATACAGACACTGCGGTGAACTAAATATGTATAAGTATGTAATATAGGAATAAATAGGCAAGTGAATCTAATCGACCACGCAAGTTAAGCAACCTCGACTGTGGCCTGTCTATGGAAGGGTTTATTTATCTCGAGCTTCTCCCTGCTTCGGAAGGCACGTTAAGTCGTCAGTTTCGGTTGTTTTCATTATAGATGACAGTTATTAGGCCAAGTCAGTGGCCTTTCGGCGGCTTGAATACACTGAACTCCGCCAACCCGCAGTTGAGCAGCGTGGCGGAGTATGCTCTTAACCCCTTGGATTGAAGGGAGACCCGTATCCCAGCAGTGGATGAGTAATGGTTGACGAAGAAGAAAGAAGAAGAAGACACAACATTATATTATTATTGAATCAGCCGGTCCGCTGAAGGTTCAGTAAACTATACCACGTGTTTCAAACAATAGGGATGTTTAATATTTTTTCTGACATTAGATGTCGCTAGGTAGGCGTCGGGTCCAGATTGTCAAAATGTACTGAATTTTTTGACAGTGAAACTTTAAGACGACAAGACAACACATGACATTTGACAAGATGTTATGAATTGACAAATGATTGGACCGTACGTTACAGTGCTGATACTGAATACCCTCATTGTACCAAACGCAGCAACGTCATGGAGGCACTCCGGCTCCATGCAATTCACATAACTGATCTTCACGCTATAAATACCAAATATTTAGTCACCTACATTATTCACCAATTTTACTCGCTCGTATTTACTAGTGTTGCGGCTAATCACTGGCTGTAGCAGAATTATCTGCGTTTTGTTCGTTAGAACAGACCATGTAGCTGAGCTATAGACATTTTGTGTTACTGCGGCACATATTTGATTCTTTTTGTGTTGTTTTTTTACACTATATTTCACTTAAGTTTATAAGTGATTATAATAATACTGCATAATAAGTTCTTTATTATGTGCTGCTAATTATTGCGGTATTAGAATAGGCTAGTTGCCAATGTTACAAAATTATAAAAACTCTCTATCAGTAACGTAAAATACATAAAACTAGAACGATCTGCGATCTTAAAATTTTTATAACTTATGTCCGATGAGTTTTGTGATCGATCAAAGTTTGGCGGGAAAGTCCATTTTAAAAGTACGAAATTATAAAAAATAAATATTACCATTTGTAGAAACAATAAAAAATACTATAACTTTTGTTACGGCACTAATAACATAAGCGCAATATTTAACATCGCTGTCGTACAAATTTCTGATTTAATGCATATAAAATAGCAAGTTGTGACGTCATAACGTGGTGGCCTTTTGTATGGAGCGTTTTCAAGATAGTCCAAAATTGTGATCTTCAAGTTATCATATCTCGAGAAGTTTTTATATCGTTTTTATATTTTTATAGCTATCGAAGTAATTCTTTCACCTATAGTTATATTATTGTGACGTCTTTAAATAACAAATCGAAAAAACAATGTTACACAAGTCTATAAGATCAATTTCACGTGTCTGACAATTACTTTCGAGCTCGATCACGTAACTTGTTTATGCCGCCTAGCACCAGAACGACTGCAGCGTATCATGTTCCACTTACTCGAGCGGTGCGACTTATCAATGTCATAATTGCAACGAACCCGACGTAAGACCTGTTTAGCTGCTCTAAGGAGCAGTTTCGCAAAGCAGGCATAGACTATGCCGAATATGTTATATAATTATTATTCCGCATCAATCCATAATCATCGTAATGTTATAATAAAACACTTGTACTGTTCCACGGAATTATATTTAATTTTACCGACCGTTTTCGCCGCTAAGGCATTCATTTAATTAAGGTCGGTACAATTAAATAATTATAATTACGTAGAATAGTATAAATGTTTTATTATAACATTATTATAATAATGTTGACCCGTATGGGTCTCCCCTCAATCGAAGAGTTTAGAGCATACTCCACCACACGCTGCTAAACGGCGGGTTGGCAGAGCCCAGTGTTTTCAAGCCGCCCTAAGGCCCTGACATCTAACGACAACAGCCGGGACCGACGGCTTAACTTGTCTTCATAGCCACGGAGGAGCTCGAGATAAATAAACCTATACATAGATAGACTGCTGTGGACGTTGCTTAATTTGCGTGTTCGATTAGCAGTCTAACTCGGGCAATGTCGCCATCGATCTCCTCATAATTTCTAATACTTGTTTTTAATTATGATATTTAATTGTCTTATTATTATCTTATATTCATTAATGTAATGTATTACAAATGATTATTAATTTTTGATTACGTTTCCAATTTTGTTTATTATATTGATATGATTATTTTGTTAATAATATGATTTATGACATTATTTAGCGAATTGAGAAACTGTAGTGTCAATAATTGTATGAAATAAATAAATAAATAAATCAGCCAGTCCATAGTTTAGTCAATCAATTGTCACTTCTTAAAGCTAATATAACTTCTAAATAAGAACGACAAAAGAAACAGAAATCCCGGCCGCGGATTTGAAATAAAATTTCCCTAAAACGACATGAATGAACTTATACGAAAAATAACCCTTGATATAGAGATCGTCATCAGAACCTCTATGTATCAGCATAATCAGGTCATTTTAGTATCCACTACAGGAGCACGACCCTCTCTCGTCCGTCCCAGACAGAATAAGGACTTGGCCTACACTCCCCACGCTGGCTAAACGGGTTGGGGAGGCCTGATCGAGTTTTGATAATGTATTTCCCTTAGTCGCCTTGTACGACATCCACGGGTAGAGACGGAGTGATTCTATTCTAGTCTGCCGGAAACCACACGGCCAGTATAGGTAATTAAAAAAAAATCAGAGTACGTACTTGTGGGGGTACTCCAGCCACAATGGCGTAAGCGATGCCTTGTGGAATAGATGTTAGACCAACCGTTACACCTGCAACAGACATTCATACTTATATACTTTCTGATATATTATACAATCCTAGTCAGTAACAATGAAATCAGAACAGCTGCAATTTATTTATTTCTCGAAACCTATTATTAATTTATTTATATACTGCTTCTAAATTTATATAAATATTTTTAAAAATGGAAAAATTCCCCCTAGCTGCCTAGGTGGAACTTGAACCCACGACCTCTCGATAACCGGTCGAGAGCACTTTCCAACTGAGCTACCAGGAAGGTTTGTGATTTCATTTCTACTTACTGCTGTAATGTCGCAATGTGGCGCCATCTACTTATTAAGTGTTACACTACTAAACAATGCATAGCAGCCCATTGTTACAGATGAGATTCGGCTATTTTTTATAACATCAAACTTAATAAATATTAAGCAGGTAGGTGAATTTTTCCACTTTTATACACTTTTAAACATTTGTTTATAATAATTACGGCAAGTTGTCCGAACATATTTTTTTTTATACTACGTCGGGTGGCAGACAAGCATATGGCCCGCCTGATGTGAAGCGGTTACCGTAGCCATATCTCGCAACATAAAATATCGCTCAAGCGCCGCCACCTCCGCTTCCATCGCAGCATCTCCTTCCTCTCTGGTGACCTCACTCACTCGCAGGAACACAACAGCCCTCAAGGGAACCGTTATTTGGCTGCGGTATTCTGTGAGGTGGAGGTACATTCCCCAGTCGGGTAGCTTACAATTACGCTCCCTACCTCTCTTTTCGCCAGAGATCCGTTTGTCAGTCAGCAGGGTGTACCGCGTGCAGGTGAAGTTGACTTTGGTTCAAAGATGTTGATGAACGACTTACACCCCATTATTTAAATAACAATTAAATAATAAATTACTACTAAATTCTTCAATGTCGCGGTGGAGACCTCCTGCTATTATATAAAGCCCCTTTTAATAGAAATCAACAATGCTGTAAATAAATATGGCGGGCAGATAATTACACCGATATATCTACGGACGTATATATGTATAGTACCCATTTTCTTCATTCATGGATAAATGTTTTATTTATCCATGAGAAAGATATTCCCTTCATTGATAAATGGTTTATTTATCCATGAGAAAGATATTCCCTTCATGGATAAATGTTTTATTTATCCATGAGAAAGATATTCCCTTCATTGATAAATGTTTTATTTATCCATGAAGGGAAATATTATAATAAATAATAATATAATAATAACAAATATATTATTATTAACAAATTGTTTTATGGGTACTAGACAACTGAAAACCATACGTAAATACATTTTTTTTTTGTAAATACATACTTATGATACATAGAAAACACCCAGACCAAGACAAACAGACATGTTCATGCACACAAATGTTTGTCCTGTGTGGGAATCGAACCCACGAACGTTGGTGTCGAAGCCGCGTCATTGACCGCTACGCCACCGAGCTCGTCATATCATCATATTAGATCGGCCTAAAGTTAAACGCACATCCGTCCGAGCCGAACGCGTCATACGATCCGAACGAATCAAATTTCAGAATTCTTCATATGAAATCGTATGACACCTCGCACACCTGAGCCGGAGCCGAATCAGAAGGAACCCCAGAAATCATCGAGAAATTCGGATACGGCGCGGAGACTTCATCAGATGTGGACGAATCGATCGAATCAACGGATGCGGAAGGATTCTGACAGTATTGCCACCTTAGAGTATTTTCCCCTCAATTTAGGGACTTTTTCATGTATGGTACGAAATTATAATATTGAGTATTTTTCAGGAAAATTATTTATAGCATATATAACACTATATATAAAAGTTATAGGTCTAATAAAATACTGTCTCATTTGTTTTATCTAAAGAAAATGTTTCTTTGTCTCATTTTTGGTCAAACCTAAATACTATAAAATAAGCATACGGCCCGCCTGAGGTAAAGGGATTACAGTAACATATAGATGATTGCAATACAAGGAATATCATTCGAGGCGATAGCAACCCCTACTGCTAATTATTTTGTATTTTTTGTTGTAGGTAGAGTGTATTCGGCACTTTAACCATACGCATAAAATTAAATAATTTCAAAATAATGGATATTAAAAGCCTTGAAATAGATGTCAAGTCAAGTGAAGCTCAACTGTAGTCTTGAGTAGTACATGTACGATGTACTAATAGGTGACGGTACTTGACACTGTACTAAAAGAAACGTTACCGAACGCGAACTCTTATTCGGACTAATCGGACTATTCGTACACTCGTACAGTGTGCTAGGTTATCAAAGCCCGAAACACTTGTCTGTCTGTGGTCTGTCCGAGAGACAAAGAATAAAGCGTCTCGCAATGTTATCGTAAGAGTAAGCGAGATAGGAGGTAAGCGCCCTGCACTGGTATAAATCGCTTTCAGCGCCGTGTGTTTTATTCATATAAAATCTTATACAGCGCTGTATAATGCTTGTAATTACCAAATTTACATTGATCACATGATTATATTGTCGGCTAAATTTCTGAGTACTAATAGGTACTAATAGTACTAATAAGGTGTACTAGTACATTAATCGGACTGTACTATTAGAGTGCGCACTTAAGAGTGTCCGATTAAGCACAAGACTACTCAACTGCCTTGCACCACGGATAGGTGAAGTGAGTCCAGGAAACACGCTTATTGAAAGAATAGTTCTATTAAACTATTTCAATTTGGTTCCTAGAAATTTAACTATGAAATCTTAAGTCCTTTCTGCAGGGCACAAAGCTATTGAAAACACAATTAATAATTTTTGGCTCGATAGAAAAAAATCGCGAACTTACTCTCTAAATTTGCACTAAGTAAAAATTGTAAATATTTAATACAATTTTTTTATAAGGAAATTATACCAAAATTTTCATAATTTTAATTACGAGAGCACTATGCTATTACTTTTAAAAATAAAATAATTTAAATAAAATTATTAAAAGAATAACGATTTGCGGTCGCGCACCCTCCCCGATTCTCGATCGCTCTCAACGTCAGTAGAGTTGAGCGCTTAAACGAAAAGCGCTTAAAAAAGTCTGCTTATCAGCGTAAGCAGATAAGCACGCTTATAAAAATAAGCCTTTTTCGTTGAAATTTTTTACAATGTTGTCTGATAATTTGACAAATTTGATATAGCGCCATCTATAATTGATACACATAATTACTGCCACGTCGCGTCGTGCTGTATTAGCTAGCCATACATGCAATAATAAACCTTACCGTCAACAAGTTTAGGTTTACTATCGATTAACGTTCGTTTCATTTTCGTTTAAACAAATGCGTTTCGTTGAAAAAAGCGTCAGTAATCCTCATTCAATATTGAACCTTATCCGCAGGTGCCTTAGGATTAATGTTGTTTAATTTTCTTTCACTTTTCTTTCAAAATGATTTTCGTTTAAATAAACAACGCTTACGCTTTTTTAAGCAGTACGCTTTTTGTTGTCAACTGGTAAGCGCGCGTGTGAATGTTTGCGCTAACGCTTTTGCTGTTGTCGTCGGTCGATTAATGCGATTTTTTTTGCTTTGCTGTGTTAAGTATGTTCATGCGTAGGTATACGAAACTTTAAATACATAGAAAAAAGAAATCGGCTGCAAATAGATACTGTCTGTGATCGTTAACCATTGCATTGTCTTAAAGCTGCGACTAAATGTTTAAACGTTTTCCATAAGCGTAGACGCCTCAAGTAGCATCAACGACAAAAAAAGCGTTTAATTAAAAAGCGCGCTTATTTAAGCGCGCTTTTGATAAAAAGTACAACGTTTAAACGTTTATTAATTTTAAGCCGTTTTTTCCAACTCTAAACGTCAGTGCTCTAGGAGCTGCGTTCGAGGTAGGACCTGTGCCGCGCGTCCGTTCAACGCGTTGTCAATAAACACGTTAAAATAAACACAGTGTAGGAATATCAGTAAGACAACAAAACAACGATGATGATGATACATTTATTTTTTTACTGAGACCCGGTTTTTTTTTCTCATGCTAGATGTTTCTTTGGAAAACTTTATTATAAATCTTTCTTGGAATATCTGTAAACCCACATTGAAATTCGTTCAGTAGCGATTGAGTTTATCGCATACATGTAGGTACGCGATCATCGAAATCGGTTTGGCCGTTTAGGCGTCATAATTTTTATTTTTTATACTTCGTCGGGCCGTAAAAACATACGGCCCGCCTGATGTGAAATGGTTACCGTAGTTATAATAACGCTCGCAACTTAAAATATTGCTCGCGCACCGCCACTCCCGCTACCAACACAGCAACTCCTTCCTTTCTGGTGACCTCACTCACTCGCAGGAACACAACAACTCTCAAGGGAATTGTTATTTGGCTGCGGTATTCTGTGAGGTGGAGGTAAACTCCCCAGTCGGGTAGCTTACAATTACGCTCCCTACCTCCCTTTGCCAGCGCTTCGTTTGTCAGTCAGCAGGGTGCACGGCGTGCAGGTAAAATTGGCTTTGGTTCAAAGATGTTGATGAACCACTTACAGCCCAGATATAGTGATAACCCCAAAGATAGTGGAACAAACAGACATCCATACTTTCGCATTTATAATATTAGTAGGTAGATAGTTAATTGATTCAGGTGTTATTTTGCGGAAGTCAAATTTACAGGCAATTTGATCTACACTACTTTGCGTGCTTCCGCCACCAACGTTTTTGGTGTAGGACACGACTTACGCATAATATTTTTTTGGTGTAGGAGCTAGGACGTTGGATCATTAATATTTTAGGGTGTAAGTGGTTCATCAACATCTTTAAACAAAAGCCAACTTCACCTGCGCGCTGTGTACCCTGCTGACTGACAAACGAAGCTCTGGCGAAAAGAGAGGTAGGGAGCGTAATTGTAAGCTACCCGACTGGGGAATTACATCCACCTCACAGAATACCGCAGCCAAATAACAATTCTCTCAATCAATCATGAAATCAAATCAATATATTTTTTTGTAAATACCAGGGAAGCTGCCATTAATTTGTGTATATTTTTTTCTTGTTGTCATTTTTTTACTTGATGGGATAAAAAGTAGCTTATGACACTCTCCAGACCGTAAACTATCCCCGTTAACAAAAATCATGTCGGTACTTAGGTTACTTTCGATGTAAAAGAAGGACAAATGATTACAAAGTTTATTTTTCCCATTGGATTAAGATGTTTTTCCGTGATAAAAAGTAGCTTATGTCACTCTACAGATCGTAAACTATCCCCATTAAAAAAATCACGTCCGTACTTAGGTTCGTGTTTGACGTGAAAGAAGGACAAATGATTAACTTTATTTTTTCCCGTGGGAATAAAATGTTTTTCCGGGATAAAGAGTAGCCTATGTCACTCTCCAGGCCTTAAACTATATCAAAAAAAAAAAACATGTAAATCCGTTTGTTACTTTTGACGTGAAAGAAGGACAAACAACCTTTTACCTATATTATGCTATAGTGATTTAATCTTAAAAGATAGGCATATGCGCAAATTTACGCAGCGCACGCAACTTAAGCCCTCAAAAGGAATATTTTTTTCCCATTTTTTATCGGTGCTCCGTGCCTATTGGTGTTAGTGTGATGTTATATAGCCTATATATAGCCTTCCTTGAAATATAGGCTAACACTAAAATATTTTTTCAATTCGAACAAAGAAACAAACAAACTCTTCAGCTTTATAATATTAGTATAGATAATACATAGAAAACACCCAGACCAAGATAAACAGACATGTTCATGCACACAAATATTTACTCGTATCTTGTGCGGGGATCGAACCCACGACCTCGGAATCAAACTGGACATGGTTAGCCATTGGACCACCGGGGTTGTCAAATATAAATACTATTAATATCAATACCGCTGTATGCTCGGGCATAGTAGCTAGGGACAGACGCGTGCTGTACGGCACATATCGATTCCTAGAAGGATGAAGAATAGTGTATGCTGGCGCGTGATAGTTAGTTAGTCTAAGTATGTACCTATTTTAGTTTGACCAATAATAAATATAATTGAATATAAAAGAATTATTGAATAGTTTTCTTTTTATTTTGAATTCTTTACTTTTTCATAATATACCAAAACATCACTTGTTTGCATGTTGAATATAATATACTTCATTAATAAAAAAAATGTATTTTTACATGTGGTTTATTTATTTTCATATAATTATATTTCCAGTAAGTACTTTTAACTATTATATTGACGGGTGTAATACAACACGGGTGTAGATAGTCGCTTCGCTATACTGTGGCGTCTCGGCAGCGATCGCGCGCTTGTAAGCGGGTACCCCGCGCCGGCTCCTCTCAAGCCCCGCACCTCACCCCCTCGAAAACGGCCAAGCCATGGACTCACGTCACCTTAACTTCATTCATACACTATGGCAAGTTTATTGACAACTGAAATATGATTTGATGTTGAAATTATGATGATAAATTTCGTTTGTTTAGATCGGTGCTATTCTAATTTCTATTCAAAGAGTCCGTTCATCACATTACAAGTCATTACTTATTATTCACTCGCATTAATGCATTCAGGATGCTGTTGAGGCTCCCGAGGTTCTGTAGTGCATCCGGGATGTTTGCGGATTCACGCACTGATGGCTTCCACGCAATTATAAGGAAGAAAACAGCCTCACTACTGAACCGTGTTCGCGGCAGCAACAACAGCATCCTGAAAACAATAGCGGCTAGGTTCGATTGTCCCATACAGAAGCACTGGGTGGGAATTGTTATAGGCACGGCAAAATAAAAATAAAAATGTACCACTAATTATAGATACTGTTACGAGCTAGGGTTCTGGATTTGGATGTAAAACGCCAATGACAACTTCCAAGGATTTATTCACGAAGGGTCTGGTCTGCAGGTCTTCACAACACGAAGTTCACACTAAGATTCCAAATCGCAGGTCTAATCGAAGTCCAATAGTATCGCTGAGGTCGTAGGTTATCACTTGTCTCGCAGGTAGATTCGCTCGAAGTTTACTCTCCCGAAGTCCAAACTGAACTCCCTATGCGCCGCGGCGGTCGCTATTTATATTTGCCGGCAAGGGTTCTCGAATATTCTCGTAGAAAATACTTCCCTTCGGTAAGTCATCGTAATGTCTCGAGACACATCTCGAACATTTTCATGTCATAGTGTTATGAACCTTATGGCAGTAGACATACGGGTCATTATTGCTTGCAGCGAAGTATGCGGTGACTATTCTAGAAGGTTCCATTCTAGATCGTTCGAGACATGACCGCGACACTGCTCCCCTCTTAGAGATGCTCGTCCCGAGCATCTTCATTACTGCCGTGATAAGAAGCTAAGCGGTCAATGTGAAGCACTTTTTGTGCACCTCTCGGCTGCCGTTGAATTCGATATGTCACGTCATTCAACCGAGCCACCACTTTGCACGGCCCTTCCCAGCCTGTCTGCAATTTCGGAGATTTTCCTTTTCGTCGAGCCACGTAGCGAAGCCAGACCAGTGCTCCCTCTTCGAAGCCGTCTGCACTCGCTCGACGGTCGCACCCAGCTTTCATCCTTCCACTTGACTGCAACCCATTTTCCCGAACTATGGCATCAACCTCTCGTAACTCGGAAATGCAACCGTGCAGAGCACGTGGGTCGTCAGGAGGTCCCCCAGTCAGCAGATCCAGTGGCACTCCCAGCTCTCGCCCAAAGCTGACACGTGCTGGGGCTGCCCCCGCGACGCCACGCTCCGCCGCTCGGCAGGCCAGGAGAAACGGCGGCATGCACCCGTCCCAGTCCCTCCGGTGGCCGCCAACGAGTCCCGCCAAACGTCCCTCGAGTGCCTGACCAAATCTCTCCACCATGCCGTCAGACTGAGGATGATATGGGACGGTCTCAGTCCCATGCACACCCAATATTTTGCAGAGCTCCTGAAATGTCTGCGACTCAAAGCTCTCACCCTGGTCGGAGTGCACCTCCGAAGGCACTCCAAATCAGCAAACCACTTTCCCGAACAACCCGAACGCAACAGTTGCGGCCTCTTGACCAGGCATGGCGAATACCTCTGGCCGCTCAGAGAAGCAATCCACAATCACCATGAATCACCCATCCTCCGACTCCGCCACAGGGAATAGCCCAGCCACATCAACCGCAACGCGTTCCCATAGTGCACCGACGTTACAAAGTTGCAGGTTTCCTTGACTTCTAAATGATGGACCCCCTACCGCAGCGCAAGCAGCGCACCTGCGGCACCAATCCTTCACGACAATGAAGCCAGTAAAACCCTTCTCGAATCTTTGCCAACGTCCGTCCCACGCCCAAGTGTCCACCCCACACGCCATCATGCACTTCACGAAGGACATCCTGTACCCCATCTCTTGGGACAACTATCTGAAGATAGAACTCTCTGCCGTTAGGCTTCTCCCATTCACGGTAAAGTATTCCGTCCTGCAGAATAAAACCGTCCCATTGAGCCCAGTATGCCTCGGTGACAACACTAGTAGGGGCGACCTCGCACCATCTTGGCTTGTCCTCGCCTCGGAGTCAGTGGCATCTCCAAATCCCACTTCTGACACCAAATGTTACGAGCTAGGGTTCTGGATTTGGATGTAAAACGCCAATGACAACTTCCAAGGATTTATTCACGAAGGGTCTGGTCTGCAGGTCTTCACAACACGAAGTTCACACTAAGATTCCAAATCGCAGGTCTAATCGAAGTCCAATAGTATCGCTGAGGTCGTAGGTTATCACTTGTCTCGCAGGTAGATTCGCTCGAAGTTTACTCTCCCGAAGTCCAAACTGAACTCCCTATGCGCCGCGGCGGTCGCTATTTATATTTGCCGGCAAGGGTTCTCGAATATTCTCGTAGAAAATACTTCCCTTCGGTAAGTCATCGTAATGTCTCGAGACACATCTCGAACATTTTCATGTCATAGTGTTATGAACCTTATGGCAGTAGACATACGGGTCATTATTGCTTGCAGCGAAGTATGCGGTGACTATTCTAGAAGGTTCCATTCTAGATCGTTCGAGACATGACCGCGACAATACTAACACTACTAATATAGTTATAAGTGAAAATTGTTACTAATATACAAAAGAAAATTGTTACTAACACTATACATATGAGCTATAATGCTTGAAATAAAGTATTTTTATTTTTATTTTATTTATTTTTTATTTATTATTAGTAGAGCTAAGAGAGAAGGAAATAATATTTATAGGCAATTTGATCTACACTACTTTGCGTGCTTCCGCCTCCAATTAGTTCATGCAAACTACTGCCGGCCGGCGCCCACTCACTACCGTTAGTAGTTGCATGCGACTGCCGTGGCTGCTTTGGTCGTCTCTGCTCCAGCTGCTGTGGTCGTCTCGGCGAATCTCCAACATCCGAAACAGAAGATACATGCGACCGCCGCTGCCCCGACTGGCGTGGTCGTCCCTGCGACGACCACAGCAGTCGGGGCAGCGGCGGTCGCATGTGTCGTCTCTGCGATGACCACGGCAGTCGGCAGACGGCACTAATTGGTGGCGGAAGCACGCTAAGTAGTGTAGATCAAATTGTCTGTAAATTTGACTTCCGCAAAATAACACCTGAATCAATTAACGAAATAATATAATATATTATATTATATTGTAATTAATTATATGTTATTTCCATTACATATATGTATGTATATATGTAAATACATTCAAACATATTTTTCTTGTTACCAGAGTCAAATGTTAGGACAGGTGTTTTTTTATACAATACGTTGGAAATACCAGTGATTTCCAAACTGTGCATCGCGACCCCCAGGTGGGTCGCCAAGTTCCATTCGGGGGGTCGCGGAGAAAAAACGCAAATGTTTGTAGGTCGTGCTACAATAAAAGAAAACGTAAGCAGGCCTGATTATTGTTCAATAATTCATCAACGCAAATCTTTATCCAATTCAAGCCTATATCTCTTCTTAATCTTCATGTTCACTATTAAAGACCTAATTAGTTCCCCTAAGAATAAAATCGATAGCAAACGGCACTAACAATTTTAAAGCTTTGATAGCCAGCTCAATTTTTGATGTTTCTTGAGGGAGAGGGAGAAAGGAGGGGGCCCCCCCAGAATTTTTTAATTTATAAACGGGTCCCATATTCAAAAAGATTGAAAAACACTGATCTACCGTAATATTAATATTACATACGAAAACGTTTTCATCGCACGACTGAATCATCAACCCAGAGCCGATATTACCGAAGCTGGTACTATAGACTTCTTTATAGTCTAGGCAAGCAAAAAATTATTCTTTATGGGTTTAAGAGCGAAAAATAGGAGTGGTTAATTTGTATGGAGTGATAGAAAATTCAATGTATTCTGACTTGAAACTTTATACGTAGGCGTTTATCACATAGAGGCCTGTCTATACAGCCCGCATTGGGTACGTGCTCTGTGGGGCATCTGTATTGACAAATACTTTCACTTCAGGGATTAGGGTCTCCCCTTCAGGCCCGGCCCTATTATCCGGTGCGCGGCCAAATGCCCCGCCTGCCATCTTCATACCGCGAGTTTGAAGCACATTTTTTTTTAGTTCGAACGAAGCGGCGCACGACGAGCCGTCGCGGCCTCAAGCAAAACATAGTCGACAGTAATCTAACCTAACCTTGTTTTAGCATGTTATCGTCAATACGCATCAATAGCAAAAATAGCGTAGGTCCAGCAAAGGCACAGGTACGACGCTGGCAAGTGTCATGTTGGTGCTAAAGGGAGCAGGCGGGTACGGAGGACCGCGATTGCATCGTTTTCCAGCACCGTGAGAGTTGCTAATATAACTTGACAAAAAGAAAAGACTGCCCAAGTGCGAGTCGGACTCTCGCACGAAGGGTTCCGTACCATTTCTGTTCCCTTTAAAGACGGCAAAAAAATAATATCGTTTGTTGTATGGGAGCCCCCTTAAAAATATATTTTATTCTGTTTTTTCGTATTTGTTGTTATAGCGGCAACAGAAATACATCATCTGTGAAAACTTCAACTGTGTAACTATCACGGTTCATGAGATACAGCCTGGTGACAGACGGACGGACGGACAGCGGAGTCTCAGTAATAGGGCCGTTTTGGAGGAAATTAATTAATAAAAAAAATGGGGTTATGTATTTTTTATTACGATAAGTGGATGCCCTAGGACCTAGAGAATTTGAATACAAAATTGTTATATATTTTTTGTTTCTAAATGGGACATTGACATACGCCAATGAAATCGGATGAATAATTTTATTTAGTGCCACGTCTGTGTTTTTTTTCTATCAAGTTAACTTTAACCTGTCAATTTAAATCGTGTAAGAAATAAGTGGATGCTCTTGGTTAATTGTTGAACTATAACAGTTATTTTTATCGGTTCGATAATTGATTTTAAATGGTTTTTAAATTGATTTGAAATTTTGATTCTGCGCGCGGTTTTCGGTTAACCTCGCCTTAACCGAAGAGCGTGCACCACCACAGAATAATATTGGCACCACGCTGCTCGACTGCGGGTTGGCGGTGGCCAGTGTTTTTAATCTGCCCAACGGCCATTGAGTTGGTTTAACTACTGTCATCTAACAACAAATGATGGGACATGCTTAAAGTAGATCTCTTGTCAATATTCATCCCACTGCTGGGATACGGGTCTCCCCTCAATCGAATGGATTTCAGAGCATACTCCACCACGCTGCTCAACTGCGGGCTGGAGGACAGTGTTTCCAAGCCGCCTAAAGGCCATTGAAATACAGAAGACACTGAAAAGCAGTAGATCTAGTGGCTAATTATTATATCTAATCCAGTTGCAATGTATTTACGTAAGTTGTATGTATGTAAAAAGTTAAAGACACAGCTATTTTTCCGTCTTAAGAATGTTACAAGACAACAAAGTGTAAAATGAAGAGCTCTTAACTGTACTTGGCCACTCACCAGCAATGATGTCCCTGATCAAACTCTCGAAGTTGTATTTCGGCAGCCATATAGTGATGGGCACGCGTCTCCTCCAAGAGTCTAGGCCGCATAACTTCGCCGCAACGCGTCGAGCGCGGCTTGGACGAGCTGGAACTGAAATGGACATAAGTGAAATATTAATAACAAGTAATAATAGAAACAAAAAGGCCTATATCTATATATATTTGCTTTAAAAGGCTGGCCAACGGATCGAGACGGAACAACAATGAAGTTCACTGCAAGTCCCAGGGTACAACTTCGGCTGCCTTGAAACTCGGAACTCGGAACTCTTTGGAATTGTATAAGGTAATCATTTGTGTCTATACCTAAAAAGGCAATTGTTATATGAAAGGCAACCATTACTTACTGATCTGTTTTTTTATATGGCGTCAGGTTGACAAGCATACTGCCCACCAGATGTGAAGCGGTTATCGTAGCCATATCGACGCTCGCAATATGAAATATCGCTCCTATCCTCACTGTTATTTGAGTACTCCCTACTCAAATAACATGAAATTATATTTGGATAGTAATAAACGAAGTATCGAAATTATATAACTGAGTAACTATTACTGTAACTTGGCGACTAAGATAAGACCATTGTGCTGGTGTAAAATCAAATTGTGACGTTTTGCGAAAATGACATTCTGCGAACATAACATTATACGCCGAGAGGGTATAAATATACCAAACCTAACCTAGTATTTCAATCACCCATTTGTAATTTTTGTAGCTCAAGTTCTTATTTTCTGTTATATATTACTACATACCTTCAAATTGTCCATTACATATGATGGCACTCATTTTCCCACTTTATATACTTTCCGTATATTTTTTCTAATACAAACTACATCTCAAAATCAATCTTATAACAAGAGCAATAACGTCGACTATAACTTGAAATCACCACTAATTTGTTTAATTAAGTATGAAACCGATTTTTTTTTATTCAGTGGCACATGTGTATCGTTTATGAGCTCAAATTCTACAATGGGACGCGTTAGTCGTTGACGTCAGCTTATAGTTAAAGCTCGTCACACACGGTGCATCTTACGATATATTATAGCGCTGTGTGTGACGCCGCCGTACCGTCTCACTTTAGGCCTTTTGATTCGTTATGTATTTATCGAATATTTAATTATATTCGTGGCGAAACAGCATGTTATTACGAATAAGATTTATTTCCAGCACCGTGTGAGTTACTAATATAACTTGACAAAAAGAAAAAACTGGCCAAGTGCGAATCGGACTCTCGCACGAAGGGTTCGGTACCATTTCCGTACCTATAAAAACGGCAAAAAAAATCACGTTTGTTGTATGGGAGCCTCCTTAAAAAAATATTTTATTCTGTTTTTTAGTATTTTTTGTTATAGCGGCAACAGAAATACATCATCTGTGAAAATTTCAACTGTGTAACTATCACGGTTCATGAGATACAGCCTGGTGACGGACGGACGGACGGACGGACGGACGGACAGTCTCAGTAATAGGGTCCGTTTTACCCTTTGGGTAAGGAACCCTAAAGAGCAACCGAAACTAAAAAGCAACTATTAACAAATGAAGTATTGTATTGTTTCACTTTAATGTAACAACAACATAATATACAAGAATAAATTACATTGATACAATTTCAATAATTGTTGCTATCTGACTACTAGATATATATAAAATATTTTTTTTTACAAATAATATATTTACATAAAAGAGAAAGAAGAGAGAGATAAAAAAAAAACCGGACAAGTGCGAGTCGGACTCGCCCACCGAGGGTTCCGTAAGTACGTAGTATCATTATTAAATTGATATTTTTCATTATAAATAAGAAATAATGCGTCGAAAAAAATAAATAAAATATATTTTGCAATGTGTACATCAAGCCCTTTCATATGATACCCCATTTGAACTAGTAGTTTCAATTTGAAATTTCGACACCCTATAAAAAATATAGACCCCCTATTTTTTAAGATCTATTTACAAATGTATAGTTTTGAGATTTATTCCTGTACTTGTAGTCTATAACGATGTTACTTGCCAAATTTCATAGTTCTAGGTCAACGGGAAGTACCCTATAGGTTTTGATTCCCTTGGGTGTGTCGAAATATGCGTTTTTTGCTGAATAAACGGCCGTAACTTTTTTCTACGTAAACTTAGCAGTTTGATTTTTTTTTAACTTCATGGGACCGTAGACCTGAGTATACAGTTCAAATTTCAGCTTGATACCTCTACGCATTCTCGACATAGAAATTCTTGACAGACAGACAGACAGAGACAGACAGACAGACAGACAGACAGACAGACAGACAGACGGACAACAAAGTGATCTTATAAGGGTTCCGTTTTTCCTTTTGAGGTTCGGAACCCTAAAAAGAAAAAACAAATGATAATATTACAAACTAAAACTATAAGAACATTTAAATGAAGGAATATTAATGTTTTCAGGAGAAATCTATATTTTTCAGAATTGAGACCCAGCTAGATCGTTTTTACGCGCCTCTGTAAACCCAAAGCGTATTGTAAATTTCATCGAAATCGCTAGAGCTGTTTACAGATCGCCGTGGCATACATAGGTACACGTGGGGCATACTGGAAGTTTCTGGAGCTTACAATAAAAGAATGAAAAAACAATTATGCAATTCGAAACTGGAATTCTTCTTTCTTCTATATATTATATCTTCTGCTCTATTACTACTTTTTGAAGCATTTTGGAGTATTAGTCATCATAAGTGATATTATGTTTACTTTTATCACTTGCTTTGGCATTTATATATTTATAATAGAGACTACGTTTTATAGCAACTTTTTCTTACCTTGCCTTGATTAACAACAGGTGAATACCTGCATTGCTTTACTTTTAGTGCTTTAGGTTAATCTTCGGAAAAGAAAGGTTAAAAAATAATACTAATAGATCATGGAACTCGCGTACGCCTCATTGACATCTGATCTACGAGTACATAATAGGTAGGTACTTCTGAAAAGGACTACTTCTGAAGAGGTCACTAAGGAAGACTGATCCAACTGCTTTGTACAATGGTTTCAACAAATGGTTTTTTTTTTATCAACGGATTAGGGTCCTGGATACGGGTTTCTTGGAGCCCGATTTTTTGTATTGTTTTTGGTAAAATTTCTGTGCTGTGTTTTCTAATTTAAGTTTACAGTGTTATATGTGTCATAATATGTATGTGTATGTATGTAAGTGTGTGAATATATATTGTATATAGGTTTAAATAGATGTTTTGCGACTGTTTGTTCGTCCGTGGTGTCACAAACTGGTCCCAGCTGAAAATCAGCGCTGGGGTCTGACATAGTCAGTCCACGGCATAATGCTGAGCTGGGTCCAATTTGGGGCATCATGCAGCACTATTTCGTTCTCATTTCTAACTTATATATACAGCTTGTACTTGTTTAATAGTGTTGTGTTATGTTCCAATAAATGTTTTCTTCTTCTTCTTTTCTTCTCAAAGTAAAATTTATGCAAAAATGCATTAAGTGCAAGAAATTGAAAAGTGAAAAACAAATGTAGTCTTATATCTAACGGAGACTTATGTATCTGAATCGTGAAACTATCAATATGCCTTGTAGTCATCTACAAGAATTGCTCGTTTAATAGCATGACGATTGTATTTGATTGATTTGGTGAGAAGTTAAGTTATTATATTTTGATCCATTAATTAATTAAATGAAACGATTCACTCACGTATTTTTGTCCGGAAAGTCGATTAGTTTCGATACTTTCGATGTCATACAGAAATCTTAATCAGAGTGAATGACCAGACGCGCACTCCCACGAGTATAATTAATATAGGTACATATACGAGTATATAGTCTCTGTTCTAGAAGGCTCCCATGTCAGGTTCGGAAATACCGCTAATTTTGATTTCATAATTTCACAGTTAGTGATATATAATGCCTTAGGAAAAGTACTGTATACGACCTTTTTAAAACACTAGATAATACTAGATAAACTAGATAATTATCGCTTAGCTAAAGCTATACTACTTACCTAACATAATAGATTCACATCTAGGATAATAGCACACGCACTTAACACGAGCCACTGATAGGCAGTGTCGTTGTTGCTGTATTTCAATAAAACCCGTTCATTTATACAACGATACCGTATTGTAAGAGGATAATGAGCTTAGGAATTATCTTGAGATGATTCGAGGTTGTGTGCACAGTGATAATAAAGATGTTATAATTACAAGATATGTCCCGTGGGTTTGTTCGAAAGTCGTTGTGTGAAAGTTTATGAAGATGTATGGACACAATTTAGGAGTGTAAGTGGCTCACCGCTCATCTATAGAGCCAAAGTCAATCCCACCTGTATGTGATGCACTCTGCCGACTAGCGAAAGAGGTTTTTTTTTTTTTTTAATATTAGCTCAGCATATTGGCTCCACTTCGCCTGATGGTAAGCGAAAAGAAGCGCCCCAATCGCAACGGCAATGGACAAGAGACTTTGATGTCTTGTCAGTTGACGCTGCCATGCTGGCCTAAAGTAAAATAAAGGTAAGTAGAGTACAGCGACTGGGGAAGTACCTCAACCTTACAGAATACCACAGACAAATAACAATTCCCTTGAGGGTTGATGTTTTCCTGAGTGTAGGTAAGTGAGGTTACTAGAAGGGAAAAAGTGGCTGCGCTGGCAGCGGGTGTGGCGGCGCGCGATCGATATTTCAAGTTGTGAGCGTTAATATAGCTACGGTAACCGCTTTACATCAGGCGGGCCGTAATTGTCCCCTACCAGCACCAGGCTGACCGAAATATCACCCCTGAACCGTACTGTCGTCAGCATAACAATTAATGTTTCCAAGAGGTAGCATGTCATTGATATGAAGCAGAAAGAGGGTGGGCGATAGAACGGAAAATCTGCAAGGACGCGGATTCTATGGTCCTGGAAGAAGCTAGCAATCCAGTCACATAGCTGAACAGGCAGACTGTATGCTGGAAGCTTGCAGAGAAATGCTTTGTGCCAAACCCAATCAAACGCCTTGGAAACATCAAAGCTGATTGCCATAGATTCACCATATTTGTCGATTGCCTCACCCCAGAGGTGCGTCACATACGCTAGAAGATCACCCGTTGATCGTTTCGATCTAAAACCATATTGACGGTCAGCGGATCAGTTGGTTATTAAGATCCTCTCCATTTACCTTGCACGGTACTGAGGTTACGGCTATGGGATTTTATTTACAGACGGACCATGGGCGTACATCACGGCAGTATAAGTTGGCTACAAAGTGCTTACTAGTCAAAACCTGTTCATTTATACATACAGTTCGCAAAGAAAGGAAGAGAACGTGTACAAACAGAAATAGTCCACTTAGGAAAGGAGGTGTAGAGTGCGTGAGCTGGGACCTAAGCAATTTCTTTTGGAACTTGTTCAGGGTGCTTAGAGAGTAAACATACTAAAAGTCCCCGCCTCTAGGAGGTGAGCCGGAGTGAGGGGGGGACGTTAAAGTTCCCACTTTTGAGTTTTTCGCTAATATCTTTAAAACGGTGCGTCGTAGAGAAAAAATACTTCGTAATGAAAGCTAATAAAATTATCTACAACTTTCGTTTTATACACTTTTTCGAAATTCTCATCAGTTTTCGTGCATCACGCTCCGAAATAGTGAAAATTTATGTTATTCAGCGTGACGGGCATTACCTGATGTTGAAAATGAGCTAAAGTATAAATTAGGTATTTTATTGATAACATAAGCTGGGAGTACCTCCAAGCGGTGAAGGCGGTAACAGTTTAAGATCGCGTTTTCGACCAAAAGCGGGTAATGGAGCGAAAGCGGGTCGTCACTTTTCATTCCATATCTCCGATATCCAGTGTCATAGAAAACGCGATCTTACCAGTGAGCTGTAGAGTAATAGTTCAATGGATCTTACTGGCTAAAACTCCCATTCCCATTTTAATTCATGCCTTCGGGCTTATGTTATTATCGTCTATCATTATTTCGACCTATTTGGCAGTAGCCTACCCGGTAACGCAGGGGAGCAGCCACAAGGCCACAAAGATTATTTTCTTTATACTTAAACGTTATTAGTTACGAATCGGATTATCCGCAATGAGCACTAATCCTGTCCACCCAAGAGATGCAGCAACATGGGTACGAACACATCCTGTTCTTACATTCATTTACCGGGTGCGATACTACATCTGCAATTTTCAGAAGAAGCAAAGTGGGTTTCTCAAAACTGTACTTGAAGTCAGATATCGTCAAAGAAGCACTCCCCGCCTCCACGCACCGTGAAGTTGAAGAGGCTGGGAAGATGTGCTTTCTCAAATGGTATGGGGCGCCAACAAGACTGACCTCCCTCAACCAGTACCACTTCCAGTCGGTCATGAGATCAGTGGCAAAGATTAAGCCTGACTTCAGTTCCCTCCCACCAACTGAGAAGGCAGCGAAACAGCATTCACGGCGCACCTACCACCAAGTGCAGCTGTGGCTTGGGAATGAGCTGCCTCCCAAAGACTGGGGATGGAAACATGTAGGAGACAGCCTGGTGCCAATAACAACTGAAGACCCGCCAGCACCGGAGGTCCTTCTAAAAACAATATTTTGCCGCTGCACTAAGGATTGTGGTAGTGGAAAATGTGGATGTCGGAAAGCAATGCTCAAATGTTCTGCGGCGTGCCTCCACTGCCAAGGAAAATGTCTCAACGGCGAGTCTGTTGACGAAGACGATGGTGAAGACGATGTAGAGCCCCTTCAGCAAGAACCATCCATTGAAGATGAGGGTGCCTTGGAAGAAGAACCCTTTTCAGGACCCTCACGGCCTAAACGGATGAAGATGTAAACATATATAAAATAAAATAATATAAAAAAGTAAAATGGTAAAAAAAAATGTTTCGATAACTAAGTGGCTCAATAGATTTGTATAAAAATTGGTATGAAAATACATTAGGGCCTGGATTAACATAGAGGCTATTTTTTTATCCAGAAATAACACGATTGAAGTAGCAGGCAACAGCTAGTGTTTGATAAGACGTCTTTTTTCGAAAATTCCACTTTTCTAGAACGTATAGTTAAAAAATGGGTAGAAATCCAAAAAATTGTAAAAGACAAAAGTTGTAGATAATTTTATTAGCTTTTATTACGTAGAAGATATTTTTTCTCTACGACGCACCGTTTTAAAGATATTAGCGAAAAACTCAAATGTGGTAACTTTAACCTCCGTCCCTCACTCCGGCTCACCTCCTAGACGCGGGGACTTTTAGTATGTTTACTCTCTAAGCACCCTGAACAAATTCCTGAAGAAATTTCTTGCTTAGGTCCCAGCTCACGCACTCTATACCTCCTTTTGGATTATTCTTTGAGTGGACTAAAAGGCATTTTATCTAAAACTTTTCAATAATTGTTTTTGATTAACGCTTACGTCTTGCCGCGACTGTAAAAGACGAGGAACTGAGTAAATGTCGGGCAATTGCCTTGCTCTCCATAAACAATGGTTGCAGATAGAACGCATCTATAGGTAAAAACAACTTAGATAGTACCCAATCTGACCATACATTTACGTACTTACATGAAATATGTATGTGTATGTAGAATGATATGAAAGTGCCTTTATGATAATTAATTAATGAACATTTACTTGCCAAATAAAACGATTATGAGGCTTTAGAATTATTTTAAAACAAATACTTAAAAACTTATATAAAAATATATGCATCAAGTTAATCCATACTATTAAAAATGTTAACACACATTATGTTGTATTAAATATACGGTACAGTTAATGGAAACTACAAGTCATGCATTGTGAGTGAATTTTGTGGAATGGCGACTTTAACTGAAGGTTCGCCGAAATCTTCTGTATTTTACGCAATTTTACCCAATTAAAGGTACAGGGTGTACGGTCCCAACCGTAACAATGTATAAATTTGTGTTTAGATAGCATTCATTCGCGCATACTGCAGCGACTAATTAGGTATTAATAATATTTTGGGGTGTAAGTGGTTCATCAACATCTTTGAACCAAAGCCAACTTCACCTGCACGCGGTGCACCCTGCTGACTGACAAACGAAACTCTGGCGAAAAGAAAGGTAGGGAGCGTAATTGTAAGCTACCCGACTGGGGAATGTACCTCCACCTCACAGAATACCGCAGCCAAATAACAATTCCCTTGAGGGTTGTTGTGTTCCTGCGAGTGAGTGAGGTCACCAGAAAGGACGGAGATGCTGCGTTAACAGCGGGGGCGGCAGCGCGCGAGCGATATTTAATGTTGCGAGCGTTAATATGGCTACGGTAGCCGCTTCACATCAGGCGGGCCGTATGCTTGTCTGCCACCCGACGTACTATAAAAAAAGAGGTATAAAATAAGTAACCACAGTATTATATACACAGTAGATACAACACAGCAACTAAGAACGGAACAATATACGTTTTCTGTCACATCGTGTTTGATTCAGCAACTACGGAAACTCCACACTACTTCTAGTGTCTATCCTCACACGTAAAATACGTGATGGACGGTACACAGGGGCATTACTGCCTAAACTGAAGCCGATTCACATTGGGTTTTTTTTATCGCTAAAAGCATACTATAAATAGACAATATCTACATCACTTTGGGGCCATACTGGACACGGATAGCTGAAGATAGAACTCAATGGAGAGAGTTAGAGGAGGCCGATGCCAAGAGGCACACCGAGCATCGGGGTATTCGATATGAAAAATGAAGTCAGAAAAATTAATAAACACAAGTACCCCAGCCGGATATTAAATGGCTTATTATATTATTATACTAGCTGACTCGCGCAACTTCGTCTGCGTGTGACAGAACGTTGAGAGTGAATCGTAAAGTTACCATTTGAAAGTTTATAGTGAGCCAATCTTAAAAGATAGACATATTATTATGCTATCACGGACTTTTTTAGATCTTTTTAAGGCTGGGTGGGATTCAAATTTGAGTTTTTTAAAACCATCTGAGACTTAGATAATAATATTTTAAATTCTGAAAAAAATATATGTGTTAGGTAAGGATCTTGTCTAGTCAAAATCGCATTCAATGTCACGACCTAATCAACTTCACTCGATAAAAAAAATTCCCAAAATCACCCCTTTGTGTTAATGTTTTTTCAATATTGTGACTATAATACTGAACGAATACATTTAATTTTTGTACTCAATTAAAGCTAACAAATAGTTACAGACAAATTCGCAGAGTACGATTAAATAATATATATATTTTTTTTACTGTGTGCAAATTTCCACTAAATATGAGAGCGCGGGGGTTCGGCAGCCCATCAGTCGCGTGCTGGCGCTTATAGACGACGGACCTGTGCTCGGTGCCTGCGCATCAGTATTTTTTTTGAAAAATTTGTGTGCTTCAAGTGATTCTTAATGGGCAATAAACAACGTAAGCGAAAGAAGTCGTCCAAAGCAATAAAAATAACTAACAGAAAGAATGCACTGCGAAGATATACAAAGAGGTAAGTACCTTTATGTAGATGTTTGATTTTTAATGTAATGTGGTATTTAATATATTAAAATTAGATTGTTTTATATATTTGTGTTTCATCAAAATCTTTGAACCAAAGCCAACTTAGTTAAAGTAGGGAGCGTAATTGTAAGCTACCCGACTGGGAAATGTACCTCCACCTCACAGAATACCGCAGCCAAATAACAATTCCCTTGAGGGTTGTTGTGTTCTTGCGAGTGAGTGAGGTCACCAGAAAGGAAGGAGATGCTGCGTAGGCAGCGGGGGTGGCGGCGCGCGAGCTGTGTTTTATGTTGCGAGCGTAGCCATATTAGGCTACGGTAACCGCTTCACATCAGGCGGGCCGTATGCTTGTCAGCCACCCGACGTAGTATAAAAAAGTCTGATTGATAATTTACAAAAATATATTTTGGCTAAACTTGCGGCCATCATGCCACAGTATAAGAATATCCAGTAAGTACTAAAGAACGATATGATTTTTGATAATTCATGTTTTGTCTTTATCGGTACATATCTGCCTGGCGTTTTATTGTAGGTCAATGCAGCAGTCTCCAATACCAGACATCATCGCCGAAGTAATTAATATGGACAGCGGCGAATAATCAATCTGTTATCTGCGGATTCAACTGAAAATAGGTAAGTAATTACCATAGATCGAGATAGGTACGCAGCGCTTTTTAAACAGTTTTAATATGTCCCGTTTATACATATTTGCTTAGTCATGTCAAGTCAGGAGGCGCAACGTACGTACCCAATACTTACGGACTTCTGACGGACAGACTTATCTATACTTCTATACTAATATTATAAATCTGAAGAGTTTGTTTGGTTGAACGCGCTAATCTCAAGAACTACTTATTCGAATTTGTAAAATTATTTTAGTGTTAGATAGCCTATTTTTCGAGGAAGGCTAATAGGCTATGTAAGATCACACTACCACCAATAGGAGCGGAGCACCAATGAAAAATGTTGCAAAATGGGAAAAAAATATTCCTTTTGAAAGCTTCCGTTGTATGCGCTGTGTAAACGGTTCAAGTTACGCAATAATTATAACAGAATTATTCATCTTAAAAAGTTCTAATAAAAAGTCAGTGATTGCATATATCTACTCGTTCTTCTTTTAATTTTCTTCTTTTTTTTTTTGCTATCCTTCTTTCAATTAATATCACCCTGCCTTTAGGACTTTTATGTAAAGAGAGGTGTACGACTGAAAATGCGGATTTAATGTTAAACGAAACAACAGCTGCTGAGCTCTTGCTTGGTAACCTCCTTTCAAAGGATTTTTTTTGGTACGACCAATCAATTTCACGCTGACACTATTATAACACTGAACAGTGTTTGTATCATCGTAACCGAAAAATCTGCGTGATTTTGCTGTAATGTATAAAACAATCGTGTAGAAAGACGAATTCTGGATCTATTTCAGCTCTTCGTTGTCATTTCCATCTTTGCTACAAATATTCTTGGTACATACATTCTGCACGGTTAAAAATATAATTGTGCAATTTTGACATTGCTGTGTTGTGAGAACTTTTAGAGGCTTTGTGATGTATTCTTACATACTGTACAATTTGATTTCTATATTATCAAATTTTTTACATTATTAAGCGATAAAATAATTATTTCAAATGCGTCCATTATTTAGTTCGGTAAATGTCCCGTATAACTTAGACTATATAGATATTATAGACAGTTATAATTAATATAATATGATACATTTTCAGGCACATTGATGTTCCGACGTGTAGCTACACAGCTGACGTTTCCAAGAATTCTTTTATGAGATTAGATCCAGACGCTCCACTACGAACTAACTTTTACGTAAGAATCATATTTTATTTGATTGCATTTAATATAGTTTTTTTGGGAGTTTATTAATTTAGCATAATAAAAACTATAAAAAAGTTAGATAATGTACATCCAAACAAAATATTATGTTTTATTCCGAAACATGTAATTATTTACCATTATGTTTTAGAAATACTGAGGAGACATCCCTTATCGAGACGAACCCTTGTTTACAAAACGCATCGAAAGGGACGATAACTTCTGGAAAACGCAAATGGAGCAAAAGTTGGTCAAATTTTATATGAAGTGTTTAATGCCAGAAATTGTTGATAGTCGACACGCACGTGGAATGGCATTAAGCACATTGTCCTTACAAGATGACAAGGAAAATGTAAATTATGTACTCCCCAGACTTGCCATCACTTGAGCCACACATGCGAAATGTTAATTCTGTAGAGCCTATAGTTCTATCATCTTCTGAACTACAGTCAGATTTGCACCCGGGTACAAGCTCACGAGAAATATATTTTAAACAATTTTAAGAGTAAATAAATATTTTTTATTTAATACTATCTTTTATTTATTTATAATAAAAATGTACAGAAAAACTCTTAAAAGAATCACCATGACATTCATAGTTTTTTAAAAACACCGGGCCTGCCATACGCACATTTATGCCTCCTATATGACAAGAAAGATGAACAATGGATTCTGCTGTAATATTAGTTTCCTTTTCTAATATCTCAAGTCAAATCTAGGAAACGCGAACAGGTTGTTATTTTTTTTTTTATATTCTATACCTAACCTACATTACTTATTATTTACGAAACTCTTGTCACTACTATAAAAATATAAAAGTGCATTTCTGAAGTTTTAAAATTAACTAGTTACTGCTTATTCCTATACTGTGTGACCGGGCGGGGTGACGCGAGTTCATCGCGCCGCTGCCTCCGCGTGAATAAGTTCGCGCGCTGCCGGCAACGCTGAATGCCTACTTTTGCACGACTACCTAGCCTTAAGATGAATAATTCCGTCGTATATAATTGTTGCGTAATTGGAACCGTTTACGCAGCGCACGTAACGGAAACTCTCAAAAGGAATATATTTTCCCATTTTTGCAATATTTTTCATTGGTGCTCCGCTCCGATTGGTGGTAGCGTGATGTTATATAGATGTTATATAGCCTGTGGTAATAGAAGCTCCTTACCTCTGAGCCATAAATAAGTTGTACCTACCACAATCAAATTTAACAATGTCTCTCATGTGTAGCTTAATTCCGTGTAATAAAGCTTTACAAAATACAAAGCTCTCTTTATCTCATATATATAGCCTATACCTATGGCCTACCTCGAAAAATATGCTATCTAACACTAAAATAATTTTTCTGAGACTAGCGCGTTCAACCAAACAAACAAACTCTTCAGCTATACACACACACACTTTTCGCTCAGTTCGCTGCAAGCTCGAAAGAAGTTTGGGTACCCACCTAGCACTAACTTTATTCATGTAGAATCCTAAGTACTGAAGTTTTCGAAAGCCCGGTTCTTGCCGCTATTTCTTTAGTCTTAAGTCTTTGATCACTCAGAACTTCCTCTTACACTAATTTGACGCAGTCCTCGGTGAGTACTTCCACAGGCCGGCCGGAGCGAGGTTCGTCGTCAATGGACTCCCGCCCTAAACGAAACTGCTTACTCCATTCTTTTACGGTGGAAAATGACGGAGAAGTATCCCCGTACACGGCATCCGACCTTTTTATATCGGTCGGGCTGACCCCTTCCTTCGTCAGGAATTTGATCACAGAGCGATATTCCAATTTGTACATTTTGAAAAATTTCCGACTTATTATCGCTAAAAAGCCGTGAATTCAAAACAACAACCAACAGAAACCCCAAAACCATACACGAAAAAGCAGGTTAGATGACAATTGCGATGACATATTTTTTTGTTTTTTTATAAGCTGCCCAATGCTCCAGCCTGAAACTTTTGGACCGCACCTCGTATATCCAGCAGTGGGTAGATAGAGGCTGATGTGATGATGATACTCTACACTTAAATATGTATATATATTTTAAGAATATAGGTACATTTACTATACAGGTTTAGTCCCAAATTAAGCGCAAAGTTTGTGTTATGGGTGCTAGACAACTGATAAATGTACTTAAATACTTTTTTTTTGTAAATACATACTTATAATATAATATATAGAAAACACCCATACCAAGACAAACAGTCTCGTCACACACATAATTAGCGTACCGAATCACTTGTACCATCAATGGTACTAGTCAATGGTACTACTATTCCTAAGGGGAACGTACAATTTGCTACACCATTGAGAAGTTTGACGCCCAAACATTATTAGATAACTGTGACCAATTAAGCAAAACTACATCCAGCACACATAGACGAAAATAATATGGTATAGAGACACGTTTTTCGCCAAAATACTATTTAGCTTGCAGTATTATGTTTTTGAAATATTTGAAACATTTAATAAACATAATACTGCAAGAAATACATGTAAAGAACAGTATGTTCATTTTTGAAGTGAAAACTTTTTAGCGGTGTTGTGCACTTTTTGGGATGGGTAAAAAATGTTAAACTCGCGTCAGGACACGTGGCCTGATCGAAAATTCGTAAGACGGAGGGCGTAGACCACCGGCGCGGCGTAGGAGATGAAGTGATACCCCTCTCTTTCTACCGCGCGGCGAAAATGTATGCCTGCTCCTGCTGTTTATTTTTAATGTACATAATATAAATTGTCATGTTCGTGTATGTTATAAGAATATTCTCCGGCACTGCCGGAGTGCAACCCGTTGTTTTTTTTTTAATACATTTGGGACAATAGCAGTAGCCATGTTAAATAAAATATTTTTAAACTAATTTACTTATTCTTATGTCAATTACAGTTAACCACGTGACGCAAATAACAAATGAAAGGTATAAAGGCAACGACATTCTATACATACATGAATTGGTCATGGTTATGTCGTTGAACTACTCATAAACGAAACATTCTGTCGGAGGCTCATTCGGTGGAGAAATGTTTGTCGGAGTTAAGTTTCAGAATCGAAGGGAAGGAGATGCTGCGATGGCAGCGGAGGTGGCGGCGCGCGAGCGATATTTTATGTTGCAAGCGTTAATATGGCTATGGTAAGCGCTTCACATCAGGCGGGCCGTATGCTTGTCTGCCACCCGACGTAGTATAAAAATATAATTATATATATATCCTTTCACTTTCAAATTCATTATTCTTTTTGTCACATCTCTATTATCCCTCTGCATTACAAACCCATACCACCATGTCACTAATGTTTCTAATTTCACTTTAATATGCTTCAACAACTAATATATAATAATAAATACGCCATCTAGTCCCAAACTAAGCAAAGCTTGTACTATGGGTAATAGATCACTGAATACTTAAATACTTTTTTTTTGTAAATACATACATATAATACATAGAGAACACCCAGACCAAGGAAAAAAGGATGTTACATGTACATGCACACAAATATATGTCTTGTGCAGAGATCGAACCTGCAACCCCGGAGTCAACGTGGACATTGCTAGCCATTCGACTACTGGGCTCGTCAAGTTGGACGTATGTCAACTAGGTGGAAACAATAAGTGATCTCTTTATATTATTATTTAAAATGTTGAAGATATTGAAAAAGTAATTACTGAACCTGAAAGTTCTTCACAAGCTCTATGCCATGGTATCAATAATAGTATAAAAAATAAACTGTAACTATCTAAAAATCTCATGTTTTCATCTCGCATACATTTTTCTAAATTGAACCTGAAAGTTCAATGCAGAGGGGAGGTGCAGTTGGTTCAAGAGAGTGGCATGGTCGGTTCATAATATATGTAAGTATGTTTATATTGCATAATTAGTTTCATCATCATCATCATCACGTCAATTTTAGTCTCCACTACAGGAGCACGACCCTCTCTCGTCCGTCCTAGACGGAAGGAGGATTTGGCCTACACTCCCCATGCTGGCCAAACGGGTTGGGGAGGCCTGATCGATATTTGATAATGTATTTCCCTTAGTCGCCTTGTACAACATCCAAGGGAAGAAATGGAGTGATTCTATTCTAGTCTGCCGGAAACCACACGGTCAATTACTTATTGGTTTATTTTAATTTAGATTTAGTATTTATTTAATTTTATCTAATTCCAAGTTTTATTTACTGTATTTTATTATATACATTACAATAATTTATATTTAAATAAATAATGTCAAAATAACTTTAACTAATAAAATTAGTAAGTACTACTTCAACTGTGCCATCGTGCAGTGTTCCACAAAGTGTGTGCCGCTGCACACTGTGTACCGTGGTCATTAGTTGGTTAGTTGGTAGAAAAATAAGGTTATCTCATATATTAAAATTACTTACACAAATAAAAATAGATTATTCGTTTATAGTGTACCAGCAAAAAGTTTTCAGAACACTACCCTAGTGTATTGTCTGTGAGTGGAGGTGTTGAGTGAGGAGTTGGCCGTGTGGTATCTGACAAACTAGAATAGAATCACTCCGTCTCTTCCCGTGGATGTCGTACAAGGCGACTAAGGGATATACATTACCAAACATCGATCAGGCCTCCCCCGTTTGGCCAGCATGGGGAGTGTAGGCCAAATCCTCCATCTGTCTAGGAGGGATGAGAGAGGGTCGTGCTCCTGTAGTGGAGACTAAAATGACCTGATGATGAGTGGAGGTGTGCATAGAATAGTTATTTCTGTTTGACCCCATATCAAATAATCTAACATATTACATGAAATTAAGACAATGACTACACTTAACTTCTTACTACTTAAGGCTTATGTAAATATTGATTACACAATTTGTGCATCTGTATATAACGCATGCTTCTATACGCCGAGAAGTCATTCTTGGAAATGAATAGGCTCCAAAACCACTGTACCGATTTTGATGAAACTTGTCACGATTAAAGACCTCGACATGCTTGACGATTGTGTCGAAGAAAAATTGAGATCGATCATGTCTGTGAGGTATGATCACCAAATACATTTTCCATTGGAATCAATGGAAAACATACACTCACCGAAGCTACTCGGAGCGAGTGGAGCACTCATCCTCGATTTCGGCCCCGTGGGCTAGAATCCGGCCTAGTATTCCTAGGGCCATTTATTTACAAAACATGTAAAACATACATTTTTATTGCGTACTGAACAAATGTATTTAAACAAAGAAAATAATGTTTCTGCGCCGTTACATTCCACTAAATTACGGGGTCATGTCCGACAGAGAAACTATTAATAATTTATCGGTAAAGTTAATCAAATATAATTTATGTAAGATGTAATCACTTACGGAGAGGAGTACGAGGATCATCGACATCCATCATTAGATCTAGCCTTGAACGTCATGCGAGCTTTGAATTGCATATGCCATTTGAATAACCTAATCTATTTGTTGAGGATATACTTTATTTTAAATTTTGTTTACAAAACACTAAAAAAGTTGATAAGACTGACTAGAACAAATGTCAATTTGTAATTTGATTGACATGTACGTCAGTGTTGCCCACTCCTGTAAGCCCGAGTCGCTAGACTTAAACTCAAAAGCAAATAAATAAAAATGGGGTGTGGCTGTGTCATGGACACGGCGGCGGCCGTCTATTGTACGTGAATACAATATATGCACTAAAATTATCTGGCAGCGCTTCCCCCTCCCCCGCACGCGATGCTGAATAGTCCTTTCTTAGCGTAATAAACTCTTTGATCCTTCGTCTATGCAGGGATGTGATTGAATTTTGGATGGAGAGAGATTTGAAACTGCAACACTCAACTGTATCCTCCGATTTTCTTATCCTCTCACCTGTCGACCGTAAATCTTACCTACTTAGCGCATCTGTCATTTTTTATACGTTACCCCCAAAATGGCCTCTCGCGATATTGCCGCGTCGCATTAAAAAAAAGATAACAAAAAAAAAATGTATTAAAGATATTTATAAAACTGTATTGTTGAAATTTGTATGGTATATGCTAACAGAATAAATATAGTTTTGCACAATTTTACCTTGTAATATATGTTAATTTTATGGTGAAAGTAGTATGAGCTATGTTTTCACCCGTCCACTCAAACTGTATGTCATGGAGCAAATTCTGTTGCGTTTATTTTAAAAAACAGTTAAATTTAACAATCTCCTGTTATTTACAAACCAAAAAAACGTGAAACAATTGAAGGAATGTAAACAAAAAACTAACAATAACACTACACAATGGGTGGCCGTGACCTTCACGAACACATGTGCGCCATTGAATAAACAAACTGTCGTTAAGTGGATGCCAGTTGAATAGCACTTGAGGATACTGTCTGTCCTTGTCATTTTTTCCTAAACGTTGTTAAAGTTTGAGCTGTACACGTATAGCTTTAAAGATTAATTTCACACTCTCAAAATACGTCCGGACAGATCGACCTCCAGGAGGCGGTCGACAGATGCGCGGTTTTTGAAATCGATTGAAATCGACCTCCAGGAGGCTGGTCGACAGTGGAGAGGATATCATTATTTTTTTTGGAATACCTCCCCTATGGAAGTAATTAAGGAAAGGAATATGTAGACAGGAAAAGAAGAGCAGAGGATAGTAACTTAGAAATCGGAGAAAAGGTTTATTTAAAAAATATGACAAATGAGAACAAATAGGCTTGTGATCCTTTTTTTTCGATTTGTTATTTAAAGACGTCACAATAATATAACTAAAGGTGAAAGAATTACTTCGATAGGCTAAAAACTTCTCGAGATATGATAACTTGAAGATCACAATTTTGGACTATCCCGAAAACGCTCCATACAAAAGGCATACAGCCCCCTTACCACCACCTCTTATTGCGATTCAATAAGTGAATAGCATGCTTATTCATACCAATGAATAAGCTACTCTATTCAATTTGAAATAGAGTCGCTTATTCATTAGTATGAATAAGCATTCTATTCAGTTATTGAATCGCAATAAAAGGTGGTGGTAAGGGGGCAGTATTATGACGTCACGATACGCTATTTTATATGCATTAAATCAGAAATCTCCCCAACCCGTCTGGCCAGCGTGGGGAGTGTAGGCCAAATCCTCCTTCCGTCTAAGACGGACGAGAGAGGGTCGTGCTCCTGTAGTGGAGACTAAAATGACCTGATGATAATGATAAAAAAAATCAGAAATTAGTACGACAGCTATGTTAAATATTGTGTTTATGTAGCTAGTGCCTTAACAAAAGTTATAGTATTTTTTATTGTTTCTACAATGGTAATATTTATTTTTTATAATTTCATACTTTTAAAATGGACTTTCTCACCAAACTTTGATCGACCATAAAACACGTCGGACATAAGTTATCAAAATTTTGAGATCGCAGATCGTTCTACTTTTATGTATTTTACGTTACTGATAGAGAGTTTTTATAATTTTTTAACATTGGTCACACGCCCATTAACTAGTAATTTTAATCCGAAACCACATACAGCGATAGACGTAAACGGCGGAGATATTAGGGTGAGAAATGATTCAACTGGAAAAGAATACCGCAGAAATGTTGTCCATCTGAAGAGCGTAGAAAATGACGAATGGGCAGTCGTTGATCGCGATACGGAAATAGAACCGTCTCGCGATGATCATGACGAAAACGGATATCTTACCTGATTTTATTGGTATCGATAATTAAACCAAATTATATTTTGTACTAGTAAGATTGAAATAAACACAGTTCAATATTTATAATAGACTTTATTTTATAAAACAAATAAGGGATGTAGTATATGATGTGTCGGTAGTGGGGGGCCGTCTCTCGCCAACCGTCCTAGCAAGCGGTCATTGTCTTTGGTGTCCTTGTGATCCTGTAGGTATATGTGTCTAGGGTACGAGTTAGCTAGCATTTTAGACTTATTCATGTCAATAATTATTCTTGGACAAGTTACTGCCATGTAGTACCAAACTAAGCAAAGCTTGTTCTGTGGGCACTAGATATGTAACTGATATTATTACTTAAATATACATAAATAATTTAAGTAGAAAACACCCAATCCGTGGACAAACAAACGTGTTCATGCACACAAATATTGGAGTCAAAGTGCCACGCCAAGTGGTATTTGACTGAAACAATAACTGCAATTGTTTTTTTGACGTTATCATGTCTTATAAATCGATGAACGCCGGCAGCACGCACGTTAAAGCATGATTCATTGTCACGTTCCGCCTGAGCCGAGCGTAGCGAGAGCGCGGAGCAAGCGATATAGAGGCACGATCGGCCTATGTTTCTTATGACGTTATCCCGTAAAATTATCGTCCGTAAACCAACTGAGGTACCTATTCTGTGAGGTGGATGTTTTTCCCAGTCGGGCTGCTAAATAAATACGCTATGCCCTTCTCCTCTTTTCGCCAGAGCCTCGTTTGTCAGTCAACAGGGTGCACCACGTGCAGGTGAAGTTAGGTTTGGTTCAAAGATGTTTGTAACCACTTACACCCACACACATTCAATTTCAATAGTAAGCAGACGAAACATAATATATATTAGTGTGAGTTGATCTTTCCGTCTCGCACGCTCTTGAGGGTTAGTGATTGTTGCTATCCCGTTTTTACACGTATACCAACACTGTACATGACATTTAAAAAAAATTACGCACGCTATGTTTTGAAAGGTCGCCATTTTGATATGCTGCCAATGCTGTATACCCAATTATCTTTAATAGTGGAAAATTTATTGTGTTTAGTGAATAAACCTGTACTAGAAAAATATTTAAGATGGTGAAATGCAGTGCCTATTTGCGTGAAAGTACAACGTACGGATATATACCTGGATTAACCTTTCATCGGTAAGTAAATATCGTTGGTTACTGAAACGAGCCAGGAATTGTGTAAATTGTCACGAGATTAAACGTTGTTGTATGTTCTACTTCAACTTATTTGAAAGCTTTGTCATTATAGCGCATGCATTGAACTTTCAGTCACGTGGCATGTATTCTATATGTATATTCAGTCACAGAAATAATAATTAGAGATCCTTTGACATGTTATGTATTTGCCATTGTTATAGGGTCGTATTTAGGAACTTGTACATTATATAAATTCATTGTGCAAGATTAAATTAAATGCTTACAATAAAATGTGTGTGGAAAACAGGGATTCAACAGTTAAATAAGTACTTACTATAAATTTTATAAATCCTGGCTGAATAATTAAAAAATTACTTTAATAGTCATTGATAATAACTATAAAATAAGGCTATTAATAGTAAATGATTTTAACTGTAGACAGATTCAATATTAATCAGTGCTATAGCCTTATAAATTAGCTTAATAAACCTTATAATGAAAGAGCTAGACTTCATCTGCTGTACTCTGAGTGGATTCACAACAATTATATAGTTCTAAGTATTATTTGTAATAGATTACAAATTGTGACAATAGGAATATTACACTAGTGCCTTAGGATATTCCTATAATGATCGATGTGCGATTTGATACAATGTAATATTTGTTTTAGATTTCGTTTTTTTGTGAATATGATTTTCGTGATTAGTAACTCCGTCCCTGTATTTGCGGTTGTGTGTGTGGTATTTACGTGTGTATGTTTTGACGTGCATTCAAACTTCTAATGTATAGTATGCTTACTATATTGAATGTCTGTGCTTACAACGCACATTACAGGATGTACTAAAATTCTTATTTAGTCGCTAGACTAAGCAAAAGTCGCCATTTCTAGCAACAAAGTCGCTAAATTAGCAACACAGATTTTCATTTTACTTAGACTCTACGTTTGACAAGGTTGACAGTTTAACTCTCAGAACAATAGTTTACAGTAGGGATGTGTCGTCGACGGGTTTGCCGTCAACGAAACGAGACCGTTTATCCACAACGATAAACTGGTTTAAAAAACAGTCTAATTTTCGACCGGTTTACGTCGTCGACTAGTAGTGGATGGGTCGTCGACGATTAGACAGTCGACGCAACGAGACCGTTTACCGTCGACGATAAACCAGTTTAAAAATAAACAGTCTAATTTTCGACCAGTTTACGTCGTCGACTAGTGGTGGGTGTCGTCGACGATTTTACAGTCGACGCAACGAGACCGTTTACCGTCGACGATGAACTAGTTAAAAAAAAAACAGTCTAATTTCGACTAGTTTACGTCGTCGACGTGGTGGGTGGGTCGTCGACGATTTTTTTGTTTGTTTGGTTTTGGTTTTGGTTTTGGTTTTGGTTTTGGTTTTGTTTTTGGTTTTGGTTTGGGTTTTGGTTTTGGTTTTGGTTTTGGTTTTGGTTTTGGTTTTGGTTTTGGTTTTGGTTTTGGTTTTGATTTTGGTTTTGGTTTTGGTTTTGGTTTTGGTTTTGGTTTTGGTTTTGGTTTTGTTTTTGGTTTTGGTTTTGGTTTCGTTACGGAGTTTCTTCATTCGGTCGCCGCGCTCAAAGCCCGCGATAAAAGCTATGCAATAAAAACAGTCTAATTTTCGACTAGTTTACGTCGTCATCGATAAAGACTATTTCTTGACATAAACGATTGGTAAACGTAAACGAACGAAAATCTCATTTGTCAAGTCACTAAACGAGACGAGACGATCGCGACGCGACGCAACGGACTCATCAACCAGTCGACGAATAAACTAGTTTATCTGTGAACTGTAAACTAGTTTAAACGTTCACGCACAAAAAACAGTCTAAAAAAACGGTTCGTTCATTCAACGCCCATCCCTAGTTTACAGTGCTACAAGGATCTAAATGAACGTGGCAGAAAACGGAACTAAAGCCGCCATCTTGTAAGACGTCACTTTTGACACTTCTTCACCCTTGAATGTAGTGGTGCGATTTTAAAGTATATTTTGTTAATATAGTACGATTATCATGCCGAAAGTTTTATGAAGTGGTGTCAGGGAGGTTGTGTTTAAGGTGAAAGAGATTTTTGTAAAAGAAAAACAAAACAACGGCCCATTAATTCCTTTTGAAAAGGTTAACGAGCGAGTCGCTGCTGCTACAGGTAAATGTTGCCAGACATGTCTGTTTACCTTAAATTCCCACTTTGTTCCACAGTAAAAAGTTTTATTTGGTTTATTATGTTATACGTAAATATTTATGAATTTAAATTATTTTCAGGTGTTACTTTACACACTGTATCAAACATTGTCAAAGAAGGCACATTGGCTAAGGCATCATGCAGTAAAATTGTTACACCTGGTAAGAACAGGAAAACAAGAAAAGATAAACTCATAATGGATGATTTTGATCTTGGAGTTTTATGAAGAAAGATTCACGAGTTTTATAAGACGTGTCTCTTCATAAATCCTTGTGGATTCTAATAAGTTCCATTCGTGCAAAATAATTGTTCATAATGAACATTAAATAGATAAATGATTGATGACCATATTTTAATAAATATGTATGTATCCTATGTAATATATAAATAAAAGCTAAATTGTATATGTTGTTTTTTTATTTCACATATTCCTCATTCCTTCATTTCACAGATCGTTGTTAGATTTTTTATTTTTTATTTGAGGAGGTACTTCCCGAGTCGGTCAGCTTAAAATATACGCTTTGCTCTACCTCTCTTTTCGCCAGAGCCTCGTCTGTCAGTCAGCAGGGTGCACCACGTACAGGTGAGATTTGCCTTGGTTCAAAGATGTTGATGAACCCCTACACCCCAAGATAGGTACGAAATGACTATAATCATTTTAATTAACTTTTTATCTAGGCCGTATCGTTATTTAATAAACTTAACTAAAATACTATAATATGGTGTTCATTACAGAATTAATTTAAAGTAATTAACTTCTGCCCAGCTAAGATTGAGCATTTTAAATGTCTTAATTAGGATATGTAAAAATTGCCTTGAAGTAAGGAGATTTTCCCTAATTGGCAACCCGAAAGTCACAGTAACGCCCTCCTACAAATGTCACTCACGTTCATTTAGATCCTTGTAGCACTGTAACTTGACATTGGCACAGAAATGACAGCTAAACCATAAGATAAACAGTTGCTCAGAGTAGTGTAACCAAATTTTATTTGCCAAATCTACTGCAAGAGGGGTAAAAATCTACCAAATCCTACCAAATAGAGAGGGTCAGAGGGTCACCTTTTTATCTTCCTATTTTGGAACCCCATTGCGTTTCATTATTTTTAATTATCTTTTTTTGATGTGATTGTTATTATAACATAATTGTTGTTTAATGCTCTGCTACCTTAATAATAGCTAGGGGACCGTTGATATTTGGTGGGTTGGTAGACGTGGCTGTTAGAAAAAAACGTAAATTACATAGTTTAACCAGTACATTTTCTTTATGATTCTAGTTTAGACTATTAATTTGTAATATTTAGTATTCATGATTTTTATCTTGTTTACATAGATATATTTTTATCCTATGTATACCTATCAAACATATAACCTATGTAATTTTTTATATCATCATCATTATCAACAACATCGGGTGGCAGATACGTATACGGCACGCCTGATGTGAAGCGATTACAGTAGCCATATTAATGCTTTACAATATGGAGCCCTACAAAAACAATAACGCAATGCAATTTGATATAATAAGAAGGTAAGAAGATAATTATTATTTAAATAGTTAATTTCGGCCAAAGTGCCAGAATATTATAAATGATTTAAAAATGGAAAAATTGACCTACCTACCGATTTGAACCCGCGCCCTCTCGATGATCGGTCGAGTGCTCTTCGAACTGACCTACCATGAAGGTTTATGATAGTGACAATTTTTGCATTTTATATTTTACTGCTCGACGACGAAGAGCAGTAAAATATACAGGTTATCGAGAACAATGAAGTCTGAACTCGCAACGAAATTAATCAGTAGAGCTTTTTGAATTTGACTTCCGTTCTTGGCAATGTGAAGGACTTCAACATGGCAAAAAGGCATTAAAAGCATAAAGAGATAGGATTCACGTGAAACTCAGCTGCCATGCATTCTACTGAGAGCATACAACTGTGAATCATTAAGCACATGGCTTCCAAGAACATAAATTATGAAATTGCTTAAACGCTTGGTAAATCTTCTTTGTTGCCACTAAAACAGAATTCAACATAATCGTCTCGTACCCGTTGCGAAAGATCAAACTCCCAGATAATCCCCTGTTTGTTCAGATTTATGATTTGCAGTAAAATAATTGCTTATAGACGTTGGCATCATTTAAAAAAATAGTTTAGCCTCAAAATTTCTATGCGCAGATAACTTCTAAACACTTTTTTACTCATAATGTCAAAACTGTAAAATTCGTTATCAGAGTAAAAGTCAGATACCTATGTCATTCTCTTGCCGCAATCCTAAGGGCTACACCAATTTGAGCACTTGATGTGGTCTGCGGGAAAAACTAATTGTTGCTGGAATGAGCCATGTACCTGAGAATCCAATAAATACTCCTGGACAATTTACACAGCGCCATCTAGTCCTAAATTAAGCGAAAAGCTTGTACTGTGTAGATAACTGGTATAATACTTAAATATAATTCCAATAAAATCTATAAATATTGTTTGGTTCATTTGACGAGCTCGGTGGTCGAATGGTTAGCAATGGCCACTTTGACTCCGAGGTCGCGGGTTCGATTCCCGCACAAGTCAAACATTTGTGTGCATGAACATGTCTGTTTGTCTTGGTCCGGGTATTTTCTATGTATTTACAAAAAAAAATGTATTTAAGTACATTTATCAGTTGTCAAGTACCTATAACACAAGCTTTGCGCTTAATTTGGGACTAGATGGCGCTGTGTAAATTGTCCAGAAATATTTATTTATTTATTGTTTTTTTTTCAAGCTCATGTTCATTTGTTAGATTTTGAGCGATCATGATCTCATGATCGCTCAAAATCTAACAAGAAAGTAGAAATCTACTATATCTGGTCACGTAGCATGGAGAATTCTAGCGACATTGAAGTTTATGATTTTTTTGTTTCTGGTTGAAGGACCCGGAACATAATTTTTATACAACCCGTCTTTTATACTTCATAATCTACATCATATTCCTGGTCCTGCCAGTGATTCAGCCATCATGGCTACGTCATTGGCAAATCGAAAGTGTTAAAAGTCTCGAAAAGTACTCTCCATTGACATAAATGCCCCCCTTTTTCCAGTCCAATCCAATATCTTCCAGAGCGCAGCGTTAAATAGTCTTGCTGATTGTCTTGATGTTATATTTCTATAAATATGGTATACCCATGCTAAATTACGTCAGAAAACTGTTCTTGCTGAGTCGAGAGGTCGAGACCTACACTATTGCCATCTTTATACTTGCTATCTCTTTTCTTCACCGAGCGCGGAATGAAATTATAATTAAAGTTAAAATCAATTATTACAGTGTACTTTCGAATGATATGTAGTCACAGGATCTTTAATTGTTTTATCAACATAAATATTGCGTTTTCTAAACACTTCATTCATATGCCTACACTAGTAGGTTATTAGGGTGCGTACATAAAGTGCGACTGGTTACAGACCCGTTTTATGTATGAAATAAAGTACAGTTTGCTTTGTATTCACACGAACCATTTACCTATAAGCATGTAATCGGGTACCTAGGTACTTTATGTAAGCAGTAAGCACCCTTCCTTAGTCTCATCACGCTATCACACTGATGAGAGAACGGGTATGACGTCGAGAAAACGGCATAGTGCATTATATTCGAGTTGACTAATACCAGATCAAACTCATTCAAACCTACTTAGTAACATTGTCAAGTGAATGTATGATAATTTCTTGTTGATAATAGTGTAAGTATCTTTCGAGTTAATTTATGTATTTTTATTACATAATCATTTTGTGAGCGAATGATCTGCAACTAGGTCACTGATGAACTACCGGCCAGTGGGATGATAACCTCATTAATAGACCGATTCGGTTTGAACAGGTTGAATGGTGTTCACGGACCTACCGCCTATACATAAGTACTAAGTATTATTAATTCTGTGGCTGAAGTCGACTCAGATCGAATGTTTTGATTCCCAAAATAGGTCTTTGGATCTAGCCAGACTTCTTCTGCTTTGTAGGTAAAGCTCCAGAGTTACTACCAGGCAAGGTGAACACCTATACACTAATGGCTTGTGGGTATATATTCTGTGCTTGTGGGGTGTAAGTTGTTCATCAACATCTTTGAACCAAAGCCAACTTCACCTGCACGCGGTGCACCCTGCTGACTGACAAACGAAGCTCGGCCGAAAAGAGAGGTAGAGGGCGTAATTGTAAGCTACCCGACTGGGGTATGTACCTCCACCTCACAGAATACCGCAGCCAAATAACGGTTCCCTTGAGGGCTGTTGTGTTCCTGCGAGTGAGTGAGGTCACCAGAAAGGAAGGAGATGCTGCGATGGTAGCGGGGGCCGCGGCGCGCGAGCGATATTTTATGTTGCGAGCGTTAATATGGCTACGGTAACCGTTTCACATCAGGCGGGCCGTATGGTTGTCTGCCACCCGACGTAGTATAAAATTAATTTAAAAAAAAATGGCATTGCCACAGCGAGAAACAGTGGATGAGATTGTCTGGGTCTGGGAGCAGACTGCAGAACTCAGTGGAAGCACTTAGGGGAGGAAATGCTTTCAAAATCCGATGTGAATCGAATCGGCTTTAGCTTGGGCGGTCCTAGCTCAGTTTAGTTCTATGACAAAAAGGGGTCAGGGGTAAAATTGGCTCACCACCTGGTCTTTGAGCCAAGGTCAACCTCACTTCCATGTGGTTCTGCAGCTTGTCTAATTTATCTTGGTGAAGTCGAAAGCCCACTGACTTTCGACTAACATTCGGGGTATGAGCTTGGGCCAAATGGGAATTCAAATTTGGCTACGGTATTCTGTGAAGTGGTGGTACTTGTCAAGCCGGGCAGCTTCCAAATACGCAGTAGCCTACCTCACTTTTGCCAGAGCCTCTTTCGCTAGTCAACAGGGTTCACCACGTGCAGGTGAGGTTGACTTTGTCTCTAAAGATCGCGGTGAGCCACTTACACCACCATTTTCTGCACGTGCTGCACCCTTCCGCCTAGCCAACAAGACTAACGAAAGAAATGCAGGGCATTTTTTTTATACTACGATGGGTAGCAGACAGGCATACGGCCCGCCTGATGTGAAGCGGTTACCGTAGCCATATTAACGCTCGCAACATAAAATATCGCTCGCGCGCCGCTACCCCCGCTGCCAACGCAGCATCTCCTTCCTTTCTGGTGGCCTCACTCACTCGCAGGAACACAACCCTCAAGAGAATTCTTATTTGGTTGCGGTATTCTGTATGTGGAGTGTACGTACATCCCCAGTCGGGTAGCAAAACAATTACGCTCCCTACCACTCTTTTCGCTAGAACTTCGTTTGTCAGTTAGCAGGGTGCACCGCGTGCAGGTGAAGTTGGCTTTGGTTCAAAGATGTTGATGAACCACTTACACCCCAAGGGATGTCTGAAAGAATTAAAGGTCGGCGGTTAAACAAAAATAACCCATGTAAATACGGCCGAAGCGTCACTAATAAAAACAGCAGGTAAGCATAATAGCAGTGTCGATACCGAATCTAATCCTTAATCCTCTGAAACAAAGTTTAAATTCAAATGAAGTTTTGCACCCCTGGTGGATTATTGTAAAATGTTCTGATATTACATCTACTATATAAAAATAAGCCGGGTTTTCCTTCCTGACGCTATAACTTCAGAACGCACGAACCGATTTCCACGGTTTTGCATTAGTTGGAAAGGTCTCGGGCTGCGTGAGGTTTATAGCAAAGAAAATTCTGGAAAAATTTGAAAAGAAAAGCGGGAAAATCTTTTTTCACATACAGCGCCATCTCTAAGGAAATGGATGGAAACGAAAAGATTGAGCCACAGCGAAGCGTGGTCGGGCCGCTAGTCAGATTATAAATATAAACAGGTAGTAAAGTTTCTGTTTTCTTTAGAAAGTTTAGCACTGTCGTCGGTCTGGTAAAAGTTAGAGGGAGCCGATGGAAGCAAACAGTACTAGGCCGGATTCTAGCCCACGGGGCCGAAATCGAGGGTTGAGTGGAGCGAGTAGATTCGCTGAGTGTATGTTTTCCATTGATTTCAATGGCAAATGTAACTATTTGATGACTATTCCTCAAGGACATGATCGACCTCAATTTTTTTTCGACACAAGTTTCATCAAAATCGGTTCAGTGGTTTTGGAGTTTAGAGCCTATTCATGTCTAAGAGTGACTTTTCGGTGTAGGTTCATATATATTTGGGGTGTAAGAGGTTTATCAACATCTTTGAACCAAAGCCAACTTCACCTGCACGTGGTGCACCCTGCTGACTGACAAACGAAGCTCTGGCGAAAAGAGAGGTAGGGAACGTAATTGTAAGCTACCCGACTGAGAAATGTACCTACACCTCACAGAATACCGCAGCCAAATAACAATTCCCTTGAGGGTTGTTGTGTTCCTGCGAGTGAATGAGGTCACCAGAAAAGAAGGAGATGCTGCGTTGGCAGCGGGGATGGCGGCGCGCAAGTGATATATTATGTTGCGAGAGTTAATACGTTTACGGTAACCGCTTCACATCAGGCGGGCCATATGCTTGTCTGCCACCCGACGTAGTATATATATATATATATTATATGTACGTATATACGTAGTATATATATATATAGTATATATATATGTTCCGCTCGCTCCCTGTTCCCTTTTTTATAGAAGAAGCGGTCAAAAGAGCATGTGAGTCACCTGATGGAAAGCAATCACCGATGATTGAAATTGGATGTTGATATTTATTCCATATTTTGGTTAGAAGACAACTTTAGATTGTATAATAACGACCAATTACGCCCCGCGTCGAACCGCTTGCACCCCATAATTGATAATATAATAAAAACACATCAACATTTCATCATTCATCACTTCATCTCTATTTTGGAGGTAAATTGAGACAAACAAAAATATGTATTATTTGTCTCAATTATGTTTCAAATGTTTTGTAAACAAAATATTTCTTACGATTCAGCGCGGGGCGCGCATAGATCTAACGTAAGCATTAGATACGTTGCATCAGCCGGTCGCATCCATGGTCGAACTGTTTTACATAATAATCCCATAGGCTTTGGTGAAGCGAAAAAATGAACGGTACGCGTAGAGGTCTGAATGAAAAAATCAATTCTTTATCAACTACGACAGGCGGGCAAACCAGCATGTAGGTCACCTGGTGGGAAGCGATCATCTTCGCCCATGGAGATGAGCAACACCAAGGCCAAGGGGTCGAAAAAATAAATTATTTATCACTTATAAAGGAGATATATTTTGTTATGTAACATATTATTTATATTTGGACCCTGTTATGCAGGTACGTGCATAATTGATCCAACCGACAAACTATGCCAAATCACACCCCGGCCACTCCATACAAATGTCGCATCGTTAACTACTACATAAACAATGACGTATGTGCAAAGCGTGGATGAGCGCGTGTGCGTGCGGCGCCATACAAACTGTTCCAGATTCGTCTCAGAGGGGAGGGGAGGTCGACATGAGAGAGCGGCAGAGAGTGGCCATACTGTATTATTATCTATACTGTGGCCAAATTGAGAGATAGCGAGAGAGATACATAGCGAGAAACTTCAAATCGATATATATATTGGCAATAGATTCTAGCAGTGAGATGACATATGCTTCCCAAACCTTATACTGCGTGATATTTTTATTCATATTAAAGTTTAAATAGCTTTAACTTAAAAGTAACCAAATGTCGTCGGTTAGATCTACTCCGGATCGCAGGGTTCATTTAATCTTTAAAATTCTATGTGATGTATTTTAGCTTATTTACAGAGCAGCGACATTGTAATCCGTATTTCACTAGAAATAAAGTTTATATTTGAACCAAATAAAATTTCCTCTGGTCATGGTGAAGTATTGCAAAATGTTATATTATTACATCAGACTATAAACATTATACAGTATATAGTTATATTAATATAGTAAGCATAACCTTTCTATTTCAATTATAAATAAATTTTGTATCATCAATTAAAAATCCAGTATTTATTTTTATACTCGTACTTTGTCGGATGGCATCAAGCGGTTTTAAGCATATTAACATGAAATATCGCTAACGCGCCGCCACCCCCGCTGCCGACCCGGACCCTCTTAGCCTTCTGGTGACCTCACTCACACGTGAACATGCAGGAACAAATACCCTCAAGGGAATTGTTATTTGGCTGCGGTATTGCGGTAAGTTGGATTGAGGTACTTCCCCAGTACTCTTTTGCCAGAGCCTTTTTCGCTAGTCCGCAGCGTGCACCACGTGCAGGTGTGAGGTTGGGTTTGACTCTAAAGATTGCGGTGAGCCACTACACCCCAAAAAGTTGCTACATTGTAATATTTTGACGTGACAACGTCTTATAAATTGGTTAGCCGGGTGACACTTCAAGAAACTGGCTCACGTTATGCGCTTACAATGAGAGCGAGTGAAAGGCGCGTGCCTTTCACTCGCTCTCATTGTAAGCGTGTCGTGGACGCGTGTCCCTTCTAAGAGCGAGAGAGACAGACATAAAAAGTGAAAGGCATGCGTCCCTTCCACTCGAAAACATTTTACCACTCAAAGTCGTTGTCACGTAAAACTTTCGCCCGTATACCGACTTTACAGGCAACCAATTTTTTTTTTTGATTTCGGACTTCTATCATTTGGGTTTCGCAAGTAGCATTGCAATATTAATTAAAACATAGATACCTATCAGATATAACTTTTTTTGTGCACTTTAGTTCAGATGTAGTACCTACCTAAGTTTTCATAAAAACAAAATTAAGATTTTCACAAAAATTTAAAATATATGGAAAATATGAGTACCTATTGAGGCTATTTGCTCATATTTTCTATATTTTTTAATTTTACTTGGTTGTTATCATTGACAGGTTGTTATTAAAAAAAAAAAAACAATTTTGTTGTTAATATTCAGCTCGTAAGCGCATTAGTTTGAAAGAAAATGGGTTGATAAATCCAAGCGTTGCAACGTACGAATGGTAACTTTAATTTGGTGGTGTATTCTAATTATAATTTCATGCGAATAGTAATACATATACTTATTTATAAAACTAATAAACAGGATCTTAGCAGTATCTTGTGGTTGTAATGTTGCGTTTGCATGGACAATATAAAACCTAGCTATAGACAATTTGACTTTTTTTTTGACGGCATAGAAAGGCTATTAAAAAAAACGAATGATAACAAAATCGGGGGATATAGTTTGGTGTTGCAGCTACAAATCTATCATCTCCATCCAAAATTCAATCACACCACTGGATAGATGAACGATCAAAGAATTTATTACGTTAAGTAAGAAGTATAGAATATCGCGTGCGGGGGAGGGGGAAGCGCTGCCATTTTGAGATAATTTTAGTGCATAAACGTATTCACGTACAACACACAGCCACATCCCATTTTTTACTAAAAAAGTGCATCGGTATTATGGAAGTTATGGAACGCACATAACGCACCTAGAAAAAGACGAACATATTGTTTATATAGCCGTCTCTGTTACACCGGAAGGCGTCTAATGCAAGCGACTTGTCTAGTTTCATCATTATTTAATCACCATTTTATACAGGCCTCTCTCACGTCCTTTCTCTAATGAAAATTTATAAAGATTCCCAAGTTAACACAGGTCAACAGATATTGGATACTAGGCGATCAGCATTCGTTACGAGTTGATCTAGGACAACCAGGGTGGCCCTTTTGCGACATATAAAGGTAAAGGTAATATTAGCTAACCTTGTTAATTTATGATTCCCCAATATTTGAAGTGTCTATACAATTTGCAAATACGATTGCTTATTTGCTATGCAGGGCGCTATTAAAGAAAGAAATAAAATAATGGATCCGGTCTGATGGTAAGCAATTATTAAATCATAATAGATAAGAGAAGACTTGCAATGTCAGAGCATCACTCGCTCGTTGCTGACCCTGACCTGACCTAATTAAGTAATATATTAGTAATTTGAGCAGTATTATCTCCTACACATCCATAGAAATAAATAACATGTTTATATATAGGTTTATTATATTATTAATATACGTATTTAAAAACTTTCCGTTGTAGTTTGTGATCAATTCCAATCAATCATTCCATTGCCTTTACGTCTTTATGCATATCGAAAACAAAAACAATTTATTCCAGAAAAATAATTAATCAATTATAAAAGAACTCGGCATCAGACAGCACCTATCAACCACAGTGCAGTCACACATCCTGACCTTCGGCCATGTGTCTCGTCGTGGTGATGAATCCATAGAGCAGAGGTTCCCAACCGATGGTCCGCGGACCACTAGTGAAAGTAGGGAAAAGTTGAAGGCACCTGACCACTTTGGTCGATCACCAATAAGATGGACGGACCAAATCAAGGCCGCAACTAAGTGCTCGGTTTGCGAATATACCCAGAAAGCTGCAGTCCGCGACGGATGGCGCTGTATTACCAAAATCATCACTCATCATGCCCAATGATGCCCAGGACCACTCTGGCAAGAAGAGTGTACAGACTAAGAAGAAGAAATAATCAATATATCCACACTGTATCTGCAATTTATAAACGTATTACCGCTTCAAAATACTAAGAGTCCAGAAGTAAACCTCGTGCATGTACTTCGTTCTTGATACCCTACTAGACTGCCGTGAAGCGCCAGGGCCGCCGACGCGCGCGTTAATTCAATCATTGAACAGGGAGAATTTGAATTTGTGAGTGAGGTCCAAATACTTAGAACAATAAAACATATTTTTTTATATATTAGAAAATATAAACACAATCATTAATTTTCAGAGCCTCATTCATCTTTAGAGCCTAAGCAAACCTCACCTGGTGCACCCTGCTGAGTCACTGACGAGGCTCTGCCACAAAGAGAGGTAGAGCACCGCAATTATAACCTGTTCTACTGGGGAAGTATCTCCACCTCACATAATACCGCAGCCAAATTACAATTCCCTTGAGGGTTGTTGTGTTCCTGCGAGTGAGTGAGGTCACCATGAATGAAGAAGTTGCTGCATTGGCAGCGGGGAAGGCAATGCGTGAGCAATATTTCATGTGGCGAATGTGGATATGGCTACGGTATCCGCTTTACGCCATGCGGGTCGCATGTTTGACTCGACGTAGTAAGTATAAAAAAAAAAATATCGTTCATTTATTGAGCTGGGACCGAAATCATATGCAAGCACCCTTACACCATCTATCTCTTTAGGTCCTCGCTTACACCTCACTAATGCTAGTGAGAAGCCACCATGATATCCGAGTGTTTTGCGAGTTTTTTGTACGCGTTCGATCATGTCTACGTAAACACACCGACCAAATAGCGAAGACCCCTCATGTTATGAACTTATAACATGAGGGGTCTTACTTGTTCACCTTTTGAAGTACGCAACCCGGCTAATTTGGATATGTAAAACGCGTCTAGTAAATTCACAATATGAATATTTTTCTCAATTTGGTCAGCACGTTAACACGATCAAATGTGACCAAAAACTCGCATCAAGCCCTCTGAAAACCTCGTGATATATCAGGCCCTTTTGGGATACCATGTAGAAAACGCAGCGTTCCGTTTGCAACGCGTGCATTCCACGTAAATATAAGCGAGCGTGCGACACTTGCCCGGCATTTCCTATCCAAGTTTCTACTAGACAACTGCTGTTCGTCAACTTAACGTGTTATCGTGGAACTGAACGGCATAAATTTGTCAATAAAGTTTATTTGTTGCTTGTAAGATAGTGAGTGCTGTGACGTTTTTCTGTTATATTGGAAATATTTATTTAAGGTATGTAATAAGTTAATGATATTTTTATTAAAACTAATGGTCGTTGGTCGTCCAGTGGTCGAAATTCGACCATAAATAATTTTAATTATGACTTTAACAATAAACAAAAGATTATATATGCGTGTGTGTGTTAAATACATGGTGGTGTGTGTAATGATTTTTTTATTGAATTAATGAATTTTTAAAGCATAATTTAAAAAAAAAATAGCAGTCTGCACTCCTTCTCTATATAAAGTATAAGTGTGCGTAATTTCATACTCCTACGTCCGCGGAATTTTCATAAAAAGATGTACAAAGTTTTTTCTTTACTTAAAATTAATATATAGATTTTAAATAAGTGCGGGTTTAAGTATAAGTGTAGTTAAGGTTTAAATCTATTTAGGTATACAAAAATCTCTCGTCACTGTGTTTGTGGTCACACTTCTCCGAAACGGCTCAACCGAGTGTTATGATTTTTTTATTTATATTTAGTAGGTAGGTCGTAAAGTATATATCGTAATTATTTTAGACGACAGTGGAATTCCTATGTTCAGTTGGTTACTAAGACAATAATAGTTATTTGTTATGCAAGGCTGCAAAGTTAATTTTTGGCGCGAGTACCTTGTATTGAAACCTGAGCAAGCGAAGGATTCTAGGATTGAGCCACGAGCGAAGCGAGTGGTTCAAATATAGAATCCTGAGCGTAGCGAGGGTTTCAAAGGTACGAGACGCTAAATAACTTTGCTGCCGAGCGCAACACACAACTTTTCACCTCACTAAAGCGAGGAAAATGTTAGGTGCAAGAAAAACAGTTTTAATAAATAATCATCAATGGACTGGCTGCAGAGAATATAAACTATTACGAAACCAATGAGGTTCTATATATATGTAATTTATTGTACGAAACCTTTATTGAATAAAAATATTCGAATTTTAAAAACACTTTCCACGCTAGCGGATAAAGTGCGATTTTCCACGCAGATTTCGAATGATAAACAAAGCGTTTACGAGCTAGTGAGGTGAAAAGTATTTTTACGTCATTATACCAGCACTCAGAGTAAATAATAAATAAATAAATATTCCTGAACAAATTGTACACTGCCATCCAGTCCCAAACTAAGCAAGCTTGTACTATGGGTACTAGATAACTAATATAATACTTATTTTTTTTTTTGTAAATACATACATGTAATAAATAGAAAACACACAGACCAGACAAACAGACATGTTCATGTACACAAATATTTGTCTTGTGCGAGGATCGAACCAGCGACTTCGAAGTTAAAGTGGCCATATATCGACGGTCCCTACGTATAAAGCGACATGTCATTTCAGACATGTCTGCTTATACTACGATATAGTAATTAGAGAATATTATTATTGGACAAATGAGTTAATTTCTTACTTTTTAATTATGTACCATCAATAAAATAAAAAAGAAAATGTTTTTTACGGGCAATTTTTTATTGCATATATTGCTATAATACTTAAAATAAAAATAAAAAAAATTGCCATTTTTGACATGTCGCTTTATACGTAGGGACCGTCGATATATTCTTTGACATTATTAAGTCTCGTGACTGACCCTAGGTTCGTAACTTGCCACAGGTCGCAATACATAAAAGGGCAAAGTGACTTACGATGCTTACGATTAGATTCATATCGATGTAGGTATTTCTATACACTATATACCAATACAATTATACATATAGGTACTTATTACTTTCTATAAACTTATGCATTACTAGCGCCCGTCAGCCACTTGGTCCGAGTGAACGCCATAAATAATGTTATATAATACTAGGTGACCCGGCAAACGTTGTTTTGTCGTATAAATTTAAGGGCTGATGGTAGAAGGGTGAAAATTTAGTATGGTATGTATTTTTAATACCACATTATAAAAAAATAAAATAAAAATTTTGTCCAAAAAATTAAAAAAAATGTTAGCGGTGGACAACCCTTATCACGAAAAATAGATAGTAGCCGATTCTCAGACCTACTGAATGTGTATATAAAATTTCATAAATATCGGTCAAGCCGTTTCGGAGGAGTATAGTAACTAACATTGTGACACGAGAATTTTATAAATTAGATAGATAGTATTACCATTGATGTTATAAATACTATAGATATGTCAAAAACGCACACCCGAAAATTGAGGTAATTGTCTCACCTCGCACAAGGAAGCCGACGAAATAGCAAGTATATTAAAGCGCCGAGATGATAAGGATAGCGACAGTCATAGATCTCCCTGGCGACAGGAACCATTTTCTGACGCAATTTAGTATGCTAACCGTTTTGTATGTAGTTTATTACTAATATTTTATCTTTAAAAAAAAAGTACCCTAACCGCTTAACCGTTATTGGAACAAACCTCAACCACAGCATAGAAATACAACTCAGTTCTCTCAGTGTATTGTGCCTCAACTTTGGCTTTGGTAAGGTATTTATAATCTGTGGTAATTTTTACATCAGGCAGGTCGTATGTTTGGCACCCGGAGCGAGTCGTATAAAATATGTATAGATGTCACATAGGTATATGAGGGCAATGTAAGAATAGAAATCATTGCAAACCTTTCGTTTATAATGAGGTCAGTCGTAAACACTTCCGCGCACTATCGACGCATATGTAGATAAATAATATGGCTGTTAATTACCACAGATTATAAATACCGTACCAAAGGTGAGGTTTGTTCCAATAACAAAAATATTTTTTTTTGGGGGTGTAGTGTTTCATCAACATCTATGGGGTGTTAGTGGTCCATCAACAGCTTTGAATCAAAGCCAACCTCACCTGCACATGGTACACCATGCTGACTAACAAATGAGGCTCTGACGAATAGAGAGGTGAGGCATAGTGTATTTTGTGAGCTGCCCAGTTCACGAACCTCCACCTCACAAAATGCCGCAGCCTAATAACAATTCCCTTGAAGGTTGTTATGGTCCTGTGCGAGTGAGTGAGGTCACCAGGAAGGAAGAATTTATTGCGTCGGCAGCACGTGTAGCGGCGCGCGTGCGATATTTCATGTAACGAGCGTTAATATGGCTACGGTAACCGCTAGACATCAGGTTTTATCTGCCACCCGATGTTATATTAAAAAAAATGGGTGGATACTAAAGTCAGATTTGTTGCCCTACTTACCTACATACTTTTAGTAGAAGTTAAAAAGAAAGCCCTGACGCGAACATGTCTCCAGACAGTCAGGGGAGAGTGACTAAAGGATTAGGGAGAGCACAAAAGATCCATGAGGGTCGACGTGTCACCGGTGCTGCAGCACTGGACCCACTCTAAGATAAGCCCTAACGCAAAAAAGGTATTTTACTGCCACTTTAGATTGCTAAATCTGAAAACTGTGTCTAAAGAGGTAGTACTGGCTGAGTCGACAACTTTGATTCTCTGTCGTAAGGTCGTAAGGTACACAACCTTTAACCACCCCCGTCCACTCCTTAAAAAACGTCGTTTACTACTACATACTGTGCAGAGAGTGAATGAGTGTTTGAGGGGGGAGGGAGGATCATGAAACAACCCCTCCCCCCCCCCCATAGTTCCGTCCTTGCATGCGATAGTTGAAAGTTAATGTCACTAATAATGTGTGAAGTTTTCGAGGATGTATTTACATTGTAAGCTTAATAGGTACTTATTATACTCGCAATGCTCGCCTGTTGTTTGAACTCCCAGTTTCCTTATTAATTTACTACACTTACTGTACTATCATAGTATTTATCACACTCACGTACAAATAATAATCTGTACATGTTGCCCACGATGCTGTGTGTAAATCCACGAGATAGCACCAACTGCACTGAGGTACTCCAGTTACAAGCGGATAGTGATTGGTAGATAAACAATAATCAGGGTTAATACAACGATATATAATAATATGTGCACGTAGTGGTCCGCTGTCTGCTTTTATCTGTTCGCCCCACTTCGTCGTAGCCGTAGTCCAAGTCAATTACCCTGCATTCTAGGCACCAAAAGTCAATTGAGTGACTTTATTTCCAACCCTATTGTCTATTCATTTTCAACACTAATCATATTCATGGATCAATACACAAGGTATTTGGTACCTATCACACCCAGGCCACTCCATACAAATGTCGCGTCGTATACTATCACATAAACAACGGCGTCTAAGCAGAGCGTGAATGAGCGTGTGCGGCTCAAACATAACAAGGCTTAGGTATTTATTTATTTGTTTAGCATAACAAATATTTAATTTATATTTGTCTTAAATTCGGCGGAAACAGATATATGGCAACGCCATAGATGTTGCCGATTTGTCTCAGAGGGGAGGTGAGGTCGATACGAGACAGTTCTGTCAAACGACATCAAGTTACATTAGAAAAGTTAAAATGGTCGTTCAGTTTTTTTTTAATTTTCTAATTTTCCGCGCAACTTTCTTATATTATTCTTTCATAACAACCTTCTCCTGACAATAACAAATACAGCCGATGATTATATATTTTATGAATCCGTTTTAAATGCCTATATATATGAAACATAATCTTTGTACGCCACCGCAAATGGCAGAACATGGTCTGCACTTTTAATTTGTATGATCTATATATTTCTACCTATGTTCTACAAAGAATAAATTAATTATGAATTATGAACGAAATCGGTCCACTGTCCAGCCGTTCACGCGTGATGTGATGATGACATACGGAAATACACATTCATTTTCATTTAAATAGCAAGATATAAATAGCGTATTCAATGATTTATCTAAAATATTACTCTACGCTTGACGAGACACGTTGTTGCCAAGTAGGTTTTACGATCTCTTATCTAGCATGTTTACAAAATAATTAAAAATACTACCGGCCGTCTGGTCTCCCGTCTAGCAAGCATAGCGACAATATCACTATCATTTGACGAGCTCGCCACGGTGGTCGAATGGTTAGCAATGGCCACTTTGACTCCGAGGTCGCGGGTTCGATTCCCGCACAAGTCAAACATTTGTGTGCATGAACATGTTAGTTTGTCTTGGTGTTTTCTATGTATTATAAGTATATATTAAAAAAAATATGTATTTAAGTACATTTATCAGTTGTCTAGTACCCATAAAACAAACTTTAGGCTTAATTTGGGACTAGATGGCGCTGTGTAAATTGTCCAGAAATATTTATTATATTATTATTTATTTATATCATGCAATACTGAAATTATGTATCTCGCCAAAATGACTAGCCATTTCATTGACGAGCTCGGTGACGTAGCGGTCAATGACGCGGCTTCGACACCAACGCTCGTGGGTTCGATTCCCACACGGGACAAACATTTGTGTGCGTGAACATGTCTGTTTGTCTTGGTCTGGGTGTTTTCTATGTATCATAAGTATGTATTTACAAAAAAAAGTGTATTTAAGTATGTTTATCAGTTGTTTAGAACCCATAACACAAGCTTCGCTTACTTTGGGGCTAGATGGCGCTGTGTAATTTGTGTGACAATATTTATTATATTTATCTCTCTTAACTCACGGGTCAGGCCCGGTCATTTGATAGGCATGCGCGGGGATATGGATCCAACGCGTAGAGGCCCCTTTAAGAAGTTTGATGTGATGTTGTATGCCCGCCGTGACCCGCTCCAGGATATGTCAATAGAACGATATACCCATGAGCAGGTCTCGGCAGGCGTTGAGACTATTGCGAAGCGTGATGGAAAATAAATGGGCTATGGAGATGAGATCTGGGTGAACTTAATACAGAAGAGGGACGGACGCCTGCCATAACTGCTTTTATTGCTAGTTATTTGCGGCAGGCGGTGGCTTGTCACTCACTAGATGGGCCCCCGAAATGCCAGGAAAACGGCCGGGGGCAACACCGATGTGAGTGACTCAGGGATGTCGAGAGGTATGCTGCGCTTTCTCCGAAGTTACTCGCGGCGTGATGCCCTTTAACACTTCCACCCCTGGAGCATATAGCTCTAGCGGCTCCTCTCTGGACGGCCAATAAAGGCAAGCCAGAGCTGAGAGTCCTGCGGGCCTTCTTATGTTTACACTCCGACCGATGAAGTCACGTCGGAGACGAAGGCCCTGACCGACTCTCTGGAGACTCGGGTCCGTGGTGTCGCTACTCACACAACAGCTCGCCACACAAGCTGCCCTGCGGACTTAAGTTAACTTAAGACTTAAGTTAACTTAAGACTTAACTTACTTATTATATTTATTATTATTATTTAGTATTCAGTGGAAAATTCGAACAACAGAATATAGCTTTACGTAGAACAGATCAACAGAATATACGAGTATAAGCGGATGTCGATGTCTACGTCATATTTAGCTACCTGAGTGACAAATTTCAACCCGATCTTCCCCAGTCGGTGTACTTTTTTTAATATCACTCTATCCTACCTCTCTTTCAGCAGCTTGCTAATTGGCAAGGTGTACCACGTACTGATGAGGTTGGTTTTTAGCTTTGCCTATCAACCATCTCTATTGGGGCTTTGGCGTAAAATGTGATCATTGAATTACGAAACTATGGATTTAAATGTCACAAGTAGGGAATGCAATCTCGAGGTGAGATCGCAATCTCGGGATTTTCGAGATCTCGGGATCTCAGCATTTTCGATCTAAAATAAAATTTCGATCTGAAATCTAAATAAAATAGAAAAAATTGTTTTACTAAAGTAACTAAAACACGGTGAAAACTGCTTAATTGTGATTAAGATAAGAGTAAGGTACAACACAATTTTTTTTTATAATTTCATAATTACCCGTATTTTTTAGCGTTGTTTTAGAAATTTTAATTAACACATATTTTATTTTATAATAAGTATGTAGTCATATAGAAATTAACAAAAAAAATCTCTTTTTCAGCGTTCATAGGCTACGTACCGTACCGTACCGTACGGTATGAACGCTGAAAAAGAACGCTTTCCACAGGCGGGCCGTATTATTTTTGATATTTTAGTGTAAACATTTTTTTTACACTAATGTAGCAAACAAGTTTTAGTTAGTATAAAAAAATACAGTAAAGTTAGCCGCAATACTTAAATAGATAAAATACAAAAATAATAACAGAAACACCGCGTGTGCGGAACATACGTGATGCGTACCTGACTAAAGCTGTTCAATCTCGGTAGTCTCGCCCGAGATCTCGTCATTTTATGCTTCGGGATTAATCTTGTAAAATGAGGCGAGATCTCGCCGAGATTGCATTACCTAGTCACAGTCAAGTTACCACGCACTCATAAAATAAAATAAAAATCCTCATTCGTTCCAGCAACAATGGCGCGTGTCTGTGTGATCGGAGCGGGCGCAGCTGGTCTCTGTGCTGCTCGACATCTCCTGGTGGAGCCCAGTGTCAAAGAAGTGGATATTTTAGAACAGGCTGCACAGTTAGGTGGAACATGGGTGTACACTGAAAAAGTCGGATACGATGATTTCGGGCTACCTATCCACACCAGCATGTATAAAAGTTTAAGGTACCTATTTGGTTATATTTAAAAAAATGCGTATTTTTAGGTCAATATTAATTATTTTCTATCATGACGTCGATTATTTTGACACATTTTGGTTGCAACACTTCGATACTCCTATACGACGCGATACAGCAGGGTCGAAGGGTATCAGGGCATCATCGGTCGTTAAGAAACGTCTATTGGCTATTTCATAAGTTCTAGAAATGTTTGTTTGTACTTCTGATTTATGATGCTCTGGTTGATTGATAATAGTTACTACGTGAATCATAATAACTTTATACGATAATGGTGGATACCATAAACAAATTTATTAATAATAGTCGGTCTATTTGAATCACTAAGCAAAAAACATGATATTATTAAGATTTGATATTTTAGTGTAAATACTAATACTAAAAAATCCAATTAATTCTCTAAATATTTTAATCATACTACGACAAAGATAATGGGGTCAATGGAGAGCAACGACAGAAAACTTTCCAGTCAATATTATTATGTTTGTAATGTTGTTTTGGCAACAATTTGCTAATTGATGACCTCCTGGTCAATGTGTATTTCAAAAACAGTGATTACCCCGAAACCGGAAATAAATAGGAAACCAACTGATTCTGAAGTCTAGACGAGATAAGGAATATGATTTGAAAATTTTCTTATCTCATTTTATTTTCGAATATTTAGAATCGAATAACGTATATTAAGTGATTTACTTGAATAATATAATAACCTCGTAAAAGGTTCAGTCAATCTTTTCTGTGCCGAAACTGTGTGGAATACTCGTAGACTGCCCGGCGATGTATATTTTATTATATGAGAGGGGGCAAACGAGCATGTGGGGCACCTGGTGGAAAGTAATCACCACCGCCCATGTAGACCAGCGACACCAAGGGGTCGCCGATCCGTTGCCAGTCTTTTAAGGAAAATAAAAACTCTGCTCTTGAAGACACCCAAGTGGTAGTTGTATGGAAATACCGCTGAGGGAAGTTGATTCCACAGTTTCACTGTTCGTATTTCCTACTCCACATGTGTACAATATAGGGCCCTCCAAAAGGAATGTGAAGAGGCACCTTCTAGACCGGCAGAGTCGACACCACGAAATGATATGAAATGCGTGTGATTTCGTCGCTTCCATTCCTGGACTCCAGTATCCTGTCCGGTCCATCCCGCACGCTCTGGCTGTCACATGCACATGATGCACAATAAAATGTTTGCTTTGCTTACAGGACAAATCTTCCAAAAGAGGTCATGGGATTCCCTGACTTCCCAATACCAGAGAGTGAGAAATCGTACCTGCCCGCTAAAGAAATGCTGGCATTCTTGGAAACGTATGCAAACAAACATGGAGTCACTCCTCACATCAAGGTAACATTGCCTGAATGGTGTCTAATTACTACAATTATACGAAAAAAAATACAACATATCAAGTTTCCATTGATTATTATATGGACGAATAAGATGTGATGTAAGTGCCTCACCATTATCAATGAGCCAAAGCCAACCTCACCTGCACGTCGTGCACCCTGCTGGCTCCCTAACGAGGGTCTGTCGCAAGTGACGTAGGACGAGCGTAATAGTAAGTTGCTCGACTGGGAAAGTACCTTCACCACATTATTTCGTAAGAATTTAAATTAATCATTTGACCCTTCTGTTATTTTCCCTTACAGTTCAAACGGCACGTGCAGCTAGTCATTCCAAAGGCTGGTCCAGCTGGTGAGCTCTGGGAAGTAAGCTGCAAGGATTTAAGCACTGGGGTATCAGAAACTAAAGAGTACGATTACGTATTCGTCTGCAACGGCCACTACAATACACCATTCATACCTGACATCCCTGGACTGAAGAAATTCGAAGGTAATTTTATTATTATTATGTCCCACGGTGCAGGCCATGGGCATTGACTTGGGCTGGTTAACAGATCATAAACCTTACAGTGCGTGACGGAGAGAGCTATGTTTGGGGTTTCTCTAAGACATCGAAAGATGACGATATAGTTCTCATGGTCAGTAAACTGAAGAAGTCAGTAAGTTGGTCATCCGCTATCACTGACTTGGCAGCTATTTGATCACGGGAGGAAATAAGTAGAACTGTATATGTAACGATGAAATGTGGAACCCTCTAGAATCTAGAGGGTTCCACATCTAGAGTCTAGATCGACCGATGACCTCAAAATGCGACTGGATATAGAAAGCGGTGGTTTACATACGAGTATGCAAAGGCCTACATCTAACAGTGGCTAGATAGATTTTTGGGGTGTAAGTGGTTCATCAACATTTTAGAACCAAAGCCAACTTCACCTGCACGCGGTGTACCCTGCTGACTGACAAACGAAGCTCTGGGGAAAAGAGAGGTAGGGAGCGTAATTATAAGCTACCCGACTGGGGAATGTACCTCCACCTCACAGAATACCGCAGCCAAATAACAATTCCCTTAGGGGTTGTTGTGTTCCTGCGAGTGAGTGAGGTCACCAGAAGGTGATCCTGCGTTGGCAGCGGGGGTGGCGACGCGCGAGCAATATTTTATGTTACGAGCGTTAATATGGCTACGGTGACCGCTTCACATCATGCGGGCTGTATGCTTGTCTGCCATCCGACGCAGTATTAAAAAAAAAAAGAGATAGATACGGATACGGTCTAATGGTGATGTCCAGGGCCAAGCCACATCACGCAGCAAGCCAAGCTCAAGCATTTAACAAAATATGTAGATAAATGTGTAACAAATAATCCAAAGCTAAAAATAAAATGAAAAATATTTTTCAGGAGACGTAATGCACAGCCACGATTACCGCGTGCCGGAAATCTTCGCTGACCAGCGCGTTCTAGTCGTGGGTGCTGGCCCTTCTGGCATGGACATCGCTCTAGAAATCACCAGTGTCACTGAACGTGTCATCCTCAGCCATCACCTGAAGGAGCAGCCCCGTACAGTGTTTCCAAATAATCTGGTGCAGAGACCTGATGTCTTGAAACTCGAAGGAAAGAAGGCATACTTCCAAGATGGCAGCGAGGAGAAGGTGGACGTTGTTTTTCTGTGCACTGGTAAGTACATTTAGGTTTTAAATCATAAATTAGTATAGAAAGCAACTAATGTCAATTAATATACTTGTTGAAATTTTCTAAACTCTATCAGCAGAAAGTGATTAAAGACGCGCTTTAGGTAATTCCATGTCTGCGACAACTCACAGTTGCGGTTTAGAGCGCTATCCCGATGTCACCTCGATGTAAATAAATAAATTCATTCAAATAAAAATAAAAGACAAGCATACACATGCCGGTAAATCTTCATATAGACCGCGATGTATCGCTGTGAGGTGTCGTTCGGCTTATGTGTGCTTATCTAACTGCATAAATTTGTTCTACGCATCGAATTGAGGAACATCAGCAATTGGGTAAACTACATTAACTTTCAAGATAGACACACCCACAAATTTCTTTCCTTTTTTCTAGGCTACCTCTACAACTTCCCTTTCCTCCACCAGTCGTGCGGTATCGTAGTGGAGGACAACTGTGTGGAGCCTCTCTACAAGCATCTGGTGAACATCCAGCACCCCACGATGTGTTTCATCGGCGTGCCTTATTATGTCTGTGCGTTCTCCATGTTTGACTTACAGGTTAGTCTTTTTATTAATTCTACTAGCATGTCTATTTAACCACTACTGAAGGAGGGTCGATGGTGTTTTTGGAGAGTATTTTTGTATGTCTAATTCTTTGGCGTGCCTTGCATACGATTATTTAAAAATGACGTCCACAAAAATAAATGGGATTATTAAAAACATATTTTTTCGCTTTTTAGTATTATTGACCATACCCTACGTTGTAGAAACTTGGACTCTTGTTCTAGTCCATAAATTGAATAACGCACATCAAGCGATGGATATATGCTTGGCATTTCTCTTAGGGTCCGAATCCGGAACGAAAAAATTCGCCCGAAGAACAAAATTGTTAATAAACTGAAATGGCAGTGGGCCGGCCGATGTTATCATCATCTTCCGAATTAACGATGTCAGATGGAGGATTAAGTCCTAGAGTGGAGACCCCATATGGTGAGCGAAGCGTTTACCGCCCACGCCCACTCTAGATAGACCGATGACTTCATGGAAACGGCCGGAAGTGGCTAAATGATGAAAGTGGAGGATCGCATACGTTGCGACCTAACGCCTTCCAACATATGTGTTAGGGAAGGATTATATATCCAGCAATTAATATATGCAGGCTGATGATGATGATAAGGCAGTTCTTGATAAATTGTATGGCGTATCATGTGGCACTATTATTAATGAGTAGAATTCACGCAATCCATCAGCACTGAGACCTGAGGACTTTTCTAAATAAACTTTTTTGTCCGCCAAAATGGATCGTTTATAACTTCTTCGAACATCGCACACAAGTGACCTCGGACTAGTGTGCAATCGTAAGCTATTTATTTCGGCGGACAAAAGTACCTCGTCTGCTCAGGCCTTAAGTCAGCAGAGTATGATAGATTGCGTGAATTTTACGCAGCCATGGATACAGATAGCAGCTTTGCTTCAAATCAGAAAATTGATTCTTGTGCAACCACCGCGGTGGCTGACGTAATGTCAGCTGGCATGGAGTGTTATATTCCCAACCGCTTTGTAACCGCTGCGGAGGCTAAAAACGACTGTGGATTAATTGGTATTGTGGAAGTGCTAGTCTCCTCAAGCAAACTTCATACAAAGACCACGGGTCATATCAAGAAGGAATGTCTCTCAGTTGAAACGCAAATTTAATGCTGCCTCTAGGTTGCAAGAGCAAAATTCTTCTTCGCGGCAGTGTTTCCTGTGGCAGTCGTCCTTGCGACTACACTCCCTCATAATTTTTCAAATCAGTGCTGAATGTTTGAAACTAATATAACATCGTGTCACCCTCAGGTTACAGTCCCGACGCCCAGCACAATTTGGGAATATCTGACCTAGAAATAAGGCGAAGTGCATTCATGTTTGGCACCTGAGGTGTTGTTAAAAATAAATACTTAATGCGTTTAATTTTTTTACCAGGTCCGGTACTACGTTCGATCTATGAACGGCTCCTTCAATCTTCCATCATCTAATGAAATGATTGAGCACTGGGAACAGGAGAAGCAGGATCGCGCCGCTAGGGGTTTCACCAAGCGACAAGCTCATATGATGGGCCCTGACCAGGTAACATAAAGTTTAAATATTATCACAAGGAAAAAAAACATGGAATTAATGTCGCCCAGCAGTAAAACTAATTCCAATCGAGTGATATGTTAAATATTCGCTAAATACAAAAACTAATGAAATCCGTGACATTTTATATATAAACGGGCAAATATCACGACACTAACATCTCATCTTCATAGTGACAAAGCGCTTACTCAAATTTTGTCTCTATATCCCTTACCAGTACTTACTACTTATTCCGCGGATGAGTCGTTATAATCTAATCCAGAACGAAATCGTTAATTCGGTCTTTGTTTTTTACAATTTATTAAATAGTATAATGAAATAATATATAGCATAACTATATAATTATTTCATTACGCTATTTACTACCAGACGAAACAAGAAAACAATATCGACTAATATCTCTATAAAATCAGATTATTACTAGCTTCTATCCGCAGTTTTGCCCCGCATGAACAAAGTACCTCGATGAAAGTATCCTGTGTGTCAATACAGATCTTGTTCTAGAATGTACCTTTCATACAAATCCAAATTTCATCCAAATTCCGTTGATCCGTTTACTCGTGAAAGAGTAACTAAGAAACATCCATACATACTAAAAAAAATTACATTTACTTACTTGTTGTGGAAGTCTAAAGGTGAAGCCAGCACCCGGGACGTCCTCCAGCTGACATGATGATGATGATGATATTTTTCTACAAAATTATTAAAAGTAATAGACGAGAGTTTCCGAAGCTTGGGTGATTTAAGGAAGAGTTAGACGTAGATTCGATTTCATCATACGGGTTCTTTCGAGTTTATAGCTGATATTTAGGGTACCTTGTACAAGTCGATGGTCGCTACCGGTACCAAACCTATTAACCACCGAGACTTCCCTAAATATCCGCCTTTTATCCGTTATGATGAAGTCGATCTCATTACGAGTCACCTTGTCGGGGTTTTACCGGGTCCATTTGGCATTTTCTCTGGGGCTTCTTTTTAAAGAACGACGAGTTCATCAAAAAGAGCCCCTCCATTTGGAGGAAATTTACCATTATTTGCCCCCTGGGGTCTCGCGACCCCAAACCAAACCGACAACCGATTCATCGCATTCTTGTACATTGGCGTATATTTCCCCGACAACAACCGTGAAATGGGTTTTGGTGGTATTACGTAGGGCCTACGTAATGTCTTCATACATGGCCTCGACCTCTTCATCCTGGTGTGTCGTCGTTGGAGCATATACCTGTGCTACTTTCAAGGAGTATCTCTTTGTCAGTTTTAGCACAAGATATGCTACCGTCGACGACATACTGGATACCTCCACTACGTTGTTGACGAGAGCTTCATGAACGAGGAACCCGACACCGCCCTGGGAGAGCTGGTCTCCTTCACGGTAGTAGAAGAGGTTGCCAGATTCGAGTATCACGGTCTCCTCTCTCTCTCGTCGGACTTCCGATAGACCCAGAATCTGGCATTTGACTGACCTCAATACTCGATTTTGCGCCACATAAAACATATCAACTCTTGCTTAAGGGAAATTTACAGGTTTCACCGCGATTTCATTTTAATGGAGTATCAATTGCTAATAGAAGTTCAGTTTGTTACTTGGGTTTGCTTTTGGATAGAAATTTTAATTATATCGAGCACATGAAGCAAGTAGGTGAAAAAGCGAAAAAGAATTTCTATGCCTTAACACGAATTTCTACCTCTACGTGGGGATTAACTTTCAAAACGTTAAAAATTATTTATACCGCCACATACTTAGGATGTGTTACGTACGGTTCACCTGCGTGGGCAGATAGGGCTACTATAGGTGCAGCACGTCGTAAATTGCTTCAAAGCCAGCGCCTTGCTCTGATATTTTTATGTAAGTCGTATAGAACTGTAAGCACCGAGGCACTACCCGTGCTAGCAGGTGTGTTACCAGTAGACTTAGAAGTACAACGCCGCGCTTCAATGTACTATACATCTAAAAATATGGTCCCTGATTTCTTGAAAACTCGTGATCGTGAAAAAATAGTTAGACTGTTTAAACCTATTAATGAAGTATTTGAAACATTGCTGTCTGAATGGCAGGAAAGGTGGGAAACTTCTACCAAAGGACGCCACTTGTATCTGTTCTTTCAATCGGTAAGAGATAGATTAAAGAAAAAGTGGTTAGAAGTTGACCACCCCGTTGCGCAATTTTTAACTGGACATGGCAATTTTAAGGCAAAACTCTTTTCGTTTAAATTAGTGCCGTCGCCCTTATGCGAGTGTTCTACTGCTAATTCTGAATTCGATCAAACAGCACACCATGTTCTCTGGGAGTGTGATCTTTGGCGGCGGGAGCGGGATGACATGTTGAATTCATTGCAAGTTGCATCCGGGGTAGTATACTATTCAGATTTGGTAGCAACAAGGGAGAATTACCAAGCGTTCAGACGATTTTGCAATTCTTATTATTGGAATCGATGTGTTAGGTAACAACTCAATGTTTTAGGTCCCCAATAGTGTTAGAAACTTAAAATCCGTGGTGCACGGCAGTTGAGCTTCACTTGACTAGCCATCTCTTTAGGCTTTTAATGCCTTATTTGCCATATTGCTGTCTCTCACATTGCTAAGAGGGGAAGTCAAATTCCAAAAGCTTCCTACTCCTACTAATTTCTTCTGATTAAATTCGTTGTGAGTTCCAAGACAGCCGTAGTTTTACCCCCGGGACTGCAATGGACTTCATTGTTCATTGCCTTTTTTGGCGGTCGCCGCTGTTAATCCTGGCTACACAGGAGACACAGTGGTGGGAATGTGTGGTGGGCCCCCGTCCCAATTTTTTTTTTTTTTTTTGACCTCAATACTACTTCCAGCTCTTCCACATCCTCGTCACACCTCAGTGTCCGTGTGTTGTATGTGCCTATTGTCAGTCTTTGGTGGTGGCCTGCCAACCGGAGATTGTTCGCACCCCCACCCTGCCGGAATCGAGACTGCCACCTTGGCCCGGGATATGCCCTTGAGTCGCCACGCTGGGCATGCGGGTTGGCGACTTTCGCCAGAGCTTCGTCCGCTTGTCTGCAGGTTGTAACACGTGCAGGTGAGGTTGGGTTTGCCTCCGAAGATAGTAGTGTTCCACTTACACCCCAGATGAAATCGAATCTACGTCCAACTCTTCCTGAAATCAAAGCTTCGGAAAAGTTCCAACTGGAAATTCAAAATCGATTCAATTCCTTGGAAACCACTGCGAACGAGGCATCAGACAGAATAGGGACAACACTACACGAAGTCGGCAGGAAACACTTTGGGCGGCAGCATAGAGCTCGTGAGGCCAAGCTCTCTAACGTAACTCTGGCTCTTATACAGAAGAGACGAGAGGCGACAGCGTCTGTTAGAGCTTCGACAGAATATGCAGCTTTAAATAAGCAGATCAGAAGGCTGATACGGCGGGACTATCGCGTCTTCAATGCTAAACAAGTTGAGAACGTAATAGCTCGCAACAAAGGGCTGAAAGTCTTTCCTCGGCCTTCTGAAAGGGCTTATCTGTCGAAGCTCAAGCTAGAGGGTGGTCGAGTCGTGTCTTCTAAGCCAGAGATTTTCGCAGTGGTGGAGAGATTTTATGGCAAACTCTATGCTGCATATGCACCTGTCCCTACATCAGCTGCTCGCGTAAGTGATCGCCGAACCGCGCTAGCCCTATACGAAACCGAGGATATTCCAGACATCAGCATGGGTGAGATTAGGATAATAGCCCTTGAATAGCTGAAAAATGGTAAGGCTCCCGGTGAGGACGGAATTACAACAGAACTGTTGAAAGCTGGAGGAACTCCGGTTCTAAAGGAACTACAACGTCTGTTTGATTCCGTCATTCACAATGGGACCGCACCAGTTGCGTGGCCCAGGAGTTTTGTTGACTTGTTCTTCAAAAAATGTGACAAAACCTTATTGAAGAATTATAGACTGATTTCACTCCTGACCCACGTATGTAAGCTGTTTTCAAGGGTTATCACAAATCGTCTCACTCGAAGGCCTGATGACTACCAGCCACCGGAACAGGCTGGGTTTCGTAAAGGCTACAGCACCGTGGACCACATATATACATTGCGGAAGATTGTGCAGAAAACCACAGAGTACAATTTGCCATTCTGTGTGACTTTTGTGGATTACGAGAAAGCCTTCGACTCCATCGAAACTTGGTCTGTTCTGGAATCCTTACGATGCCAAGTGGACTACCGCTATATCCAGATGCTGAGATGGCTATATTTCGCTGCGACATTGACTGTCCGCGTCCAGGACCAGCAGTCTAAGCCTAGTAGCTGCAGCGGGGAGTACGTCAAGGAGATGTCATTTCTCTAAAACTATCTACGTCCGCTGCTCTGGAAGACGCATTTAAGACGCTGGACTGGAAAAATCGGGGCGTCAGTGTGAATGGCGAGTACATTTCCCACTTTCGGTTTGCCGACGACGTGGTCATAATGGCTGAATCGCTGGAGGATCTCAGTCGTATGTTGGTCGATCTCAATGCTGCTTCTCGACGTGTGGGGCTGGGGATGAATTTCGACAAGAAGAAAGTCATGTACAACGATTTTGTCATCCCTAACCCAGTTATCGTAGAGAACACCGCTGTTGAAGTGATTAAAGACTATGTCTACCTCGGACATTCCATACAGCTTGGCCGGGGTTGAAATTACCCCGTAAGACCGACACCGTAACCGGCAAAGATATCGATAGACGCATTCGACTGGGCTAGACAGCTTTTGGAAAGCTTCGGCACATCTTCGCCGCACAGATACCCCAATGCTTGAAGACTAATGTCTTCAACCAGTGCGTCCTCCCTGCAATGACATATGGTGCAGAGACTTGGACACTGACCATCGGACTGGTCCACAGGCTCAAGGTCGCGCATCGAGCGATGGAGAGGGCTATGCTCGGGGTTTCTCTGCGGGATCGAATTCGGAACGAATAAATTCGACGGAGAACCAAAGTTGTCGACATATCCTTCAGAGTTTGCAAGCAGAAGTGGCAATGGGCGGGCTACATCTGCCGAGTAAGTGATGGCAGATGGCGCCCTCCTTCTAGATGGTCGAAAACAGCTGGGAGCGGCTGCATGCGGAAGGCGGAGGATCGTATCTGGTGGAAAGCATTGAGGAAGGCTTATATCCAGCAGTGGGTAGATACGGGCTGATGATGATGATGATGATGAATAGACGAGTGTTAGGTGAATGCTAAATAATTAAATTAAAGTACCTATAATCAAATGCTTATCCAAAATCCTCATTACTTTAGGCCGGTTACTACATCTCGCTGTCCGAAGAGAGCAGCACGGCATCTATTCCACCAGTTTTGGCCAAGATCTACACCGACAGTATCGTCAGATTCTTCCACGAACTGACTGAATATAGAAATTATGTATATAATATTATTGACGAAGAAAATTATATTATAAGTACTATCTAAGGTCAACTCAAGGACTCCATCTTGGACCCGACTAGTTTGATTACGTATATTATCTTATATATAAAAATTCCATATCACTATGTTTATCCGCATAAACTCCGAATCTACTTAACCGATCGTAATGAAAATTTGTACATTGTGTGGTCTTAGTTAAGAGAATTGAAGGAATTTTAAGTCTCACATTAATTACAACTACGAGTACTTATCTTATATATAAAAATGAATTGCTTTTTGTTAGTCTCGCTAAAACTCGAGAACGGCCAGGCCGATTTAGCTGATTTTGGTTTTGAAATGTTTGTCTTAGCCCAGGGAAGGTTTAAACGGTGAGAAATTTTGGAAAAAATTCAAGAAACTTATATATAAAAATGAATTGCTTTTTGTTAGTCTCGCTAAAACTCGAGAACGGCCAGGCCGATTTAGCTGATTTTGGTTTTGAAATGTTTGTCTTAGCCCAGGGAAGGTTTAAACGGTGAGAAATTTTGGAAAAAATTCAAGAAAGATAGTGAAAACAACAATTTTAATTTCCCATACAAAGTGTTCCTACTATAGTCGAATGTCATAACAGCAAAGATGGCGAACCTACCTATCAATAGTGTCATTGTCACAAAGAATCGACGTCATATTTGTTGGTTGTCAAATATGACTTTCTCAGAAGTGACATAGAAATGACACAATACTTAATAGACATCAAGAAAGGAGTTGAAATATGTAGTGACTGTTTATGGTAAATCATGCTTTGTACAGTACTTAAGAATAAATAATAGAAATTTGTAAGTTTCATAAACACTCGGATTGTAAATTACAAAAATGATTGCAAAAAATGTAACCAGTGTCAGCAATGCGAATAGACCAGAAAAGGGGGGCTGAACGCAGAACGAGGTTTGTGGATTCACATAGAGTTGTATAACTTTGCATATGGTAAGACCTACATCACATTATATAGGTCTATCATGTTAACCAAGGTGATACCTATTACAAAATAAAACGGATCCTCATTATTTTCTGAAGTACCTAAATCTGTAATTTTAATATAATCATATTTTATCATTTAGTCATAAATTTATTTGGCGAGAACTTTCTTTACTGAAGTCTAAAGGGCTGCCAGGTTTTTATATCGACATCATCCGAGACATGTACCGAAATTCCAAATCCATAGTTTAGACCTCTGTCGGAGAGGAGGGACATAATTCCCATTAACGTCGGTGTCCTCCAGCGATCAGTCTTAGTCTGTTTTTGGTCATAACAGATCCCACGACCGTGCACTTAAGGATATGATCGAATGCACGGACGGTTTAAGTACTTGGGATCTGTTCTTCGATCATCGGATAGAATCGACTGCGAGATTTCAGTAGCTTGGACTAAGTGGCTTGAGGTAACCAGTGACATCTGTGACTCCGAAATTTCGTCAAGTTGAAAGGACAAATAATATATAAATCCAAGATTAGACCATTTTATAAGTTAGTAAAAAATCGTCAATACTTGAGCGACACGTACAGGTGTTTTCTTTCATGGAGTTGAATATGCTGCGCAGTATGCGCGAAGTTTCGTAGAAGGACCGCGTCAGGAATTCTCGGACATGGTAAGCAAACTCCAAGAGAGTCATTTAAGCTGGTATTGTCAAATTTTATGGAAAGCGGCAAGTTAGGAAACAAATGTCTTGCAATGGCACATCCTCCAGGTTCGGGCACACAGGGTAGGCACTTCTTAAAGAGACACAGATCTTAGATCGTATATATTTGTTAAGTAGATAGATGTAGGTGAAACAAAGTTCACCGGGTCATCTAGTATAATATAAATCTTTATTTAATTTTCGTAGAACCCACATAATGTAGATTAACTTATTGTAGTTGCATTAAAAATGTGAGCTTATTGCTACAAAAGATCTCTTCCAGCCGACGCTACAGTGAAATAAAATCTATAAATTTCTCTATTTCATCTTATCAATCTACAACTCTACAGTACAGCAAGTTTCAAAAGAACTTTACATTGTAAAACTGTAGCACACTTTTATAAAAATCACTTTTTCGCACTTAGGAGGAAAAGTAACTAATTTGCATAATAATACTACCTACACAATTTTGTAATTACGTGTAGTAATACCAAGTAATACCTACTAGTTAAGTTTTCTTGGCCACTGCAACTTTTCAGCCATCATATTTACCGACGTGGGTAATATAAAAAAACTTTGCAGCCATAATTTTGCACCTTCTATTTACTTTTTCAAGCAATTCAATTGATATTATTTTTATTTTGAAAGAAAACCTCCCAACGGTGATTTCATGATAATAAATATGGTAGCAACTAGATTGGTCATATTATTTCATCATCATCATCATTATCAGCCTGTATCTACATACAGCAGGATACAGGCCTTATCCTTCACTTTCCACATCCAACCGCTATCAGTCGCTTATACCGGCCCCACATACAAACCCATACATCTGACAAATATAACATTTCACGAACGTGGCATTTTGCGAATGTGTCGTTTTGGGACATGGTGACTTTAAGCCAAAAGGGCCTATTTATATAAAGACTATAAACTATTTGTTTTTGAATCTATCGGAACTTTTAAACGCAAAAAGTTTACTCGATATCGGTCGGCAATAGTACGCGTCCAGGCGTTATTGCGTGATTCACAAACAAACGGACAAAAACCGCCTTATTGTAATATTGCTTGTAAATACCTTTAACAACAGATACATTTCTATTACATCTTACATGTAATGGAATAGTCAAGATAAATAATTTATCAAAAGCACGTACAATAAATTGATTTCCTGGAAACAGAAAGGCCCAATGTCATCTAGTACCTAATTACAAATAAGGAGTAATGGAAAGGAAAATATGTAAGGATTTCTTACGTTCAACAGCACTCCGCATCAAGTAGGAAGCTGGTTCATTTTACATTGATCTCATTGTGCGTAGAGCACCTCGATAAGTACGTTTTAGCGTCATCAAAATCATTGTTCCATATATGATCAATTATGACATTTAGCAAATATGACCAAATCGAATTTAGGGCTAAGACCAAATGCGCTATTACATTTCTCTGTAACTGTTGCATAATGTAAGTGACACTAGTCTGTTTTGATCAACCTCTCTAGCCTTAATAACCTTTTCGCATTCCATAGTGAGGTGCAAAGTTGTGGTATTAAGTACGTCAAATCCTTCCCTTCCACTTCTTTCTAAGACCGTTTTAAGACAAGCCATGCTGCTCTATATTTCTCTACTGTATAATCAGAGTGTTCAATCTCTTTTTCATTACCAATATCTAGTAAAACCCTAATTAAACTTATGTCTAACTACTATCTATATAAATCGTTTTCTTCTTCAGTTTCATCACTATTCCTTTTTTCCCTGTATTCATTCTAGGCAAAACATGTAGACAAATAACTCCGCTGTTGTTTTCTTGTTCACTACAATTTAAGAATTTTTTTTTATATTTTATTTTTATTGATAATTATTACAATTTACAGACCCGAGGTCCGTACTTTTTATTAACAATGTTCTATTTTTATCTTACAATATTCTTACAATTTATAAATTGCACGTCGCTATTATGCTAATAATTATATTATTGTCTATTACTACATTTAAGAGATTTAGACTCCCTTGTGTATGTTACATTTTACTGTTTTATGTTTTACTAGCTTTCGCATGCGACTCATTGATTATTCATCATTATTATGGTCATACTCCTGGGTCATATAGTACCTACTTCATATCCATTTTTTGTTTTACTAACTTTCTTATAATACGCGGATTGCCCATGGGAATATCCAAAAATTCTTTCTTAATTAATATCCACAGCTACACACACGCATGTTAAATTTCTCGGACCAGTGGTTTCCTGTGCAATTATCAAGATCAAGACTTTGTCTTTTAAATTCGTTTATACTCGTATACGGTATATACCAACTAATAATGCTTATAGCTGAATTATTTTTTTTAAATTTGGCTATTGTATGAATACGATAAATAAAATTTCATTGTATTGAATGAATGCGTAAATATCGTATTTACTAATTTCGATACATATAAGAATTTTACTTTTACTGTTAAGTTGATGACATATTTAGGGTAAATAAAATTGAATAGCTATTGACATCCAACACGGTTTCTTTAATATTAATCCTTGTTTAACTAGTTGCGGGTTATTACACAGCGCTATCAAGTTCCAAAGTAAACAAAGTTTGTACTTTGGTTACTTGATAACTTGACATATATATGGTTCATCAACAGTCCACACATAGTCCTTTGGTAAAATACAAGTTATCCTTATTTGAACGGATTCACGCTGCGTACCCTGCTACGCTGTTGAACTCATAATATAAACTTTGCTTGGTTTGTATGTTCAATTCACAGATATCTAAATAATATTTATATTTCCGTGATTCGATTAGACTGGCGCAACAACGACATTTTAATTAAAAAACCAAAACAAATAGAAAATGCAAGGGGAATGTATTTTTTCTCTTTTATTGACAGCTAGAATTCATGCAAATAATAAAATCTAATTCTATTAAATAAAATTGTATGCAAATAAATTGTTAGACGAAACAAATTACTAAATGTGTAGTAGTCATTACAAAACCAAATTATAATGTTATTTTAAAGTAACATAAATTTGGACACTAGGACATTATGAGTTTGAGGCGATCGTTTACGTTACATCTGCATGCTCAATAATCAAAGCACAGTGCAATCAAACTCTTATCCTAAATCCGCATCACTTCAGGCGGATTACTACATCTCGCTGTCCGAAGAAAGTGGCACGGCAACTCTTCCACCAGTTATGACCAAGATTCACAACGACAGTAGCTTCAGATTCCTCAACGCACTAACTGAGTATAGAAATGACGTATATCATATTATCGACGAAGAAAATTATACTATAAGTAGAATCTAAGCACATCTCAGGGACTTCATCGTGGACCCGACTTATTTGATTGCGTATATTATACTTACAATTGGTAAGAATGGATTAGTACAGTGTTCCGCAAAGTGTGTGCCTCGGCACACTGGTGTACCGTGGTCATTAGTTGCTGTGCCTCGTAAAAATAAGGCTATCTCATAAAGCTAAATAGACGGACGGAAGAAAAATACTTCCACAAATCAAAATTGGTTTAACATTTATGGTGTACCTACAAAAATTTTTGTTTTCCTAGATGTACCTTAGACACAAAAAGTTTGCGGAACACTGGATTAGTAGATAGTTCAAACTAAAACTAAACTCTTATATAATCTGCGACTGCCTATAAGTTTTCTTTATATTATTTTCTGAACCAACATAATGTAAATTATGTTGGTTCTATTGCTGCTGTTATATTGTCTGCTGGCTAAATAAAGTAAAATAAAATCTCTCTCTATTTTATCATAAATATCAGCACCGTAGTTCCCAACGAGAATTTTCTTTGAAACGCTTGGAATTTATTACTCGATATAGGAGTCAATATTAACCATGGTATACAAACTGAATATCACCTATTTCAGTGTTTCCCATTTAGTAGTACGCGTACCCCCAAGGGTACGATTGCAACAAGGGGTACGCGCAGCAATCTCTTAATTAAAATATTAAATCCTTAGAAAACAATAATGCAACAAATTGCCAAAAAAATATTAAATTTAATTAAACCATCAGGAGGTAAGTCAAACGTTTGGGTCGAGCGCTTTAGTGTGTCATTAGAATCTCTTTTGATGATAATAAGTATAAAATACTCCTGATTTATTTTTTTGTTTAACGTTCCTGCAATAAGGGGTTCGCAAGTTTGAGGTCTTTCTTGAAGTGATACATAGAAACAGCTAATTGGGAATTGCTGACCTATTTCAATCATGGATTCATCCTAATCTAATCTACATTTTTTTAATTGTAAAATATTAGAAACGCTTGTCTTTCCAAGTTTTTTATATTTTTATCAACAGACTTTTGACTGATCTTTATATTCCTGTCGATTAATGATTGTATCTTGATATATTGAAAGCGTTATATTGTTTATTGATTGTTTACAATAGTATAAATAATATTTAAGTCAGTAGACATACCTGTGTTATACAAGTTACTGCTAATCTCTCTTTTATTATACATATCTACACTCTTAGATTATTTTGTGTGTACATGTAAATTGCTGGTTATATTTTTTTAATAATCACAGTTATTATAATAATAAAGTTTTATTTACCTGCTTTAAACTGACTTATCTTATTTAGACTGTTAAATCCTAATATCGTCGCAATTTAGCATTCATATAATAATATAAGACAATGTAGGGCTGAGCCTAAACGTTAGTTATACGCTAGTTATATATAACGTTAGTTATAGTATTACCTATCATCGTGATAGCGGTATGCTTTTAACTTTTGTCACGATTTTCTTTTATTTCCTTCTAGGTTTTGGTGGGTAGGTGCCATATTTTTTTTTAATTTGTTTTAATTCCGAATATGTTATATCGCATGATATTTTTTCATACTTTTACTTTATTTCAAAAGATAAAGCTAAGATCACGTCAACCTTGACACTTCACCCTTAGTACCGTTCTTATGATGTACGTAATAAGAGTTACAATCCCATTGTAACTGTCGAGCATGATCTACTCTAATCTGCACCAAGGCGTACAAGATTACGAAATGTTAAGTTTCCTAACTTATATAATAAGTCCACGCAGACGAAGTCGCGGGCGGCCGCTAGTATGGTCATGAACACTACTGGTTTTAACAGGGTCGGCAACGCGCGTGTGATACCCCTGGTGTTACAGGTGTTCGTAGGCTACGGTAACTGCTTTCCATCAGGCGGGCCGTATGCTTGTTTGTTACTTTAGTGGTAAAAAAAAACTTAAGCTAGAAACGAACGAAGTTTTACAAACCAAGAGAAAAGCTAATAAACAAACGACTTTAGCGCGCCGCAGATTGAAAAGCTCTTTAAGGCGTGTCGGTTAGAGTCGCTATTTATTTAAATGACTTTATTTAAGTAACGCATATGTTCTAGTACTATATCTTATTCTATGATATTGGTAGATACGCTCGACTTACGACGATCTTCTATTAGAAGACGGTCTTTAAGCCAAGTTGGGCATTCGGTTATAACAACAGCCCGGACGGACTTGTCCTCCTCAAAGGGGAGCTCGAGATAAACCATAGAGAAAGGATAATAATATAGTCGTTGAGATAAACAAACCCATCCATAGACAGTCTACGTCCGACTACGTCGACGTTGCTTAACTTGCGCAATAAATACTGACGTATGCAACGACGTTAACGACCTGCATATAAAAATATTGTACGAGTGCTTATCAACAGAACATAAGTCATCGAACCTTGTTATCTCAGGGTAACACAAACAAGGGTTATTATGTGTTCTACTTGCATTTATTTTCCAGTTTACCCCAAGATGATTTTATTTGACCTGGGGCCCTACCTCTGAAACTGAAGCCAATTACCATTGGATTTTTTGATTGAGAAAATCAAACTTTAGCTTAGATTGGAGGTAATTGTACTTAGCTTAGCTAGTAGAAACTCTAGAGCTCTACCGACTAAGCTGAAGATGTTTGTTGTTATCATAAACCTAACCTAAGATCTATTTTCACAATCAAAAAATCGGATGGTAATCGGCTCCGGCTTCGGCGGTAGGGGCCCCTGTGTCACGATCAACGTCCATTTGTGTCAAGTGTCATGTGTCAAGACCAAATTCAATTATTTGAAAATGATATTAGTAATATCATGATATTACCATTGATGAGACAATAAAAATTACTATAACTTTTGTTACGACTACCTACATAACGCAATATTTGACATAGTCTGTCGTACATAGGGTAAGGTTGCTATCCGTCCGCGTTATCCCGGATTTGTCCAAGTTTGGACGGTGTCCGGGGAGCGTCCGAGCGGGGTTTCATTTGTAGTCCAGGGTTAAAAGTTTTAATTCAATACCCCCCCTCGCTCCATACGCCGAATAACCGTTTTGTCGCAGAATAAAAAATAGTACTAGTACCCAAAAACACTGATGACATGTCTGGGTTTTAACATTCAAAATCCGGAGTTTTCACGCATCTTGTATTGGTTGCTAGCGTTCAGACATGGCAACCCTAGTCGTACAGTGTTTTGATATATGTAGGTATGTGTGACATCATCATCTGGTAGTTATTTTTTGTATGGAACGCAGTCGGCAGAGATGGTAACTCGAGAAGATTTTATGCTATACTTAGAAGTAGTTCTTTCATCTATGTTACACTGTTACGTCTATAAAACCCACTGCAAAATTTTATTCTATCATTTTTTTTGTTCCTACAATTTGTCACTCTCACTCACAGCTGCGATTACATGTTGAGTTAAGTGTTATTTATTTTTAATGAGTTTAAAAGTTAACGCTAAAAAATAACATGTTAAGGAAACTGTTAATTAATATAACATGTTATGTATTTCAGACAAGTTTAAATTAACTAATATACTATATAACAAATAAAAAAAACTAAAGTAACCAATACAGCCGCTTTCTTGAAGTCATCGAATCATCTAGAAGGAGAGCGTCCACTCTTTATACCTTGTTCCCCTATCTGCCATCACTGACTCGGCAAATGTGGCTGGCTCATTGCCACTACAGCTTACAAACTCTGAAGACTATGTCGACTTTGGTTCTCCGTCAAATTTCGTCGTTCCAGATTCGATACCTCAGAGTAACCCCGAGCATAACCCTCTCCATCTCTCGCTGCGCGACCTTTAACGTTGAAGCCGCCCGATGGTCAGTGTCCAACTCTACACCATAAGTAATTGCAGGATCTTCAATCATTGGGGTATCTGTGCGTGGAAATTGATGTGCCGAGGCTTTCAAAAATCTGCCCAGACCAACCAAATGAGTCTATTGATATCTTTGCTGAAATTACCCTTTCAGGTGTATGGATTGTCTATACCGTAGCGAGAAATCCTACGTCAGTGATCTGTATAGGCTACGGCCGTTAGGTTATACCACAGTATAAGTAACAGTACTACGTACAGTATGGCAGCTCCCTGCCGCTCTCTCGTTTCGATCTCGCCGCCCCTCTGAGACGAATCTGAAACATTTTGTATGGCGCCGCACGCACTAGCTCATTCTTGCTCTGTACAGACATCATTATCGATATAATAGTGAACGTCGCGACATTTGTATGGAGTGGCCGGGGTGTGGTTACGGATTTGTTGATGGATTTTATGTTCTCAGATATTAGTCTAATATTTTGGGGTGTAAGCAAGGTTGTAAGAGACTCACTACTATTTTAGAGCCCAAGCCAACCTCACATGTTCGTGATATACCCTACCGACTAACCCACAAGACGCTGTATAAGGATAGATGGACCGGTGAAGTACCTCCATCTCACGGAAAAATAACTATACACTTAATGAGATGCTGCTTTAGCGGAAGGAATACCAGCGCGAGCAATGCTGATTTAGTAAGCATTTAGGCGGTAACCGCTTTACATCAGGCGGGCCTTATGCTTGTTTGGCAGTCTGAGTTTTAAAAAAAATACTCGCTCTATATTAATACACTAGCTTACGCTCGCGACTTCATACGCGTGTATCTCGGTGCCTCATAGGACTTCAAAAAAAACCTTATTACCTACCAGTTTGCCAAATTTCAGCCCGATCCGCCCAGTAGTTTGAGATGTGCGTTGATAGATCAGTTAGTAACGGTTGCTTTTAATAAACGCAGACAGAAGACAAGAAGGTTATAAGATATGGTCATGAACCTTTGACTCGAAGAGGAGATGGTTTAAAGCCATTGAACTCTGATTATCCCAAGCAGAGAGAGTAGGGTGCTCGGTTGGTTTACCGAGGGCGAGAGCGGTGCGGCTAAAGGTCCTCTCGTCTGGTTGGTTTACTGGACGAGAGACTCGCAATCCTGTGATATAACTGGAAGGTTGGTGCACAGGGACGCTGTAGGCATGGGGTCCGTTGTCCTAAGCAGATCTTTGTGCTCGGCGGCGTCAGGATCTTCTGTGCTTTCGGAGCTTGAGGACATTTAAAAATTGCATGACTATGTCACCATACTAAAGGACATGCTTACCTCCAGGGCCAATTAACTGTAATGTGTTCTGTCTCCTTAACCTCTCATACAGAAATATTAACACAAAAATTTCAAATCTACTAAGGTACATTGTTAACAATGTACCTTAGTAGATTTGAAACACAGAATTCGGGGGCCAGTTTATTTGTTCTTTCGTTGTCCCGTTTTACTTACTTTTGATATTATTGATGCGAAACTGATGGTGTATTTTCAAGTTATTATAAACAAATTATAAATATCTCCGACAACCCGCAATTGAGCAGCGTGATGGAGTATGCTCTAAAAATGAAACCTTGTCTCTAAACCCGTTCCATTGAGGGGAGAACCATATCCCAGCTGTGGGATGAATTAGGGTTGACGACTAGATATAAAAAAAATATTAACCTCTTATTTCAATAAAACACTTTTTATTAATTAATAAAATAACTTTTACTATACAACGTAATTAAATGTATTTAACCCATTTAATTACATGGAACAGAGCAAGCGGCAATAACTGACTGACATTTTTTCGAAAAAGTCCGTTCATTTTTCGGGTCAATATATAGCCATGACACCCATGAATAACACGGCTTTCTTTAATAAAATAATTTCAAAATCGGTTCAGTAGATTCAGAAATTGCCCCCTACTACCTCACAAACTTTACCTCTGTAATATTAGTATGAAGTAATTATGCCAACAATGAACAGTGTTAATTAAATAAGATATACCACTCTGCTTTCTTATGCGATTTGGAATTAACTTATGCACTAAAAATGTACTACACTACTACTACTGTAACCCTTGCACACTGTAGCTTCGGACTATTTGCCATATAGGTATTTACTCGCAATAAAAAAACCACAAACAAAAATGTTTTATTGTTACATACCCTAAAAATAATTTATATAAAATTATTTATTTACTAAATAAATTTTCAATTAAATAAATTACCAAGAGCACATAAACAAGGAGGAATTTTATCACAATTACACGCTGCACGAACAGTCTTGATTTTATCACTAGCTTCTTTAAACTAAAGGCTACGCAGCTGACTAGAATTCTTTGAGCCGCTCCACTTGGCTTATCGCGTTTGCCTTGAATTCATATGACCGACTGGACGAACGCATTCGACATAATCTATAGTACTGGATTACACATTTTATTAATCTTTAATTTTCATAAATACGATTAGGTTACATAGATACATGTAAGTTACAAATGCTTTGAAAATAAAATCATTTTTTAGAAAAATAAATTCTTTATTTTCTTACTTAGATTGAAATTACATGGAGCTGCGTAATTTAATTTAAAAAAATGTTTATCCTAATCTTGTACATACATACTTAAATATATACTCGCTTCTACCCGCGGATTCGCTTGCGTTTCGGTACTTTTTTTAATAAAAGGTATCCTATGTCCTTCCTAATACCTCTGAGAATATGTGAACAAAGTTTCATGATGACCTGTTCAGTTTCGGCGTGAAAGCGTAACAAACAAACTCACATTCATAGGGAAGTAATTTAGTTTATTTTAGGGTTACAGTGGCGGAAAATCGGACCAGCTAGGCCTAAATTCCGAGTAAATTAGTTTCCTCCGAAAACCAGTAAAACCCCCGAGAAAAGCCAATATTCAAAATAGCGCCATCTGATAACAATATCTATTAACAAATAGGTTAGCTACCCGACAATAGATAATATATACGTAAGCCACTTACATGATTCTAGAACAAATAGTTTCTCCTAAAAACACTGTCCTTTGTCCGGTCATGCAGGTACTTATCTATACATATAATAAAATTATAACGATGCACAGCAGATATTTAAGAAAAAGTAATATGATGGGTCTTTATAGGAAAAGCACAATTATTTTAAGAATTTTTGTCTGTATGTATGTTTGTACACACATCACGCAAAAACTACTACACGACATTAGATACGCTTTTCACAATTGTAAATTGTAATACTGGAGGTCTAAGCTGAAACTGTTGCATGTTTTATCTTGATACGCCGAGTAGGAGATATTAACAATAATTTGTTTATTTTCTGAAGACGAAGTGGCGGCAGCGGCTGCAAATATCTGAAATTCGTAACTTTTGTTCCAGGAGAGATACTACGCCTCATTAGCTTCTGAAGCAAGTACCAACGGTCTACCATCTGTCCTCACCAAGATACGTGAAGAAAGCTCCAACAGATTCCTCCACAACTTGAAGAACTACCGTCAGGATGTATACAAGATCATTGATGACAACACCTATGAGGTTATAAGTAATGGGAGAAGGAAAGTTCTTTGTTGACCTTGAACTGGAAATCAAAGGAGTTAGGTTAGGTTAGATTAGGTTAGGTTATGTTAGATAGGTCAAAGGTATATCCAGAACTCCACACTGAGCGCAGCAGCTATACCTAGGAATCTCTTTATGGATCCACTGAATAAAAAACTCCCAAATAAAATTATAAGACAAACGAATCTACGAAAAAAGTCTAGCAGAAACCATGTTTTTTTTTGTCAACAACGCAATTTCATCGATTTTTTTCATAGATTCACTTTTAACTAGGATAACGTGGCTCCCGCATGTTATGCTCCTTAAGGAGCAATATGAGACTTGTGAGTTTCCTATGCTCCCTAAGGTTAGAGAGATCAAAAGGAACCCTATTTTATTCCCATATGGTCCCACCTATATTACAAACTAGATGATAGCTACAGATTTAGGTTTAATTTTTAGACGGCTTTTACCTACGAGTACTAGGCTTATATAACAATATGGAGTTTGCGCGAGGCTGCCTAGTGGGAGCACGTGGAATAGGTAATACTTGTAGATATTGAGATCTGAGCAGCGATTTTAGTGGATATTATCATAAATAAAACTTGAGGCTTAAATATAATTGTAAATAATAATGTAAGTGTTAAATTTTTGAGAACACTAGTAGCAAGCAAGAAAATAATAGTTCTTGAACGGTGATAAAAAAAAATGTTTTGTTGCGTGAATATAAGTAATTATATGTACGGATATGAGTGCTGAGTGCGAGTTTTTTATTCACGTTCGATAATGTCAACGTAAACAAACCGACCAAATAGATAAGTACTCTCATGTTGTGAATTTACCAGACGCGTGTTACATAACCAAATTAGCAGAGTTGCTCACTTCAAAATGTGAGCAAGTAAGCCGCATAGTTTTGATATATAACACGTGGCTTATAAATTTACAACATGAGAGTTCTTCTCTATTTGGTCGGTTTGTTTACATGTACATGATCGGACGCGAAAAAAATCTATCACTAAGCACTCAGCAACACCAAGCGGTCCGTTGCTACCCTTTTTATGAAAATTAATTTAATTTATTTATGATATAACTCATTATTTACACTGTTGATTCGTGTGCCTTATTTCGGCACTGCCCAGGTCTCAGATCTTGATTTTAACTAGACAAAAAATTAGTCGTTAATTTGTCGAAATTTGTCGCCCAAAGCAAAAAATTTGTCGGTCTCCCGTTAAAGAGTTATAAGGTTTTATTTGTGGCAGTGCCGAAATAAGCTTATTTCGGCACTGCCCACTCGGGATCTATTAAACTACAAAACATAGCGAAGATATGATTTTCTCCAGAATTAGTCGTCAATTTGTCGAATTCAGACACCAAGTATCAGAATTAGTCGACGTCCCGTTAAAAAGTTATAAGTACTTCTTTGTGGCAGTGCCGAAATAAGCCTTATTTCGGCACTGCCCAAAAAAACTACACCACCTAGCGAAAATCTGATTTCACCCAGATGTTGCCTTGAATTTGTCGAAATTTGTCGGATATAAAACACAACTAGTCGATGCGTAATTAAAAAGTTACACGCATTTTAATAATTCACGTTGTAGTCAGAGAGCCCAACGTAGGCAGAGTAGAATAACACCACCCCATTCACATATGACTATCGTAAAAAGCAACTAATGTAGTGCTAAAGAACACTTAAAGCATTCGTAGATCAGAAAACAGTATCATGCATTGACAAGCTTTGCCAGACTCTGAAAAAGGAAGGAAATTATACGTTTACTGTTGCATTTTGTGCATGATATAATTTTGATGCAAGATCTCGGACTATACTTATTATGAGAATTATTAAAATGCGTGTAACTTTTTAATTACGCATCGACCAGTTGTGTTTTATATCCGACAAATTTCGACAAATTCAAGGCAACATCTGGGTGAAATCAGATTTTCGCTAGGTGGTGTAGTTTTTTTGGGCAGTGCCGAAATAAGGCTTATTTCGGCACTGCCACAAAGAAGTACTTATAACTTTTTAACGGGACGTCGACTAATTCTGATACTTGGTGTCTGAATTCGACAAATTGACGACTAATTCTGGAGAAAATCATATCTTCGCTATGTTTTGTAGTTTAATAGATCCCGAGTGGGCAGTGCCGAAATAAGCTTATTTCGGCACTGCCACAAATAAAACCTTATAACTCTTTAACGGGAGACCGACAAATTTTTTGCTTTGGGCGACAAATTTCGACAAATTAACGACTAATTTTTTGTCTAGTTAAAATCAAGATGTGAGACCTGGGCAGTGCCGAAATAAGGCACACTGTTGATTCAATGAGTCAACTTGCCAGAATATTATAAGTGTTTTAAAAATGGAAAAATTCCGGTCGAGTGCTCTTTCCATACCATATTCCATTGTGAGCTACCAGGAAAGTTTGTGAAGTGGGGATTTTTGCATTTATGTATTTACTGTGAACCTAGGCGGGGATGTGATTTTTCACATTTTTAAAATATTTATAATATTGACTCTGTCCTTGAAGCCTCTCATGTCATATTTGTTCGAGAATACTGCTGTGGAAAGTTGATTCCACAATTTCACAGTTAGTGTCAAAAAATGTCCTAAAAAGCATAATTTTTTAAAACTATTCTTTTAAAACTTTGCCTTCGTAAGTTCTTGAGACGGGAAAAAGTACCTACTTTAGCAGGAATTCCCTTTACTGTTTTAAATTATTAATTATACTTATTTAGATAACCTGCTATAAAGGATCGTTTTAAGATGATCGCACACCTATCCGAGCCGAAAGAATCGTCCGAATCCGGAAAGACGGGTAGTGTGCGAGGTTACATAAGATTTCATTTATAGAATTCTAGAATTCGTTTCGTTCGGTGCTTTCGGGCTCGAATAGATGTGCGTTCACCTTAAAATACTTCATTGTCGTCTGAGGAATAATGCAGAGAATAATTTATTGCTATTTTTTATACCACTAGGATGGCAAACAAACATACCACTCGCTTGATGGACGTAGTCATCGTAGCCTATAGTATGGACGCTTGCGATACTAGAGGCATTACTCACGCGTTGCCGACCCTGCAAAAATACCTTAACGCCCTTCTTGAAAAACTCCATACTGTAGTCTCGGAAAACCATGGCAGGGAGTTATTCCACAACCTGACTGGGGATAAAAAACTTATTTGCAGTAACCATGCAGTAGGTACGCGCCCATTGAGGTTGCAACGTGCGAGGATGAAATCCCTGCCTATGGCGAGCGGTGCTACTGAAGAAAGAGGCTGTGGCCATCATGTCAAACAATTCCTCTAAACACAACCCATAGTACAATCGATGGAATACACAAAGAGAGGCAAAGTCTCTCCTCAGACTTAACCTTATCTGCGTTCACGAACTTTATATTTCTTGTTGTCGAAACTAGCGTGTATTGCGTGTACTCCTTGGGATGTCAGTGGCTTACCACGATCTTTAGAGCCAAAGCCAACCTCACATGCGCGTGGTGCACCATGCAGACTAGAGAAAGGCTTTGGCAAAAGAGAGGTAGGGTACAGCGTATTTGTAAGCTGCCCGACTGGTGGCCTGTAACCTCACAGCATGCCGCAGCCAAATAACAATGCTCTTGAGGGTTGTTGGGTTCCTGGGAGTAAGTGAGGTAATTAGAAAGGAAGGAATTGCTGCGTTTGCACCGGGGGTGACGGCACGCGAGGGATGTTTCACATTGGGAACGTTAATATGGCTACGGAAACCGCTTCACATCAGGCGGAACGTAAGCTTGTCTGTCCCCCGACGTAGTATAAAATAAGTAGCATAAACAATTCAATGCAAAGAATACTATGAAAAAATAATAATTAACGTAAATTATGACTTAATTATATTAATTTATTAGCAGAAATTTGTTTCACGTTTTTGTGCCAATTAAAATGTAAAATAAAGTGACACGACTACTTACAGCTGGCTTTCATTTGGACTTCACCCTGCCTTTTATGGAATTTGGAGATATGGGTATAACTTTTCAGAAAAAAATTGTCGATCCTATATGTTGGGTAAAATATTCTTAATAGTTTTACCTACAGGAGTACTATTACTATAGTATACTGTGCTACAGGACCATTTGCGTAACCCGGGTATTGGGTTCCAAGTTACCATTTCCAATTTTATATTACTTGTTAGTTAGTAATAATAAAAAAAATCCAACTTAATACAGAATACCGTAGCCAAATAACAATTCCCTTGTCGGATTTTTTGATTGCGAAAATCAAACTTCAACCACAGTATAAGTAATAGTACTAACGTACTTCAACGAAGATTTATATACTTGTGTTTTTCAGCTAAAATGACTTAAAATCTGTAACTGTGGTAGACGGCCAACGGGTAGAATTCTATTTTTTTGCAAATGGTACGACAGTAGAACTAAGCGGCTGAAACTCGAAATTTGAATGTGAGGGAGGGGGGATGGGGGGGGGGGGGGAGCGAGCACGTGAGTCATAGTAATCAGCAATACCAAGGTATCGCCGATCTGTTGCCATTTGCCACTTGCCAGAGATTTAAGGAAAAAATTGGCTTTGTTCTTGCATATCGTGATAGAAAATGTATAAGGAAGTTAAGAGTAACAACATGGAAGTATATTTTTTGCGCCACTTTTCTTGCTTATGGGTCTGCATTCTCTACATTAGCTGGCACAGGGCTGCGGGAGAACATTTTTTTTTTATTTCTTTCAGGCATAATAATAATCAGTCATTTCGGTCGTGTTGACGGAAATTTCCCGTGAAGGTCGGGTCAGCATTAATTTATGAAACTGCCATCCTTATTGACGAGACCGGATCTAATAGCATAGCTACTTTGACTCCCGAGGTCGGGGTTCGATCCCCGCACAATAGAAATATTTGTGTGTGTATGAACATTCTATTTGTCTTGGTCTGGTAGTTTTTTGTGTATTATATGTATGTATTTACAAAAAAAAAATGTATTTATGTATTACACCAGTTATCTAGTACCCATAGTACAAGCTTTCCTTAGTTTGGGACTAGATGGCAGTGTGTAACAAAATGAAACACAGCATGTATTCAGCCAAAAATATTTTATTTAAGCGTATTTATAATCTTTATATTATCAATGCTGATATATTATTAATCTTTAAATCTAATATTTTTATGGCTTTCCCGTTCGATTACATTCTACGATTATAAAGGGCGATTCGTAACAACAGCCTTGCAATTAGAGATCCCTGCTCTTGAATTTATACACCAAGCCTGGCTGTCAGAGCTAAGGGCTTAAAGATATATGTACCCAAAATGCGTTCAAGGCGATGCCAATTACTGGTTACTTCAATGCAAGGAAGACGACTTCAACACAAAGAAAACGACTTCTATGCAAGGAGCACAACTGCAATGCAAGGAAGACGACTTCAATGTTATAAGACTGTTGACCGCACGAAATCGCCCTTCAATAGTATACATACTGGGCCGAGCCAACAACCCAACTTCAACATGTTTGTACTTATTTATAACAACATCCTCATACGTTTTATTTAAAATTAAAAAAGTTACTTTACGATAATATAAAAATACCATTTTCAATATTGTTTCCAAATTCGCACTTTTTGTTGTAATTTTTTTTTATTATTTTCTCAATATGTCTTTAATTTTATGATTCCAATATATACGCGTTTTGTAAAATTATTATACAAAAAACAAGTACTTAATTAATAACTTAAAAAAAATTATACCCTAAAAATGTTAATGAAAAAGTACGACGCACGAAAAACAATGTGACAAGTAAACATGTAGATACGGAAGGTCGACGAGATACTACACCGGAATCCGTGAACTTTCTACAAATATTTGGCCACATAAGTATTCAAAATAAATCAACTTATAAATTACACAGCTACACCTGCCATCTTACCTAAGAAAATAATTAATAATAGTAGTATAAAAAGGAAATACTTTTAGTCTAAATTAATACACAGTTGCGGCGCACTACAGAGGGTCATGTCTCACTGCGGTGGAGCCAATACTCGCATAGAATATTCAAACATATTCAGCTTGACCTTAAAGTTGCCAAGGCACAGCCCTGATTGACCCGCCAAACTTGGTTATACCAAGCTTGGTTTTACCAAAGTAGAAAGAGTGCAGTAAACTCCATACAAACGCTCAACCGACACGCATCGCAACATGACAACAAGAGCTTTGTTGTCGACATATACGACAGCACCCAAATTCGTGTAGCGACCAGCGCAGTGGTGCTAACTTTGCACATATTATACTAAATTTAGGTCATTTTCCACTTCTTGGCATATTATTGAAATCTTGGCAATTTGAATTGATAATTGACATTGGTAATACGTGTAAATTTTTCGCTCCATACTAGATAGGTAGGTAATATCAAATTGGCATTATTTTTAGTATTTTTAGCATTTTAGCAGAGCACTTTAGCTTTTTTTCTTGGATAATGATTAAACTCTTGTTGCTGTCAATTAGCAACAATTAGTCCATTGGCGTCCTGTTAATATAACTGCGTCTCAATTTTTTTACGTCGGAGTTGGAGTACTGTTCTTTTATGTTTACTGTGTAGTCATATAGATTTCCTTTTCACACTGGTATTATCATAATTATTATACTCATCCTTACCAACATAAAGACTGACATTACTTCCCACATTTCCATACAAACCACATTGGCCATTTTCCTATAAAACCTACCCTACAATCCTACCCTTGGTCGACCTAGCTACGTCCCTGTCCTTTCAGTCCTTTTAATCTTCACGATATGAATAGAAAAGGATAAAAAAGCAGGGCTTCGATCATACCCTGTAGAAATTATACGTATCAAATAATAGATCAAACTTTTTAATAGTAAATGGCAACATTTTAAATCAAGCGAAAGGCGAAACTATAATTATTGCAAACAATACCATACATAAACATAAACTTACATACTGACTACTTCGGAATTATCTATGTACAGTCTTAACTACGCCGGAAATGAACGAAGTCTGCAGCGTCTAGCACCATTTCGATATAAAAGTATACTTTAAACAACAAAAAGAAAATATTTTAAACAAAAAATATATAAATCAGCATAAAACAAGATAGAGTAACAAACATCTATGAAAACTAAGCCAGATTAGTGTGCAAAATTTACAAAATCAGCCAAAATCCAACACTAAAAATGACTCGTTAATTTTGATTTAAAAAAGGACTAGTTGAAACAGTATTGCCAGATAATAAGACATTCATATATCAATGAAAACTACGTATACATAAAAATCTAATAGAATCATATATATAGAAAATACAACTACCTGTACACTGAGATTACAGCGTTACATGTATAAAAAATAAATCACATATCATCACCGATTCGGTCGCCCGCTTTCTAACCTTATCCTCTCGCCGCGGAGGCTATTGTCACATCCGCGCCACCGCGCACTCGGCCCACACAAATCGAGAAAATACCAACATTCCAAATGGGATACATACCGCTAAAATAACGTAACAAGGGTAACTTCAACATCTCGAGTCGAAAGTCAATATAAACCGTCACTGGGAACGTTAAAGGTGAAAAATTGTCACAAATTGAGCCTCAAAAATCTACATTGTACTTTAAGACCTGTAATAGGTAAGCTACGTCCTCTGAGCTACGTCGAACATACCAGAAGAGATTTAAATTACACAGATCGCAAAAGAATCTACTTACTGTCATAACACACTCTAAACATCGAGATAGATAAAATTGTGTACTTTCATTTTTATTACTATAACTGCTTGATATAATTTTTCTGATAAACGATCGAGATCACTCGGATGCACTGTAAATAAATGACGTCACTTAAAAGTTTGTTCTCTTCTCACGATTTTCACGACGAAAAGTACCAGGCAGACATGAACGCTTAGGGGCTCGGATCGCTCGCGACGGGAATGTCGGGCTCCATGCGCAGGGTCTGCGGCGTGGGCTCGTAGTACCCCGCCAGGTAGTACACGTCGTTGTTGTCGTACACGGTGCTGTATTTGACCGGGTCGTCGCCCATGCGCTCCTTGTACTGCGCAAGAGGCAATACTTCGCATTTATGCGAAATTGTCTGGACATCGTTCTCATCCGTATGGTTAGATTCAAAAAGGCCTCCCTGGAAAGTTAACAATAATTATGTTAGACATTTAATTGACAATTTTATTGAGTACGAACAATATTTGTAACCAAGTTGTCAACTTGACTAGGATGACCATACATAGATGTAGGATTGGCAATAGATGGAATAAAAAATAACGCAGCAATAACTACTACTCGTAGATTCTATAAGGGTGACGAAAGGCACAATGTGGGTCGAACTGAGTATTTTTCCGCCAAACCTATATGATTTTTGACGAGCTCGGTGGCGTAGCGGTCAATGACGCGGCTTCGACACCAACGCTCGTGGGTTCGATTCCCACATAGGACAAACATTTGTGTGCATGAACATGTCTGTTTGTCTTAGTCTGGGTGTTTTCTATGTATCATAAGTATGTATTTACAAAAAAAATAAAATATTTACGTATGTTTATCAGTTGTCTATAGTACCCATAACACAAGCTTCGCTTACTTTGGGGCTAGATGGCACTGTGTAATTTGTCTGTCAATATTTATTATTTATTTATTACTAGCTGTCCCGGCGAACTTCGTACCGCCTAACAATCAATGAATGTCGTAGTACATATTAGCTGAACTAAATTTATGATTTTATGGAATTAAAACATTGAATAGTAGAAAATAATAGAGAAGCTCGATGGCGTCATTGCGCGTGTCAGTCTAATTGAACACGCAAGTTAAGCAACGTCGACCGTAGCCTGTACACGGATGGGTTTATATTACCTCCAGCTCCTCCGTGATTCGAAAGACACGATAAGCCGTAGGTCCCGGTTGTTATCATTAGCTCATCTTGAGCTCCTCCGTGCTTCGGAAGGCACGTTAAGCCGTCGGTCCCGGTTGTTATCATTAGCTCATCTTGAGCTCCTCCGTGCTTCGGAAGGCACGTTAAGCCATCGGTACCGGTTGTTATCATTAGCTCATCTTGAGCTCCTCCGTGCTTCGGAAGGCACGTTAAGCCGTCGGTCCCGGTTGTTATCATTAGCTCATCTTGAGCTCCTCCGTGCTTCGGAAGGCACGTTAAGCCGTCGGTCCCGATTGTTATCATTAGCTCATCTTGAGCTCCTCCGTGCTTCGGAAGGCACGTTAAGCCGTCGGTCCCGATTGTTATCATTAGCTCATCTTGAGCTCCTCCGTGCTTCGGAAGGCACGTTAAGCCATCGGTCCCGGTTGTTATCATTAGCTCATCTTGAGCTCCTTCGTGCTTCGGAAGGCACGTTAAGCCGTCGGTCCCGGTTATTATCATTAGTTCATCTTGAGCTCCTCCGTGCTTCGGAAGGCACGTTAAGCCGTCGGTCCCGGTTGTTATCATTAGCTCATCTTGAGCTCCTCCGTGCTTCGGAAGGCACGTTAAGCCGTCGGTCCCGGTTGTTATCATTAGCTCATCTTGAGCTCTTCCGTACTTCGGAAGGCACGTTAAGCCGTCGGTCCCGGTTGTTATCATTAGCTCATCTTAAGCTCCTCCGTGCTTCGGAAGGCACGTTAAGCCGTCGGTCCCGGTTGTTATCATTAGCTCATCTTGAGCTCCTCCGTGCTTCGGAAGGCACGTTAAGCCGTCGGTCCCGGTTGTTATCATTAGCTCATCTTGAGCTCCTCCGTGCTTCGGAAGGCACGTTAAGCCGTCGGTCCCGGTTGTTATCATTAGCTCATCTTGAGCTCCTCCGTGCTTCGGAAGGCACGTTAAGCCGTCGGTCCCGGTTGTTATCATTAGCTCATCTTGAGCTCCTCCGTGCTTCGGAAGGCACGTTAAGCCGTCGGTCCCGGTTGTTATCATTAGCTCATCTTGAGCTCCTCCGTGCTTCGGAAGGCACGTTAAGCTGTCGGTCCCGGTTGTTATCATTTAATGACAGTCGTTAAGTTAAGTCAGTGGCCTTTAGGCGGTTCGAAAACACTGGCCTCCGCCAACCCGCAGTTGAGCAGCGTGTTGGAGTACGCTCTAAACCCCTTCGGTTGTTCTATCCATAAAAACTGAAGATTTCATAAAAATAAAGATTTCCTTATTGTTAATTTAAAAAAAAAAAAAACGTTTTGTTTTATTTTTTTTTAGTTTTGAAATAGGTTTTATCATTTTGGTGATTTGTAATTGTCATTTCTTTTGATGTTTACTCTGATTTGATTCTTGCGCTCGAACCCCATGGGAAAAGCGTTTTCACCCCTATCGATTTGACATTTTTAAATTTTCATAACAAATCACAGACAACTTTCGCGACATAAAAGTGACACCAATCGATTTGACGTTTTGATATTTGACAACCAATAAATATCGTAATCCCTTTTTCAACTGACACTTTCATTTGTATGGGAAAATGTTTTTTCTTTTATTTTATTTTTTCGAGAATTTTCCTATGTTTTTAAGAGTCATTCTGCTATTCGGGACGGAAACAAATCCAACAAATCAAAAACCATTGCAATCGTTCCAGCCGTTCTCGAGTTATAAGTGTTGTAACAAACACGACTTTCTTTTATATATATAGATTATTTATTTTTTAGTGACACCCATGTCAATAACCGATACTGTTCCGCCGTTGAAGGACTGCATATTGTATTGAACCAGTGCTCAATTCCAAAATTATGTACGCTAGTGTTGAAGTTAGCCAAAGTCCAGCTGTTTCTTAGAGCTGTGTCGATAACTCTAGTTCTACTATATTAACAACTAATTCTTAAGTTCACATAATGATACTCCAATCATAGCTCTCGCTATTACACGCTGTGCAATCCGGAGCTTTTGAATGAGGCTCTGGGGACTCACAGTTCTATAAATATGTTATCACAATATACGTCATAGATCCTACTGCGCCAGCAGTACCAGGCTATCAAAGAATAAAAGAGTACATGAAATACTAACCGGATAGTGCAGCTGTTGCGGGCAGCCGGTCGTCTCCTCCGGGTGGTAGAACCAGTTGACTCGCACAGCCATAGCGCCGCGAGTTTCCCATAGCGCCATTATGCGGCCAATATACGGACGGTCAGGTCTACCCGTAGACAGGAATACTGCTGCGTCACCCAGCTGAAAAATATAATCAAACTGTATAAATATCTCGTTAATTTTTAAAGAGGAAATTGGACATACTTTAGTTCAGAATTTGATTTCGCTATCAGCATTTTGGTTACAGATTCCGTGGTGTTTCTGTCCAGAATTTGTACCGATGATTTTTAATAGGAAGTAGAATCTGCGACCATTTTGCGACAATAGACCTTCGCCAGTATTACAGATGCCGCTATTATTGAAATTTGATAAGAAACTAACACTTTTACAACAAGGATATCACCCGCACTTTAGTTAGATTTTAGAATCAATCTATTCGACAATACATTTCATGTACCTAAGTGACCCAGTGCTGATCGCTATATTTAGAGTAAAGATCAGCTTAGCCTGCCAGTGGTGCCCCCTGGCGACTAGTAAAGGAGGCACTGGCGAAAGAGATGGGGTACTTCTACAGTCAGGTTCAACTTGCTCTCTGTCTGTACAGTGTGGTTCATCGCCAGAGCTTTGGCTCTATGCCACCTTCACCAACTCGAGACCGTGGCAAACGATATCCAAGTAGCAATAGCCTGGATATGTTACTGCGAGGGAGAGAGGTCACCAAATGTAAAATAATTCAATGTAGGCGTATTTATACCAGGTGCCAAAGACACATATGACCCGCCTTATGTTTAAAAAAAGTGTTATATGAAAACTTTTTTTTAAACTACGTAGAGTAGCAGACAAGCATACGGCCCGTCGATGTGAAGCGGCTACTATAGCCACCCCCGCTGCCAGCGCAGCAAGTCCTTGTACCAGGAGACCATAAGCATGAGTCGGTGTAGGGACCTTGAGTATCTCTTCGCCGCGCTGTATGCTGCGGAAAAAGAGCTTGCGATGGCGGGGCCGCGCGGTGCGGCGGTAGGCGGCGCCGTGCCAGCGCCACAGCGCGCCGCCGGGCAGGAAGGCCGCCATCCTGCTGACGCCGGCGGGCGCGCGCGCCGCCGCCGCGCTGGGGCCCGCGCCCTCCGACGACGTCGACGACACCGTGCGCTTCTTCGCCTTCTACAACAAATAGCGGTTACTCGCTGACGATAGCAGACCTATGTATTTTGGGAATTACATGATTTTCGACATCAAAAATGGTCTTATTATTTAATATATTTAACCATAATTAGTATAAATAATAAATAAATATTTCTGGACATTTACACAGCGCCATTTAAAGCTTGTGTTATGGCTACTACACAACTGATAAATGTACTTTTCTTCCAACTATGCTTTAATTTCATCACAATCACACTAAAAACTCAGTACAAAACGAGTCTTTAATGCTCTAGAGCAATAAAAATGTATGAAATTTCATTATTGCACAGTTTTTTTTAATCGCACCAAAAGGTGCCAATCTCAATGGATTAGGTCTATTCAGCCATGAGATATCAATACTTTTTTTTTCGTACGTATTATTCGTTTCTATCCTACTTGTTCCAAATTTAAAAAAATGATTGCTGCTAACTCCGAGTTAAAAATGAAAGAAATTTAAAAAAGTGATTTGGCGGGAACTTTGTTAATTTTGCTTGACAATATTTTTGGAAACGATAAAAGTGTGATACTATCTGATTTTGAGTGCTACGGCTTCGAATTAAAATGGAATCATCTAGCGACACATTAACTCCGGAAAACATTCTAAATGAAGCCGACAGTGTTATAGAAACTTCTATTTTAACTGTTTGATATGAGTTTCTTTTATCTACTATTCCTATAGGTATTAGTTGAAAGAAAAGCAGATTATGCACCTCGCCTTAAGTAATTTATATTGCCCTCGTGCCTGTTAGATTAGAGCCCTCGCTAACGCTCGGGCTCTAAATAGGCACTCGGTGCAATAATAAATTACTTTGTGCTCGATGCAATAATCTACTATAAATACATTTTTTTTGTAAATACATACATACATAGAAAACACCCAGACCGAGACAAACAGACATGTTCATGCACACAAATGTTTGTCTTGTGCGGGAATCGAACCCGCAACCTCGGAGTCAAATTGGCCATTGCTAACCATTCGACCACCTAACTCGTCTATATATAGACATTTAGTTAACAATTTGTATTTACAAAGTTAATTCAACCAATCATATGACAATAAATATTGACCATTGACATATTAAAATTACGTAGTAAAAAATATAATTTACCTTCTTAGTACTTTCACCAGAAGTAGAAGGCTCCTCGTCCATCCCGATTCCACTATCTTTCAAATTATCTTTCACCTCGTCATCTTTCTTCAAGGCGACTTTCCCCAAATTGCTAAAGTCCAACACCGCATTCTTAACCAATTTCTTCTTAGACAATACGGTTTTCTTGATAACAGTTTTCATTTTATCATCAGGCGACTTCTCCACAGCAATAAGAGTTGATAATCTGTCATTAGAATCGACTGAGTCTTCATTAGATTTGTTAGAATCGATGCAATCTGATGACGACTTGTGCCTTTGATTGTCGTCACCGGATGAACTCGACTGCTCTTTGCAGCTGGAGTGATGTCGCTTCCTGTGTTTTCTGTGTTTTTTATGATGACGCCTGTGTTTGCAATGTTCTTCGCAGCATTTGTGCTTTTTCTTCTTTTTCTTTACGTAATCAGAATTGGGATCGTCTTCGCTGGAATGCCGTTTTATTTTCTCCTTGCGGTGCTTTTTGAGTTTCTTTCTGTCGCGATGTTTGTCCTCGTCGTCGTTTTTCTGCGCTGCGTCTGTGGACGGTTTCGCTTCAGTGCTTGTAGAAGCGACAGCTTTTTTGTCTTCGGTTACGCTAGTGTTTCTTCTTCGCTTTCCGAGTGTAAACAGAGGATTTTCATATTCTGAAACGAGATAAGGTTTATTTCAATCAGCAATATTTATAATGAAGGACGCTTTGACTTTTTGACTGTTCATTGCCTTTTTGGTGATCGCCGCTTTTAATCCTGGCTACACAGGAGACACAACAGTGGAAATGTGCGGATGGATGACTTGGCATATTTTTATGTGCAATGCAAAATTATGTCCTTCAAAGTTAATATACTACGTAGTACTATTACATACACTGTGATATTACATTACACATGACTAATAATCTAACGAAATATTCTAAAGAAAAGGAAGTCATGTCTATTTTTAGCGTATTTTTTAAGCTGTCCGACTGGGGAAGTACCTCCACCCCACAGAATACCGCAGTCAAATAACAATTCCCTTGAGGGTTGTTGCGTTCCTACGAGTTAGTGAGGTCATCAGGAAGGAGGGACTTGCTGCGTTGGCGCTGCGTTGGCATCGGGGATGGCAGCAAGCAAGCGATATTCCATGTTGCCAACGTATGGCTACGGTGACCGCTTCACATCAGGTATTTGTGTTTATATTAATTATGTATTTTACCCGACGAAGTAAAAAAGAAAATAATTTATTGCAAACTTACCAACAACTGGGTAGTTAGGTTCCAGGAATCTTATATCTTCAATCGCTATCCTGCCTGAATCTCCATCATCAAACTCAACTGCCACGAACTTATCATCGTGAGGGTCTGGAGAAGAGACCGCAACGGTACCAGGGTACAAGCAGCGATACTGCTGCGACCAGTATGCGCAGATTCTCGTGCCCGATGGTAATTCTGATACTGATGTAGGGCTGACCTCCAGGATCTGGAAAGACAAGAAGATTAAACGATTGCAGAGAATATTAACAATTGAGAATAAAGATTTTGACACCATTTTATAAATTACTTACAGCATCTCTCAAAGTCTCCTCTCTTGAGAGTATATGTGGTTTGTTCCCTCTCTCTCCGTCTAAAGTTATAGCGTATACATCTGGTGCTTGCACAGCGCTCAGTTTTCCGGCGTAGAATAAACCTCCCATTGCTGTTAGTACCCTGGGAGAAGAATCTATGTTATCTTCTGTTAAGGTGCATTTTGATGCTACCTGGGGCGCAGGTTCTGAAGCAGGTTCCTTCACTTCATCACTAGGCCTTTCTTTAGACTTGACACTCTTTCGTCTCTTTTTAGCGCGACGTCGCTCCTTATCACTCTCGCTGGATCCACTCGGGCGTCGCATTGCAAATTCTAGTTCAGGCATGTCATCTCTAGAATGTTTCCGAGCTAAACGATCTACCTTTTCGCGATTCTTCTGGCGAACCTCATTCAAACTTTCCATGGAAGAACTAGCCGATCTATTAAGACCCCATTCGTTATCATCTTCTTCAGAATGGATCTTCAAAATTGGTTCAGCTTTTAATTTCGGACGAACTTTACTCGTCCTGTTGGGTTCTTCTCTAGATGGTTCGCCCCTTGTGCACAATATGCCCCCTTTGAGTTTGCCTTTGGCTAGTAAGTAACCAACAATGCTGCTCTTCGATTTTGGTTTTTTAGCAACGATAGTTTCAGTAGAATCTGGGCTAGAAACTTTACGCGGTCGTCCAACCTTACGCTTTTTAGAAGAACCTCGATCTGAATCCGGCGATAAGGCAGGAGTTGAAGGTGTCGGAGGAGTGGACAGCGCAGGAAGGGGAGGGGTCAGAGCGCTCAACTGCGCTCTTTTCTCGTCACATTGTCGCTGCAAATCTTGCAGCCTTTCTCTCATGTCTTTTTCCATTGCATTCATAAGATCTTCAGCAGAGGGCACAGGTGCAGTATGGCTACAAGTCATCGATCCGCAGGTACACGCCGTGACGCGTCGCAAACTAGCTTCTAGCTCTCCTCCTTCATCTTGTTCTCTCTCTCGTTTGTGACGACGCATTTTCTCCAATTTATGCCGTAACCTATCTTCTCGGTCGTGACTTCTCTTCCTTCTCCTTTCACTCGAGGAGTCACCGTCTCTGTGCCTGTGTTTATCTTTTTTAGCTTCCGCTGACCTATCTCTCTCTGTGGGGCTTAATAGAGGTTCACTTTTTATAAACGGACGGGAAGACATAGACGGGGGATTTTCAACAACTTCCTCCATGAATCTTTGCTCAGCTAACGCACATAACAAACCTAGACCATCAAGGGAGGGCTTCGTACGATCACTAGTACTTGGTTCTGATGTGGGAAATTCGAATCTTCTAGTAGGCTCTATATCGGCTGTACGCAGAGGCGATTTTGGTGAAGTTTTTATCAAAATATTTAGTTTAGAATTAGTCCTCGTATCGACAGTGAGAGGACCGGGCTCGAGTGTAGGCATATTGATACCGGGAGTGGTACGTTCGAATTGCTCTATACTGTTAGATAGAAGCTCCAAGCCACTGACATCAACGACTGGTCTTGATGGAATTTGTGACAGTGTTTGAGAAACTGGTGAAGTATTACCCGTATCAATCACCAAATCGTGGGATCCGCCGCTGCTCGAATTATCAACTAATGCTTCATCTCGCTCTATCGCATCTATGGCCTTCTCTACTGCTCCAACTACAGCTGAAGTTGCTAGACCTTCAGAAGATGATTCTTCCGCGCTATCAATAGGCGGAGGATGTAACATTGTCTGACTCTGAATTTGAATATTGTCGTCAGGGAAATGAGCAACACCAATACAAGCGATATCTCTCTCATCTTCGTCAGCATGATTGGGTGAGTCGTCTTCATCATCAATATGATCCGTTTGATTGGAAGCATCCCTATGTGCCGGGGCCTCCGGAGCTTCCGGAGGTGGTGTTGGAGGTGCTGCTGGTGAAGTCGCTTGACTTCTACAGACCTGTTCAGAGAAATCTGGTTGATAGTATAAATGTGTCGTTAACATTGGTTGTTGAACCGGCTCTGGCGCGAATTGAGGCTGCGGTTTCTCCTGTGGTGGTTCCGGTTCTATTTTTATTAAGGCGTGAGGAGTTAAAAGAGGTTGTATTATTGGTTTTCTTTTATCCGCCGTGTGAGCTTGGTGAGGCTGCGGAGCCGGGGCAGGCGCGAGAGTGACTAATCTGGTTGAATGGGTATGAGTATGTTGTAGGGTAGCAGTAGACGCTAGGAGGTCGCCTGGTAAGAGTTGTAAATGAGATGGATGAGGGGCTGGAGGGAGGAGGAGTGGTGCTGAAGGGTACGGGACGCCACCCCAGACGACAGTGTGCGGTAGGTCTGGAGGCGCCGGTAGAAGCAGCAGAGCTCCCGTGGTGGGCTCTCGAACCAGCTGGTATCCTCCCATGGAAGAGGAGACTCCGCCAACGGATCCCACGCCGCCGACACCAACGCCGCCCATCACCATGCTCTCCATAGATACTTGAGCTGAAAAGAAAAATGAGTTCATTTAACAAAAGTATGTGCAGCATTATTATGACCATAATGCGTTTATCTAACTAACTACATACAAATATTCTCAAAACGATTGTCTTTTCAAATAAAAGGGAATCCTCGACTGGTCTAGTACGCATCTCAATTATATTACAACGAAATAATTTATGAAATGAAAAAAAAACCGGACAAGAGCGAGTCGGACTTGCCCACCGAGGGTTCCGTGCGTAGAATAAGATCATTGTAAATAGTTCAGGAAGCCAATCGCGCAGTTTTTTTTCCGAGAAGAGGAACCGATATTTATTGATATTTTTCATTATAAATAAGAAATAACGCATCGGAAAAAAAAAAAAATATATTTTGCAATGTGCCCATCAAGCCGTAGCTTCAATTTGAAATTTCGACCCCCAATAAAAAATATAGACCCCCTATTTTTTTATATTTAATTACAAATGTAAAGTTTTGAGATTTATTCTTGTACTTGTAGTCTATAATGATTATTATTAATTAACGATTATGTTACTTGCCAAATTTCATAGTTCTTGGTCAACGGGAAGTACCCTATGAGTCTTGATTCCCTTGAGAATGTGTCGAAATATGAATATGGGTAAATAATTGTAAAAAATCTGCTTACGTAATACTTGAATGGCCCCAAGGCGTATACGTTTTTAGACATTTTTTTATCTCATTTACATATCTTACGATATTTCCATCCAATCTGACATTAGCTCCCCAGATAAGCGCACGAAAGTGAACTACCAAAAAGAACTTTATACTACAGATGAGTCGGTATGGTTGTTTGCCATCCAACGTGATATAAAAAAGGTCCGTCAACTTTTGTTTTTCCTTCAAAAACGTGAGATTCCAACGCGATATTTCTACGTTTTATTTGTAGGTACCTAAGTATACCGCAGTATAAGTAATAGTACACGTAAGTAATGTACCTACTAACGTACAGTATGGCCACTCTCTGCCGCTCTCACTAGTCGACCTCACCTCCCCTCTCAGACCGATGTGGAACGAACAGTACACAAGGGATACCACAACGTACGAATTGACGTCGATCGTATTTTATATTCCATTCAGTTTAAAATAAATGATGGGAGTTGTGCAGTAGACAGATGTATCAACACATGAAAATTCAAAAAGAAAATTTTATTCGTTCCCTTTGGATGAAAAAGGTACAGATATTTTTTACATTTTATAAATCACCTAAAAGCATGTGGCAGCCATTGTTTCATCATAACTAATTCATGTCTGTCAGTGACATCTAACTAATGGGAAATGTGAACAAAATAACATTATAGCAGATTTATATGTGTCAAAGAGCGCGTGAGCGCGCAGGCGCTAACGCGACAGTGCTGCTAGAGTTGTGGTTTTTTTTTACAATGGGGATGTTGGATTTTTTTTCTGACACCAGAAGGCCAATTCTTGTAATTTTTCTACGAACGCAGATTGAAAGTTGACCGAATCGAGATTGAATTGTGAATTGACTAAAATTATATACTTGATTTCATAAATTAATTATTATCAATTCTTGTTGTTTGCAAAGTAACATTCTTAGTTTGTTTAATTTTCACTCATATTTCGATATAATCCCGCTTAAATTTAATTTTGAAGTTACATATTGTGTTACGAGAATACCAAATGTGACATTTGTGAGCTCGAGACTGGATCGAAACTGAATTTTGACTATATTTTAATTACGAGAATTGCCCCTCAGATGTCGCTAGGTAGGCGTCCGGTTCACATTGTCAAAGTGTACTGAATTTTTTGACAGTAAAACTTCAAGACGACAAGACAACACAAGACGTCAACAAGACATTTGACAAGATGCTATGAATTGACTGACTGATTGGACCGTATAGTGCCACAAACTTATCTGGCCCGGTGGCGGGGGCGGTGCGATCGACTTAAGTGTTGCTATTAAACGAAATGCCGCCCGTTTTAGAGTAAACATAAAATTCAAAGAAATATATACACTGTTAAAATAATAGCATTGTTATACTTATTAATTGTGTTGTGTGGTGTTTCAATGAAATATCAATTGCCTTCTATTTTTTGTTGATTAGTTTTAAAAATGAACCACGTTAAGTCGCGATCATAGCTATTATATAATATTAGAGAGTTATAATCTTGCACAGAAACAACTTGTTGACGATTTTTTTATTGTAAGAAATGAAATATGTGTAGAAAAAGATAATATGTATTTAAAAAAATAGACCTCAATGGAATGTGCATATGCGGTAAGTAAATTAATAGTACCTGGCAATACTACATTCCAAGATGGCGGCTTTAGTTCTAAATTTGGCCACCGGGTCAGATAAGTTTGTAGCACCACTGCAGTGCTGCCAAAAGACCCTCATTGTTTGTTTACATGTCATTGTTTGTGTGTGTGATTCCAATTAGTTTTAAATTACGATTATTCTAAGTGAATGTGAATATGAATTACATAACGCATGCAGCTATAATGATAGTAAAAAAGCTACAATTAGTCAACAGGAAATGTTTTTACCATTTACAACGAACCGGTGTTCGGAAGGCGGATTTCTATTTAGAGATGATTATAAAATATAAAATTTTGGGTAAGTTAGAAATGGCAATTAAACAAGGCGTTTTGTGAATATTGACTGGAGTCAGTGTAGCGTATTTAAGTACTATGTCCGATTAATAATTGAATAATGTCAGCCCTAGAGAACATCACGCAAACATAGGCACGTGTACCGACGTCATTTTGTTTACTACATGCAAACGCGCCATTTTTGTATGGAGTGGCCGGGGTTGCTTATACTTAAAGGGGCGGACTAAGGCCTAGGCAATCTAGGCACATGCCTAGGGGCGCGGAATGTTTGGGGCCCGAAAGTTAATTTTTTAATTTTATTTTGGAAGTGAAAACTTCTTTAGGTTCGGAAATACAATGTTGCCTAGGGCCCGCTTTAGCCTTAGAAAGAAAAGAAGGAAATACTGCGTTGGCAGCGGGGGTGGCGGCGGGCGAGCAATATTTTATGTGGCTGCGGTAGCCGCTTCACATCAGGCGAGCCGTATGCTTGTCTGCCACCCGACGTAGTATAAAAAAAAAGCCTTAATCCGCCACTGCATACTTATTTGTTAGTACCCACGTTTGCCACCCAAGCGGTAGATGAAAAACAAAACTCGATGCGTGCGTTCCCTAAAATTAGAATATCTAACGCGTTTCCCGCGACCGGCCAACTTCTCGTCGAAGACATTTACATTGAATCACATCTCCGGAAGTTCACCCGCGGCATATTAGATGAGGTGACGATATAGGGCCCGTTAAGGCCCTTGTTGCCGCGAAACTGGCGCCAGTGTAGATCATCATCATCATCTCTCTCCTCCCTCTCTCGTCCGTCCCTGACAGAAGGAGGATTTGGCCTACACTCCCCACGCTGGCGACGGGTTGGGGAGGCCTAATCGATGTTTTATAATGTACTACCTATTTCCCTTAGTCGCTTTGTACGACATCCACGGGAAGAGACGGAGTGATTGTATTCTAGTCTGCCGGAAACCACACGGCCAGTATGGATATTTTTTTACAATGAATAGGTATCAGAAATAATGTTATTAATATCTGTATCATTGAGTAACGTTATTTTTAACGTCATTTCTAGGTGTCTTATTTGCCATAGGTATAGCTGTCTCTCACATTGCCAAGAGGGGTCGTCAAATTTCAAAAGCTTCTTCCTCCCACTAATTTCTTCTGATTAAATTCAATTAAAGGCAGCCGTATTCTTATCGCCGGGATTGCAATGAACTTCACTGTTCATTGCCTTTTTTGGCGGGCGCCCTATTACCTGATCCTGGCTACACAGGAGACACAGGTAAGGTTGCGATCATTAGACTAGCGCTTTGATTGGACCTCTTTGATTTCTCGGAAATGAGTAGTCTTAAAAATCATCTGGGAAGCCAAAACGGTACCTATTTGTACCCGCACCCTCCCCCGCTGGAGTCAGTGTCGTAGCGCACTTTGATGAGGAAGCATATGTGTCGCCGCATTTCACGTGCTTGCGATGTAAAATTTACGGGGCATATTTTACTATGTAAGTTCATTTTCTTAAGGTATTTTATTGCTTTTTTTTTGTATTTGCATGCTTCATTTATTTGTTCATCGAACTTATAAACGTATGTCTTCAATACAACACAGGTTTTTTTTTTAAATTTAGGTTTTGTACGTGAACAGCTAGTTGCCATCAATGAACCGGTGATGAGCTCATTAATTGGACTGGTCCAATCATAAGAACTTCTAAAATCTAGGTTTTCATTTATATTTTTTTTCTTTTTTTTTGCTTTATCATGGTTAAATGCTGTGATATATTGCGCATGGAATAAACAAAGCATGAAACTAGCCTTGCAAGTAAGCATGAAGTTGGTCTAAATGAAGCTAGCCGGATATAAGGAGTACAGAAGGCGACCCTTAAGTGAAGACATTTGATGGCAAAAAAATAAAAGCTGGAAAAAAAATTGTCGAACATAATTTTGGATCTAGAACGCTGTTTATATGGAATGACACCAAAAGATGCCAGAAGTTTAGCTTTCAAAATAGCCTAAAAATATTAAGAAGACAAGATTTAACAAAACTAAAGAAGAAAAATTTGCAGGAAAGGTATGGTAATGGGAAACGCCACCCTAAATTATGTTCAGGACAACCTAGAACAACTTCATTTAATAGAGCTACAGCCTTTAACAAGCCTACAGTGAAATACATAAATCTTTCAAAAATGTAAACTAACATATTTTTATATTATTAATGTTTCTTTTTATAGCATATTAGTCAGTGATTACCTAATAATTAATTTTGAACTATCATCTCATCTTTTATTTGTTTAAATTTCTATCGACACCTTGAATGGACTAGTAATGATAATTTCCTTAGTCCAATGATAGCCACTGACTGGTCCATTCAAAATAACACTGGTTCAAAGATAGCAACCCGCACAAAATATCTTTTCTTAATTTTATCTCATTATGGTTGATCCAAAAAATCTGTAATACACACCTCTGAGGACTCATATGCAATGCCTATTAAATCCATAAATCAAAATTCTCCTGTACATCATGTTCACGATTTTATGTCAATCGAAAGTTAAGTGGTCCAATAGTGGCAACCTTACCCTAATGGGAATTTGTGATGGTTCCACGTTCAGTTATTTGTAGGTATCGTTACTTTAAAATACCAATAATAATATTTCTTAACACCACGCGTTTCTTAACAGCCGCAACCTGTCAATTCTATACCAAGCACTGTATCAACGCTGTACCCACCACGGCACCGCGGCACGCGGAAGGTTAAGTCTCTTCTCAATTTTTTTTTTGATTTGATTTAGAAGTAGGTACCTATTATCGAAAAGTGCTAAAAATGGTAGCATTTTGGCATTTTTCATCATTTTAGCACTTATTGTTAGCTTCTGAAATGCTAAAATAAGAATATTTATTCAAAGTAGCGCCACTTTCGCGGCTACGAACGGTTTAATTAAGAAATATACGTAAATCTAAGTGTCGTCTCGCTCGTATTAGTAAGGTGTGAGCGAGAGGACACTAGGACCTTAATATCTCGTATTAGCGTGTGTAATGCGAGTTAAAATGAGAATTTATTGTCCTACCACTCGTCTATGTGTTACGTGGCGACTCGATAACATCAAGGCAAGATTCCGTTCATGATCGAGATCGAGAGACAGACTCGATAGTCATCATTTGTTAACGTTGGAATTCGTTACGGAATCGGTAGATGGAAGGAGTTGGAGAGACTAAGGCCTACCTAGGCAACCTATAGGCACGTGCTTAGGGCCTAGGCCTCAGTCTGCCCCTGCCTGTAATTTTAGAAAAAGGGCCCGAAAATTAGGTTTTTAATTTTAATTTTTGAAGTGAAAACTTCTTTAGTACACTCAAAAAAAAATCGGTCAACAAAGCAACAATAAAAGCGTTGTCAAAAATTTCCTGTTGGTCCAACTAAATAGTTTGCTACTATCACAGAAAGAATATAGTGCTCATTGCAACGTTTTTATTGTTCAGTGTTTGTTGTGATAGGAACAACACAGCTTTTGTTACCATGGAAACGTTATTAGATAATTAGCTCGGCCGACAATGGAACGTTGTAGGTATATTAAAGTATAAGTTTGTCACAAAAATCTAACAAATTAACTAACGCTGTAGTGTATAAGTATCTTTTGTAAAATTAACAATTTTAATTATAGCAATATAAAAGTTGTCATGTTTACAAAATACCATGCATTACAATGGCAAAGTGTGCGCGGGCGCGGGGCAAGAAGGGGGTGACGACGGTGACGTACGGACACACAGGTTGCATCATCCATCCAGTTGCGTGATGCGCGACGCGCGTTCGTTCCTAATAATGCATTTAATTTTGTAATTTAAATGCTTGTCAAGCAATTTTGAGTCTGTCTTCTATCGTCTTTTACATAGCTGGTGTACTGTAGGTCTGTGGACATTCAAACGGTCGATTTTCTTGAACGCTGAAAGAAAAGTTACAACAGTACTGTGATAGTGCATTTTTACCTACCTACAATACAATGGAGGAATTGGAAGAATTCCTTCATGACGCCAACTTGGGACAGCTTGTCCACAATATGATCGGTAAGTCTTCTTATTACGTACCTACCTACCATCTACCTTACATGTTTTCTTGTAAATAGCTAATTTTTTATTCACAATAAACACTTAGAATTACAAACATGCTTTGTCGCGGGCTATATGCGACGAACTGTGCTCAACAATACTCAACATTGTTAATGGGACAATTTGGGGTGCATGTAGGTAATGGTCACAAAAGTAGTAAGCGAATAGATGTGAATAATAATTTCAGATGCCCATGGGGTAATTTTTTACTCACATTGGATATAGGTACTTCTTTTTCCTTTTTTGTAGAACAAGGAGTAACTCTAGATGTTTTACTAATAGCTAACGATCATGAATTTAGTCTGCTCACCCCGAAGGTGGTAGACAAAATCAAATTACAAGCTGCATTGCAAAAATTATGCGCCTAACTCAGCGGCCCATAATGTGCAGTTAATAGCCGGGCACTGCGCCGTACGTCTCTTTTCACCAGAGCCTCGTTAGTTGATCAGCGATGCGCCACGTGCAGGTTGGCTTTGGCTCCCTGGTGATAATGAGCCACTTACACCCTAAACGCTACACAGTACACACTACAATTTATAAATCTATCTGCAAAGAAATATTATCATAAAAAAATCTTTACTTACCTATCTATCTTATATGTTATAAAAGTTATCAACCTTTAAAAAAACTGTATATTTTTTTTCAGGATTGGAATTTACAATTGGATGCAGAACTAGCAACATCAGAATCATTCGACTTGAAAACATTGAGAAGTGGAAACGGCAGGAGTCTGCGTCGGCTTTTGATGACAGTAACTATTGGAAGACTTAGTTGCAAAGGCGGATAATGGAGAGAAACTGAACTCACGCGATCGCGCTTTTATTGTAAAGCTAATATAATATCAAGCATATTTGTCTAGCGCAACAAACTTGACAGGCATGCTTGATCAACTGAGGCAAGTATTGTTAATTTTAGGGTACCTACCTACTCACAATAAATACTTACTTATAAATTATGTTGTTCTTAATTTTACTATAATTTCCTTTTTTTTACATAATTTACTAAGCTCGTTTTGGTACCCTAACAAAGTTAGTTTGTCTCTCTCAATGTTATGTTTATGGGTGTTTACACATCGGAAACTACATTTCAAGCCTCGCTTTTACTGCTACGGTGACCTGGACAGGTGCCTGCTGTACAGTCTGTCACCGGTGCATTGATAGTATATTTAAACAATAGAAGACATATTTTAGAAGTGCTTATATATTGTACTTTTTTAGAAAAATATCTAATTTCGAACTATGATAGTATACATAAGCATTTCTAAAATATGTCTACTATTGTTTGAATATACTATCAATGCACCGGTGACAGACTGTACAGCAGACACCTGTCCAGGTCACCATTGCAGTAAAAGCGAAGCTTGAAATGTAGTTTCTGATGTGTAAACACCCATAAACATAACATTGAGAGAGACAAACTAACTTTGTTAAGGTAGCAAAGCGAGAGAATTTGCTATGGCAACTAAGATGCTTTGCTGGGAAAGCAAAAGAAACTTCGCTTTAGGAACTAAGTTTCTTTGCTGCTGAAACAAAAGGAGATCTGCTACAAGAACAATGTTGCTATGCTGGGATAGCAAAATGAGAGTCGATCAATAAAAAAAAACTTTGTTATGATAGCAAAAATTTTGTACAGGTTACAAAACAGAATATTGTCGGCGCTACAAAATTGTGTTGTTCTACTGACAATATCAAATTGTTGTAGTATTAAGGCATACTGTTGTTAAAAATATTGTCGCGCTAACAACTTGCTTCATAACAATAAAAACATTGCAGTAGAGACTATACACTATGAACGGCTCCCCCCTGTTAAAGTTTTGTTGTCGTACCCAACAATATTTTTTTCTGAGTGTAGGCTCGCAAATATAATGTTGCCTAGGGCCCGCTTCAACCTTAGTCGGCCACTGGCAGCGGGGGTGGCGGCTCTTCGATCTTTGTAATATTTTACGTTATTTGCGAGTGTTAATATGGCTACGGTAATCGTTTCCCAACAGGCGGGCCCTACGCTCATCTGCCACCTGACAAAAAAGATTTTTGTTTTACAGTAGTACCTACTGTAAAAAAAATCTTTTTTTATTTCCTGACGTTTCGAAAATGTTGCCTTGACCCTGGTCACAGGCTGTCTGTTATGCTATAAGTATTTTCATAAATCATGCAACGCGAAAGTTTAAAAACGATATACGGATAAATATCAAATATCTGAAATTTTGATACTTAATATAAGTAAATATCAAATTTTTGCGACCCTTTTATAAAGTGTGTCAGGTAAAAAACATCGATATAATTCAAAGTAAATTAATAAGTTTCCTAACTGTAACGAACGAAGTCACGTGCACAGCTAGTTAAAAATATAGCGTGCAAATGCAAAATCGTAACGACTACACGGAATCGCCATTTTACCATACAAAAAAAAACAACTGAAAAAAAAAACTAATGCCCATCACTAAACTACTCGAGGCGGTGAAGACGTGAGCCCGCCTTGGAAGGCGCGCCGACATCTAATTGGTCGAGGGACGCAAGGGGGCGGGATTTAGAAGGCGGCGCAAGACACACGTTAGGGCTGGCCGTGTGTCGACGAGTTTATCGATAATTTTTTACGATGATATTTTATTACTTAATTTATGGAGTGACAGTTTCCGATGTTTAAGTATGAGTTTTGTGTATTTCTTTTCACGTCCGTAAGTTAGCAGAAGGCGTCTCTAATAATAGAATGGGAAGTATATTATAATAAAGCAACTGCTTAATGGGATTTTTTATTCGATGTTAGATACTTGACCTGAGTTGACCTAGAGTCCTTTGTACCGTTAGCAGAGACACCTACTAAAACGATCTATAGTGGGGGAAAAAAATATACCTACAAACCAAAAAGAAAGGTCAACAGAATGATTATCTACTTACTAAAAAGTATTTTGTAGATGGATTTTGCTTGAATGATGATTGAAAATACACTACAAATCCCATTAAAATGAAGTAACAAATGCTATGCTATAAGTATTATTGATCCGTAGTAATCCCAGCAGTGGGTTAAATGACGTTGACGACGTTTATCATTCACACAAAGAAGAATTTGATACATTTTTCTTTCAAAACGTTATTTAAGGCTATCTCAGGTCAGGTTTTTTATACTACCTACGCCAGGTGGCAGACAAGCATTTTTTTATACCACTAAAGTGGCAAACAAGCTAACGGCCCGCCTGATGGAAAGCAGCTACCGCAGCCTATGAACGCCTGTAACGCCAGGGGCATCACACGCGCGTTGCCGACCTTGTAAAAACCTCTTCACGCCCTTTTTGAAGAACCCCATGCGGTGTAGTCTCTTGAGAAGACCTCGACAGGCAGTTCATTCCACAGCTTGACAGTACGCGGGAGAAAACTTCTCTGGAACCGCACAGAAAACACAAGCATACGGCCCGACTGATGTGAAGCGGTTACCGTAGCCATATAACGCTCGCAACAGCAACGCAAAGCCGTATTGGTGGTCGCTGATCAAGTCATGCTCTTCTACGTTACCTACACTAAGGAACCGATTATTAATCACGCGCTTCTTCAAAAGGTCTTTGGAAACAGCAGAGTTTTCAACTAAACTTGCGACGGGCAATTCTCGTAGGTAATTAAAATGTAGTCAAAGTTCAGTTCCGATCCAGTCTCGATCACACACGTCACATTTGGTATTCTCGTAATAAAATATGTAAGGTCGAAGTTAAATTTAAGTGGAATTATATCGAAATGTGACAGAAAATTTAACAAACTAAAAATGTTACATTGCCAGCAACAAGAATTGATAATAATTAATTAATGAAATCAAGTAACGTAACGACCTATATAATAGGCTATTTGACTAACATTTTTTCGTTTTGATATGTAGGGACGTCTCCGTAATATAACCATAGGTGAAAGAATTACTTCGATAGCACAAAAATCTCTCGAGATATGTTAATTTGAAAATCACAATTTTTAGACTGCCCCAAAACGCTCCTTAGAAAAGACTACCGAGTTATGACGTCACAGGTTTGTATTTTGTATGCATCAAATCAGAAATTTTTACGATAGCTATGTTAAATATTGCGTTTATGTGAGTAGGTAATATCATAATAAAAGTTATAGCATTTTTATTGCTTCTCCAATGGAAATATTATTTTTTAATAATTTCATACTAAAATGGACTTTCCCGCAAAAGTTTGATCGACGCTAAAAAAAGTCTGACTGAAGATATTAGAATGCAAGTTTGCAGATCTTTATAGTTTTGTGTATTTTACGATATTGTTAAATAATTTATACAATTTTTAAACATTGGAAAATAGCCTAATGTAATCAATTTACAATTCACTTTCGATTCGGTCAACTTTTAATCTGCGATCGTAGAGAAATTACGAGAATTGGCCTCCTGTTGAGTCCTGTAGTAATTTCAAAATAGGTAACTCTCGTAATTATTTTACGTCACAGTATATCATTAATTAATTAATATCAATTCTTATTACAAACAGCAAACCATTCTTAATTTGTTCAATTTTCAGCCATACATCGATATGATTTACACGTTTAATAAAACTTTAAATCTTCACATACGAGAATATCAAATGTGACATCGCTAAGATCGAGATTGGATCGAAACTGAATTTTGACTTAGGTAATTTTAATTACCTACAAGAATTGCCTCTGATTCAAAAAGACATTTAGGTACCTAATTAAAATGTTTAAAAACTCTGTAGTTACAGAATTAGGAACGAATCGAATCTATAAGCAGAGCACACTAACGCACATCCTTTTCGAAATAATTACGCACAAATCGTACGATGGCATTTTTTATTTGAGCTAAAAAAAGTGAGAAATCCAACACGGCATCAATTAAGAACAAAGCTCTCATTATGTTATGAATACCTGGTCCCGATGAAAAGGGGCTTTAATAGCCGGGGTCTTACGTTGAATGGAACGATTTAGGCACTAAGTGCTACCAAACTAACTGACTAATTTTATATGTTTGGTACTAACGATAATGATTTTATGTTATTAAATCCCTACTTCCATACTAATGTGAATAAATGTGTATGTGAGTTTGTTTGTTCACGTCGAAACTACTCGACCGATCATCATGAAACTTTGCAAATTCTCAAAGGTATTAATTAGGAAGGACATAATATGCCTAGATACATAGGATACTTTTCAATACGAAAAAAGTAAACGCGGGCAAAGCTACTGATGGAAGCTAGTATATAATAAAAATCTCGTGCGTTTGTGTCGCACTCCTCCGATTGACTAATTTTTATTATGTTTTTTATGTAAGTAGGTACTTTTCGTAGGCATGAGAATAGGTCGTAAAGTAGGTAGGTAAATATATTTCATACCAACAGGTAATTAGGGTGAATGAATGAATTTTCCATCCATTGTTATGAAAATTTTTTTGCCAAACTTTTTTTTGTTTTCCTTTTTATTTGTCACCAAAAATACTACGGTAACCGCTTCTCATCAGGCGGGCCGTATGCTTGCCTGCCAACTGACGTAGTAAAAAAATAATAATTACCTAATCCCCGAATTTTTATTTCAGATGCAGCATTGAGATCGGTCATTATACGACCGAGATCCTCCAGCGATTCAGCCATTATGACAACGTCGTCAGCAAACGTGAGATGTACTCGCCATTCGTACTGATGCCCCGGTTTTTTCCAGTCCAGCGTTGTACATAGGCCTACCTAACTACCATCTTCTGAGCAGCGGTAAATAGTTTCGGGAATATGACATCCCCTTTACGTACTCCTCGCTGCAGCTGAATAGACTGCTGGTCCTGGACGCGGACAGTCGCAGCGCTATACAGCCATCTCAGCACCTCGATATAGCGGTGGTTCGAATACTAAGTACCTACCTACTCCAATAAAAAATCTTATGGCGGTAGAAACTCAAACTGGTACCTACTTGTTGTTTAGGTTTTTACTAAGAATAATTATATTAAACTAGTGGCCCGGTACGTGCTTCGCTACGTATAAAGTGAAATAATAAAAAAAAATTGGAACATCAAATTCATTTATTCAAACAAAAAAATATTTTATTAATTGCTAGCTATTTTAAAACTTAATCCAAAACATTTGGATAAACAATATTGTTTGTTTTTCCATTTTGAGCATGAATAAACAAACGTCTCGAACAGGCAACAAAGTCGAAGTACGTCCAAAATGAAATGACTGCATGAATGACATAACAACATGCTTGTACTGTCAACACTGAAAAAAGTTTAAATTTGACAGTACACTCCCCATCTGAAAAAAGTTTCAATTTGACAGCAAAATCCCCATTAACAAAATGATCCGCCATTTATTGAATTCATTTGTTACAAAAAACGTGATAAATGAAGAACCGCTCTACCGATTTTGTGCAAACTTCACATAAACCATCTACTAAATAGTCCGAACAAAGCCTAAACATTTGGTTTCGATAGGTGAGCCCGTTCTTGAGTTATAAAATTACAACGCAAAGTGGCATTGATTTTTATATATATAGATATAAAGATTGGCAACTGTTCAAAAGTATTTATCTATGTATTATGTCCAGCAGTCGACGTTACATAGGTATTTCGGCTTCACGATTTTATAACGATGATCGATCTGATCGATGACCAAGGTGCCTCTATAGTAGGGTTGCCAACCATACTGTTAAAAACAGTATTATACTGTTTTCTATGCTTTAATACTGTTGAAAAAAACTTCATTTGACCATAGCACTGTTTATTGTACTGCTCCGCATGCACTGGGCCTTAGTATACTGTTTGTTTTACTACGCAGCTTTTAATATACTGTTTTCCTTGTAAAAAAAGTTGGCAACCCTACTCTATAGGCATATATAAGTACCCAAGTAGTTAGAGTATATTAAATAGTCTCAATATACTCTAACTACTTACTTAGGTATTAATTCTGTGCTATGGTCGAGTCGAGTGGTGAAAAGGTTTCAGATTCGACAGTGACACTTACCTACCGAGGTACAATTTGTGCAAATTAACTTGGCATTAGGTACGATCATCATGAAATCAGTGAACAGGGCTCCTACCGCCGAAACTGAAGCCGATTACCATCGGACTTTTTGATTGTGAAATCAAATTTCGACTTAACTTTCTCATACCTGTGTTTAGTTCAGCTGGTAGAAACGATTGAGCTCTACCGACTAAGCTGAAGGTGTTTGTCAACTAAAACCTTAAAACATAAGACGTATTTGTCGAATCAAAATATTTGATGGTAATTAAAGGGCTTCAGTTTCGGCGGTAGGCCCTGAACCCGATTGCCTCGGATTATTTGCGCGAAAATACATCTTAAGTTTAAGTTAATAACATACCTACATCTTGCCCTTAGTCGGTAGAGCTCTAGGGTTTCCACCAGCTAAGCTAAACACAATTTTACCGATCTAAAACAAAAACCACCATACTAACTACCTAAAGTTTAATTTTCGCCTTCAAAAAATATGATGGTAATTGGCTTCAGATTCGGCTGTAAAGCCCCTGATCAGTAATTAAACAGTTTAATTACCTTACTGCACTGGAGTTACGTGAATACAGGTACTTATTACCTACTGGGGCAAAGCGTATGCCTGATTGGCGCTCAGATCTTTATCTAAACATTTATGATCTAAGTATGTTAGATGCGAAACTAAAGAAAACGGCTGTCTAAAATCCCTAAAACAACCCGCGTAACTACTGGTAACTAGCTATTATTATTAAATTATAGCTAGCTAGTTATAGTAACTAGCTATTATTATTAAATAATAGCTAGCTAGTTACCAGTAGGTACGCGAGTTAATCGTTTGAGTGATCTTTCACTGACCTCGTATTCGAATACCTTTGTTAAAGTGCGAAATATTTTTGCTTCCAGCCAAGAAACACTCTCTGCTCTATGCTTTTGACACACTAGGTTAACTCGTGGATTCGTGGGAATAAAAAATAACTTAAAAGAAGTTACATAGTAAACAAAAAACAATGATAATAAATGCGGACAAAATAAAAAAAAGTCTCACGAAGGCGCCAAGTAGCTCCGCGCAAACGCGGCATCGTACAACCGACCGAATTGAAGAGACCGCTCATTCAACCACTTGTTGTCGCAATCAACAGTCTACCCAACTCGGTCGACTAACCAAAACCGGTCAACAACTATTGACCGGACAAGTACAGTTGCAATGCCGCTACCAAAGCAGCATGAGCCGAGAGGTGTTGTTTCCAAATAGGTGGGATAACTCAGCGTTGCTGAAACGGCGGTCTCGCAATGCAGTTGGCGCGTAGCTACCAGGCGAGCATGAGTCAGAAGGAGGTGTGTCTTACCGGTGGGGTACTGCCAGAGCGATGCGGGCGGGGCGGGCGCGGGAGGAGCCGGCCACGCCAGCGGGGCGGGGCGATCATCACAGAGGACGCTGGCTACGCCCACCGTCATGGCCGCCTGCGCTGCGTCTGTAGAATGACAACAGAATGACGCGGCGCCTGCAAGCAGCGAGACGCGCCGCGCACACATTGTAATTTATATTTTACATTATTAAATTGTTGTGCGTTATTTTAATCTAAGTAGGTATGTGCATTATTTTCTAAAACCAATTACAAGTTTCTCCACAGATTATTATTAATAAATTATCAAACATATTTTTGCTTATGTCAACACAGAATGCATTTTATGCGTTTTGTGACCTGGTTTCGACTTCGGTAGATATGGTTTATTTGATTTGTTTCATTTACGTAGATAATAGGATCAATGGAGTTAGGATAGTTTACCACAAATTATGTACATTTACGAGCGAACTGACATAGGTGGGTTCTTCTTAGTCGGTACACTCTTGCCAGAGTGGTCGTGGTCATCATTAGGTATGAATCATGATGAGTGATGATTTTGGTAATACCTACAGCTCCATTCGTCGCGGACTGCAGCTTTCCGGGTACATTCACAAACCGAGCACTTGGTTGGGCCCCACCGCCGAAGCTGTAGCCGATTACCATCGAATATTTTAATTCGAAAATTAGGTTAGATACGTTTAATTTATTGACAAACATCTTCAGCGTAGCCGGTGAGCTCCATGGTTACCACCAGCTGAGCTAAACACTAATCTAAGTTGAAGTTTTATTTTCGCTATCAAAAAATCCGATGGTACCTAATCGGCTTCAGCTTCGCCGGTCGAGCCCCACATCAGGGGCCATTAGGTACCTACCATCGCATTACCATCGGATTTTGTGAATGCGAAAATTAAACAACTGCTTACATTGTTTGTAATAATGTTTAACTTAGCTGATAGAAACCCTAGAGCTGTACCGACTAATCGGAAGATGTCAATAACTTTATCCTACGACAATTTTTGGAATCAAAAACCCCTGTGGTAATCTCGGCTTTAGCTTCGGCGGTAGGGGCCCCTGGTCCGTCCATCTCATTGGTGATCTACCCCGTGGTCTGGTGCCCTGGACTACGAGACGCTCTATGGAGTCATCACCACGACGAGATACATGGCCGAAGAAGTTCGGAATGCGTGACTGCACTGTGGTTGATAGGCGCTGTCTGATGCAGTTCTTTTAGGTAGGTAGGTACCTAGGTAGGTTAACTTAAAAAAAAACCTTACTTAGGTACCTACTAGCACACCCCGACCACTCCATACAAATGTCGCGTCGTTTACAACTATATAAACTATATGACGTTTGTGCAGAGCGTGTGTGCGTGCGGCGAAATACAAACAGTTCCAGATTTATCTCAGCGGGGAGGTGAGGTCGAAACGAGAGAGCGGCAGGGAGTGGCCATACTGAACGTATTATAAAAGTACCTCCCTAACATAATCATTACTCGGATTCATACCAGCAGAGGGGCAATTCTCGTAATTAAAATGTTGTCTGATTCAGTTCCGATCCCGTCTCGATCTCACAAAATGTCACATGTGGTGTCTTCGTATCATACCTAATATGTAACTTCCTTACATCTGTGATACAATGTGATCGTCAATTTAACAAACTAAGAATAGAATTCTACTGTCAAAAAGAATTGATATTGATTTTAATGATAAAATCAAGTAGGTATGTATACATATAATATTTAGTCAATTCATAATTCAATCTTGATTCGGTCAGCATTCATTCTGCGATCGTAAAATATTTACCTACGGGCTACGAGAATCGGCCTTCTGGTTTCCAACAATTTGCATGGAGAATGACTTAGGTAATAGTACCTACCTAAGTGATTCTCCATGCAAATTGTCCTTTGAATAGTCAAAGGACTATATTTAGTCGAAACTTCAATTCAACCATGCATAAGAAGCTTGGAAGCTTGGTTGCCTCAAAACGTCAACCTACCGGGTATGAAATAAACAAAAATTTTCTTCAACTAAGTATCTATTGCGAAACTACCCTGCCTGACTAGCGAAAGAGGCTCTGGCGAAATCATAAACATAGGATCACTATACTATCATTATCATATCATCATCATCATCAGGTCATTTTAGTCTCCACTACAGGAGCACGACCCTCTCGTCCATCCCAGACAGAAGGAAGATTTGGCCTACACTCCCCACGCTGGCCAGACGGGTTGGGGAGGCCTGATCGATATTTTATAATGTCGCTTATTCGCCTTGTATGTACGACATCCACGGGAACACACAAAGTGATTCTATTCTAGTCTGCCGGAAACCTCACGGCCATTATCATATCACTATCATTAAGTATATCACTACCATTCGCGGTAGAGCGCATATGCTAGGTCTATGGGCGAAAGAGATGCAGGGTAGGTAGGTACAGTAGGTATATTTGTAAGCTGCCCGACTGGGTAAGCACATTTCACAGAATACCGCAGCCAAATAACAAATCCTTAGAGGGTTATTGTGTTCTTGCGAGTGACTGAGGTCATCAGAAAAGAAGGAGTTGCAGCGTTAGCATCTGGTGTGGCGGCGCGGGAGCGTTAGTTCATGTTACGAGCGTTAATATGGCTACGGTAATCACTTCGCATCAAGCAAGCCGTATGCTTGTTTGCAACCCGACGTAGGTAGTAGAAAAAACATTGTACCTAGCAGCGAAAATCTATTCGTCAGTAAATTGGATATGACAGTGTTTCGTCGCAAGTTGTGATATAGGCAATTTGAGTATTTGATTGAAAATTGCATGAATTATTTAACATTACCTAATGTAAAACACCTACCTACCTATACAAAACAAGAACGATCTGCGAACTTTCAATCTAATTTCTTATGTACGACTCATTTCATGGTCGATTAAAGTTTGGTGGGAAAGTCCATTTTAAAAGGATGAAATTATTAAAAAACAATATAACCATTGGAGAAATAATTTAAAATACTATAACTTTTGTTACAGCACTAGCTACATGCACGCAATATTCATATAACATAGCTGTCGTACAAATTTTTGATGGTCAACTGCGGGTTATGGAGGCCAATGTGTTCAAAGCTTACCTAATGACAACATCGAGGACCGACAACTTAACGTGCTAAACCCATTCATGGACAGGTTGCGGTCTTCTGTGAGGAGATACTTTCCCAGTCAACATATTTTATCCCTCCGCCGGAGCCTCTCGTTTATTAGTAGGGTGCACCACGTGCAGGCGAGGTTGGCTTTGACCCTAAGGATGGTGATGAACTACTACACCTCAAAAATTCGATAGATGAGATAAAGACTTAGATAGACATTGTGACGCGTCACCTTCATGTTTGACAATACTGTCCATGTCTAATTAAATCTGCGTAGGTACATATCAACTCTTATTAGTACTAACTTACTTATTAGTAGTACATTATTAGTATATAGAACTAGCGTGTTCTGTACCTGCAATCATCAACAATTTGGGGTGTAAGTGGTTCATCAACATCTTTGAACCAAAGCCAACTTCACCTGCACGCGGTGCACCCTGCTGACTGACTAACGAAGCTCTGGCGAAAAGAGAGGTAGGGAGCGTAATTGTAAGCTACCCGACTGGGGAATGTACCTCCACCTTACAGAATACCGCAGCCAAATAACGGTTCCCTTGAGGGCTGTTGTGTTTCTGCGAGTGAGTAAGGTCACCAGAAAGGAGGGAGATGCTGCGATGGCAGCGGGGGTGGCGGCGCGCGAGCGATATTTTATGTTGCGAACGTTAATATGGCTACGGTAACCGCTTCACATCAAGCGGGCCGTATGCTTGTCTTCCACCCGACGTAGTATAAAGAAAAAAAAAAAAAAAAAAAACAGTACCTACCTAGGTAAAAATATATGCACTAGGTGGGTACAACCTACTCTCTTATAATGTCTTCATCAGGGCCTATTTCTCCGCTTTCGGATTTTGTTCTTCTACAGTTCTACCCGGTGGTCGAATGGCCAGCCTTGGCTACTTCGACTCCGAAGTCACGGGTTCGATCCCCGCACAGGACTACCAAATATTTGGTCCCGTGTGCATAAACATTTGTCTTGTGTTTTCTATGTATTATAATAGAAGAAACATTTCTGATTTCTTGGCCATAGTGGTTAAATTGGTAGGTAATGAGGTCCCCTATCACGTTGCTCGACCCTCGATCTGGGGCCTCCTGTGAAATGCAGATACCCTGGTCTTTATACCTTTGAAGTATGTATTAAAATACGCAATTAAAATACCTAAAATCCAGCAAAAAGTAAATTCAGCTCCATAAATGTTTAAAAAAATTTGCCGCCAACCAACCCCTGAATCAATTAATATGCACCATTGCACATGTATTGCAGGTATAGGAACCAATTAGCAACATTGTATCCCAACGTGTATCTAATTACATACCATGTTTGCTAATTATAATAATATAATTAAAACATTAATATTCATTGTCCACATCGTGAGGCCCTACCGCCTAAGTTGAAACAGCTTCAGATCGACTTGATGTGAATAACTACGTCTTTAAAATAGCTTCCATAGGGAGGCAATTCAAAAAAAACGAATGATAACAAAATCGGGGGATACAGTTTGGTGTTGCAGCTAGGTACATATCTATCATCTCCATCCAAAATTCAATCACACCACTGGATAGATGAAGGATCAAAGAATTTATTAAACTAAGTTAGGACTATGGAACATCGCGTGCGGGGGAAAGTGCTGCCATTTTGAGATACCTAATTTAGGGCATCTAACGAACAACACACGTATCCGTGTCCATGGCACACACATGACACACCCTATTTTTTTAACGTGAAAATCGGACTTCGGTTTAAGCTGGTTACAAATATTTGAGATCATTTGGTAGAGTTCAGGGGTCAGTATCGGGTAAACTAGACAGAATTACCAGGTAAGTACTATTTGGTTACTAGTCAGGCCTACAAATTTGTTCACATGGAGTTTGGTCTCTCAAATGCGTAAATATTTGAAACATAAAATACTGTTTATCCCGGTACTATGTTTTCGCGAGGACCGGGACGTGACCGAGAACATGGCTTTTTTAATTAAGTAATTTAATGAAATTTGTCACTCATGTATTTGTCGGGAAAGTAGGCTAATTTCGTATGCATATCTTTTTTGATTTTAGTCCAGTTTTTACCCGACTGACAAAGAAGGATGGGATATGTTTCTCGAATGTATGTACGTATGTATGTAACTTTTTTAACACGTCTTCAAACTAAACCGCCTAACGGATTTCAACATATGGGGCGTCATTAGGTAGATTTGACTAAGCTGTGATTGACAAAGTAGAAAAAAAATGGAGAACAATATCAAAAAATAATAATTTTTGTTCGTTGTTTCGGTTAATAATGTTATAGGTATTTTATCAATTTTTTTAACACAAAAGAATTAATTTTGACGAGCTCGGTAGTCGAATGGTTAGCAATGGCCACTTTGACTCCGAGGTCGCGGGTTCGTTCCCCGCACAAGACATTTGTGTGCATGAACATGTCTGTCGTTGTCTGGGCGTTTTCTATGTATCATAAGTATGTATATATTTATAAAAACAAAAATATTTAAGTAAGTATTATACCTACCAGTTATCTAGTACCAATAGTACAAGCTTTTCGCTTAATTTGGGACTAGATGGCGCTGTGTAAATTGTCCAGGAATATTTATTTATTTTATTTAATTAAGAAATAAAAATACGACTGGTAATACTTTTATTTATTTATTAATTCTTATACACGTATGCATACCTAGTACCTCGTTAAAATTCCTAGGTCTAAACAACTACCTAAGTACATTTAGTACGCAGCAACTCGTAAAGGTCACATTACATTGTGTACGGGTCCAGCTGACCGCGAACCGGTCGCACCGCAACCGGTTCTGTTCCGAGTTCCGACTAATTTAAATAGTTATTTATTTGGTTCGTTAATAAACGGTGTTACAGCGACCGTTAAGTTTTTATGCGATACTCGATTGTTGAACGTGTCGTAATAACAATTATGACAAAAATGCAATAAAAATATTAAGAGAGTGCATAACTTCGACGTTCTACAAAAAAATTGGTTAATTCGATTAATTAGTCCGCTGTACATCTAACCTCACACCAAGAACAAATAACTACGAATAAGTAAAGGCGACGCAAGTTCGTAATTACGAATTTTAAAACCATATTTTTTTATTCAAAAATATACTTATATGAAATATCTAATTCCTCTATTCGTTACACGATTAGCTTTACTTTACTCGTCAGAAAAAATCGTCATCATAGATCAATTTCAAAATTATTTCTTGTTTTTTCTTCTTGTGCTGTGTTTACTTTTAATAAAGGAAAAATATATCTAAATAATTGTCATTGCCTGTGCGAGTAGTACTGGAGCCCTAAGCTGAAGCCGAGTCCGACCGAATATTTTGATTCCAATAATTTTAACAAAAAAAACCGACTCCAAACATTACTCTACATTTATGCATGTAGATACAGGCTGATGATGATGATAAAAATATGGGACCAATCTGGAAGTATAAGTACTCTCAAATAAAATAAGTTTTTTTCAAATCGGTTTATAAATCACGGAGTAATTAAGTAACAAACATTAAAAAAAAACAGCCGAATTGAGAACCTCCTCCTCCTTTTAAAAATAGGTCTTAGGTTAAACATCTTCATTTTAGACGGTAGAGCTCTAGCAGCTCTAGTAGTAGTAGTCATCGGCTTTAGCTTCGGCAGTAGTCCTAGTCACCCCCTAGTAGCCCTAGTCGTCAATTTTTAAAACAAATATATATTCATCGCGAGATTGCGCTTGTAACCAACATCCATCCATATTACATCCATACACTTCCTCACAAACTTTCGCATTTCTAATATTAGTAGAAAGTATGATTCTAACTTTCTCTTTGCTAGAGCTTTTTAGGTTAATTCCTAATTTGGATAATGTTCACAACGAAAAAAAATTTTTGTTGACAACAAAACAACCTTTAGTGGTCATTATATTCCATAATCCATAATAGTTACGATAACTGCTTACCATCAAGCGTTGACAAGCTTGATGGTAAGCAGTTATCGTAACTATTATATCGTACATAATATACTTCTTTGACACCTAGTTGCTTAGACCATAAATATTTCATTCTAGTACTTGTAATTATTGACTTTATTAAAAAAGTTAACGGACGTCACATAAATAAAAAATATTAACTAACTTATAAAAATAAAAAAAACTAACTGCCGTTTCTCACGAAACAAATTCCCACAATGAGATGTAATATCGGAACCGCAGCGGCGCGAGGAGGCAAAAAGAAGATTATGAAAGGAAGCACGTGCTGATCTGTTTCTCTTGCTCTAATGGATAGCGCTGTCTCGTTTTGTCAGTTGGTATGACACAGAGTAGTACAAAATATACATCGTGCGCTAATAAAAATTTGTACTAGAGGACTAACGAAACACTGTTTTGGAGTAAATTATTTCAATTTAGGTTGAAATGCTTGCTTTACTAGCCTATGACGTATTTAATGCATATTTGTATATATTTCAGATTGTGTAACTAAGTTAGGTACCTACTCATATCACACAACCTAACCTACATTATGTACATACAAAAGTCATGTCAATTTCTTAACGGTGATAAATTACATTGATTATTTTTTTAATATGAGAGGGAGCCAATCGAGCATGTTGGCCACCTGATGGAAAGCAATTACCACCGCCCATAGAGATCAGCAACACCAAGGGGTTGCCGATCCGTTACCGGTAACGGATTTTACTGAAAAATCAACTCTGTTCTGTGAGGGAAGTTGATTCCACAATTTCACAGTTCGTGATATAAAATGTCGTAGGAAACGTGCTGTGGTAGAAAGGCAATTATAAAGATGATATGGATGGAATTTTAATTTATGGTGTGTTGTACGATAGTGGAACTCAGCTGTAGGTATCAAATCAAACAGCTCATCCGAGCACTCCCGAGTCCATCATGTGCTCATCCGAGTCCAGTCGATCCGAGATCATTGACTTACCGACCATTCGTGCTACATGCAAAATATTGTACATAGTGAGTTCAACTTTATATTCAAAAAATAAAAAATGGTTTAGAGTAATATTGCCTATTTACATAAAAGTAGTATTTATGCTCTATTCTATACCTACTAAGTTCATTAAAAATGCATACATAATTAAAAAAGAAATACGTTTAATCTGTTTTTAATAACTACACTGTGTTGTCTATCAGTTGACCTTCACCATTGCGTCACTCCGACTACAGCATTCCACACGTAAGTCTATCTCACTCACACTTACGACTAGACGCCGGGCGGCGCTCGGAACACCTCCTCGCAACCGATGTTCGCCTAGTATCACGCGCGCTGAAGAAAAGGGTTTATCCGACGCCGAATGACCCGGATGCACCTAGGATTTTCCGACCAAGAGCTAGTTTTCCGCGAAAAACGTAAATTATTACGATTTTTCAATAATAAATATGATGCAATTTACATAATCAATTATTTATTACGTAATAAAAAAATCTGTCATTTTCCTCACAATCGTTTCGATTCGATATCGATTTTGTTTACGATACTACATTATTATATTTTTTCGCGTGGCGCAGGGAAATCTAGGCCAGTTAGCGAGCGTCCCTATTCTAGAATTATTAAAATAGCAAGCACGTTCCGTTGCGTGGTGAGCGTAGTGAAGCGTAGCGTAAATAGACTGCGCCCGTCTCGTCTAGCTAGCCGCAATCGGCCGGTATTTAGCGCTAATGAAACACCGGTTATTACTGGAAATTATCTTGACGGTTTTTATAGATTCCAAATTTCCGTTTACGTATTTGGAACCATTTTAGTAGAATATTTATGTTATGTTTCAAACAATACTGGGATCCTGTTAGGTTACAAAAAAAAACAATAGCAGACTGAAAAAGCCTTTGCAACCGACCTAACCAACTCGGGGTGGATTCTTAGTATCGATATGAATATAATTATGATGCATAATGACGAATTATTTGCATAATTGGTTGGCACTAACGTCAAAAAATATACACATAAAAATATTACATACATTCCTTATACTCTTTACTATTAGTTACCTTTGAAATAACTTCGCATTTTGAACTTCGTATTTAGAAATGCACTTGCATCCCATCTTACCATAAAAAATCAGAATTGATCTTACATTGAAATACCCTAAGTAATGTTACAACTAAGTTTAGTTGGTATAGCTACTCGTATAGCTAAATGTATTCTAATTTCTATGATTACAGTGATAATGATAATACTTCGGGCTGTGCTGTGGACCAGTCCATAAGTAACAAGAGTAGCTAATAGTATAACTATAGTTAATATGTGAATAAAATGCATTGCATGTATGGATGGATGGCATGGCATGACTCGCAAAGCCCGTATGTCCGTACGCGTACAATAACCGAGAATATTACGCAGAAAAGTACTAGGATATCAAAAATACTATGTAGTGTCATTAGGCTGTGGTAGTCTATCTACAAATAAAAGTAGGTAGGTATGTATAATCTTATGATTACGCATTCACGGCGTGATATAGCGCGGCAGGCATAACTTTTTTATTATTTAAAAATTTGATTATCACTGGCTTACAGTTTGATACTTAGACACTGATTTCCAAATAACATTCTATATTGTGCCATTGGGCCATTGTGGGCAGGGCACACAAAAACTAACTTGCGCCCTCTACTCGGTACGCACGTATACTTTTTTCGTTACTTAGGTTAATCAAGTAATAAAATAAAAATAGCTAGTAGATATTTATTATATTCTATGGTATCGATTGTTATAAAACGAACGAAGAAATGTTTTTATATACTTAGTGGGTGGCAATCGTGGTTTTTAGGTCCCCAATAGTGTTAGAAATTTAAAATCCGTGGCGCAAGGAAGTTGAGTTTCACCACTTGACTAGCTAACTCTTAGCTAGGCTTTTAATCCCGTATTAGCTATATTGATGTCTCTCACATTGCCAAGACGGGAAGTCAAATTCAAAAAGCTTCTTACTCCTACTAATTTCTTCTGATTAAATTCGTTGCGAGTTCCAAGGCAGCCGTAGTTTCATCTTCTTCAATTTTCACCGCCTTTTTCGGAGTCGCCGTTGCCCACCGCTGTCTCTTGTATAGCCTTAATACTGGCTATACAGGAGACAGCGGCGGGAATGTGTGGTAGGCCACGTCCCGATCCCGATACTACTTCAAGTGGCAAACAATCATACAGCTGCTTAATGTGAAGTAGGTTTTTGTTAATAAGTATACAGTTTATTCAAAAACTGAATCAACGTTTTGTATTTATTTGCATGCGTTGTTTATGTAAGCGTGTTTGGTTATATGATCTATGTACAATTATTCTATATGTATATACAGATGTGTCGAATGATTCGAATCCCTACTTTATATGTGAATATGAGTTTGTTTGTTAGCTTTCACGCAGAAACTACTCAACCGATCATCATGAAATTTTGTACACATATTGTCAAAGGTGGTCAAAGGTATTAAAACGGACATACAATACTTTTTTATGAAGAAAAAATAAAGGCGGTCGAAGCCGCGGGTGGAAACTAGTATTATATCTATATATATATATATATATATAAAATCAATGCCACTTTTCGTTGTAATTTTATAACTCAAGAACGGGCTCACCTATCTAAACCAAATGTTTAAGCTTTGTTCGGACTATTTAGTAGATGGTTTATGTGAAGTTTGCACAAAATCGGTAGAGCGGTTCTTCATTTATCACATTTTTTGTAACAAATGAATTCAATAAATGACGGATCATTTTGTTAATGGGGATTTTGCTGTCAAATTGAAACTTTTTTAGATGGGGATTGTGCTGTCAAATTGAAACTTTTTTCAGATTTTTTTGTTTGAATAAATTGATGTTCCAATAATTTTTTTTTAGTATTTCACTTTATACGTAGCTAAGCACGTACCGGGCCGTTAGTAAATTATATTTATTGTGTGCCATAGCCACTACTTATATTAAAGTAGTGATTCCTAATTTTAAACGGAATTCATGGCTGAATTACTTATGCGCTTTCCGAATGTGCGGGTAGTGAGAACACTTTTAGCAAAAGTAAATAAATAATAACACCACTTAAGTAAAATAATATTATTTATTAAATATGTACACAAGTAATCAAATTAAACGAATCTAATTTTTTTTTATATATATTAATTGTGTGTGGGGAGAAAAATCATTTTATTAAATAATTGCGTACATTACATAATATTAACATGTATGTACCTATTAACTCTGTAATTTTTTTCACGAGGGGCGCATAATTCGTAGAAACTATGCAAATGTATTACCGTTTACCATACAGAGTGTACCGTAGAATATCGCATCGCAACGACCAATTAATTAACCACTACTGTTTAACCAACACTTGCCGTTCCACGAAATTACATTGTATTTTTTTAGCAACACTTACTATAATCACAATTGTAATGCAAATAAATGTCAACATGCATTTCCTAATAGCAAAGCCAACAATATTTTTTATCCAAACAACATCGGGGAAGATAGCAAGCCCTCGTTACTAACCCCTCGATTTTAAACAGACATAAACACAAACGAAAATGTACTTCAACGGAATGAAGTTAAGTCACAATTTTGTTTGTCATTCCTGTAAGGGTCCTTTTTATTTTATAACAAATCGTCCTGCATTTGCGAAATTGAAAAGTTTATTCTTATTTATTTTGTGAATTTCGAACACTAAGCGAAGCTTCTACAAATTTATGTTTCACTAATATGGTGAAAATGTTCACGCTCTTTCTGACTCCTCTGAAACTAACTCGCTCGTTGTATTGTTGTGGTAAAACTTTGATGTCTGTTAAAACTAATTACAACTATGTTGTATCTATAACTTACCACAATTTAAAGTAGATACAAAATACAGAATAAGTTCGCAGTAAAATAATAGTAAAGTCTAATGCGAAATAAATCAAAGTAAAGTTGAAATTGTACATGCTATGCGGTTACTCGTAAATTACACAAAGGAGTTAAAGTATAAGTACGTGTAGTATGTACCACGGAAATGAAATCAAATTGAAATGATATGCAATTTAGATTTGTATGGCATCAAGCGTGCCAAACAAACACAACGAAAAGCAAGCACACTACTAATAACTTGGTGTTGTAATTGGTTGAATTTAGTTGCTTAGTATTGTGTCATAAAAGCATAATGCAGATTAAAGTATATAAAATCAACTTACCACGATTTATGTATGTATTTATTATTTTATTATTTATGATTTTATTACGTATGCGACTGATAGAAATCCATACTAAGTTGCATTCGGACGCTTCTTGTGAACACGCAGCATTCATACATGTATGTAACTTACGTAACCTCTAGATAACTCAAGTTATTATTACTAAATACTACATCTATACATTGTTGAAAATTAATTGTTATGTAGTAGTTATGTTGTAGAAAACGTTATCCACACGTGACGGATTAGACAGACGTTAATTAATAATATATAACAATATTACTACATGTACTAGGAGTTCATAACGCACAGTATATCATGTAATTAATTAGTGATGAGTAGAAATTATCGTAAGTTGCGTATAAATTAGCTGCTTATTCGTAATTCAGAAATATCATTAACTAGCGACCCGCCCCGGCTTCGCACGGGTGCAATGCTGATACTAAATGTACTACAGAAGGTCTTTGCGCTTTGTCCTATCCAGTCCTTCCCCAGTTATAGGCACACGCCGCCGGCTCCGCGGCCGGTACCGCCACAGCCGTTATGTCCCTGCATTTTAAATGTGTAATATCTTCTAAACTATTCATTTAAATTACATGCTGTGAAGGGCCATATTGATCTATATTAAATGCGCAATGTATTTAAGGTACTTAATTGGATAAGGATTAATTCTGTATTGCTTAAAATCGCTTCGTAAATAAGGCATTATTTCTTGTAAAAAGCAAAGGATAAAATAACGGTTATTGTATGTTACCACTAAGAGATAGACATATACCATTGAGAACTTTTTTGTAGACCATTTTAAGGTGAACAATACTGTACTACATTATTTTGATCTATCTCGTTGGGTTCAGCCAGCGTTTGCAATGAAAGTGCAAAAAAATGTGTTTATTTACGACATCACATTAGAAACCTCTAAATTATCAGTGTTTTTCTACTATGTTATGCATATATTATACATATAAACTTTCCAGTTGAATCACTCTATCTATTAAAAAAAACCGCATCATAATCCGTTGCGTAGTTTCAAAGATTTAAGCATACAAAGGGACATAGGGACAGAGAAAGCGACTTTGTTTTATACTATGTAGTGATTACCGATTTGCGATACGTTATCGCACGTCAAATTTGAAATAAATGCTACTTACTATTGCACGCTCACGCGAAAATATTAACTTAACCCAATCATTTTCGTTGGAGAAGCTGACTAGTTTCGATCATAAACGGAAATCTTCATCAGGGTGAGTGTCCGGATGCAGTTATTTCTGTTGCGTCGAGGACATATAATAATGATTCAGGCATCTATTATTTTGTTTATTGTACTAAATAAACAATAATAATATAAAAGCTTACATAGAATAAAAGCCGTGTAAAGGTGGACTTATCCCTCTACGGGATCTCTTCCAGTCAACTTATAAATATTTGAGATTCTGTAAATATCCCTATAAATAAATAAATAAATAAACCCAGATTAAATTAATATATTAGGTGCCTACACTAAGTAATATTTAAATACAATATAGTTGGTACTAGCAGTTCAAGGTTTTATCAAAGGATCTTTTTAAAGCCGATTTGAAAGAACCCACGGAAGAGGACATCTTCTTTACCTACATCAGATGGTAAGGAGTTCCAAAGCTTAGCCGCAAGGATATGCAGGTATGCCCAAGAAGAGTCGTCCACATGAACGTAGGCGGTTATCCACGTCCCGACAATGAAATTTATCAAGTAACCTGATGCAGAAGCATTGAACACACACAATGATAAATACTATGGAAATGCCACTAGCGTCAAAAATGCACACCCGAAAAGTGAGCCAACTGTCTCACCTCGTAATTAGTTTGCACAAGCAAGCGGACTAAACTGACGTGACCGTCTTCTATGTTGCTTTACTTTATCAACACTTTATATATATACTTTATCAACATAAATTATTATTAATTTTATTTTAAAATTAATAATAATTTGTGTTGATAAAGTAAATTAAACCCAAGGGATCACATATGACACGAAATTACACAATAATAATTGATGTTTACGAGTATTTTAGGTTAATTTCTTGCAAGAAAAAAAAATGCATTGCGCCCATTACGTACTCACCGAGGGAAAGAGATAGCAAGTGTACTAAAGCACAGAGATAATAAGGGATAGCGATTGTCATAGGTCTCCCCGGCGACGGGGACCATTTTCTGACGCAACTTAGTATGGGTATGATTGATTGAGAGCCTAAGGAAATCTTAAACTAATAAACAAAATGATCCTAACCTGGACCTTTCTTAAGCCTCGGTCAGACACAGCGATTAATCGCTGCGAATGCGTAGTCGCCGCGAGTATTCGCTGTGTGTGACAGGTTATTCGCTGCGAGTAGACTCACTCGCCGCGACTTGAATTCGCCGCGATTGGAATTGAGCATGTTCAATTTTACTCGCGGCGATTGCGCAGTCGCCGCGACTATTCGCTGTGTGTGACAGGGTTTTCGCTGCGACTAGCCATTCGCGCGCCGCTATCAACTGGACTGGACACGTTCGTGCTACATACAGATCGATTCGTCGCTTTTTCGAAGTTTTTAATTATGAGTGAACAAAAAAAGTCCTGGTTCTTCTGCAGCCAATTCTTTCAAAAGGGTTTTAGAAGCCCCGAACTGTTCTCTGCGTTCAATCCATTTACGAACCCATTTTCTCTTCTTGCGGATTGTGAGCTTAATCAGCATTTGGTTTGCTAACTCTGCATATGCCAACCGAATACACACACGTATGCGACGAGCAGACGACATTTTGTATTTGCGCACCAACAGACTGTCGAAAATCTCGTGTAGAACTTGCTGTGTGTGACAGGCAGGCAGCGAATAGTCGCTGCGATTAGCACTCGCGGCGATTGCACTCGCAGCGACTATTCGCTGTGTCTAACCGAAGCTTTAGACCACTCCAACTGAGGGTAAAAGCATAGTGGTAAACAAACGCATGTATAGCATGTTCGCATGGAAACGCATGTATAGCATGTACCAGGGGAGCTGGGTCGGCGGGCGGTATGCACAGCAATCGTCGACCCTCGCGAGGGGTCGCCACCGCCCCGAGCCGGGAGATATTGTCTTGTGCAGTGCAGTGGTCTTACGAACAGATGTAGGGTTGTTAACTTGAAAATAACTATCGTGTCATTTTAAATTTCATAGTATTGAAACTTTTATAGCTTAGGTATGTCAGTCAGTATTTCCATTTCTGGGCTGCCTTTATCAAGTAACTAGTGGATCCGCACGATTTCTACATAAACTATTGATGCCATATATTTGCGCCCTCTCTTTAGTTATCAACAAGGAATTGAAATCAAATGGAAATGGTATGCAATTACATTTATATGAAAACCAAGCGTGTCAAACACACACACCAACAGATAAGCAATGTTGTTTTACACTGAGACTGAAATTCCTAAAAGATCGACCAATAACAACAGTCGACCGTGCGCCGAAGTAAATAAGGCATACCACAGTATAAGTAATAGTAATGTATGCTTCATTTGGCTGATATAAAATCAAACAACTATAATTTTATCATTATATTAACACGTTGTTGCGTAAAAACTTTGTACCCCTTTTTCGAAAATTGCGCGGACGGAGAAGTATGAAATTTCGCACACTTATAGAGAAGGAGTGCAGACTGGTAATATTTTTTTTTTAATTATGCTTAAAAAATTGATTACATCAATAAAAAAAACATTACACACACTACCATGTATTTGTCACACACACGCATATATACTCTTTATGGTCGAATTTCGACCAATGGGCGACCACTAGTATTTTTAATAATATATTTATTATATTACAGATCTTTGGTAACGCACGCATCACGTTCACAATATACGAGTAATAAATAATACACGTGGTGTGACTTACTTGACAAGTAGGTATGTTATATTAGGAATAAAAACTTGCTTTATCATTAATTTTATTATGTAAAAATTTAATTGAAAAATAATATTAAAATCAAATCATTCAAACTTCATTTATTTCAATTTAAAAATGCATAGATACTTGTATAATCTATTTATTATAATTATGTTAGTTGTCGCTTGCATTCTTTCTAGGGCTCAAAAAAATTCATAATTATAATATAATTATGTTAGTTGTCGCTTGCATTCTTTCTAGGGCTCTAAAAAATTCAGAATTTTACCCTGATTTTCTCTTAAAATTCAGTGTTTGATCATGGTTGGTTGTTATTCTTGATACATGTAATATGCCACTAAAATTGTTTATACTTTCTGCAGTCGGACACCAACTCGAGGCATTGACAAAAACACTTTATTACATTTATTTTTAGTTAGTTATCGCAGCCCTATGCCCTCGGGAGCGTGCCAAATGCTTGTGACGGCCGGACGAGCCCGAATTGCCTCTACGTGATTAGAATAATTCGTATGTTTCGTTGTTGCATCCCGCGTACCCGGCGACTAATCCACATAGTCCAATCCCAAGTTGTTATTTTCATTAAATTAAAATACTTTTTTAATGCTTTTAACTAAGGTGTAGTGACTAAGGGCGCAGTAGATATAAGAGATATTATACTTGTCAACTCAAGCCCAAAATTGACACGTATTGATCCTAAATTGCTTCGATCAACAATAGTTGTATAGTTGATCGAAGCTAAATTGAAACGTATTCACTCGTCCACAGTAGAATTAAATAGGTACGGTACAACTTCGGATAGAACAACCCCAGAACAAAATCAACTTGCAAAGTACCATATAGACACATCAATCGCATCGCAAGACGCATCAATGACAATTCATTAATGTATAATGCGGGAATTGAATCTACTCGGAAAGATTTACTGGAAAACTATCAGACCACAAGTTTTTCAGTTTACCTATTTACAAGTAGATTCAAGATTTTAGGTATTTATTACTAAAATACTTAGTACCTACATACATAAGATCTTATGTGATATTTTAATAGTTAGTACCTAATAGAAGCACATTCAAGATCAGTAATTAAGTAATTATGTATTTAAATAGTTGAATTAAAAAAAAATGGAAAGTTTCACCTCCCCGCCTAGGTGGGATAACCCACGACCTCTCGACCCATCTCTTACCGGTCGAGTGCTCTTCCAACTAGGGCATGCAATTCGAGTATTCGAGTATTCGTTTTATTCGAGTATTCGCCCTTGTTTAATATTCGAATACTATAAACTTAGTATTCGAGGTTTCTGAGTTTTTCGAATAGTATAAAATTGAATATTAAATAACTAGTAAAATGATAGCAACAAAATTTGCGATCGCAGCTTTTTGATCTGTGCGTGTATCCGATCGTTCTCGGGGGTAGACTTGCGCAAAACAGTTCACTGAACTGAAAAGAGAGATGCAGTTCTTTTGACGCAAATGAACTATATCACTCATCTAGTTCATTTAGTTCAATTACTTCAATTACTTCTGTAGTTCTTTTGACTCACTTGTTCAGTTTAGTTCAATGTATCTTTGATTCAATCGACTCAGTAGTTCTATTGACTGATTCCTTCTACATTCTTCTCAGTTCTATTGCATCATTTTGATGACATTGTATTTTTGTATTAAATAAGTATAACAAATTAAATCTATAAATATAAAATTCAAAGTCCTGACTGACTGATATATCAACGCACAGCCCAAACCGCTGAGTCTACCGATTTCAAGTTTGGCACGTAGGTTCCTTATGACATCTAGGGGTACACTAAGAAAGGATTTTTCAAAATTCATCCCCTAAGGGGGTGAAACGGGAGTCCAAAGTTTGTATGGGGAAACGAGATTAGTTGGACTATTTTATTCGAAACTTTACACGAGTACTTCTATAGATAAATGAGTAAACATGTGTTTCAGGATTTTTCAATATTCAACCCCTAAAGGGGTGCAATAGGGTGAAAAATTCTGAAAATCGTCACGGGTATTGTTTTTATAGTTTATCGGGTCGCTGATTACGAAAATACTAAGTATTTTCTAATCAAACGTAGCCGACGTGACATAAAATCCCCACTGTGGGGGTGCAATGGGCTTGAAATGTCATAATATCAACATTGGTGTTGATTCTTAGTTTGGTTTTCTGAGACATCAATTACAAAAATAGCATCGATTTGAAAATGTCAACCCCTAAAAGGGTAAAATGGGGTCAAAAAGTCTGAAAATCGTCATGGGTATTGTTTTTATGGTTTATCGGGTCACTGCCCCCTTACCACCATCTCTTATTGCGATTCAATAACTGGACAGAATGCTTATCCATACCAATGAATAAGCGACTCTATTTCAAATGGAATAGAGTCGCTTATTCATTGGTATAAATAAGCATTGTATTCAGTTATTGAATCGCATTATGAGATGGTGGTAAGGGGGCTGATTACGAAAACAACAACGATTTTAAAATTTAACGTGGCTAACGTGATCATCATCCTCTATAGAAGTGCGATGAGGTTGAAATGTCTATATATCAATATATGTGTCGTTTTTACGGGTTTTTGGAACGCCAATTCATACTAAGTAATATTATAAATGCGACAGAATGTCTGTTACCTCTTCACGCTTAAATCGCTGGACCGATTTAGATGAAATTTGGTTGAGAGATACCTTGAGTCCTGGGAAAGAACATACCTAAGATAGTTTTTATCCCAGAAATTACCTATTATTGTTATTTATTGTACCCGTAGGGCGGTAATTTGACCATCATCCCCTATTGGGGTGCGATGGAGTTGAATTGTCAAAAATGAGGTGAAAAAGTCCGAAAATCGTCATAGGTTACGAAAAAACAACTATTTAACAATCCTACATAGCCGACGTGACAACTCTGTAAGAGTGAAATGGGGTTGAAATGTCATAATATCGTGTTGATTCTATGGTTTTCTGGGACGTTACAACAATAGCATCGACTTGAAAATGTAACGTGGTGGACACGAATTACTTAAAAAGGTTTTTTAAATTTTACCTCTAAGAGGATGAAACGGAGGTCCAAAGTTTGTTTGGGAAAACGAGATTAGTTGGTTTATAAGGGCAAATGTGATTGACTATTTTATCCTAAATTTTACACGAGTTCTTCTATTGATTAATGAGTAAACACGTGTTTGCCCCGCATATCACGCGAGCGAAGCCGCGGGCGAAAGCTAGTATTTTATAAATTCCCTTACAAATATTGATTTTCCTTCAAACTTTTCACAGGCTTAGGACTGTCAACCTTGAGTAAAAAGAAATTATTTAGTGGTTAAAATAATAATTCATATAAAAATTGAGCCTTGTATCTTTACTACTATAGCATATTTTCGCTAACAGCTTATGGTTCTTATGTCCTTAGCCTTAGAGTTCTAATTCGGTCAGTCAATCACGCACAAACTATCTGTTTCGTTTTATCTCGAACAATTTCAGAATCTTCCGTCCTTTTCGCTCTCTATCGCTAGCAATTTTGGCATTACAACGTATCTCTCTTATTCTAGCTCGTACGCTTTATGTATTTCCGGTCTTTTTACTCTTTGTCACTCGATTGAACTAAATGACGCAGTGAACTATATGGGTCAAGAAAGAGTGAGTGACAAGAACCGGCTTGTATGGTGAACTGGTACAATTGAACTACTCACTCAGGAACTACACAAGTCTACTCGGGGGTTTGCGCGCGCGGTGATAAATGACTGATGCCGTCATCCGCCATTTTAAACCAAATCCAACAATTATAGACAAAACCCTCTGATACCAGATTATGATAATACTATACCATGAGGTAGAAAACCAGAGATCACACAGAGTCAGCCAACAATCCCAGCTCAAGTCAAACATTTGTGTGCATAAACATGTCTGTTGAGACAAACAGACATGTTTATGCACACAAATGTTTGATTTGAGCTGAGTCTGAGTTGAGGTCTGGGCATCTGGGTGTATTTTAAGTATTATGTATATGCATTTATGTACAAAAAAAATGTATTTAAGTACATTTATCACTTATCTAGTAGCTTTGCGCTTAATTTGGGACTAGACGGCGCTGTGTAAATTGTCCAGAATTATTTATTTATGTAATGCTGAAAGCTGCATTGAAACCCGTTGCGAGGTTTAAAAGATCTAAGCGCACAGACAGCGGTTGCGACTTTATTTTATACTATATAAAGAAGATATTCGAAAAACTCGTAAAACTCGAATAACTCGAATAGTATGAATCTTGATATTCGTAAAACTCGAATACTAAAATCGGGCGAATATTGCATGCCCTACTTCCAACTGAGCTACCAGGAAGGTTTGTGATGGTGGGGAATTTTCCCAATCTATGTGTGGCGCCATATACCTATTAAGTACTATACACTACTAAACCAGTCTATCGTTGCAGATGAAATTCGGCTATTTTTTAATAACACCAAACTCATTAATAAAATCAAAATTAAAGATTTTGAAAAAAAAAACGTAATTGAAAAAGGATAAAATAATTTTGAAACCCGACTTAAAGAATTTATGCCATGAACTTAATAAAAAAACCCAAGAAAATCCGTTGGGGCTGCCATTAAATGAACTAGTTTGGCAGTTTTATAGTAACTTGTATACTTATTTATGTTGAAATTTAAAATAGAGATGGCAGGCCCCGAAGGATTTTCTTGGTTGTTTTAATTTCAAACTTTTTAGAGAACAAGCATAGGGTATTACAAATGAAAACCGCATCAGAATCAGACTAGCAGTTTTGGTTTTGCACAAACAAATGTTTACTGCAGCGCCCCCTGGTGAGTTGTCACTGTAACACCTAGCTAAGAACATGCTCCAATCAAACCTAAACCCATCACTGAAATCCGCATCAAAATCAGACTAGTAGTTTTGGAGATAAATGGCAACATTGGTTGCACAAACAAATGTTTACTGCAGCGCCCCCTGGTGAGTTGTCACCGTAACACCTATCTAAGAACATGCACCAATCAAATCCGAACCCATCACTAAAAACCGCATCAAAATCGGACTCGTAGTTTTGGAGATAAATGGCAACATTGATTTACACAAACATCCTAGCACCCCAAACGCATATACCGTCTCCGTTCCGTCGTGGGTAATAATTATTATTGAAATACATACTTAGTTGATTTCGGGCAACTTCCCACCTAGGCCATCCTACCGGGGAAGGTGTATTTTTCCATTTTTAAAATATTTATAACAGTAATTAGTTTTTCAGTAGGTATCTTGTAAAGTTTAGAATCCAGAGAGTTTTCTCTGCATATTTCGTTTTCATACAATCAATCACCCATCATTATTAATTTGAAAAACATAAAGTACTCACAAAGCAGAAATAATTATTTGAGCACACTGCCGTTCGTAAAAATACACAAAACAAAATAATTGTATAGGACACTGATCAATTATGTTACTCTGGTACAATATAAATCGAAACATTTCGTCATAGAAGCATTAGAAGCCCACATGTTTTCGACCACTTGCAGGGTTTTATTGCCTACTCTTCAGATTATTTGCTTTTGTGTCATTTCGACTTCATATATCGAGCAAAATCGATCTCTATTACACACGGCATAAAAGCAATTTTTATATATGAGATAGTTTAATATGCGTCAGTCAAGTTATAATTATTATGAAAGAGTACTTCTCCTGTTCATAAAAGCCTGGTATATGAAAACGGACTTTATCGTATGTCCGTAAAGTTGAGAATTGGGATAAAAAAATAATAATTATGCATTTACTGCAACGAAGTACCCGCAGGGTTGTTGTGGGGTAGCGTTTATAAGCGTATATTTTTTAATGCGAAAAGTCATCATCAATTTAAGTATTTTTTTTGCCATAAAAAATACAATTGTCTGAAGTTTTTTTAAAACGCATATATTTTATGTTCGTTAAAAATTGTCCCGTAGTCGGCAGGAACAGGGTCACATAACTTTATCGTGTAATAATGAAAAGTTTTAGCATGTAATTACCGAGGCATGAATTTTTTGCCTCGTAAACAATTTGATACTTGATAAAGTCCACCGTTTTCGATGTAATCTCATAATTAACGGGGACGAGGTCTGCTCTTTTATAATTGTTTGTCACTACAATTTTATTGTGAAACTCTATTGTTCGGTCAATTAATTTAAAATATCTAGAGCATTGCAAGTGCAACCGATTGGACTAAAAAACTATTTTTAAAGTTTTCTAGGCAGTAGCACAGTATAAGTAATAGTGCAGTAGACGGAAAATACATTTAGTAATTAAAATAAAAATCCGAGGTCGCGGGTTCGATCCCCGCACAAGACAGGAATTTGTGTGCATGAACATGTCTGTTTGTCTTGGTCTTGGTATTAACTATGTATTATATGTATATATTTACAAAAAAAATGGATTTAAGATTTATTTATCAGTTATCTAGAACCCATAGTACAAACTTTGTCTAGTTTGGGACTAGGCAGTGTGTAATTTGTCCAGAATTTTTTATTCATTTTTTTTTTAATTTCCGCGGTACACGGTACGAAGTAGTGTGCGCAAAAAAAAACATTTTCGCGACTAAACGGCCGAGCCCATTTGTATGAAATTTGGCATGGACATAGATATCTCGAGGAAAGATCGATATAGGACATACTACTTACTCGTGGATAGGGCATGCAATTCGAGTATTCGAGTATTCGTTTTATTCGAGTATTCGCCCTTGTTTTATATTCGAATACTATAAAACTTAGTATTCGAGGTTTCCGAGTTTTACGAATAGTATAAAATTGCAAATTAAATAGCTAGCAATATGATAGCAACAAAATTTGCGAACGCAGATTTTTGATCTGTGCGTGTATCCAATCGTCCTCGGGGGGTTGCGCGCTCGAGGATGAATGACTGACGCCATCATCCGCCATTTTAAACAAAATCCAACAAATAAAGACATGAACATGCCACAAAACTCTCTGATACCAGATAGAAAACCAGAGATTGCACAGACTCAGCCAACAATCCCAGCTCAAGTCAAACATTTGTGTGTATAAATATGTCTCGTCTGTCTTGGTCTGGGTGTTTTATAAGTTATTATATGCATTTATTTACAAAAAGGAACTGGAGGAAGAGTTGAGATGGATGCGATGGGATATTGTGGGGTTGTCCGAAGTCCGTAGAGAGGGAGAGGACACGATAACCCTACAATCCGGCAATCTCCTCTTCTACCGGGAAGGTGACCAACAGTCCCAAGGTAGTGTCGGATTTCCCGTCCACAAGGCCCTTATTAACAACGTTATTACCATCGAAAGCGTGTCGAGCAGGGTTGTATACCTAATACTCAGAATATCTGAGAGATATTCGATGAACGTCATTCAGGTATACGCACCGACCTCGTCACGCCCAGATGATGAAGTGGAGTCTATGTATGAGGACGTAAGTCGAGCCATACATACAACCAAGAACCACTTCACCGTTGTTATGGGGGACTTCAACGCTAAGTTGGGCAAGAAAAGCGATGATGAGTTGAGAGTGGGGCAATTTGGATATGGACAACGGAACCCTAGGGGACAGAGGCTGGCCGAATTTCTGGAGAAGGAGGGACTCTTCATGATGAACTATTTCTTCCAGAAGCCGCCTCACAGGAAATGGACCTGGATAAGTCCCGATGGTTCCACGAGAAATGAGATCGATTTCATCATGACCAGCGAGAAACGAATATTCAATGACGTCTCCGTGATCCACAGGGTGAAAACCGGTAGCGATCACAGGATGGTAAGAGGCACATTGAATATTAACGTTAAACTCGAAAGGTCCCGCTTGGTGAAGTCCACGCTCCGACCTACTCGTGTCGATATCCAAAACCCCGAGAACTTTCAGCTCGAGCTCTCTAATCGCTTTGATTGCCTGTAGAACTTAGCATCAGTGGACGAGATTAACAACAGGCTCGTAGGAACTGTTCAAACGGTAGGTTCTAAGTTCTTTATACCCCGCCGTTCAAATAGACCTCAGAAACTTTCCGATCACACTCTAAACCTCATGGCTGAACGACGCTCGCTGAGACTGCAGTCTTCCTATGACGCACAGTCATACAGGCGGCTCAATAGACAGATCTCGAAATCCTTGCGGCACGATATAAGTCTCTTTAATAGGAAATATATTAAAGAGACGACAGAGCGGAACAAAGGCTCCAAAGTGTTTGCAAGGAATCTGTCTATAGGGCAAAGCCAATTGACCAAGCTGAAGAGAGAAGATGGCAGTATAGCATCGACCAAGGCCGAGGTATTGGAGGAAATCGAAAGGTTCTATGGACAGTTATACTCGTACGCTTCCGTTGCTAAGCCTGCTAATAGCCGCAAAGACCCAAGAGCCAAGCTGACCCGACACTTCACCGAGGATATCCCGGACATCAGCCTGTACGAGATTAGAATGGCCCTGAATCAGCTTAAAAACAACAAGGCGCCGGGTGATGACGGAATCACATCAGAGCTTCTGAAAGCGGGTGGAACACCGGTACTAAAAGTCCTTCAGAAGCTCTTTAACACCGTCGTCCTCGAGGGCATAACGCCTGAAGCATGGAACAGAAGCGTGGTGGTGCTGTTCTTTAAGAAAGGCGACAACACCTTATTGAAGAACTATAGACCCATCTCGCTTCTGAGCCATGTTTATAAGCTGTTTTCAAGGGTCATTACGAACCGTCTCGAGCGCAGGCTTGATGACTTCCAGCCTTCCGAACAAGCCGGTTTCCGAAGAGGCTTCAGTACCATAGACCACATCCACACGCTGCGGCAGGTTATACAGAAGACCGAAGAGTATAACTTGCCACTTTGCTTAGCGTTTGTGGACTATGAGAAAGCCTTTGATTCGGTCGAGACATGGGCTGTGCTTGAGTCTCTCCAGCGATGCCGTATTGACTATCGGTATATCGAAGTGTTGAAGTGTTTGTATAATAACGCCACTATGTCGGTTCGAGTACAGGAACAGACTTCGAAGGCGATCCCTTTGAAAAGAGGCGTAAGACAGGGAGACATGATATCTCCGAAACTGTTTACGGCCACTTTGCAGAACGCCTTCAAGCTCCTGGAATGGAAAGGATTCGGCATCAATGTTAACGGCGAATACATCACTCACCTTCGGTTTGCCGATATCGTAGTCATGGCAAATTCGATGGAAGATCTCAGCCTCAATCAAGTTTCTCAACAAGTGGGTCTTAAAATGAACATGGACAAGACGAAGGTAATGTGTAATCCCCATGTTACACCCACTCCAATATCTGTTGAGAGCTCGGTTCTTGAAGTTGTTGACTCGTACGTCTACCTAGGACAAGTAGTCCAGTTAGGTAGGTCCAACTTCAAGAAAGAGGTCAGTCGCCGAATCCAACTCGGCTGGGCAGCGTTCGGAAAATTGCGTGATGTTTTCTCGTCCGACATACCGCAGTGCCTCAAGTCGAATCTTCGACCAGTGTGTGTTACCAGTGATGACTTACGGCACTGAAACGTGGTCCCTCACTATGGGCCTTATGAACAAGCTCAAAGTAGCCCAACGAGCTATGGAGAGGGCTATGCTCGGAGTCTCTCTGCGAGATCGAATCAGAAATGAGGAGATCCGTAGAAGAACCAAGGTTACCGACATAGCCCAGCAGATTAGCAAGTTGAAGTGGCAGTGGGCAGGGCACATAGCACGGAGGACGGATGACCGATGGGGTCAAAAGGTTCTCGAGTGGAGACCACGTACCGGCAAGCGCAGCGTAGGACGTCCACCCACGAGGTGGACAGACGACCTCATTAAGACCGTAGGATCGCGCTGGATGCAAGCCGCTTCCATCCGGTCTTATTGGAGATCTAGAGGGGAGGCCTATGTCCAGCAGTGGACTTTCAATGGCTGATGATTTACAAAAAAAAATATTTATTTACTTGTTTATCTATTGCTGAAAACAGCATTAAAATCCGTTGCGTAGTTTATAAGATCTAAGCGCACAGACAGCGGTTGCGACTTTATTTTATACTATGTTAAGAAGATATTCGAAAAACTCGTAAAACTCGAATAACTCGAATAGTATGAATCATGATATTCGTATAAATCGAATACTAAAATCGGGCGAATATTGCATGCCCTACTCGTGGATATCTCGCTATTCGCGCGATATACTCGACATTCATTCGAGCGAAGCCGCGGACTGAAGATAGGGAATACATAAACGTAAGGTAATGAGCTCGTCGGTGTTGTTGATCTTGTCAATCTAAACAAACATAGCAACGTCGACTATATTCAGTCTATGAAAAGGTTTATCTAACTTCAGCTCAGCTCCTTCGTGCTATTAGAAGTGATATTAAGCCATCGGACCCGACAGTACTCATTAAAACCAAGCCACCTTGCTTTTATCGTATTCTTTGGGCGGCTTGAAAACACTGGGGTCTTCCAACCTGCAATTGAGCAGTGATATGGAGTACGCTCTAAACTCCTTAGATTGCAGGAATACCCGTATCCCAGCAATGGTATCAGTATGGAATGTTGACTACAATAGGTATTTCAAAGCTATTAAAATAACAAACAGTTATTAAGAAGTACACGGGTGGTAAAAAGCGTTACCATGTTAACTTCCACAATGCATTAACTCGTAGTGTATAACGTCATACGTATTTATGTAGGAAAAATGCAGTATTTTTCCCGCAAAACAATTCGAAGTCCACACTTTTGTATGTGGAACTGTACTATTAGGAATATTATCATTATACAGTTGATAAAAAAAATGAATTGCATTGCATCTACTTGCAATACAAAACTTAAGAAATTTTGACAGTATTCGGTACAATAAAAATTTTATAAATACATATTTGTTACGTACACAAAAATTAATTAAATATTAATATTAATAAAATATTAAAAAAATGTATTATTAATATACAGCTCAGCCTCAGTATTTGCTTAGATACAGAATGTAATCAAGTGCTTAAAGGGGGCGAGTGGATTATTATTATTGATGACAATAGAAAAACTATCAAATGTTTAATATTGACATCGAAATCGCAATATCCCACGAGTATTTTAATATCCCGTGGGAATTTTCAAAAATCCTTTCTCATTCATACACACCAAACAAAACTATTCCTGCCACCACCATCTATTTTTTTTTAACGTGACTGGGGCCCAAAAACACATTTCTATTCTCCTGTGTAGCCAGGGTTAACAGTGTCGACCACCATAAAAGGCAATGAACAGTGAAGTCCATTGCAGTCCCGGGGGTACGACTACGGCTGCCTTGGAACTCACAACGAATTTAATCTAAAGGCCAATTCTCGTATTTTTTCTACGAACGCAGATTGAAAGTTGACCGAATCGAGATTGAATTGTGATTTGACTAAAATTATATACTTGATTTCATTAATTAATTATTATCAATTCTTGTTGTAGGCAAAGTAACATTCTTAGTTTGTTTAATTTTCACTCATATTTCGATGCAATCCCGCTTAAATTTAATTTTGAAGTTACATATTGTGTTACGAGAATACCAAATGTGACATTTATGAGATCGAGACTGGATCGAAACTGAATTTTAACTATATTTTAATTACGAGAATTGCCCCTCTGTTTGTAAGGACCACAGAATAAAATAATAGTACAAACTATTAGGATCATGACTAGCACAATAGACTGAGAAGCAGTAGTTTGACTCCGGCGTATTTTTGAAATGTATACCTACTGCCCGACGGAGCGCTAAGGTTCAGCATCTACGAAAACTAAAGCAGACGTGTGTAAATTTTTATTGTATGTATGTAAGTTTAGGTTAATAAAACTTATGTTAATTTAATGATTATTTATTAATTATTGAATCGCATTAAGAGTTGGTGGTAAAGACCTGCGTACATACATTATTGTTGTATTTCACAGATCAAAATAAAAAGGGTGTGCCGCAGTTGAGCAGCGTGGTGGAGTATGCTCTAAACCCCTTAGATTGAGAGGAGACCCGTATCCCAGCAGTGGGATGAATAAGGGTTGACGACGATACAGTAGTATGCACTGTTTGTAACTAATAAAGACAAGGAAATATAGAATTAGTCTGTATTTATAAAAGGCAACCGTTACTAAGTGATCTATCAACGCACAGCACAAAACCATTGTACAGATCGGGTTGAAATTTGACATAGAGGTTGCTATTACTGACGTTAGGTTAGGTATCCTGTTACTACAGGATTTATGAAAATTCCCATGGGATACCAGGACATGCGCGTACGAAGTCGCGGGCGCAAGCTAGTAGAATATAAGGTTCTTATAAGGCAAATTTAATTTCAAAAAGCAAGTTCATGCTTACCTCTTGGACAATTTGCCAAAACTATGAATCATCTTCCTCTTTATATGTATATTTATGTTTATATATAATTTTATTATATGTATTATGAGCTGATCTGACAGACGCTGTCCTGTCTAAACCTTACCCAGTATACCCAGAACATCCCACCAAAGTTTCATTGCAATCGGATGAGCGGTAAACGAATGCAAAAAGGACATACAGACAAACATTCATTTTTATATATATAGATATATTTTGTTATATATGTAATGTATATTTTCTGTTATACTATATAACATTGATAATATTTTATTTTAGTATACCGCATTCGTGTATATCTCTGCTCTTCCCAAAAGTCGTCTGGTCTAGAATGCTATTAGCATTAAGACAGCTATGTACCCTTAACTTGTGGTAAATAAAGTTTAAATAAATACAATGCCCAATGCACTAAGCACGACCATATAACAAACGCACGAAGCCATAGCATCTTATTAGCATATAATTGTTAGCTACAAACGCGCTTTTATGCCATAAATCTCATTACAAAAGGCGCACACAAGCACACGTAATTATTACTATACATGTGCCCTATAAATTAAATGTCAGCGCTAAGTGTCAGCATGTTCCCATTATGGCACGACATTGTTACCGGGCACTGCACTGCCGGAAAATATCATATCACGTTATTAAATATTTGCAAACGCCGTTTAAGGCGATTACATCCGTCAACGACCTTGGGCATTTGGCGAGTTCCCCGCGCGCGGTCCCCGCACCGCCCCCACCTCACCGCAGTGTAACATCGCGTTGCCACAGAATAATTGGCGTTGCGCGCTTTATGAATAGTAAAGCGCAGTTGGGTCATAATTTGTCTCGTACATTTATACCTTTGCGGAACTGGTCGCTTAGAGACAAATAGAAGTACTTAACCTACATTATCTGTATTACGTACAACTTAGCGACTAGCATTCGTCTGACTATTCTAAACGTTTTGATCCCTTTCTGATCATACGACAGGGAGTAATTTTCTGATAAATACTTTTTCTTATAATCTAATCTATTTCTTATTTCTTCTTAGGGCATTATTGAAAGATAATCCAGAAGCCTCCTAGCTAAATTCTTATAGAGGGATTCTAAAATGTGGGTTTCGATTGTAAAGGTCTCAGGATTCTGTACTGAACACTCTACTAGTACTGTAGGCCAATACGTAAACTACCCATTTCCGTTGGCGCTGACGCTACGCTGACTCTTATCTATTGCAAAGAAATGCAGTTGTTTTATATATATAGGTATATTTGATCAGAGCTAGATAAAAACGGACATGAATAACTTACCGCGTGGTGCATCATAATGTAGTGAAAACATTTGTTTTCTTTTTTTAATTATGAAAACATATTTTTATTAAAATGTTTTGGTAGTGAAATAAGAACCCGAATTTCGATAATAAAATCATATTCTTTTATTTTATATTAGGTAATTATAAAAATATATGTATAAGTAAGTACCAATTAAAATTGAAATAAAATATTTTACAAAATATTTTTTTTATAATGTATTCCTAGGCATTGATCAGACAAAATAATAAAATCGTTGGGCGTAGCGTAAACTTGAGTTGATTGGATAGAAACACGGGCCCAACGATTTTATTATTTTGTCTGATCAATGCCTTAGACTGATGAGAGGGGTGTGATGACTGAAACCTCGGACCTACCGAATTATTTTTTAGCTTTTAGTACATTACTTTCAATAAAACTGTTTAAATTAAAAATGTTTTTTTTTTTCATAATTTTTATTTTCAAGTTTTAGTTTATAATTTCATTCTCATTCAATTAAGTTTAGATTTGACTTATGTCATTTTTTTTTTTACTTTTAAATTTGTCTTGTATTAATTTGATACCCTTAATGAAAATTGAGAAAATATGTATCCGCCAACCGGCCATTTTGTTGACGGCCATCTTGGTTTTTATTATAATATTCATGAGAGCGACGAGCGACGAGCTGTGTTCTACTAGTCAAGCTCTTTCATTTGATACCCATATAGTGGTAGTCGTGACAAAATGTGTAAACCACCATTTTGTAGCGGCGGCCATCTTGGATTTTCGTTTTTTTTCATGTGAACTGTGTTCTACTAGTCAAGCCCTTTCATCTGATACCCATATTGAGGTAGTCGTGACAAAATTTGTAAACCGCCAGTTTGTAGCAGCGGCGGCCATCTTGGATTTACAATGAAACAGAATTTATTTAATTGTATTGTCACCAGATCTAAAGGTGTGTACCAAATTTCAGATCAATCTGTCAACAGGAAGGGGGTCAAATTTCAATTACTAGATTTGACCCAAAAATATAAACAAACAAATAAATAAACAAACAGGTCAAGCTAAATAAAACCGTTTAAAAACTAAAAAAAACCCGACTGCTTTTTTGTGTAATTTGGAAATGAAAAACCCCTAAAACAAGAAAACATGTAGCAGTCGGGTCGGGATCGGGACCCATTCTAGAAATGGAGGCTTAGTGAATTTAGAGCACATGTCCCGACTGCTACATGTTTTATTGTTTTAGAGGTTTTTCTTTTCCAAATTACACAAAAAAGCAGTCGGGTTTTTTTAGTTTTTTAAATTACCTACCGATTTTATTTTACGTTTTTTTGATTTATTTATTTTGATATATACACGACATTGCATATATCAAAATAAATAAAATTAAAAAACGTAAAATAAAATCGGTAATTTAAAAAACTAAAAAAACCCGACTGCTTTTTTGTCTCCAGTCTCCACAGTAAGTACATATCTAATGACACCCCTCAAGCTAAAATTCACTGAGCCGTCCAGACTGTGGCGCGTCTTTGAATTTGCACTTGATGCCAAAAATCCGCCTTTTTGATTTTTTTTTTATTTTGACACAGCAAATACGAATGTAACGACACCTCTCAAGCTAAAATCCATCCAGCCATTCAGGCTGCAGAGCGTGCCAAACAATTATACATACATACTCTTGAAAAACATAACCCTCCTTCTGTCGCAGTCGGGTAAAAACAATGCGACGACAGGGCATAATGAACAGTGGGATGGAGCGGGGCGCGGGGGTGGGGTCTCAAGCAACCTAACGTACGTCCGTTCAGCAACACGTCTCGGCCCGCACTGATATTTTAGACGAGCGAGGGGAATTCGAACCTCGCGAAATCGATTTATCTTTCTTGATTAGTCAAAAATATTTTTTTTCGATAACTGAATAAACCAAGTTATGTAATTACATATAATGAAAAAGTATACAAAATTTTAGATGATTTCGATATATATTGTAAGAAATAAATGGTTTTATGTTGAAAATTATAGTGGTTTTTAATATTTTTTTTCTATGAGTTTCTTAAATTATTTTAAATTCTGATCAAACCATGTTCTTGTGTATATCTTGCAAAATATTATATATTTTTTTCAGATCAGTAGGCTTAATATTTAGCGAGAAAAATGGTTTTATAATAACCTATTATTCGAATGTTGGCCACTGTATACGCCTTAAGTTGCGGCATAACGACCTGGATCTAAAGTACCAAAAGCACTTATTTCATTTCGGTTTCGATATTGGCACTTTTGTTTACTCGTTCATACATATTGTCAAGTTTCTGGTCCCTAATACAATGTGTTTATACCAATGTCATTAAGCACTACTTAACGGACACTGCAAGCGATTCAAGCACTACTGCTTAATATATAATATATATATGCATAATGGTAGTCCTGGGTCTAAATTTAGGTACAAATAAGATTTCATTTTCTTTTCCGTTTTGGTCATTTAATTAGTTCATTGTATTCTAAAGGTTCTGATTCTTATACAATAGAATAGTGTAAACTTATACCCCTGTCACTATCACAATGTAACTTTATCATTCAAATAACGTTAAAAGCAATTTATTATTTATAAAACACTAGCTGTCCCGGCGAACTTCGTACCGCCTAACAATCAATGAATGTCGTGGTACATATTAGCTGAACTAAATTTATGATTTTATGGAATTAAAACAATGAATAGTAGAAAATAATAGAGAAGCTCGATGGCGTCATTGCGCGTGTCAGTCTAATTGAACACGCATGTTAAGCAACGTCGACCGTAGCCTGTACACGGATGGGTTTATATTACCTCGAACTCCTCCGTGATTCGAAAGACACGTTAAGCCGTCGGTCCCGATTGTTATCATTAGCTCATCTTGAGCTCCTCCGTGCTTCGGAAGGCACGTTAAGCCGTCGGTCCCGGTTGTTATCATTAGCTCATCTTGAGCTCCTCCGTGCTTCGGAAGGCACGTTAAGCCGTCGGTCCCGGTTGTTATCATTAGCTCATCTTGAGCTCCTCCGTGCTTCGGAAGGCACGTTAAGCCGTCGGTCCCGGTTGTTATCATTAGCTCATCTTGAGCTCCTCCGTGCTTCGGAAGGCACGTTAAGCTGTCGGTCCCGGTTGTTATCATTTAATGACAGTCGTTAAGTTAAGTCAGTGGCCTTTAGGCGGTTCGAAAACACTGGCCTCCGCCAAACCGCAGTTGAGCAGCGTGTTGGAGTACGCTCTAAACCCCTTCGGTTGAGAGAAGACCCGTATCCATAAAAACTGAAGATTTCATAAAAATAAAGATTTCCTTATTGTTAATTTTAAAAAAAAAAAACGTTTTGTTTTATTTTTTTTAGTTTTGAAATAGGTTTTATCATTTTAGTGATTTGTAATTGTCATTTCTTTTGATGTTTACTCTGATTTGATTCTTGCGCTCGAACCCCATGGGAAAAGCGTTTTCACCCCTATCGATTTGACATTTTTAAATTTTCATAACAAATCACAGACAACTTTCGCGACATAAAAGTGACACCAATCGATTTGACGTTTTGATATTTGACAACCAATAAATATCGTAATCCCTTTTTCAACTGACACTTTCATTTGTATGGGAAAATGTTTTTTCTTTTATTTTATTTTTTCGAGAATTTTCCAATGTTTTTAAGAGTTATTCTGCTATTCGGGACGGAAACAAATCCAACAAATCAAAAACCATGGCAATCGGTCCAGCCGTTCTCGAGTTATAAGTGTTGTAACAAACACGACTTTCTTTTATATATATAGATAATTGGTGTTCGATAAAGTTTATTCTGCCATTCTGATATCCTAGGAGAGATATATTCAATCAGTCACTAAAACGTTCTGAAAGAAGACATCGTAGATCACGAAAAGAAAGGGCACTCCAAAGATTGGAAACTGTTACAAAGTTAACTTAAATTTTTTCGCAAGAGACGAAAATACTCACTGTCGACACACGGGCAAACCATAGCGAAGGACAGTTGGTCGTTGAAAAGCGTATTAAAAACTACAAAACACTAAAGATTCTAATAATTTCGACACGGTCACGGTTATTGTCATTACATAACAGTCGTCAAGCCAAGTTCTTTAATTGGCTTGAAACCACTGGGCTCCGCCAACTTTCAAATGAGAAATGTGACTGGATATGCTCTAACTAAACCCCTTCAATTGAGGAGCTATCCCAGCTGCAGTGGAATAAATATGTGTTGACAACGACATCTATTTGGTCTTACAAACGTTTAAGCCTTTAATTTGAATACTTTGGAATATATGTCTGAGAGCTGCTTTTCTCGTAAGGTACGCTTTCCGATGCACGACATAAGAGATTAACAGACAGACCAATACATAATATCGTTCAGGCAATGGAAACGAATTCTAAAGGAAAACCGCAATTACGTAGACATCGGCCACGCTCGGATGGCTATTGTTAATAGAAAACGAGGAAAATATACAGCAGGGCTGCATCGTGTGATCGTACCAAACATACCAACATACGTGTATAGATAACCATGAAAAATTAAGATTTTTTTTATTCAACGCCGGGTGCCAAACAAGCCTGCCCGATGTAAAGAAATCACCATACCCTTGTTACATAAAGAGATCCCCTGCTACTAACTCAGCATCTCCTCGTTTATTTTAATTCTTTAATCTTGTAAGCTCACTCACTTGCAGGAACAATAACTTCAAGGATATTGTTATTGGACTGTGGTATTTTCACAGTTGGCTACCTTTAGTCTTTTGCTAGTTTAGTCGGTAGGGTGCGCCACGAGTAGTTACAAATCCTGATCTAATACACTGAATTCCATTCAACCACTGAGCCGCCAACCTTCTAATATATAAAATTCTCTTGTCACGGTGTTTGTAATTAAACTCCTCTGAAATGGCTCGACCGATTTTCGTGAAATTTTGTGTGCATATCGGTTAGGTCTGCGCATCGGACAACATCTATTTTTCATCCCCCTAAATGTTAAGGGTGGTCCACCCCAAAATTTTTTATTTTATTTTTTAGACAAAATTTTATGTTTTTATTTTATTATGATACAGCATATAAAAATACATACAACCCCAAATTTTCACCCCTCTACGATCAACCCCTAAATTTATATAGCAAAACAACGTTTGCGGGGTCAGCTAGTACTCATACTCAAAGTTAACTTGGAAAGAACAAATTGAGAAAGTGTGCTCCAAACTACGTAGATTTCTCTTCGCGCTGTACAAACTGGCAAAAGTGGCTTCCAAACATACTGCACTCACAGCCTATCGTGCATATGTGGAATCCACAATCAGATATGGGCTTTTGCTCTGGGGAAATGGTATCTACATAAACAGGGTTCTTATAGCTCAAAAGAGGTGCATACGAGCCATGTGTGGTATAGCACCCGATGTTTCCTGTAGACCCTATTTTAGATCACTGAGTGTACTACCGTTGCCTTGTCTTTATATTTGCGAAATTGGCAAGTTTGTTAAGAGCGCGCATAAAGCTAGAAAAATATCAGATTTCACCCGCGCGCTTCATACGTCCCGCACACGTCCGTCGCTCGGAATGAAAAGGTCTCCCCGCACCGCCCTGCGTTTTTTTGCACAGTATACCTAAAATAATCAGATAAATACTGGCTAAGTGCGAGTCGGTTCATCTATTATGTACGATTTTTAGTGGAATTGATATGTGCCAAACTTTCATAGTTAGTTAGTTGCCGAAATAACGTTCTTTAAATTAGAAGCTGATCTGAAAAAAAAAGAACAATAAAATAATATAAGCACCTAATTTGACGAGCTCGGTGGTCGAATGGTTCGCAATGGCCACGTTGACTCCGAGGTCGCGGGTTCGATTCCCGCACAAATCAAGCATTTGTGTGAAGAACAAGAGTCTTGGTCTGGGTGTTTTCTACTTAAATACATATATTATAATATAATAATATATAATACAAATATTATAAGTATGTACTTACAAAAAAAAAATGTATTTAAGTACATTTATCAGTTGTCTAGAACCCACAATCTTTGCGCTTAATTTGGGTCTAGATGGCGCTGTGTAAATTGTCCAGAAATATTTATTTATTTACTAGCTGTTACCCGCGGCTTCGCCCGCGTGGTCTAGGGGGACTGCCATTGTGTGTATATTTTTTCTTGTTGTAATTTTTTTACTTCGTGGGATAAAAAGAAGTACCAATATGTACGAATTTTAATGATATTCGGCTGCATAGTTAAGGCGTGAAGAAATAACAAACAAACGAATTTACTTACTTTAACACTAATAATATTAGTATGGATGGAACGACCACACTCAAGACATAAAAATTGTTCACCACATAAATGTTTGCCCTCTGCGGGGATCAAACCCACGCCCTCTGACGACGAAGGATTTAAAATCAAACTCAAAACATAGTATGTATGTATGTATGTAAACGTGAAAGAAGGACAAATTATTATACACTATATTTTTTTTCGTGGGAATAAAATGTTTTTCCTGGATGAAAATTAGCCTACGTCACTCTCCACACCGTATACTATCCTCATTAAAAAAATCATATTCCGTACTTCGGTTCCTTTTGACGTGAAAGGACAAATTTTTATGTAAAAAAAATCCCATGGAAATAAGATGTTTTTCCAGGATAAATATTAGCTTATGTCACTCACCAGATCGTAAACTATCCCTGTTAAAAAAAACATATCGGCATTTAGGTTTCTTTCGACGTAAAAAAAGGACAAATGATTACCAAGTTTATTTTTTCCCGCGGGAATAAGATATTTTTCCGGGATAAAAAGTAGCCTGTGACCGTAAGCTATCCCCATTTAAAAAAATCATGTCCGCACTTAAGTTTCTTTTGATGTGAAAGAATGACAAATATTTATAAAAAAAATATTTTTTCACATGGTGTTTTTCTGAGATAAAGAGTAGCTTATGTCACTCTCCAGGCCGTAACCTATCCCTGTTAAAAAAAATATGTAGGTACATAGGTTCCTTTCGACGTAATGGAAGGACAAATGATTATAAACTTTATTTTTTCCCGTGGAAATAAGATGTTTTTCCGGGATAAAGAGTAGCCTATGTCACTCTCCAGGTCACTATCTCAAAAAATAATCATGTCAATCCGTTTATTACTTTCGACGTGAAAGAAGGACAAACAAACAAACACACTTTCACATTTATAATATTAGTTTGGATTTATTTATAATTACTGAAATTACTTCTATTATTTTATTTTTAAATCATGATATTCTTAAAGGTTTTTATTTACGTGTTGAAGAATTTATATGTAAACAACTTTTACTCTGAAAACGTCTCCTCAAGTCGCAACAGAGAGTGATCCGTTAATAACATATATGACTGTAAGAGTTCTATCGCTCCATTGGTCGTACGTAGCATTAACAGCGTCGTGCACTTCTTGGGATGGGTAAAAAATATTAAACTTGCGTCAGGACACGTGACCTGATCAAAAATTCGTAAGACGAGGGGAGGGTAGGCCGCCGGCGCGGCGTAGGAGAAGAGGTAATATTGAGGTATTATAAAGCTGAAGAGTTTGTTTGTTTGTTTGAACGCGCTAATCTCAGGAACTACTTATTCGAATTGAAAAAATCTTTTAGCGTTAGATAGCCTATTTTTCGAAGAAAGGTGTGGGCTATAAGTCTATAACAGATAACATCACGCTATCACCAATAGGAGCGGAGCACCAATGAAAAATGTTGCAAAAATGGGAAAAAATATTCCTTTTGAGAGCTGCCGTTGCGTGCGCTGCGTAAACAGTTCAAGTTTCGCAACAATTATATCATTATCATCATCATCAGGTCCATTTTAGTCTCCACTACTGTCTAACAATTATATACGACGGAATTATTCACCTTAAAAAGATCTAAAAAAAGTCCGTGATAGAATGTGTCCATCTTTTAAAATTGACTCACCATAACCTTTCAAGTGGTAAGCTTACGCTTCACTCTCAACGCACAGAGCGTTGAGAGACGCAGCTCAAGCAGACGAAGTTGCGCGCGTCAGCTAGTGTAATATAAATTGTCATGTTTGTGTACGATAGCGCAATAAATGAATATTGTGTTTTACCACATAAATGATAGTCCATACTTTTATACTGATAAATAAAGCAATTCGTGAGACATTCCGTAACCATTCCAAAATATTCAAAAATGCGCAACGTTAATATTTTCGCTTCTGCCTGTACTACCGGAGTGCAACCCGTTTTTCTTTTTTAAATTATGTACTGTATAAGTTACTGTAAAAATCGTGACTACATAGGGGCACCAGCACTCGAGTGGTCAAAAGTATCGTTTTGTTTTGCATATACTACTCGTACCGACATTAGTCCACCGTTTGTGCATTGTATTGTGAGCTCTAAAGCGGACGCGCAAGGGTCGATATTTCAAGGTTAATCTTCTCATCAACGAAACAATAATCAATCTCACATTCAATATTAATTATTTGCAAGAATAATTATTTATTAGTTTACAATTTCTCTCAATATTTCAATTATTAGTTGGGGTGTTGGTAACCGCCTATGCTTACGCCGTATGCTTGTCTGCCACCCGAGGTAGTATAAAAATTTTTTTTTTTGTTTGCCATATTTTCAACGAAGTATATTCTCGGTCCGGAGCACAGAAACACAGTCTTCTCGTCTCAACGGAGTGATCACAACTGATAGATGAAATAAAACATGCCTGTCACCGTAGGTCGGGTGCGACAGACGTGAGCGTTCTGAGCCAAATAAGAACGTAGTAAGCGCCGAATTCGTTTTATTTTAATTGCGCGTAAAATATACATCTTTAAAAAAAATCGCTAGTAAAATCGCTTAGTAATATAATTTTATACTACGTATTAAAATATGGGCTCGCTAGTACGAACCATATTGATGAAAAGTTAGGTTTAGTTGAAAATTAGACGTAACTTCGTGATTTATTTCTATCGATAAAACATTCATATTTTATGTTTTCAGTCAGACCAATCCCTTTTAAGTATATTGTAATATCTGTATTTTTTTTTCGGGTAATTAATGGCCTATGTTTTACGGTATACATCTAATCAAAAATTGTCAATTTGCCTTTATACCCCCTCTTAAACAAAATATACACATATTCCAACAAGCTAAAGACCAATCTCAAAGAAGTATGCGAAATCCAAACAAATTAGTTCCAAATTTAGTACCACGAACTAGTCGCCTGCTAAAAAATTCTTATATGATGTGTCAAAAAATTTATAATAACATACCAAATGACATAAAAGAGCTCCCATTTATCAAGTTTAAAAAAACATTCAGTAAATGGTTACTGGAAAAAACTTTCTATACAGTTGACGTATAGAAAGTTAATAGTTAGCTCAAGCTTGTCGGTGCATGGAGTAATTCCCTAAAATTGTGACTATAAATATTTGCATGCTATCATATAATATGGCTAAATAGGTATAAGCTACTTTACTTTTAAGATCCAACCACATTTATTGTACCAACCCTATTTATTGCAAATAAATCATTTGTATTTGTATTTGTACATGTATATGATACTAATGTGACGCTATTGTCGCGGTCCAAGTAAAAATTTTTATTTTAAAAGTACGGTATGTTTTCGAGGGTAGGCTTAACTTCACTCAGGCAAATCAGCGGACAAAAGTACGCAATAAATATTTATTACGAAGTAATCGCCCCAAGCTAAAAGGTGCAAGTGTAGAATTAAAGTTTTTAATGCACCCATATGTATGCAAAGGGTTGAAATAAACGACTGCAAAATATAATGTATACGGTCTTTTACAAGCCAAGTGTACACCCCGCCTTAAATTGATAATGATATTTTAATTGTAACTACCCACCTTTCTGTTTTTATAACTTTTAACCGCCTCAAGTGTACATTTTCTGCTTATACGACGATAACGTCGACTAGCTTCTGACCGCGGCTTTGCCCGCGTGAATGTCGATTATCGCGCCATTCTGACTAATTTTTGGTCATGCCTCGGGAACTGCTCATTTTTTCGGGATAAAAGGTATCTTATTATTTAGTCAAGATTGTTTTTACCACTTTACACTGGGCAATTTGCAACCGAGGACCTAAAAGATGATGTTGACATGGAGAGGGAACGCAGGGGGCTGTCGGTTAGAGCGAACATGTTGGCGCGCAGATTTGCGCGATGCTCGACTGCAGTAAAAATAACTCTGTTCAAAGCATACTGCACATCACCCTACTTGAGTAGTCTGTGGGTAAGCTACACATAGAAATCGTACAGCCCCTTGCGGATACAGTATAATAACGCCTGCAGAGCCCTGTTGAAGCAGCTTCGTTTACACTCATACACAGTGACACCACAACTCTTTCTAGCATAGGTTAGAATAGGCCCTCTGTTTCCCCCCGCGGTCTCCATTGGCTTCCGGCCGGCTAGCGTCTCTCACACCTCAGCCTGCTGGGGTGTGAGCGGCGCTAGTCATCAGTACCGCTTTTTATTTTTGTATGTTCACAGGGTTCCAGCGCCGCTCCGAGTCGACCTCGCGCAGCCTTGGTCGTCATTAGGGTTAGGATAATAGGGTTAGGGCTCCGGGTCTAGGGCCTCAGGGTCTCGGTTCTATAAATCTTTTCGATCGCGATGTGTAGTCTGCGACGACCTGGAAACCGCCTCGCGGTAGGGTCCTCTCGGTGACCCTTGCCAAATCGTCGCAGACTACATACCTTCTCCACTCTTTTTCCTCTAGCGTTCCGTTTGCGCTTTTAAAGCCATCGTGGCTAAAAGTAGTTAGGCAGGCGGTTTTTAGTCAGTTAAAGCCTGATTCGCCCTTGAAAGGTCAGTCTGGTAGCAACCAGACTGGGGGGGCGTCGAAGAGGATTTTCCGCCTCCCTCCAGCACGGCTGGGGGGTGACAAAAGCGCGTCGGGCGTCAAAAAAAAAAAAAAAAAACTGTTGAAGCTGCCACGTTTTTGTAGGGCCTCTGCTATGTTTGCACACGCAGAGGTGGATAACTTTGGTGCCATTATACGCAGAAAAGCGGCATCGCTACTTCGTCGCATACGAGGCAGCAGTAACAGTGTTCTGAGAGCGATAGCCGACAGCGGGGACTGTCCGTTTGTTGCCCACCTAATTAAGATTAATTTATCACTGGTAGAATATCAGTACTAACACAACTAGATATAAGTTTACTAACAAAATGGATCTTTCAGTTGTCCGAAAATAAACATTTTTATTTTTATTTATGATTTATGCAAAATTTCACGAATCCCTTGTATGTCAGAATCCAGCCCTGGGAGTTGACATAGATCACTCTGGGAATTATCTTTAATTTTCGAACGAACGATACGGTTGACAGTTAGAAAGTACGCTATGAGTACGACCAATAGCTCACTTATAATAGCATATAGTGTTGCTTATAGATATACCTATAGCTGTCTCGCGTGCCCAAGTGCTTCAGCACGAAAGGCGAGAACGAACCTATTTCCATTCAAACGTATCATTAGCTTACTTTGTATGTCTTGGTTGTACACTCGTACTATATTCTGTGGTCGTGCGTAACATCTAATTATCGATAGCCGCTATGTAGTAAACGAGTTTAAAATCTGCAAAAATGTGGAGCAACCTGTAATTGATTTGCAACGCCGTTCAAAATTGTTTTCTAAATCAAGCGCAATAAAGTCGACACGTTTCTAGACAGTTCACTTGAGCCTTCAATTATTTTAATTTACTTTTTTTCATTACCAAGCGCATCACAGTAAATACATAGTAGTACCAGGTAAGCATAGTCAACTAAGAGATATATCAGTGTCGGCATCGATGGCGCAAGCACTATCGATGTCGCTGTCAATAGTACAGTCTGTTTTCTAAACACAAGCACGCATTTGTGTGAGCGAGTTGGTTTGCACAGTATGATTAGATAGAAAGAGAACGAGTTTCCTCAACACGTCGCGTGTGTGAGTAGAAACCGGCGTTTATCTGCTTTATCAATAATATTGTAGACTTACCGATATCGTGCATGCGTTGTTGACTGTCTTTATGAGAGAGCGCTGCGAGAAGGCCCGCATCGCCGACCCGCTGTCGAGCGACCGCAATCCCGACGGGAATCGAACCTGTAACATAATCCTGTTAAACCCGTCTGTTCTAAAGGAATTCTTAACCCTTCCAGCCGGAAGATTTAAATCTCGCCACTGCTTTTAAAAATTATGGTGTTATAAAAAAGGTAAGAATGAAACTGGAGGATTTGAAGAATGCGGGATGCATATCTGTGAAACATGTTATTTTTTTATAAAGAGCAGACTTGGGTATCTATAATAATTTATATACTGGGATAAAAACATATAAGATTCTTTTTTTGAAGTAGGTTAATAAAATGATATACCTACGTAACAGAAGATTAATGTGCATAGAACTGTTCTCACTAGCCTGAGACTGCATCTACAATATAATGTAGCTCAATAGTTGGGAGTACGGAATTTGGAAAAAGAATTTGTAGAATGCCAAAACGTGGGTACAGAAAATATCTAGAACTTGACTATTTCTAATAAAGTTAATATAGGAATAACTTTTTTGAAAATGAAATTCTCCGGGAGTGGGTTATTTTTTCTAGTGTGTGTGATTATATCATGTGTTTTTCAAAAGAACGTGTGGCCATGGAACTGTTATGTGGCGGCATTACAACGGATTAAAAAAAACCCTGCAATACTCAGAGGCCACACTAATTAAAAAAAAATAACTAAAATGCGGCAGAGAGGCAAGAACTAGGCATGGGTATGGTCATAGAGGTTAAAGCTCAATTTCGTAACTCTGTGTATTTTTTTGCATCAGTGCAGTGTAGTTCAGTGAATTTAGATGGGGTCTCGATCATTCTATGCCGATTTATGTAGATCGGACTACCTACATGACAACTGACAGCAACTGTATAATTGTCACTTGCGTTTAAACCTGAGTACTTATTCTGCTTTGACCCTGATAAATTCAATCGGCAAAATAAGGTACCTATCTCCTTATGAAAATTTGCCGAGGTATACGATTTACAACCCATGTAGCGCATTCCAAAAGAGCATTGAAGACGTCCTTAAGATTGGGCAAACTGTTTTTTTTTTTTACAATTGGTACCAAATAATGCAAAAGTTTGTAATATAGTGAAGGGTTATACTTAAAAAAATATATTATTTTGTATTTATAATAATTTGTTATGCCCAGATGTGGTTATTAATGAGATCTTTCCATCATCATTATCCGGTAACTTTCAGTATGCATAACTTAGTACTATTCCATAAACTGGTCGTATAATTATGGTGGTTAAAAGCAACTCTTCTTTGTAACAGAAACAATATTAGTTATCAAAACGAAATACCAGTTCTAAATAATTCCTCCTTATAAAATGTCAGATAAAATCCATTTTATTCAACAATAAAACAGTTTACGACAGATAAACCGAAAAGCGACAAAAACAATTTTTTGCATAGGAAATTCCATCGCTGTCTCGCATAATATCTGTTCCGAGGTACTGGGCGAGCATAAACACGCACCGTTATTCAGCGAGGCCGGTATAGCTGGTGCCGGGTGGTCAGCTTTCGTGCCCGGAGACGCCTGCTCCAACTTCACGGCAACAAGTTCGGAAACCTGGAGGTGTTGTGGTTCTCTTTTGATTTGCATCTGGACGTTTTGCCCAGCGACACCCAACCAGGTCACAGGGTTCGTCCGACTACAGCCACCGTCCGTGTGTGCGACCTGTATTGGAAATAATAAATTAATAACACGAGGCTGCTAACAATTTATGCTCTCTTAGTTGTTTGGTATAACTAAGAGTATTATTTATATTTATAGGATAGAGGACTAAGTTATATTATTTATTTGTATTCAAATACCTACTACATTATACGCGGGTTATCTTGTGCGGTTAACGAATGGTTATCTACGTATTTTGGTCATGTAAACTGAAAACATAACTAGTTACATTTACATACACAGGCGGAATATTGAAAAGGAGCCAAAGTTTTTCAATGCAGTTACAAAAATATCACGTGATACAAGGGTGGAAAATAACTTATTGCTGACGAGTTTACGATATTTATGTCAACCAGTTAAAAATATAGTTTTTAATACATAATTAATTTACAATTAAAGGTCTGACTGATAAAGTATATTCTAAAGTTAACAAAATATTGCAGATTTCAATCCTCATATTGACGTTATTTATTAATTGCATTCCATGTTGGTCACATACAAGGTTCTTACATAATTAAAATGGTCACAAACATGAACCCAGTTTATAGGGCAAAAATTAGTTTAAAATTTTTGATTAAATTATATTACAATTTTTATATAAATTAAAATTATAAACATAGGTAATTAATAGGCAATTTTACAATGTCAGTTTGTATGCAATTCATTAACAATAGTATTTATTTTATGTGATTATCATTAGAGATCAAGAATTCGCCAATTGAACAATATAACATTTAGAAATCAATATTTTTTTAAGTATGTAATAATTTAAATTCTTCAGGTTTTTTTGTACGCATTTAATGTCACTTGGTATTTAATTATAAATTTTCGCACACATTGAATATGGATCAGTTGGAAATAAATTCAGATTAGCGGTCGGTAAGGCAAGTCGATTTTTAGGTCTTAATGATTGGGGTCGAGAATAAGTTGGAGATTTATGAAAGTATCTTTTTACAAAGTTGCACGATTCTAGAATATACATTGATGTTAATGTTAAGACATTGTGTTTAATAAAGTGTGATCGACAACTCCCTGTAATATCTATATTTGCAATGGTCCTTATGCATTTCTTTTGTAGACGGAAGAATTCTGTTGTGAAATATTCGTACTGTTTCCCCATAATGACGAATGTGCATAAGCGTAATAAGCGTTCAGTGCAGTTTCCGTATTTGTAGTCCTTTTTAATTCATATAATGCATAGGAAAATCTAGACAATTTAGAGCTAATTTTCGCTATAATATGTTCCTTCCAATTCAAATTAATATCTATATGTATACCTAGTAGAGGATACGTGTCTACACACTCTAGTTTTTCGCCTTGAAATTTATAACTTACGATCATAGGATGTTTTTGATAAGGTCTAAACTGCATTATTTTTGATTTTGTTAAATTAATTTTGAGGTTGTGATCATCGAGTCAAGAGATAATAGGTGACAGAGTATTATTTAATTTATTCTCTAAATTTTCAGCGTTTTTGCAGGGGAAAACTATTGAAATATCGTCTGCGAACATTGTGCAATGATAGTCAATTACTTTAGGAAGATCATTTATGTAAATAATAAACATCCCAACATGCTACCTTGTGGGATTGACATAGTTACTTTTACTTTTTGTGATTTTATACTCTGAATTTTTCCGGTAGTTACGTCTTGATGTTATTTTCAGAAAAGCACCGGGAAGTAAACTAAACTGCTTATTAGGCAGCCAGGGTGCCTACTGTGATTATCTTGGTCACAACCCGACCAAATTGAGAAAAAATGTCATATTGTGAATTTACCAGGTCAAAGTCAAAGTCAAAGTCAAAATTCTTTATTCTGTGGGCCCTCGCGGGCACTTAGACACGTCTTTTACAATTATGTATATTTTTTTATCTACCAGCATTTCGGAATGACCATTGACGAGAAGAAATGCCGAAAGAAACTCTGTCAATATAGGTCTTTTTTTTTTTTTTTTTTTTTTGGCGCGTGTTACATATGTAAATTAGCCGTGTTGTTCACTTCAAAATGTGAACAATTATTCAGTCACATAATTTTGTAACACGCGTCTTATTTAATTCACAACATGAGAGTTCTTCTCTATTTGGTCGGTTTGTTTACGTCGACATGATCGAACGCGAACAAAAAACTCGCACTAAGCACTCAGATAAACTTTTGTTTTGCAAATTTTTGTTTTGAAATGTTTTTTTCTGTTATAGTTAATTTTGCAAAATATTAAATTGATATGATTATTTTCGATAGCGTTTATACCTTTTTCGATAGCAACCTTTTGTGCAAGCTGGACACATTGAATGAACACTATTAGTCTGACTTTTCTTTAAATAATTTCACTCGCAAATAAATTTAACACAAGAACATAATATTGTAAGCAAATTGTCAAAACACTAATACCTACTAACCGAATAGCAGGTCTACGAATTTAGTATAGAGTTGACAAAATTTTGTGCATACTAACACAAACATTGTCTCAGCTGAGCATCGTGGTCAGAGCTTAAAAAAAGGTTTTCAAATAATACAAAAGTCTGCTCTGCTCTAACATTTGTTAAAGCAAAATTTTTGTTTCAACTCTTAATGCAGTTCGTGAGTAATATTTCAATATTTCGCGGTTAAAGTATACCATAAACTTTTTTTTACCAAAAAGTTTACAGCTCTGGAATCAATGTTTTTTGAACCTGTCTTTGTATAATATGTTTATCTTATTCCTTCAGGCTTCAGGGACATGCCCAAAAACATCGTCAGGAATCTTCTTGTTCGTCCATTACTTGTAATAAGTCAACAGTAAAACCGATTTTTTCTGCTGTTTTGCACGACTTTTGTAATCGGCCGCAAGACTTTGCCAGCGTCACATCAGATCGGCATATTTTCTAGCTGAGGCAATAAATTTCAATTGATATAATAATATGTATTATATCATCAGTTTTTTATTAGATTTCCTCATTTTTAAATATACCAAGTAACTAATATTTTTTTACAGAAGTAGGTACCTAGTGCACACTGCGTTTTACTTCCGAGATATTGTTTACTGCGTTTGAAACTGACTTTTTCGAGCAACTGAAATTTAGTACCCAATCCCAATTTTAACCAAACCGAGGGATTTAGTGTTTAAGTTCTCTCGCCTTCTATTTCGTAGATTCGTTCGGTTTTTAGGAGTAAATTACTTACTTTTTTAGGAGAATTTGTGAGACAAGTGGTGCAGGACCTCTTCGCCTGCTCCGTTTTGATTGTAAGCGGCTGCATAACTCCGAGGCCGTCGATGATTTGCCGATCACTAGAGCAGCATAACTCTGGTAGACATTTCGTCAATTTTGCCTCATCCATTTTGTTTGGGTCCCTGTTAGGAAAACTTGTAGAATAGAAAACATACACATAGAAAAAAGTTTAAATAAGTGAAGATATTTATTTTTATCTATAGATGCGCTCTAACTCCAATGTGGCAAGAAGGAAGCAACATCAGAAGAGCCCGGCATTCACTCAGTCCCGCGCCATCTACCGTATCGCGACAAGACGTTATCGTTAATCATAAACAATTTCTGAAAAATTGCTGATAAAATGTCTTCGTGTCTTCACGTTCTTTTCCTTTTATTGCGTACTGCGCATGCAGTACGTAGGTAGAAAGCGTTTTGTAACCATTTTTTCCTGCTGACATGTCTTACTTTATCGGAACAGGCCCACCACTGTTTTTCCTGTATAGCCAGAATCGCTAAGGAGGACAGCGGCGACCACCAAAAAGGCAATGAACAATGAAGTTCATTGCAATCCCCACGGCAAAATTATGGCTGTCTTGGAACTAACAACGAATTAATTCAAAAGAAATTAAGTAGGAAGAGGAAGCTTATGAAATTTGATTTCCCCTCTTAACTTGGATACAGATCTTTCCTCTATGGAAGAGGTTTAGAACATATTCCACCATGTTTAACTGCGGGCTGGCGGAGGCCAGTGTTTTAAAGCCTAGGCTTAACCTTGGCAAACTGTCATCTGACACAGCCGTGCCCGATGGCTTACCGTACCCTCCCAAGCTCGAAATAAATAAACCGATCTATGAACAGTGGACCGATCTATGGTCGACGCTGCTTAACTAGCGTTACTTACTTGTCAGCAAGGAGGACTCGCTGCGAACAGTTGAGCAGTTCCAGCTGGAGCGGCGAGTACGGCGAGTTGGGAGGCGGCGTCGGCACGCCGAACGTTGACAGCGACGTCGAGAACAGGCTCTCCGTTACTGTCGACAAAACACACCACATCAGGTATATCTTAAAAAAAAAACATGCTTAAGTTGCGTAAAAGAGTGGCGTCCCTGATTCGGCAGTGCCAATAGCCTCCTTGTCACAGTGGTGGCAGAAAGACTACATGAGCCTATGTTTAAGAGTGGTATGTTTAAGAGTGTGCACAAAAGATCCGACAGGGTCGACGTGCCACCGGTGCTACAGCACTGGACCCATTTCAAGATAAGATGTTTATGAGTTATAGCGATATGGACGCGCCTCCATTGCCCCCAGTAAAATAGGTAGATGTCAAAAATAATCCGACAATTTAAATTTTGAAATTATTTATTAATTAAATGATATACTACAATAAATTATTATATTGACATAACAAAATGAATTGGACAATTTAATTTATATTTCATTTTTATTCCTATTTTTGACATTGCTATTTTATTTGACATATTACTTATTGAATTGACACTATTTTAATATAATTTTGATAATATTTTTTGTCATGTTAAATAATTAATTCTTACAAACTAATGATAATATTTTAAATGGATACTCAAATCTGAAATAAATGAATATTTAATTTAATTTAAATTAAATTAAATCGGAAATTAAATCAAATCTCTCTCTACACGGTGAGATGTAGCATCTCTTTGCGTTCTATACAAATTATATCACGGGGAGTCTTTTGATTTGATACCTGCCGCTGAATTCCACTATCGTACAACTCGCCATAAATTAAAATTCCATAAATATCATCTTGATAATTGGCGATCTACTACAGTACGATTTCTAACCACGAATGGTGAAACTGTGGAATCAACTTTCCTCTACGGTATTTCCGAACAATTACGACATGGGAAGACTCTGTTCTTGAAGGCTTTCAAGAACAGAGTATTTATTTCCCTAATATTGTATTTATTTGCCAAAAGGCTGGCAATGGTTTGGATGTCCGTAGCTGACCCTTCGCCTCATCAAGTTAAGACCTAGTTGGTCGAATTAGCGTCGATTAGTACCTACCGATTTGTATATGGTTAAATTTCTGCCTCGATAGGTTCATTATTAAAATAAAATTTTACAGTCAGCGGGGCCGTTTTCATATTAAAGGCCAATTAATTATTTATATTTATTTTTTAATAGCCTATTATTTCTACCTCCAGATTAGTTTACTATTATATTGTTGTCTTATCAGAATTCCCTAAAAAAACAGTCAATTAATTCCTTTACTTCCATCGAGGCCCTTCCCGAATTGAAATTGTATAGATCAATGAAATACATATCCAAGGAGCCTTTTATCTACCTTTCAAATAATATATATTTATAATTAAGAGCAGTATAGTTTTCGAAAAATTTACAATTATTTTTAATTCAAACAATTTTCGTAAATATTTCGAAAACTGTTAAACACATAATTATAAAAAACAATTGTTTTAAAGGTAGAAATAAAAGGCTTCTTGGAAATGTATTTCACTAATCTATAGACTTATAATTCGAGAAGTAAAGGAAAGCTGGAAGTAAAGGAATTAATTCGATGTTATTTAGGGTATTCTGATAAGACAGCAATATAATAGTATACTAATCTGGAGGTAGAAATAATAGGCTATTAAAAAATAAATATAAATAATTAATTGGCCTTTAATATGAAAACGGCCCCGCTGACTGTAAAATTATATATTTTTTTATTTTCCCAATGAACCTACCGAGGTAGAAATTTAAACATATACAAATCGGTAGGTACTAATCGATACTAATTCGACCAACTAGATCATAATTTGATCAAGCAAAGGGTCCCGCTGGATATACGGACATATGGTTCGGCGACCCCTTGGTGCTGCTGATCTCCATGGGCGGTGATGTTTGCTTTCCATCAGGTGATCCACGTGATCGTTTGGCCCCCTCTTTCATCTTCATTTATATATGAAAATAAAAGGGAATGATATGCGATTTTGATTTGTTATGGAACCAAGCGTGTCAAACTCACAACGACAGGCAAGCCATGTGACTAATAACTTGGTGTTGTAATTGGTTGAATTTCGTTGTATAGTATTATGTCATAAAAGCATAAAGCAGATTAAAGCATATAGGTAATAGTAGTTTATGAAACTGTTGCATAATAAGGGTTCTTAAAATACGAGTGTGAGTTTATCACATGAGCCGAAGGCGAATGTGATAATAGACCACACGAGTATTTTAAGACCTAATTATGTGCAGTTTCATACACTACTTTATCTAATCTCATGAAATACTATGACAATAATATTTTAAATAAAACCATGAAGTTAATTTAGCAGCTTCATTTCTTACTTATAAATCCATTTGCAGATGGATCATGCGTGGTCGCGTTCACAGATTAAGTAGAAAAATTTTGCAACGTTGCAATGCATTTGCATTGCAATCTGTTTAAAATACCTGTATCCAGGGCTGAAGCTGTATCGTAATGGAGAAAAAGTTATTTTTCGATACAATTGTCCATAGAAGAGCTATATCGAAAAGTAACTTTTTAAATTTATTTTGATGTCTTGTGCGTAAAAGACTGACATTAAGATTCTGTGTTCAGTTTTTTAATCTCTAAATTTCACTATGAGATTAGATAAAATCTATTTACCACGATTTATTACGTATACGACTGATAGAAATCCAAATTAAGTTAAACCACAGTAAAAATAATAGTACAATTGTACAGTATGGCCACTCCCTGCCGCTCTCTCGTATCGACGTCACCTCCCCTCTGAGACGAATCACACATGCTCATTCAAGCTCTGCACAGACGCCATTGTTTATGTAGTAGTAAACGACGCGACATTTGTACGGAGTGGCCGGGGTGTGGTTAAACGTTCGGACGCTTACAGTTGACACGCTCGCTACGCATGTAATACATACCATGTCTACTACATACTTGGTCTGTGGCTTAAGTCATCGTCGCCATTTATTTGGTTCGGGTATAAGTGAATGATCAACCTCTTGTAATCAACGTCAACCTCGTCTGTATGTGGTGCACCCTGTCGACTGACAACCTAGGCTCTGGCGACAAGAGCGGTAGGGCATAGCTTATTTTGTAAGCTGCCAGGCTGGGCAAGTATCTACATCTGACAGAAGCCAAATGACAATTTCGTTGAAAGTTGTCGGGTTCCTGTGAGTGAGTGAGGTCATTAGTTTTAGCCAGCAATTCCTAAGGAGTTGCGGCACTGACAGCGGAGTGATATGGCGAGGGATGTTGCAGGCGTTTATATGGCTAACGTAACCCCTTCACATCAGGCGGCCGGCATGCTTGTTTGCCACCCGACGAAGTATAAAAAATAATTATCAGCCTGTGTAGGTACACTGGATATAGGGGGCCTTCCCCGATGTCCGCATCCAGCCGCTAAGGCTAAACTCGAATGTGAAAATGTTATTTGTCTAAACTTAGTTTTTAACCAAAAATGTAAAACGTTAGGTAGTAACATTTTTATAAAGTTTTCATTCCTAAGCGTAAGTTTATTTTCATGACAAATTTTGGCAGTAATCATGCATACTTCTATACCAATATTAAAAAGTACTAAGGTAAAGTTTGTGGGATTGTGAGAAAAATAAATTTAACTTTTTTTAGGGGTTAAACATAAATAAGTGAGTAAATGATCCAAAATTTTTGATTATATTGTAGGTGGTAATCTCTCGATCTACGGAGCCGATTTTGAAAATTCTTTTACCAATAGAAAGCCACGTGATTTGTGGCTGTATGAGGCTTTATATTAACCCGAAAAATGAAAAGACTTTTTCGTAAACGCGGGTGAAGCCGCGCGAATGTTAGTACATAATATACTCGTTCAAACGAAAGTAATTGCTGCAGCCGTATTGGCATGACTGTTTCCCCTAGATTTTTCATTTTTAAATTTAAAATGGGGTTCTTCAAGAAAGGCGTGGAGGCATATTATATTATATTCATTGCTAGAAGTTGTCGAGGCACGATCTAAATTTTGTTAGGGATTGAATGCTGTTGTTATCGACTTTCTAGATTTTGCAGTTGCAGCACTGCTATTTTACGGGGAGATAAGAACATATCACAATGTCCAAAATCAATAAGTCGTTATTTAAATTGTTTCTTTCATTTTGTTCCATTCTTCTCATTTTGTGTTCAAACGTTTCTGTAATTAAGAGTGAAGGTGCCGAATAGAAGAAATGAAATCATCTGTAACGATGATTCAGACAACAGTTATTTAAATTTTTAGCTTAGTAAGTAGCCACAAACTTCCTCCAGGACCTCGAGGCTTCCTACCTGCCCCCTTACCACTACTCTACCACTACACTACCACGACTCTATTTCAAATGGAATAGAGTCGCTTATTCATTAGTATGAATAAGCAATATAGTCAGTTATTGAATCGCAATAAGAGATGGTGGTAAGGGGGCTGGAAGAGTACTAAAATGCTGGTTATGTTCCTAACCAATAACCGCAACTGTCTGACGTGTACCGAGAACTTGAAATAATTAAACTCAAAGTTAAATCCTTGGTTAACTTGCGTGTTCGACCAGGACAACATGCTCACCGAGGCAATCGATCTTACAGAACTGTCTCAAAGTAACCGATAGCGTAAACGAAATGAGCACATGTGCGCGTGAGTCAACCGCGGAGTGACACTTTGTAATTAGGGCCACATATCCCTTGGGTCACGCACGACGCAAATAGACGCCCGTAATGAGAACGAATTAAGGCACACATATACGAACATAGATTTAGAACATCTTCGTTTACAAGCGATATGAGACTGGATTGTGGTTGGACCGGCAGAGCAGAAGACCATTTGGATTTTGACGTGGAAAATAGAAGCTGTCATACATTAATTAGCCAACATGTTAACCTTGTTGGTCATGTTTACGCTTAGAGATGTCTCTAAACAAGGTGCGTGGTCTCGGACCCCATGGGCATATGGGTCACCTGATGCAAAGCAATCACCACCGCCCATTGAGACCAGCAACACCAAGGGGTCGCCGATCCGTTGCCAGTCTATACTCCTTCCTTTCTTTCTTTCTGGTGACGTCGCTCACTCGCAGGTACACAACAATTCTCAAAGGAATTGTTATTAGGCTGCGGTATTCTGTGAGGTGGAGGTACTTCCCAAGTCGGGTAGCTTAAAAAATACGCTTTGCCCTATCTCTCTTTTCGCCAGAGCCTCGTTTGTCAGTCTGCAGGGTGCAACACGTGCAGGTGAGGTTGGCTTTGAAATGTTGATGAACCACTTACATCTCAAATCATATGATCATAAAATACAAGATACTAATCTAACCTGCGAATAGTACTAGGTAATCGAACCTGCGAATCTTTAGGTCTCGTCGCGAAAGAAGCTACTGGGAGCTCAACAACGAGCGGTATCGTCTATAATGACACGTTATTGTTAAAAACGTTGAACACTAAAGATATCACGACGACAACCCGTCATTACCTACCCGCTACCCGGAAACAGCTAATCAACTGAACGTTGTTAACTTTTATCGCTAACTTCCACAGTTCCACTCCCACTATCAAAGACGATGTTGTTTTTACGATATCCGCTCGACTGTCACTCCACTTTGTTTTAGGTTCCCAATAGTTTTAGATAATTAAAATCCGTGGTGCACGGCAGTTGAGCTTCACTTGACTAGCCATCTCTTTTAATGCCTTATGTGTCATATAGTTATCTCTCACATTGCCAAGAGGGGAAGTCAAACTCCAAAAACTTCTTACTCCTTAATTACTTCTTATTAAATTCGTTGTGGGTTCCAAGGCAGCCGTAGCTTTACCCCGGGACTGCAATGGACTTCATTGTTCATTGACTTTTTGGTACTCGCCGCTGTTCTGTCTCCACAGAAACCACACCGATATACGTTCGAATTTGTATCAATCACTTTTTCTTCATTTTTTTTCTTTGTAGTTGAGCAGCGTGGTGGAGTATGCTGTCTCAACCTCTTAGATTGATGGGAGACCCGTATATAATTATAACGAACAATGAAGTCCACTGCAGTCCCGGGGGTAAGACTACAGCTGACTTGGAACAGTTGGAACCCACAACGAATTTTAACGAAATTAGTGGGAGTAGGAAGAAACCACATAAACGAAGTCGCAAGTAACAGTTAGTTTCTAATAGAAATAGAATGCTACCCCATTGTTTCATTTGTCGTCGCACTATTTTTTACCGACAGGGATGACAGAAATTAGCTACATGGTAATTAGCTATATTTGCCCAACTATATCAAATTACCATGTAGCTAATTTCTATATGTAAATGTTACTTCATTTTTAAGTGTATCAATAATGGGTTTCTGCGAAACGAGCGTGAAGGTATATTAATAACCGCGGCTGCTCAAGTGTAGTTCAGCTGTCGGGGGCCATTGCAGGCCGTCAATCCACAGTGATACAACCAATACAACAAACAGTATATTAACATTGTAAAGGGTACCATAAAGTTGCATTTTATGCCTCGTTTGTACAAAATAGTAATAGATGTTAAATGTCTGAGCAATGACCAATATTGGTGGGTATTTTTTATTTCCGGTGCAACAGCTAGAGTTAGTTTTTTTTATATTTGATTTAATTATTATATGTGGGAGAGGGGGGGGGGGGGGGGGGGGGTGAGCGAGCATGTGGGTCACCTGATGGAAAGCAATCCCCACCGCCCATAGAAATCAGCAACACCAAGGGGTCGCCGATCCGTTGCCAGCCTTTTAAGGGAAATATTGACTCTGTTCTGGAAGATGTCGTACTTATTTGGGATTACCGCTATAGCTCATCCGAGCACTTCCCGTGGTATAATTTATATCGAACGCAAAGAGATGCAACATCTCTGCGTGTTGAGAGAGACTCCAGCCGATCAGAAATCATTGGGTCACCGATGATTCTAACAGCTCTTCGTTGTATGCGGTCAAATGGAGCAAGTATGTACTGCGGCGCACCAGCCCAGAGTTGTGAACAGTATTCCATATGAGGCCTAATTTGGGCATTATACAGTTGAAAGCGATGCTGTGGTGTAAAATACCTTCTGGCTTTACAATTATGATTGAATTTTACAATTGATTCAGGTGATATTTTGCGGAAGTAAAATTTACAGGCAATTTGATCAACACTACTTTGCGTGCTTCCGCCACCAATTAGTTACGACGAGATGACCGCAGCAGCTGGAGCAGAGAACACCAAAGCAGCGACGGCAGTCGCATGCATCTACTAATGGTGGTGGCGGCCTGCAGTGGTTTGCATGAACTAATTGGTGGCGGAAGCACACAAAGTAGAGTAGATCAAATTGCTTGTAGATAGGGTAGCATTTTTGAGTAACTTCACATAAAGCATCCTCACCCACAGAATACCACACAATACTTGAAGACTCTCGGTCTAACTCCGAAAGCCGGCAGCCTCTCCTCCGCCTTCAACTTTCTGGCTAGTGTAGGTACTACTAAATTAGACAGCATTTGAGAAACTTCTCATATCATATTTTGGGGTTAATGCTACTCACGTCCGCAGGCCTTACCCTAGTTTCCCTGCACGTGACCCCCATGTGGCGCTTTATCGAGTAGCTTTTTTCAGAAGTGGTAAAGCCAAGTTGTAATCGTTTAGTGTCCAGAACATGATCGCGGTCAAGATGTGGGCTTTGAATGATTGATTCAAGAACAGAGTCATTATTTCCCTTAAATGGTTGGCAACGGATCGGCGACCCCTTGGTGTTGCTGATATCCATAGACGGTGGTGATTACTTTCCATCAGGTTACCCACATGCTCGTTTGCCCACCTCTCTATATAAAAAAATATGTAATATTAGCTGCAGTTGAGCTATCTTTTTAGTCTTCAATTCAAAGTTGATGCGTACATCAGATTTATATATTGTGACTAGCAGGCAAGTTCGTTCAGTCTCTCGCCCCCCGGGTGCATTAGCGTGATGTTACGCATACCTTAGTACCCTTCAGAGGTCACTTAAGGTCCAGTAATCAGTCCAGTAAGTTATTATGATTGGTTGTTCGTAAAACAATGTTTTAGTTTGGCTGGCACGACTGCAAGTATCAGTCTCATCAAACACGCATGTTAAGCACTACCGTAGCCTACCTTTGGATGGGTTTAATATCTTGAACCGAGGTCCTACTTCCTAAGCTGAAGTCGATTTCGATCGAATCTGAAACGTTTAGAAAATAAAGTGGCGGGCGAAGCCGCGGGCGAAAGCTAGTTTCTCATATATACTCTAAGCGTAGTACCCCTGGTGTTCCAGGCGTCCATAGGCTGCCGAAACTGCTTTCCATCAAGCGTCCCGTATGCTTATTTCTCAATTTAGTGCTTTTAAAAAAAGCTGAAATATGAGCTTTCACCACAATGAGCACGTAAAATCGAAAGCTTTAGCAATTGTGTTAGGCGGTTGAGGTTCGTTCCCAAATGCTTTCTACGCCCCCATAGGAAGCGTAACAAACATGTAAGTTTCATATGTCCCTAAAGATGGATCAAAAGAAGCATGACCGAATTATTACATTCAAATGGAGCATACGGCACTCACAACTTAGAGGAAGCATATAGTAACAAACCGCCGTTGACCCCCAGTGGTGCCGTATGAAGTTTCTCAAACACACGGATCCCTAAAACCGTAATAACAAACACGTATCCAGCAGGGCATCTGTCAAAAACATCAGCTCGCATCTTCACGCCTGTCGCTCGAGGGAGCGGCACGCAAGGGAATCGGTAACCAGCGCGGCCTTTTATTTATTTTTTTGGTCTCGGACCCTCGGACACTCGCACAGCCTGAGGCTTGTGGGATTTGGAAGTGTGACCAAAATATGATTGCTTATTAATGAAAAGAATAAAAGAATTACAAAAGATGGGTGCTAAAGTACTGGCACCAAGGGTCGTAAAATTATAAAATAATAATAAAAACAAAATTAAAAATTTTGAAAAAACCCACGACGGTTAAAACGTAGTTGAAAAAGGATAAAATAATTTTGAAACCCCCGACTTAAAGAATTTATGCTATGAACTTAATAAAAAAAACCCAAGAAAATCCGTTGAGGCTGCCATTAGTTGAACTAGTTTGGCAGTTTACTTATTTATATTTATGTTGAAAGCAGCCCTCGACGGATTTTCTTGGGTTTTTTTTATTAAGTTCATAGCATAAATTCTTTAAGTAGGGGGTTTCAAAATTATTTTTACCCGACTACGACGAAGCAAAAAGGAGGGTTATGATTTTGACCTGTATGTATGTATGTATGTGGCTATGCATGTTCATCCCCCTCATTCATGTCCCCTCATAACTTCTAAACTCGTTATCATATTTAGACAAATGAGGTGTCGTTGGAAGCCTCTTGTTCGTCCGCTGGTTATAGGCTGCATGGCGTCACGTTAAAATTGCTACAGCGCCCTCTAGGGGACATAAAGTAAAGAAGTAAAAAAATATTTTTTCTTGACGGTGTCGTGTGGGGTATCAAATGAAAGAGCTTTGTTAGCACATTTCAAATATATAAATATTATTAGCTGCTCACAGGTTTGCTTGCAATCACCTGATAATTGCAAGAATTTATAAATTCAGGCATCTAAATGGCGTGGAAGTTGTACTACTTGAATACAATATGAAACAATAAAACCTTAACTGCTATATGAGTCTGCTCTGCATAATAATTATATCTAACACGAATTCACATAACTCCAATATAAGTTAAATAAAAATAAAGTTTAAAAAACTAAAACCCGACTACTAAAAACACCCTCTAAAAAGTACGAAACAAGAAAATTGTCTCCGCTGAAATTATTATGTACATACTATAAAACCATTACCGACTTTTAATTATACAACTTACTTACACGTAGTATATTTTAACGTAGTTTTTTATACATCACACTGATAGAGATATGTTTAAAGGATAGCCGTGGTCGTATGCCACCTACTGTAGCAAAACAGATTCATTATAATAATGAAATTGAATCAAAGTCGAAAATCGAACGGAAACGCAAATACCGTCTCCGTTCCGTCGCGGGTAAAAAATATAGAGTGAATCGCGGAAAGTTAATAAACATTTAGGAGGTTTTTTTCAATACTAAGTAGGGAAAGGTTTTGCTCGTTGACAATTAAAATTTTGATGACGTAGTAGCTAAAGGGCCTATTAGACGTCGATCGTAATGTAAAGGCACTTCAGGCGACATTGGTGCGTAATTTCAGACTTTCAACTCAGGTTTATTTGGAAACCATACGAACTTAAAGCATTGAAAAATCTATATGTTATAATTGGTCATCTAATCTATCTTATTACATTTACTTTATTTTGCGCAATAAAAAAATCTCGAACATAGGACGATTTCAAAACTATTTCTCATTTTATTCCTGCTGTACTTTTATTAAATGAAAAATATATCGGTATGGTTATCGAATAAACCTGGTTTAAAAATGCGAGGTTACGAACCTACGTCGCCTTAAGAGGTAGTAAAATGAACTAACCTTTGTGTATCGTGGGTCGGTTGGCAGCATGTGGGAACAGCGAGTAGAGCGGGAACCGGGCCACACCTGGACACAAGTAACCGAAATTTAAAATAGTGACGAAACGTAGCATACTAAACTAATGTAAGAAAAAACATGTAATAGCTTTTTAGATACTAATGAATACATGGAATCAGCCCATAATCATCCCAATGTTGGGATACGTATATTCCCTCAATCGAAGAGGTTTAGAGAATACTCCCACGCTGCTCAACTGCGGGTTGGCGGAGACCAGTGTTTTCACGCCTCCCAAAGTCCACTCACTTGGCTTTTCGACTGTCGTTTAAAGATAACAACCGGGATCGACGGCTTAACGTGCCCACCAAAGCACAGAGGCGCTCTAGATAAATAAACCCATCCATAGACAGGCTACAGTCGACGTTGCTTAACTTGCGTGATCGATTAAGCTGACACGCGCAACGACGCCATCGAGCTCCTCAATGAATACATATTCTGTGACAAAAATAATATAATTTTCTGTCCGTGGCTGGCTGCGTTAAACTCGGAAACACCTTCGATCAGTGATCGAAGGGAAACAGTCTATTTTAACGCCTAAGCTGAAGCCGATTTCAATCTTACCCGGTAGGCACCGGGAATCTGTACCGCCTATAAAAAGATGTTTGTCACTCTTAGTACGTGTTAAGTTAAAAAAATAAAATAAAAATCGGAGTGTATCAATAAAAATAAATACCAGGACCACATACCTTGGTGCAGGTCAGAGGGCGGGCGGGAGCGGGCGCCCCCCGCCGCCCCGCCCAGCATCGCCTCTCGTGCTGAACCACCTCACCACCTGCGAACACAAAATATAGCTATTAAATATACAGATATAGTTTATGTCAGGGCTGTCCAAGGCAAGGCTAGGGCATGCAATTCGAATATTCGCCCTTGTTCCTTGTTCGAATACTGCAAACTTAGTACCTATTCGAGGTTTCTGAGTTTTTCGAATAGGATAAAATTGAATATTAAATAACTAGTAAAATGATAGCAACAAAATTTGCGTTCGTTGCTTTTTGATCTGTGCGTGTATCCGATCGTTCTCGGGGGTTTGCGCGCGCGGGGAATAAATGACTGACGCCGTCATCCGCCATTTTAAACAAAATCCAACAAATAAAGACATGCCACAAAACCCTCTGATACAAGATTACATATCTGATACAAGATTATATACTTTACCATGGGGTAGAAAACCAGAGATCACACAGACTCAGCCAACAATCACAGCTCATATTTGTGCCCTCGGCTTATATTTGTGCGGCTCGTGACGTGTTTTCATTTATTGCTACAGTTTTTGTACAACGAATCTGATTGAATGAAAGTTATTCTAGAAAAATTATAGTTTTATAAATTGGTCATAACTAAGCTTAAACTTTCAAAGTAAGTTGTAAAAATGTCAAAGTGGTTATTTGTTTCTGCGGCCCGCTAATCTATTTAGTGATTTGTAATGGCCCGGTATTGTATATGGTTTGGACAGCCCTGGTTTATGTTATAGTTATGTTTTCCTGTTATCGAAAAAGTACAGAATTCATAGATTAATCCGCGTCATCCTATCTACATTCTATAAGAACAGTTGAACAATAAGCTCTTTGGATACGAGAATAGTTACTGTCAAAATGACAAATGAAAAAATTTTGTAGAAAGAGACGGAGAGAGAAGAGGAAAAAGTAAATAATTAATAAATATTCCGGGACGTTACACACGTTACACACCGCCATCTAGTCCGAGACTAAGTAATGCTTGTACTATGGGTACTAGATATTATCATATTATACTTAAGTAAGTATATTTTTAATGTATACATAAGTATAATGATAGAACACACCCACCCATGCTAAGACAAACAAACATGTTCATGCACACAAATGTTTGCCTTGTGCGGGGATCGAAACCGCGAACCTGGAGTCGAAGTGGACATTGCTAGCAATTCGACCACCGGGCTCGTCTCGAGTCGGAGTAAATAACGCCATCAATATCATGAGGCAATTGACATTTCGCGTTACGTGCTTGCTTTTACAAATGAAAGCACAATAATGTGCGAAACAGTTATATGAAAAGCTCTATAAATCTCGTTATTCTTAATCTCATTACATATGTACATGAGATTGAGAATATATGAATATGAGTGCTATGCCGTGCAGGCGTCTATAAAACGTACTATATACAATGATCTTATTTTTTTTTTATACCATGTTAGGTGGCATACGTAGTCAAGCATACGGCCCGCCTGATGCGAGGCGTTTACCACAGCCATATTAACGCTTGCCACATAAAATATCAGTTACGCGCCGCCACCCCCGCTGCCTACGCAACATCTCCTTCTTCTGGTGACCTCACTCGCAGGAACTCTTAAGGGAATTGTTATTTGGCTGCGGTATTCTGTGAGATGGAGGTACAACATTCCCCAGTCGGATAGCTTACAATTACGCTCCTCCTCCTCTCTTTTCGCCAGAGCTTCGTTTGTCAGTCAGCAGGGTGCACCGCGTAGGTAGTCACCGTGCAGGTGAAGTTGGCTTTGGTCCAAAGATGTTGATGAACCACTTACACCCCTGGGGGTTACACCGGGGGGGGGGGGGGGCTCACAACAAATGTGAGCAGCTGTGACAAGGACGGGGGGAGGGGTCAAAAAATCATGAAATTCGTGTGACGTAATTTATGGATGGCCCCACAGCACAAACTTTGCTCAATTTGGAACTAGATGGCCGTGTGTAATTTGTCCAGGAATATTTCTTTATTACTCCCAGTCGCTATTCTTCTTCTAAATTCTTCGTAACACAAAACAAATAACGAAGGAAAAAATAGATCGTGCTCATAAGTTCTGTTTCTACTTTCGGTCGTACTACAAGTTATCAGCGTGTCACATCGAAGATATATAATATAAAGATTATAACTGATTTAGAGGCAAGTAAGGCCAGCCTGGTGACCTGGAGCCATAAAGCATTTGTCCGACATGCCCCCCATCGCTTGCTACAAAGCACTGCGTAACATCAAAGACCTTTATCAAAGTTATGTAACTGAAAATGTTGCCAGCTATTAGAATTACGTAACTGAAACCGTTCTGTGAACGTGAGGTTAGGAGTACTGGGTTTTATTTTTATTTTTAACTTATTTATTACATAATAAACATATACAGGGTAGAGACGATATGGGATGTCATTCGTTTATTTCTATATATAAGATGTGAAAAACTGATCAACGATGTTATAACGTTGTTGTGTTTCTGCGAGTGAGTGAGGTCACCAGTAAGAAAGGAGTACCGTTGGCAGCAGGCGTGGCGGAGCGCGAGCTATTTCATCATGCGGGTCGTATGCTTGCCAGCCAAAGTAGAATAATAAAAAAAAACGATTATTTATTTCAATAAATATCTACAATGCCCGCTAACGAATGCAGGCTGTAAGTATGCTCCCTTTCAGCTTTGTGGACACAAAAACTAAGTACCTATAGAGAACGAGAACATAAATACAAACAATCATAACATTTCCTATTTCTATAATATGCTGTATCTCATATTCTGTTGAAGAATACACGCAGCATTTCGAAGAAAACAAAAATTCGTCATCTAACCACAGTCTGAATTTTAGTTAACAGAGGATTTTGTGAACTTTGTTCACAAAGCACAAAGTTCTTCAACTCCATAATCCTATCGTGGCTTTTGCTAGAAGAACCAATAAACCAACCGTCGAATGAGCATAGCTTTGAAGTTGGTTGGCATACATTTCGAGACAGAGTGTGAAGACAGTCGAGCGAGTTTAGTGTGTAGGAGGGGAGAAACAACAGGTAGTAGCGGTCACAACCTACCAGGCGATCAGAAACTTGCAGAAGATTCATTGCCGAATACGCAATATATATCGTACAGTTTTAAAAGCATATAGTAATACTGTGGTACAAAGTGTAACGTGGTGTAGTCACAGAATAAGTAAATTGTGTAGTATTGAAGATACATAGCCACAAAATTAAGTAAGAATAGACATAAGGTATTATCATTCAACATTTAAATGTATATTGTGAGATGAAATAATCGAAATATGTGGCCGTGAGATTATTAATCCTTGGCGACATGTGGCATACGTTCAACAAAAAATGCGTTTAAACTGCAAAAGTTACTTTTAGACCGTAATTAATGATGTAAAGAGATGCGACAACTATTTATAACGAATATCATTTTAAGTCTACAGACAAGTATACTCAAGAAGCTAGCTGCATAATTTGTAAACAAAATACTTAGTTGAATAACCTTACAAAGACCGACATCGCCTATTTTAATAGTACTCAATTATGAACGAGGAGGCGCCAACAAACGCCTTGGAGCGAAACAAAACAAAACCTCACAAAACGTAGCGCCGACGAGTACATTTTTTTCGAGCTCCTTCCAAAAGTGGCGCCCTAGTACTTCGTATCGCCACTCACTTTCAAATCGACGAGAAAAACGTTCGTCGCCGTCTCGCTTGGCGATTTCGCGTAGTTTTTGTGAGATGGTGTCGTAATCGGTTCATAGCGTTTTTGTATCTGTAACGTTTCTTGCCCATTCATTTATTTATTGCTAAAATAAAAAATACGACGCTGATGTATGTAGTACTTTTAAGATTGTTTGATGTGTAGTAATCACAAATGGTATCAATGATCAGCAACCGGTTTTATGTATGATTTCATTTATGTTTCGACCGGTAATTGGTAACGGTCGATGTTCCGCGTAAAAGGATACAAATATAAAAGGATACATAGGAAAAGATGCAAATTTAGACGAGGCTGGTGGTCGAATGGATAACTATGTGCTCTGGGTCGCTGGTTCGGTCCCCGCAGAAGACAATTGCGGGTTGGCGGAGTCCAATGTTTTCAAGCCGCCTAAGGGCCACTGACTTGGCTTAACGACTATCATCTAACGACAACAACCGGGACCGAAGGCTTAACGTGGCCTGCGAAGCACGGAGGAACTCGAGATAAATAAACCCATCCATCGACAGGCTACGGTTGACGATGCTTAACTTGCGTGATCGAATACTCTGCCACGCGCAACGACACCAACATCGAGCTCCACGCACGCATGAGATATTTTTCATAAAATAATTGACCAATTACAAAAGAAGTTTTAATTACGTCCACATCCCACTCTCGTGTCCCGCTCGTCTCTCGTTATGCCCCAAATTAACAAAGTGCCCTATTTAGTTTTACATTCTCACTATTAAATTATCCGTTGATCACCCAATTTGGGAGAGTGCTCCACGGAACAAACCACATGGGGATCCGTCCTATTTTTATAGACATGCCATACTTATTTCCAGTCTGACCTTTACATATACGACACGATCAAGCGAGCTTGATAAAAAGCTGTTAGAAATTTTATCATCATTATTCATACATACACAAACATTATGCATTGGCACCTGTATCAAGTTTTGTAAAGAAGTCAACAAGCAAGTTAGGTACATGGAACTAAACAGGCATGGAACTAAGCAGGCTGAATTAAATGCAAACGATAAGGGGGGAACATGTGGTGGAAAGCAATCACCACCGCCCATGGAGACCAGCAACACCAAGGCACAGCATAGTTGTATTACTATGCTGTGACCAAGGTGTCGGCGATCCGTTATCAGCTTTTTAAGGAAAATATAGACTCTGTTCTTGAAAGCTCTCATGTCATATTGTAATTGTTCGGAAATACCGCAGAGGGAAGTTAATGTTGAAATTCCGCTGTGATAAAAAAAAACGCGAAATAGAAACATGTTAAGCGTAGAAGTTAAAAATAAAAAACCTACGCTCAGTGCGTTACCAAGACAATAAACCCTCTGAACACGTGGTCCGACTGCTTTGTCCGACTAATCGGACCACGTGAACTTTTTTTTTCCTGTTGTTTCGATTAGGGAATCAAAGTATGTTTACGTCATTATACCAGCACTCAAAATTTATCATTTTAGAAGTCGTAGCGAAGAGTATAACAAGTATGGAGCGTTTTCGGAAAAGACCAAAATTGAGATTTGCAAGTTTTTATACTATCTAAGTAATTCTTTATATCTTATATTGTGACGTTCTTATATAACAAATCGAAAATAAATATTGTCAAGTGATCTGTTACGGAATTGTACAAAGTGCAGAGACGCTGAATTACGTCTACTTCGTTATGACAGTCCAATGCTGTCTCGAAGAACTGTTGGTAGATCCACAGATGTCACATTGGTCATATCACAATATGAAATTTCAAAGTTTAGAACATAACAGAAGATGGCACTGCAAATACCTTATAGTTTAATAATAATATAATATTTTATCGTCATGACACGATTAAGTTGTTCTTTTGGACGTTTTACAACTACATACAATTTTTTTTTTTTATACTACGTCGGGAGGCAGACAAGCATACGGCCCGCCTGATGTGAAGCGGTTGCCGTAGCCATATTAACGCTCGCAACATAAAATATCGCTCGCGCGCCGCCACCCCCGCATCTCCTTCCTTTCTGGTGACCTCACTCACTCGCAGGAACACAACAGCCCTCAAGGGAACCGTTATTTGGCTGCGGTATTCTGTGAGGTAGAGGTACATTCACCAGTCGGGTAGCTTACAATTACGCTCCCTACCTCTCTTTTCGCCAGAGCTTCGTTTGTCAGTCAGCAGGGTGCACCGCATGCAGGTGAAGTTGGCTTTGGTTCAAAGATGTTGATGAACCACTTGCACCCCAAATTCCGAGTTGTAACCAAAACGTACCAGAAAAATTGTGGCTAGTTTTGGTTGGTAACTGGCAATGGGCTAGTCAATTTGGCTGGCTACAGTTTTTCTATATATATATATATGAGAGGGGAATAAACGAGCATGTGAGTCGGGTCACATGATGGAAGCAATCACCACCGACCATGGAGATCAGCAACACTGAAGCGTCGCCGTTCCGTTGCCAACCTAACATACTGGTGACTTCACTAACTCGCAGGAACACAACAACCTGCTGCTGCTGCGGTATTCTGTGAGGTGGAGGTGCTTCCCCAGTCGGGCACCTCAAAAAAATACGCTACGCCCTTCCTCTCTTCAACAAAGCGAAATGAATATAGTGGCTAGCCACCGAATGGTCCAAATATGGAACTAATCTATTGTTTCTCCGTCCCAATTAAGTTATCAGCAATAATTGCCGCTCAATCCGAGAGTCCGTAGCGGAACAAAGTACACAGGGAGCGGTGTTTTCTCGTGTTGTTAAACAATGTTCTACGTAATTGGCACGTCATACAAGATGGATGTGCTACCGACTGTACTCGTTAACTGTTCTAATAGCACTTGTTACATGAAATGTTTTCTTCGCCGCTGTTTGTTGAGGTTATCTATATATGTATATAAAAATGAATGTTTATCTGTATGTCCTTACAGCATTCGTTTACCGCTCATCCGATTGCAATGAAACTTTGGCGGGATATTCTGGGTATACTGGGTAAGTGTTTAGACAGGACCGCGTCTGTCAGGTTAGTTAGCTTTTTGTTATAAAATTGTCCTTTGCAGACAAGTCGGCTCACCGCGATATTTAGAGCCGAAGTCAATCTCACCTGCACCGAAAAAAATAATGCGCTATCGCCTCTGCTGTTTAACCACGTATAAGTAATAGTACTACGTACAGTATGGCCACTGCCTGCCGCTCTCTCGTATTAACCTCACCGTTCCTCTGAGACAAATCTAAAACAGTTTGTATGGCGCTGCCCGCACACATGCTCGTTTCCGATGTATACAGACGACATTATTTTTGTAATAGTGAATAACGCGACATTTGTATGGAGAGGCCGGGGTGCGGTTTAACATAAGCTCTACGCCATAGGACGTTTTTGAAAGAGAAGAGAGCTGACAAAAGTTGGTTGGAATGCTGATGGGATTATCAGCACTATTGGGAAAGCGACTAAAAAACGCCGTATTAGGTATGGCAGCAGCCTGGGAGGATGTGTTGAAAAGTTCTGAACTTTATAATACCAAAGATCTCGCTTATATCAAAAATGGTGGGTATGCGCTTGACCCTTGATCGCACGACTAGAGATGGACAAAGTTCCAGAAACTTACTATAAATTTCCAGTAAGAATATATAAATGTTTCGAGCTTCGGAGGGCACGTTAAACCGTCGGTTCCAGCTGTTGTCATTAGATGACAGTCGTCAAGCCAAGTCGTGGCCTTTATGCCTTTAGGCAGCTTGAAAACACTGGCCTCCGCCAACCCGCAGTTGAGCAGCGTCGTGGAGTATGCTCTAAACCCCTTTGATTGAAGGGGAGTCCAGTGTCCCAGCAGTTGAATGAAAAAGGGTGCACGACAACATATAAATGTCCAATAAACCTCCAGCTTTTGGGGAATAAGGGAATTTATATGTACTTATTGGAAATTTTTCGTAAATGACCGACATTTTGCTCATCTATACATGCGACAGAAGTGAAAGCTTCGTCTATCGCTCCCTCCCTGTCGACTTTACCAGAACGAGCGTTATAAAATCGAGGGTGATCCCGAACATAATGGCTTAGTCCCATTCACTAACCACAAAATAAAATTCCCAGTTTGTAAAGTTTTCTTTGTTTAAGTTATTTGGCTTTATTGCAGTTTAGTTGTATAATGTCTAAACTGCAATAAAAAAACAAAGTCGCGGGTTTGATTCCGTTATAAGACAAATATTTGTGTGCATGAACACGTTTGTTTGTCTTCATCTGGGTGTTTACTATGTATTATATGTATGTATTTACAAATAAAATAACTATAATATCAGTTACCTAATACCCATAGTACAGACTTTGCTTAGTTTGGGACTAGATGGTAGTGTGTAATTTATCCAGGAAAATAATTTAATACTAGCTTTCGCACGCGGCTTCGCTCGCGTGACATTCGGGGCAAACAAATGTTTACTCATTAATCAATAGAAGTACTTGTGTAAAATTTAGGATAAAATAGTCCAACTAATCTCGTTTTCCCATACAAACTTTGGAACATCGTTTCACCCCCTTAGGGGTAGAATTTTGAAAAATCCTTTCTTAGTGCACCCCTAGACGTCATAAGGAACCTACTAGCCAAATTTGGAATCTCTAGACCCAGCGGTTTGGGTTGTGCGTTGATATATAAGTCAGTCAGTCAGTTTCTTCTTCTAAAGATTTAGATTAAATTTATATGTAATGATATTGCTGACAAGTTTAAACAATATTTAGCTATTTAAATTTGTATTTTAAGATTAGTATATATTTAGTTATTTTAGTTTGTAGTGTAATTTTAAATGCTAATAATGTTTTGTTATGAATTAATGTGAATATACTTCATTCGATGTCTTGAAAAATAAAAACAATTTAGATTAAATAAAGATAAAATGTAGATTACATGAAAAATAACTTTTCACTTTAAGAAAAGTGATTAAAGTTAAACTAGATTGATTGTCTATGAAAGACAAAGCGATCTAGGTTTTAGTTCTTTTGTTCACAGACTAAAAACTCAAAAACATTTAATTGCCAATGATTAAAGCGGAGTGACTTGTAAAAAAGTAATACCCAAAGAGTGGTAAGAGAAAAAAGAGTGAGCACAAAAGGCGCGCAGCTCGATCGGACAAACAGACAAAAAAGTATATTGTCCGTAGCCTTATTAAACAGTGAGAGACGTCGGGAATAAATTACGTTAACCCATTTCAAAGGGCAGCTGTAGGGATTAGAACCTTCTGAGAAATTCGATGATTAGTTTTGCGGGAAATTAAGAAAAGTAATTGTCTAATGGCTTGGTTATATTTATGAACTATTATTAGTCCAGTCAAATAAGACTTTGGACGTTACATAAATTCCCATAGAGCTAAATATTGGTATGAATGTTCCGAATACCATTATAAATGAATTGTAAAAAGTCCCCATCAATCCCCCTTGTGCAAAAAAATTTATTGATGGTGAAAGTTTGCAAAAATAGGTTTTTCGCGTTTTTCAGCTAAACGGTGAGTTTTACAGCAAAAATAGTTTAGACAAAAATTGTAGATCATCCGATTCTCTACAAAAAATGTATTTACACTTTTTTTCATAAGTATTGCCATTTCCGTGATATAGCGGTTGAAAGAATTGAAAAAAATATTTTATTCGTAATATGCACGTTAATGTACTTTTATATACATTTTTGAACCGTTATACGAGTAAACACATGAATCCCTATGTCTTATATATACAAATTATAAAATTCTTAGAATATAAATGAACGTCAAAAACTCCTCCCCTATTTTCATTTAGTCGCATGGCCTTGAGTAACATCTGTCTTCCATTCAATTACATAATACATAGAAATCACCCAGACCAAAACAATAACAGAAGAGCTCGGTAGCGTCGCTCGTTACGCGTGTTAACCAAATCGAACACACAAGTTAAGCAACGTCGACCATAGCCTGTCCAAGGATGAGTTGGGGTTGTCCTAGACTTGACTCAGAGCTAGGACATTTGTATTAAAAAAAGTTATTTAACTATCTAATTTTATTATTCTGTGGTATTTTTCAAACAGTCATTTAGGCTGCGTTTGACGACTGCAACAAGTTATGTGATCTAACAGGCTAGGTCACAGCATAAATAAATAGCCTAGGTGGTCTGTGGATCGAACAGTCGGCTGCACATAACGAAACCAATTCCGAATCAAATTGGATTGCCTTTGGACACACACAGGGTGCGTCACCAGTCGCCAAGTACAGTCGGTATCAAAATATATAAATATTGGTTGTTATTTATCAATCAGAATATGTACTTGATTATTACCGCGAAAATCAGACAAAAAGTTGGAGCGAAAGCGGCCTTTGAACATTCTTCCTTTGACTGTTGGAACTGGAAGGTTATGACGGAAATTAAAAGTTTACGCCTCATATATAAAATACATCTTTCTTCACATCTAATACAAGCCTGCATCGGAAGTATAGTAACTATATTACATGGAATCTTCCATGTAATATAGTTACTATATATGTATAAGAAGGCCGTCTCACCTAAATAAATACATATTTCATCCATAATCAAAACACTACAGACAGATGATCTCTGATGCAAAACCTGTGGCAAAACTAGCGACATTTAGGTGAAAAATTAAAAATTTGTAAAATACACAATTAATCAGAGAAGTAAGGCATAGAGTATTTTTTAAGCTGCCCGACTGGGGAAGTATCTCCACCTCACAGAATACCGCAGCCAAATAACAATTCGCTGAGGGTTGTTGTGTTCCTACGAGTGAGTGAGGTCACCAGAAAGAAAGGAAGGAGTGTAGGCTAGCAAAGGATCGGCCACCCCTTGGTGTTGCTGATCTCCATTGGCGGTGGTGATTACTTTCCATCAGGTGACCCACACGCTCGTTTGCTCCGCCCTCCCCCCCCCCCCCCTCATATATAAAAAACGATTATACTCAATATATTATACACATCAAGAGGGACAAACAGACTAAAACATTTTCTCTTGTATAATCACATTAATGTACAAAAAAACCCACATTGTTTTTCGTACAGGTTTTTTGTAGGTACATCAATGGGTAATCATCACATTCATCACCGCATCATCGAAGAGGAATGTTTACAACTGAAACTAATTATTAAAACATAACGCCCCACTCGTGAACAATAACAACAAAGCGTCACCTTGAAACACTAACAGCCACGGTATGTGACCCTAGTGACCTCGTCAGGGCAAGCCAATACACAGACGTAGAAATCTACGGATAACTTCAGTGCTAATGGTTTTTTTATACCACCAATGGGGCAAACTAGCTTACGGCTAGCCAGCGATCATAGTAGCTTATAAAACAAAGGGCATCACCCGCGCCTTGCCGACCGCGATCCTTTATCACCCTCTTCACACCTTTTTCATAGAACCCAATAATCTCCTGGGAAAATCTCTCATTATGGGCTCTAAAGATGGTGGTGAGATGCATAAATTAAGAAGAAGCTAATAAAAGTGTTAGAACCGATTACCAAAACTCCAAAACTTTCATAAACACCTCGTATATACTCTGTGGATCAAGTTATATAACTTCGTCGTCACCTAAGTTGAGACTTGACTTACCAAGTAGAACAAAGAAAAGTAGGGGAAAGTTTGATTTCTCTCTCGCTCAGTACATAGCAAATACCTTAAAAAGACGTCAATACCTATAGTTATTTTTCCATATTTATAGATAGATATAATATGCTTTATTTGCACTATGCAAACTACAGAAACAACTTAGTGAACATACAGAAAATATCCACTTATAGAGTATGTATTGCACATATAAGGCGGCCTTATTGCTAAAAACAATCTTGTCAGCCAACCTTAAGGTTATAGTGTAATGTTGGGGTGCAAGGGGCTCATCATGATCTTAAAAGCCAAAGCCAACCTCACCTGCACGTGGTGCACCCTGACGACTAGCGAAAGAAGCTTTGGTAAAAGAGAGGTAGGGTAATGTATTTGTAAGCTACCCGACTGGCGAATACCTCCACTTCACAGAATACCGCAGCTAAGTAACAATTTTCTTGAGGGTTGTGTTCCTGCGAGTGACTGAGATCACTGGAAAGGAAAAAGCTGCTGCGTTGGCAGCGAGGTGGTGGCGCACGAGCGATATTTTACGGCGCATGTGAGCATTAATATATAACCGCTTCACATCAGGCGGGCAGTAAGCTTGTCTGCCACCCGACTTGGTATAAGAAAAAAGTAGCATGAACAATTCAATGCAAAGATTACTATAAAAAGAAATAGAAATTCACATTTTAGTGCCAATTAAAATGTAAAATAAGTGACACGACTGCTAACATATTTGATTTTCATTTGAACTTCACCCTGCCTTATGGAATATGGAGCTGTTGGTGTAACTTTCAGAAAAAAGAAATCGATCCCATATGTTGTATAAAATATTCGTAATAGAATAAAATATATATAAAAAAACATCGGACGCGCAGCATGCGCCACCATAGCGAAATTTATTTATTTTATTTATTTATTTATTTTGGCCACTTTCCCGAATTGATATCGGAAAACCAAGATCACTTTACATTACTACTTTTTGATGCTCTACACGAATCCGAAGTCAGAATTTCGTAATTTTGAGTTTCATGGCAACGGACGGACAGACAGAACGACCGGACGATTTTATAAGCTCAATAAATTTCGCTGAAAACCATTTAGAGCAAAACAATCTAACCTGCAGGTGGGCCATCCCGCTTAATACCATATGAGGCTCTGGGACCTTCGAAGCTGAAGCCGAATCCATCGAATACTTTGGTTCGAAAAATAGGTCTTACGTTTTAGCTATTGAGAAACATCTCCATAGTTAGTCAGTCATATAGCATAGTAGGAGCTCTAGGGTTTCTACAAGCTAAGCTAAATACATTTACCACCAATCTAAATTGTACTTTGATATTTGCAATAAAAAAGTTCGGTAATTACCTTCAGCTTCGGCGGTACCCCTGGTCACTGACAGGTGCAATATTCAAGGAATAGACTACTGGGGTATGCGTATGCCTCGCTCTTCAGATAATCGTTCGTTGCCTATGTAACCGTGTCCGCTTTATTTATATTAAGTGCGGCCACCTTGTTTGCCACTCGACTTAAGGAATGAATAAGCTACGAAAACAAATGACATATTTGCCTGACTGTACTTTGGTAAACTCGTCATTGCGAGCTGTACAGAGTACAGAGAATAGGCAGTTTAGTTTTTACGATAACTTTCGCGTTGCAACGGGCGGACCGCACGCGACGCGAGCGACGCGAGCGATTTCCTTCTGGCACATAAGTAATGGAATTCTATGTGGGCTTTCTGGTGCTTCTTTTACCCTGGTACATATTATTAGTATATAAAAAGAAAAGTTCTGACTGTCAACTCATCTAACCCATAATCCTTGGACTCACAAAGCTGAGATTATGGCGTAGATAAGGAATAAGTCCAGTAATTGTTCTTTAACATTCAGTCCATTCATTAGAAAAACTTTCTCGAAACAGCAGCGACTAGGAAGCAAGCATCAAGCTTGACAATCGCAGCAAGGAGTATCAATAAAAAATATTATAACTTTTGTTATATAGCGACATAAACGCAATATTAACATAGTTGTTGTACAAATTTCCGATTTGATGGTGTGACGTCATACCAAGGTATGACATGGCCACAGTATTACTATTTATGCTTTTAAAACTGTGGACATGGCCTTTTGTATGGAGCATATTCATAGTCTATATCGCAATTTTGGATAGTCCAAAATTGCGATCTTCAAGTTATCTTAACTCGAGAAGTTTTTATGCTATCTAAGTAATTATTTTACCTATATTTTATATTATTGTGACGTCTTTAAATAACAAATCGAAAAAAATGGTTAACAAGCCTATTGGTTGACATAGGTAAGAATGTGGTTCAATATTTCGAAAATGCAAAATTTATACCTATTGATAAAGCAAGCCCAGGACCTATGTACATATCACATAGTAATAGGTCTCCCCGGCGACGGGAACCATTTTCTAACGTCATTTAGTATGGGTATGCCATATCTATAGTATTCATACCATCGCTGACTGTACCTGGGATACTAAGGAAACCTTAGACTAATAAACGAATGATCCTAACCTGGACCTTTCCTATATCACTCCAACTTGGGGTAAAAGTTCGCATAGAAACGCGTGTTATAGCATGTACCAGGGGAGCTGGGTTGGCGGGCGGTAGGTATTACATACCTTTGTTAATTTCATATTTTTGCAAGAAACATTGGCGCCATTTTCGCTTGGTGAGGAAAAGAGATAGCAAGTATATTAAATCGCTGATATGATAAGGATAGCGATAGTTTGTGTTCCAGCCTCAACAGGAACAGGTTTCAGAGGCAATTTATTACGGGTATGCCATATCAATACCAAAGACAAAACCAAATATGACAATTGTGAGACTGGATCAGAACTTAGGCTATTTGACAATGTTCAAAAATTGTAGAAATTATTTAACAATATCGTAAAATACACAAAACTATAAAGATCTGCAAACTTTCATTCTAATATCTTACGTCCGACTTGTTTTAGGGTCGATCAAAGTGTGGCGGGAAAGTCCATTTTAAACGTATGAAATTATTAAAAAATAATATTTCCATTGGAGAAGCAATAAAAAATACTATAACTTTTATTATGATACTAATTACATAAACGTAATATTTAACATAGCTATCGTACATATTTCTGATGTGATGCATACAAAATACAAACCTGTGACGTCATAACTCGTTAGCATTTTTTATGGAACGTTTTCGGGAAAGTTCAGAATTGTGATTTTCAAATTAACATATCTCGAGAGATTTTTGTGCTATCAAAGTAATTATTTCACCTATGGTTATATTATTGAGACGTCCTTACATTTCAAACCGAAAAAAATATTAGTCAAATAGCCTAATCCTGTGATTTTCAAACTTCTACCACAGTTTGAGTGATTCTGATTCCATAACAGACATGGAATGACTAGTGAGTCATTCCATGTCTGTTATGGAATCAGAATTGTAAGTGTACAATTTTCACCATTTTCCAGCATTTTACAATACAGTGGCGAGCAACCATAACCCTGCAGTACTGCAAAGCATTAAATTTTTAAAGATAAGCATTATCTTTACTGGCGGCGTGGCGTGATGCACACGGCGCACGTTAACCGCTGCACTCCGCACTTTCACGATATAATAAACACGTTATGACTGAAGTTTTAAAAGGTATCTTGATACTTATTAGCGAATAATTTTAAATACAAGAAGGCCAACCTCGCCTGCACGTGGTGCACCCTGCCGGCTAGCGACAGAGGCTCTGGTTTAAGACAGGTAGGGTACAGCGTATTTGTAAGCTGCCCGACTACCTCCGGGAAGTACCTCCATCTCACAGAATACCGTAGCCCAATAACGATTCCCTTGAGGGTTATTGTGTTCCTGCGAGTGAGTGACGTCACCAGAAAGGAAGAGTTGCTGCGTTGGCAGCGGGGGTAGCGACGCGCGAGCGATATTTAACGTTGCAAGCGTTAATATGGCTATGATAACCGCTTCACATCAAGCAGGCCGTATGCTTGTCTGCCACCCGACGTAGTATAAAAAAACCGGACAAGTGCGAGTCGGACTCGCCCACCGAGGGTTCCGTAGGTACGTAGTATCATTATTAAATTTTATATTTTTCATTATAAATAAGAAATAATGCGTCGAAAAAAATAAATAAAATATATTTTGCAATGTGTACATCAAGCCCTTTCATATGAACTAGTAGTTTCAATTTGAAATTTCGACACCCTATAAAAAATATAGACCCCCTATTTTTTAAGATCTATTTACAAATGTATAGATTTGAGATTTATTCCTGTACTTGTAGTCTATAACGATGTTACTTGCCAAATTTCATAGTTCTAGGTCAACGGGAAGTACCCTATAGGTTTTGATTCCCTTGAGTGTGTCGAAATATGCGTTTTTTGCGGAATAAACGGCCGTAACTTTTTTCTATGTAAACTTAGCAGTTTGATTTTTTTTTAACTTCATGGGACCGTAGACCTGAGTATACAGTTCAAATTTCAGCTGATACCTCCACGCATTCTCGAAATAGAAATTCTTGACAGACAGACAGACAGACGGACAACAAAGTGATCTTATAAGGGTTCCGTTTTTCCTTTTGAGGTTCGGAACCCTAAAAATAACACAAATTATAGGTACTAATATGAGGTACAAAAACGAAGCAATAAAAAGAAAAACGAATTAAAAAAGATTAGTTAGATATTAAAAAAAACTGCTAAAAAGTTTACTATGTTTCGCTAATCAAGGCCTTTCATTTGATACTCATATAGTACAGGTTAAAGTGCCAATCGCCATTATATGGCGGCGAGTGGACCAATCCTTTTGGTTCGGAGGTTATAAATAAATAAATATTTCTGGACAATTTACACAGCGCCATCTAGTCCCAAATTAAGCGCAAAGCTTGTGTTATGGGTACTAGACAACTGATAAATGTACTTAAATACATTTTTTTTTTTGTAAATAGATACTTATAATACATAGAAAACACCCAGACCAAGACAAACAGACATGTTCATGCACAAAAATGTTTGTCTTGTGCGGGGATCGAACCCGCGACCTCGGAGTCAAAGTGGCCATTGCTACCCATTCGACCACCGAGCTCGTCATAATTTAAAGTCAGGAGGTTAAAATGTTCTTATCGGGACAACCAAACGAGTGGGCCAACTTAATCGGACACTGGGAAGTGGGCCAAAAACTTGCATTAGTAGATTATGTACCAAGGGGATAAAGCAGATGACATTGTCGAGCTGGTGGTATGAAGAATCTTTTTACAGACACCGCGGTTACGTAGTAAAAATAAATTCGTAGCAATGATATTTTTAATAACCTCTCTCTAGTCCAGTCCAGGGAGAAAGATAATCTAGTCGGCGCGGTGGTTGCTAGGCAGCGCCCTCCAAGGATCTTCCAAAGAAGTATGAAACCCTGGTAATGCCTAAGGTTATTTTCCCCAGATGAACAAAATAAAAGTTGCTTTGACGAGTTTTGTAGACACCCACTGGTTGGAAAAATATATAAATAAACGGGCAGTAGCTAAGTAGGTATTGAGTTCCTCTTTACAACTTTTATTTACAAAAACTGCGTCTATTATATATATATGTATAACATGGGCTCCAGGCTCTGCTCCAGAGTATTAAGGTAACTTTTTATAGAATTTTTAATGTTACTTCTTAATATGTTTTAAGGTGTTTGATTCTAACTTCCTGACACTATGTTTGGCAGCATCTTTCATCAAGCAAACATATTTGGCTTAGATGCAAATTAAATTATTTCTTATGTAGATGAATTTTTATTGCGAAATAACAATTAAATAACACAAAATAACTGTTAAACTTTCGTGTTGCATGATTTATGAAAATAACAACGGGAATTAACGCGATCATGCATAAGGATAACATACCTATATTATATTACCTGACGTGTCGACCAGGTTGGGCCGTGGTCACAGGCTGACAGTTTCAGCGTTGTGCCACTGCCACGTCAACAATAATATAATGTCAGGGAATAGCAAAGGTATGTAAATACCCTTATGCATGATCGCGTTAATTCCCGTTGTTATTTTCATAAGTTTATCCATTTGTTACTATTCGGGACGGAGACCGACCACACATTCACTGTGTCCCCTGAGTAGGCAGGAATGACGGCGGTGACCACCAGAAAGGCAATGAACAGCCCTCTTACCACCATCTTTTATTGCGATTCAATAATTGAATAGATTGCTTACTCATACCAATGAATAAGACTCATCATCATCATCAGGTCATTTTAGTCCCCACTACAGGAGCATGACTCTCTCGTCTGTCTCAGACAGAAGGAGGATTTGTCCTACACTCCACACGCTGGCCAGACGGGTTGGGGAGGCCTGATCGATGTTTTATAATGTATTTCCCTTAGTCGCCTTGTACGACATCCACGGGAAGAGACGGAGTGATTCTATTCTAGTCTGCCGGAAACCACACGGCCAAGAGTTAACTATAAATACATATAATAAATACAAATACAAAATTATAAGAGAACATTGTGCAAATTGATAAAATTATATCGCCCTAGGGTTCAAATCAGAAGGCCAATTCTCGTAATTTTTCTACGAACGCAGATTGAAAGTTGACCGAATCGAGATTGAATTGTAAATTGACTAAAATTATATACTTGATTTCATTAATTAATTATTATCAATTCTTGTTGTTGGCAAAGTAACATTGTTAGTTTGTTTAATTTTTACTCATATTTCGATAATTTTGAAGTTTACATATCGTGTTACGAGAATACCAAATGTGACATTTGTGAGATCGAGACTGGATCGAAACTGAATTTTGACTATATGTAAATACATATTCTCTAGGCAATTCTCGTAATTAAAATTAATTACGAGAATTGCCCCTCAGGATTCGGTTTGTTTAATGAATGATCCTTCCGAACATAATAAATGAGCAAGCTACTAGCACAGTATAAGTAATACTACTACGTACTACTAGGCTACACTCGTTGTTTTATTGAACATAACAACTTAGGGCGATATACTGTGTCTGTGTGTAATGGCAAGCAATGGCTACTTTGACTCCGAGGTCGCGGGTTCGATCCCCGCACAAGACAAACATTTGTGTGCATGAACATGTCTGTTTGTCGTGGTCTGTGGGTTTGCTAGCTATGTATTATAAGTATGTATTTATAAAAAAAAATGTATATAAGTACATTTATCAGTTGTCTAGTAGATACCCATAGTACAAGCTTTGTGCTTAATTTGGGACTAGATGGCGCTGTGTAAATTGATGTAAAGTGGACTTCTATACAATCGAATAATGGTTGCGCGTGACAGTCTAATCGAACACGCAAGTTAAGCAACTTCGATCGTAGTTTGTCCATGGATGGGTTTATTTATCTCGAGCTCCTCCGCACTCCGGAGAGCACATTAAGCTGTCGGTCCCGGCTGTTGTCATTAGATGACAGTCGTTAAACCAAGGCAGTGGCTTTTAGGCGGCTTGAAAACACTGGCATCCGCCTACCCGTAGTTGAGCAGCGTGGTGGAGTACGCTCTAAACCCCTTCGATTGAGGTTAGACTCGTAGGTATCCCAATAGTGGGATTATAAATAATAACAAATATTCCTGGACAAATTAAATAAATAAATATTGTCAGACAAATTACACAGCGCCATCTAGCCCCAAAGTAAGCGAAGCTTGTGTTATGGATACTAGACAACTGATAAACATACGTAAATACTTTTTTTTTTGTAAATACATACTTATGGTACATAGAAAACACCCAGACTAAGACAAACAGACATGTTCATGCACACAAATGTTTGTCCTATGTGGGAATCGAACCCACCAGCGTTGGTGTCGAAGCCGCGTCATTGATCGCTACGCCACCGAGCTCGTCAAATACTTTACACCTTTTACACCAGCAATTACACCAGGAATTGTTAAAAATATAAAATAAAGATATTTCGGCCCTTTCCTGGCTTATTATTTCATTTTCCAGAAGAAGAGGATATCGATTTTTGATATAAATTACAGTTTCTGCTGAAATTCTAGCTATAGTGTATAACAGTCTCGTCTGGGCGGTGGTTGCTAGGCAGCGCCCTAACAGTTTGTCGGGGATTATGGGTTCCTGGTAACGCCCCCGACTCATCTTCCGGGGTGAACATTTTGCTTTTTTTTTGACGGGCTCGCTGGTCGAATGGATAGCAATGGCACTTTGACTCCGAGGTCGCGGGTTCGATTCCCGTACAAGACAAATATTTGTGTGCATGAACATGTCTCGTTGTCTTGGACTGGGTATTTCCTTTGTATTATATGTATGTATTTACAAAAAAAAAAGTATCAGTTATCTAGTTCCCATAGTACAAGCTTTGCTTAGTTTGGAACTAGATGGCAGTACCTAAGTCATATGTTCAGGAATATTTATTTATTCTAATTTCCAAGATATTATTAGTATTACATATAAGTATGTACTTATTATGTGAGGGCAGATTAGAGACTAATTACCGATTGAAGGCCGCAGGGAGCGTTTAATTACAAGCTTATAATTAGTTTCACCGGTGCCTGTAATCAAATTTTGCAAGTGAAATTAGATCCATTTCTCGGTGACCAATTGAACTGACATTCAACTCTTATCGACGAATCCGTTTTTGAATTATTCTCCGGTGAATACTATGCCAATCGACACGCACGCACCCTCACGTGGAAGTAGGCTTTGGTTCTAAATAAATATAGTTAAAAAAAACACGCTTTAATGATCAAACTAAACAAACGAAAAATATTTTTTATTATAGCCAGAAAATATAAAAGAACGAAAAAGATTAGTATTATTGTGAAATAAGCGTGGGGTGCTCGATAAATGAAAAATATGGCACAAAGCACCCAACGATATGTGAGGAATTTAATTAATCCTGGCGATCCTTACCAGGATAACTAAATAAACTTATCAAATTATTGTATTGTCATCGGTCCTTGATAAGTATGTACATACTTATCAAGGACCGATGTACAATGTTTAAATTAAATCTGGCCGTTCAAAATCAATTTCAAAGAAGTCGGTTACATACTGACAAACTATCAAACAAGCAAACATACAGGTAAAGCTAATAAAGGCGTGTTAAAATGCTAAGCCACTTACTCTCCACACACTAGACCAGTGGTTCCCAATCTTTTTTGGTTCGCGGACCACTACGCGGTTTTTGTTGCGTGTAGGGTCCTCAATGGTTATACGAGATACATCTCGACGGTCCCTACGTATAAAGCGACATGTCAAAAATGGCAATTTATTTTTTATTGCATAAATTGCTATAGATTGCCCGTAAAAAACATTTTCTTTTTTTTTATTGTTTGTATATAATTAAAAAGTAAGAAAGTAACTCATTTGTCCAATAACAATATTCTTTAATTACTATATCGTAGTATAAGCAGACATGTCTGAAATGACATGTCGCTTTATACGTAGGTACCGTCGATCTATTACATTATAACTCCAGATATGAGTATTTTGTATAATAGTGCTCGGTGGTCCGCGGACCACCGGTTGGGAACCTCTGCCCTACACCAAGGAAAAAGAACTAAGAGGAAAATAGAGCTTCGCGCACGGAAATATTGCTCCGATAGGCATTATCGGCAAAATTCTAGGAAAAAGATAAATTTGTATACGTTTATGCCGCTGCTGTTTTGCCGCCGAGCGGGTGATTCATGCACACTAAAATGTAAATACGCGTTAGGAAAGGAGCTCGGTGGCGTCGTTGCAGCCTAATCGAACGCTCAAGTTAAGCAACGCCGACCGTAGCCTGTCCATGGATAGATAATTTTTTGTAGAGCTCCTCCAACTCTCCACTAACACTCGTGTATATTGTTGTAATAAACTTTAAGGTATGGTTTTAATGTTCAAATTGACTTTTAAGTATTAATACGAATTGGTTGCATGGGAGTATAGAAAAGTGTTGTTTTTAGACTTTTTCAGGCAATTTTTTAAAATTTTCTCTGCGTTAGAACCATCCTCGTACTTCAAGGAATATTCTAAAAAAAGAATTGGCGAAATCGGTTCAGCTGTCCTCGAGAATTGCGCTTAGCAAAATTTTTAGCGATTAATTTTTATATTAAAGAAAGATTGATCTAGATTATAACCCAAGTGAAAAGATATAGTAATCGAATGGGTTTTTTTATGTTATTGCGACTATATGTCAAAGCTGTAAGCTTTATGTTTTCCTACAAATAATTAAATAAATATCGAGCCCGACTGGGGAAGTACACTAAACCCCACAGAAGACCGCAGCCAAATAACAGTTTTCATTTGCTTTGGATCCGCATTTGTGAAATTCAGATATTCCCAACGGTTGTTTTTAGCGTAAAATCCGCCTTTTGTATTCTTATGTTATTTTATGATCAATAAAGTTTAAATAAAATAAATGGCTAGTAGTTCCGTTGGCTTAACCAGTTGTCTGCTGCGACAGACATAATAACCTTCATCTACATTTTCATTGACAACTACACTCTGTTATCATCTTATCAATGGCCGTGCACAAATTGCCTATCAATATTATCTTTATCGGGAAAATATAATCATTTATTTTCTGTTCAATCTTGATAAATCCTGGGGACGAATCGGGGAAGCTCCTCCCAGACAGCAAATCTCAACCACTGGAGAGCTGTTGTGTTCCTGTAAGTGAGTAGTTCGCGTATGTAACAGTTATAAATATTTTTAAATAAAAAAATTTCCTCACCTCGCCTAGGTGGGACATGAACCCACGACCTCTCGATCAGTTGGAAAGAGCACTCGACCGGTAATCGAGAGGTCGTGGGTTTACGTCCCATCTAAGCGAAGGGAGGTGATGTTTTCCATTTTAAGTTTTTTTATAATATTCTGACAAATTGGCCGAAATCAACTATTAAAATAATAATTACGTATTTTGCTACAAAGTGACTATAAATATTGTCAAACAAATCTATCTAGCCCCAAAGTAAGCGAAGCTTGTGTTATGGGTACTAGACAACTGATAAACATACGTAAATACATATTTTTTTTGTAAATACTTACTTATGATACATTGAAAACACCCAGACCCAGACAAACAGACATGTTCATGCACACAAATGTTTGTCCTGTGTGGGAATCGAACCCACGAGCGTTGGTGTCGAAGCCACGTCATTGACCGCTACGCCACCGAGCTCGTCAAAAACTGTACGTTTTTATTGTGTATTTTATTTTAACTTTTAGGTTTAGTAATTTCGGCAAAATTTGTTGAATAATTAGTCAATTTTCATCTATTTTCTATTTTAAAATAATACAAAAATATATTTCAGACAAAATTAATTTCTATTACACAAGTTCTGTATTTTAATATTTTAAATTGTTACTTTGACACACGAGTAATCATATAACCAAACAAAAAAAACAAAAGCAATAATGGACGAACGGAACCCTAAAAAAATCATGCCGAAAAACGTATATTAAAACGTTCGTAAAGAACGGAAGCAACAAAAAAATAGGGTTGTTCATACTTGTATATTGTTATGTAATAACTAATAAACATGCAGGAACAGTCACGTTCTCGTAATCTTGACATAATAGTGTCCATTCATAGCGCGATAACCCTACTTCGACGACGGTCGGTTTAGTTTGATAACACACACACACACACACTATGTTGTGTCCACACAGTCACACAAGCCACTACTCGTAACAGTTTGCTTATGTTTTTTTTTTAACATCGGATTTATTTACTACCTATAAATACATACTTGTACTACTATATCTAGTTATTATTCTGTAAGTACTAAACCTAAAAAAAATCTGTGGACTATCCCAAAGTTATTGATCACAAAATACAATATTAGGACATATTAAACTTGCAAATCATATCTTTACAACTATTTTTTTTAACATAGACGCAAATAAATACGGCTTTTTTTTATTATTATCGATATTTTATGAACCGTTCCAGAAAGCCATAAATTTTTTTTCTATATCGTGACATTTTCATTTTTAAAGAAAATACAAGGGTTTTCACTCAAATCGATACACTCAGGGAACACGTATAAAATTATAAATACAAATATGTAAGTACCTACTATGTCTGCAGATTGTAAAGGTTGTCGTGAACGAATCGCGGCGGCGAAAGTCCCCTACTACGTCGTAATTTGCGACTATGCGAGTACTAGACGTACCGACAGCATAAATGATTAAATAATTTAATTTTTTTTTTGAAAAATGGAATAGTTTTTTTTCCATTTAAAAAAAAAAAAAAAATTCTGGCATGTTGGCGAAGACAACTATTTAAATAATAATAATTTAATTAATCGTTTATTTTTCTTGTCGCGTCAATCCTTATTCATCCCACTCCTGGGATACGGGTCTCCCCACAATCAAAACGGTTTAGACCACACTGCACACACGCTGCTGCTTCTGCAATTTATCTAGTACCCATAGTAAGCTTCGCATAGTTTGAACTATAGATGGCGCTGTGCAATTTGCAAAAAAAAAGGCTGAAGGTAAACCGCAAAAACTACTTTACATTAGAGGTACTTACTAGTAGAGTACATTATACTCAAATGTTGATAACGTTAACGAATATTAATAACTTTATTGATACGTTACGATACTACGTACCGCCTTGTTGCGCTAACATATTCTATAAGTGGATATTTTCTGTATACTGACTAAATTGTTTTCATAGTTTGTATAATGCAAATAAATATTCCATTCTCTGTTGCGCGACGACCTTCGGATAATTAAATGCAGTCTTACTATTTTATTTTGTCTACACTACATGGTATGAGACGTATTATTTGATACGTGTTGTTCCGAAATGTGACTCAAGGATATCGGGTTTAATTGCCATTTAACTAAAACAATAGGACCAAATTTACATACTTGTTGCAATGGTATTGAAAATATAATTTGTATGGATAAGAATTAAGAACACGTCAATCTTGACACTGGCGTTTCTACCTTTCTATACCGCACTATATAATAATCTCTGTGCTAAAATCAAGCTGTATTAGAAAGCGTGATGACCCTAGGGTCGCCAGATCGTCGGGAATCGTCTGGATTCTCCCGACATTTCATTTGATGTTCAGACTCCCAACAAATAACAAAATCTCTCGGCAAATATACGTATCTTATCATCATATTCTACTGCAATAATAATTTGATAATTGCACACGCAGTGCTCGGACCTCGGGTGGTTCAGAGCGCGCGGTCAATTTTGACTCATCAATTTTCATTTCTCCAGACAATAACCCCAAAATCCCGACATTTTGAAATGTTATCCAGATAAATCGATTTTTTGATCTGGCAACCCTAAGCAGTAGGTAGGTTTTGGCGATTGATTTGCAAAGAGAAGAACTATATGAAAAACGCGCGATTTTAGTGACATTTTGAAAAATATATTTATTTTGATCTAATAATACTTAAGACCAGTTACCTACTTCTTACGAGACGGAATATTTTTAAATATAATTTGAATTGATATTGCCGTCAGTCAGATAACGCTGGCTAAACTAATTGATAGTATACGCTCATTTTCGTACAATATTGATTGAACGATTGATAAATGTAAGACCAAATTCCACTGCGAAATAATATTATTACAGGGATTGCTAATTAAGTACAGCTAAGAGATCGTCAACCATTACACTCCAATCTTGAACAGTACTTATGCCGCATAAAATAAGATTTACAATCGCATTGTGACTGTCGAGCATGATCTGCTCATAGCTACATAGAGATTAGGATACTACAGGACTACTACTACAGGACGGGCCTACCATATATTTCCGACACTCTGTCCCCTGTATAGCCAGGAATGACAGCGGCGATCACTAAAACGGCAATGAACATTGAACAATGAAATGAGAGAAATTAGGAATACGATTAACTTCCATCCGTCCATTGCAGCCTTTAATATATCCTTCTTTGGACATAGGCTTCCTTCATACTTTTCCATCCTTGTCTCTCCCGTGCTATGCACCTACCCAGCAGCAGCCTGCATGACTCTTTATATCGTTTACCCAACGAAGCGGTTGGAGGCCTCTACCGCGCGTGTTGCGCGTGACCAATGGTCGCCACTCTATTACCCTTTTGATCCATCGATCTCTGTCCCTGATGACCTTAGATAAACATATACAGTCTTATTGCAAAACCTTTTTAAGGAGTATTTGGTGTGTTTTCTCTCTAACAAACACGAAGAGAATTATTTGACGTGTCAAAGTCACAAAACATTGTTTATCTAAACATTTGCATAACATGCTGAATACGACCGATTACGTCTGCTTTTGCTGTTTAGTTTTGAGATGGTGCTGAAGAATCCTAATTTGGCGGCGCTGTTATTATAAATAGCTTAGCAGATCTAAATTACTTTTAAAACAAATCTTAATTTAACTCTTTGTCAAAATAAAAAATTTTTTTTTTTGGCTTGACAAGAATTACAAACAATCATTCGAACATTCTATTCTTTCATTTTTATTATACACATAAGCTTACGATGTCATCTTCACAAAAAGATCGTATCTGTACGGTAATAAATTATAAATATCTGACTTGAGCCTGTTTTGCTGACGTTACCGTCTCCCAGTGTAGTTTTTCAGCGTGGAGCAGTGAGAGTGGAGTGGGATTATACATAATTGTGTGTTTATTTAGGGCTTCCTGCCAGACAGACGCTAACCTATTGCGAGGTTGTGCGACCCTGGTACGCAGTGATGTAATTTACTTTGCTGGGGGTTTTGAGAGGAAACGTTTGAAACATATAAGATACATTACCTGTATCAACTACCTACCTAGTAGCTATACGTTATAAAGTGATGAAGATTAGACTCACACTAAAGATTTTACATAAGTTACTATTAGTTCACTCTCACACAGAAATTTTGGGATTGTTCTGTTCCTGTGAGTAAGCGAGGTCACCAGGAAGGAAGAAGTTGCTGAGTTGGCAGCGGGGGAGGCGGCGCGCGAGCGATTTTATGTCGCGAGCTATAAATATAGATATATATATATATATATATATATATATATATATATATATATATATATATATAGCTACGGTAACCGCTTTGCATCAGGCGAGCCGTATATTGTTTATCACCTGACGTATAAAAAAGTAGAATGCTTTTGGATTACCTACAGTTTATCGCGTGTTTTCAAGTGAACAAAGTTCCTTAAAATGTTATATAAAGTCAAATAAATAGCATGTACGCCATTTTAAAAGCCATCTTAATCACTAGACACCTACGTAAAATTAAACGTATGTTAATGGACATCCGCCGACATTAACCTTAATTAAAACATTTATCTCAGTAATGTTTTCCATCATTCTAACCGATGATAAAATATATACTTAGATACGAAATAAAGTCGTGCTTGCTAGATTTAATATATCGTTAGACTAGCAAAGTACCCGTGCTTCGCTACGGGAACATTCCTGATTTGCGTCTATTTTTGTTAAGATTCCAGATATTAAAATTTTCCCCCATAAAGGTCTGTTTCGCATTGATCATTATTACAAACATATACCATTTAGGTTAAGACCTCCCGATAAATAATATTTTTGGCTTTCACACCAGGAGCCAAAATTGCAAGGCTACCCGGAGAACTTACACGTGAGCAGGCTACATACAACTGATCATGAAAGCAGTCCTGTCTCAAGTCAACCCCAGTGACCTTTAGAGACTGCTTATGAGAACAGGCAAGATCCATCACCTTACACAGCTATAATATAGTATGGGGCGTCATCACACCTTCCACAAGTATAAATTCAGTCAATCTTGTCATTGTTTGAAAAATACAGAAATTCTGATATTAAGTATACCACCCCAAAAAGTCGATACATAGAATCGGTTTTTCAATTACTCTTCGGCACCAGATGTCGCTTCATTTGATTGAAGGACGCGGTTTTTTTTACGTCCTACGCGGGCGATGTACAATCTTCGGGGGGTGAATACTGAAAGGTCTATATGACTACGGGAAGGTGAGGGAAATTCTCATGGATACCCGCATAGCTTGAAATAATTTCTCATTTATAGCTCTCGTATATTTCCCTTACAATGAAACCACAGCGCGATGTACAAATACTATAGCGCCATCTAGTAATGAGTTAAGTAAAATATAAATAATATAAGATTTATAAATATTTCTTGGCTGGGCGCTGATCAAAAGTTAATCAGTTAGCCCTAAACATTACCTTTTTCTGAACAACCATTCCACCAAGTCTCAAAATCGTAGATCAATCGGTTTCCAAAAAGGATTTCCATAAGGAACACATATCCAAAGTTTCAGATTTCTAGCTTCAGTGGTCTGGGCTGTGCGTTGATTAGTGAGCTAGCTTTTGCCCGCGGCTTCGCTCGCGTGAAATTCGGGCATTTTATATTATCCAAGTCAAGTCTAACACGCAACGCAACCACCTTTAATTGACCTCTATCCACCTTTATTTGTATCTACTATATACGGATGCAAGAACTTTCCAGATAACTACTACACCCGTCCCGCTCTCGCCGCGTAGATATAAGCACTGATTGACGCCAAATACAAATTTAAAAACCTATTAAGGATAACACTTCAGGCAACACATAAGTCTTATTCTATCAGCTTAAAAAGGATAAATAAATGTTTAAAAAAATTACACGATTATGGTCACGTTAGCCAAGTTGAATTTTAAAAACGTTGTTGTTTTCGTAATCAGCGACCCCATAAAATATAAATACAAAACCCTTGACGATTTTCAGATTTTTTGACTCCATTTTACTCCTTTGGGGGTTGAATTTTGAAAAATCCTGAAACAGGTGTTTACTCATTTATCTATAGGTCGTGTAACGTTGAGGATAAAATAGTCCAACTAATCTCGTTTCCCTACACAAACTTTGGACCTCCGTTTCACCCTCATAGGTGTAAAATTTGAAAAATTCCTAATACCTAATTTTAGAAAAATACCTAATTTTTAAATCGATGCGATTTTCGTAATTTACGTCCCAGAAAACCATAGAATCCAGGGGCGCCGGCTTTTAGAAAACCTCGTGGGTGCTCATGCTCATTTGATGACTCGAAAAAGTGTGAAACCCACAAACACCCAGACCCAACACAAATATCTGTTTCTTCGACAAACATTTGTATTGGTGCGGGAATCGAACCCGCGACCCTTGCGTCTCAACCGGCGTTCTAGACCACTGCGCTAAACGGGTTGTCGAGTAATGGAAAACGCCCATCCCTAAGAGCCGATTACTGATCCGTTTCTTGATGTCTATTCTCAGGGGTGCTCGGCACCCACTGTTTATTTCTCGTGGGTGCTCGAGCCCCCGAGCACCCACGGAGTCGGCGCCCCTGATAGAATCAACACCCATATTGATATTATGACATTTCAACCCCATCGCACCCCCCCAGGGGTGAATTTATGTCACGTCGGCTATGTTGGATTATAAAATCGTTGTTGTTTTCGTAATCAGCGACCCGATAAACCATAAAAACAATCCCCATGACGATTTTCAGACTTTTTCACTCATTTCACCCCTTTAGGGGTTGAATTTTGAAAAATCCTGAAACACGTGTTTACTCATTTATATATAGAAGTACTCGTCTAAAGTTTCGGATAAAATAATCCAACTAATCTTGTTTCCCCATACAAACTTTGGACCCCCGTTTCACCCCCTTAGAGGATGAATTTTGAAAAATCCTTTCTTAGTGCACCCCTAGACGTCATAAGGAACCTACTTGCCAAATTTGGAATCTCTAGACCTAGCGGTTTGGGCTGTGCGTTGATTAGTCAGTCAGTCAGTCAGTCAGTCAGTCAGTGAGGACAAAGCCTTTTATTATTATAGATTTCGCATGTATTCTGCGAGTTAAAATTAATATTCCTCGCATACCATCCAAATTATACCTATTCAAAAGTTTGGACCTGAGTGTTGTGCCCTGAGGCACGCCTGTTCAAGTTCTATTCCAACTCGTGCGAGTAAGAATCATTAGGACAAAGTTTCTCAATCCCATTCAAAGTAGTGACGGCTGAATGCATAATTATCTACGATAGAAATAAGTAAGGAATATATCAACAATAAAATAATGGTTTTCTTTGTCAGAAGCTTATCTAGGATCATAAAACATTAAAATGCATTAAAATCTCCACTTTAATGTATTAAAAGGATGCCAACAAAAAATATCGATACTTGTATGTCAGAAATGCCCAAATTTTGTTTAAATCCGATTACGACGCAGACTAATGAAGCGATCTGTCTTCCCGTGTCATTATAAATTAATGTATTGTATAACGTTGTGCAGTGGAAACCACTCCCACGCCATATGCTCGAACTATCCGTCATTGTGGTCTGCATTGTTGCCGTTTTAAAATCAACAGACTAATAAATAAAATCGAAGGTCTGTTAAAACAAAATATGTTGTTGTTAAGTCGTTTCCTTTTTGCAGCTAACTGTTGTTTAAATAAAACATCTTTTATTAAACAACGAAAGAGTACACTTTTTAAATTAACATAGTTATTGATCCCGGTTTTTATTCGCAAACCTTTTCAAAAATTTACCTATACGCTTATTTAGTTTGTGTTGAGAAATCAAAATAGTTGCGAACATCGTGAATTTAGTTAACGAAATTCTCATAAAAGAACTACATAATAACAAGAAGAAGTATCATCAGGAATATGAAAAACAAGTCAATGTTACTTACAATAAAGATTAACAATACAATTAGGAAATTTTCGCTTCCTCACTTTCTGAATGGCCAATTTCAGCATATTTTATCCCCAATTTTAAAAATTAGTTAAGTGTCTATGGAAATTCCTTGTCGATTTTTAGGATGTATATTCAATAGTTTTCTTTATATTATTTGCATGATTTTAATTATACCAAATTCACTTAACATAATACACTTTTAAATTTAACCATAATAGTTCTGAAGTCTTTGGAAAACAGGATTCGTTGTTCTTCTTTTCTTCTTGCGCAAAGTTTCGGTCGATTGCTAGTGGTGAAACGTTAGCATGATCGTCAGTAAGTAATAACGTCTGCGAACTTTTTGAAAAAGGATCGCATGATTCATGAACTTCGGTTCTAAGTTTAAAATAAAATTAAAACACACCAGCGCCGGTTTATAAATTTCTGAATATACTGATGTAACTTTTACATAGAATTATTTCACTAAGAAATGTGTGTTACGAAACTGTAAGCGTGTGCATACACTGCTCCAAGATTGCTTGTGTTATTGTTATATTTTTTTTTTCTAAACGTCCGAGGAATTAATTAATATGTTCTTTATTTTGTTTCATAATTGAAGTATTCTTTCTAAAACAATATATCATAACATCTCGTTACATTATTGAGTGTTGTACATGGTTCTGAACTGTCGTAATGTGCTTTTAACGAATTAAAACAATACCATTGTTGTAATAAAATATCTGATTAATTGATAATTGTATCACTGTCATTGTTTGTACATAGTTGGCTTTTAATTATTGATAGCCGCTGGTAGAAGTTGTACTATCTATATTTTACTTGCTTTTTCTAGCTTCTGAAATGAAATGAAATGAAATGAAATTGTTTATTTGCGCATATACAGTCATTTACATAACTCTTATTCTGACCTCGCCTTGCTCGTTAATTACCGGGATAATCTGTACTTCTGAAACATATTCTTCTTTATCGTCAACCCTTATTCATCCCACTGCTGGGATAATGGTCTCGCCTCAATAGAAGGGGGTTAAGACCATACTCAACAACGGCGGAGGTCAGTGTTTCAAGACATATAAAGGCCACAGACTTGGCTTAACGTTCTAGGTACAGTTTCAACAATTACTGCAACCTCGTGATCCTCAAATTTAATATTCAGCATTTTAAATTGGACCTACGATAATTCGACCTTCAGAGTCCTCAAAAATTACAATACCATTATTCGTGAATACAAAAAAAATTGTGAAAAAAAATATTATCATAGCTAGCAGCGGGAAGTGGGAATGTCGGCTGACGACTACTGGGGCTGTGCCCCGCATGTTGATCATTTTTATGTTAATATCGATGTTTTTAATTATAAAGTAGGTTTCATACCATTACCTGCACGCGGTGCACCCTGCTGACTGACAAACGAAGCTCTGGCGAAAAGAGAGGTAGGGAGCGTAATTGTAAGCTACCCGACTGGGGAATTATTTGGCTGCTGTATTCTGTGAGGTGGAGGTACCTCCACCCCAAAGAATACAGCAGCCAAATAACGGTTCCCTTGAGGGCTGTTGTGTTCCTGCGAGTGAGTGAGGTCACCAGAAAGGAAGGAGATGATGCGATGGCAGCGGGGGATGGCGGCGATATTTTATGTTGCGAGCGTTAATATGGCTATGGTAACCGCTTCACATCAGGCGGGCCGTATGCTTGTCTGCCACCCGACGTAGTATAAAAAAAAAAGAAAAAAAAAAACGATCTTTATACTAACTTAAATTTTTCCTATACAAATACAAAAGAAAAACGGTGTATGCCACATGAAAGAAGTGCAAACTTCACCTCGCGTTCCGTATTGCCTGCCAATCCAAACGAGAAAAATGTCAAAACATAGCCGAGCTTCATACGTCACATAACCGAGCGTGACGGCTCAGTCTCATTCTCTATTAAAAAAAGTGCACAGTGCGCCTAATTTTTTTTTTCAATTTAATAACAGTCCAACACGAAATACGTAAGTTAATTAACATCGATGTCGACATTATCGAAACTTCACGTGGAGGTACACCACTACAATTGTTTTTTCACCGGTCGGGGCGCTACCTGGCCGTAGGTAGGCGTTTCTCGGAACACCCGACACTTGATAACGCGATAAATGTTGGACAAAAACATATCGCATTCCGTTCTACTCGTATTGCTAGCTGTGAGCTGAATATCAACCAGACTCCGTTCGTTTTCTTTATTGTTCGATTAGTGGAGCCGGCAAAGGGTTAGAAGTTACATGTGATTTTTATGCCATCTGCCCGACCAGATTTCGGCACAAAAAGGAGGGTTATGTTTTTGTTGACGTTGAAACGCGTCAAATCGGCAGGAATAGAGGGAGACGGAGCGAGAGATGAAGTTTTGACTTCTGTCGTGTAGTCAAGCTCATACCATTTTTTTTTAAGGCGGGGTGGTACCAGTGGTACTGCAAAATCCACAATTTAGAATTCATCTTTGACGTAATAAACAGAGAATTAAAATTTAGGAAAATTAAATTGATATTGTTGAGGATATATACTAGGGAATATATCCGATGGAAACATGATTTGATGAAGTTGACTCGATAAAATAAATTCACAAAGTTACCTCTTTTCGTGTCATTTTTCGGTTTTATTCTTAAAATAAGTAATTTGACATTATAAGTCATGTACTAAAAAAGGTCATAAGTAACTGGAGGTATTATACCCGATAGATTTTTTTTATTACATCTTTAAATTTTTTAATCGATTATTCAATAGATTTTCAGCTCGCCAGAGTCGCCAGTGTCTCGCGGAATTGTCATATTGGCGCTGGCTCACCTCGCCATAAAGTATATTTTATTGCCCATCGGGTAACTAAACAAAACTGGCGTAGTCAAAAAACTAAGTCTATTAAACAATATACTACCAAATAAATATTAAAATAATGTTATAACGCAAACTAGATTTTTTTCTTTCTTTCTTTATGAACCCATATTCATACCGCTGCAGCGCTGTTGGGATTGCCACCTTCAATGAGCTATTGATCATTTAGAGAACGGAACTGACTCCGAGTAGATGTCGAAGCGCAGCGGAAGCCTATCATCTCCTGTGCGGAAAACTGGAAATCCGTCAAAGAGCTTAGGGCCCCAGCAGACATGCTACTTTTGGCATCTGCGATCGACTAATTAGCTGGTTTTCGGAAACTAGAGGCAGCGATCGGACGCTCCGCACCGCATACGTAAATTAGCGGATCGCGGCAATCAACTTGCTAAATACTGACTTCACTCAGACCCCTTACCACCATCTCTTATTGTATGTCTAGGTATGAATAAGCAATCTATTCAGTTATTGAATCGCAATAAGAGATGGTGGTAAGGGGGCTGAGCTGACTGAGCGATCAGGGGCCTTACCTCCTAAACTGAAGCCGATTACGATCGGATATTTTGATAGCGAGAATCTAACTTCTTCATTAATTTGTGCCAATAGTAATAAGTTTAGGCGTTAGGGACAGATCCGCTCTACAGGATTAAAATGAAGATGTTTACCACAAATTTAAACGAAAGTCTGATTTTCTGCATCAAAAAATCCGATGGCAATCAGCTTTACCTCAGGCTGGTTTGAATGTCAGCCGCAGAGCTACTTTAGGGCGACGATACGAATTTACGATTTTCGATACCGCGACCGAACGCAGCAGGTCAGCAAAAACCGATACAAAATCGATGCAATCGCAAAAACGGTAATCGACGATGGTAAAACTATCTAACTAACGGACGCACGTAATTCCATACAAACACCTATTCACCACACACATGCTGATTTTTTCAGATTCATATTGTTTTTTTAGAACAATACATTTTTCATTGAATGTTAAAAAAGGTAAGGTAGGTGGTACTGCACGTATGACCCTTGACTGTACGTAAATTGTAATAATTGTGGCAATCACTGATGAACCCATTTGGGTTGAATTTTGCATACATATGAAAGATTAGGTAACAAACTCATTGTTTTAGGTCTCCAATACGAGTAATGTTAGATATTTAAAATCCGTAGTGCACGGCAGTTGAGCTTCACTTGACTAGCCATCTCTTTAGTTCTTTTAATGACTTATTTGCCATATTGCTGTCTCTCACACTGCTAAGGGGGAAAGTCAAATTCCAAAAGCTTTTCTAATTTCTTCTGATAAAATTCGTTTTGAGTTCCAAGATAGCCGTAGTTTTACCCCCGGGACTGCAGTGGACATCATTGTCCTTTCTGGTGGTCGCCGCTGTTAATCGTAGCTACACAGAAGACACAGTGGTGGGAATGTATGGTGGCCCCCCGTTCCGATACTTAAGAAACATGTACAGAATATTTTTATCCAGGCCGAAATCGCCGCCGGTAGAAGCTAGTATGTGTATAAGGATTAGTCGCATTAGCGCGTTGCATTTAATTACATCGTTTGGTCCGTTGTTACAGTGCAAATTTGCATAGTGCAGCATTTTCATTTTCAAAGTTTGGTGGGAAAATGTATTGTAAAAGGATGAAATATTTAACAAATTGCCATATAAAATAAATTATATTGACCAAGGAGCAAACTTCATTAAAAAATTAAAGACCTTACAGGAAGCCAAATGTTATTATACTCTTGACGAATTTTTAAATGATAAATTAGTTAACATATAATAAACCGTTCCGTACATTTCAGACTGTTGCCATACCCTTATAGGGTCATAATATGTAATAACTTGAAACTAACATGTATTTTAAGATCGACATGTACCTACATATTATATGCAATAAAGATATTGAGTATTGAGTATTGAAAATATTAAAAAAGAATATTACCGTTGGAGGAACAATAAAAAATACTATAACTTTTGTTACGGCAATAGCTACATAAACGCAATATTTAACATAGCTGTCGTACAAATTTCTGATTTAATGCAACGGGGAAGTGCGACGTCATAACGTGGTGGCCTGTTGTATGGAGCGTTTTCGGGATAGTCCAAAAGTGTGATTTTTAAGCACTATCATAAGCCTTATCATATCTCAATATTTTTTTATGCTATCGAAGTAATTCTTTCACCTATAGTTATATTATTTTGACGTCCTTACTATTAATGTATTCATGTGACATGTTGGCACAGATTGACGGTGTATGCATTTTTATTCAACTTAATAAATAAATAATTCCAAATATATATGTAGTTCCAATCCACGCCGGGTGGCAGACAAGCATACAGCCCGCCTGATGTGAAGCCGTTACCGTAGCCATACTAACGCTTGCAACATAAAACATCGCTAGTGTGCCGTCAACTCCGTCTGTGAGGGGTGTGTGTGTGTGAGGTGGTCATACTTCTGTGAGGTGGAGATTCATTCCCCGGTCGGGTAGCTTACAATTACGTTCCCCACCTCTCTTTTCGTCAGAGCTTCGTTTGCCAGTCAGCAGGGTGTAACGCATGCAGGTGAAGTTGGTTTTGTTTCAATGATGCTAATAATGAACCACTTACGCCCCAATAAATAAATACAAGTAAATAAATAACATCGCTATACTAAAAGCGCCCAGAAAATCGAACAGTCCGCTCACAAATTGCAGTTGTGCATGCCGTGGTCAGCATGTCAGATCGATGGCCGATGCATTTTTTATGCAAATGCAATGGACGATCTGACATGACGCGCGAGTTTACTGCAGGTGCATTCACAAAGTGCACTGGATATAAGGTATGTACTTAAAAACATACTATTAAGCGTCTCTTTTTGCCGCTGGCACTTTCAGGGGTGGCGCAATAGAATGCCGTCCCAAAGAACGAAGTATTACCTATATTGGAAAAGAACCGCATAACCTGAAGCCGATTACCATCGAATATTTTCTTCCCAAAAACAGAACTTGAGAGCTTAGTTATTGATAAACATTTTGACACGATAACGTCTTACAAAAAGATGAATGCCCGCTGCACGCACGAAAAAACATGCCTCATCGTCACGTTCCGCCTGAGCCGAGCGTGTAAGCGAGTGCACGGAACAAGCGATAGAAAGGCACGATTGGCCTAAGCGTTCGGCTCGTGACGCATCACGTAAAATTATCGTCCGTAAACCGATTTTACAGACAACCAATTATTTTAACTTTATTTTAAGCTTCATGGTTTCTGTCAGCGGAGGTGAACAAAATTGCCGCTAATCTAAACTGAAGTTGGATTTCGCAATCAAAATATGCGCTGGGAATCGGCTTGAGCTTAGGCGGTAGAGTCCCTGGTATTCGGAACGACGATAACAATTAAAAAGTAACTCTAACATTGCGTATACAAGGTGCAATATAGCTAGAATTGTCAACGGTAAAGGTCTACAGGATGTAAAAACGGAGCGCACGATTATGTGCCATATGACTATGGGGAGATCACCCCGGACGCATATTATTCCTTAAATTGGAAATAACTCCTTTCTGAGTAATCATCATACATCATTTGCTTAAAAACTTGATTGGCTTGGTCGAGAGAATGGGAGATGGCAGTGTAAAGAGCGCCTTTCTAGGGAGACCAGATGGTAGTCGTGCTGTCGGCCATCCCAGGTATCGCTGAAGTAATGTGGTTGGGACCAACATTCGGGAGCTTCAACACAACATACCGGCTGGAGAGAGGCTCTACATTCACTAGTACTTACTGGACCTGGGGGTAATTACCTCCGACGGGGTAAAACAGTTATTGTGTAGTGGTAATAAAAGATAACAAATTAGCTTATACCAATAAAATCTAATCCAGGGAGCGGGTAACATCAGTTTGCTGTATTGTTCATGACGGTCATTGAAAAGGGTAGAAAACTATACAAGATTGGAAGAATGGCGGAATCTCGCGTCGGAGACCGATATTGTTAATTGCAACACCTGGCATAGAATACCTAATAATTACTATGGCCACATCCCAGCTACTTCATACGAATGTCGCGTCGTTAGCTATTATAGAAACAATGTCGTCTGTACACAGAGAGAATGAGCATGTGTGCGTGCGACGCTATACAAACTGTTCCAGATTCGTCTCAAAAGGGGAGGTGAGGTCGACACGACACTATTACTTATACTGTGCCTAAACTATGAAATATACAATTCGTAATATAAACAAAAATATAGCATAGAAAATATTTTCGGAAACTTAAAATGGTTCTCGCGGAGAAATTCCTGAAGCGCTCCATGAATACATTCATGAGTGGTCTCCCGAGGGATCGCCGGCTGGAGTGGCGGTTCAGTGTGCGTTGGACATAAGCTGACATATGAATCACCATGTGTAAAGGATATAGTATATGTCGCAGCCAATTCACAGAACCGCTGCGTTACATAACGGCTAACTTTAGCCGGATTGTGTTTAAATTAATTTTCGGTTAGATTAGGTTTGTCTTGTAGTTAATTAGAAATTGGAAACTTGGTGTATGATAAATAAATAAATATGGAGAACTTGCACAGGGCCATCTAGTTGCGGCTAGATCTAAGCAAAGCTTGTACTAAGGGTTTTAGATGACTGATAATATACCTAAATACCTAAATTTATTTTTGTAAATACATACGGATAATACATAGAAAACACCCAGACCAAGACTAACAGACATGTTCACGCACACAAATATTTGTCTTATGCGGGGATCGAACCCGCGACCTTGGAGTCAAAATAGCCATTGTTAACCCTTCCACTACCTAGCTCGTCATGCTAAAAATATAATAAAAAAGGCGATATTAAATAATGGCTCCAGCATTTTTCAAAACAGCTAGCCGATACGTAATTCAACGAATTAGCCGGGACAATACAGGGTGTATAATCAGTAAGTGTGAGCAGACTTCTGGAATTCTGGAATTATAAGACTTAGGATTATACTAGACGCCCGTGACTTGTCCGTGTGGAGTTTAGATAATAAGTAATACTCCTGTTCTATTCAGCGTATCACGATAATTTTTTTACCAGATTTTAAGTTAGACCTCCAGTATTATACAATTGTATGTATCCAATTTCGTGCGGTAGTTTTTGCGTGATATGATACAAACATAGAGACGGGCAGACAAAAATTCTAAAAATAATTGTTTTTGCTTCTCTTGCTCCTATAAAGACTCCTCATATAGAACTATCTTAAATATCTCCTATGTACAGACCAGCTAGAGTTTTATTATATGTATGTTAAGATTAGTCTTCTCTCACAAATTTGTACATGCCTCGACGCGTTACATACACGAACGTGAACTGTGGCTAGTGAACGTCTTATTCACTAACCACAGAAGCCTATGTAAAAAGTTTTAATTTCAAAAATTTACAAACATCCATACAAAGTGACAAACCTTCGCATTTAATTTATAATATTAATAGGAATGCCTATAAATAGCCATTACTATCACGAATCGACTCAATGAGTGTTAAAGTTATTACTCACAGTACCAAGAACAATGAACATAAACATGGCGACGGAAGCCACGCGCTTACTCACTTGCATTCTTTATGAAAATTCAATAAATACGTTTCATAATGAGGTAGATAGGTATCGCATACAACCAAATCTTATCAATTATTTCAGATTATTTAGTAAAACTTCGGCACATCCTCACAGTGCGAATACCGCTTACCGCGAAAACTTTAAAGACCAGTCTTCCATGTTCCATGTATGTTCCGGGGCCCTACCGCTGAAGCCTATTACCATCGGATTTTTTGATCGCGAAAATAGAACTTAGGTTTAAGTTAATGACTAACATCTTCAGCTTAGTCAGTAGAGCTCTATGGTTTCTACCAGCTAAACTAAACACAATTACCGCCAATCTAAACTAGAGTTTAATTTTCGCTATCAAAAAATCCGTAATCGGCTTCAGCTTCGGCGGTAGGTAGTGCATCCTCCCCGCCATGACCTACGGTGCACAAACTTAGACTCTCACCTTCGACCTTTTTCCTGAGAAGATTTCAAAAAGATCCGCCAGGGGAAGCACCAGTGGGGAGTACATTATGTTTTGAATTCTCTATTTCAAAACAAAGAGAATTCAAATCCTCTTAGGTAGCCCCGTCACTGGTGCTGCCCCTAGCGGATCTTTTTTAAATCTTCCCAGGAAAAAGGCTACCTTAAAATACTTAAATGAGTACTTGAAAGTAGATTAGCGAGCGATGGAGAGAACTATGCTCGGCATTTCTCTAATGTGCCGAATCAGGAGCGAAGAAATTCGACGGAGGGCCAAAGTTGTCGACATAACTCTCAAAGTCAACAGGCTGAAGTGGCAATGCAGGCCACTTCTGCCGAGTTATTTATGACAGATGGAGAGGAAAGTCCTAGAGTGGAGACCTCGTTTGGGGCGATGATGCGCTGGTCGTCCCTGCTCTAGATGGACCGATGACCTCAAGGAAACCGCCGGAAGTGGATGGATGCTGAATCAGGGGGATCGCATATGGTGAAAGGCAATAGGGAAGGCCTGATGACTTAGTAAATACAAAATTCCGAAAGTTCGATATTTTTCAGATACAAATTCATAAACCAGATTCCATTTGGTTGGCCTGTATGGATTTCATCATGCAAGTTAAGCGACGTCGACAGTAGCCTGTCCATGGATGAGTCTCGACCTCCCCCGAGGTTCGTTAAGCCGTCAGTCTCGGCTGTTGTCATTAGATGACTGTCGTTAAGCCAAGTCAATTCCCTTGTGGGTGAATTTTTATTTGGCTGCGGTATTCTGTGATATTCCCCGATTGGATCCACTGTAAGCAAACTGGGACTATGTTCAATATTTCACCTTTCTATGTTTTTTTTATATACTACGACGGGTGGCAGACAAGCATACGGCCCGCCTGATGTGAAGCGGTTACCGTAGCCATATCAACGCTCGCAACATAAAATATCGCTCGCGCGCCGCCACCCCCGCTGCCAAAGCAGCATCTCCTTCCTTTCTGGTGACCTCACTCACTCGCAGGAACACAACAACCCTCAAGGGAATTGTTATTTGGCTGCGGTATTCTGTGAGGTGGAGGTACTTTCCCCAGTCGGGTAGCTTACAATTACGCTCCCTACCTCTCTTTTCATCAGAGCTTCATATGTCAGTCAGCAGGGTGAACCGCGTGCAGGTGAAGTTGGCTTTGGTTCAAAGATGTTGATGAACCACTTACACCCCCACTTACAATTCTAGACTAAATAATATTAACTAAAACTTTTTCATATGTTAGGATCAAAGATTGTAAACGCGCATGGAGCGAAAAAATTGCCCACAATACCTATAAATAGCTCGTGGCTTCTTTAAAACACCTATATCGTGAAATTTGTAACAATTTATGAAAAAGTACATGAGGTGTTGCGGCGAACACAGAAAGTCCGTACAGCGAAATTCGTGTCGTGTCTTATTATGGTGTCGCACCACAAGTTGTGGTAATGAATATAAAGGTCATGACGCATTATAACTTGATCATTTTCCATTATAATTAAATTACAATTTATTTGGACTGATGATGATGATGATCATCATCAGGTCCATTTTAGTCTCCACTACAGGAGCACGACCCTCTCTCGTCCGCCCTAGACGGAAGGAAGATTTGGCCTACACTCCCCACGCTGGCCAGACTGGTTGGGGAGGCCTGATCGATATTTGATAATGTATTTCCCTTACTCGCCTTGTACGACGACATCCACGGAAAGAAACGGAGTGATTCTATTCTAGTCTGCCGGAAACCACACGGCCAATACGGACACGGACACGGACTATAGATCGTTCAAATTAAATTGTACATTGCCTAGCCATTTATACATCATGTATTTTTCGATGACATTGTCAACTTTTCCTGTTATCTATGAGAGAGGAAGACCAAAAAAGAGGTGGTTAAGTGGTATCGCACCCCGGCCACTCCATACAAATGCCGGGTCGTTTACTACTACATAAACAATGACGTCTGTGCAGAGCGTGAATATGCGTGTGTGTGTGTATAAACGAAATCACTCGTGCTGTTCCTACAAAGTGCCAAGAATCACCAGTATCAACCATAAACAATACTTGTCCTATAGTATTTAATTACTGCGATACTTTTTGAAGTGAAAACTTCTTTAGCGGCGTTGTGCACTTTTTGTGATGGGTAAAAAATGTTAGTTAGGGAGAGTAGACCGCCGGCGAGGCGTAGGAGACGGAGTAATATCCCCCTCTCTTTCTACCGCGCGGCGAAAATATATGCCTGCTCCTGCTGTTAATTTTTAATGTAATATAAATTGTCATGTTTGTGTAAATAAATGAATATTGTATTTTACCACATAATTGAGAGTACTTTTATGCGGATAAGTAAAGCAATTCGTGCGAAATTATTCCCTAACCATTCCAAAATATTCAAAAATGCACAACGATTTTTTTTTTGTTTATCACATCCACTGATAATATAATAATATCTATTTTAATATCTAGTTCTACTATGAAGCATAGGTAGAACTGTAATCGCATCACTCGCGCTAGTATCGTGCAGAATTTCAGAAGCTTCGTCTTATTCTTAACAATTGAAGTACGATTTTAATCCTAACGACCAATGCAATAAGGACGGTGCAATTTTAATGTGTACGCTTGATGTCATATTGTGTGCACTTAAACATTGAACCCGAACCCGACTCGCACGTAGACGTAACGTACCTTTATTTCTAAATTAAGCACTTGTCTAATCTTACCACTATGACAACCAGCATTTTATGTTATATACCTGCAACAAAAAAAAATCGTTAAAAACGGTAAATTTAATACAAATGCCTGCTGTGTTGCTTCAAATATATAAAAAATATAAGAACTATGTGAAAATAATAACATTATATTAATATCTTATAAATATAAAAAAACAAATCAACTTCATTGAAATCCTGGCTCATTATGAGATATGAACATGCATAGAATTCAGTGAAGTCAGTACCTATTTGTTTTTATTTAAATATAATAAATATATCATGATTTAACCAGAGGGTCAATTCTCGCAATTAAAACGTACTCGTAGTCAAAATTCAGTGTCAATCAAGTTTCAATTCTGAAGAATAGAATCCTTTATTTTGGCCGTGTGGTTTCCGGCAGACTAGAATAGAATCACTCCTTCTCTTCCCCTGGATGTCGTACAAGGCGACTAAGGGAAATACATTATAAAACATCGATCAGGCCTCCCCAACCCGTCTGGCCAGCAGTGTGGGGAGTGTAGGCCAAATCCTCCTTCTGGGACGGACGAGAGAGGGTCGTGCTCCTGTAGTGGAGACTAAAATTCATATTCATTTATTCACTTGATTTGCAAAAAACACATGACATACAGGTCAGGTTAGGTGGTAAATAGATTTTTACAAATCACCTATTCAAGGCATCCGTGAAATATGTAGGTACTATTATCAACAAAAAATAACAATAATAAGATTAGGTTATACAATATTATGATATAGTCTATACACTACATAACAGATTAGAATGTCTAATTTTTATTAATAAAGCAAATTGTCATAATTTAATTATATTACTATTAATAATGAAAATAATAGGTAGGTAAATGATCTGATGATGATGAGAATCCTTTATTTGCTTAAATGTGGGTATACAGGTGTACAAACAGGGTTGCCAGGTCGCCAAACATAATAGCCGGACAGACCACCAAGTTTGGCCGGACGTTGGGGTTGTGATGATGACGATTTTTTCCATTTCTATTTACTGCTGTAAAGTAGCAGTGCAGTCGATTTATGATTCAATCTCGATTTGGTCAATTTTGCATTATTTTAAATTACCCGGGAATGCCCGGGATCCACACACAATCCATTATGTCGGATTACGAGGAAGTACCTCTCAGTCAGCTGTACTCTTTATACTAAATATAAAATTATAAACACATACAGCTTATGTTTTCCTGGTTCAGTGTGAAGCACACGTACACCTATACAAAATTCAAAAACAAGTAATTTAATAACCACTAACGAACGCTCAACGTAACTGTGTTTCGGAGTTTAACCAATGTACACTGCTGTAAAGTCGGCAGGAGGCAAAAAGGGATGAACATAAAACTATGTTCATTACTCAATTAGGTTCAAATGTCTTTATTATTTCGGCTGGGACGTATCCTGTACTCTGTAGCAATTATAAAAAAATGGGGTGGGACTGTGTTGATGCACACGACCGTTGGTTAACATGAAACGTCTATATCAGTAAGAGCTTTTAGATTTGTTTCTGTTATTCTACGCAATGCAATTCCCCCGCCACCCCGCCCGGCCCCGATGCAAACTTAAGGTCTTAACAGCGAGCTGATTGTATATGCTAAACGATGACATGCGATTTTCATATTTCTATGACTTATAGTTTCGTAATTATTAAGGTAAGACGATATAGACCAATTCGTTAGAGTCTAGTTTTCTGACCTGGTACCAGTATGTATTGGAGTGATTCTAAAGACGTTTCACGTCTTATTTCAGATCTACGTAACAAAAGAACATCATCATTATTAGTCTGTATCCACAGCTGCCTTTCCCAATGTTTTCCAACAAATTCAATGTTTTGTTTGCTTTTCGCATTTAGCCAATGTTTAATCATCCATCAACGCTTCGTTACCTGATATGCGGGCTTAGCTGATCTAGGATTTCCCACCTCTATCTACCCACCGCTGACACGGTAGATGTAAAATAAAAATCATTTATTGTAGTATTTTTTTTCAATATATAAAATTGGGTAGGTGACTCCCCACCATCTTTAGAGCCCAAGCCAACCTCACCTGCACGTGGTGCACCTCGCGTATTTATTAGTTGCCAGCTAGTCTGGCAACTAATAAAGTAGGTAACCTCCAATGTTTGTCTTGTGCGGGGATCGGACCCGCTACCTCGGAGTCAAAGTGGTTAACCATTTGACCACCGAGCTCGTCAATTTACCTTTAGAAAACCCTAAAAATAACGTATTGATAAAGAAATACTCTTTTCCCACTTGTTAACTAACATACTTTCTGATGCTTCCAGTACAGAAGAAGGAGATGCTGCGTTGTCAGCGGGGGTGGCGACGCGCAAGTGATGTATTATGTCGCGAACGTTAATACGGTTACGGTAACCGCTTCACATCAGGCGGGCCGTATGTTTGTATGCCACCCAACGTAGAATAAAAAATAAAAAAAAGTACATAGGGGGGACAACTCAAAGGGACAAATACAATTGTATAAAACACCCAAGTGGCATAAAAATGTATTTCGCTTCAAAATTGTGCATTGTAGGTGTACATTACGAAGTCAAAAAGGCGCCATTATTTCCGGAGCGAAGCGCCGCCTTCAAACAAGATAAAGTGAAGATAACTTTCAAAGTATTTTTTTTACTTTCCCCACAGATTACGTGCTTATCGCCGCGGTGGAAGCGCTCTGATAAGATTGTTGTTGTACAGTGCCCGTGATTGTTTAGTAGCCGCGATGTTTGACGTACTTATTTCACGGTAAAGCTTAGACTATACTAAAATAGTCTCGAAGCTTAGACTACACTAAAATAGTCTCGAATTTTCACATCGGCGAGGGTCTTTTGGCAGCACTGTAACGTAGGGTCCAATCATTTGTCAATTCACAGCATCTTGTCAAATATCTTGTTGACGTCTTGTCGTCTTAAAGTTTCACTGCCAAAAAATTCAGTACATTTTGACAATCTGGACCCGACGCCTACCTAGCGACATCTAATGTCAGAAAAAATATCAAACATCCCCATTCCTCGCGTGCCGCGATCCTATGGTGAGCACATCATTAAACAAACTAAGAATGTTATTATGCTAACAATAAGAATTAATAATAATTAATTAATGAAATCAAGTATATAATTTTCAGTTAATCCACAATTATATCTCGATTCGGTCAACTTTCATTCTGTGATCGTAAAATAATTAAGAGAATTGGCCTTCTATGGTCCGATTCCCGTACTATTCATATTCAATCTTTATGATATTGTAGCGATTTAGTCGTTGAAGCCATTTGCCTATGTTCATGTCACAGGACGACTATTAGATTCAAAAACAAAGAAATTAAACTTAAATACATTTTTTTTGTAAATACATACCTTTGTCTTGGTCTGGATGTTTTCTATGTATTGTTACATAGAAAACATCCAGACCAAGACAAACAGACATGTTCATGGACACAAATGTTTGTCTTGTGCGGGAATCGAACCCGCGACCTCGGAGTCCAACCAGTGGCTAACCGTTCGACCACCGAGCTCGTCAACATATTTTGCCCTTGTTGAATACCTTACTGAATCTATGCTCCAACGCTTCTATGCCGCTCTTATACGACGGATTCCGACAAATTTTCAAAAAACCGCTCCACCTCCACCTCAGCTCTTCGTTCGAGGAAATCTTTCTAGGTATTTCTTTAATTAGGTAAAATGAAATAGTCGGATGGTGCTAAATGAAATAAATATGGGGGATGGTTCAAATTCTTCGAAATGGATTTCATAATGCTTAGATTCTGCAAAGACTGATTGTGCAGGTGCAGTTTTCTGATGAAAAAGGATTTTCTTTTTACCGGCGGTTCCTCACGAAGTTTCCTGTCTAATTTACCTCCTAATGTATTGTCCTTGAATATATTGGCTTGGCGTCATTTTTTTAAAATTTAGATATTTTTCTATTTTCCAAGAGAACAACAGATTTGTTTGAACAAATAATCGTAGAAAAATAGTTACGCAGCATATCCCAATGGTACTTGACATACGATTATATAAATAATCAAGCTCTCGTATACATTTAATTACATACTAACCTCAGATCTAGGCCGAGAACTTTTGAAACCGCCCTCGTAATTATGTCTGTTCACATTTTAAGCCGAACCCACGACAGTACGACAATAATTCCATGGCCGAAGCTTAAAGTGATATTAGACAAATACGTAGTATAAAAAGTCACATATTGTACTGTCAAAGATATTTATTCTATGACTGTGAGTGCAAGTACACATGTGAGCAAGTGACACATCGCACGGTTCATTTCGACACAACGTCACATCTTAAGGACCGCAATCATTTCTCCCAGTTTTCCTCGCCACTGGTTGTTAGGTCCAAGGAACAAACTTATTGCTTGTCAAATTTTCTTTGTTCTAAATATCACATATTTCATGTAGAAGATTTCGTAAATGTGAAAAATGGAGTCAGAAATCTTTCCATTTCGTAATAAAATATAAAGTAAATATTTTATAGAAGAAAATGTAAATAAAACACATAAAGTCTTTTTCTTCAAAACGGTTTTCCTTTGCGATCGCAACTCATTGTCGATATTTTTCAGGAAAAATAATGTTGTCATATAACTGTTTCGCACATCATTGTGCATTAAAACTAGCACGAATCAATCTGTCTCATTTCATTACACGATGATAGTGTAAATTACTCTTTTTAGGGTTCCGTACCTCAAAAGGAAAAACGGAACCCTTATAAGATCACTTTGTTGTCCGTCTGTCTGTCAAGACCCTGTAACTCGAGAATGCGTGGAGGTATCAAGTTGAAATTTGAACTGTATACTCAAGTCTGCGGTAAAAAAATCAAACTGCTAAGTTTATGTAAAAAGAAGATACGGCCGTTTATTCAGCAAAAAACGCATATTTCGACACATTTTTAAGGGAATCAAAACTCATAGCGTACTTCCCGTTGACCTATGACATTTGGCAAGTAACATCGTTATAAACTACAAGTACAGGAATAATTTTCAAAACTATACATTTGTAATAAAATCTTAAAACCCTATTTTTTAAAGAATAGGTTAGACTCCTGAAGTAGGTATTTATAATGGTCCTACGTACCGAACCCTCGGTAGGCGAGTCCGACTCGCACTTGTTCGGATTTTTTTTTGTGTCAATGCGATGAAAACTATCAAATTCTCTATAGTTTATTCTGTCTACGAATTGTACGTTTATTTGATAAGTAATGATTGATTCATTCAATTCATTCATACCTAAGTAATAATGAATGAAACATACAAATAAGACCAATATTCTATTATGTCCCAATCCGCTTGTGGCTTGTACCACAGCTGTCTACATTGGTCCCTGAGCCCTCGTTGGCGGTCCCGGGACACCGACATTACTCATCGGTCAAATGCGCTCATGGGAGCGACAGAGATAACCTATCACACTCTCTACACCCACACTATGCATACGAGGCATTGATAAATAAATGCATAGACTGAGCGGTCTGTTTGGAAAACTCGTAATAAACAAAGCACGCGGTGTAACTTACACTTTATTTCATAACGTATGATATGGTGAGATTTTCCTGTCTCATAAATTAAACTTGCTATGTTACTCTATTTTAGGTCTAGATTTTAAGATTCACATTACGTGATATGAAATTACATATGCATTACAATATGAAAACGCTTGAAAGTACGCCAAATCTAAAATAAATCTAAAATTTTGATACTTTTTCATTGTTAGTATGAAAAGCCGTTTGTTGTAAACTTAAAATATATATTTTTTTACCCTACATAGTGGCGGCGAACGATGCCTTGGATGTTTTAAGGTTTCTTAGTGCTCCTTTTATGGTAATGTACTGAAGCATGAAGTTACTAAAATGGTCGGCATATGAGAATTTAAATTTGAACTCAGTATGTGCTTTTCAACGGATTCGCACTCGCACACCTACGTGCCCTACCAGATTCGACGATTCGGCGCGGATAGGTGTGCGAGATGTCATAAGATTTAATACAAAGAATTGTAAACTTCGTTTCGTTGGGTTTGTTCGGCGTGTTCAGCTCTGATAAGTGTGCGTTCACCTTTTGTTGCAAAGACAAGACGTATTTTTAGGTCACTTATTTATAAGTAACATTATATATAAAAATATAAGACCGTGTTACCGTTTTCACATTGTCTGTATACCATAAACTTTATAATAACACCAAACAGACACTTTTGTTACTCCACGAGGTCGAATCGCGTGGAGCTGCTAGTACGAGGACCATATTTGTATATCGATATATCGTATAGTGAGAATGATCCACAGGAATGAAGTGGAAATGGGAAGATTAAGTCACAGAGAAACGTGGGCGGTCCGCTGGTTAAAACTTGTTATGAACAATGAAATATTTATATATATTTTAAGATTTATTTAACCGTCCATAATTTTGACTCAATGATATAATGCTAACCCTATAGATGCTGCTAGGATTTTTTAGAACGGCAAAGCTAACGCCAGATACCTTTTCATAGCATGCATGTATGTTAATTACTACATGCAAGAACTTGTAGCGTAATTAACTGAGACATACCAAGGATTTATGAGATGCTGGACAAAGCTGATGATGATTTCGTTTATTGTGGTATGGTTTGGTTAATAAAAGTCAGTCAGATTAGTCAGATTACTGACTTTGATTAATCGGACTGATCCGCGACACACAGCTCAAACTACTTGAAGGATAAGATTAAAAAAACTGTGACGCAGGTACCAAATTATAAGTAATATATAGTACTACCCGGGGCGTACAGGTACATAAAATGATATTTCCATTGCATTCACACTATCACACTAGATAAATCACAACTTACAACATCATCGTGTAAGGAAATGAGATAGATTGACACGATTTTATGTTCCGCGTGCTGTTTGTTTTATGGAAAACTAAATAATAAGCTAGAGTTATATGACAGCGCCATGTTCCAATCTGACATATTTTCTACCTTATGTTTGCCACGCCTGACAGGCGTCTATGAGACGTAGTGTATGGGTGTATGAGTCTACGGGTCACGCACGCACGCATACCTTAGTTAGATGATTTTAAATTATAGTGTTAGCTAGACAATAGGTCTCGTGTCAGTCAATCCCATCAGCCTGCTCAGGTTGATGTTAGGTAAGAAGTAATACTTTTTATTGCCTCCGTCGTTCTATTCCATCAAGCATAGATGAATTTGTAGACTGATGACAGGTTGACCTTGAAACTCACAGATTATAGATTATGACCTATCTCATGGACTCTAAAAGATACAAAGATTTTAGACAATACAAATTTTTGACAAAAAATTGGTTGTCTGTAAAGTCAGTTTATGGACGATAATAAAAAAAAAATTGTTTGATAGGCCGATCGTGCCTCTCTATCGCTTGTTCCGCGCTCTCGCTTGCACGCTCGGCTCAGGCGGAACGTGACAATAACTCACGTTTTTTCTTGCGTGCAGCCGGCGTTCATCGATTTATAAAACGTTAGCACATCAAAAAGTAAAATGACTTATAGGTACCTACTCCGACTGGATTTGTACTTTCAGTGAAATTCTTTTTCGGAATTCCAACATTAATTTACCCGTGCTAGTTACAATCCCTTCAAAGGATGCCACAGGGGAGTGCCCTCCCTGCTCTCAATTGATTAGTATGCATGCAGCGAAAGGGTTAGCCTGCGCCTAATGAATGTATATGACATGCAACTGTCGTATGTTGCACGGTGTTATATCGTTGTGATGGTACAGAAAACACGTTTTTTTTTTTTATATGTGAGGGTAGCAAACGAGCATGTGGGTCACCTGATGGAAAGCAATCACCACCGCCCATGGAGATCAGCAATACCAAGGGGTCGCCGATCCGTTGCCAGCCTATTCTCCTTCCTTTCTTTGTTTCTGGTGACCTCACTCACTCGCAGGAACACAACAACCCTCAAGGGAATTGTTATTTGACTGCGGTATTTTGTGAGGTGGAGGTACTTCCCCAGTCGGGCAGCTTAAATATACGCTATGCCCTACCACTCTTTTCGCCAGGGCCTCGTTTGTCTGTCAGCAAGGTGCACCGCGTGCAGGTGAGGTTGGCTTTGGTTCAAAGATGCTGATGAACCACTTACACCCCAAAACGTGCAATCAAATAGGAGGTAAGTGGCTCTCCGCTATCTTTGAGCCAAAGTCAACCTCACATGCACATGGTGCACTATGCTGGCTGACGATGCTCTGGCAAAACAGGGATAGGGTACAGTGAATTAGATGCTGCTCAATAGAAATAGCTCAGCATACTGAAGACAAATTAACAGTTTCATAGAGGGTAATAGAGGGTTGTTGTTTTTGCGAGAGAGTAAACTGCGGGAATCGAATGCAATTTACAACAAAAGACCTGCATTTGCAAGTGGGTGCATTGGTATACGCAGTTTATGTTTATTTCTAAGATGTACAGTCCTCGAATTTTAGTTTTCTTTATTAGTTATTCATCATCAGGTCATTTTAGTCTCCACTACAAGAGCATGACCCTCTCTCGTCCCTCCTAGACGGAAGGAGGATTTGGCCTACACTCCCCACGCTGGCCAGACGGGTTGGGGAGGCCTGATCGATGTTTTGATAATGTATAATTCCCTTAGTCGCCTTGTACGACATCCACGGGAAGAGACGGAGTGATTCTATTCTAGTCCGCCGGAAACCACATGGCCAATAATTATTAGTTATTACATGTTTTCATGAATATATTGAGAAGCGACAGTGAGCATATCTATTTTTTTAAAAACTTCTCTCAGTGATTCTCTGGAACCCATTTTATAAATAGAACAGAACGGCTCTTTTTTGTAAAAAAATATGCTTTTCCCTGCAACAGTATCTATATCATACGACCATAATACCATGCAAAAGTATCTAAAATAGACTAGTTTTTTAAGCATTAATCCTTTCAAACGTTTTACTCAAAACTAGCTTGACTTGACATTTCAATAGCTTTCGCAAGATTTCTTTTTTTTTTTATATGTTTAAATATTTAATGACGAGCTTGGTGGTCGAATGGTTAGCAATGGCCACTTTGACTCGCGTCAAACTTGACTTTGACTTTGGTCGCGGGTTCGATTCCCGCACAAGACAAACATTTGTGTGTATGAACATGTCTGTTTGTCTTGGTCTGGGTGTTTTCTATATATTATAATTATGTATTCACAAAAAAAATATTTAAGTACATTTATCAGTTGTCATAGTACCCATAACACAAGTTTTGCGCTTAATTTGGGACTAGACGGCGCTGTGTAAATTGTCCAGAAATATCTAAATATCTATATGAGAGGGGGGAAACAAGCTGTTGAGTCACCTGATGGAAAGCAATCACCACCGCCCCTGGAGACCAGCAATACCAAGGTGTCGCCGATCCGTTGCCAGCCTATTATACTCTTTCCTTTCATTTTTTAGATACGCCAGACATTTAAAACAGGAATATGTCTAATAAAATATATATGTTCAGTTAATAAAGCATGATTAGTAGGTATTTGGTATAAAAAAAATAGTAAGTAGAGTTTATTCCACTTTATATCGTAGAAAATAATTTTATGCAGATAATTTATACACAGGAAACTCGTAAAGTCTAATAAAAATGTGTAGATTTATGTACTCAGCTGCTCCAGTATAATAAAATGAGAGTTGGAGTGCAATAGAAGCCAAAGTAAACAATCTTTATTACAAAGTTTCAGTACGTGTTTGTATACAGAGAGACGGACAGTTTCAGTAACCCTGCTTTAATTACAGAAATATATTATACAATTATAATTAAATGCGCCTGCGATTTTGTTTCGATTGAGAGTCTCTTCGTCTATACCATAGTTTAATTTGTGGTTTCGGAAAAGGTGTAAATAATAATAATATTATCTATTACTTAAATAATAATATCAATTAATTAAGAAATTATTTTAGGGACTAACTGTCTTCAGTCCGCTTTCTTCAAAACCAAATCAATTAATATAATCAAAAGATAATCAAAAGATTCACTAAATTCAATCTTAGGTTCAGTGGACGTACTAAACTTTATTACTTCATTATTTTTTTTTATACTACGTGGGGTGGCAGACAAGCATACGGCCCGCCTGATGTGAAGCGGTTACCGTAACCATATTAACGCTCGCAACATAAATATCGCTCGCGCGCCGCCACCTCCGCTGCCAACGCAGCATCTCCTTCCTTTCTGGTGACCTCACTCACTCGCAGGAACACAACAACCCTCAAGGGAATTGTTATTTGGCTGCGGTATTCTGTGAGGTGGTGGTACATTCCCCAGTCGGTCAGCTTACAATTACGCTCCCTACCTCGCTTTTCGCCAGAGCTTCGTTTGTGAGTCAGCAGGGTGCATCACGTGCAGGTGAAGTTGGTTTTGGTTCAAAGATGTTGGTTCACCAACACCCCAAAAATAGCATATGTACAAAATTTAATTGTATTTTATTTACGTTATAAAGAAATAAAGGAAGGAGTATATGCTGGCAACGGATCGGCGACCCCTTGGTGTTGCTGATCTCCATGGGCGGTGGTGACCGCTTTCCACCAGGTCTAACTACATGCTGGTTTGCCCCCCACTCATATTATATATATATAAAACGTTTTGGTTGTGAAATGTGAATAGTATATTTAACTAATAATGCAAAATACTGCAAACCTGACAAATAAAATGGTATAATAATAGATTCCTAAGGTAGTCCCAATCCCAAGAGACAAGCAAGGGACATCTTATCATTGACGTGCCTGGTGGTCGAATGGTTAGCAATGGCCACTTTGACTCCGAGGTCGCGGGTTCTATCCCCGCACATGACAAATATTTGTGTGCATGAACATGTCTGTTTGTCTTGGTCTGGGTATTTTCTATGTATTATATGTATGTATTTACAAAAAAAAATGTATTTAAGTATTATATTAGTTATCTAGCATCCATAGTACAAGCTTTGCTTAGTTTGGGACTAGATGGCCGTGTGTAATTTGTCCAGGAATATTTATTATTATTTATTTATCTTAAGCACGAACCATGGGATTTATATATTAGATAGTCCACGGAAATTACAATATCTCATTAATGCCTAAATTATGGCCTATGCAATGCAGGCAATAATGTCCCTTATCCTTGGGCACCAGTTGGATTAGAGTCTACATTTGTAAATAACATCTTTCTTACGTCCTCTTAGTAGATAATGTTATTTGTTAATACTACTTTATTGCCACATCTGCATAACACATGTTATAAGAATAACATACACAGTTATAACATATAGTAACATAATTATAGTATACAGTAACATAGTTATAGCTTATAAAAAAAGTAACATGAACGATGTTACATGTTTTATAAGCCGCATTATTCAAATGCCGCAATAAAGTTTTATTAACAAATAAACTACTCTACTTAGAGTAACGTACGATGCCATTTAGAAAAGTAGAGTCTAATCCGGTGGGTGTCCGTGGGTGGCAAATATCGGTAGCGAGCATCACTCTAGTATACAATAGCCAACTAATAAGGGATCTCTTCCATCGGCTTTATCTTTCAAGCCCTAAAAGGAATCCGTGAAATGTATTAACGGTTATAAATGGTACTCGTACATCTAACGCACAAGCCAGTAATACAAACATAATATTTTCAAAAAACTCCTTCGCAGCAATTCCCCAGCAGATTAAATAAACTGGCTATCATGCCAACCTACCGATCTAGGTTAAGCCGAAATGTCAGCTACAGGTATGCAATTACATACCTCGTTTAATATCATCGCTAGAAAAAAAACATACGTGCGACCGCCTCGACGTCTGAAACGTAACTGAAAACCGGCAGGTCTTAGTTGAGAGTAGAAATTGGAAAAGCAGCGCTTCTGGGTTCACCACGCATGCGCTGGTCCCTCAACCTGAACAAACTTACATTTACCGTTTGATAACATATTTTTTATACAATTATCGACTTTATTTACCTCCAAATAGTATTTACTGCGGAGTTACAGAAGCGCTTAAACTTATACCTGTAAATACGGCATGCAAAATTAGGGTATTTTTACATTCGTGTTTAAGTTTTAACGCTGAGCTTCTAGTTCGCACTCAAATTCGGTGTGGTACAGGTTAACGAGAAGTCCTGAAGGGAAATTGATCAACCCTTGTACTGATTACACATCTAGGTTAAAAATAAGGGGTTAGCCCATAAATTTACACAAATTTTTGGAGTGGAAGTGGCTCGTGCCGTGGTATAAAAAAGGTACTAAACGTACATCTCTATGGGCAGGCAGTGGCGGATCAACGTATAAGCATTATAAGCACGAACTTGGGGCCCTTCGTTTCCAGGGGCCCCTATCTAGGATATATACCAAACTATAGTAAATTTAATTAAAAACAATTGGGCTATGAAGAAATGAGAAATGAGTCGGATAAAAAACAAATAAACACACTTTCGCATATATAATATTAGTAAGGATTCCTATCTTCCAAATTCAAGCTACAGAGGGCCCATATGAGCTCTATGCTTAGGGCCTCAGAAAGTCTTAATCCGCCACTGTGGGCACGGAATTCATCCTAAACAACGGTGAAAGTTTAAAATTATTGTGTTTATTCTTTATTGCATAACAACAAATATATAACATGTACGAACAGACAAGTACACAAAGGTGAGCTTATCTCTTCAAGAGAATTCTTCTAGCCAACCGTACTCTCCATAAAGAAATTTTACATGGCTGGGAGTCAGCAAGCTATGCATAACATTTTGGTAGGTATCTTTTACACAATACGAATAAAATACTAATTTAAACTTATCGCACGTCGTGAGTAAGGTTATTTAATTTTAACGATAGTTTCTCCACCGAGGAACTATTATAGGATTGGAATGGTCAGTTCTAATTCCCACTATTACATGTAAAGGTTTTTGAAAATTAATTTATGGATCTTTGTCGCTCTTGTACGACTAACAGTTGAATGCTTGTGGTTGCAATATGAGATCGAATCCAGTACGAAGAAATTTGGCGAAGCCCAAAAGTTGTTGGCTCTGAGAGTTAAAGCTGAAGTGGGTCGACGACATCTGCCGAGTCAGCGATGGCAGATAGGGAAGGAAGTCCCAGATTGGTGGCCGTGTAAGGCGATGAAAAATGGACGCGCCTCTCTGGTTAGATGGAAAAACTTAAACAAGCCGCTGGTAGCGACTGGATACGGAAAGTGGTGGATCGCAAATAGTGGAATTATTTATAATGACTATACCTATGTCAACGGTGGATAGATGTCGCCGTCGTCGTCGTCAACCCTTACTCAGCCCACTGCTGGGATACGGGTTTCCCATCTATCGAAAGAGTTTAGAGTATACTCTATCACGTAGCTCAACTCAACTGCGGGTTGGCGGAGCCAGTGTTTTCAAGCCGCTTAAAGGACACTGGCTTGACTTAACGACTACCATCTAATGACAACAGCCGGGACCGACGGCTTAACGTGTCCTCCGAAGCACGGAGGAGCTCGAGATAAATAAACCCATCCATGGACAGGCTACGGTCGACGTTGCTTAACTTGCGTGTTCGATTAGACTGACACACACAATGACGCCACCGAGCTCCGCGACGAGTGTGTAGATACAAGCTGATATTGATGATGCATGTATATGCCGGACGAACCCGTGTTCAGAATTTAGTATACAGCAGGGGTTCCCAACCGGTGGTCCGTGAGAGGTAAATTATGGTCCGTGATACAACTTATATTGAGCACTATTATTAAAAAATACTAAAATCTCGAGTTATAGAATAATGTATTTATATAACACTCGGGGACCCTACACCCAAAAAAAACCTCGTAGTAGTCCGCGATTAAAAATAGGTTGGGAACCACTAGTATACAGTATTCACAACGCAGCGTTAGTATTACAAATAAATAAATATTCCTGGACAAATTACACACTGCCATTAAGTCCCAAGCTATGCTTGTACTATGGGTACTAGATAACTGATATTATACTATTTTTTTTTTTGTAAATACATACCTACATATAATACATAGAAAACACCCAGACGAAGACAAACAGACACGTTCATGCACACAAATATTTGTCTTATGCGGGAATCGAACCCGCGATCTCGGCGTCAAATTGGCCATTGCTAACCATTCGACCACCGAGCTCGTCACTATTCACATTATGATATAGATATATATGACCGCGTTGTAGCAATAGAAACAAATTTGTACCGCTGTTACTTGGTCGTGTCTCGAAGTAATCTTAACGAGCATGTTAACAGTGATTGATTTAGCCAGCCGCGTTGCCAACGCAGCAACAATGTCCATTAAACAGACAGGCAAATGCTTCAAGTAATTTATGACATAGATCGATAGCTATATTGGGATTTGCATCGGTGCACATTTGAAATATTAGGCCAGTAACAGACGACCATCTTTTTCAGCGATCAAATACGCTACGTTATTGGACAGGCGTAGACTACTTAAAACATGACTCGTATCGAACTTTTGGCCACTTTAACCTCTACCTTTGGTTATGAGTTAGGCTATCAATCAAATAGTTCAGCTCAGCCGGTAGGTTCCAATCATATATTTTGTTAAACAATGATGTCAATTATTATTTTTATACATACATATATATGTATGTACACAAATTCATTACCCTAAGGTTGCCTTGAAAAGATTGCTCTCAGCAATAAGGCTGCTTTGTTGCATACGAGTATATACAAATCTGTAATAATTTATTGATTCACTGTACCTACTTTAAATTTATATTATCCAGATAAAGCATATTTTATCTTTCTATCTTAAATATTCGAACTGACGACTGCAAAGTTCATATTGGAAGAACTCGCGTTAGTCAAATAACAAAGTCAAAGTAAATTTATTGTGAACAACAGATACTTATGATATGACAAACATGAAGTGACACCTTAACAATCTAGTTCTTTTTTTTTATACTACGTCGGGTGGCGAACAAGCATACGGCCCGCCGACATGAAGCAGTTAGCGTAGCTATATTAACGCTCGCAACATAAAATGTCGCTCGGGTGTCGCCACCCCGCTGCCAACGCAGCATGTCCTTCCTTCCTTTCTGGTAACCTCACTCACTCGCAGGAACACAACAACCCCTCAAGGGAATTATTATTTGGCTGCGGTATTCTGTGAGGTGGAGGTACATTCCCTAGTCGGGTAGCTTACAATTACGCTCCCTACCTCTCTTTTCGCCAGAGCTTCGTTTGTCAGTCAGCAGGGTGCACCGCGTGCAGGTGAAGTTGGCTTTGGCTCAAAGATGTTGATGAAAATGTTGACACCCCTTCCCAGTTCAGCCATATTCCGCCTCGTAGCCATACAATTATATAAATAGCGGACACAGACGACGTCAAAACTGCATCCCTGATGATAAATCGGCACTCACGTAACATTATTAATTTCAATAATTTTAAATAGTTTTATCAGAGAGGAAATAGTTCAAATATAGATTAATATCCTTATATATGCCAAATAAAAAAAAAATGCCAACTAGCCTATTTTTTTGGATTATATTGTTTATTTAATAATATATTGTATTAACTCTTGATGTTGTGTTCCTGCAACTCGCGACTTTCGTCAGTAATGCACGCCGCGTCACTCGCTTGTCTTGCAGAGCCACAAAGTAGGTGTCAAAATATATTGGCTAACAACGTTGGTTCAAACTATACTGCACTTTAAATCTCAAGTAAGTCGACATTATGGCTATTAGGAGTATAAGGGATCAAGTTTAAATTTGCTAGTTAATTAAACTGTCTTATAATCAATTTATCATTTGTATATGTGTAGGTACCTAATAAAACAGTGAACTGCTGAGTTTGTCTTAAGGAAGGAATGGCGTCGAAATAGCAAACCTAAGCAATTTTTAAAAAGAAGCATATTTTTAAGAATGCATGTCTTTAATCACTACATAGTATAAAACAAAGTCGCTTTCTCTGTCCCTATGTCCCTTTGTATGCTTAAATCTTTGAAACTACGCAACGGATTATGATGCGGTTTTTTTTAATACATAGAGTGATTCAACTGGAAAGTTTATATGTATAATATATGCATAACATAGTAGAAAAACACTGATAATTTAGAGGTTTCTAATGTGATGTCGTAAATAAACACATTTTTTTGCTCTTTCATTGCAAACGCTGGCTGAACCCAACGAGATAGATCAAAATAATGTAGTACAGTATTGTTCACCTTAAAATGGTCTACAAAAAAGTTCGCGATGGTATATGTCTATCTCTTAGTGGTAACACACAATAACCGTTATTTTATCCTTTGCTTTTTACAAGAAATAATGCCTTATTTACGAAGCGATTTTAAGCAATACAGAATTAATCCTTATCCAATTAAGTACCTTAAATACATTGCGCATTTAATATAGATCAATATGGCCCTTCACAGCATGTAATTTAAATGAATAGTTTAGAAGATATTACACATTTAAAATGCAGGGACATAACGGCTGTGGCGGTACCGGCCGCGGAGCCGGCGGCGTGTGCCTATAACTGGGGAAGGACTGGATAGGACAAAGCGCAAAGACCTTCTGTAGTACATTTAGTATCAGCATTGCGAAGACCCGTGCGAAGCCGGGGCGGGTCGCTAGTTAAGAATATTATAACTAACTAATGTAATAATTTGACTTTTCATATCGATCCCGTCAGTCCCTACCGTAGGTCGGTAGGCGATCTCTGGGCGTCGGGAAGTGAGTGTGCCTTGCAGTTCCGGTACCTGTTACGGACATCAGGTAGTCCAAGTGTGAGTACAATTACACTATGCTTGTTTTCCACTTTAGTGGTATAAAAAAAAGGCGTTTAGAGTGCGTCAGGAAGTGGCGAGCGACCCTCTTTAGGGGAGCGCGCCTACACCTTTGGTACCTATCATCGAGATTGGGGAGGAGGTGGTAGGGCCCCCGATGCTTGGGAAACCGAGCGTCGGTCGCCTATCGGTCTAGAGTAGTTTTAAGGAACGTGGGGAGTGGCGTACTGGCGACTGCTTCCAGGTGAAAGGGGAGTATGACCTGCTACCAATCTGCTTGAGTGCTTGGTTGGCTTACAAAGCGCGATGGTCCTCTATCTTGGCTTCACGACTATCATCTGATGACAACAGCCGGCGACTTAACGCGCCCTCCGAAGCACGGAGAATCTCGAAATAAACAAATCCATAGATAGGCTATAGACCCAACCCGTTTGGCCAGCGTGGGGAGTGTAGGCCAAATCCTCTAGGACGGACGAGAGAGGGTCGTGCTCCTGTAGTGGAGACTAAAATGGACCTGATGATGATAGATAGGCTATAGTCGACGTTGCTTATCTTGAGGGTTCAATTAGACCTGACACGCACATTAACGATATCGCGCTCCTCATGCGCGAGCGTATGTACGACTACTGTAATAGGTTTACATCAACCGGACTGCAAACTTATTTGCTACCCGGCATATATAAAATAAAACAACTCTAAAGTTACTTGTGAGATAACACGTTTAGTAAATAGATGATACGTTACGCTGTAAACACGCGTTATTACAGAGCTTGTGCCTCAGGCATCTACAATTTCCATCCCCAGACGAAATTTAGTTTGTACGGGTGGATGGGCTCGCCCGCGTGCCACCGATGGGTGTACCATCTATATACCTTATTTAGATACCTACTAGTTGGGTGGAAAATGCTTAGATGGCGAGATTCTTAATTTGTTGTATCAAGAACCAACTAAATTTGAATAATTTTTTACATTTTCTATAGCGCTCGGTCTACCAGAGACTCGCATCCTGTCAGTTATTTTTGTCTTCAGTAATAGGCTTGTATCCCATTTTTTTTTTCGATTTGTTATTTAAAGACAATCATATAAATATAGGTGAAATAATTACTTCGATTGCACAAAAATTTCTCGAGATATGATAACTTGAAGATCACAATTTTGGACTATCCCGAAAACGCTCCATACAAAAGGCCACCACGTTATGACGTCACACTGTGCTATTTTATATGCATTAAATCAGAAATTTGTACGACAGCTATGTTAAATATTGCGTTTATGTAGCCAGTGCCGTAACAAAAGTTATAGTATTTTTTATTGTTTCTACAATGGTAATATTTATTTTTTACAATTTCATACCTTTAAAATGGACTTTCCCACCAAACTTTGACCGAACATAAAACATGTCCGACATAAGTTATTAAAATTTTGAGATCGCAGATCGTTCTAGTTTTATGTATTTTACGTTACTGATAGAGAGTTTTTATAATTGTATAACATGGGCAACAAGCCTATTGTTATAAATTTATATATTTTTATCCATTATTTTTTTTATACAAAAATGTGTGATAGACTAGCATATGACCGTAGACATCTTGGTATTTTGAAAGTTCCCTCTGTCCTTCTAATTAATAGCGATTTGAAATTAAATTAATTTCACAGATTTTTTTTTCTCTATCTTTAACTTTAAAATAACAGAATAGGTTCAAAAGACTAATAATAAAAAAGAGGATCAAGTATTAAATAAATACTTATTTAATATTTGGCATAATTTTGGAGCTGGAACATGAACATCGTATTACTCTGGATGCATTTTATAAATGAATTTGTCCGTATATACTCGTATAATATCAATTATTGCGTATTTTCTTTATACACCATAATCGATAATCATAATCCATATCTTATATAGATAAAGTATTAATAATATCATTTTTAAAAGTGCACATTTACAATAGATCAATTAGATTCAGATCAGACAGGTCGTATGCTTGTGTGCCTACCGCCGTAGTATAAAAATAAAAAAAAATTCTTCGACTTCAGTTGGCGAGCGCAGCTTATTGGTGGAATACCCCGACAGACGCTGCTGCCCGGCTGTCTTCCGGGAGAAAAGTTATCGCGTGACACAAGATTCCTTAGTCGCCTTGTACGACATCCAGCGCATAGCAATGGAGTGGCACAATTTTATTCTGCCGGCTACCATAGGGCAAATTTAAGGGATTCCCTCGATTTTTCTGGGATTCCATCATCAGACCCTGACTTGGTGAATATGGAATCACCTCGCAATTACCCTTTCAAATAAAAAAAATGAATTTGACCATACGTGCTATTAAAATTTAAGGGTTTCCCTTGATTTCCCTGGTATCCCATCATCAGATCCTGACTCGGTGAATATGGGACCACCTTGCAATCATACCCTTTCAAATAAAAAAAGAATTATGAAAATCGGTTCACAATTCGCAAAAAATTCGAATAACATACATACAAAAAAAAATATTCAGTCGAATTGAGAACCTCCTCCTTTTTTGAAATCGGTTAAAAAGATTTTAAAGATCAAATATTCCTTTATTTCTTTGCATAAAAACATGACTTATGTAATTGGAATGTTGTAGCGCTGCAATTGCAACTTTGTAGCTAGCGTGCCTGGGAACTATTTTTAATCATTATTACAGCGATAGTCCGACCAGCGGAAGTCGCGGTCGAATGTATTCTGTTCTGATAGTGTTTAGTAGGTATTTCTACTCTGTCGAATTTCTTCGTCGCGGATTCGATTCCATAGAGGAATCCCAAGCATTGCTCTATCTATCGCTCGCCGTGAGACTTTTGGTCTGTGAACCAGCACAACGGTCAGCGTCCAAGTCTCTGCACCATATGTCATTGCCGGAAGGACGCACTGGTTGAAGACTTTAGTCTTCAAGTATTGAGGTATGTGTGCGGCGAAGATGTGCCAAAGCTTTCCAAAAGCTGCCCAGCCCAGTCGAATGTGTCTATCGATCTCTTTGTTAAAATTACCACGGCCCAGCTGTATGGCCTATACGAGGTAGATGTAGTATTTAACCACTTAAATAACTGCATTGTCTACGACAACCGGATTAGGGATGATGAAGTCGTTGTATATATAACTTTCGTTTTGTCAAAATTCATCACCAACGCCACGATGAGATCCCCCAGCGATTCAGCCATTATGACCACGTCCTCGGCAAATCGCATTACGTACTCAGAAAGAGATAGCAAGTATATTAAAGCACTGAGATGATAAGGATAGCGATAGTCAAAGATCTCCCAAGCAACGGGAACCATTTTCTGAATCAATTTAGTGTGGGCATGTCATATCTATATAACATTGATTGTACGCTAAAACGTGTCAAGTTTGTAATTTCACGAGCGAAACCGCATGTGAAAACTAGTCAAACATTAAAAGAACCATTATGTCCCGTACCATAGGTCCATATAGCAGGACCTATAAGACATAAACACCAAAATCAAGATCAATAATATCACGTCCCGGTCGTCATTCGTTCATTAATATTCATCGCCGTTCACCAATTATATCGTGTTTATTGCTCATTCGAGACGTCATCGTGTGCACAGTCACCATTTGAGAAGCAAGTAATAATAATATACAAGGTAATGTATATATTAACTTGACGCTTAGAAGATATTTTAGATTAGTTAATAACTGCTATCTTAAGTGCTAAAACCAACCTAACTTGCACCCTGTCGTCTAGCGAAAGAGGCTCTGGGGCAAGAAGGTACAGCGTATTTGTAAGCTACCCGACAGGGGAAGTACCTCCACCTCACAGAATACCACAGCCAAATAACAATTCACTTGAGGGTTATTGTATTCTTGCGAGTGATTGAGGTCAGCAGAAAGGAAAGAGTTGCTGCAGGGGTGGCGGCCCGCGAGCGATATTTCTAGTTGCGAGCGTAAATATGGCTACGGTAACGGCTTCACATCAGGCGGACCGTATGCTTGTCTACCACCCGTCGTAGTATAAAAATTAGACTTAGGTGGTGTATGCTGGAGCGATATTTCTAGTTGCGAGCGTAAATATGGCTACGGTAACGGCTTCACATCAGGCGGACCGTATGCTTGTCTACCACCCGTCGTAGTATAAAAATTAGACTTAGGTGGTGTGTGCTGGCTATATATTAGGAAATGCCAACGTCAAATTTCAACAACAATTTGAAGTAGTAAAACCAAGGACAATTCAATTAAAAAACAGGACGCTGTAATACAGTAGCATAGTTAATAAATAATATAAAATAAATTATTTGATATCAAGTAACATATTGGTTGAATAATAATTTTAACAAAAAAAACCCCGACTCCAAATATAACTCTACATTTATGTATGTACAGATACAGGTTGATGATATATATACTCTTTCAAATAAAAAAAGTTTTTTTCAAATCGGTTTATAAATCACGGAGCAAATAAGTAACAAACATTAAAAAAAATCAGCCGAATTGAGAACCTCCTCCTTTTTCGGTTAAAAATCAATAAATTTATTATTGTTTTGGATGATTACAAATACCGCGGTAAAACTAAATAAGCTACAAATTTTGAAGTCAATGTTGATTCTTAGGCAAAAATGGGCAATTGTTTCATAATAGTGCAAGTTTTACATAACAATAAAACTTGTATTATTGAGCAGAGACGATGCACAGCATCTGTGAGAGTGCGTCAACACTTTTCTAGCAATTTCCGGTCCGTTGGCTTCCGCCATAGTGTTTTCTCGCCGTAAATAGTAACTCAACTGACTTACTTCCGTTTGGCGCCATTTTTTAGTCACCTTAGGAGATTCTGGCGCGAAGCGTCTTCATAGAAGTCTCACCAGGAGACCTAAAATGGATGCTGTGCATCGTCTCTGCTCAATAATACAAGTTTTATTGTTATGTAAAACTTGCACTATTATCGGCATGTGACGATGCACAGCATCTGTGAGAGACGTGTTTATAACTCCTGGTGACTGCCAACGACGCTATGTGATGATGATGGGGGTATAATAGCTTGAATTAACAGAAAAAACACATATTATTCCCATTAAAACAAACGGTATATTATCGTAACAAATCAGCAAAAAAAATAAGGAAATAATAAATTTATCAATACTATTTATTAATATGTATTAACAAAAGTGACATTCAGAATTATATTAATTAAAGTTTGATTATAATAAAAAACAGCAGTACCACATTGTTTTAATTGAATTATTTAGAGAGGTTCAAAATTAACTGCAAGATTATTTTGTGATTGTGATCTTCCTATTATCTGCTTACAATAAAATCTGGCAAATGTGTTTTCTCTTCGCCAGTTACCTCTACTAAGAATATCTTCTATTGAAAAATTTTCGTGCCAGTTTAAAGAAGCCACAGCCGAGCGTACAGAGCCCGCAGAAGCGGATATCCCTGCGTCTCTCAATACTGTTTTAACCCAATTGCCGATCACAGTTCGCGAGGCGGCCTGTGAGGGGCCCCTTATTGTGGTAAATAGAGCGCTATTACACTCGGCTGTGCGTCGCTGTGCACCAAGATCTATTACTTTCCTTAACCAGAATACGGGGCAAATACTTGCATTCGTATGTTTCAACAATTTCCAACCTGATTGTCTATACGAAGCGGTGTCCGTCTTCGAACCAAAAGCTGGGGTCAGGATGATGTGATCGCCGGCGTCAGTGTAATGACTCGCAGAGACCTTTAACAACGTGAGGTCATGTACGCGTCGGCCCGACGCTAGAAGCAGCAGACACGCTAGCCTGCGTGAAGCTTCGAATAATGTATCATTATTTGGAGAATTATGCTGAAGCCAGATAACCAAATCACCCGGATCCCAGATAGGTGGTTTCTCTGCTCTCGGCTTTTGAAGGGAGATTGCTTTTAAAATATGCTTTACTAAGAGAAATGTGAATTTAAATTTTCTACTGTTTTTCCAAAAGTTAATACGACTGATTTGTGTAACAAAGTAGTTGGATAAGCTAATCTCTCTTCAAGATACAGGTATGCCAAAAATCTAGATAAACCCACACCTTCAGGGTGTTTATAGTCCAAATTATTGTCCTCACACCACTTAACCCACCTGACCCAGGCGGGCTTATAAGTCTTTAGTGTAGAATTTCTCCAGCTCGACTCGAGCAAGGTCCGTTCTGCTTCAGTCCAGGCTCCTGTGATGTCACCCCACCCCCAATTTTCCAGACATAGAGCTCCATGTCCCGAACCTGAGGAGGCGGGCGGCCGGTGCTGTGGTCTACTAGAACACATTCCAGATTTCGGACCTTGAGCGGCTCGCACATCGCTCGTCGCCGAAGGTCCGGCAGCCAGAACGCATTCTCCCACATCGGCGCCACCACTAGATACACTCCCCGCGCCGAATTCAGGTGGTGCAGGACCCGGGGCAGGAGGCTCGGCGGGGGGAACACCCACGCCAGGTTGAACTGCCACTGTCTGCTGAAGGCGTTGTAAAACTGCGCTGAGCGATCCCGACAATCTTTTGTTACATACTTTTTCACAACTCTCGTTTGTTTGGTTGCAAACAAATCGATCTGTGGGACTCCGAATCTGCGAAATGCTGTTCCCACTGCTGGAGTCAACAGGTGCCACTCGGCCGCTTGTCGACCCCGGGACAACCTGTCCGCTACCTCGTTGTACTTGCCTGGGAGGTATTCTGCCGTTAACGCTATTCTCCACCGATCTAGGATATGCAGCAGTTTGTACGTCATACTGAGCAGAGGCGTCGATCGTGTTCCGCCTTCTTTGCGGATGTATGCTACGACTGTTCGATTGTCGGACTGCAAAACCACATGACGTCTCTGAAGATAAGATCTGAAGTGGCTTACCGCGGCTATGATGGCGAACATCTCCTTGCGGTTGCAATGCCATTGCTTCTGCCTGGGGGTCCATCCGCCCGATACTGTCTGATCGTCCATCTGGGCCCCCCACCCGTGATCTGCTGCATCTGTTGCAAGGAAATGTTGTATTAGCGTTGGATGTAAATCGCTCTCTACCCGATGACCTTCCAAAGTAGTAATCCACCACTCTAAGTCGCGTACTGCTTGAGCCGGTATGTTTTGTTGGGTGTTCGGAGACGCTCCCAGTAACAGCCGAGAGTGACGCTGCAGTTGGCGACAGTGTAGCCTTCCCCTGGGTATCACAAAGTTGGCGAAATTGAGAGTGCCTAAAACTATTTGTATCTCTTTTAGAGACATAGTCCCTTTGCGGATGGCTTTTCTCGACATATTCTTTATTGTATTTACTTTTCTCTCTGGGAGACCTTTCAGACCTCTGTTCGTGTCCCAGATCAGTCCCAGATATTCTAACCTCTGACAAGGCTCGACCGCCGATTTTTCAAAATTGATGGTCCATCCTAGACTCTCCACGACCTCTACAGCCGTCTTCACTTGAGCCTGCAGGAGAGTGCGAGACTGGTTCACCAATAAAAAGTCGTCCAAGTAGACCATAATTCGCATACCTCTGTTTCGAAGCTGCTGAGCTACCCAGTTGGTCAGTGCGGCGAAATTCTTCGGCGCGCACGACAGCCCGAAGGGTAGGCAGGTCATTTGAAGGACCTGGTGGTCGTACACAAGCCGGAGAAACCTTCTGTGGGCTTCGGCTATTGGCACGTGAAAGTACGCCGACGACAGATCCAGCTTTACCATCCAGTCGCCGCTCTGTAGGAACTGAGGTATCTGGAACTGAGAGATCAGTTTGAAGGGTTTCGGAATTATTGACAGGTTTAATCGTTTTAAATTGAGAATTGGGCGCAACGATCCGTCGCTCTTCTTTGTCAGGAACATAGTCGAGAAGAAGCTGAACCCGATCTGTCGCTGGTCCAGTACCTCCAAGACACCCTGTTCCACAAGGTTGTTTATCTGCTGGGACATATCTGGTGACTGAGGTGTCTCGAAGCGACGAAGAGTCCTGGTCGTCGGTTGCACGAGCACAGGTCTGGAGGTGAATGGCAGGCGCATTCCCGTGATCATGTCGAGAAGGGCCTGCGGAGCCCGAAGCGCCTGCCACTGCCTCCGATACGCTCGAAGGCAGCCCCCGTAGAACTTGGATTGGCGTGGGCGATAGTCACTTATCAAAATGTCTCTTACCGGGGTGGCCGCCTTTCTTAAATGGCTTCTTCGCCTTCTTCGAATCCTGCTGCTTTGGTGGCCCTGCGACTGCTTTATTACGCCTGCTTTCATCATCTCTGGAACGAAAGGGCTGGTTAGAGAAATCACGTGACGAACCCGGTTTACTTTGTTTGCTCCCAAGCCTCGGCTTACTGGTATCCTTGTTTGCTGTAAACCACGGTCGTACCCATTTGTCCAATCCACCGGTACTTTGTATGTAAGTACGCAATAGGCCCTCATCGAACAGGTGCTTAGAACTCGGAGGTATCTTACGCAGACCCTCACGCAGGTTTTTGTTAGGTAACTCACTTAGGATGCGTTCCCGGCGATTTTCAATATGTTCAGCCCTTTTTCCACAAACCATCTGCATAATTTCATCTTCATCATTCGTCTTGTGAAACTTAGAGGTTGGTTGAAATAATTCAGATATTTTGTCAAAAATATTATCAGGCGACAACACAGATTGAGAACCAGTCCAGTTAATAAACTGTTGTAAAGTATCGTTAAGAAGTTCGCGCTGAGTAATGAGGCCATTACATATAGCCGCCAATATACGTTCCGAGCTTGCAATGAAATCCTTGCCCTTAAGAAACTGTCTGAGCTCGTCATTAACCTCAAGATCTACAAAACCAGGTGAGGCGCAATGGGCTTTTAATGAATCGGTGTAACGAACATCTTTCCAACGTGGATCACCAAACTTTTGCAAATGTTCTAGATGTTTCAAATGCTCCGGATGAGCAGGCGGTATCTTAGGGTCTCTCAGGAATGTATTTACAAAGCCAAGATTTAAGAGACGGGGCTCGACCGCACTAGTCTCAGCGACAACTGTAGGGCGTTGCAATTGAAAATCTAAAGTTGTTAAGCCGCTAGGTCCCGGAACTGGCTCAGGTGCCACCGGACCCGGAGCAGTCGTGGGTAGCGTTGGATTGCGCGTACCTTCAAACGGCGTAGGCAATGCGTTAGAACTAGCCGTATTTTCAATAAAATGTTCGTTAAAAACTGACTGAGATGGCAGAACAACATTTTGTAACAGTACATTTGTTAAAACTGTCACTTTGTTAATAAGCTCATTAAAATCAGTATTTGACTCACCGGGTCTCCTTCGTTTTACCTCGCTGCAAGAGGAATCGCTACACGACTCCGAGCCGCTGCTTTGTGAACGGCGCTGATAAACACGCTTCCTACCGCTAGGCTGGCGCGGCTGCGACGACCTTCCGTCGTTCTCACGCTCCGCTTGTCCCGATCGCTCGGTAATTGCATTCGTTTCACTATCGCTCATGTTCACTATCGCGATAACACAAGTAAAAGTTTCTATTTTTAACTAAATCCACTTTTTAAATGCACTGAAAAACTTTTAACGGTAACAACTGCGAAAATTTTCTCGAGTGTTTCGAAGTAGATGTTGCTTCAACGAAAAGTAACGACGCTATGAAGACGCTTCGCGCCAGAATCTCCTAAGGTGACTAAAAAATGGCGCCAAACGGAAGTAAGTCAGTTGAGTTACTATTTACGGCGAGAAAACACTATGGCGGAAGCCAACGGACCGGAAATTGCTAGAAAAGTGTTGACGCACTCTCACAGATGCTGTGCATCGTCACATGCCGATAATTTTATGATAATTTGCATGTAGCGTGTTCGTTGACGCGGGCGACGACGCCGCGGGCAACAGCATAACTATAAAGATAATGAGAACAGATAGATCTATAGCAGGTGCTTTCAAAGAAAACATACTCACTACACATAATGACCGGCAATTTCATGTAAACGTGGTATTAAAGGAAAATACTGGGGAAACAATCTAACTTGTACCGTACGAAATTATAGCTCGCGAGCAAGAGATAGAAGTGATAGAAGTTTGACAGGCTTCGCGGGGTTTTGTTACAGTCTTTTTTTAATTATATTTTATTTTGTCTTATCTTTACCATATTTTTTTTTGTTACACTAAAGTAGCACTAACAACTAGTAAAGAGGAGCTCGGTGGCGTCGTTGCGTGAGTCAGTCTAATCGAACACGCAAGTTAAGCAACATCGGCCGTAGCTTGTCCATGGTTTAATTATCTCGAAACTCCCCCGTGCTTCGGAGGGCATGTTAAGCCGTCGGTCCCGGCTGTTGTCGTTATAGATGACAGTCGTTAAGTCAGTAGTTTTTAGGTGGCTTGAAAACACTGGCCTCCGCCAACCCGCAGTTGAACAACGTGATGGAGTATGCTCTAAAACCCCTTCAACTGAAGGGAGACCCATATTCCAGCAGGGGGGTGAATAAGGGTTGACGACGAAAGTAGCAGACAAGCATACGACCTACCTGACGGCACTCGGATAATGTAGAACTTGCGACAAGCGTTGCCGACCGTAATATACCCTTTTTGTTTTAAAAAGCCCTTTTTGTAACGCTTCGTGTAAGTTATTTTAATGCTATCAAGAGAATCAATAGGTCTTTCCTTACCATTACATGCGATCCTACACTTTCTGCACCCAGTTCAAATTATTCTTCCAAGATAGAAAATATAGCAATCTATTGGTGGAAGTGGTGGAAGCCATATAAAAATCCGCACAATAGTTCAGATTATCCCACTAACGCGGACGTTGCTTCATAATGATGATGATAGTTTAGAGGGGATCAAAGAGAGGCAGAGGATAATTATGTTTACATAAGTAATCAGACTGGGGAAGTGCTTCCACCTCACAGTAGACAACAGGTATATAACCCCCAGCTCAACAGGAGTTGAGTTTGCTATTGGATCTTCAGGGGAAGAATTCTATTCTTGTGAATGGGCGAGGTTACCAGTATATTGGAGTTGATGTAGGTCCAGCTCCAAGAGCGCCTTGTAATGCAAGCGTTCTCACAACAGGCGGGCCAGTATAATTGTTTTCAGTAGACGTACCATAAAAATAAAACAGGACAGCCTTCACAGGTCTTTGCCAGTCAGATCCTACTAATATTATGAACGTGAAAGTTTGTGAGAATGTATGTACGTTTGTTACTCTTTCACGAATAGTTTTTAATAGTAATAATAATAGTAATTTTATGGGTGTAAGTTGTTCATCAACATCTTTGAACCAAAGCCAACTTCACCTGCACTCGGTGGACTGACAAACGAAGCTCTGGCGAAAAGAGAGGTAGGGAGCGTAATTGTAAGCTACCCGACTGGGGAATGTACTCCACCTCACAGAATACCGCAGCCAAATAACAATTCCCTTGAGGGTTGTTGTGTTCCTGCGAGTGAGTGAGGTCACCAGAAAGGAAAGACATGCTGCGTTGGCAGCGGTAGTGCCGGCGCGCGAGCGATATTTTATGTTGCGAGCGTTAATATGGCTACGGTAATCGCTTCACATCAGGCGGGCATTATGTATATAAAAAAATAGCTAGCTAAAAATAAAACCACGATTAAAAGGCAAAAAATAAACATGGTAACAAACAATGTAGGTAGCTATTTAAGGAAAACCATTGGTAACAAACATTTTATTCATTCGGTTCTCTGAAGTCATATCACGTGTACTCATTGAGTTTCTTTCGGCTCGTTTGTTGCTTCTAAAGTATTGATCCTAGAGTAAAAATAAACAGGGCGTAATTTGTCGAACAAAAGTCAGCATTTTAACAGAACTTGTTAACATTTATACTTATTATATTTTGGGGTGTAAGTGCTTCAGCAGCAGGGTGAACCAGGTGCAGGTGAGGTTGGCTTTGGTTGAAAAATATAGATGAATGACTTACACCCCAAAAACTACAAGCTAAATCGGCACCAAAAAGCAGCTAAATCGTCGATCGCCGTTGTTAAAAGCAGCATGTAAAGAATTCGCCAGAAACATAAATATATGCGATACATACGGTAAAATGTACATTAAATATATGAAGAACACCATAGGTATGAGATCCAAGATCACCATTATATCATCCTTGTGATTTCACAAAACGTTGCGTTGCGGCCGACGCGTGACGTCAGCGGGGCGTTGGCGTGAATCGCGACCTCAGTATCGCGACGCATATCTAACGTAACATGCACCAGTGCAGAGATCACAAAATACCATTCAATTCACATGAAATGCCTATGAATACACAACTTCTCAGAGGATACTGCAATACCAAAGTGAAGCCAATGAGGCATTTTTCCCCGAAAACCAGCTTCTCCCGCAATGGGAATCTAACACTAATTAATGATAATATTTTAACACTATTCGATTTACGACATTGCTGTTCTGGCTGTTCTCTGTTTTTCTGACTGTCCTGTAAATTCTGACTGTTCTGTATGTTTTTAATAGCACTAACAGAGGGAATGGAAATAAAATAATAAAATGCCTACAAATACAAACATTCTGTGAAGACAGGATCATTCCTACCAATGAGATTCAGTAGGGATAGGGATACGGAGCGAGCAGAAGATTGCACAATTCCACATAACCCTACCGGTAGTGGTAATAGGAAAAAATCTCCAAGTTCCCTACAAGTTGACATTTATCAGTAGGGGTAGTATACACGAAACGGGGAAAATAAACAGCAAACTCATGTTTATAAGGTAAAAAAAGTGTAATAATAATTTAAAAAAATATATTTTCTGAAAGATATCTTCGATGTCTCTATTTTAACAGGATAATTACTATTTAGACAAAAATGTACCTGTAACCAGCATAGTTAATTATATATTTATGGCTTATTGACTCCATACAATTGATAACCTGATGTCAGCCAAAGTTAACTCCGTAACATAATAATTTGGTAGAAATTTGAAGCGGGCATATTGGGATGTAGATTATGTACGCGAATGATTTTATGTAGCATTGGGAAAGCCCTATATCCAGCAGTGGATATATACGAGCTGAGAATGATGATGATGATTTTATGTAGTTACGGGGTTTGATTCGTATATGTAGTTAGAAATAATTTAACTAGTAACCGGATTTCAAAAATCCTTACAAAAATTATTTTGGAAAATATAAACGATTTCGCCTTCAATATTACTAATATTAAAAATTACAATAGTATGTCCAAATTCCAACATTATATTTAACTGAAGCGTTTTGCAATAACTACGGTACGATTAACGCGTCAACATTAACGTCGTAATAATGGGAAAAATAACCACTATCAACAATCGACAATGAACAGCTTCAAAATCTAGTAGCATCAAAACAGTATCCCATCTCGACATTTCTTTTTAATCTTTGGCCAGGCCATCTCCATACAATGGGCAGCTGTCGGACGCAAAGCGCGCTCCATTACTACGGCTCGACGATTTCGTACTGATGGAAGCTTGCGTTCTGTTGCATTTTCACGTACCAAGTTAAATATCCAAAGAACATATGGACCCAGGTTACGCAGAATTGATCCAACCGACATTTTGCTACTCTCAAGTTAAAGCTAAACTTTCATATGAATAAAAATATCACGCAGTATAAGTTTTGGGAAGCATATGTCATCTCACTGCTAGAATCTGTTGTGAATATATAAAACTCGATTTGAAGTTTCTCGCTATGTATATCTCTCAATTTAACATAGTTTGTCGGTTGGAACTATTCTGCATAAAATGGTCCAAATGTTGCTCACTTCATATCAGGGATGCCTTTGATTCTAATTCGTGCAAAGGATCGATAAAACTAGATACATTACTCAATTCTTTATCGCAACAACACGATGAAGACGTTTTTCAAGTACATCGCTGTTTAGACAATAGCTTAGCGAAAAACCGTAGATCTGTGACTACAATAGTAATTAATATCCCAAACAAGGAACTTATGTAATTTGATTCAATCCATGACCCAGCCCATTATGTGTACCTACTAAGCTAAAGGTCTTATTGTCCATCCATAGTACGGTTTTTAAGACATTTTCTACCCCGGATGGTGAAATTGTGGAATCAACGGTGTTCCCGGACAAAGACAACTTAGGAGTCTTCAAAAATAGAGCTTTTTGGTGTTCATTTTTTTATCGGATATATTTCCTACCCTAGTATATATCCTCAACAATATCAATATAATTTTCCTAGATTTTAATTCTCTGTTTATTACTTCAAAGATGAATTCTAAATTGTGGATTTTGCAGTACCACTGGTACCAAGGCCTTAAGGAATACCGAGATACGTAATAACGAGAGAAAGATCGATGCGAAAGCATGCGAGGTAGAGCGCTGTGAGAATGCGTATTGCGTACCAAAGCTGTGAAACGATGTGGGTGTTTCTGCCAGAGACGTGCGTGCTAGCTGAGCGGGGCGCATGCTGTATTAGCAGCAGAGGAGCAAGCGCGCGAGCAATACTGCCTGTAAAGTGACTGTAGTGTATCGTAGCCGATTTACATCACGCAGGCCGTGAGCCTTACCGGCTAGGCTGAAGCCGATTCCCATCGGATTTTTTGATTGCGAATAACAAATTTCAGCTTAGATTTATGGTATCTGTTTAGCTTAGCTGGTAGAAATCCTGGAGCTGAGCCAACTGAGCTGAATATGTCTGTCAATAACTAAAACGTATGACCTATTTTACGAATCAAAATATTCGATGGTAATCGGCTTCAGCTTCGGCTGTAATAACGTGATGATAGGGTTGCTGGTGGAGGGTGCTCCGAGGAGCACCAATGATGTATACACTTGTAGTTGAATATCAATAGAGCCCTTTATTCTAATGTTTTAATGCTATTTATACTACTGGGTTGCCGCTGACCAAGCAATATGCGTCTATGTCGCAGTAAACCATGAAGTTACGGTAAAACATACAAATTAGCCATTGTGCTACACACATACTACACGGCGGTAGGGGTATATTTGGTTCACAACAGGCATTGTAAATCAAAAAAAGGCAACTGCAGTTTGAATTTAGCTCGTGTTTCAAACAGCATAAGAACTATGTCTCAAATTATTAAATTTGACGTATTCTTAAATGTACACACACATGTTAATATTAAGTTACAGATACAAATAAGAATAATTAAAAGTACGACCAAACTAACTCCAAGAACTGCATAGCGGAACACGTGTCGTAGAAATCTTTCATCGCCGCACTATTCCGAGAAGCAGCTTAGAGCTCCCGCGATCAGTAATTAGGCACTTTCATTTATCATTCAGAACGTGTTCGACCGGTTTTGTAATGTTTTGAATTAGCTTCACGTATAAATGGATGGGATCATTTACAATGGCTGAATATGAATTTGTTTTTAACGAAAAAATTAGATGTACAGTTTCATGGATAAAGTTTTTAACGCATACTACATCCACCTAAAGTTCCTCTTCACCCCTAGAATGAAAGAAAAAAACTATGACGAACGCTGCTGAGGCTTAAAATTGATTTGTTAAATAATATCGTTGACAACCCTTATTCATCCCACTGCTGGGATACGAGTCTCCTCTCAATCGAACGGGTTGAGAGCATACCCCACCACACTGCTCAAATGCGGGTTGGCGATTAAATTATATTTTCTTTAAATAATACATTTTTATCATATGTAAAATTATAGAAAGAAACTAATAAGAAACGATATTGTTTCAACATATTAATATTGGGGGCTAGCATTGAGACTATTGCATAATGTGTTGCAAATTATATGGGCTATGGAAATGAGTTCGGGGTAGACTGCTGTCTGCTCTATGACAGTAGAGGGACGGCGCCGGCCATAACTACCGTTATCGATCGTTAATTGCGGCAGGCAGTGGTTCGCCACTCATTAGATGAGCCCCGAAATGTTAGGAAATCGGGCGGGAGCAACACCGGTGTGTGACCCAGGGGAGTCGAGAGTTACTCGCGACGTTATGCCCTTTAACACTTCCACCCCAGGAGCATATAGCTCTAACAGCCAGATATAATAGCCAGAGCTGAGAGTCCTGTGGACCTCCTTGTGTTTGCATTTCGACGAATGAAGACACGTCGGTGATGAAGGCCCTGACCGACTCTCTGAAGATTCGGTATCCGTGGGGTGGTTACTCGCCACAGCTCGGCGGACTTATTATTATTATTACATAGAAATAATTGAAGTTATAAATTTAACTGATACTAGTGACCTACTACTATTACAAGGTGATCAGTAGTTTAAATATAATGATCGATATAATGCAATCTTCATTAAATAATACTATTTCAATTACAATAGAATTATTATTTTACTAAAATATTTCAACGTTGCATAACTGCTGAGTAGCAACGTTATATGATACTCATGACCCACAAAAGGTTCAATACGTTTTGCAATCGTAATTTGCCATGTTATCTGGCAGGGTCACAAGTCTCGGTTCGAAACAGACGATTCACTTTATTTCCCTTTAAAAGTGACAATAAATCAATAAGGCATACAAAAAACCGGCCAAGTGCGAATCGGACACGCGCACGAAGGGTTCCGTACCATTATCTATCAAAACGGCAAAAATATCATGTCTGTTGAATGGGAGCCCCCTAAATTAAATTATGAAATATTTATTTTATTCTGTTTTTTAGTACTAGTTGTTATAGCGGCAACAGAAATACATCATCTGTGAAAATTTCAACTGTCTAACTATCACGGTTCACGAGATACAGCCTGGTAACAGACGGACGGACAGACGGACGGACAGCGGAGTCTCAGTGATAGGGTCCGTTTTACCCTTTGGGTACGGAACCCTAAAAATCAGTTAATAACATTGAGACAAAAACGAATTTCACTCCATCGATGAAAGTAATTGAAACGTAATAAAAGATGTTTTCTTCACAGCAGACAATATGGAAATCTGTTAGATAGACAATTTCCGGACAAATTCCAAATGTTGTTGATGATGTTCAATTCCTTCCAAATTACAACATGTTTACTGTAGCAGAAATACCAAGAGGCATAACAAACATTCAGAAAATTAAAAATACATCCTAGGGATATATCCCTAAACATATAGAACATGTCATGACGGATGACCGAAGGGGTCGAAAGGTTCTCGAGTGGAGACCACGTACCGGCAAGCGCAGCGCATCGTCTGTCCACCCACAAGGTGGGCAGACGACCTCATTAAGACCGTAGGATCGCGCTGGATGCAAGCCGCTTCCAACCGGTCTTATTGGAGATCTAGAGGGGAGGCCTTTGTCCAGCAGTGGACTTTCAATGGCTAAGATGATGATGATAGAGCATGTGAAATTTTGACAGTGCAGTACATAAAATTATGGAATCAATAAATATGTACTTAATATATAGTCATTTGGAGGTACGTGTACGTGTGTCGCCAAAATATGTAGTTCCAACTCAGCATAGCTAAAGTCCAGCCCCAGCGGTAATTTTCATTTCATCAAACCATGACGGCGCCTGCAACAGCTCCTGGGTGTCTACCGACGAAGGACTTTGTAAATTTTTGGGGTGTAAGTGGTTCATCAACATCTTTGAAGCAAAGTCAACTTCACCTGCACGCGGTGCACCCTGCGACTGACAAACGAAGCTCTGGCGAAAAGAGAGGTAGAGAGCGTAATTGTAAGCTACCCGACTAGGGAATCATCGATGTAGGGAATATACCTCCACCTCATAGAATACCGCAGCCAAATAACGGTTCCCTTGAGGGCTGTTGTGTTCCTGCGAGTGAGTGAGGTCACCAGAAAGGAAGGAGATGCTGCGATGGCAGTAGAGGTGGCGGCGCGCGAGCGATATTTTATGTTGCGAGCGTTAATATGGCTATGGTAACCGCTTCACAGCAGGCGGGCCGCATGCTTGTCTGCCACCCGACGTAGTATAAAAAAAATGCAAAAATCAAATTTCAGCTTAGATTTTGACGATTGAGAGATTGACGAGCTCGGTGGTCGAACGGCTAGCAATGGCCACTTTGACTCCGAGGTCGCGGGTTCGATCCCCGTACCTGACAAACATTTGTGTACATGAACATTTGTGTTTGTCTTGGTCTTGGTGTTTTCTATGTAATATAATGTATGTACAAAAAAAATGTATATGTTAAGTATATTATCAGTTATCTAGTACCCATAGTACAAGCTTTGCTTAGTTTGGGACTAAGTGCCGAAACACATAACCACGTTTTGGCACCGCACCGCCACAATCGGCAGTGCCATTCGCGCCGCTACGCAGAATTTTTATAGTGTAGAAAAAGTAATAAAACGTAAACGATTAATCAAACTTTAACGTTAACAAAGTGTAACACTTTTTGCTATTTTTTACATACATCCACCAACATTAAAAAATCACAAGAAAATAGTTGCCCTACATACGGCAGTAGAACGCTTTGTTTCGCGGCACCGCAACGCAACGCTCGGTGACGCGTTGCGTTGCGGCGCGGCGCCGCAACGTGGTTATGTGTTTCGGCCCTATATGGCCGTGTGTAATTTGTTCAGGAATAAAAAACAGATTGGTAGTGATGGTGTTTAGCTTAGCTAGTATAAACCCTAGAGCTCTGCCGATTAGGCTGAAGATGTTTGTCCTTAACTTTAACCTAAAACCTATTCAATCAATCATCATCATCATCAGCCTGTATCTACCCACTGCTGGATATAAGCCTTCCCCAATGCTTTCCACCAGATACGATCCTCCGCCTTCCGCATCCAGCCGCTTTCTTAAGGTCATCGGACCATCTAGCTACAAGGAGGGCGTCCAATGCTTCGTCGTCCTACGCGCGGCCTCCACTCTAATACCTTCCTCCCCCATCTGCCATCACTTACTCGGCAGATGTGACCCGCCCATTGCCACTTCACCTTGCAAACTCGAAAGGCTATGTCGACAACTTTAGTTCTCCGTCGAATTTCTTCGTTCCGGATTCGATCCCTCAGAGAAACCCCGAGCATACTCCTCTCCATCGCTCGCTGCGCGACCTTTAACCTGTGGACCAGTCCGATGGTCAGTGTCCAAGTCTCTGCACCATAGGTCATTGCAGAGAGGACGCACTGGTTGAAGACTTTAAACCTATTATTGGAATCGAAATATTGGATCGTAATCGGCTTCGACTTCGACAGGCGGAGGGCACCTGGTCCTCCTGATGCTCCTGATATTGCTTTCCATTGTAACGACCATCAAGAACAATATCAGCTATCGAGTATGGGGAACTAAATCTTTGTTTGAGATTTGCCAGCATTTTTGCGTTGCGATTAACGCTAGATAACTTTTTGTTATACAAAATTGTCTACGGCCCTGATGGCAAGCCGTTACCGTTACCTATGGTCGCCTGTAACACCAGGGGCATCACACGCGCTTTGCCGGCCCAGTGAAAACCTCTTCACTTCCTTTTTGAAAAGCCCCATGCTATAGTCAACTGGGAAAACCTAGACAGGCAGTTCATTCCTCTGCTTGATAGTACGCGGAAGAAAACTTCTCTGCGACAGCGGTTCCAGAGAAGATTTCTTCCGCGTATCGTGGTATCGTGAGATTATCGAAAAAGACAATGGATGATGTTTGAGAAACTATGGTTTAAATAGATGATAAAAAGCGTTTGATGTAGTTCAGATTAAATTTTAAGTTTATTTATCATCAATAAACTTAAAATTTAATCTGAACTACATCAAACGCTTTTTAATTTAGGCAAACCCATTAACCTTTTCGGCCTAAGGCTATCCCACGACTATTGATAAGAGTAACGGTACAAAAACACGTTAGTATTGGAATTTGGCAATCTCTTACGTCAGATGAACTTAATAATAACAGCATACGCTTGAGTCAATGCGGGCGACGAAGAAGAGGGACGATGGCGCAAAGCACAAGAGCCGCGCGTTATTTTAAATTATTTTATTTCTTTTAGTTTTCGATTTTTGTACGAGACCCTACCGCTATGTGTGCCAATGACGGAAATAATGACACTATAATTTATTTCGTTATCATATTAGCACAAGTATTAGTGATCATTACTAAAGCTCACAACTTTAACGCCGCGCCGCCACCAAATTAACTATTGTGAATAAAATAATTTAATTAGTAATAAAGCTAGTCTACTAAATACATTTAGATTAATGCCCTGAGGGGCAATTCTCGTAATTAAAATGTAGTCAAAATTCAGTTCCGATCCAATCTCGATCTCACAAATGTCAAATTTGGTATTCTCGTATCACATTATGTAACTTCAAAGTTTAAATTAAGCGGGATTAAATCGAAATATGACAGAAAATTTAATAAACTAAGAATGTTACTTTGCCAAAAATAAGAATTGATAATTATTAATCAATGAAATAAAGTATATAATTTTATTCAATTCACAATTCAATCTCGATTCGGGCAACTGTCAATCTGCGATCGTAGAAAAATTTACGAGAATTGGCCTTTTGGTCTATACTACAAGCAGAAACCAATCACAAATACAACCAAAAATTTTAAATTATGATTGCAGTGAATTTTATTAATGCGCTGAACCTTCCTGGTTGCTCAATTGATAAGAGCACTCGACCGGTTCGAGAGGTCGTGGGTTCATATCCCACCTAGGCGAAGGAGGTGAATTTTTCCATTTTTTAAATATTTATAATATTCTGACAAGTTGGGCAAAATCAACTATTTAAGTAATAACACTGAAAGAACATTCAGTAAATTAGTTTTCTTGGCTTTTTTGGGCTGTTACCATTGCCTAGTGTGCCTTATTTCGGCACTGCCCAGGTCTCAGATTTTGATTTTAACTAGACAAAAAATTAGTCGTTAATTTGTCGCCCAAAGCAAAAAATTTGTCGGGGTCCCGTTAAAGAGTTATAAGATTTTTTTTGTGGCAGTGCCGAAATAAGCTTATTTCGGCACTGCCCACTCGGGATCTATTAAACTACAAAACATAGCGAACATATGATTTTCCCCAGAATTAGTCGTCAATTTGTCGAATTCAGACACCAAGTATCAGAATTAGTCGACCTCCCGTTAAAAAGTTATAAGTATTTCTTTGTGGCAGTGCCGAAATAAGCCTTATTTCGGCACTGCCCAAAAAAACTACACCACCTAGCTAAAATCTGATTTCACCCAGATGTTGCCTTGAATTTGTCGAAATTTGTCGGATATAAAACACAACTGGTCGATGCGTAATTAAAAAGTTACACGCATTTTAATAATTCTCATAGTAAATATAGTCCGAGATCTTGCATCAAAATTATATCATGCACAAAATGCAACAGTAAACGTTTCATTTCCTTCCTTTTTCAGAGTCTGGCAAAGTTTGTCAATGCATGCAACTGTTTTCTGATCTACGAATGCTTTAAGGGTTCTTTAGCACTACATTAGTTGCTTTTTACGATAGCCATATGTGAATGGGGTGGTGTTATTCTACTCTGCCTACGTTAGGCTCTCTGACTACAACGCGAATTATTAAAATGCGTGTAACTTTTTAATTACGCGTCGACCAGTTGTGTTTTATATCCGACAAATTTCGACAAATTCAAGGCAACATCTGGGTGAAATCAGATTTTCGCTAGGTGGTGTAGTTTTTTTGGGCAGTGCCGAAATAAGGCTTATTTCGGCACTGCCACAAAGAAATACTTATAACTTTTTAACGGGAGGTCGCCTAATTCTGATACTTGGTGTCTGAATTCGACAAATTGACGACTAATTCTGGGGAAAATCATATGTTCGCTATGTTTTGTAGTTTAATAGATCCCGAGTGGGCAGTGCCGAAATAAGCTTATTTCGGCACTGCCACAAAAAAACCTTATAACTCTTTAACGGGACCCCGACAAATTTTTTGCTTTGGGCGACAAATTTCGACAAATTAACGACTAATTTTTTGTCTAGTTAAAATCAAGATCTGAGACCTGGGCAGTGCCGAAATAAGGCACACACACCATTGCCTACTAAACTTATTAGTAAATGAACTTATTATACAGTGCTAGACGCCAACACAACAATAATGTAACTTAAATCTAAACGATGTCATAAATTTCTATTGCATACGGCATAAGAAATACTGTAGCAAACGGTCAAGACTGATGTACTCAACTGTTAAAGTATTTATGTGTAGATTAGAGTGGCACGACTGGATCGCTCTAGCTTATAAATTGCTCCACATAATCACCAGTAAATAACTTTAGAGCCCCGGCGCGGCACTAAAAACGCTGGCTGTAAAAACGTCCATTTCGTCGCTTTACGCCGCTTATTGCCAGCTGCCGCCGTATTTTGCATGCTTAAATATATTATGTTATTCTACATATATATATGAATAGGCACTCCTACCAAGTTATGGTGTCCTGGTTGTTGTCATCCGGAGAAAGTTTAATACATATTTTTATTTATTAATTGGCAGAGAATAAATGTTATTAATTTAAGTCCATTGCATACAAATGTCGTCGTGGTATATTTTTTAGATAGATAGAATATGCTTTATTTGCACGATAAAAACTGCAGAGAATACAACTAAAAACTTAAATTATTAAGAAAATCGTTTATGTGCAACAAACAAGGCGGCCTTATTGCTGAAAGCAATCTTTTCAAGGCAACCTTTTGTTTTAAATAATGAGCGTAAATTTAATTTTTAATATTTGAAGTTTATTTATTTGAAGCCTCTTCTTGGCGAAATTGTATAACATAAAACATGGTGGGTATGTCTTAACAGTAGTAAATTCACAATATGACAGTGCTACAAAAAATATTGACATTCGCTATTTCCGCTTCCGACCCATGGTTACACTGATTTGTTACACCGGTGTTTCATATTTGCTACGCCAACCAGCCATCTATAAAAAGTAGTATTGTAAGTTAAAGTAGTATTAAGTAGGTAATATAAGTCTATGCTATATCCAATATAAAAAAAAAAACAAAAAACCAAAGTCTTGAACCAGTGCATCATCCTGCATGACCCGCTATGCAGAAACTTGGAGTCTGACCGTTGGGCTAGTCCATAAATTGAAATTCGCGCAGCAAGCGATGGAGAGCTATGCTCGGTATTCTCTACGGGACCGAAACCGGAACAATGAAATTCGGCGGAGAACCAAAGTTGTCAACATAGCCCTCAGAGTCAGTAGGCTGAATTGACAGTGGCCCGGCCACATCTGCCGAGTCAGTGATGGCAGATGGGGGAGGAATGTCCTAGAGCGGAGACCTCGTATGGGGCAAGGAAGCGTTGGACGCCCTTCTTCTAGATGGTATTTGGGGTGTAAGTGGTTTATCAACATCTTTGAACCAAAGCCAACTTCACCTGCACGTGGTGCACCCTGCTGACTGACAAACGAAGCTCTGGCGAAAACAGGTACGTAGGGAGCATAATTGTAAGCTACCCGACTGGGGAATGTACCTCCACCTCACAGAATACCGCAGCCAAATAACAATTCCCTTGAGGGTTGTTGTGTTCCTGCGAGTGCACTCACTCACAGGTCACCAGAAAAGAAGGAGATGCTGCGTTGGCAGCGGGGGTGGCGGTGCGCGAATGATATATTATGTTGCGAGCGTTAATACGGTTACGGTAACCGCTTCACATCAGGCAGGCCGTATGCTTGTCTGCCATCCGAGCACCCGACGTAAAATAAAAAAAAATAAAAAAAAAATGGACCGATGACCTCACGGAAACGGCCGGTAGCGACTGGATGCGGAAATCGGAGGATCACATATGGTGAAAGGCATTAGGGAAGGCCTATGTCCAGCAGTGGATAGATACAGACTGATGATGATGATGATAATATCCAACACAAACAACGATTTTTAAAATTTATAAACATCAAAACCCAATCCAATTAAAGCAAGCAACTCTAACCGATTACTGAACATTCCAAACAAAAAAAAACCGTACCAACGTCCATGTTTCCTGTGAGATAAGGTCTGATGGATCACTTCCTTGGATTAGGGCTCCAGAGTCCAGATTCACAGAACTGTCGTGTTTAACTGATCGATTTCGAACGGGGCTCAAGCTTAACTGGTCGATGTATTTGCTAAGTTAGCCCGAGGCCCGGAGGCGAGAAAACTAGCGATTGATTTGTTTTATGTGTATACCTATATACTTTTGTACAAACTCTGCGACTATGTTGCAAAAAATGCCATAAAAATTTTAGATATTAATAGATAGTACATATAATATGGCTTTAAAAAAAAAGCTTCAACTTGGTAACTGTCAACTCGCAACCATCTTTGAGCCAAAGCCAAACTCACCTGCACATGGGGTGCACCCTGCTGATTTACTAACGAAGCTAATATTTATGATTATATTGTTAGCAAACTAGTCCAGTCAAACAAAAGTAGGCTCGAAGAAATCAGCGAAACTGATAACAGTGATAACTATCTAATACCTACTTGTAGTATGTGTTTACCCCATGCTACCCATTGTTTGCGCTTTGCTTACATTGGGCCTAGATGGCGCTGTGTAATCCGTCCCGAAATATTGATGTATTGACTATATCCAAACACAACAAAATTCAATAGACCTACTGATTTTATCAATAAGATAAACATTTCGAATTTTGTTGATTACTCAGAGGATTTATTGTACGTACTGAACTTGAAAAAAAAACGAGTTAGAGATAGAAATATGGAGTTTCTTTATGTTATTTTTATAATAGTAAATAGCTGTCATCATATTGAACCCTTAAATTTAAGTATTTAAGGTCTTCCTTTGTCTCCCTTTGTGTTCTACCGATTATACAACGGGCTGTGTTCGGAAGAGTTGTTCGATATGATGCCTACAGTCTCGTTCTACAGTCGTACCGCTCGCCATCGGCAGGAAATTCATCTTAACACACATTAGAGCAAGGTGATCACAAACTGTGGGATTCCAGAGAGGTTTTCTTCCACTCTCAGGTTATGGAATGAATTACCTACCGAGGTTTTCCCAAATGACTACAGCTTTGGAGTTCTTCAAGAAAAATGTGAAGAGGTTTTTATAGGATCGGCAACGCGTGAGTGATGCCTCTGCTGTAGCGAGCGTCCATAGGTTACGATGACTGCTTACCATAAAACGGGTCGTATGCTTGTTATCCATCTTAGTTGTTAAAAAAAATTACAGCGGGCGATGCCATAGTCGGAAATTGATACGAAATAAGTTACACAATTTTAAAAGATAAAGTTAAATAATATATTGTATATGGTTGGTGGAAGGAGTGAAGTTTGAATGTATGTATGGGTTTAAAACTTTGGGAGATTGTAATTGGATTGTAGACATTAAGTTAGTTAGTTTCATCATAGTTCACGCTAACTTAGTTCGCTGACACTTAAATCATTTAGATAAAGACGTCGAATGAAATCGATGTATAGTCGAAAGTTTAGGGTAAACATTGTAGACCAAACAGCATTCTTTTAAATTCATACAATACTTTTTGCATTTATTGTACAGCATCTTCGTCATCATTATCATACCGCTTAACACTTATTAGCAAGAACGCATCGCAGCGCATGCGATGAAAGATCATTTTATGCCAATTTTTTTCATATTTTGGTTTACATTATTGGAGTTTTAGTAAAAAAATATAGCCTATGTTGCTCATGGATAATGTAGCTTTCTAATTGTGAAAGAATTATCGAAATCCGTCCAGTAGTTTTTGAGTTCATTCGTGACAAACATAGATATATATACAAAAATACAAAGCTTTCCTCTTTATAATATTAGTATAGACACGTATAGTAAAGGTGTTCATACACCACACGTATTATTATAGTTTCTAACGTCATTAGCTCATTACATCTACTGCTTCAATTACTGATTTAAAATTTTAAATACCTGAAACTTTCTTTGAGCTTTCTATGAGTTTATATGTCTTAAATCATACTTAGAAGAATATGTAAACTAAAATAAAATACTTTGGTAAAAGGTACCATGCTGATGTTACTGCTAATAATTATATAAGGTCTCGATTTTCTTTCAACAGTCAATTATGTCAAATTGCCTACAATTTTTAAGAACAACTAAGTACTTGACTCCTGCCTGAGGTGCCCTATTAGCAGTAGGGTTAATTACGAACGATAAACATGCAACTACGACTAGCACTTCAGATATGCCATACTAGGAGCAGCAGTGAGCGAGGAGTAGATCCCCCATGCGTTGGAGCGATCAGGTGATGGCGACGGTGGGCGCTTCGGTACACGAATGTACCCGATTGATGATCAGCAGGCAGCGAGACGAGACGTCGTGAGCTAAATCCTGTCATTAAACCAAGTTTGTGGCCTTTAGTCGGCTTGATAACACTGGCCTCCGCTAATCCGTAGTTGAGCAGCGTGGCGGAGTGTGCTCTAAACTCTTTCGATTGAGAGGAGGCCCGTATCCCCGCAGTGGGATGAATAAGGGTTGACGACGTATAGGTCGTAGGTCTGATTGCAACAGAACATCCGACATGAGTATAAAAAAAATCATAGGTTGATTCATCTTTTTAATAAACCAATTACGTATGTAAATTACGATATTTCTTATTTTCTATATAATCGCAAAATAAAATTACTAAGAAAATAAACCAAAATAGAGTCTACAACATCGCTACAGAGACAGCCCCATCCCCCATAAAATTATTTCCTCCCCTTATCTTGAGGCGTCGCCGCGTCACTCACATATGTTGCGGGGAGTGTTTCTCTGGGATTATTGTCAGGAAAACATTTCATTAAGTTTTTGTAGTGTCTGGGTGATTCACTGGGCTTATGTGTTATTAGATCGCACACAAGTCCACTGGTGCGTCTCTTATGTATCCCGGGGCTCTATCGGCTAAGCTGAAGCCTATTTTCTTTTTATACTACGTCGGGTGGAGGAATAGTTCTCTCCTGTCACTAAACTCTTAAAATAGATCTGCTAAGGGCTTGATAAGCATTCTCAGCGACTCTCGACTTGTATCCTGTGATTCTCAATAAAATTTCCTCTTGAAACTTTTCCAAGACCATTGTTCCAAGACTCTCAATTCACTTTTCAGAGAAATTAATGTACGTAATGTATTCTAACCTCTCGTCCACTAAGCAGTTAAGTACTTTTTTATTCGTCTCCAAAGTTAATACTTAATTCAAAACACTTCTTACCAACACGAGATTTCCGCGTAGACGGCCACAAGGAAGAAAACAAGTGTTAGTTCAACAAATTCGTGGAACGTTAAAAATTCAAGTCAATGTTTACTTTGTAGCTAAACGTCTAGAAGTACCGAATCATAGGTATTGAGTTTATAATGCAACATTTGCATCGAATATATGTAGGTATAACTTCGGTTCTAAACGGTTGGTTTTGGTTGTATGAATCTATTTAGTCAAGCGAAACCGAGAAGAATCTAGTAATGTCTAAGAATACTGGGATTTTTGTAATCTGCCTTCAGATATAACGTCCTAGGAGGTTAGTTTTAGTATTTTCATTGGTTTTCATATTAAAGTTTACTTTGTACTCTATCATTTAGAAGCATATAAGAAGTACGAGCTAGGTGGTGGTGGTCGAATGGCTAGCGATGGCGACTTGAATCTGAGCTTGCGGGTTCGATTCGAGATCAAACATTTCTGTGCTGTGCATAACTATTTGTACCTACAAAATAAGAAAATAATTAAAAATCGTTGGAGAAGAAGAAGATGGTGGATGACTGAAATTGTAATGACTTGTACACATCGGTAGTCAGGAGTAAACTAGCGGTGTTCCGTGCTTCGATCATTTGTTCCGTGAATGTGGATGTGTAATCGAGAACACTGCGCGAACGAAACGCGAACCCTTTGTCGCGAGACAAAATACCGTCTCCGATCGGGGAACAGGCGTGAACGCCCGCGAACCTAGCGAAAACCACTACATTCACGTTCACGCCTGTTCGCGGAGTTTCGCGGCACAAATGCGGAGCCGGCATTAGGCTAAAGGTATTGGCAAACATCTTCAGTAGTCAGTATCTAGAGCTCTAAGGTTTTTACCAGCTAAACTAATTATCAACGATCTAAGCAGTACCAGGTACTTCGACTTTCGCATTCTAAAAATCCGACGGTAATCGGCTTCAGTGTATACTTGATTTCAATCATTAAATAATATCAATAGTTATTGCGAGCTGAGTTATATTTAAAGATAATCATACTTTGGAGGTTCATATTATGATACGAGAATACCAATTGCGACATTTGTAAGATTGTGTTTGGATTGCAACTAAATTTTTAGTACATTTTAATTACGATAATCGACCCACCAACCGTTACGGATGGAAGTCAATTAAATTGGAAAGGTAGGTTTTACAATCAGTCTCTGATATCGCAGTTTGATTGAACAACAGACGTATAAACATATTATCTACCATCCAACGCATTGCATACCCCGTAAACAATCATTCTAGCGAATAGAATTGACCATGTTGATAAATATCTTTGATTGATTATCTTTTTCCACAGATACAATATTACCGTAGATACACTTGATACTACAAGAACATCATTTAAAAGCGGATGGAGGTTATCCAAGATCGGGACTCCTTACTTGATTTACTTTAAATTATGTCTTTTTAATTTAAGGGCATTTAAAATCGCTTTATCTTTATAAATTTAATAACATATACATATCTTACAACAATAGTGATTTTTTTTATTATTTGCATAGTGTAATGTGGCTTTAGTCTCATTTTTCAGTCTGAAACAGTGGTGATACACGTGTGGCGTTTGGAACTTGAATATCCTGTGTGTAGTTCGTACAACACATGGTAACATGACATCGTACACCTACAACAATTAATAGACACTATCCAAAATTATATTTTTTTTATTATATGAGAGGGGGGATAGCGAGCATGTGGGACACTCGATGGCAAGCAATCACCACCGCCCATGGAGATCTGCAACTCCAAGAGGTCGCGGATCCGTTGCCAGCCTCTACTCCTTCCTTTCTTTCTTTCTGGTGACACTCACTCGCACACAACAATCCTCAAGGGAATTGTTATATAGCTGCGGTACTCTGTGAGGTGGAGGTACTTCCCCAGGCGGGCAGCTTAAAGAATACGCTGTGCTCTACCTCTCTTTTCGGGTGCACCACGTGCTGGCGAGGCAAGGTGAGGTTAGCTTTCGCTCAAAGATGTTGATGAATCATTTAAACCCCTTTGCAGTCTTTTTGACGCTGTTTATGTAAAATGCGGCAAATGGACAATATATTTTATTCTCTTAAGTTGGAGACATGTTTACACATAATTTTGATATCTGAAAAGTTACAATGTGCATGAATTATTAGATAGCTTGGCTATTAGTCATAAATAAGCAAACGATGATTGAGCAAATTTTGTATATTGTCAGTCTTGACAACATTGTACAATATAATCATCATAGTTTATCACAATATAATAACTTCCGAGGGATTTTAATGCAAAATACATTGTTTAGTCACAAAAAACATCCAATCCCATTCCTATTTTGCCGTGTTAAACTACTATTGAAGTTTTTAACGTGGAGAGTACTATCTATTCTGTGGCGCAGCTGGGAATGTTTACGTTTGCATGTCAATCAGATGCCGTCGAAATGAACTGCTTACATCACGGTTAGCCACGATATTACCGGTCCTCTTTTGAAGCGTTTTTGTTCTATCTACAGAAGTGATATATCAATGGACTGATTCCAAACTGATAGTGTAATCGACCTCTTCATTTATCGAACCATTTGGACGTTGGACAAACGTGCCACAAAAATGTATGAATGCACAATGTTACTTGCATCACGCCTAATTATCTATCTATCGGGCTCGGTGGCTTACAATGGTCACTTTGACTTCGAGGTCGCGGATTCGATCCTCGCACGAAACAAACATTTGTATGCATGAACATGTCTGTTTGTCTCGTTCTGGATGTTTACCATGTATTGTATGTATGTATTTATAAAAAATATCATTTAAGTAATTCATCAGTTATCTAGTACCCATAGTACAAGCTTTGCATAGTTTGCGACTAGATGGTGCTGTGTAATTTCTCCAGGAATATCTATAGTCAACCTTTATTCATCCGAATGCTGGGAGCATACACCACCACGCTGCTAAACCGCGGGTTGGCGGAGGCCAATGGGTTCCAGCCGATGTTCAGGCCGATGGCTTAACGTGCCCTCCGAACGCCTATCGTCTAAAAATGACCCGTCTTTTATATCCCAATTTTTAATTCATTACGTTGTCTTTAGGTTCAGTGAATGTAACTATTCCAAAACTTGCAAATTAAATGTTAAACGAGTTCTAAAAAGGAGGTTTTCTGTTTAACGTTACCTTATCCTTTAAGCCTAATAACATACACGGGTAGAGAAATAGCAAGCGGGTAGCGTTACACTGACTATTGTTTTCATTGTGATTATTCTTAGCGAGCTGGTAGCTCCGCAATGTACTCGTACTCGCCGGATTTTACTATGCTTTAAGATGAAGCCGATTAAGAACGATTTTTTTAATACCGATAATCGAAATTTGTTTTAAGTTAATGACAATCTCAGTCGGTAGAGCTCTTTAATAACCTGCCAAGTTAAATACGTCGTGGCCATCAACTCTTCTTAGGGGCCATCCATAAATTTCGTCACACGAATTTCATGATTTTTTGACCCCTCCCCCCGTCCTTGTCACAGCTGGTCACATTTGTAAGACTCCCCCCCTCCCTAGTGTGACGTCACATATTTTGTAAATTTACATCTAGAGTTGCAAATGTTTCTGAGTTTTTCTTTAATAGTTCAAAGTTCGTGTTAACATTTAGATTATAATAGATTTTGGAATGTGACGTCACGAAATTTAGGACCCCTCCCACCCCCTTGTCACACTATGTCACATTTCATCGACCCCCTCCCTCATCCTTAACGTGTGACGTAATTTATGGATGGCCCCTTATTTGCATCCTACTACTGGGATACGGGTCTCTCTTCCAACACAGGGTTTAAAGTGCCAAGTATCATTACTAAAATAATATTTTTGGGGTGTAAGTGGTTCATCAACATCTTTGAACCAAAGCCAATTTCACCTGCACGCGGTGCACCCTGCTGACTGACAAACGAAACTCTGGCGAAAAGAGAGGTAGGGAGCGTAATTGTAAGCTACGCGACTGGGGAATGTACTCCACCTCACAGAATACCGCAGCTAAATAACAATTCTTATTGAGGGTTGTTGTGTTCCTGCGAGTGAGTGACGTCGCCAGAAAGGAAGAAGATGCTGCGTTGGCAGCGGGGGTGGCGGCGTGCGAGCTATATTTTATATTACGAGCGTTAATATGGCTACGGTAATCGCTTCACATCAGGCGGGCTGTATGCTCGTCTGCCACCGGACGTAGTATATTTTTTTTTAAATATAAGTATCAATTTGGTGGTTACTCATTATAAACCCTTGGCACATCAGGATACTGAGAAGGGAACATAAACCAACGAAATAAAAAGGTATAAACGAGTTAACTGAGACATCTATACACCTAACTTTCGCAAACCTTATTTTGTTAAATATAAAATACTGTCCGTAACATCTCTATACATTCTAGAGATATGTAAATTTTTTAAAAAATATCCCGACTTCTTTACAAAAGCAGTCAATAGATCACGTAAAGTTAGAAAGCAGTTCAGACACAAGCTAATAAAACCAAAATCAAATCTTGCTATGCATAGTTCTAGCCCTAATTCGATGGCCGTCGAAATATTTAACAAATTGCCAAATAAAATAAAAGATATTCACCAATGAGCAAGCTTCATTAAAAAATTAAAGACCTTACTGGAAGCCAAATGTTATAATACTCTTGACGAATTTTTAAATGATAAATTAGTTGACATATAATAAACGGTTCCGTACACTTCAGACTGTTGCCATACCCTTATAGGGTCATAATATGTAATAACTTGAAACTAACGTGTATTTTAAGATCGACATGTACCTACATATTATATGCAATAAAGATATTGAGTATTGAGTATAACTTTTTGTCGGTGCACGTGGGGCCGACGTGGGCCCTGCCGCTGAAGCCGATTACCATCGGAGTTTTTGATAGAGGAAATCAAACTTCAACTTTGATTCATGGTACTTGTGTTTAGATTAGTTCATAGTAACTCTGGAGCTCTACCGACTGAACTTAAGAGGTTTGTCAATAACTTAAACATAAGAGCTATTTTTCGAATCAAAATATTAGATGGTAATCGGCTTCAGCTTCTGCGGTAGGGCCGCTGAGTACAATACGAACAATTATATTTGATTATAAAATGTTGTAATTGACTTAAATCGGTATGATACCTACTAATTGAAAATAAAACGAAACAATTAGGACTTAATTGTTAAAGTAGGTACTGGTATGATAGTAAAAGTTATTGACACTAATTGTTTTATTTGAATAGTTACATCTAATACTTGGTATAGTGCCTGTCGTGAGTCGTTGCTAACTGTATTGTGATAATTGGAATGTATTTTGACGTTATAACATCTTATAAATCGATGAACTCCGGCTGCACGTACGAAAAAGCATGACTCATTGTCACGTTTCGCCTGAGCCGAGCGTGCAAGCGAGAGCTCGTATAACAAGCGATAGAGAGGCACGATCGGCCTAAGCGTTCGGCTTGTGACGCATCTATCTCTCTTGCACTCTATCTGCCGATGTTTTCTTATGACGTTATCACGTAAAATTATCGTACGTAAACCGACGTTACAAACAACCAATTGTTTACTTTTTTAACCAATTTACTTTTTACGCTATTATAGGGAAGCCATAAGGAAGGGTTATGATTTTAGCAGTCTATATGTATATGTATCATGTGAGTGCTTAAAATCCGTGGTGCATGGCAGTTGAGCTTCACTTGACTAGCCATCTCATTTGTCTTTTAATGCCTTATTTGCCATATTGCTGTCTCTCATTACTAAAAGGGGAAGTCAAATTCTTTGCAAAACCATCTTACTCCTACTAATTTCATCTGATCAAATTAATTGTGAGTTCCTAGGCAGCCGTAGTCTTACCCCGGGATTGCAATGCACTTCACTGTTCATTGCCTTTTTTGGTGGTCGCCGCTGTTAATCCTGGCTACACAGGAGACACAGTGGTGGGAATGTGTGGTGGGCCTCCGTCCCGACGTATCATGTTAGTATTAACATTGTTTTCCATAGCGCCTAAACTATTCATCCGAGTTTGATGAATAAGGTATCAATCGATTCGTTATTACGGCCTGGGTAACATAAGGTACATTTTAACCAACTTCAACAACTTGAGGAGTTACAGTTCTTTTAACTTTTTCATGTTAGTCAAAACTTTTTTTTATCTAGAATTTAGTAGGTATCCTTAATGCTAGCGTATCTCCCTTCAAACCCAAAGTTACATCAAAGGACGAACTAAAATTCGACGAGAATTTTAGCAAACATTTAATAGAATTTTCTAGCCCTTGTATGTCGAGACGGGGACCGAGCCGACATCATCTCCCAGGGGGCCGAGTGCGCGTGCCGAAACAGCTGATTGCCGAGCGACCACCATAAAAAACCTTACAACACACCATCCATTCCATTACCAACCTTACTCCGCACACTTTACACCTCAATTTTCCTCAAAGCGCACACTTCGCCCCTTACCGTAACAACCTCCAAACGAATTTCCAACTTAAATCCAAACAACAAGATTGCAAATCGCTAGCTAAGTTTCCTCCTCAGACACGTCATCGACAAAATAAATTTTCTTCCACAATCTGTTTTGGACTTTAAGTTGTCGCACGAAAGTTGTATTTGAGATGTTTTTGCGTGTAACAAGATAAAACCCGAATGGATTTTGTGCATTTCACTCGGTTGGAGGCCAGTGCGTGCCCGGAGCGATCAAGTCGCCTGCATTTGTTAGTAAATGAGAATATACGTATGGCATGGCGGTTCGAAGATGGATTATGGTTAATTGATTCACTGGGTTACAATGATTTTCTTGTGAAATAAGCATGGTTGACTCATACTATGGCAAGCTCATTGCTGTCGATTCTTTCCGTGTGACAAATATGCATAAAGCCACAATCAAAAATAAGTTGCTATTTTTCTGGGCAAAAACAACATGCCCACGTCCGAGCTATTTTTTTGGTTCTCTCATCCAACACACTTGATGACAGCCAGTATATTAAAAACTGTTACTTGTTTACAATAATACATGGCCTACAAACTGGGCCAATGAAATAGCAAAAGAACACACTAATCCTAGTTATATGCACAGATGAATTTTCTATGAAATAAGATATAAATCCTGATTTCTTTTTTAACCAGGTGATTTAGATTTAACTGGACCAATTTAGCCACGTCTACTTTTTATAGCGTTTTCCGTTGCATTCCAAAATAAGAATCTCATAGAAGTTATGTTGTTATTTGCTGCATTTGTGATATCTGCATCATTATAACCTTAGTTCTAGAATTTATGGTACTGTACAAAGAATCTATGTCGATAAATAGCAGCGAGGAGCCATTCGAACAATAAACGGGAATATACGACCAATATTCGGACTAATGGATTCGTGGACAAACTTCATTCCTATATGTCTTACATTTCTAAGGATTCGCAAGCGTCTAATGGCAAATGAAAAATATTCACTTCATTATGCGGGTGGAAAATATACCCCGAATCACACTACTACCTACTACAACAGAATCATCCAGATACTTCAGGTACTGCGGACTTTTATTCGACCGAATTCATATTCAGCTTAGAAAATGAAATCTTTTCCGAGGAGAATGCAAAATTTCAACTTGTGTATGTTACTGAGACATTTATTTAGTAAGGTAGTAAAAGTATAACTAAATTTTTTATTACGCCTGTAATTTTCAACTTCAGTCTAAGTCAGAAGCAGGGGCAAGTAACAAAGTTGATGCCAAGTAAGTTTGTTACATCAAAGTTAAATATTCGGGACCCGAAAATACGATCTGAATGCTGTTCAGCTCAATCTACAATATATGTACCTACATCGCACTTAGGCCGTAGGATTAGGAACGTAATATTTGAAAGCAACCCAAAAGCCACTAACTTGTTCATTTAATCCCCACGAAACCTCCCGGATTTTTTTCGCACCAAGTCGCCCATGTCAACGAAATTAGGCAACGTGACGTTTGTGAGCATTATGTCCCACATTTCACAGAATTCTCTGTTGTTATTTCTACTTCTACAGTTCCACTACTATTGTCTTTTATTTATAACTAGATGTTACCCGCGGCTTCGCCCGCGTAGTCCAGGGGTGCAGGATTATCCGCAGTGTCAATCTAAAGATTGTATGAAAATTTCGTTGAAATCGGTCCAGCCGTTTCGGAGTCTATACGGAACATACATACATACTTTCTCTTTTATAGGTATAGATAGAAAATTATACATTAAAAATATTTTATATAAGTGGTGAAGTGTCTAGAAGAGTTGTTATTGAATCATATCTTCGAATTTGTGTATAATTATTTAAGTTGTTTCTTTTGTTGCCTTTTTTAACCGACTTCAAAAAAGGAGGAGGTTCTCAATTCGACTTAATATTTTTTTTCTATGTATGTTATTCAATATCTTTGCGAATTGTGAACTGATTTTCATAATTCTTTTTTTATTTGAAAGGGTATGATTGCAAGGTGGTCCCATATTCACCAAGTCAGGATCTGATGATGGGATGCCAAGGAAATCAAGGGAAACCCTTAAATTTTATAAGCACGTATGGTCAAATTCAATTTTTTTATTTGAAAGGGTAATTGAGAGGTGGATCCATATTCACCAAGTCAGGGTTTGATGACGGGATCCCAGAAAAATCGAGGGAAACCCTTAAATTTGCCCTATGGTAGCCGGCAGAATAAAATTGTGCCACTCCATTGCTCTGCGCTGGATGTCGTACAAGGCGACTAAGGAATCTTGTGTCACGCGATAACTTTTCTCCCGGAAGACGGGCAGCAGCGTCTGCCGGGGTATTCCACTAACAAGCTGTGCTCGCCAACTGAAGTCGGTTTCAATTTTTTTTTTAAATCAACTTAATTTTTTTTGTGCTTGTATGTCTGTGATGTTGCAACTGGTCCTAACTGAAAATCAGTACCGAGTCTGTTGCAGATTTTGGTCTTTATGCTGAGTTGAGACCGTTTTGCGACATTGCACAGCACTTTAATTTTCTTTTCTTATATATTATCTGTGTGCTAGACTTGTTTATGTAATGTGCTGTGTAATGAGCAATAAATGTTTTCATTCTTTCTGTTATTCATCAAATTTTCCTGAGCCCGTACTATTTCCGCTACGTCAATACTAATAATCTAATTGTGTGGTTCTGATTCCAAATCGGTCAAGTCAAACTTTTTGCCAACGGGATTTTGATGAAGCTTTTGATTACTTGTGTGTACATTGGCTCTGTGAGTACAAATAACTTGTATTAAGTAATTCTACGGTACCGTATTGAAGTATCGTTGATATCTACCGACCATAAACAATTTCACGCAGTACGATTTAGTAATACCAACATGTAAAATCCAATTTGTAACGGCGATGGCTGCGTCTGCGTCGATTGCGTGAGTTTCCGAGCATAGGCCAAGGATTGTTTCACTATATATAAGTGTGGTTGAAAATAAAAGTTGGGGCCTATAGTTTAAATGTAAAGTAAAATGAGGAATTTAAACTGTGGACTAAACCGATAACGGTTAATGTTCAGTCTAAATGAAATTTGTACCACATTACTACTTCTAACTACATATATTATGTTATATTATAAAATTATTTCTCACAACCATTCATTGAAAACATGAGTAGAAATTGCAATAATTTTAATTTGATGCTTAAACTAACAGTAGGAAAGTAGAGTACATACGAGGAATATTCTTGAAGTGAAAACATCTTTAGCGGCGTTGTACACTTTTTGGGATGGGTAAAAAATGTTAAACTCGCGTCAGGACACGTGTCCTGATCGAAAATTACGTAGGAGGGGAAGTAATATCCCCCTCTCTTTCTACCGCGCGTCGAAAATGTATGCTTTATTTTTAATGTAATATAAATTAAATTGTCATGTTTGTGTACGATAGCGCAATAAATGAATATGTATTGTATTTTACCACATAAATGTTAGTACTTTTATTCTGATAAATAAAGCAATACGTGCGAAATTATTCCCTAACCATACCGAAATATTCAAAATGCTCAACGTTAATGTTCAAGAGTGCAACCCGTTTTTTTTTTTAAAGTAATGCATCTGGACTCTTCCCCTTCTAGCGGCACATAAACCAAAACAAGTTTTGGGTTCCGTACCCAAAGGGTGCCAAAAGGACCCATATTACCAATACTTCGCTGTCTACTTCTCTATTTGACTGTCTGTCCATTTGCTACAAGGCCACATTTCTGAACCATAACACTTTTTCACGTATTTTTAAATGAAACGTAGATAGACATTTGAAATTTTGAGAGGTATATTACGATGGCTTCTATAACAACATGTATATGTTGTTATAGAAGCCACCGTAATATACCTCTACGTACGTAGTACACAAATATAGTGGTTTGCCTGATACCCTAGCAATACAAGGAATATGACATTTCGCCGTTTTTGTAATTTTTTTGCTCAATGTAATGTGTGAAGGTATCGTTAAATATTGTAAGGTGGTACGAAACCCTTCGTGTGCGAGCCTGGCTCTGGAGTTTTTATTCTTTTTATCTGTCGGATGTGCTGCGTTGTGCACTACAACTGCATAACAATACAAGTATATCTCCAGAACAACTTGATGAATTCGTATAAAAACCTTTTCTAATTGATCGCTATTGTACACATCATCTAGTTCTGTATTAGGATGGGTTAATTACTGAGGCATTATTTTCACTATAATACCTCAAGGAACTGCGTACAAAGTCGCTGACGTTATTTAGTGTACAATAATACTTACATGTACCTAATTAGCATAATACATGTAAATGTTATTCCAGATTGAGCTTACATTCCTGATAGGAAACTGAAGGCTTGTACGGCTATGTAACTTGATATTTTCTAAGATTAAGAGATATTAAAATAACATACGAAGGAGACACATAAAATTATTGTGAGAAAATGCGGATGCCTTGAATAGGACTGATTCATTTACAATGTACGTTTTGTATGAATTTCATTGCCAAGTTTTGGAATTTTTCTTTCGTAATCATTTGAGCTTTTGCTACTAAGACCATTACCTGCTTGATCTGACGTCCTAATCCTCCATTTACCTGACAAGCTTGTTATTTGTCGATTCTGCGCCATATTTTTATCATCGATCACACTTTTCATACATGTTTCCTTTAGTATTCCTCTCCTGCTAATATCCATCGACATCAATATTTAACGCTCTTGTTACTCTTGGGGCTCCACGTCACAATTCTTCAATTTAATCAATTTAAAATTCGCCTGATATCAATAATTAAATAAACAGTAATAAATTAAAATGGGTTGGGCTCATATGGATAGCATTTACTGAAAATTATCTACATTGTAAAATAGTTAAGTAGCAAAATGTCCTGATTACACAGTCCGGATGGTTTTCAGTCTGGTGGAAGCAGAAAAATTCACTTGTGTACGCTAGCTGTTGCATGCAGAAGTAAATTTCTCTGCTTTTGTTAAAAACCAACATACTAAAAGTCACAGCGGCTAGGACTTGGAAATATTAGAATATTATTTAAATAATCCACTAATATTAATATTTAAAAGGCTTAGTCAGAACCAGCACTGGCGTAACCGAGCGGGAGTGAATCAAATTTCATTAAAGATGTAGGGCAAAAATGTGGACGTAGTCACAATAGAAATATAGCGCAGTACACCGACTCTGTACAAACGTCCGAAATCGACACATCCACATATAGGCACAACACACATCGATAAAGTCCAGTCGCGAACATGAAGAATTACGTACAGTTACCTGTTTTACTAGTCTCCGTTGCTATTCGCATATAAATACATATATTGTTATTGCACGTCGTTGAAACTTCGAATCTTAAGGCCTTCAACCAAAAGGCCTCTTCTTTTACACGTGTTTATATTTATTTTAATACAATAGTATAATATAATAAGCTAGTCTGCATATCGAAATCGCAGCGGACGGAAGTATTTTTCTTAAGATGCCATCAATTTTTATTGTTTTGTAATTATGTAGTTATATAATCGCCTCATTAATTTGGCTAGCTGGCCCTCTTTTATTTCGCTATAAAATTTGTATTTCATCTAAAAACATATTTGACTAAGTGGCAATGGGCAACAGGTAAATGTAACTTCGTACTTCTCGACCGGTCTTCACACAATTTATTTCTAAGCATGCGGCGCATTGCAAAGCTTCTTTAGTATGGATTAGCATTGTGGAGCGGGCTGTGAAGGGTGGTGCGGGCATATATTATGTTATTGATATCAGACGTCGGAATTGATTACCATTGATTACTGCTTTATATAACTACTATGCTGAGATGATCCGTCTCTCTCACTCTTATACTCAACCAGTTTTATTACAAACCATAGTCTGATCTAAAGTATTACCCGACCAAAACAATTAGATGCACGACTAGAGCGTACAGTATGTTATTAAGCGCCTATTGTTTCGTTTGAGTAATACTATTGTTTTGAAATAAGCTGGAATGTGTCAGCCCTGCAGCCCTGATAGGACCTTAATCTATAGATAATAAAAACAGTTCGCTAGTATTGAAATTCGTGGCACTGCCAGACGGCGCAGAATAAAAACAAATTAACTTTTTAAGACAGGTCTTTCTGTTACAACCACAATCCGAACCCAATTTTTAATTTACATTTACATCTCCTGCCATCAATTTTACTGCTTGAGACTATTCTTGGAATAAACAGTGAGTCAGCCCGGGCACAATTCGTGGCGTGTTATTATGTCATAAACCCTTCTATGGTCCCGTATGTTAACGACTGCCATAGGGCTGTCTCAAGTCTCGACCGCAAAGGACTACGAGTTGGGGGTAGTTTCGAAAAATATTTCACATGGGAGAACGACCACACCTCTTATAAGTTCCTACATTCCTGGGAGTCGATGCGTATTATATAAAATTGTTTAAAAATAGCTACCAGAGCGACAATTCTTGTAATTAAAATGTAGTCAAAGTTCAGGTTCGATCCAGTCTCGATCTCATAAATGTCAAATTTGGTATGGTATCACAATATGAAACTTCAAAGTTTATACCAAAGTGTGATAACATCGAATTATGACCGAACACTAAACAAACTAAATATACCATTCTGCTAGCAATAAGAATTGGTATTAATTAATGATTGAAATCCATCCATTAATTAATGATGAATGAGCCGTGTGGTTTCCGGCAGACTAGAATAGAATCACTCCGTCTCTTCCCGTGGATGTCGTACAAGGCGACTAAACGAAATACATTATCAAACACCGATCAGGCCTCCGCAACCCGTTTGGCCAGCGTGGGGAGTGTAGGTCAATTCCTCCTTCTGTCTGTGATGGGCGAGAGTGGGTCGTGCTCCTGTAGTGGAGACTAAAATGACCTGATGATGATGAATGATTGAAATCAAGTAAATGATTTTTAGTCAATTCACAAATCAATTTCGATACTTTCAACTTTCGTTCTATGATCGTAGAAGAATTACGAGAATTGGCCTTCTGTATGCCGAATTGTAACCCGATTCGTTCAGTGCTTTGATATGTGCGGTGATAGATCTGTCAGTAACCGTTGCCTTTTATAGATATTGATAAACCCAAAAAGCTCCTAACAGTAAGACTTTTTATGACACCATAATTATCTTGGGATAGTTTTTTTTTTTTATACTACTTCGGGTGACAGACAAGCATACGGCCCGCCTGATGTGAAACGGTTACCGTAGCCATATCAAATTTAGTCGCCAAGATAGTATAATAGTCGCCCAGTTTGTCAATTTTAGATGCTGAGTTTATTATTACCTATTATCTTAGATCTACTGCTTTAAGCTTTCTATGTCACAAAATTCTTTAGCTTTCAAACACATATGAGACGGAGGAATTCAGAAAATAATGAGGCGATTAATATTACTGGGACTTTATCTGATCAATATATTATTATAAAAAATAAGAAAACAAAAATGTTTTACAAAATAAAAAGTCATTAATTTTATTTTCCTGGTCGGAAACTTAGTGAAATAATACGCCAGTTAGAGCTGTGACATGTCATATGAGTTAGTTGAGATGTAAGATAATTTTGATCATCTTAAACCATGGCATAGCACAATTCAGCAGATCTCAGTTTACAGAAAGCGTCAAATCACAATTATTTTTAACCCCACGGAGGGCTTATAATACCTACTCTACAATGAAAATTTGAAGCTACAGCCGAAATTTCAGATGTTTCTTAATAACATTTTGTAGTGTCTACGAGAAAAATAATTAAATGTCAATGTTTCACATAGACATATTGTGATAAATAAACAATTAATTAGACCATACTGGATGAAACGTCCATAATCACGAGCCAAATTCAAAGAAAGTATATGAAAAATTCCTTTCTTTTCCTTTAGGGTTGCTATAAGTACCCAGAGGTAGGTAGTATAAAAAACTAGATAAACAGATGAGTAATGAATATGGGATATAATCTAACGTTTACACATAGACTACTCAAAAGCTATTGACTCTATCTATTATGATATGACAAACAATGGGGAGCATTAAATACACTAGAATGGACAGTAATACATAATATTCTGCCATATGCCATGTATGAAAGAGTGAAGTTAAAAATTAGATTCGATAGAGTCCGATCTTGGATCTGCGCCTAATCTGAGGCCGATTTAGATCCAAAGACAGCTCTTAAGGTTTAAGTTAATGACTAACATCTTCAGCTTAATCGGCGCTCCAGCGCAAGCTAAGCTAAACATAATTACCACAAATTTAAGCTGACGTTTGGTTATAGCTATCAAAATATCCAATGAGAATTGGCTTCAATTTACACAGTAGGGCTGGACTCTGCTGCCTGCAGGTTTCTCATTCCAAAAATCAAACTTCAATTTTAGTTATTGATAATCATAGTCATGTTTTCCTGTAGAGTATAGCGAACTCTAATTGCTGAATTAAAGCTCTCTCTTAAAGCGCTGAATAGTTAGTTTCGAGAAAAAGTTCACTACCACTAGACTCCTACTAATTTCTTTTGATTAAAATCGTTGTGAGTTTCAAGACAGCCATATTTTACTTTCATTGTTCATTGCCTATTTTGGTGGTCGCCGCTGTTAATCCTGGCTATACAGGAGACACAGTGGGAATGGTGGGTCTCCGTCCAGTTACCACTAGCCTAAATAGAAAACCAATATTGTAATAAAAAAATACTCTGAGTTGTTTTCAGCTTTAGCAATCAATAAGAAGAAAGTACAAAAGAAGAATAAAGGAAATTCTACCTCTAAGAGTGAAAACTAGGGGTGGAAATATTGTGTGGGGTAGTAGAAAAAAACATTGTCTTTGACTTTATATTTTGCAATTAGACTCTTTAACAAAGCTAATGACAGCAAATATGTAATTAAAACACGTGTGTCGGCATTTATCAAAATTCATTTTAAGCAGTAACTGCTGCCACTCCATACAAATATCTCGCCGGTAACTACTACTAAAGAATGACGTCTGTGCAGAGTGTGAATGAGCGAGTGTGTGTGTGGCGCCATACAAACTGTTCCAGATTTCTCTCAGAGGGGAGGTGAGGTCGACAAGATAGAGCGGCAGGGAGTTGCCATACCATTTTTTGTAAAAAAAAATATCAATTTATTCAACAGTGAAAGTAGAAAACTCGTCATGACGGATGAAAACGTATTTTTCACTGTTATAATATATGGGCTTATGTAAAACCTAATTCTTAAAGTGCTGATTAATTGGTTCCTTCATCCTACTTACATAGAGTTGGCATAATTGAAAAAAGTTGTTTCAAAACCATGTTTTTTTATTACATGCTTTCCAGATTAATAAAATAAATTGAATCCATTACAAAATTACTATTACTACATTATTTACCATAAATTTAATATGACATGGCACTAAAGATGGCCAAAATGCCGGGCATTTAAGATAAATTTACAAAAAAAAAGTACATAAAAATGCCTTATAAATGCCAAGTATTTGTGCACAAATAAATATAAATAGGGAATTGATACGTACTTTTTGTCAATTTATCACGAATTTCCGGCGTTTTGCCCATCTCTTTATGGCACATGGCACGCATCAGTCAAGCACGTCATAAATATAAATTTTGGACATGGTATAGAACATAAAAGAAATAGAAAAGAGGAGATGGACAAAAAGAAGAAAAGGTGGAGAAAATGAGAGAAAAAAGAAAACGGGCATCGAGGATTACGGAATTTGGACATACTAAGAAAATTACTCCCGCAATGCCAACAGAACCAAATGGAGAATAATAACAGGAGCTGCCATTCGTAATGACCTGCCCATGATCACCACCACTCTGCCAGGAGTGTCCGACTGAGAAGAAGAAAATTACTTATCTAATTAACCAAAGCCGCTGCAAAAACAATGCGTCCAAAAACATTAGAAATGCAACTAAACGTATACAGTACTTTTCAGCTTAGCCTACTCTTCACAAAGCAGAAGTGCAACCTCACATTGTAAAGAGTTGTCGTCTCTGGGCGGGAGCACCCAAGTATCAGCACCTTGTGACTCGATTCAGAGACCAGCCCCCTTACCACCAACTCTTATTGCGATTCAATAACTGAATAGAATGCTTATTCATACCAATGAATAAGAAACTCTATTCGATTTGAAATAGAGTCGCTTATTCATTGGTATGAATAAGCATACTATTCAGTTACTGAACCGCAATAGTATATAATAGCTGGGCTAAGCTACCGGCTAAGGTGAAGCCGATTTCCATCAGATTTTTTAATTGCAAATATTAAACTTAAACTTAGATTTATGGCACCTGGGTTTAGGTTAGCTGGTAGAAGAAACTATGGAGCTCTACCTATTAAGTTGAAGATTGATATCAATACCTAAAACATGAGATTTATTTTTCGAATCAAAATATTCGGTAGTAATCGCCTTCAGCTTAGGGCCACTGGTCTGAGGATAGTGGCCGATTCCAAACTCATAAATGTATTGCTTCTACCAACTGTACAATGGGTTATGATCAGTCTGACATGAAGTCCACGGTCACTTTCTCTCGCCATGACTTTGAGGAGATTCATCCTAACACAATGGAACAAAATTGTGCGCGTACTGTACGGTTCACGAAGAGTTTTATATCTCGAACTCTCTACTTGTAGGATGAACTCCCTGCCAAAGTTGCCATGAGACTACAGTAGAAGATTCTTTATTAAAGGCGTAATATAAAGAGGTCTCTACAGGGTCGTCAACGCATGAGCGATCCCTCTGCTGGCTCTGGTATCGCAAGCGTCCATATTTATCAATATCAGTATACAAAAAACACTCAAGGTTTGAAATGTATCAAAATTGTTCTTACGAAGAAAGTTGCACCCCTATGTTTGTCTAGTCAGTTCAGTTGTAATCTAAGCATAATGTAAATTTAAATATAAGGCAGATGCAAAAAAATGACTGATTAGTAATTATTATTAGAAGAAGGAGAGAATGAGGCAGAGGTGAGGCAAAGAAAAACACAAAAGAAGAAGAAAAAAAAACACATGATTAAATAGCTTGGTGTACAACTGATTTTCTACTTAGCGTTCAGAACGAGCATACATTCAGAACAAACGTTCGTAGTGACCCCAAAATGGTCAGAACATTTGCTCAGATCATCAACGAAGGCTCTGAGTTCGGAGCTTTTTGGTGTTTGATCTACCGGGTACACCAATGAAGTGGGTTTAAATGTCTAACCAATGTTAAGACCATTTGCTCTCTTTTACGCGAAAACAAACGAATACTCGTTCAAAACACTAAGCGAAACCGCAGCTTAAAGATATTGAGCGAAAAGGGACTCGGCACGAAATAACCATAGACCATAATTATGTTATTTAAATACTATAGTCTCTACTTGTGGCATGTCTATGGTATAGAGATGCCACAAGTACACCCAAAAAGTGAGGTACCTCACTTTATGCGAGGTACACACACACCTCACATCAAAGAAATAGTGATGTACCTAATGTTCTCGCCTCGCAATTAGGTAGTTCGCACAAGCAAGCCGAGCAATCTGACTTTTGTGACAATCGATTGAATTAGGTACAAATGCCTAAGTAATTTTATAATGAAACACACAATGGCTGGACAACGACTAACTTTATTATAAAAAATGTTTACATGGGTAACGTCATAGATGGCGCTACTAGTTCCATTTTGTTATTCATTTCAACACTCCCACTTAACAAAATGGTAGGTACATTTAATTACCTTACATCTAGACCACAAATTTATTTTCTTATAAATAAACCAAACATTTCTAAATAGTTGTAATGTTTCGTTTTACATAAACCCTTAGTTAGTAGATCTGCAGGCATCTCTGAAGTGGACAAGTATTTAATCTTTACAATTTCATTAGCAATCTTTTCTCTACAAAAATGATACCGCACATCTATATGTTTGGATCTCTTATGGTAAATGGCATTGGCCGACAATTTATGGGCTGACTGATTGTCATTAAATATTGGTATAGGATAAACTTCATTAGTTAATTCAAATAACAAATTCCGCAAGTATACAGCTTCTTTGCAACTCTCCGAAATGCCCATATATTCGGCTTCCATACTGGATAATGCTACAGTAATTTGCTTCTTGGTCTCCCAAGAGATTGCACAATTTGACAGCCTAAAAAAATATCCAGTATAGGACCTTCGATCAATTACATTACTGGCCCAGTCTGCATCTACATAAGCTTCTAATTGTCTATTACCAATGGCTGAAAACTTTAAACAGAAAGATTTAGTTTTCTTTAGGTATTTTAGAACTCTCTTTGCATAAGTCCAATGTTCCTCATTGTAACAGTTATTAAACTGGCTCAAGAAATTTACAGAAAATACAATATCAGGACGTGTAAGCACAGCTACATACATAAGCGAACCAATCAGTTTCTGATAAGGTAACTCTCTGTCACATTTCTCACTTTTGCTTAAATTCAATCTAGGTTCAATTGGTGTCTCTGCAGACTTACAATTAGAAATATTGAATTTTAATAACAATTCTTCAATATAGCTTTCTTGATCCAAAGTAATAATACCATTCTCTTTGTCTACAACCACTCTCATGCCTAAGCAATTTTTAATACATCCCAAATCTTTGATTTTAAATTTTGATGACAATCTTTCCTTTAACAAAGTAGTTTCATCTTCATTATTTGAAAATACAAAAAAATCATCAACATACAGTGCAATGATGATCTTAACATCTTTATAAATTTTTGTAAACAGACATGGTTCTAGATTAGATTTTTTATAACCCAAGGATTGCAATAACTCATCAACTCGTTGATACCATGCCCTTGATGACTGTTTTAAGCCATAAATGGCACGTTTCAATCGCAAAACCTTGTTTAGATCATCATCGCTACCTTCAAAACCTGGTGGTTTCATCATATACACATTTTCCTTTAAGAAACCGTTCAAAAATGCAGTATTAACATCTAAATGACAGATATCTAAATGAAGCTGAACTGCTAAAGCGAACAATAATCTTAAAGTGGAATGCCTTACAACAGGTGAGAAACATTCTTCAAAATCAATGCCTGGTTTTTGGGTGAAGCCCTTTGCAACTAACCTGGCTCTATACCTGATTTTATTATCATTATCAAACTTTCGCTTAAAAACCCATTTACATTGTACTATTGTACCACTGGGTGGAATATCAACTAATTCCCAAGCGTCATTTTCTTCAAATGATTTAAGTTCACTTTGCATGGCAAATTTCCACTGTTCACTCTCCGAACCATTCAACGCTTCATCTACTGATATTTCACTTGCACTTATTTCACTGGGTTGACCTACACATACATTACTAAGACCATACCGTTCAGGTTGCTTGCGGATACGCTTAGCGGGTTCCTCCACTGGAAGCTCGGCGGGGAGCCCTGGCTGAGATATGTGATCTCGCTCAAGCTCTGCAGGTTCTGCCTCCGGCATGTCTGTAGGGTCCTGAAATTCCTCTCCATCAGTATCGGAACTCTCTCCTTTGGGACACACTACTTCTTCATGGTCTTCCAATGTTCTTATATTGTTCCTGTCTCCCACTTCTTGAGTACATTTTTCTGTTTCCTTTTTTATTGGAAAAATGTCATTAGTGCTCTCACTAATGTCAATGTGTATCACATCTTGCTTCTGTTCAATCCCCTCCTCAATCACAACAATATCTCTTGTTATAGTTATACTGTTATTGTTGGGATTGTAAACTCGGTAGCCTTTTACATTGCTTGAGTACCCAACAAGAATACACTGAGTCGCTTTTCTGTCCAATTTCAACCTTTTTTGTTTTGGTATGTGTACCATGGCTTTACTTCCAAAGATACGTAGATAACTGACATCTGGCTTAGCTCCGGTCCAGATCTCCATAGGCGTTTTGTTGTTTAGTCCTGATGCAATTGACCTGTTTCGCAAATAGACAGCAGTATTCACTGCTTCTGCCCAAAAACGCTTAGGCAATCCTGCATCGAATAACAAACATCTCGCTTTCTCTACCACTGTACGGTTAAACCGCTCGCAGAGACCGTTCTGTTCCGGTGTGTATGGACAAGTTTTCTGATGGACAATTCCAGCAATTTCCAAAAATTTTTCAAATTCCTTACTACAGAATTCTGTACCATTATCTGTCCTGAACACTTTCAGCTTCCTGCCTGTCTGATTTTCTACTAACGTTTTGAATGCCTTGAATTGTGAGAATACTTCATCTTTTGTCTTTAAGAAATATACAAATGCCATCCGACTGTAGTCATCTACAAATAACAAGAAATATTTCTTTCCTCCGATAGATCTGGCTTCCATAGGTCCACAAACATCTGCATGTACGACCTCGAGAAGCTCCTTGCCCCTGCTGCCAACATGACTGAAAGGCAACCTGGTCTGCTTACCCTCGCAGCACACAATGCAGTTTGTTTTACTGACCTGTTTCTTGTCTGAGTATGACATTCCATTTACGGCACCATCTCTCATTACATTAAGATCTTTGCTGTTTAGGTGACCAAATCTTCTATGCCACACGCTTCCAGACACTGAAGTCAACAAACAATCTACTTGCTTGATTCTCAACTTATAAACACCTCCAATCAAATCTGCGGTTGCTACAAGTTCACTCTTTTGGTTATAAATATAACAGTGCTTCCGATCAAATGTCACTGTGTTTCCCTTAGTAATTAACTGACTGACAGATAACAAGTTCGTAGCCAAGTTTGGCACATACAACACTCCCATCACTGTGTTCTCATGCTCGGTGTCTCCAACAACTGTAGTAATTTGCACATCTCCACAGCCTTCAACAGGAATTTTTGTCGTATCGGCGATGACAATCTCTTGCACTTGGTGTTGGTTTGTTGTATTCAACAACCAGTCTTTTTTGGATGTTAAATGGCAGCTGGCACCGCTATCGACGTACCAATCCATTTCATTGAAGTTACCGCTGAGAAACACTGCACTGAATGCATTAGATTCTTTGCATTTTGGAGTAGAAGTACATTTATTCATGTAATGCCCAAATTCTTTACATTTAAAACATCTGACATTTGTTTTGACGTTTTGCGATGACGTTTTTCTATGTGCTTGCGTTTGATTTCTTTTTTTATGTTGCCACACTTTTGTCGCAAACGCATTCTGTGTAGAACTCGTACCTACGTCACTTCCGTCCTCGATATCCAGTAACTTTGATTTAATGGCGTCAGCTGTCAACTCAATACCTGAATGTTCTACCGCCATTATCATGGGCTCAAATTTCTCAGGCAATCCTGCTAATAACAAAGAGCCGACCCACTCGTCACTGATCTTGAATCCTGTGTTGTTCAATCGTTGGCTTGTTTCTAACAATGAAGTCACATATTGAGACATTGATTCACAATTTTCTCGACGGATTGATATGAGATTCCGAAGCAATCCAATGCGCCGCGTGTAGCCATTATCATCAAATAACTTTTTCAGCTTCTGCCACAGTCCCATTGCTGTTGATTCACTCTTGATATGCACGAATAAACTGGGATCTATAGTTAAAACTATCTTGGCTTTTGCTTTTGCGTCGTTTGCATCGCCGCCGGTCGTAATGCATTGTTGCATACCTTCTAATACGAGGTAATTCTGCACAGCAAACGCCCAATCTTCATAATTTTCTCTTCCCTTTAGCTTCGCAATACTTGTAATAAGATTTGTAGACATTTTCGCACTATATTTCCACCAAAATTGTATTAACTCGCGTGATTAGCCCATAACCTATAATGAAACACACAATGGCTGGACAACGACTAACTTTATTATAAAAAATGTTTACATGGGTAACGTCATAGATGGCGCTACTAGTTCCATTTTGTTATTCATTTCAACAAATTTGTATTACGAAACTGCACAATTTATGTCGGTAAAGCAAATAAAGCCCAAGGTATCACATATCACACGAAAGTACACAATAATATCTGATATTAATTCGTAATTGACGTTAATTTTATATTTATGCATAAAAAAACAAGACGCCATTGCATGAAGCGAGGGAAAGAGATAGCAAAAATATTAAAGCGTCGAGATGATAAGGATAGCGTAAGTCATAGATCTCGCAGGCGACGGAAACCCCTTTCTGATGCAATTTAGTATGCCTATGCCACACGTATAGTCCTATAATATTTATACCATCATTGAGAAAGAGTAACTAATTGAAATAGAAAGTAGTTTATAAGACGTAGAAGGTTCATCATCATCATCATCAGGTCATTTAAGTCTCTACTACAGGAGCTCGACCCTCTCGTCCGTCATAGACAGGAGGATTTGGCCTACACTCCCCACGCTGGCACCACACATTCCCACCAACGAATTTAATTAGAAGAAATTAGTAGGAGTAGGAAACCTTTGGAATTTTACTTCCCCCCTTGGCAATGTGAGAGACAGCAATATGGCAAATGAGGTAATTAAGTAAAAGCCTAAAGAGATGACAAGTCAAGTGAAGATCAATTGCTGTGCACCACTGATTTTAAATATCTAACACTATTTATATATGTATTATTATTTATTAAACTAAATGTTGCATTTATAATATTGGTATTTAAAGGTTTATATGCAAATATTTGAAAAATAAAATATTTTTTCTTATTCAGTTGTTGTTTAGGTAACCACATCTGAATTGTCGATAATACTTTTTACTGTAGATTTCTAAAAATATAATACCTACAATTTATTGAGGTATTTTGTCATTACTGATTGTTGTAGGCATTAACATAAGAAATCTAATATCAGGGTAAAAATCCCGAGTTACGGCCACTTAAGCCGCTTAGGCCACTACTACTATTTAATTCGCCATTTAAGCAAAGAAACATCATACTTGTCTCGTTTATTTACGTAAAAAAATACCACCTAGTAGGTAAGTCTATTCAAATGAATTAAATACTTAATGCTTATTCATTGAGACAAAATTTAAAGTTTTAAAGCAATTGAGTTTAAAGATTGGTTGTTAGCTGATTACTTCCATTAGGTAGTACTTCAACACTTTACACGTTAAGATTATGAAATTTCAGTATTTTCTTTAAAGAGCTTCTAAACTGAGTTATAGGCAAATTTCAAACGAAGCTTGAACAACAGGATTCAATGGCTAAAAAGTCTAAGAGTAACCACTATTCAACTTGATCGTAGCCTTTCTTATGCCTGTATCTGCCAACTGCCGCCATATCGTTTGCACAACGAAACAGTAAGCACTTATAATACTAAATTTGGTCAAATTTAATTTTATGTCAATAAATTTTAATTAAAAAAGTATCGTAAGTAATAAAATAAATTCCACAGGTCTTAAATTAAAATTTAAAACATAAATTTTCTAAGTTTTTTCCTACGGCTGTAAAATGGTCAAAATTAAGCTAGTTCTCGGTCTTACGACTGCTACATTTGGAACACTTCTATATATCATAACTTCGAAAATATCACCCGTATTGACAGTCGTAATCTGGTTACAATTTAGCTTATGATATTAAGGTTTCTGTAGTAATGTGAAACAAAAAGTCATTACTGATACCGACTTGTGACCACCCAAATCGAACCGGTCGCAAATTTGATTTCGACCTAAATTGACAGCGTATTTGCCGGCCAACCTAACTATAACAAAAATCGTGATTTTGAATAGTTTCGACGTTTGAATATTAAAATATAAGTGTTAAATACATGCATATCAAAGGAAATTACCAATATACTGAAAGAAGCTGTCAAAAACTGACCTCAGAATAGTTACACATAGTTAATTTTTTGTTAGATTTAACGATGCTTCACTAAGAAATTTGCAATTGACTCCTGAGATCGCCTTATTCTTAAATCTGTATTGCTTCTGCATTATAATTCGCAAAGTTTGTCCGAATCAAAACTGGGAACTTATTTTTTCTATTTTTGTAGTATTTTTTCTTATATGTAATTCAAATAAAGCTGTTAAGTGGCCGTAAACTGGGGAGGGCCGGGAAACCGGTAACACTACCCTACACCAATTTAGTATTAGTGCAAGATAGGCAGGATTTTTAAATTCTCTGTGGCAAACTTGTAACAATACCAACCTGGGGCCCTACCGCCTTAGCTGAAGCCGATTACGATAGAGTATTGATTCCAAAACTTAGGTTTAAGTTACTGACAAACCTTGTTAACTTTGCCGTTAAAGCTTCAGAGTGTCTACCAACTAAGCTTAACACAATTCCTACTAGTCTAAGCCCAAGTATGGGTTTTGCAATCTAAAATTTCGATGGAAAATCGGCTACAGCTTCGGCGGCAGGGCCCCTGATAAACTGTTCAAGTTAGCAAGGTCACCAGTTCAAGCTACCAAGTGAGTCGACAAATAGGTACCTACTTATGTATCTCCTAATCGTAGAAAAGGTAGGTATGTGCACCTACCTACATATTTATGATGAAAAAACGTAATGAAAATTATTTATGCAATGATCATATACATAATATGATAGTCAATATAAATTGGAAGTAAACCTTTCTATTTGTAAATACAATTTCATAGTGGCGAATATTCTGCAATACCTAGGCTATGTCTAATGCCAAAGAAATTAACGTCAAAATTATATGACACTAGTTACATCTAGTTACAATAACTACAATCTGCTTACTTGTTATAACAGGCAGGCATAACTTATTTGATAAGTAGTTAATACCTAACCTCTTTTTTTAAATTCACTACAAAATCTAAGTTTTTCTACCTTTTAGTGTTATGTATTTCAAAACTTATATTTTTCGAAACGCTATAACGTTTTTTGTTTTAGACATAAACTTCCAAGAATTAACATGCAGATAAATATTTTTAAGTTTAGAATATGTACAGCTACAATTTGAAAGTTAAAAAATAGTCGGAAGTTAAACGGCGGTGGCCGATTCGATTAGGCCTACCGAACCCGGCAGAGAACGTCACGGAGCAAACTAACTTACTTATAAACAATATGTTCACTAGAAACAATGTGAAAACTGTGGAAAAATAGTATTTTACCTTAGTAGCACCTCGCAATCCACACGTACAAAGAAAATCCAATGCGGTAAGCACTTTTTTCAAACACGAGTCAAATTTCACTTCACTAGCGGTACTGCAATTCACAATTTTAACACAAAAACTGCACACGTTTGTTGATATGACTTTTAATCTAACATGAACTGTTTGAAATTAAAGTACGAATACTTTTTCACGAACAAAATGAAATAAACAGGACGGTTGTAAGCCGTGAGTCGCTTCCGCATCCCCAAACCCGAAACAGCTGTTCGGGAATAGTGACGTTGAAAATCGATAATAACCGTATTAGGACAACCGTAAATTACACATCACATATCTTTTCACAACACAGATTACCGGTTTCACTATCCTCTAATGCATCTTTCATAGTCGTTGCAAATAAAAGTAAAAGGTTTGATTGTATTTTAGATATTATAATGAAGGGGTTATTTCAAAGACAGATCAGATAGTATGTGAAATGTTGTGTTTAGCGATCACTAATATTGCTTTGTTTATGGTGTTTGATCTTTTGTGAGCACATTTTAAGTATCGAAGGCAAACGCACGCGGTCGCGCTCGGTCGCGGACTGGCGGCGTCGGCGCGGGGTGCGCGGGCAGGGCGGGGGGCGGGGCGCGGGCGGGCCCGGCAAGCGCGGAATGCTATTGTAGGCGAACTTGCCCGCCACTTTTTTTCTCAATTCTGGTCAAACAAGTTTTGTATACAACCTGCATTGTAAGGATTCCGCCATTCTTCCAATGAAGCAACGGTCTTTCTAAGCTCAAGCAAGCAGTAAGTCTGAATAGGGTTTCGCCGATGTCCTATAACATCACTGCTTATTAAGTTTTGAGCTTAAATTACGTACCTAGGTAATTGTAAGAGGCTTTCTGTAACTAAATATCTAAAGCAATACAACAACGTTACAACCGGTAAAAACCGGAAACAGGTAAATCTTGCCACTAAAGATATAAGAAAGTAGTTATATTTCTATATAAATGTAGAAATGCTTCAAAGAGTATTAAAAACCACGTCTTAGGGTCCTACCGTCTATGCTTAAGGCGATTCCCATCGTATTTTTTAAAGGCAAAAATCTAACTTTAGCTTAGATTTCAGTTAATCGTATTTAGCTTAGCTGGTAGTAACCTGCAAGCTCTACTAAATAAGCTAAAATATATGTTATTAATTAAACCTAAGACTTGTTTTTGGAATATTATAGCTAAATCGGCTTCAGCTTAGGCAGTAGGATCTCAGATAGGTTTAGTATGGGTTGCAACAAGGAACTATTTATTCACTGATCATCCTAAATATAATTATAGCTTACTGGGTGAAGACTCCATCTAATTTCTGATGAAGGTACCAATTTTGAATGAGGTCATAATTATCTATCAAATTATTATTCCAGGTCCAAAAATACTTGTTTTTAGGTGTTCTATACACCTAAAAACAAGTTTTTTTTTTACCACAATACTTGAACATTCTAATTTAAAATCTATTATTTATTACGCGATAGTCAGGGAAATATTTGAACAACATGTGTTTATTCTCAATTTATTGAAAAATATACTAGATAACATATATATAAAGTTCTTGCTAGAACTGCTATAATAAGCTCTACACTGCTGATGACATCACGCAGCCTTGCGTCGTCCTATCCAAGTAACCATTACTATTTGTGAAATATTGCCTTTGTATATTGCGTTCTCGTGTTCTTAATTACTAATTAGTTTAGTAGGTACCTACATATTTTGTAAGTATCCAACTTCGAGTCGAATGACTACATATATACTTACTGGCTGTTTGTTCCCTGTAAATTCATACTCCCGTATCCCAGTATACAGAGAAAATTTTCGAAAAATCCTTTTTCTTTTTGGAGCAGTTTAAGCTGTACTGTGTGTGTCTATCTGTCGGTCAACACTTTGATTTTTATACAATAGCCCGATTGTGCCAATCGTTTCAAATAGACCTTGATTTTCTTGAGCCATTGCTCCACATAGACGATTTTAGAAACAGGTTTTTACTCCATCGTATTTAAATCTTAAAATACATAAATGTTTTAAAATTGGCAATTTATTATTTTTTCCCTTTCCGAGCAAAAGACAGATTTCATTAATAAGACAGATTAGTTCAATGCCATATCTATAATGTCTTACGTGACCCTTTACAAGAGTTATTGAAGATTCGTACTTTTAACAAGTATTAGTTAAAAGAATTAACAACTTTAACATCTTTCTGTTTTAATAATAAATTGTATAAAAGCTCGTTTACAGATTCCACGTAAGTAGGTACGCAAGCTAAATTCCTTTTAAAATATCTGTTTTGGGTGACTGGAATAGATCTATGAGTACATGCAGTTCTAATAGCAATGTTGCTTATATAAAATATTACCTTACCTAATTGATTTTTGAACTTATTAGTATTGAATATTGCATGCAAAAAATCTAGCCTCTTCGAAGTAGGTACTATAATCACAAACTTATTATAACTTTCTTTCTAAATTAAAACACAATAATTAAATGAATTATTAGAATCCTCTCAGGCAAAACAATCGAATCCATTATTAAATTATTTTTTAAGATTGAACTGTAGTTATTTAAAATTATTATATGCGTTTAATTTAAAATTAGGTTAATTTTCACATCTAACTTGGTAGGCTTTTAGATTACTAGTAAACGCGAACTAAAAAGCCGACTCAACCTGACTCCGAGATTCAAGGTTAAAAAGAAACTTCTAATCCAAAGTATAATATATGAACTCGTACAGTTTAGAAGTTTTCAACTCTACTTTTTTACTTTATTCTATTCGAAGAGCGATAAACAAGCTCCAGGAGGTCGGATAGACTCGGAACTGAGAGAGACAAAATGGTATTTTCCTCAAACTAGAACGAGATAGTCACATATATTTTATTTATTGCCATATCAAGTTACTGCGGGTTGCGTATCAAGGACGTGTGAAAGAGAGGAATATAGATCTGCATGGTTTCTTTCAATAGCAGCGCGCGATGCTTGATTGTATTTTTGAAAGTTAAAAAATGTTAATTAGATCCATTATTTCTCAGAATGTTGACAAACTAGAAAATCTGGGATTCTAAATTTCTGACAATTTGTATAGATAACAAATAGAGATACATAAAAGCTATATTGCAGTGGATCATTAGTTATTGTTATTAGTCGCGAGTTCACAATTATTTTTCTCTCAAAATAAAACCGAATCAGTAATATTAAAAAAAAAATCAATAACTAAATAATTGTACCAACTAACGTAAATAGTATTATAATGTTAAAATAAAGCACTAGTACTGTTCCACGTAATTACATCATCAAGGTAAACAAACAGACCCACTGTTTACCTTGATAATGCCTTAGCGGCGAAACCGATCGGTAGAAATAAATGTAATTAGTGGAACAGTACAAGTGCTTTATTATAACATTATGATATAATGTTCTATCAAGTGCCAACAATCAACAGCATCAACTTTAAATAGTATTGCTACAAGTTTTTAACAAATATGCTTGGGCTATTAAGGTTTGTTTTTTAAGGAATCTAAGACTTACACTAAGAAGAGACTGCTAAAATAAAAATAAAATGTTAGCTAGAAAGTAATTGGATTGTGATTTCTGATTCATGACTTCTTAATTTGAGATCAACATGATAGTAAATAAGATCGAGTTAATTCCAGCTTTACATTTGTACCAATGTCTCACGTTATTAGTAGTTCATATTACCACCAATGTAGGCTTCATTCCGATTGATTTATCTTACTATATAATGTATCTCTTTCTGATTTAAAATGAATGTTCAGACGTAGGACATTCTAAGCAATCTAAGCCAAAGTGTGATGGATATGCGGTTCTACGCCACCTTAATCATATTTTCAAATTCATACCTAGATTAAAAGGACAATAAAATTCAATTCAAATGATTGAATTGAATGTTATTTTCCTTCTAATATATAATATGTGTTATTATTTCACTAATATATTCTAAACTATTTATATTATATTACATATCTTTTTCTCGACTCTAGGTCGGTATTTAAATGAGTATCTCGACCCGAAACCCTTAGGAAGAGAGTTAATCATTGTCCCATATAATTATATTTGAGTGAGTATATTTTCTGCTATAGATTGTTTGGCTGTAAGCTGACTGTTTGAGGATGCGTGTTGAGTTTCGTTACCAGTATTACTTACGAAAATTGTGTCCCCTAGAACCTTGCTGATTATGACAGATGTGTTCTGCTGCTTGTTTTTGTAGTATCCCGATGTCTAATTTAGCGTCAAGTTTATCACAATGTCTTGTGATACTTTTTGCCACTATCCCTGTTGCCTCTATCACAATTGGTACCAAATAGCCTGTGTGTTCCATAGCCGATTAATTTCTGTTTTTAAAAGATGGTATTTGTTTAATTTTTCTATTTCTTTAGCTCTAATTTTATATTATAAACTATTTAAATATAAACTACATATTATATTATAAACTCATATATTCTAAACTAATCTGTAAAGTAGGAATATAATTCAACTGTATCAGTTGAACGAGCATTATTTAAATAAATATGTATTTTGTTGTTACGTATGGAAACTTAACGATTTCTATTAAATTTACAGTACTCCAACTTAACGATTTGAGTTACTCTAACTTAACGATTGATTAAATTCTATAATTATGTCATATTTGAGGGCAGAAATTCATGTTGCTTGGTCTCAACGACCAGCTCGATAATTCAATTTAACGAGATAATTGGGAGCGATCCTCTATCGCTCAGATATAAAAACTTTATTAGGTATGCCTTTCTTAATTATCAGCTGTAGTCTCCAAGAAAAACTTTAACAGGGAAGGAATTATAAGTAAATTCAATCTTTTTTGCAAGAAAAATAATAATTTATGTGTATTTCTAAATATAAAAAGAAAGTGAAAATTATCTTTAGGTGCAATTATACGCAAATTTGCAATGTCTACTCACACAAATACACCAATCTGATGAATAACTTGCTGGTCACACAAGTTTTCAATTATGCACATTTCGACTCATCCGTAGCATAAAATGTGATCTGTATTATTGGTAGTTCACTTTCGTGCATTTTTATGGGGAGCTAATGTCAGATTGAACGTTATTTGACACTAAATATTGGAATATATCTGAAGAATTAATATTCTAGTCTATCTAGCTAACACGTTTTTGTTCCATGATCAAATGGGACTCTGTTCTACTGAATCTGTACTCATCTGTAGTACAGATGAGTCGATTTGCAACATTTTAACAAAATGCTACTGTTTGTGTTATTCGAAATGAACATTTTTACGACAAATTTACAATAAGTGGTGTGGTGATGACCTGATGACTCAAAAACCTTTTAATAAAAATAAAATTGTTACCTTTTAAGTGGTTGTCAGACACGTAATTCTGCACTTTAGAGCCAATTCCAGTTAAAATAACCGGTTATTTTGTTCCAAAGAACGGTTTGTCAACAGTTCGTACCGGGAATTCTTAGTGGACGCACGATAGAAAAATATATGTCCGGAAATGTAAATAAACGGACTCGTTAGTAATGTAAACAGTTGCTTGCCGTCACGGTTCTATATTAGTATTTGATAGAAAAAATTGAATACAATGTAACAAATATAAACATTGTATTAGATTTTTTTTTATCAAATAGGCATTATTCTTCTAATTCTTCAATCAAAAAGAACTAAAATTGTAAAACGTACATATGTAATAATGTACGTTTTACAATTTTAGTTGTTTTTCATCTTAAATCTCCATCTCATTTCTCTCAATTTCTTCTTAGTCTTTTTCAGTTCAAATGTACCGCTCTGCCATTAATAATTTCCGTTCCTTGAAATATCTTGTTTAGAAACCTTACCACTCTCTAATGCACAAATACATGAGTGCTAATAGTCTCTGTACACTGTCTAATTGTTCCCGTTTTCTTATTTTAAATTTCCCCGTAGTTCCATCTTAGTGTATGTAAGTAGTTTCAATTGCAGCACTTACATATTCTGGGTATATTACATATTCACATTCTCCTCTATCTATAAGGTGGACCAGAAGGAGTACCTTAACATTATTATTGACGATTAACGACTTTAGATCTTTAAAACGTTCTATTATGTTTTAATTAAAAATATTGTACTATTTAGATCTTTTAATATAAATAAATTACTTTTAGTATGATAATTGATACTTGACCGACACTGTTCCGATTTCCATACAGGCATTATTACAATTATGAATTACAGTGACTAAATTTACTTCCTTTTATTCCTTTCTTCTAAAACTTTAGTTCAACTCGATTTGAAACTTTGTCATTATTGTCGTACCAGACTATTTCATCCTGCTAGGGAAATTCCTGTTTTATGTATACTTACATATAACTTAATTTTACTCCGATATGTAATGTCCCTATATAATTTTATTATTATCTTTATTCATTACCGCAGTTCACAAACATGATTGTCTTATTATTAGTTCGTAACAATAGAAACAAGATCTCGGGGTAAACCCTCAACTATCTCGAAAGCACGGAAGTCACCCGGGAAAAGGGCACAATAGGTGACGGATTGATGGCCATTGATAACGACAAAGCGACAAATCAAAGAATCGCCTCACAAAGGGACAAGAATGGCTATATACTCAGAATTTACTGTGCGGATGGATTTCCCCTTCGTATTCGAGGCGTAAATTGAATTAAAAAATATTATGTTTTTAAAAGTAACGTTTTGTTACAAATGCATTTATTATTATGGTTTTATGACAGTGATGTAATAGTATATTACGCCTACCACACGTAAGAAAAAGTTTAAATGTTAATTTTATAATTACTATACAAGCTCCATTAAGTTGGTAAGTTGTGTACTGTAGTGGTAAGTGTATTATTATCTATTGATATATACCATATAAATACTATACTAGCTGAAGTCTTAATTATATTATAGAAATTATATTTATATATGTACCAGGTAGAGGGTAGATGTATTTAATGTAATATCAGGCAGTCCGAAATAAATAGTAAACAAGTAAACACGTCTATCTTTATTATATTCCCGGTCTATACTTAACAGTAAATGCCTAATAATAGCGTTGTGGTATAATAAAAACTTGACAATTATGTAGTTAATACCAAACTGAGAAAGACCTCTTAATTACAAATCATAAAATAATCAATACCTAATAACTTTATTACATCTATATATATAAAAGAAAGTCGTGTTTGTTACAACACTTATAACTCGAGAACGGCTGGACCGATTGCCATGGTTTTTGATTTGTTGGATTTGTCTCCGTCCAGAATAGCATAATAACTATTAAAAACATTGGAAAATTTACGAAAAAATAAAATAAAAGAAAAATCATTTTTCCATACAAAATGTTCGTGGATGTCGGACCTGTCAAACGTGACGTTAACGTGTGTACGTCAAATGTATGCGTGCGTTCAGAAATGTGGGTATAGGATAATAAGTATTAAAACATTGACAAAATTGTACAAAAATTATATTTGAAAACGGATTGGGATATTTATTGATTTTCAATTAAATGTCAAATCGATTGGTCTAACTTTTACGTCGCGAAAGTTGTCCGTTGTTGTTTTGAAAATTGTTTATGAATGAATGCTTGAAAATGAATATTAATTGGTTGTCAAGTGTCGTGGTACTTTATTTTGTGACATAGTAAAATACTGAACTTAATATTTACCCAACGCTGGGTAATATTTACCCACTGCTGGGTAATATTAAATACGGGCCTTCCTTCAACTGAATATGTTTCGAGCATACTCCACCACGCTGCTCAACTGCGAGTTGGCGGACGCCAGTAATTTCAAGCCGCCTAAAGGCCACTTGGCTTAACGACTGCCATCTAATGATAACAACCAGGACCGACGGCTTAACGTGCCTTCCGAAGCACGGAGGAGCTCGAGATAATCTAATGATAACAACCGGGACCGACGGCTTACGTGCCTTCCGAAGCACAGAGGAGCTCGAGATAATCTAATGATAACAACCGGGACCGACGTCTTACGTGCCTTCCGAAGCACGGAGGAGCTCGAGATAATCTAATGATAACAACCGGGACCGACGGATTAACGTGCCCTCCGAAGCACGGAGGACCTCGAGTTAATCTAATGATTACAACCGGAACCGACGGATTAACGTACCTTCCGAAGCACGGAGGAGCTCGAGATAATATAAACTCATCCATGGACGGTTGACGTTGCTTAACTTGCGTGTACAATTAGACTGACACGCGCAATGACGCCATCGTGCTTCTCTATTATTTTCTATTATTCATTATATTAATTTCAAGACATCATAAATTTTGTTCAACTAATATGTATACCACGACATTCATTGACAATTAGGCGGTACGAAGTTCGCCGGGCCAGCTAGTTAAATATAAAACTTTCCTTAAAAAAATATTCCCACGCTCATAGATTTTTTGCCAGGATAATCACAGTTTTACTAACATTATTTTGATTAAATTTATAAATCTTATTTTTCTTATTAAGTATGATTTTTTTTGTTAATTATTTATGAAATCGGTAATTACCGATAAATTAATCCCTAGTGTTACACTATTCGAGTAAAACCTGTCGCGGCGCGGCGGGAGAGAGGGATCGATTCAACGATTCTACGCCGCGGTCGGCAAGCGCCGTTGCCGTTCCGCGCGTTTTGTTTGGGTTTGTATGCAACGGCAACGCGCGTCGCCCGCCGGCGCGGCCGCCCGGTTCCGTCGTACAAAAACTTTTGGTGTAAATAACTATTTTATATTGCATTTTGGGGTGGATAAGTTAATTCTAGATATAATTTAGTGTTTTTATGGCAATATCTACCTACTTAGCGTTGATTACGAATGGAAAGTTTGTAAATTGGATTTTCTTGTTTCTTTGACCAGTGTCTTATACAACTAAATATCCGGAAAACCGGGTAGTTACTGGTATATACCGTAGCCTATGAACGCCTGTAACACCGGGGGTAACGCGCGTTGCCGACCCTGTAAAAACCTCTTCACGCCCTTTTTGAAGAACCCCATGGTGTAGTCTTAGGTGTAATCTCCTGAGAAAACCTCGACAGTTCAATTCAGTTCTGGAACCGCACAGCACGCGACGACTTAGGCTCCAATGTGTGAGGATGAATGTCCCTGTCGATGGCGAACGGTGCGACTGTAGAAGGAGGCCGTGGGCATCAATCAAATCAATGTTCATTGCTTTGCGGACGACAGTACAGTGGACGTAAGATACACTGGCCAAGCTAATGTTTCTCGGGACTGCGTCGATGAGTACCGAAAAAAACTTGTGTCTGAGATGGAGACGTCTCTTGGACACGTCTCGGATTGGGGTAGATTGAACTTGGTACAGCTAAATCCCTCAAAGACTCAGGTTTTATGCGTTTACCGCTAAAAAGTCCCCGTTTATCGTAGCTCCTAGATTAGAAAGTACTCCCCTTAGTGTTAGTCCCAACATTTCCATCTTGGGTGTCGACATATCGAGTGATGTTCAGTTTCGCGGCCACTTGGAGTGCAAGGCCAAACTGGCTTCTAAGAAGATTGGGGTCATCAATAAAGCCAGGCGGTATTTTACACCCCGCCACCGCCTTCAACTATATAAAGCCCAGGTTCGCCCTCACATGGAGCACTGTTCGCATCTCTGGGCCGGTGAGACCCAATACTTGCTTACTGCATTTGACCGCATACAACGAAGAGCAGTGCGAATCGTCGAGGACCCAATGATCTCGGATCGACTGGACTCTCTCTCTACACGCAGAGATGTAGCGTCTCTTTGCATTCTATACAAATTATATCACGGGGAGTGCTCGGATGAGCTGTTTGATTTGATACCTGCCGCTGAATTCCACTATCGTACAACTCGCCATAAATTAAAATTCCACCCATATCATCTTGGCGATCTACTACAGTACGTTTCCTAAGGCATTTTATACCACGAACGGTTAAATTGTGGAATCAACTTCCCTCAGCGGTATTTCCGAACAATTACGACATGGGAGCCTTCAAGAATAGAGTATTTAAGGTGACGTGAGTCCAGGGCTTGGCCGTTTTCGAGGGGGTGAGGTGCGGGGCTTGAGAGGAGCCGGCGCGGGGTACTCGCTTACAAGCGCGCGATCGCTGCCGAGACGCCACAGTATAGCGAAGCGACTATCTACACCCGTGTAGTATTACACCTACACACAATAGTTAAAAGTACTTACTGGAAATATAATTATATGAAAATAAATAAACCACATGTAAAAATACATTTTTTTTATTAATGAAGTATATTATATTCAACATGCAAACAAGTGATGTTTTGGTATATTATGAAAAAGTAAAGAATTCAAAATAAAAAATATTCAAAATAAATAATTCTTTTATATTCAATTATATTTATTATTGGTCAAACTAAAATAGGTACATACTTAAACTAACTAACTATCACGCGCCAGCATACACTATTCTTCATCCTTCTAGGAATCGATATGTGCCGTACAGCACGCGTCTGTCCCTAGCTATTATGCCCGAGCATACAGCGGTATTGATATTAACAGTATTTATATTTGACAACCCCGGTGGTCCAATGGCTAACCATGTCCAGTTTGATTCCGAGGTTCGATCCCCGCACAAGATACGAGTAATATTTGTGTGCATGAACATGTCTGTTTATCTTGGTCTGGGTGTTTTCTATGTATTATCTATACTAATATTATAAAGCTGCAGAGTTTGTTTGTTTCTTTGTTCGAATTGAAAAAATATTTTAGTGTTAGCCTATATTTCAAGGAGGCTATATATAGGCTATATAACATCACGCTAACACCAATAGGAGCGGAGCACCGATAAAAAACGGGAAAAAAATATTCCTTTTGAGGGCTTACGTTGCGTGCGCTGCGTAAATTTGCGCATATGCCTATCTTATAAGATTAAATCACTATAGCATAATATAGGTAAAAGGTTGTTTGTCCTTCTTTCACGTCAAAAGTAACAAACGGATTTACATGTTTTTTTTTTTATATAGTTTAAGGCCTGGAGAGTGACATAGGCTACTCTTTATCCCGGAAAAACATTTTATTCCCACGGGAAAAAATAAAGTTAATCATTTGTCCCTCTTTCACGTCAAACACGAACCTAAGTACGGACGTGATTTTTTTAATGGGGATAGTTTACGATCTGGAGAGTGACATAAGCTACTTTTTATCACGGAAAAACATCTTAATCCAATGGGAAAAATAAACTTTGTAATCATTTATCCTTCTTTTACATCGAAAGTAACCTAAGTAACGACATGATTTTTGTTAACGGGGATAGTTTACGGTCTGGAGAGTGTCATAAGCTACTTTTTATCCCATCAAGTAAAAAAATGACAACAAGAAAAAAATATACACAAATTAATGGCAGCTTCCCTGGGCCACGCGGGCGAAGCCACGGGTAACAGTTAGTATGTATGTATTTACAAAAAAATATATTGATTTGATTTCATGATTGATTGAGAGAATTGTTATTTGGCTGCGGTATTCTGTGAGGTGGATGTAATTCCCCAGTCGGGTAGCTTACAATTACGCTCCCTACCTCTCTTTTCGCCAGAGCTTCGTTTGTCAGTCAGCAGGGTACACAGCGCGCAGGTGAAGTTGGCTTTTGTTTAAAGATGTTGATGAACCACTTACACCCTAAAATATTAATGATCCAACGTCCTAGCTCCTACACCAAAAAAATATTAAGCGTAAGTCGTGTCCTACACCAAAAACGTTGGTGGCGGAAGCACGCAAAGTAGTGTAGATCAAATTGCCTGTAAATTTGACTTCCGCAAAATAACACCTGAATCAATTAACTATCTACCTACTAATATTATAAATGCGAAAGTATGGATGTCTGTTTGTTCCACTATCTTTGGGGTTATCACTATATCTGGGCTGTAAGTGGTTCATCAACATCTTTGAACTAAAGCCAATTTTACCTGCACGCCGTGCACCCTGCTGACTGACAAACGAAGCGCTGGCAAAGGGAGGTAGGCAGCGTAATTGTAAGCTACCCGACTGGGGAATTTACCTCCACCTCACAGAATACCGCAGCCAAATAACAATTCCCTTGAGAGTTGTTGTGTTCCTGCGAGTGAGTGAGGTCACCAGAAAGGAAGGAGTTGCTGTGTTGGTAGCGGGAGTGGCGGTGCGCGAGCAATATTTTAAGTTGCGAGCGTTATTATAACTACGGTAACCATTTCACATCAGGCGGGCCGTATGTTTTTACGGCCCGACGAAGTATAAAAAATAAAAATTATGACGCCTAAACGGCCAAACCGATTTCGATGATCGCGTACCTACATGTACATGCGATAAACTCAATCGCTACTGAACGAATTTCAATGTGGGTTTACAGATATTCCAAGAAAGATTTATAATAAAGTTTTCCAAAGAAACATCTAGCATGAGAAAAGAAAACCGGGTCTCAGTAAAAAAATAAATGTATCATCATCATCGTTGTTTTGTTGTCTTACTGATATTCCTATACTGTGTTTATTTCAACGTGTTTATTGACAACGCGTTGAACGGACGCGCGGCACAGGTCCTACCTCGAACGCAGCTCCTAGAGCACTAACGTTGAGAGCGATCGAGAATCGGGGAGGGTGCGCGACCGCAAATCGTTATTCTTTTAATAATTTTATTTAAATTATTTTATTTTTAAAAGTAATAGCATAGTGCTCTGGTAATTAAAATTATGAAAATTTTGGTATAATTTCCTTATAAAAAAATTGTATTAAATAGTTATAATTTTTACTTAGTGCAAATTTAGAGAGTAAGTTCGCGATTTTTTTCTATCGAGCCAAAAATTATTAATTGTGTTTTCAATAGCTTTGTGCCCTGCAGAAAGGACTTAAGATTTCATAGTTAAATTTCTAGGAACCAAATTGAAATAGTTTAATAGAACTATTCTTTCAATAAGCGTGTTTCCTGGACTCACTTCACCTTAATTCCCTTAAAAGGCTGGCAACGGATCGGCGATCCTTTGGTGTTGCTGATCTCCATGGGCGGTGGTGATTGCTTTCCATCAGGTGACCCACATGCTCGTTTGAACAAAGGGACGCAAAATACTGCTGCTACTGCATGGTCTTCACACGTTTGGTAACCTCTCTCACTCGCAGAAACATAACAATTCTCAAAGTCCAAACTATTCGCGAGTGAACATTGCAAGTAAGACTCAACGGACTGCTTCTAGGGAATCTGAATATTACCAAAATTTGTACTCCCACCTTTGTAAAACAAAAAAGAAGTCTATCGCTTTTCTTTTTCCAAGATTGTATTCTTTTAAAGTCATCAGAGCTCCAGTCAATTTTGGAAACCACTGCTCAAAGGCATTGCTATGTGGCTACGATATAATGTGAGATGGACATGCATATTTTACCAGGCTCCACACAATCCACATGTCCTATCTCTCTTTCGCCAGCTTACAGGCAGGTGAGATTGGCTTGTGCTCCAAATATTGTAGCGAACAACTTACACATATTTACGCGACTTCTACTCAGTTGATTATTAATGTGTTATTTATCTATAACTAGTTATTTTTCCGATTGAAAAGGTAATCAGACAGTCATCAGATATGTATACACAAGCTTTGTCATTGGCTCACCTAATGGTACTATTCACAATAGTTAGGCTACAGGGTCCTAATAAAAAAATTTAAACTGAGGTACTATTGACTAAAAAAAATGTCGTACGGAAATAATAAATCTCGGGAAAAAAAAAGAAGCAAATTCCCACTTTTGGGGAAAATCTCTTATTGCTTGCAATATTATTTTTGTACATGTGTGCATATCGCCGAGTGTAAATACGCGAGATTTATGCCTATATCAATCGATTTATTTCCTCACTTTTAATTATTCACTTTTTATTATACTTCAATTATTTACTAAGTATACTAGTATCCTTCTAGGCGTTACTATTGTAATGTAACCGGTTTGCGCCCAATTAACGAACTTAACTTACGAAATTCAACAAAGTTTTTACTAATGAAAATTATACAAATTGTATTTTTAATTTTTTTAACATAAGACTAATTTATTAGTGTTTTTTTATACTACGTTGGGTGGCAGACAAGCATACGGCCCGCCTGATGTGAAGCAGCTACCGTAGCCATATTAACGCTCGCATCGAAACACAAAATATCGCTCGCGCGCCGGCGGCACCCCCGCTGCCAACTCAGCATCTCCTTCCTTTCTGGTGACCAAGGTCACGATCAAGGGAATTGTTATTTGGCTGCGGTATTCTGTGAGGTGGAGGTACATTCCCCAGTCGGGTGGCATACAATTACGCTCCCTACCTTTCTTAAATACATATCTATTATTTTTTCACTCATAATCAATAATTTATAAAAAACTAGCTGATCCGACAGACGTCGCCCTGCGAAACCAATTCGAATTCAATATTCAGAACAACAATTAGTTTCGCGCAATTTATCAAAGGACTGACAGTTCTGTCAAACGACATGAAGTTACATCATTAGAAAAGTTAATATGGTTGTTTCAGTTGTCTTAAATTTTCTAATTTTCTAATAAAGAAAGTTGCCTACTTTCTTATTTTTAAAATCAATATTAAGTTCAGTACTTTATTATATGATAATAATACAAAAAAATATATGAAAGTACAAGTTAATAACCAGTAGGTAACTAACTATCGCAAAATCGCAATCCACAAAACAATTTTCAAAACAAATCACAGACAACTTTCGCGACGTTAGGGTGAATCGGGTTGACATTATTTTTTACTTTATTACTTATACTGTGCTTTTACTAAGTCATTTGTTCTATATTTAGGGAGCGATATAAATTTCTGAATGCACGCATAAATATTTGACAACCAATAAATATCTCATTCCTTTTTCAACTGACACTATTTGTATTTGTATGTGAAAATGCTTTTTCTTTTATTTTTTCGTCAATTTTCCAATGTTTTTAATAGTTATTTTGCTATTCGGGACGGAGACATTGATTTGTTGGATTTGTTGAATACAAATCCAACAAATAAAAAACCATGAAAATAGGTCCACCCGTTCTCGAGTTATAAGTGTTCGAACAAACCCGACTGTTGACTGTTGTACAGATGGCGACTTAAAGCGAAACGCTCATTACGGGGAAGCTCATCATTCGGTGGTTAATGTTTTGTTTCTCAGTACTAATATATTTTGTTTCTTATTACTTAATACTATACTAATATATATATATACATATATATATTTCTTCGAATCTAACGTTCAAAACGAGCACCTCAGATGACCTCAGTGAGAGTCTCTCTGTGTCGTACCTTTTTTTATATACTACGTCGAGTGGCAGACAAGCATATGGCCCGCCTGATGTGAAGCGATTACCGTAGCCATATTAATGCTCGCAACATAAAATATCGCTCGCGCGCTGCCACCCTCGCTGCCAACGCAGCGTCACCTTCCTTTCTGGTGACCTCACTCATTCGCAGGAACACAACAACCCTCAAGGGAATAAAATAAATAAATATTATGGACAATGGTACTAGATAACTGATATAATACTTACATATTTTTTTTTATAAATACATACATATAATACATAGAAGAAATTCTGTAGACCAAGACAAAGAGACATGTTCATGCACACAAATATTTGTCTTGTGCGGGGATCGAACCCGCGACCTCGGAGTCAAATTGGCCATTGCTAGCCATTCGACCACCGGGGTCGTCAATTGTTATTTGGCTGCGGTATCCTGTGAGGTGGAGGTGCATTCCCCAGTCGGGCAGCTTACAATTACACTCCCTACCTCTCTTTTCGCCAGAGCTTTGTTTGTCAGTCAGCAGGGTGCACCGCGTGCAGGTGAAGTTGGCTTTGGTTCAAATGTGTTGATGAACCACTTACACCCCATGTTGATGAACGATTTTACTATTTACACCCCAAATACCTTACCTTAACTAGGGCATCTACTTGGCCCCTCATAGAAGCACTCTGGTGCATTACTTCACCACGGGACGAGCACTCTTCCTGCCCCTACGGGCTCGTATTAAAGCGACGTCAGAAGATCCGACGAACCTATAGGCACAGGACGTACGCCGATAACCCCGGGAGGCACGTCCGGTACAATCTCTTTTCTCTTTTTAGGGTTCCGAACCTCAAAAGGAAAAACGGAACCCTTATAAGATCACTTTGTTGTCCGTCTGTCTGTCTGTCTGTCTGTCAAGAATTTCTATTTCGAGAATGCGTAGAGGTATCAAGCTGAAATTTGAACTGTATACACAGGTCTACGGTCCCATGAAGTTAAAAAAAAATCAAACTGCTAAGTTTACATAGAAAAAAGATACGGCCGTTTATTCAGCAAAAAACGCATATTTCGACACACTCAAGGGAATCAAAACCTATAGGGTACTTCCCGTTGACCTAGAACTATGAAATTTGGCAAGTAACATCGTTATAGACTACAAGTACAGGAATAAATCTCAAAACTATACATTTGTAAATAGATCTTAAAAAATAGGGGGTCTATATTTTTTATAGGGTGTCGAAATTTCAAATTAAGACTACTAGTTCAAATGGGGTATCATATGAAAGGGCTTGATGTACACATTGCAAAATATATTTTATTTATTTTTTCGACGCATTATTTCTTATTTATAATGAAAAATATCAATTTTAATAATTATACTACGTACCTACGGAACCCTCGGTGGGCGAGTCCGACTCGCACTTGTCCGGTTTTTTTATTTAATGGGATATGAATATGAGCAACTTGCTCGATCTGGGGCCTACCGCCTAAGCTGGATCCGTTTCCCACCGTATATTTCGATTTCTTTTTTTATTATTATTATGTATCTCTTTTTAATCACGGGTCAAGCCCGGTCATTTGATAGGCGTGCGCGGGGATATGGATCCAACGCGTAGAGGCCCCTTTGAGAAGTTTGAGGTAATGTTGTACGCCCGCCGTGACTCGCTCCAGGATATGTCAATAGAACGACATACCTATGAGCAGGTCTCGGCAGGCATTGAGACTATTGCGAAGTGTGATGGAAAATAAATGGGTTATGGAGATGAGATCTGGGTGAACTAAATACCGGGCTATTACAGAAGAGGGACGGACGCCTGCCATAACTGCTTTTATTGCTAGTTATTTGCGGCAGGCGATGGCATTATTATTATTAAGTACATAGGCCAATCGCAATATGCGCACACTCAGCGGTGTAATAAACTGCCGCTGAGTGTGCGCAGATCGGCTTACTATAGAAAACGCACACCCCTGTCACAGCATCACTGTATTGTGCCCCTGTCGTAGACAAGGCTTTTACTAATCTTACACAGTAATTACAATAATAGTAGTTGATCTTACAACTATTAAAAAAAGTGTTAGGTTTGAGTTATTGACAAATATTTTTAACTTTATCGTTAGAGCTTCATGGTTTCTATCAGCTAAGCTAAATACAATTAATGCAAATCTATAAAAGGTGGCTAAAATTTTAATTTCGCAATAAAGAAATTCGATGGGAATCTAATTCAGCTTAGGTAGGCGGTAGGGACCCTACCGCCACTTAGAAATTGGTAAAAAGAATAATGGTAAGCTTGATCAGATACTGCAGTATTACCAGAAATTTGCAGGACATCTCAGTGATCATTAACTTACAGCAGAGGTATCGTATGCTCGTTGTAGTGATCTCCATAGTCAGGTTATAAATAGTGTGGTGTATATCAGGGCTGTCCAAACCATATACAATACCGGGCCATTACAAATTACTAAATATATTAGCGGGCCGCAGAAACAAATTCCTACTTGACATTTTTACTACCTAATTTGAAAGATTAAGCTTAGCTATAACTAGTCAGTTATAAAAAGTTAACTTTTCTAAAAATATATAATTTTCAGTCAGATTCGTTGTATAAAAACTGTACGGATAAATGAAAAATACGTCACGGGCCGCACAAATATAAGCCGAGGGCCGCATGCGGCCCGCGGGCCGTGCCTTGGACAGCCCTGGTGTACATAAAGTATCCGTAAGATCTTAAGCCCGGTACAGGAACCCAATGGAAGTTGGAGAATCCGGAACATCAACTGTAGGTACGTACTGCATCCTGAGTATACTTACAAAGAATTTAATGCTCTGGCGAAAGAGAAGCTGATGGAAATACACTTTATTCTCCACCACTATCTATTAAGATAAGCATACAATTGTATAGGTTATACAATTTTATTAAAATGATAATAACATTAATAACCAAGCAAATTAACGCGATCATGCATATAAGGTGTTTTTACATATCATATTATGCATTTACGATCTTAAAAGAGATGTGGGCTAGTTTACCACCTTATATTATGAAAAGAGTAAAGTGGCACGAAACAAGAACTTGCCTCGTGCCAGCTTGCTACTAGCTATTATACAAAGTAGTACGTTCGCACTAGTGCCAGAATCTGAGCATGCCAGTTGACACCTATGTCGTTTTTGACCTTTATTATTGCCTGACGTTTCGACCTCTCTGGTCGAAACCCTACCGCCGAAGTTGAAACATCAAATATTTTGATTCGAAAAATAGATCTCACGTTTTAGTTATTGACAAACATCTTCAGCTTAGTCCGTAGAGCTCCACGGTTTCTACTACCTAAGCTTTAGCTTGTGTTTACACAAATAGCATAAATTTAAGCTGAAGCACTGAAGTTTGATTAACGCAATCAAAAAACCCGATGGTAATCTGTTTCACCTTCGCCGGTAGGGTCCCAGGTTGCACCGGCCGTGGTCACAGGCTGTCTCAGTGTTGTCACTCTGTCTCCGTTGTCTATGTCAATGAGTCTTCATCTACCCCCGTGTTGTTGAATATCCATTACAACAACAAACCACAGACAATAAACATTAGGCAATAATAAAGGTATGTAAAACTACCTTACATGCATGACCGCGTTAATTCCCGTGGTTATTATCATTTTAATCATGCAACGCGAAAGTTTAAAAGTTATTATGGCTATACAATTAGTATGTTTTATCATCATCAGGTCCATTTTAGTCTCCACTACAGGAGCACGACCCTCTCTCGTCCGTTCTAGACGGAAGGTGAATTTGGCCTACACTCCCCACGTTGGCCAAACGGGTTGGGGAGGCCTGCCCCCTTACCACCATCTCTTATTGCGATTCAATAACTGGATAGAATGCTTATTCATACCAATGAATAAGCGACTCTATTCCATTTGAATTAGATTTGAGATTCCATTTGAAATTGAGTCGCTTATTCATTGGTATGAATAAGCATTCTATTCAGTTATTGAATCGCAATAAGAGATGGTGGTAAGGGGGCTGATCGTATTTGATAATATATTTCCCTTAGTCGCCTTGTACGACATCCACGGGAAGAAACGGAGTGTTTCTATTCTAGTCTGCCGGAAACCACACGGCTATTAGTATGTTTATCTAAGCAATACAATTGTATGCTTAGATAAGCTGTTTGTACCTGAAGTTGCTGACTGCTGCAGATAAGGATGGTCTTATTGAGTGGAGCCAGTGGATGCTTATATGCGCCGAAAAGTCATTCTTGGAAATGAATAGGTTCCAAAACCACTAAACCGATTTTGATGACACTTGTCACAATGAAAGACCTCGAAATGCTTGAGGTTTGAGCCGAAAAAAAAATTGAGATCGACCATGTCTTTGAGGAATGAACAACAAATACATTTTATGATTTTCCATTGAAACTAATGGAAAATATACACTCGGCGAATCTACTACTCCACTCAACCTCGTCCTTTCGTAATATTATAAAGAAAGAGGAAACATTGTTCGTTAGTAATTGACTAGCGACTAGGGCTGCCATTTTTGTTTCTTTAAAAATACATTATTCTGCTTCTTCAAGGTTGGAAAAAAAAATACACCGTATCAAAATAGAGTATCATTCAGCACCAAAAAGATTTTACTAACCTGCTGTTCTTGAATATAAGACAATTGTTTTAACAATAATGTCTATCTATAATATAAAAATGAATAGTTGAATGTGTTGCTAAGCGCAAGTCTCGAGAACAGCTGAACCGATTTCGCTAATTCTTTTTTTGGAATATTCCTTGAAGTACGAGGATGGTTCTTACGCGGAGAAAAATTAAAAAATTGCCTGAAAAAGTCTAAAAACAACACTTTTCTATACTCCCATAGAAACGATTCGTAATAATACTTAAAAGTAAACTTGAACTTTAATACCATACTATAAAGTTCAAGTGTTAGTGGAGAGGTTCCGGGAAGGCAAAACAATTGAGTGACGTTAGTATCGAATAAATATTGATGTCAAACTAAAAAAGACCGGACAAGTGCGAGTCGGACTCGCCCACCGAGGGTTCCGTAGGTACGTAATATCATTATTAAATTTGATATTTTTCATTATAAATAAGAAATAATGCGTCAAAAAAAATAAATAAAATATATTTTGCAATGAGTACATCAAGCCCTTTCATATGATACCCCATTTGAACTAGTAGTTTCAATTTGAAATTTCGACACCCTATAAAAAATATAGACCCCCTATTTTTTAAGATCTATTTACAAATGTATAGTTGTGAGATTTATTCCTGTACTTGTAGTCTATAACGATGTTACTTGCCAAATTTCATAGTTCTAGATCAACGGGAAGTACCCTATAGGTTTTGATTCCCTTGAGTGTGTCGAAATATGCGTTTTTTGATGAATAAACGGTCGTAACTTTTTTCTACGTAAACTTAGCAGTTTGATTTTGTTTTAACTTCATGGGACCGTAGACCTGAGTATACAGTTCAAATTTCAGCTTGATACCTCCACGCATTCTCGACATAGAAATTCTTGACAGACAGACAGACAGACAGACAGACGGACAACAAAGTGATCTTATAAGGGTTCCGTTTTTCCTTTTGAGGTTCGGAACCCTAAAAATTAAAGTATCGACTGTTAGGCGGTACGAAGTTCGCCGGGACAGCTAGTAGTAAAATAAGAAAACATCACGCTTTGCGATTTGCTTGCACCTTTGTATGTGCGAACCGTTTAATGAAACTTAGAAAATAATTTGTGTCATTTCGTACGCGGTCAAGCAATTTTATTCCTAACATTGCTCTTTGAGAGCGACTCTGAGTTTTACGGCAGATCTCATTCGTAAGAGGACCAAAGTCAGGTACACACATGCACACAATAAAAAAGCAGAAATGGAAGTGGGCAGGACACATAGCAAGGATGGACTCAAATCGGTGGACCAGAAGAGTCATGGAGTGGCGACCATGGGCCAACACGCGAGGTAGAGGACACCCCGCAATGCGTTTGGGTGGACGAAATCAAGCGTCACGCAGGCCGCAACTGGATGCAAGTGGCGCGGGAGAGGCAAAAATGGAAAGATATGGAGGAGGCTTATGTCATCACTACATAGTATAAAACAAAGTCGCTTTCTCTGTCCCTATGTCCCTTTCTATGCTTAAATCTTTGAAACTACGCAACGGATTATGATGCGGTTTTTTTTAATAGATAGAGTGATTCAACTGGAAAGTTTATATGTATAATATATGCATAACATAGTAGAAAAACACTGATAATTTAGAGGTTTCTAATGTGATGTCGTAAATAAACACATTTTTTTGCTCTTTCATTGCAAACGCTGGCTGAACCCAACGAGATAGATCAAAATAATGTAGTACAGTATTGTTCACCTTAAAATGGTCTACAAAAAAGTTCGCGATGGTATATGTCTATCTCTTAGTGGTAACACACAATAACCGTTATTTTATCCTTTGCTTTTTACAAGAAATAATGACTTATTTACGAAGCGATTTTAAGCAATACAGAATTAATCCTTATCCTATTAAGTACCTTAAATACATTGCGCATTTAATATAGATCAATATGGCCCTTCACAGCATGTAATTTAAATGAATAGTTTAGAAGATATTACACATTTAAAATGCAGGGACATAACGGCTGTGGCGGTACTGGCCGCGGTGTGCCTATAACTGGGGAAGGACTGAATAGGACAAAGCGCAAAGACCTTCTGTAGTACATTTAGTGTCAGCATTGCACCCGTGCGAAGCCGGGGCGGGTCGCTAGTACAAAGGATAAAATAAAGGCTGCTATGGATGGATGGAGAAAATTATTGACCTTCTGAAATAGAATATTTTCAGGCACTGTAGGTATTGTTTGTATAAAGTATAATTGCCCGAAACAATGAACAATACTTTTTTATATTAGCTCAGTAAGTATAGTGGCTCTACATCGCTTGATGGTCTTGCACCGGCAACTTACAAAAGACTAGACAACAGTGTTCTGGCAGAACTCATCGGTAGAACGGAGTCCGAAGTGATCATGAAACAAAAATTATATAATCAAAAATAATATACAGGGTGGAAACTGCTAATCGTCGTTGTCAAACCAAAAGCTGCTATGTGCATTTTTAAAAATTTTTACATTTTGACAATTGCGACTGGTAAATGAACCAAACCATCGTATGAAAAAACTGCTATGGGCTGAATAGTTGTTACAGTACGTTGTCGATGGTTTAGTTCATTTACCAGTCGCAATTGTCAAAATGTAAAAATTATAAAAAATGCACATAGCAGATTTTGGTTTGACAACGACGTAATGCCACCTGGAGGGAAAGCAAGTACTCTTAATACAGTAGTTAGGAAGAAGAGAAAGCATAGCCCAGTGTTTTTCGAAATATTCATGGTGCGACCCCTTAGTGTGTAGAAATTTTTGCGACCGTTTGTTTACCCTCCAAGGTTCCTAACCTGCATGTATTTTATTAAATTACAAATATCAAATCCGTATATTTTTATTTATTTTTATAGTTAATGATCTGTCACAGCCGTCGATTACGTTCCGAAATGAACATTGTTGATAAAAATATCTTTTAGAAACCTCTTTTTTACAGCCCTGCGAGTTTCCGCGACCCCCTTGTAGATGCTAGGACCTCATAGGATCCATGAAGTCCCAACCCACATTTTGAAAAACGCTGCTATAGACAAATTGATAGTTTCCATCCGATTCACACTAGAAAAATGATGATGGCGTAAAGTTGCTCACTTTACGCCATCATCATGTAAGGCAATTAGACAGATTGTCACTATTTTTTGTTGATTGTTATATGGAAAGCAAAATAATTAACAGTTATATGACAGCTCCGTATAAAATCTGACATTTTTTCTATCAATGTTTGCCACGTCTGACAGGCCAGACGCCTGTAGTGTATATCTATTGCTTAAACGTCTACTAGCTTGCGTAAGCTGAAATTTGGTAGTCGCATTAAAAAAATCCGATGAGAAACCGCTTCAGCTTACCCGGGGCCCTACTGCCGAAACTGAAGCACGGCCCTACCGCCGAAACTGAAGCACGGCCCTACCGCCGAAACTGAAGCACGGCCCTACCACCGAAACAGAAGCCGATTACCATTAGATTTTTTGAATGCGAAAATAACACTACTGGTTAGATTGTTGGCAATTATGTTTAGCTCAGCTGGAAGAAGCCCTAGAGCTCTACTGACTAAACTGGAAATGTTTGTCAATAACTTTAATGTAAGACCAAGGAATAAAAAAAAACCGATAGTAATCGGCTTCAGCTTCGGCGGTACGGCCCCTGGTGACCATCAGATTTATTTATTTATTTCTAAGCTGATGCTTGCCTACATAATAGCTACCGTATGCCAAAAATGGTCCGTACAATCCGTTGATAGATCAATCAATAACTTTGGCTTTTATATATAGATATACTCGTACGTATCTTTATTATATTTTATGATATATAGATATATATCTACAGATAAAGTAAATCGATGTCTAATCTTTATCTTGAAGCAGGTACAGTGGTCGAAATATAATTTAATATCAAAATGTAATGTGTAGATGCATATCAAAGGAAATTACCAACTGAAAAATGCTGCCAAAAATTGTCTCAGAAAAGTTACACATAGTTAGTTTTCTTGTTAGATTTGACGTGTTTCCTGGAAACTGGTAGCTGCTGGCTGGAAGGTGACTCCCGAGAACGCATTATTCATACTTATATTATGGTTGAATCTGTAGTACTTACTAGTATTGTATTTCACGAAGTTTGTCTGGATCAAAATTGCGAATATTTTAAATTATTTTTGTTGCGTTTCTTCATTCTCAAAGAAATCTGAAAAGTGGCCGCTAGTGAGGGCCGGGAAACCGGTAACTCTACCCTACTGCCCTCTTACCACCATCTCGTTGCGATTCAATAACTGAATAGAATGCTTATTCATACCATTGAATAAGCGACTCTATTCCATTTGAAATAGAGTCGCTTATTCATTGGTATGAATAAGCAATCTATTCAGTTATTGAATCGCAATAAGAGATGGTGATAAGGGGGCTGTACTAACAAATGAGCCAACAATGCCAAAATAATCATTTATTAAAGTTGATACTGTTGATTGTTGGCACTTGGTGGAACATTATTATCATTATTAATAATAACGTGGAATAGTACAAGTGCTTTATTATAACATTATAATCATTTATTTTTTAATAAAGTTCAGTAGGAAGCATTCAGTTCAGCCTTATAACTAGGTACTCTCAGCTATTTCTCGTCAGTTCAGTCAACAACAAATCCTGTATCTTACTCCTAAAAACCAACTTCCTCATTGGCTCCAGCTCCTTGAAGAACGGCAACAGAGACTCCAAAAACATCTCATCATAAGCCTCGTCTCTTCTTCTCTTAGCCAGTGGTAACCTCTCTGAACACGAATCTTGCGCGTCATTTTCTTCCAATTGCACGAAATAATTCCCAGAATCTGAATTCCCATCTGTGTCGTTGCATTCACTCGATCCGAGGAAACTGATGGCTTCGAAGTACTGCCATTTGCCGCAGTAGTCTTCCCCAGGTTTTATGTTGTGTTTTTTAACTTCTTTCTTGTAGCCATCTCGAAGATTCTTCCACTTCATTCTTAGAAGCTCCGCTGAAAAAAAGTCAGGGATTAGTGATTAGCGAGGAGCTTGATGGAGTCGTTGGACGTGTTAATCCAATCAACTTACACAACGACCACCGTAACCTGTTATATAGATTGGTTTATTGGGTAGCAAACGAGCATGTGGGGCACCTGATGGACAGCAATCATCTCCAGCGGTGAGAGATTAACAACACCCATCTAAATGTAATAAAAAATAGGGGTCGCCAATCCGTTGCCAGTCTATACTCCTTCCTGTCCTTCTTTATGGTGACCTCACTCACTCGCAGGAACACTACAACTCTCAAGGGAATTGTTATTTGGCTGCGGTATTCTGTGAGGTGGATGTACTTCCCCAGTCGGGCAGCTAAAAAAATACGCTATGCCCTACCTCTCATAAATATCTGCTATAAATAAATCTTAAATTCTGAGGGCACGTTAAGTCGTCGATAACACCTGGGGTGTTGTCATTTGATTATAGTCGTTAAGGCAAGACCGTGATCTTGAGCAGCCTGGTGGAGTACGCTCTAAGCCCCTTCAATTTAGGGAGACCCATATCCCAGCAGCGGGATGAATATGGGTTGGTGCAAAAAACATTAAAGATTTACAACACATGAATTTTTGGGGTGTAAGTGGTTCATCAACATCTTTAAACCACAGCCAACCTCATCTGCACGTGGTGCACCCTACTGACTGACTAAAGAGGTTCTGGCGAAAAGAGAGGTAGGGCATTTCGTATTTTGTAAGCTGCCGACTCCTCCTACTGAAGTACCTCCATCTCACAGAATACCGCAGCCAGCAACTATTCCCTTGAGGGTTGATGTGTTGTGTTGTGAGTGAGTTCAACAGGAAGAAAGGGGTTGCTGCGTAGGCAGCGGGGGTAGCGGCACGCGAGCAATAGTTCACGTTGCGAACATTTATATGGGTATAGAAACCGCTTCACATCATGCGGGCCGTGTGCTTGTCTGCCACACGTCGTAGTACCTATATAAAAAAACATGAGTGTTACGTAACTTTAACCGTTTACGCATCGTACCTACGCAACGGAAGTATTCAAAAATATCCTATTATTGTATGTATGTGTCAATTCAGAACACCTCTAAGCCAAATTTCATCCCAATCTATTCAGCTGTTTACTCATGATAGAGTAACAACCATCTATTTATCCTCACAAACTTTCACATATTATTTGTTAGGGCGACTTTTTACTCAGAGCAAAAAATATAGCAAAATATGCATAGCTAACTTCGATTATTTATAAATATAATAGTACAATAAAAACAAATACGCTAAAGCTGAGTCATGTAACGCCATCTGTGTTTAATACGCATAAATAAAAAGTAAACTGATGATTATAGAATGAATTAGCACTCGCAATTTGTGAATGCTTCAAATTATTAAACTCAGAAGTCACAACAATACCAACATTACCTGGCAGCTGTAACTTCGTTGCAATATCAATCCACGCTGGCGCGGTGTGCATTCTCTCATTGTAATTCTCATGTTCTGCTTTCCATATACATTCGTAGCTTCGCACTTCACTTATTAGTCTGTAGACCGTGGCTTTTTTGAATTTAAGATTAGGCATAGTCACTTTGTTACTCGCGCGCAACTTTTTCACTCACGCCGCGTCGACTGGCGTAGTTTGTTTACTTGTCTTGGTCGTATGTTCTGTTGATTTGATGTGAGCGGCGACGGCGGCGCGACGCGACGGCTCCGGATGGCGCGGCGCGGCGGGAAAACGGTCAACGCCGCGGCTCGGGGCCCGTATTCTGTGCCCGTACGACCGAATCATCGAGCAGCGGGGTCGGGCGATCTCGCGTTTATCAGCGGCGGCGTTGCCACATCGTGCATGAATTGCATGACATAAATGCATCATACCAGTGCATTGAGTGTGCAGAATAGGCTATTTGACTAACATTTTTTTCGCTTTGATATGTAGGGACGTCTCCATAATATAACCATAGGTTTAGGTAGGAATTACTTCGATAGCACAAAAATCTCTTGAGATATGTCAATTTGAAAATCACAATTTTTAGACTGCCTTAAAACGCTCCATACAAAAGACTACCGAATTATGACGTCACAGGTTTGTATTTTGTATGCATCAAATCAGAAATTTGTACGACAGCTATGTTAAATATTACGTTTATGTGATTAGTATCATAATAAAAGTTATAGCATTTTTTATTGCTTCTCCAATGGAAATGTTATTTTTTAATAATTTCATACTTTTAAAATGGACTTTCCCACCAAACTTTGATCGACGCTAAAAAAATCTGACTGAAGATATTAGAATGAAAGTTTGCAGATCTTTATAGTTTTGTGTATTTTACGATATTGTTAAATAATTTATACAATTTTTAAACATTGGAAAATAGCCTATTGCAGATGCGACAATGTGCAATCATTAGCTAATTGTTTGTTAATTAATTTCATAATCATATTATATTCATATAAGTAGATATCATAATTAAAAGGGTGACATTTCTCTGTTTCTGTATATTTTTGATAAGTACGACGGTCAGATGTTGTTGTTATTATGTTGGTAGGTAGGTACTATTGTTACAATTCTTGGTGGGCTTTGGAAATAGAAAGAGCATGAATCTGATTTAGAACCAAAAAAAATGTCAATCAATTACCTATTTCAATTGCGTAAACTCAAATATGTGCATAATATATAGTTCAATGGTTACACCTTTTAAAAATACTGTAAATACTTCTATTCAAAAATATTCACAGTACGGTACCTACATAATTATTATTGATATGTAGTCGTTGTTACTAGTGTTACTACACATGTTACTGTTACTATAAAATGTGCTGCCATCTATAATTTGAAACTAACTATTCATTCTCTGTGCGGTTTAGCGTTACAAACGTTACAAACTTTTGATCTAGATGGCATGTTAATAATACATCGTTGTTATTCATTACTAATTGAGATGTAAAGTAATAAATGTAATGTTACATCTCTAGTTATATTTTCCTATATGAGGTGGACTGCATCGTGACAAGTTCCACGTGTTGGAAGCTGGTACCGGGCCTTTATATGCTTTTGACCAATGACATTAATATTGTTATTAATGATTCTACTCCCTTATTATAGTAATAGTAGTATCCCTGTAGCTTTGCGGACCTTATTTATTGGGAGAATTAGAAGATATAGTATAATATTTTTATACTTGATTGATTTCACTGCATTCTTCTGTAAGGAAGAGATACCTACTACTTCGCCAATGGGACCTCCTTGATTTAATGAATATATTAGCTGTATTGTACTCAATGTACTCATACAGCCGCTATTCTGCCTATACTTGTACCTATGTTTCATTAAAACACATGTGTGAATTTTAGGTTCTGGCGGAAACAAAGAAATTAAAAGATATAACTAGTATAGTGAATTATGTAGTTATGTTATAAAAACTAAGTGGTGAAATAACTTTTTTCTATTTAATTTCAACCCAATATATTCAAGTCTAGATGATATATTCATTAATATTTATTACACATTATAATAATGCTTTGTGTATGGTTTCATAAAATCATCATTTCGGAAATATGTATTTAAGTTTATTTAATCTTTTAACCAATGAAGAAAAATACTGGTTAAACAATACTTTTAAAATTATGAAAATAGTCTGTTGAAGACATAAATCTTCTTTGGCTTTGCATTAACACTTACATTTTCTAGAACGTATAAACTCTACTAACTAGAATTTTCTTTCCAGGTTTTCCTTGAAGTATTTTTATTGATGGACGTCTGAGCTGCGATTTCATTCAATAACATATCTTGAATTTTGCTTCGTAATACTAGTTTCCTTATTGGGTCTAATTCTCGAAAATATGGAGCAAGAGATTTTAGAAACATGAGGTCGTATTCATCATCGACAGTAACTCTTCGTCTTTTTTCTGGAATAGGGCACACTTCCACGTCGAAGTCATCTAAATATTCTATTACCGGCTCGTCTACAGCCTCTATCTTTACAAAGTTTTCGACTGTTCCTTGATCTTCGGAAATTCGGTCAGATTGAGTATCCTTGTCAGTGTCTGGTTCTATTTCTACCACTATGTTGTCGCCAGACTTGTGCATGAAAGTCATTGCTTTAAAAAACTGCCATTTGCCTACGTAGTCATCCACAGATTGGCATTCGTATTTCTTCAACTCTCGTTTGAAAGTATCTCTGACATTTTTCCATTTCATTCGGAGTACCTCATCTATAAAACGACAAAACATAACTTAGTCAATATAAATAATACCGCAATTTTTGTATCTAATTATTTACTGTTTTGTAGATGTATGTACATAATAAATAAGAACATAGAAAATACTACAACAATATTACATTTATTATTTCCTTTACTTTAAGAATTTACTCTACGTATTAGTATTGTTTGTTATATAGAATACATATTTATTTATTTTAATCTATTAATATGTTATTGAGAAGTCGTCATATAATAATTATATAATATATAAACATTAAATTATTTTATATCCATTTTATGAAATTGGTAGTCAATGCCATCTATACTTTACGTGCTGAACTAATAACTGTACCAGCTGCTACTTTGATACGAAACGTTGCGCTTGTTTACCTTTGCAGTCTGTTTATGCTATGGCAAGCACGCGCTTTGTACAACAAAACGAGATACTCACCAGACACTTTAAGTTTTTGCGAAATCTCTCTCCATGCCATTGCCAGTTGCCATCTATCGCTGTAAGATTCAATTTCTGTGTTCCAAATACATGGATGTGATTTAATTTCTTTTATCAATTTGTAGACCATGGAATCAGGGAAATGATGTTTTGGTGGCATTTTAAACTTCTCCGTCCACTGCACTGTAGTAAATTATTGTCAAATAATCGAAATGTCGACCGTCCGCGCGACTGGAATACTTCGCAGCGACTGGCATCATGATGTCGCGTGTCGCTCGTTTCGCTCGCTCCGACGACGTACGATCAATGTGGCAACTGGCAAGTAGGAGTGGTCGTGCTTGAACATACCATAGGCTTAATTTGCCTCCAGCCTCATTGTCGCTTCGTGCAGTCGCGCCGCGATCACGTTAGTATTGAATGGCGACATTCGTCGGGAATGTGAATGTGATGATGAATTGGAATATTTCGTATAGTATATTGAACGATACGTAATATTTCAAGTCTATTTAATCTTTAATGACACAATGTAGATAATAAATATCAATTTGGGATAAATTAAGGCTCAGGGGCTACTCCAAACTTTTGGCGGAATGTGCGGATTTGTTAATATAATAATCCTTTTTGTAATGTGTCGTCATAAAACAAATGTAAATGTATTTGTTATATTATTTAGACAACAAAGTAGGCCCCTGCTGGATGATAAATTTACATTCACAGGCCCATCGAAGTAAATTTGTATGTGAAATATACAGATTTTTTCCCGAAATTTTGATTATTACTGTTATTACTTCGGATTTAGCACCTGAATTTTTTGTAACATCGTCAGTGGCTAGGATTGATATACTCACTGAATAGATAGATGAGTTGACAAGCGAAAGACAATTGAGACTAAATATACTTATTTTTTTAAATCACCACACACACCACCATAAAATCAGCAACACCAAGGGATCGCCGATCCGTTCAGTCCAGCCTTTTAAGGGAAAAATTGACTCTGTTCTTAAAGGCTTCAGTTTAATAGTGTGCTTAATAGGCATGGTAGAATTCTGGATCTTGTTCTCTAGAATGACATTGGCGATGTAACACATACATAGTGGAAACCCCCCTAGTTCCGGTCGATCCACAACATGGCGCCCTCATCATAAATATACGATTTGTTTTTATTGCTCTGAAATATGCTTCTTACACTAAATTTCTTTTTAATCGATGATCCTAGGACTTCACTAACACTGAAGTCTCAAAGATCGATCGGAACACTGAACTTAAAACGAAACAATTTGATTTTCCTATAAAATTTTAGAGATCTTAGATATAAGTAGGATTATTTCCGCTGATAAAGGCCAAGGTTGATGTTCGAAATCGCTGATAAAAGCTATCGAAGAAAAATCCAAGTATTTTAACAAATTCAACAGGTCTGATGAGGCTACATTTAAACTGCTTCGCGATCGTGTAGACTCTTTGTATACCTAGTCAGTACTATCATGACTTCATATCAATTATTGAGCAGTGTACTAAGGGTCATCCTAAGCACCGACGTTTTATGAAATCTAAATCTAAGTATTCTGCCTTACTCAACAGCAAGTCGTTAGTTAATGCTGTTTTCACTACTGGTGACACGACACAATTTGTATGGCATTTTCAGGTTAAATTGCTTCCATTTTTCTGAATTTCGTTTTGGCTATCATCGAGAACGTTTATTTTTCTAAAAATACGTACAACTGAGTACTCATGGCATGGCTTTTCGAATACTTTAAAAAAAGATGGCAACAAAGCTGTCTGTAGTTTTCTGGGTTCATTGTATCATTTTTCTTATGAGCTGGTATCATTAGTGATGTCTTTAGAGTGTCCGGGAACTGCTCTTCATTGAAATTTTGGTTTATTAATAATATTTATAAGTTAGACACTAAAAATGATTTACCTAGATATAACAGTCGCAAATGAAAACCAAATTTCTGTCCACATTTTATTTAGAGACATCGGTATAAAATATATGAGATATAAAACAGCACAGTCGTAATTAAATTAAAATATATCAATATAAAACACGTCAATATATTAAATAATATTTGAACTGTGAGATTTATGAGAGCCTATGCTTCGTTTACATTAACATGAATTCCGCCTCATTTCGTCAAGTGCAATTTGCTAAATCAAAAAGTATACGACTCAAGTAAGTATACTTATACCGTAACTTAATACTTATGCTGTGACAACGCCGCCTGCCCTTTGATAGCAATTATGCTCGTGCATGTTACTTATTAAGACCGTAGGATCGCGCTGGATGCAAGCCGCTTCCAACCGGTCTTATTGGAGATCTAGAGGGGAGGCCTATGTACAGCAGTGGACTTTCAATGGCTGAGATGATGATGATGATGATGTTACTTATTTAGATTAGATTTGGGATGTCATGAGAGATAAGTTATTATTTTTTATCCGTAAAGCATAACATGCCCCAGATGCGGCCCGAATAAGTCCTTCATCTGGCCCACGACTTAGTCAAAACTTGTAACTCTTGTATTTATGTTTAAAGCTCACTTTGTTATTGGGCGTTTCTTGTCGTCCGCTATGGTACTATGGTTACAAAATTACTAAATTAACCTTACACATAATTATGTTGAACAGGACCACAGGAGTGTCCGAATTCTATCATAATTGTGTGGAGGGCCGTGCACATACAACATAATATAGACAAATATGCCCGAAGCCATTTCAAATTTAAAGTTTTCTTATAACCCAGCGATAGATTTGCAAGAAAGTGATGCTGAACTAGTAACCACAGAGCACTCTAAATTTTAATAGCAATATGTTGTCAAACAGCATCAATATAAGCAAAATTAATATGTACTCGACAAGATGTACTACTTTAACTCAAAATAATCTGGTCAAATTACAGATTTAAAAAAATCCTTTTTAGGGTTCCGTACTCAAAGGGTAAAAGGTTTCGCGCGCGAGTCCGACTCGTACTTGGCCGGTTTTTTTCAGTAATATCGAGCCCAAATCTCTGTACTATTTGAGTTTACAATGTCTTACTTAACAATTACAGTTTCGATAAAGACACCTCAATATTTTCCTTCTCAATAAATATATTGTGCACCTTGTACAATCGCAGTTGTATACACCAGTGCTAGTTTATCTGGTTTAGTCAAGTTGTAAACCAAGTCCTGTTAATGTAAACGAGGCTTATTAATTCTACCGCCAGTTTCCTCACACAGCCCGACATAAAAATAATACACATCCAATAGAAAACTGGCCGAAATTATAACTTTACCACTAAACGGTTAACATGGGTTATGAATTAAATATTTTATTCACTGTGATATTAATTTCAAATTAATTGTAAAGGAGTACAGTATCGTACATATTATTTATTGTATTATTTCTTCACGAATTCCTACACGACTATGTTACAGTTTTTGGAGAAAATTATAGGCAGTCATTGAGGACTGTCGACTAGGGATGCGCATTTTTACGGAAACTTTTGAAAGATGGAAAATTCTCCGATATACTCGTACTGTTGTTTCTCCACAAATTGAAATATTTCACAGAAATATATGAAAGATTTGTGAATAAATTCCCATGGGGGCACTATTCACAAGTCCGTACTGACCTCAGTAGTTAAATGTTAAAGCAATTAAATGATATTTAAGTTGAACTAACAACTCGGGGTTTTCCTCACCGACATGTGATTTTATTCGACCCTCAATTCATCCAAAAATTTACCAAATTACGTGGTATGGAAGTTGTTACTTAACTAGATTATTTTTGAGTGATTTACTATAATCTTGGATTCAAAGCCAACAACGTCTGCACGTGCTGCTTCCTGCAGATTGCCAAACGAGACTTTATTAAAAGAGGCACGGCGCACGGCGTAATTTTTACATATCTCTCTTTCCCAGCTGGGGAAATAATTCAAGCTCATATCATGCAGCCAAATAGCGATTCCCTAAACGATTGTTGTGTTCTTGCAAGTGATCACCAGTCAGAGAGATCACCAGGACAGGAAGAAAGGAAGACGTTGCTGTAGTAGTAATATTTTGCTTCTTTGACATTTGATCTGATAGATACACTTGGTATAAAAACAAATGATAATAGGAGTTACCTTAACGTGACCTCAGTACACAGCGTTACTAATAACGAGAAATAAAAACATATTATCTACGACACTGTACTAATTGCTACCAAAAACGCTTGCCTATCTTGCAAAAAATCTTCGATATTGTAAGCAAGGCAATGACACTCGTAAAAATGTTTCTTTTTTAATTATTTTATTTTAACCTTACAATTATTTTATCACAGTGAATATATATACAGAGTTAAATATTTGGGAGGACAAGGTACTCTAGACTGAAGCTTTTTGACGTCGGCGTCCTTATTATTAAAAACATATTAAGTATAATGTTGACCTTTTGCCATATTTTAATTTTTTTATTATATTTTTTCAAATATCATGCATTATGCTCCACATTTGCATTCTAAAAATATTAGTTTTGCAACCCTAGATACTAGGTATATTCAGGGTCGTACCATTATTATTCATTCATTCATTACCTTGTTCTTTTCCCATTATTTCGTGTTGTAGGTACTCTGCCGCAACGCCCGCTGTTTATATCGCGGTTCGACGGCGGAGTATACCACATCAATCCATATTCATCTCACTACTTTGATACGGGTCTCTCTTTAAAGGGAAGGGGTTTAGAGCGTACTCCACCACGCTGCTCAACTGTGGGTTGGCGAAGACCAGTGGTTTCAAAACTGCCAGTGGTGTCAAAGCCGCCTAAGGTTTAGACTTAGCTTAACGACTATCATATGTGACAACAGCCGGGGCCGACGGCACAGCGTGCTCTCCGGACGGTGCAGTATGTCGTACAGTTAGTATTAAAACTAAAATATATATAGACAACAGCGCCATCTGAAGTGAACAACCAACAGTATATAATCCTAACACAATTATCTTTTTTTTGCATTCAAACACTGTAGATTTTCTTTAATGAGGAGATAGCATGTGGCTGCTTTAAATATCGACCAAGGGTTACGTCAACGCCAAAAAGCTAGAATAGTGTAGACACGGGGACCACGGTAGAGACTGTTATCTGTTAACACTGATTACACGTTAATACATCCTAACACTAAATAAATGTCACCATTTATCGAATCGACACATAAGAAGCTTAGCGGAATGTCTGTCACATAATTATTATCATAAAAATGCCATAAATTTGGATGGATACCAATTTGGTAAGAGGCAGGCCCAGTTTGCCCACTGCTGTCTCCGTCTCCTGTGTAGCCAGGATTTGCAGCGGCAACCATTAAATGGCAATGATTAGTGGAGTTCCTTGCAGTATCATAGGCAAAAAGGGCTAAAACTCCGGCTGTCTTGGAATTTATAACGAATTTCATCATCATCATGATCGATATAGGCTTTCCCCGATGCTCTCCATCACATGTGATCTTCCGTTTTCCACTTTCAGCTGCTTCCTACTCTTTTTTCAGGTCATCGGTACTCTTTCTTTTTCTCCCCACAAACCCACAAATTATGTCACAAAGCCAATTTCATCTTGCACGTTGATCAGTCTGCAGATTTCGTCCATTAATCAGCGAACTGTTACGACTGTCGTCAACCCGCCTACCTAGAGTGCCAGCATCATGGGCATTTCACCCTAATGAAATGCACAACAAATTTAATCAGAAGAAATTAGCAGGAGCAGGATGTTTGGAAGCTTGATGGAGAGTTCAGTACAAGGACACATGCAAGGTTTTATTATTGGAGCCATCGATTTTGTGATATGGTCAAAATTCAACATTTATTCGCTAATCCATAGGGCGACATGTACTAGGAAACGATGAACTCTATAGAGTTGCCGGAATGAATGGAGAAAGCGGAGAATCATAAAACGATGGAAACTTGATGGAGAGCATTAGCGATACAGTGTATGGATACAGGCATTTGTCGTATATCTCTCACATTGCCAAAGGTGGAAGTCAAATACCAAAGCTTCCTACTTCTACTTCTTCTGATTAAGTTCTCTCCAAGGAACTTCACTTTCCATTGTGTTTTGGGTGGTCGCTGCTGTTAATCCTTGCTACACTAGACATGTCAAGTTAGCCTAGACAGTAATTTCAGAACATTTTGTGCGGAAACTTATGGCATTTCTAAACACGTATATAAACTACATTAAACTTAAAAATAACATGTACATATGTAAATAATGACTGGAAGAGACTAGAGCAAATTCGTAACGGATAATTCCTCGATTGTAATTCAATTCCTTACACTAGTTGTTTGATATCGTTCCTTGACGGACGCTTACGTCTATATATAGTTAAAACTGTACTAATATCGGTTAAAAAAACTATAATTTACTGCACGATCAAGATTTACGCGTCAATTTAGAGAGTTTCTCAATAAAGACGCTTAAAATAATTAATTATTCACATTTTATTAAATAATATTCGCTTTAAACCTATCTTCTAGATGTCGTGAAGTTATCCATCTGCAATGAGACTGTAATCATTATTTTATCATTTAATGAACATACGAATAATTAATTAAATTTTGTAAAGTTTAATTTAATTATTAATATAAATTGCATGCATAAATTATAGTTTGTTAACCAATACACACAGTCCGAATCCTCCGTTATACCAATACAAAATTCGACAATTTACTGGATTCCAGTGGTCATACCACTTTAACTTTGGCACGGCAATTAATTAATATGAAAAGCGATAATTTGTAACAAAATGTATAATAATAATATTTTAATATTACAACAATGTAAATTCGGCTGTGATTGATTAAAATGCTATGCAAAGCATCATTTCAGTCATCATTTAAAGCGAGCCATGTCCAATATCCATTTAACGTGATTTTTGTGACATTTTTTCCCATGTATTGTGTCATAGACTGCCATAAGTCATAATCATTATTAAAATATCTTAGAGATATTATTCATTGGAACATCAACACTCTTGCCCACTCTTATCCACTAATTTATATCGGTTGGTTGATGGAGATTTTCCTCAGGTGGATACTTTATCTAATCGTTATATTTGGATATTTCATTATTTGTTCTGTAGTCTATAGGACAACATAACTCTAATTTTCTAAAATAAAATGAATTTGCCTTTGACTCTTTTTATAAATATATTAGAGATAAAATAGAATATGTCAAAACAACAGCGTTAAATAGATTTTGGACAAAAAAAAACTATACTTTTGGCAACATTTTACAAGCGAAATTTCACTAAATATGCAAGATTCCCAGAATTCGATTATCGATAAGTTAAATATTATAACATTAATATGTTCTTATTCTACCACATCGACGAACATAACCATAACATTATGGAATACTTAATTAAATAAACATTTATTAAACACTGATATCAGCACAACATACATGTCTTGATCATTATTACTAGTAAAAGTAAATGAAAATGCACAAACACGTAATTATTTCAAACATTTGAGTCCGTAAATATCAAATGAGTTTGACGCTTCGTTTACTTATGTCAAATCGACGTCACATATCATATGACATTGTCAATGTATTCCGTAATTACGTGCGAGAGCGTAGAGTTCCATCCACTCTGACCAATACTTCGATGTAAACTACATTCGGCAGATCTATTTCAAAATGTTTCGAAACCCAATACGTTCCAAAAATATTTTACGACTATAATACAATGTATAGTTTATATTTAATTGCAAATTCTTCTATACTTCCGAGAGTTCGTCTCTGCTATGAACCCAAAGAAAGAGCTGAAATTTTGAATGAATCTTCCATTCACAGCATTGAAACTCATAATAAATAAATACTTTAAAATTAATATATATTTATCATTGATTTTGATTATGACTGACAACGCAGAGGATTAGAAAATACACTCAAAATGTTCAGGTTATCTGGACCAATTTGGACCCAAGATGACGAAATAAATTAAATTTTATATTTTTTTTTTAATTTCAAATAAGTCACAAGGTAAAGAAACTATCAAAACTGACAAATAATTTCTTTGAAATTTATTTTAGAACACTCTTTCTCAGTCTCTTAGGATTAAAATTCAAATATTTTTCCAAATTTTAAATGCAGAAATTCTTGAAATCTGTGATTGTAATGTGTGTAATGGGTTGGAATGAAGTATTACACAAATATGATTCTAATAGTGTCTAATGAACGACCGACTACCGATGAATATAGAATTAAAAAAAGTTGAAACTGAACCATCATTTCAAATTCTAAACCTTTCCAGTGATGTTACTATTACGCTAAGAGAAGAATTCTCGATATATTTTATAAATAAATATATATATATATATATATATTTCTATTGGGTTTGCATCTAGCGCAATGCAATTACTGCATATTTCAAATTAAAATACTACATGGTATCCAGTGCTAGTCTATAATTCCAGTGAACGCGAATCAAAATCATTAAGCATAATATAGACTACAGCGTGACACATTTGTGCATGCATCAATATAAATAAAATACGATAGAAATTGATTATGAATACAGAAATGTACTTAATACGATACAATTTAACGTTAACTCTATATATTAAATACACAGACTGGTCTATGCAGTGTTCCTGTACTTTAAAACATCGATCAACAACACCTATTAATATTAAACTATTGATACATATATCGTGCTAAAGATATTGTTTCCAGGTTACTATGTTCAAAATCAGTAGGCTTTATTCTATTCGAGCAGCATGATAGTATACTTGAGATAGACACGCATGAGCATGACACTCGTGAGAACCCAAATGCATGCATACAAGATGAGTATATAAATGCACTTCTGATCTAGAGCATAGAGACTGTGTTTGTGTGACTTGGAAGTTTTATTTACGGGAAAATTTGTGCAGTTTATAATTTAGTTAGCTGTAGGAGAAATCGCAGATTTCCTGGTCGACATTCATAAACTAAAACCAACAATCAGCCCTAATCATTGACATACGAAATTATGATCTTGCATATACAAATATTACAATTCTGAAATGATACGTCTTTTGAATCGAGAAATTTGTAATATATGCTTGGGACGAGGGAAATCTTGCGACTTCTTCAAACTAAGGTCTGTATTTCCTTGTTTCTTGTAGATCTTCTTGTTTAATCTCGTCTAGATACGGTTAGAAAAAGTAATGTCACAATTCTCTTCAAGAGGTTAGGTGACATATCTCATAGTTTAATTAAAGCGACAAGACCACATTATTTCGGAAACATAATTATATTCTTATTGAAAAAATACGTATAAGCTCATATTCTTTATTCGCCTATAATTTTGGAGTATACATATAAAATGGACATTTAATAAAATCGGGATTAATTTTAGTATACTCGTAACTGAATGAAGACTATTTTAACAGATGATTTTTTTACAGAGGCTGGTGTCGAGGTGTCGACCAACCAAACATCTCTTGGCGACTGCTTTGTAATTCTTTGTAGCAAGCTCTATACAAGCTTTATTTGCTCTTGTAAAATCATCTCTTGTAATTGTTTCCATTCACATATTTTAAACATATAACCGTAATATTTATTTTTTAATGTTTTTTTTTTTAAATAAAACTTCATTTGGCAATATTCTTTCAATAATTATTCCGCATAATATATTTTGAGATTATTGATGTATGTATAGTTCATTTATATTTATTGACTTTGTCAATCATGGACAGTACACTGTCAAATGAAGCCAAATGACACTAATTTAGTAAAAATGCTAGAGACATAGGTACAGATTTTTAATAAATACCTTCTTTTGAAACGGACGGTAAGGAATTTTAGGACAAGATATTTTAACAAATTTCTTTTATAGCTTGATCGTTTGTTTAGGAAGCTTTTTATACGTAAATAATTTTCAAGTGGTCCGTAGATTAACTTCTTTCGATATAAATTCCAATATGTAATCAGATATTTAGAAATTAAATTTTATAAATTGGGACTTATTTGTAAAAGTCTCAAAAATATATTAAAATAATGTTGTAAAAGCTAAATCTTAACATACATTGAGTGATGAACTTGTTTTGAGATGGAGAAATATGGTAAAAGGTGAAATATCATCAATAAAATATATTTTGGGGTGACTTTATATAAATTTACATATATAGATCATCCATCTGATAATTTTTCAACTTATGGAATGAAAGTGTCTCCACAGCTCTACAGAATGGTGAAAGGGTCCTAATAAAAATGATATGTAACGAACTCTGTATCATACATACGTAGACGAACATAAATTATACATCACTTTTATGATACGCAGTAATTTTTATATCATAAAAGTGTTGTAACTTAAAGATTAAATATAGATATAGTGAGAGAATGAAAAAGGGATACGCGATCGAATTGAAGAGTTTTCCTAACATAAGTAAATACTATATGAAATACAAATACTTAATTACTCTAATATCCACTGTAACACACACGCGTCCTTACAATTCCAAATATTCATATATCAATCCAAAACGTCCACTCATGCATAAAATTCGACGGCCATTTAACTTACATAATATATCCATAGAAAATGCTACAAGATTTTTATTTTTAAATTCATAAAAAACAATAACATAAGATATTTTAAAATGTCTAAAAATTAAATCATAAAGTAAAGGAGTCTAAGTTTCCTTAGAATATTAATTCAAAGTTTGAATGTCAGAATTGACACTGTCATATGATTAATATTAGCCATTTGACATTGACCAATTCTTCAGTTCCATGAAATTATTGAAATAAGGCAAGTGATGAGCTAGCTGCGAGTCTGTGAGAAAAAGCAGGTGATTTGTTGCTTTCTTATGGCTTTCTAATAAATGGGATTATAATATATTATAATATCAAAGTCGATTTGACATCGATATGATCATTTCATTTGACAGTGTCCATTAACAGATATGTTTGTGAGTTTGACTAAGTTGCCTAATATTATTCCAAAATGTAATAAAAAAAATCCATGACCAATTTGATTTTCTAAGGACCGCAAGGCCGCCTTGCACACCTTAAGGTAAATACAGCAGCACAACATGAACTCCTTATATAAGTTAAACTACTGGTCAAGTATAAGTTTAAGTATCGCTGGCTGCTGAAGGTTGCTTAATCAGATCGAAGTCTTTTCCGACACTGGCTTGAGCTTTCAACTTGGGTTTCTCGTTCTTGTGTTCATGTGTGGTTTTGTGTTCGTGTGCCTTATCGTGGCCGGGTTTGTGGTCGTGGCCGGCTTTGTGTTCGTGGCCGGCTTTGTGGCCGTCGTGGCCGTGCCCGTGGCCGCTCTCGACGACACTCACGCCGTTCTTGTGGGTAGCGGGCTCTGTTTCGTCATCGTCACCTCCGCGGAATTTCCGATTGAACCAATGCAGACATATGCACCTGTAATAGATAATAAATACTGTCAAGGTTTCGAAGGAAAGTAAATAATTATATCAAAAATACTGGGACTGTCCTGAGTTATAATTGCAGTAACTAACCCGTGTTTGTTATATATTTATAGATACATATGACATAGCGTCTCCTAATTTTGCTTATGGAAAAACTTCGCAACGACAAAAACCTTATCCAAACTTATCCAAAAGTAGAATGAGGTCGATTAGTTTCCCTTTCCTGTTTCCGCCTACTTAGTTAGTACAATTATGTACTCATAAATAAAACTGAATTATATAACTCTAGTATTCTCTGAAAGTTACTTGCTTTCTGCAATGGTTATAACATATAAGTATCTTCTTAGTATATTTTAATCTACCCTATTTAATCCATAAGTTTTATCCGCTATTCCTTATACAATTTATTATCACCGATTGCTGAATTATAGGCTTTAATCAATTCGATTTGTCGCGACCAGCTACTTCCAACTGCTTTTTTGAGTTCATCGGACAGTCTAGAAAGGGACGCCTCATGCTTCGTCGTCCCACGCGTGGTTTTCTCTCTTATCTGGCCTAGACCTATTACCTTCCTCCTCCATCTGGCATCACTGACTTACAGATGTGGCCGGCCCACTGCCACTTCAGTTTGTTAATTTGGGTTTTCTTCATTCCGGATACATCAACATTGAAGAGTAATTAATACCCCTCAGTCGTAGTATTAAAATTTAAAATATTACATAAAATTTAAAATTCGACGTATGTATTAATATTACATAAAATTTAAAATTCGACGTAAATGGTAGAATGATTTATTTCTTATTATTACCATTAAGCTTCCTGTATTTTAATTAAAAATCAATTTACTTTTCCCAGTTTTAGAATAAATTTTACATAATATATCGTCGAAATCTTTGATTCGACAGTTCGACGTTTTTGGAAATTGGGGAAGTTGAATATTGATTTATAATTGACAACCACCATATTTGATTATAAAATAACCAATTACAACCACGTGAAACATTTAGTGTAAGCATTTAGCACGGTAACGTAACGGGATTTAATGCAGTCTCTCAAGGGAATTGTTATTTGGCTGCTGTAAGCTGTGAGGCGGAAATACTTGCCCAAATTACTCTACCTCTCTTTCGCCGGTGCCTCTTTCTCTAGTCGGTAGGGTGCACGACGTGCGTGTGTGGATAGCTTTGGTTCTAAAGATGGTGGTAAGCCACTATATATATATATATATATATAGGTACTTTGAAATTTTTAAAGAAATAACTGCCCCGACATACTAGTAAAGATAATGCCCGGACAGACTATTATTACTATTGTCCACGCAATTTTTGTATTTTCTCTTTATTAAAACTATCCGTGTGCCAAGGAAAATACGAAAAAAAATAGCCAATTTGATCGAACCGTTCTCGAGTTTTGCGCGTAGCAACATTCATTTTTATTTATATAGATCACTAAGATGCTGTTTACGACAAAGTACTCCTCTGATAATTTAGGAGGACAATACATATAAGCCTCCTCCCACCCGTCCCGGCTTCTTTGTTCAGAACTCTCATATAATAAGCCCTTGTTCGAGACGTCTCATCTAATTATACAAGTAGGTATATAATAATAATAATTTAGAGCACGCAAAATGGCTTCGCAATTAGTGAAATGCGTAATCGTTTCTCTCTAAAATTTAATTAAAGATCGATTGCTTGGGACCATGCTTTCAGTCATACGTACTCAAAGGAACGACGTTACAACTCCCACTTGTTTAATTATGTTTGTACTTTGAGAGTTTTATTTAAAATATGTAGAAGAATTATTTATGTTATTAATTGAATTTCTGGTTATCGTCTTATTTCTTTCAAGAAATTATGGTCGTTAAAAAAGCTAAAAATCCCGACTGTGTTATACATATAGGAATATAAAAGTTACTTTTTCGTTACCCACTTGTTTAATTATGTTTGTACTTTGAGAGTTTTATTTAAAATATGTAGAAGAATTATTTATGTTATTAATTGAATTTCTGGTTATCGTCTTATTTCTTTCAAGAAATTATGGTTGTTAAAAGAGCTAAAAATCTCGACTGTGTTATATAGGAATATAAAAGTTAGTTTTTAAATTAAAAAGCATATATTATATTAATGACAGTCATTTAGACAATTTGAGTTTAAATTATCAATTTGTTATCACTAATTACTTTTAAACATAAATTAATGCATGATCACTGAGTTTAAAAAAAAATCAATACAAAATCAACATAATTAAATGCACGGAATTTTATGTCAGCAATTCTGTCAATATTTTGCACAAACATTTGCGGTTGGAATGTGTGAGAGAACGTATTTTTTAATTGCAATGTCAAGCTCGTTTTGGGATAAATTATCGGTAGGTACTACTTATTTGACTCGACTAAGCCAGGCACCCATCAGTCGCGTACATATTCATCATAAGTACCCATTCTAAGCGAGTTCAACCCGCACTTGACTGGTTTTTCTATCAAAGGATTGTTCAATATTCAAGTAGAGTATGACAAAAAATTACAAGTGCCGACACTTTGAAAACAAAGCAGGTATGAAGTAGGCTACGATAAGAGCCGCGATGATGTCTTGAGGCTTTTATGTTTCAAAAAATACCAATAGGTGTAAAGGTTTCTTTATTATGGGGTAGATATTGAAATGTTGACTAATAGGTTTTTTGGATTTGCATTTGATTGTACTGAGGATTCTGAGATCATCTACATTATACAGCCAACCGATGTTAGAGCGTAACCAGTATAAGAGGATCCCGCGTAGAGCTACGAATGCTACTTACTTCTCCTGCCTACGCAGGACAAACTTATACAGCCCCCTTACCACCATCTCTTATTGCGATTCAATAATTGAGTATATTGCTTATTTGTCCCAAAGAATATGCGACCCTATTCAATTTGAAATAGAGTCGCTTATTCATTGGTATGAATAAGCAATCTATTCAGTTATTGAATCGCAATAAGAGATGGTGGTAAGGGGGCTGGAAGTATTACAGTCTACAAGTGGTTGTCTGTACCCAGATAGTAGTTACGTTTTTATAAAAAATATTGGTTATCTATAAAGTCGGTTTACAGACGATAATTTTACGTGATAACGTCATAAGAAACATAAGCCTATCGTACCTCTCTATCGCTTGTTCCGTGCTTTCGCTTGCACGCTTCGCTTAGGCGGAACGTGACAATAAGTCTTGCTTTTTTGTGCGTGCTGCCAGCGTTCATCGATTTAGAAGATGCTATCACGTCGAAAAATAGTAAAACGAGACTACAGCGGCAAGAATATTATCGGTCAGTATTTACCTACTAAAATGTTTCAGGGGACCCCCTAAAGCGTCCATTTTAATTTTATCTGCACCCGTCATATGATTATTTTGCTAGCTTTGATCCTTTGCTGATCTCAGTTTGTCTCTAATTGTAATATGCTATCCTGGTATTTTTAATTTACATGCTAAGTTATAATATATGATGTTGTATATTGAAGCTTGAATGATATTTTTTGTGGAGTTTGTATTGAGGCTGTAAAACGTAAAATGGGAATAAGTTGTAAAATCCGTGGCTGAGTTAGTAAATTACGTGACAATGTATTAATCAGAATGACAATGAAAATAATTGTTGATATTTATTTGATGCCGTATTTACAATATTTAGAAGGCGTTATAAAAAAGACGAATTAGTTTATTAGAGGCTAACTCATTATCCAGTTGCTTAGTTATAAAAATAGAAGTTTCATCACGTAGCCTAAAAAAATTTTTATTGCTAGACTTAAAATTTTTCTTTTATATTTGATACTAACGGTTGGACGGAAGGCTTGCTGGTCGTATGGTTCGGAAACAGTGGATTAGAATAGAGAGACTAATAGCAGAACTCAGTGAATGCAATTAGGGTAGGCTTATGTTCATTACTGGTTGAAAAGTGCTGATCATGATGATGATGATGATCCTGTTACTTACCGAAGAAAAGCACCGAGGATGCCAGCGCCGGCCATTGCTGCACCGGCTCCCATTAGGTAATATCGATGTTGAGCTGCCTCGGCTCCAGGGGAGAGTTGCACTAAGCCCACCACCAGTACCACAATACCCAATAATACCAATCCCACCACCGCATGTAAAGCCGCCACCTACAATCAAACAAAATATGTACGAAGGTGAGTTAATTCACAAATTTTGTGAGGCTTATTCATTGGGTATTTTGCATTAGGCTTCATAATCTACCTACAGTGATGTTGGTTATGTATTGATCGAGAGATGGACCTTGGTAAGCCCTAGACGTTTTAGTATTAGAAATGCCATTAACTCCATATACCCACACCCCGGACACTCCATACAAATGCCGCGTCGTTTACTACTACATAAACAATGGCGTCTGTGCAGAGCGCGAATGAGCGTGTGTGCGTGCGGCGCCATACAAACTGTTCCTGTTTTGTCTCAGAGGGGAGGTGAGGTCGACACGAGAGAGCGACAGGGCGTGGCCATACTGTACGTAGTACTATTACTTATACTGTGATATACCCTTCTAGGAGGCCACCCTCCTTCCGTAACATTTGACAATGTGTTTTCTATTCTACTTCCGTATTCATGGGATACGGGTCTCTCCTCAATTCAGATTCTCATCCGATTTCGAATCCGATTCCGGTTCTGATTTCGTATCGAAATTGGAATGGAAAAGTCTCTCTCTCTCCTATTGTAGGTATTGCTAGCGTTTATAGACTGCGATAACTGCTTACCACTAGGCGGGTGGTATGCTTCTTTGTTACCTCAGTAGTATAAAAAAAAATAGGAAACGGTACTGCAGTTGGTACCGTAGTCGGTACTAGAACCAGAACTGGATTAATCCCCTTACCACCAACTCTTATCGCGATTCAATAGCAGAATAGAATGCTTATTATACCAATGAATAAGCGACTCTATTTCAAATAGAATAGAGTCGCTTATTCATTGGTATGAATAAGCCTTCTATTCAGTTATTGAATCGCAATAAGAGTTGGTGGTAAGGGGGCTGAAAGTGTTACCGATATCGGAATATGTACCGGGAGAGATACTGGAAACTCAGGTGCATTCTCATATAACAAAAGAAGTGAATTTAAAAAATAAACCTCATACCAATGACCCCAAAACTCTATTTATTTTAAACGCCACCAAAATCTGCTCTCCTCTCCGAGCCGGTCTGTGCGAACAGACCTTAGACTGTCATACGCCATCGTCGTCCGAACCGAGGTACCAGCATATACATACATGGTATATCATGTCTTTGCTAACGGAACATCCGACTGGGTATGCCGAACAAGATTTAGTCCAAATGTATTAGGTATCTATCACACAACATACCGTTACAGGCGTTTGGTGTCATAGGCTATGACAACTGCTTTCCATCAGGCGGGCCGTATGCTTATTTGCCACTCTAGTGGTATAAATAAAAAAATATGAAACACCAGTTACCTTCCCACACATGTACAGCTCGTTCCTCAGCCTGTGCTGGTCAGGAGAAGGGGTACCGTCCGCGTCTTGTGCTCGGCCGAGAGACAGTTGCAGCTGTGATGGGCGTCGTCCTCCGCCCCCTCTTTTTTCTGCACGCCGGCGCTCGTGGCGTACAGCCACTGCTGGCATAGCGCCGATCATCTTGGCTGTGGAATGAGAATGGTAATTATGATTTGCTGATGAGAAATATATACTAGCTGTTACCCGTGGCTTCGTCGGCGTGGTCATTACTTAAATAAAACTCGATCGATTGGTCTCTCTCTACACGCAGAGTTGTAGTGTCTCTTTGCGTTCTATACAAACTATATCATTGTTTGATTTGATACCTGCTGCTGAATTCCACTATCGTACAACTCGCCATGAATTAAAATTCCATCCATATCATCTTGATAATTGGCCATCTACTACTACAGAACGTTTCCTAAGACACTTTATACCACGAACAGTGAAACTGTGGAATCAACTTGTCTCAGAGGTATTTTCGAACAACTACGACATGGGTGCCTTCAAGAACAGACTTTTCATTTCCTGATCTCCATGAGTGGTGGTGATGATTGCTTTCCACTAGGTGACCCAAATGCTCGTTTGCCCCTCGCTAATAAAAAAAAAAAAACTTTTTTGCCTGTGGGAATAAGGTGCTTTTTAAGGATAAACAGTAACTTAGTTCACTTTGACGTCGTACTACTCTCGTAAAAACTCTTGTCAATCCATCGGTTAATTTCAACGCGAAAGAAGGACAAAAAATCACAATTTCACATTAACAATGTTACTATATATTTATAGTTATATTATAGGCATTAAACAATGTTATGCAGTAAACAAGTTCTCCATCGACCGACCATCTGTTCACTTCACAGTATACGTCTTTGTTATTTTAACTTCGCAATACCGCACCCCGGCCACTCCATACAAATGTCGCATCATTTACTAGTACATAAACAATGATGTCTGTGCAGCGCGCGATTGAGCGTGTGTGCGTGCGGCGTCATACAAACTGTTCCTTATTTGTCTCAGAGGGGAGGCGAGGTCGACATGAGAGAGCGGCAGGGAGTGGCCATACTGTACTATTACATAGTAGTATTACACACAGTTTATGTAATAGTAGTACTATTACATAAACTGTGACAATACTACACATGGTTGACAACACGAAAGCATAAACGAAAGTCATGTACAACGATTTTGTCAACTCTAGCCCGGTTATCGTACACACATACAGAGAATACAGCTATTGATAGCGGTTAAAGACTATATCTACCTCGGACATTCCATGCAGCTTGGCCGGGGAAATTCCAATAAAGAGATCGATAGACGCATTCGAATGGGCTGGGCGGCTTTTGGAAAGCTACGGCACATTTTCACCACACAGATACCTACCCCCAATGCTTGAAGATTAAAGTCTTCAATCAGTGCTTCCTCCCTGCAATGACATATGGTGCAGAGACTTGGACACTGACTATCGGGCTGGTTCACAGCGCGGAGCGAGCGATGGAGAGAGGGCCATGCTCGGGGCTTCTCTGAGGGATCGAATCCGGAAAGAAGAAATTCGACGGAGAACCAAAGTTGTCGACATAGCCTTCAGAGTTTTCAAGCTGAATGAGTTGAGTGGTAATGGACCGGTCACATCTGCCGAGTAAGTGATGGCAGATGAGGGAGGAAAGTATTAGAGTGGAACCCGGCGTAGGACGACGAAGCGTTGGACGCCTCCTTCTAGATGGTACGATGACCCTAAGAAAGAGGAATATGAAATAAATTATTTTATCATTTAAAAGTTCAGTTGTGAATAGATTGTATACTACGAACGAACTTACGTAATACGCGGCGCCGCGTGGCAGCCCTTGCGATCGGTTCCACATTCGACTCAGAGGGGAGGTGATGTCGCCTTGTGAGAGCGGCAGGGAATGGCCATACTGTACGTAAGTACTATTACTTATACTGTGATGTAACTACGATCACATTGCCGAGCGCGTACAGCTGAGAAGAATTATTTATTATCCGACCGACGAAATCGGGGCGGGGTGCCAGCTAGTCATCAACAACACAAAAGGGCAAAACGAACAAATCTGGTCAACATTCGAATCGATCTAAAAACTGATAAAACTGGAATTTTAGTAGAGTAGTACGTCAATCTATTTTCATTCACTGTATCTGCTGAACTGAAAAATTATCTAAGTGATGCTAGAGTGCAAGTCCGTGCAATGCCAGTTTTAACTCAAACATATTTTTTATTTGCGCTTTATTGCAGACAATACAAAATTTATATCTAGTTTGTCTTCGGCAAATCACTAAACAGCAAAGCAAGCATTTAGAAACTCCACGCCGTTTGTAGACGAATTATACGATGTGCCGACGACATACAAAACGGCAAACTTAATGTAAAAGCATTGTCGTACAGTTTAGATTTGGGATATATTAAACTATTAAATGAAACGTAATTATTAAAACGACGACTCAGTAGTCATTTGTATTACGAGGACACGATACGAGATATAGTGATCAGTTATATCGTGGTTTCTATCTATTTACGTCATTTTATACTTGCCCTCGAAAATTGTAAAAGTTGGGAATCAAAATGCCTATTCGCCCAAAGGATGGAATTACATTTCACAATTACGAGTTAATTGTAAATCTAAAATAAGTGAATAAACCTACACTATGCATTTTGGGAAATTGGCCCTAGGAATTTGTTGATATCATAATATACTATTCAAATATTTAGTTAGTAGGAAAATAATTAGTTTTTATGTGAAAATTTATATGTGAAATCGTGTTTCGCCCTGTTCCTGGGTTTTGATTTCCAAATATATCCATTTTAAACTTTAATATGACAATACATCAATTACTAAAAAAAATACAAACTAATATTTAAATTACTTGAAAATAAAACTAATAACAAAAAAATAAACGTCGTAACTATGGTGTAAAACTATTGATCCCATGCTGCAGGGAGGCAAGAACTCAGGCTGCGTTTCGCTGAATCGCAATAGGTACTGATTTTTTGAGCAAAGAAAGCGCCAGCCCTCCTTTCTCCAGAGACGGCGACCAGTTTTGGAGATATTACTGAAATAAAGTTTTTCGCGGATGAGCCCCATGGACCAAATGTCTGGACTCCAAACGTTTTGTATAGCATAAAATAGTATTTGCGTAGTCTATCGATAGTATTATCAGTGTCAGCTTCTTGTAATGAGATTTTTTTTTTATTTCTTACAGTCAGAAAACTTTCTATACTTACTACCCATCCATATTCAAGCAACCATGGCATGGTGGACTAAATGTACCCATGATCTGACCAAAAGAGCGACTGGACGCGGCTGGATGCGGATGATCGCATATGGTGGAAAGCATTAGGGAAGGCCTATACCCAACAGTGGGTAGATACAGGCTGATAATGATGATGATGGTATAGTGAATATTGGTGAGCAAAGTTATACTGGAATATACCCTGCAATAATTACAGATTCTTTTGGAAACTGTTGATATTGGAGATTGTTGGCACTTTATGGAACGTTTTCAACATTTTTATTATATAATAAAATCACTTGTACTATTTTACTTTTATGCTTTTTACAGTATTATCAAGGAATGAGAATGGTGTTTTCTTAGATTATCAATTGGTCTCCGCTTCGCTTCGACTAGATGCCGCGGCGCACTTGTAAAATGCGGCAACAAATACTACGCCGAACTCGGCGTACCCGAGCCTGTTGCGATACAATTCTTCACGCACACTAACATCTCTGCACATTGTTTTACGCACACTACAATATTGAGTGGCCGCATTCACGGAGCTGTTGTTTATAGATAGTGCGGTATCTAGTCGAAGCGGAGCGGCGACCAATTGTTAATCTATGGGTGTATTCTTTTCTACAAAAATATTCAGACACCATGGAATCAATGACAACTGCTTATCAAAATGAAAATAATAAAAGGGTATTCATAAATCTCTTTCCCACCAGTGTTGTCCCTTTATGTATATTTGCCAATAAATCGGGGTAAACTTTATATTTTACAGGATATACCCATACCTAATTTATTAAAATAAGTATCTTCTCAATACATATTTTTTAAGTGATTATTTTTATAGAAAAGACAACACCATCTTCATAACTTTATAATGATGTAAAAAGCGAAACCGGTCGGTAAAAGTAAATCTAATTAAACGGAATAGTACAAGTGACTATTCTATATAAAAATGTATTTTGGAAAAATAAACTGTTTTCCTCAAATTACGCTTTATTTTGTCACCCAGTGTGATTGTGTTTCACAGAGAAGACGTTTCAATATAAGTAACTTGAAACCCTTTTTACGTTCACGCACGAAAATAAATTCTTACCTGTCTTATTGTTGTCAATTTGTCACGTATCTTGTCAATTTTCATATGAAAAGGATTGTGACATTGTTACATAATATCTTTTGTTTTTACAATACTCATTCAAGGAATAGTAACATAAAAAAACTAGAGAGTGGCATCGCCTGTAGCTCTTTGCGTCAGGTGCTACATACATTTTGATGTTTTCTTATCAGTTTAATAGTAGTTTATGAAACGGTTGCATAATAAGGGTTATTAAAATACGAGTGTGAGTTTATAACATGAGCCGAAGGCGAATGTTATAATAGACCACACGAGTATTTTAATACCTAATTATGTGCAGTTTCATACACTACTTTATCTAATCTCATGAAATATATGAAAATATATAGTTAATAAGAAAATTTAACAGCTATATAACTCATGAAATATATAGCTGTTAAATTAACTTCATGGTTGTATTTAAAATATTATTATCATATATTTCATGAGATTAGATAAAGTAGTGTATAAAACTGTACATAATTAGGTATTAAAATACTCGTGTGGTCTATTATAACATTCGCCTTCGGCTCATGTTATAAACTCACACTCGTATTTTAATAACCTTTATTATGCAACAGTTTCATAAACTACTATTAAACAATGATTGTGCAGTGATTTTCTATACAGATAAACATTTGTTTAACACACATGTGGCTAAGTGATAACAGTTGTTAATAGTGTAAACGAAATAATAGTTATATAAAAGAATACAACACCGTATCGGTTTGTTTATACCCGTGCCAACGTTCATACTCGATTGCTTATGTAGAACTGTGGAGAGATGATTATTATTAGTATCTAGGGGTTTTGCGCCTCACACACTATTGCTATAAGTTAAGCTAAGTCAGCGACTTTTAAAAACACTTTTGAAAACACTGGCCTCTTTGTTTAAACACTTCAACTGAGGAGAGATCCGTTTCTCAGCAGTGGAATAAGCAAGGGTATACGATAATATTATGAAAATAATAATCTCAAATAGTTATGTCAACAAACAAAATCAAATAAAAAAATAATTAAGCTATAAATGAAATATTCATTATATACGAGTATGTCGATATTGTTATTAATTGTCATTACAAAAATTCTTTAATGTCATAAACACATTTTTCTAATAACCATTCAGTGAATTTTGATTTTAAACGCTTATTGACCAGGATTTTAATATCTACAGCTAATTTATTAAATATTTAATCATCAGGATATAACAATTCTTGTTAAATATTGTATTTTTGCATATTGGTAGTAGCAATCGTATTGGGTCTCTTGGTCTTAATTTTGGATTAACGGCTTTTAGCTTTAATATATCTGCATGTGTTTTAACAAAATTGCCACACATTTTGAGAATGTACAATCCAGTTAGAGTTCATAGTTTGAATTTTTAAACACTGGCCTACATTGTAATGAACTAGGACCAGCAATAACGCTAATGTATTTCTTTTGCGTTAAAAATGCTCTGCATAATGTGTAGAATTTCTCCATAGAATCAAGCCATAGCTGAGAACAGAAACGACATAGCCATGATATGCTATAATCGATGTTTTTTTCTCCTGCAGCATATTTCAGTCGTTTTGGTGCATAGATCTTCTTCTTCGTTACGCTCTTGACAGAGCGGTCGTGGTCGTCATGAGGGAGGATTTGGGGTTGTATTTACTCGCCTCACAATAGTGCATAGATAAATTTCTCTAAATTTGTGCAGGTGTTTTCAATATGCATTTTCCAGTTGTAGTGGCTGTCTATTGCAACTCCTAGAAATTTTGTATTTGTTTCTTGTATGCTTTGTCCGTGGCAGAGAAGTGTTTAGAATGCTTTGTTTGATGGTTAGTAAATTGAATATAACAGGTCTTTGACAAATTTTCCTTTAAGCCATTTTGATCTAGCCAGTCGCATATTGAATTTACAGTCAAATTTATAGTCTCTTCATAATTTGATATTTTATCATCTGGTATAATAACAGATATGTGTTCAGCAAATAGTATCGTTTGATGTTTTATGACACGATGCATTTATGTATAATAAAACAGCATATTCGGGAGAAATAGGATTAGTTATTTTCTCCATGGCATAGGGAAAATCACTAATACTAATTAGTACTTTTTGGTGAACGGTGCTGATGACACAGTGACTCAGTACTACGAATTGTATTTTTTTTTATTATAATACATACTGTGTTGTTGTTTGTTTACACTAATAAATGAAAAAAAAATACAACATAACTATACATACATATATATAACATAACATAACAACGTGGTGGCCAAGTTTAGACATGTTTTCGGGAAAATCCAAATTGTGTTATAAAAAAGTATTTTTTATGCTATCGGAGTAAATCTCTCACCATAGTGATTATTATTGTGAAGTCTTTACTTAACAAATCGAAAATATATATATATATATATATATATTTTACATTGACATTTACGTTTGCGTCACCCGTGACGCTGTTTACTTGGACTATCATACAAATTTTTAAACCCTATTTTAACTAACTCATCCCGAGTTAGTTAAAATTTTCAAGTTATCTCTCAAGTTGGACAAAATTACACACACTATTATGTAAAATTACATTAAGATCATTTAACCTTTCGCATGCCGCGAATTTTAGTGTTGTACCAACGTTGTACCCACCATGGGACCGCGGCACGCGGGAATTCGCAGGCAAACATCGTGATTAGGGATTTATGTGTATGTTATAGTCAATATCCGAAATCTAGGCTCTCCTAGGTTTGACTAGTTAAACCTAAGGTACCTCAGCAACTTCTCTAAAACCATGTCGATGTTAGGTTAAGTTAGTTAAGTTACTGATCAACAAAGCCAAGCGATAGAAGCGAGCGAAGCTCGACTTTTAGACGAAAGAGGATGTTCGTGGGATTTACTCTGTTAGTTCTAAGATATATTAGTAATAAGTTTATACATGTTTGTGCGCCTACAGGCAGAATACAGCGCACCGTATATTATAATATTTAACAGCTTGTAACCTGTATTCACAAAATAAATAATTTGAATTTGAAAAAATAAATCGTAACACTTACGCCGCTGATTGTCCCTTGGCTGTAATAACGACTGGAGCATATCTGAAACAATTGAACATCACATTAACACAACGTTTTTGTCTTCATGTGTTTCTTAGCTTCACCTGGGGCCCTAACACAGGGCCCTACCGCCTGTCTGATGCCGATTTCCATCGAATATCTTGTTAGTGGTGTTTAGCTTAGTCGGTAAGAACTCTATTGACTAAGTAGAAGTTTTTGTCATTAACTTAAACTTAAATTAACGTCTTATTTTTTGGAATCAACATAACCCGATTCCCGAGCCGTTAAAGTTGATTTGGTTTGCACATAGAGCATGACTTCGCTTAGGAACATTTCTGCGCTGCTCGCCTGTATTCATATTGCAAGTGTTATCTTCTGGGAAGGCTGTTAATATCGACGGATTTCGTGGATCAAGGAGACTGCTGAGCTCTTTGTACATCACTACCTCTGATTAGAGATGGGCGAAATGCCGGGCATTTATGATAAATGCCCAAAAAGTACTTATAAATTCCCTATTTATGCCCAAAACTAGGCATTATTGGCCATTTACAGGTTATTACTGGGCACTTATGTAAATGTCTGGCATTTTGCCCATCTCTACCCCTGATACAACCATGCATTCCAGCGTACATACAATGTTGATACATGCGCTGACATATGCAAACATATACCTAGCCTTCCTATCGGAATCTTGTCCGAAGAACCAGGAGAAGAAGAAGAGAAGCAAAGAATAAGGACTTTCGAAATACCAGAGAGTTCCACACGAGGAAAGCAGAAAGATTGCAAAATAATTAACACATTATACACAATTTTTTGACATCTTCAGATGCATATATATCTCATCTGAAACCTAAATATACCAATTTTAAATCATCAAGTATGTTTCCAGAAGCTATGCAGTTATTAATAACAGAAGAAATAATAGAATTTGAAGAAGAAGAAATAGAAATTGATGAAGAAGCTCCAGAAAATGTGTCAGTTCTTTATAATGATTTTTAAGTTTTTTTTATATTAATTTGTATTATTTTACACTACTGTGCTGTGATCGGTTTCAAAGCGAAGTTTCACCAGTAGTGCTGCGTTGACTGATGGTTCCAAAGCAAGGTACTCCATGTGCAAATGCAAATATACTTTAATAGCGAAGGAATCGTAATATTTTTTATTATTATTGTGAATAATATAAAATTGGGATGTAAGAGGTTCATCAACATCATTGAACCAAAGCCTAAAAATGTCACCTGCACACGGTGCACCCTGCTGGCTGACAAACGAAGCTCTGGCGAAAAGAGAGGTAGGGAGCGTAATTGATGAAGAAGATCAAAAAATGTGCAAGATCCTTTAGAATGAATCTGCCCGACTAGGAAATTATCTCTACCTCTCGGAATACAACAGCCAAATAACAATTCCCTTGAGGGTAGTTGTGTTTCTGCGAGTGAGTGAAGTCACCAGAAAGGAAGGAGATGCTGCGGTGGCAGCGAGGGTGGAGGCGTGCGAGCGATATTTTATGTTGCGAGCGTTAATATGGCTATGGTAAATGGACATCAGGTGGGCCGTATGCTTGTCTGCTTGTCTGTCAGTTTTTTATACTCATTTCACAGTATAAGTAATAAATAATACTACGTATTTATAACTGTGCTAGTGGATCCATAGGGAAATGATGTTTATATGGCTGTGTGTTGCTTCCAGATAATTCTAAAAGCGTAGCAACCAGTCGAGTTGAAATCTCTGGGGAGAAAGATAACGTCTCGTGTTCTCGGAAAAATACCTAGCTCAGGCTTTTATGGAATAAGAAAATATTATTTATAGCTGTCGATGTTTCAGGCTTCATTACGAAGGCTAGAATAACGTTGTTAAGACTGTGTCTATATTCCTCTCACTTAGCCGGCATTTAATACCACATGCACTGTCATTTACTCAGACAGTCTATTACAGAGTGCTGAGTGAGAGTTTTTTATTCACGTTCGATAAAGTCAACGTAAACAAACCGACCAAAAAAGATAAGTTCTCTCATGTTGTGAATTTATATGACGCGTGTTACATATCAAAATTATATAGCTTACCCGCTCACATTACGAAGTGAGCAACCCGGCTAAATTGGATTTGTAACACGCGTCTGGTAAATTCACAACATGAGAGTACTTCTCTATTTGGGCGGTTTGTTTACGTTGACATGATCGAACGTGAATAAAAAACTCGCACTGAGCACTTTTTTTTTTTTTTTTTTTTTTAATACTACGTCGGGCGGCAGACAAGCATACGGCCCGCCTGATGTGAAGCGGTTACCGTAGCCATATTAACGCCTGCAACATAAAATATTGCTCGCGCGCCGCCACCCCCGCTGCCAACGCAGCATCTCCTTCCTTTCTTTCTGGTGACCTCACTCACTCGCAGGAACACAACAACCCTCAAAGGAATTGTTATTTGGCTGCGGTATTCTGTGACGTGGAGGTACATTCCCCAGTCGGGTAGCTTACAATTACGCTCCCTACCTCTCTTAAAACTCACTCTGAGTGCTTGGTGAGAATTTTTTGCTCACATTTGAACGTGTCAACGTTTACAAGCCGATCAATTTGAGAAAAAGTTTCATATTGTGAATTTCCCAGGCGCGTACATTACATATATCTAAATTATAGGCAATTTGATCTACACTACTTTGCGTGCTTCCGCCACCAATTAGTTCATGCAAACTACTATCCGGCCGGCACCCATCCACTACCGTTAGTAGTTGCATGCGACTGCCGTGCCTGCTTTGGTCGTCTCTGCTCCTGCTGCTGTGGTCGTCTCGGCGAATCTCCAACATTAAATTGCCTGTAAATTTGACTTTTAGCCGGGATGCTCACTTCAGAATGTGAGCAAGTATGCCACATAATTTTGATATGTAACACGGGTCTTATAGGTATAAATCCCTTTGGATCAGTAGTACCATTAACTAGTACCATTGATGGTACAAGTGACACAACTTTGTATCTCTAGTACCATCAATGGTACTAGTGACACTTATTCACAACATGAGAGTTCTTCTCTATTTGGTCGGTTTGTTTACGTTGAAATGATCGAACGCGAACAGAAACACCCTCACTAAGCACTCAGGTCGCGCAGCGAAAAACGCAGTAGTCATAAATAGCATTTTAATGTGTACAAGTGAGATAAAAAATGCTTGCCATCTCACTTGTTCGCATTACAAAGCGCCTGAAATACGACTGTGTGAGTACTGTGTTCGCCAAAGTATACGTAATAGTACTACGTACAGTATGGCCATTCCCTGCCGATTTGACAAGCACAAGGCAACCTCACCTGGGGAGTCTGAGTTGAATGTGGAACCGATCACAAGGGCTCTCACGCGGCGGCGTCGCATTTTACGAAAGTTCTTTCGTGGTACATAATCTTTTTTTGTATTGGTATCACTTGTACTGTTCCATTGCATTAAATTTATTATACCCACCGGTTTTGCCTTACGGCATTATCAAGGTAAAAAAACAGGTGTTATCGTTTTCTCAAAACATTATTAAGTTTTAACTATGCAGTAAGGAAAGTAGAATGGTTCCGATAAATAAATAAATATTCCTGGACAAATTACACACTGCCATCTAGTCCCAAACTAAGCAAAGCTTGTATTATGGGTACTAGATAACGGATATTATACTTAAATATATTTTATTGTAAATACATACATATAATACATAGAAAACACCCAGACTAAGACAAGCAGACATGTTCATGAACACAAATATTTGTCTTGTGCAGGGATCGAACCCGCAACCTCGGAGTTAAAGTGGCCATTGCTAACTATTCGACTACCGAGTTCGTCAGCGTCATAAGCGTTGGTAGATCGGCGCAGGTTGCCTGCGTTCTTTCCGAATACCTAACGCATCTACACACACATTTGCAGGTATTACAGACGTGGTCTATTTATGTAAACTCAACAAGCTCAACGACACTCGCGTGCTTTGAACTCGTAAAATTTATCACTGAAAGTATTAACAATAAAACCTCAGTGCCCGTAATGTCTATATTCCTTGATATGAGCAAGGCATTCGACTGTGTCAATCACACTAAACTTTTAGAAAAGTTGCAGCACTATGGCATCCGGGGCAGAGCATACGAATGGATTAAAAGTTATTTAAAGAATCGATTACAATGTACTGAAATAATAACATTAAATAAAGCAAACAGAGTAGTTAGCAAGAATAACTATAGATCTAGTTTCAGAAGCTGTGATACCGGTGTTCCTCAGGGAAGCATTCTAGGACCATTGCTGTTCTTAGTATATATCAATGATCTCCCGAATAGTATCGAACATAAAAGTATACTCTTTGCAGATGATACAACATTATTAGTAAAATGCGACAATAATGATACATACGAAGCAAATATTAATAAAGCACTACAGAATATAATAAATAAATCTTTTATTGAAAAAACATAAGTAACAAAAACTTAAGTCTAAATTAACATAATGGAGTAATTTGCCATGTGCCTGAACTAGGAATATTCCTGTGTTTCAGGCGTAATAGTTCTTAAATAATTTACCTTAAATAATCACATTACTATTCTAAACTAAGTACAGATTGTATAAAATATTGTTAAAGGCATCAGTACTCTGATGAACTTAAATCTATTAGGTACGCTAGTCTATTATATATTATACCTATAACGATGTTTACTGACTTCCAATATCCATGTTAAACCAAAGCTCTTAATAATTCCTCCGTATCTTCATAAGACATGCTTTGTAGGGCCTGCTGGAGATTCTTTTTACAATTTCTGTAGGTCAGAGGATATATATAACACTTTGCATTTATTCTATTATAAAGTAGTGGTCCAAGAAACAAAAAGAACCTGGATGAGAAGGCCCGATACGTAGCAGTATGTTGAGTGCAAACAATGTCTTTACGTCGTTTGTTAGTGATTTCAGTGCGGTATGGTAGTGCAGTGTGTTGTTTCAGTACTATGTTTAATATGAATAATTGACGAACTGTTAATACGTTGCAGGATTGATATAAGAGGTCTGTAGGATAGAGAAATGAGCGGAAGGTTGACACTTTTAATATTGCTCTCTGGGCTCGCTCGATTTTTAGCATAGCCGTTTTAGCTGCTCCGCCCCATGACGTGATACAATACGTTACTATTGACTGGCATAGGGCAAAGTAAACTTGTTTGATTAATTTATAATCTGCAATGGAACGGAGTTTTTTGAAAATAAATATTAACTTGCGCATTCTACTATATAGAGCCTCGATATGATGTCTGAAAGTAAAAGTTTCATCAATTATAATACCCAGATACTTTATGTAACTTGTTTTAGTTATACAGGGACACTGGCACAGATCATCTTCGGGGTTTTTACATTGATGGGCATACAATGTTGGCGAAGCCGAATTTGTATTGCGCATAGAGAATTTAATAAAGTTTGACTTCTCAGCATTTAATGTAAGTAGGTTTTGCTGTAGCCAGACATTTACAATATCGAAGCCTCGTTGTGCGTATTCAAAGACCTCATTTTCGGTATTTGCCGAAAATAGTAGCGCGGTGTCGTCAGCGTATGATATGATTTTTCCTCCGACTAATTGAAGATTGCAGAGGTCATTAATATAGATTAAGAACAGGGAAGATGATAAACTGCTTCCCTGCGGGATACCGAAAGAAGTATTTCTCAGATCATCGCTGACGACATTGCCTATCTTCACACACTGGGTTCGCTCATCTAAATAGTTTGCCAGTAACTTATATTGAGTACCTCTTATACCTATCGCTTCCAGCTTGTTTAATAGGATAGGAATGGAAACTGTGTCAAAGGCTTTGGAAAGGTCAAGGAAAACTCCTATCGTCTGGTTACCCTTGTCTAGTTCCTGCACTATGAAGTCAGTCAGTTGATGCACTGCATCGGCAGTTGATAGTTTAGGCCTAAAACCGAATTGTGTTTTCGACAAAATTGACTGTTTTTCTAAGTAATCTACCAGTCTCTTGTTTATAATTTTTTCTAATATCTTAGATATCGAGGGTAGTAAAGAAATCGGTCTGTAATTAGTAACATCGGTTTTGTTGCCAGACTTGTATACAGGAACGACGAGGGCTTTTTTCAGACATTTAGGGAAAATTCCTTCAGATAAGCATTTTTGGAAAATATGAGTTAGCGGCGGTATTAGAATATGTTTGAATTTTTTTAATATTTTGTTAGTAATATGATCTGTGTGAGTACTGTGTTCGCCAAAGTATACGTAATAGTACTACGTACAGGTATGGCCATTCCCTGCCGATTTGACAAGCACAAGGCAACCTCACCTGGGGAGTCTGAGTTGAATGTGGAACCGATCACAAGGGCTCTCACGCGGCGGCGTCGCATTTTACGAAAGTTCTTTCGTGGTACATAATCATTTTTTGTATTGGTATCACTTGTACTGTTCCATTGCATTAAATTTATTATACCCACCGGTTTTGCCTTACGGCATTATCAAGGTAAAAAAACAGGTGTTATCGTTTTCTCAAAACATTATTAAGTTTTAACTATGCAGTAAGGAAAGTCGAATGGTTCCGATAAATAAATAAATATTCCTGGACAAATTACACACTGCCATCTAGTCCCAAACTAAGCAAAGCTTGTATTATGGGTACTAGATAACGGATATTATACTTAAATATATTTTATTGTAAATACATACATATAATACATAGAAAACACCCAGACTAAGACAAACAGATATGTTCATGAACACAAATATTTGTCTTGTGCAGGGATCGAACCCGCAACCTCGGAGTTAAAGTGGCCATTGCTAACTATTCGACTACCGAGTTCGTCAGCGTCATAAGCGTTGGTAGATCGGCGCAGGTTGCCTGCGTTCTTTCCGAATACCTAACGCATCTACACACACATTTGCAGGTATTACAGACGTGGTCTATTTATGTAAACTCAACAAGCTCAACGACACTCGCGTGCTTTGAACTCGTAAAATTTATCACTGAAAGTATTAACAATAAAACCTCAGTGCCCGTAATGTCTATATTCCTTGATATGAGCAAGGCATTCGACTGTGTCAATCACACTAAACTTTTAGAAAAGTTGCAGCACTATGGCATCCGGGGCAGAGCATACGAATGGATTAAAAGTTATTTAAAGAATCGATTACAATGTACTGAAATAATAACATTAAATAAAGCAAACAGAGTAGTTAGCAAGAATAACTATAGATCTAGTTTCAGAAGCTGTGATACCGGTGTTCCTCAGGGAAGCATTCTAGGACCATTGCTGTTCTTAGTATATATCAATGATCTCCCGAATAGTATCGAACATAAAAGTATACTCTTTGCAGATGATACAACGTACATAATGGTTTGGATGAATGCAAATGACTTGCAAGTTAACATAGGCAAAACAAATTTCATTCAATTTTCATCTTACAACTCAAATCAAATAACATTGAATGTAGAATATAACAACGACAAGGTAGAAAGAGTTAACACTGTAAAATTTCTTGGCGTTACAGTTGATGAGCATTTGAATTGGAAGGCTCATGTTGATCAAGTATGTAATAAGTTGAACCGTTTTGTTTTTGCCTTAAAACGACTCAGGCAAACTATTTCAAAGGAAGCCGCAATTACCGCTTATCATGGTTATGTAGCATCTGTGCTGAGCTATGGTTTAGTTATTTGGGGTAACTCTGTTGAGATGGATAGGGCCTTCAAGGTGCAGAAAAAATGTATTCGTGCCATCTGCAATGCCTGGGTGGATGACAGCTGTAAACCACTTTTTAGAATGCTAAATATCCTTCCACTGCCATGTTTATACATAAGAGACATCTGCACATTCGTGGCATCGCATCCAGAATTCTGGCGCAAAAGAAGGGACAAACGAGAGCTATTATCATGAGCAAATTGTATCAACCTACATGCCAGAAAGATATTTATAAGAGAAATGTTTACAATATGTCCATATACCTGTATAATCTGCTTCCCAATGACATGAAACAACTGAATGGTAAAGCTCTTAAGACAACATTGACTGTGTGGCTATTGGAACATTGTTTCTATTCCATAAAAGAGTATATTGACCACTCTAAATCACAAATGAAATAAATTCTATTAATCAATGTATAATAATAATGAAAGCTTATCTAAATTTTATAAATAATTTTAATAATGACATGAAATTTTTACCGTAAATGTAATGAATACTATTTTTAATGACTGCGATGTATTATGACGAATGACAAAAGTATACAAATGATTTGCATGCCTGCTATCAGGCGTAATACACGGCACAATGTATATTGATATAAGACCTGTAAAAAAACTGTATTAGCAAATAAATGATTTATGATTATGATTATGATTATGTATTATTTTTTTATTTGGATGGGCAAGGTTGTTCCTCAACAGTCCCTGCGCGACAGCAGTTCAGGCGTGATTCGATAACCAATGGAAATAGAGATTCATTTATATATATATTATATGTATATAGATAGAAGAATCTTAAGTTCTTTTTTATACTACGTCGGGTGGCAGACAAGCATACGGCCCACCTGATGTAAAGTGGTTACCGTAGCCATATTAACGCTCGCAACATAAAATATCGCCCTTCTTTCTGTTGACCTCACTCACTCGAAGGAACACAACAACTCTCAAGGGAATTGTTATTTGTTTGCGGTATTCTGGAGGTACATTCCCCAGACGGGTAGCATCCAATTACGCTCCCTACCTCTCTTTTCGCCAGAGCTTCGTTTGTTAGTCAGCAGGGTGCACCGCGTGCAGTTGAATTTGGCTTTGGTTCAAAGATGTTGATGAACCTCTTACAACCCTAAAGTCGTGTTTAAGTGTCCACTGACTACTTGGGTCTGCAGCAAATGAAGTGTTCAATTCATTTCAACAATATTGTTTCATGAAAGGCTATTAAACTGCTCTTAAATAAACACGTTAAGTGTTTATAGCTCTTGTCCCGACAGAGATTGATCGAGATGAGATCGTTAGTGAGGCCGAGGGTTTCAATAATGCCGATGGGTGCAGCGTCAGTGCACTACAGACGTTAGAGACGAATAAATTGGTCTGAGATCGCAATTTGAAAGCGTAAATACACCTACATATTAATTGCATTAGACTACGTTTTATTTCAATTCAATTTAGGGTTGCCAAAAGAAATTTCAAAAATAATGATTTAAAGTTGGAATAACCAGCGCCCTTACCACCATCTCTTATAGCGATTCAATAACTGAATAGAATGCTTATTCATACCAATGAATAAGCGACTCTATTTCAAATGGAATAGAATCGCTTATTCAATTTAATTCAATTCAATAACTGAATAGATTGCTTATTCATACCAATGAATAAGCGACTCTATTCCATTGGTGTATGGGGGCAGGACTATTAATTTAAAATCAGGACGCTGTAAAATAGTAGCAATAGTAAATAGTTAAATATTAAATGATTTTTGAAGTGAAAGCTTCTTTAGCAGCGTTGTGCACTTTTTGGGATGGGTAACATTTTTAAACTCGCGTCAGGACACGTGGCCTGATCGAAAATTCGTAAGACGGAGGTAGAGTAGATCGTTGGCGCGGCGTAGGTGAGGAAGTGATATCCCCCTCTCTTTCTACCGCGCGGCGAAAATGTATGCCTGCTCCTGCTGTTTATTTTTAATGTACTTAATAGGTATAAATTGTCATGTTTGTGTACGATAGTGCAATAATTGAATATTGTATTTTACCACATAAATGAGTGCCAGTTATTTTTTTTATACCACTAGAGTGACAAACAAGCTTACGGCCCGCCTGATGGAAAGCAGTTACAGCAGCCTATGAACACCTGTAGCACCAGGGGCATCACACGCGCGTTGCCGACACGACCCTGTAAAAACCTCTTCACGCTCTTTTTGAATGAACCCCATGATGTAGTCTCTTGAGAAAACTTCGAGTACTTCAGTAGTACTCGAAGTTTTCTCAAGAGACTACCGACTCCCCGACAGTACGCGGGAGAAAACTTCTCTATAATATTTTATATTAATGACTAGCGACCCGCCCTGGCTTCGCACGGGTGCAATGCTGATAGTAAATGTACTACAGAAGGTCTTTGCGCATTGTCCTATCCAGTTCTTCTACAGATATAGGCACGTGCGCCGCCGCGCCGGCTCCCCGGCCGGTACAACCCTAACGTTATGTCCCTGCATTTTAAATCTGTGATATCTTCTAAAATATTCATTTATATTACATGCTGTAAAGGGCCATATCTATATTAAATGCACAATGTATTTAAGGTACTTAATTGGATAAGGATTAATGCTGTATTGCTTAAAATTGCTTCGGAAATACTCCATTATTTCTTGTAAAAAGTAAAGGATAAAAAACGGTTATTGAGGGTTATCCCTAAGAGTTAGACATATACCATCGCAGACTTTTTTGTAGACCATTTTAAGGAGAACAATACTGTACTACATTATTTTGATCTATCTCGTAGGGTTCAGCCAGCGTTTGCAATGTAAGCACAAAAAAAATGTGTTTATTATGACATCACATTAGAAACCTCTAAAATTATCAGTGTTTCTCTACTATATTATGCATGTATTAAACATATAAATCTTCCTGTTGAATCAGTCTATCTATTTAAAAAAAACGGCATCAAAATCCGTATAGGGACAGGCAGACAGGGAAGCGACTTTGTTTTATATTATGTAGTGACGATTAATTACCTCTCTTCTTTATTGAACATTTCAATGAAAATTAAATACTAGTGTTTGATTAAGTAATAATGTGCGATTTTTATTTTTAAATAATTACCATCAAAAATTTCTTATTATTAATTATAATTATAGCAGACAAGCATACTGCCCGTCTGATGTGAAGCGCTTAATCAGCCATATTAATGTTACCAAAATGAAATATTACTCGTGTGCCGCAATCCTCGCTGCCAACAGCAGCAACTCTTTCTTTTCTGGTACCCTCCCTCACTCGCAGGAACACAACAACCCTCAAGGGAATTGATTGGAGGTACATTCGCCAGTCGGGCAGCTTACAAATTACGCTCACTACCTCTCTTTCGCCAGAGCTTCGTCTGTCAGTCAGCAGGGTGCACCGTATGTAGGCGAAGTTGGCTTTGGCTCAAAGATGTTAATGAACCACTTTGTTTCCTCAACAATGTTGCTCCGATAGTATGGACATGAATGCTAGCGTCCGTCAACGTTCTGTGTTGTCACAAATATACAAAAATATGTTTTTTTTAAACTAAATGTTTGACCTCACTGACAAACTAAAATTCTCTCTGTTAAGGACCGCATGAACGTGAGCGTCGGTATTTTAACGGCCCTAGTGCTACGCGGGAACCTAGGTATGAAGAAGGACGTACATGCATGAGGTTCTGTACGACCTGTATTTTGTGGCCTTGAGAGTATATTATTCTGTGCTTGGGGTTTCCATTTTATATAAGAGGGGGGGGGGGGGGGGGGGTTAACGAGCATGGGGGTCACCAGATGGAAAGGAATCACCACCGCCCATCGAGATCACCAAAATCAAGAGGTCGCCGATCCGTTGCTAGCCTATACTCCTTCTTTTCTTTCTGGTGACCTCACTCATTGGCAGGAACAACCCTCAAGGGAATGGCTGCGGTATTCTGTGAGGTGGAGGCACTTCCCCAGTCGGGCAGCTTAAAAATACGTTATGCACCCCAATGTTTATAGTATAGTACCAACTATTACTTATACTGTGATAGTACTAAGGTAACTTGCAAGCGTCTATCTGATATATTAAGTTAAAGATACCCTTAGCCTTCCTAGTTTTAGAGCCTTGCGGCTCTAAAACATGCATAGATAATAGTGTCAGATAATGGACTCAAATGGGCTGTTTGCGTCAACTCACGGCCTATTACACCCCCGTGATAATTAGCTATATTCGCAACTATGCCAGCGTGCCCATGAGAGATCACTGTTTTAGGGTGTGGTATCACTATTTGGCCGTGTGGTTTCCGGCAGACTAGAATGTAATCACTCCGTTTCTTCCCGTGGATGTCGTACAAGGCGACTAAGGGAAATACATTATCAAAGTCAAAGTCAAAGTCAAAATATCTTTATTCCTTGGACTTTATAAAGCACGTAGAAACGTCATACAAATTAAATATAATACATGTATCTAAATCATTACTATCTACTTAAATCCGCAGAGCTTAGATGCACTTTCATCACACTATCTGTGAAAGTGAATTTAAGTGCCAGTTCCGGGGACGGGACTTCTTGAGAAGAACTGGCAAGAAACTCAAGGCCGACTCTTTTCATTGCCAATATCGTTACATTAAACACAAATACAATCATTAACATAACAAGAGCAATTCATTTCCAAATACTTTTATCATTTATGTAATCTGAGATACAATAGTAAGCCTTTTGACATAGTCTAGTTTTGATAAATCTTTTAAATTTACCCATGGATAATTTAAACGCGTCATTTGGAAGTTTATTGTAGAAGCGTATACATTGACCTGGGAACGAGTTAGAGATTTTATGGAGCCTAGGAATATGCACAGCGAGTTTGTTTTTATTTCTTAAATTTAATTGATGGAGATCACTGTTTTTCCTAAATTTAGTTTGATTTTTATGAACGTAAATAAGATTTTCATAAATATATTGAGAATGTAATGTCATAATATTTATCTCTTTAAATTTATTTCTCAGTGTCTCCCTGGGACTCATCATATAAATAGCACGGATAGCTCGCTTCTGGAGCACAAAAATTGAGTCTACATCCGCAGCACTACCCCAAAGCAATAAACCATATGACATAATGCTGTGAAAATAGCTAAAATAAACTAAACGCGCAGTGTCAACATCAGTCAGTTGACGTATTTTCCTTACGGCGTAAGCTGCTGAGCTGAGTCTACCTGATAACGTTTCTATATGTGGGCCCCATTGTAATTTAGAGTCTAATGTTATCCCAAGGAAGACAACCTTATTGACCAATTCCAATCTCTCATTGTCCATCACCACACTGGTTTTTACTTGTTTCACATTTTTTGTAAAAAATCTAACATATTTGGTTTTACTACCATTTAAAAGTAGGTTATTAGCACTAAACCAGTTTACTATTTTTGAAAGAGCATTGTTATTTGAAAGAGCATTATCAAATATCGATCAGGCCTCCCAACCCGTTTGGCCAGCGTGGGGAGTGTAGGCCAAATCCTCCTTCCGTCTAGGACGGACGAGAGAGGGTCGTGCTCCTGTAGTGGAGACTAAAATGGACCTGATGATGATGATGATGATCATTATTTGATTTATTTAAACTTTTTTGACCACAAAATTACATAAGGGTGCAAAAGGCGGACTTAACGCTAAAAGCATTCTCTACCAGTCAACCTTCGGGAATAGCAGAAATTCATACATGCGGTTCTAAAGCAAATGAAAGAAAATAATATTTCGAGAATAGACATGATAACTATTCAAGTAAAAGAATATTATATTCTATACAAATAAAATAAACATACATCTTGTAGTATATCAACATAATAAACATACATAGACATAGGAAGATGATGATCAGTACTTTATTAAACCATCTAAAAGGTGAGTATAAATTTTCTTTTTAAAATTAAATTTATTTAAAATCCTTTTAAGCGATTCAGGCAGCGCGTTCCATAGACGTGAAGCTTGTAGTGTGAAGGAATCAGACATAAAGTCAGAGTGGAATGGACAGTTGACGAGTATTGTCAGAACGAAGTTGACGGCTGTGAGAGTCACTGAGAAATTGAAACTTGCACTTTAAGTATTCCGGAGAGAAAGGACTAGTGAGAATAATGTGAAGTACGCAGAGCAATCTCTGTTGCCTCCGATTGATGAGTGCAAATTACTGGAGAAACTACCTAAAAATCGTAGGTTGTCAAATCCCAGGATTTCATATATGAAATCCTTGGGATATATCCCAAAGAAAACAATAAAGGAGAATCGCATTTCGTGGAAAGCATTGGGGAAGCCCTATATCCAGCAGTGGCTAGATACGGCTAATGATGATGATGATAAAAAATTTGGGGTGTAAGTAGCTCAGCACGATTTTAAGAGTCAAAGTCAACCTCGCCTGTAAACCGTGCCGACTAGCGAAAGAGACTCTGGCATATAGAGGTAGGGGTACAGCGTATTTGTAAGCTGCCCGACTAGGGAAGTGCCTCCACCTAACAGAATACCGCAGCCAAATAACAATTCCTTGAGGGTTGTTGTCCTCACTCACTCGCAGGTGTGTGAGTGAGTGAGGACAACAGAGGAAGGAGTTGCTGCGTTGACAGCCGGAGTAGCGGCGCGCGAGCGATATTTCATGTTGCGAACAGCGAACGTTAATGTGGGTTACGGTAACCGGTGTGCATCAAGCGGGCCGTATGGTTGACTGCCACCCGACGTAGTATCAAAAAAAATAATGAAGCTTTTTAACACAAAGGAATCATTCAGCCAAAATAAAATATTATTATAATTTATATTTTATGAATGACGCTTTAAAACCTAAGTTTAAAATAAAATTTCAATCAATTTTACATATGGCTTAGTTTTGTTCATTTTTGTAAAAATAAAATCAATCGCATTAAACGAATGAAAAAAATTAACTGCATCTTTTCCGTACTAGTGTGGAAATAATTTTACTTGGGCGTAAATAATTTTTCCATACCAGTACAGACAAGTAGGAATTCCAACCTTTTTGCGCCATGATTACAAGAAGAGACATTTTTCTAGCAACAATATTGAAATAGTAGTTTATGAAATTGTTGCATAATAAGGGTTATTAAAATACGAGCGCGAGTTTATTACATGAGCCGAAGGCGAATGTGATAATAGCGTCACACGAGTATGTGCAGTTTCATACACTACTTATTATAATATACTAAAATAAAATAAAATAAATACAACCATGAAGTTAATTTAACATCTTCATTTCTTACTTATAAATCCATTTGCAGAACGAGCGCAACGCATGCGCGACGCGCCGCAAATCGCCGCGTTCACAGATTAAGTTGAATTTTTTTTGCAAAGTTGCAATGCATTTGCATTGCCACCTGCTTGTTGCTGTATCGAAATGGAAAAAAGTTATTTTTCGATACAGTTGTCCATAAAAAGCTACATATATCGAAAAGTAACTTTTTAAATTTATTTTGATGGCTTGTGCGTAAAAGACTGACATTAAGATTCCTTGTTTAGTTTTTTAATCTCTAAATTTCAGTATAAGAGTAGATAAACATTTTTTTTACAATAGGTCCTCAAGGCGTCATTTTGAATTACCGAATAAGAGTTTTTATGAAAGTCCACACGGATGAACTCGCAGGGTTTCTTTTACAAAAGTTACAAGGATGACAGGGCCCTTTAGCCCTACTTCCCACAAACGAAAATGGGAATTATGTGATATAGGCTTGTTCCGGTTGTATGAAGTGGCCGTTCTGTGAAATACGTCAGTTAGACAAATTGGGTCGCTCGGGTGAACATTACGAGTTATAGTTATTTGTCGTGTGAACATTGTGGCCTACTGACATTATTATCACCATCGCTACTGTCCAGATAAGTGTCGTCTAGATGCTCCCGTCATGGGAGAGAAATTTATAAACAATTTGTTGATGTGAGATTGCATACGGGAATTGTAAGCGTAATTGTAAGTTACCTGACTGGGGAATGTATCTCCACCTCACAGAACACCGCAGCCAAATGACAATTCCCTTGAGGGTTGTCGTGTCCCTGCGAGTGAGTGAGGTCACCAGAAAGGAAGGAGATGCTGCGTTGGCAGCGGGGGTGGCGGCGCGCGAGCGATATTTTATGTTTCGAGCGTTAACATGCCTATGGTAACCGCTTCACATCAGGCGGGCCGTATGCTTGTCTGCCACCCGACCTGGTATATATAAAAAAAAGAAACATTAATTTATATAGTTTCATTATCGCTCAATACTATGAATATGACCTTCACGCTATCCTTCATGTCGCTTCCGAAGGCAGCCCCGACGTCTGGTCTGTCGTCCTTGATAACGATAATGCCTATAATTTGTCTTTTTCTAATATATTCTTATGTCATATATGAGCAAAACTTTCAGACGTAATAACGAGATAGGAATACACGATTTTAGGGTGTAAGTAGCTCACTATGATAATTAAAGCGAAAGCTAACCTCGCCTGTACTTTTTGCATCTTGCCGATTAGCAAAAGGCTCTGGCGAAACAGAGGCAGAGGAAGCGATCCTCCATCTCACAGAATACCGTAGCCAAATAACAATTCCCTTGAGTGTCGTTCTGTTCCTGCGAGTCAGTGAGGTCTCCAGAAAGGAAGGAGTTGCTGCGTTAGCAGCGGGGCTGGCGGCGCGCGATCGATATTATATGTAGCGAGCGTGAATATGGCTAAGGTAACGGCTTCACATCAGCCGTATGCTTGTCTGCCACCCGACGTAGTATAAAAATAAAACCGGCCAAGTGCGAGTCGGACTCGCGCACTAAGGGTTCCGTACTATTATCTATGAAAACGCAAAAAAAAAAATGTTTCTTGCATGGGAGCCCCCCTTAAATATTTGTTTTATTAAGCTATTGCATAGCTTCTATCGCGGGCCTTGAGCGCGGGGACCGAATCCAGAAATTCCGTAACGAAAAAACCTCACGCTCCCCACTCCGACCGGCAATATATGTAACATAGATGTCGCAACTTTGCTTTACTTGCCCCAGCATACTTTCATAATGATTTAGTTCTAAGAATTTCACATAGATGTCTCTAAATTTCGATTTGTAGTTCAAATATTTGACGTAGATGTCGCTGTTTTGAATTATCGCGTTTTCATCCCTCTGCTGAAAATTTTGTTATAACTTTGAAATTTGATGAAATATACAGGGTGTTCGGAAGAAGGATGAACACAGGAAAATGACAGGTAGGTGGGGTCTTCTCCTATGTGCTCAGCCCATAAAATTTGACCTGGGCCCTACTTTGGGTTTTACCCGATTTTTTTTTAAAAAAGCCGACTTTCGTCGCTTTCTCACCTTTAAATTTCCATAAGTTTCCTTTTTATTGACAAGTCTGGCAACATTAATTTTTTTTCTGATCTTGATACTTAGTAGGTCTTCAAGTAATCAATATTTTTTTTATAAAAATGCCAGTTAACAAAAATAGGAGCTTCTAAAATACAAAAAGAGGTAAGAAAATTATTTGAAGACGAACTTTGCATTGCAATGAAAAAAAAACTACAAGAGATCGATGGCTTTAGATTTTATGTAAACATCTCTACTGTATGCCCTTTCTAACGGTATGCGATTTTTATGTTTTTTTCAAGAATAACTGGAGTTATTCGTAAATTTTGTCAAATCGGACGATTTTGACGAAACTCTACTTTTGGAGAAAATTAATTGTTTGACAAAAACTAAGAACTGGAAGCATTATTAAACAAAAGTAGGACGTTAACAAATTCAAAATGTAACTCTCTTATGGATACCTAAGTAAAGTAAAATAAAGGAAACACAAAGTTATGTAGTTGACTACCATTTATTAGCAATAATTACTCGATAATGAAAACAAGAAACTGGTAGCGCAACAAGTACATTAGATCGCAGAGGCAGTTAAGACTCGACTGAAAAGAAAAAGGATCCGATCTGTCACTCCGCTCGCATAGCCGTCTCGAAGGTGAAAAAGAGAAAATATACACAATCAATGCTCAAGAATGAAATAACATTTCTACCTGCACCCGTCAATTACAATTCCAAGAAACAAAAGATAAGCTCTATGAGTGCGCGGAAGTGAAATAACATTTTTACCTGATTTTTATCACCTTTCCAGTTTACGTTCCTAAAGCCATGTAATTTTCCGACGTCCTACTTTTGTTTAATAATGCTTCCAGTTCTTAGTTTTTGTCAAACAATTAATTTTTTTCCATAAGTAGTAATAAGTATAACTCATGGATTGGCCGAGGTGGATCCATTCCTTGGCCTTCGCGATCCGCAGACCTCACCTCGCTCGACTTTTACGTCTGGGGAAGGGCCAAAGACTTGGTCTATGTAACAGAAGTGGCCAATCGTGAAGAATTAACAAACCGAATAAATGCCGCTTTGATATCATGAAAGCGGAAATGTTATTAAGAACAACCACAGTACAGATACGAAACAGGTGCCGGGCTTGTATTAATAATGAAGGCCGGCAGTTTGAACAATTATTGTAATTATTGCTAATAAATGGTAGTCAACTACATAACTTTGTGTTTCCTTTATTTTACTTTACTTAGGTATCCATAAGAGAGTTACATTTTGAATTTGTTAACGTCCTACTTTTGTTTAATAATGCTTCCAGTTCTTAGTTTTTGTCAAACAATTAATTTTCTCCAAAAGTAGAGTTTCGTCAAAATCGTCCGATTTGACAAAATTTACGAATAACTCCAGTTATTCTTGAAAAAAACATAAAAATCGCATACCGTTAGAAAGGGCATACAGTAGAGATGTTTACATAAAATCTAAAGCCATCGATCTCTTGTAGTTTTTTTTTCATTGCAATGCAAAGTTCGTCTTCAAATAATTTTCTTACCTCTTTTTGTATTTTAGAAGCTCCTATTTTTGTTAACTGGCATTTTTATAAAAAAATATTGATTACTTGAAGACCTACTAAGTATCAAGATCAGAAAAAAAATAAATGTTGCCAGACTTGTCAATAAAAAGGAAACTTATGGAAATTTAAAGGTGAGAAAGCGGCGAAAGTCGGCTTTTTTAAAAAAAAAATCGGGTAAAACCCAAAGTAGGGCCTAGGTCAAATTTTATGGGCTAAGCACATAGGAGAAGACCCCACCTACCTGTCATTTTCCTGTGTTCATCCTTCTTCCGAACACCCTGTATAATACCATGTAGTAGAAGTAAAATTTTCGGAAAACGGCCGTTTTTGACGTCAAAACGTGCCCCATGATAAATTATTTTTCTGGGTTACTCGTCGATTAGATAGGGTATCAAATTATGTATGGATGTTTGTTAGCAATACTGCATGAATAAAATAAATAAATAAAATTATAATTGCATAAGTTGATACAAAATGCTATGCAATAGCTTTACCGCGGCAGTCCCCGAGTGCCACACGTCTTTTTTTTTTATTTAATTATTTATTTTTAAAGTGAATACATAACTAAATATTATGTGAGTATTTCAAGTGTCTACCTATTACCGTTATCAAATACGAGCAAAAAAATCACGTTTGTTGTATGGGAGCCCCCTTAAATATTTATTTTATTCTGTTTTTCATTTTTCATTTGTTGTTATAGCGGCAACAGAAATACATCATCTGTGAAAATTTCAACTGTCTAACTATCACGGTTCATGAGATACAGCCTGGTGACAGGCGGACGGGCGGACGGACAGCGGAGCCTTAGTAATAGGGTTCTTTTTCACCCTTTAGGTACGGAACCCTAAAAAGGACACGATTTAGAAAGCAAGTTCTATACCAGAACGATCTATTAACGAGTTAACGACAGATCCTTCATTTTATATGCAATATTCAAAATGAGTAGTGTATCTATAACTACGTTATTCAGTATATACTAATATGTCCAAATATGTGTGTTTTACATTCCAAGCCAGCTGAGATCACATCACTGTGGTTGCATAAGTATCAAAGTCTCCTGATTTGAAGTAAACCTGCCTCCAAGGTTAAAATGCGTCGAATTTACGCAATCCGTCCCGTTCGGCTGCCTTCAGCGCAGTGTACGAGTAAGAGTATCGATTAGCCATGGTGCACCTTTAGTGCCACATGCGATGCCATTCGGCTGACCGAGGTAAGTTGAGTCTAGACAGCCTGATGGCCCTGGATGCAGGGATTTTTAAGGTACATACCTCGTCCGATTATTTCCGAGTCGGCACCTGTTGGCTGTCGCAGAATACCGGCGCTGTGTGTATTACACAGCCTTCATGCCGAGCGATGGCCAAATTAACATCATAATTATGTATATTGTGTTTGTAATGTCGGTGGTCGAATGGTTAGCAATGGCCACTTTGACTCCGAGGTCGCAGGTTCGATTCCCGCACAAGACAAACATTTTGAGTGGATGAACATGTCTGTTTGTCTTGGTCTGTGCGTTTTCTATGTATTATATGTATATATTTAAAAATATATATATATTTAAGTATTATATTCAGTTATCTAGTACCCATAGCACAAGCTTTTCGCTTAATTTGGGACTAGATGACGCTGTGTAAATTGTCCAGAAATTATTTATTATTTAATTATTTATTTATGTAATGTTATTTGTATACTGTTCCAATTATTGTCTCATATTGTGATGTTAATAAACATATTTTCTTTCTTTCTTTCTAGCATCGAATTTTCTTTTTTTGACTTAATCTTGTAAAAAAAGTATTTCACGTTTTTTTACCTGTTTAATAATTCTTGTGTTGGGAAGGTAGCAATTACTTAAGTACCTTCTGACGAGGGTCTCCGAATTCAATAAACACACCAACAGGGTGAACCATCCATAAACATCTACGAGCGGGACAAAGGAATTGCAGCAAATTGACGAGGGTCTTGTCTGACTAAGAAATGTAAGTCTAAAATTTATTCAAAAGACAATTTTTTTTATCCAGAAAGCAAAGTTTTTAATAGGTGGGTAAACGAACTTCATCATCATCATCATCAGGTCCATTTTAGTCTCCACTACAGGAGCAAAAACAAATTGGTTATTCCAAAACATAGACTGGGGAAGGTCAATAATTCGTTTGTCGTAAATTGCATCCGCTACTACAATAAGTTGCCGGAATCGGTCCTGATTTTACCCGACACAAAATTCAAACAGCTTATTAAGACCACCTTATGTAAAAAGGCTTACTACAGGACCGACGATTACCTTAATGATAAAAATGTTTGGCAAATTCTCGGCACAGGATGTGAAGCACAGGCGTCTTATCTTTACAAGTAGTATTGTGGATATACATATTTAGACTTTATACAATATGTATATACACTCTATACTATGATTTTTTATATTTTTATTTTTTTTACTATTTTATTTTACTTATTTTTTATTTTTTATTTTCTCTCTTATTTTGGTTGACATACCATTTTTTTTTTGTTGTACATTGACATTCTTTTTTATTGTATTACTAGATGACCCCGGTGAACTTTGTTTCACCGACATCTATCTACTTAACAAATATATAGTTACGATCTAAGATCTATGTCTCTTTAAGAAGATCCTACCCTGCCCGAACCTGGAGGATGTGCCATTGCAAGACATTTGTTTCCTAACTTGCCGCTTTCCATAAAATTTGACAATACTATGACTCTCCTTGCCATGTCCGAGAATTCCTGACGCGGTCCTTAACATCGCGCATACTGCGCAGCATATTCAACTCCATGAAAGACAACACCTGTACGTGTCACTCAAGTATTGGTAATCCTTTACTAACTTATAAAATAGTCTAATCATGGATTTATAGATTTCTCCTTTCAACTTGGCGGAATTTTGGAGTCACAGATGACACTGGTTACCTCAAGCTACTTAGTCCAAGCTACTGAAATCGCGCAGACGATGCTATCCGATGATCGAAGAACAGATCCCAAGTACTTAAACCGTCCGTGCATTCGACCATATTCTTATGTGCACGGTCGTGGGATCTGTTGTTTTGCATCCCAAGTCTTTCCCGTATTCGGATTCAGCCCATAGTTCTCAAGTGACCTCTTCCATTAATTCACTCATCGCATCAACTGCACTCTATCCGCATTCGCCAGTGCAATTATATCAGCATACATGAACACCCGTCAACCCACCGCACAGAGCTGGTCCATGTGGATACATGATACTACTTGACAATTCGTCTAATACCACGAATGTCAAATGAATGAAAAAGCCAGACAACAATGTCTGGATTTTTCTTAAATATATTTTTTCTTGTAGAAGCTTTTTTCTCATTCTTCTTTTAGCGTTAGAGTAGGATTTGTATCAGTAGCAGATGTTCTAGCTATTGGTGTATTTTCCAAGACGTCATCTGCATATATTTCATCGTCTTGAACTACGACTTTTTAAAAAAAAATATTTATTTCTTGGCGTAAGTATTGCAACTTTTCTTGGCATGAAGAATGTATATGTACGATCTGTGATTTTGGTTTCTTCATCGTACTTTTTTGGATTTTGGAAATAAATAAAAATTTACTTAGTTTTAACGCCAAATTCTTTATTTGCGGGATCCGCGGATCCGCCCTTTGAATGTGCGGGATCCCGCAGATTAATTACAGCATCGTGATCCCGCGGGAATGCGGGATCCCGCTTTGCAGGATTGCAATCCCTAGTCACAGATGACACTGGTTACCTCAAGCCACTTAGTCCAAGCTACTGAAATCTCGCAGTCGATCCTATCCGATGATCGAAGAACAGAACCCAAGTACTTAAACTGTCCGTGCATTCGACCATATCCTTATGTGCACGGTCGTTCGGGGATCTGTTGTTTTGCAGCGCAAGTACTCGATCTTTCCCGTATTCGGATTCAGCCCATAGTTCTCAAGTGACCTCTTCCATTAATTCACTCATCGCACCAACTGCCCTCTATCCGCATCCACCAGTGCAATTATATCAGCATACATGGACACCTACCGGCTAAGCTGAAGACGATCCCCACCGGTGTTTCTGATCACGAAAATCAAACTTTAACTTAGAAGTATGATACTTGTGTTTAGCTTAACTGACAGTAACTCTGGAGCTCTACGGATTAAATTGAATATGCTTGGCAATAACTTAAACGTAAGACCTATTTTTGGAATCAAAATATTCGATGGTAATCGGCTTCAGCTTCGCCGGTAAGCCCCCTGGTCCATGTGGATCCATGATACTACTTGACAATTCGTCTAATATATAAGAAACCACAAATGTAAAAACAGACTAAGACTGATCGCTGGAGGACACCGACGTTAATGGGAATTTTGTCTCTCCTCTCCGACAGAGGTCTAAACAGGATTTGGAATTTCGGTACATGTCTCGGATGATGTCGATATAAAAACCTGGCAGCCCTTTAGACTTCAGTAAAGAGAGACTAACAAAAAGCAATTCATTTTTATATATAAGATGATAATATTTATGGCTATTTAAAAAAAAAGACCTATATTGACAGAGTTTCTTTCGGCATTTCTTCTCGTCAATGGTCATTCCGAAATGCTGGTAGATAAAAAAATATACCTAATTGTAAAAGACGTGTCTAAGTGCCCGCGAGGGCCCACAGAATAAAGAATTTTGACTTTGACTTTGACTTTGACTTTGAGCGCGACCCTTTCTCGTCCGTCCTAGACGGAAGGAGGATTTGGCCTACACTCCCCACGCTGGCCAAACGGGTTGGGGAGGCAAACAAACTTACTGCTGCTTAATGATAAGCAGTTGTCTATGGCTGCATGCAACGTCAGAGGCATTATTGATGTCAACCCTGTAATGTAGTAATGCCCTGGAAAAACCTCGGCATGAAGTTCATTCCAACACCAGAAAACTTATCTGGAACCGGACAGAGACACTGCCTAAGCTGAATCTCGACTTCGGTCTAAGTTCGGTTTAAGTTAACCATATTCACTCGGTAGAGCCATAGCGTCATTATCGACTGAGCAAAACATAATTACCACTCCCCGCAAGCAGGATGGCGGCTAGAGAAAACGTGTTTTATATCACGAACGATATAAAGCATGTGGGTGTTCTCGCAAGCCTGAAATTGCTTCTTATTGCACAATGTCGAGCCCATATGACGAGTCCGGTGGTCGAATGGCTAAAAAAGGCTACTTTGACTTCGAGGTCGCGAGTTCGATTCCCGCACAAGACAAACATTTATGTGCAATTAACATATCTGTCTTTGTCTGGGTGTTTTCTATACGTAGTAAGCATGTATTTACAAAAAAAAATGTATTCAAGTACATTTATCAGTAAGCACCCATAGTACAGCTTAGCGCTTAATTTGGGACTAGATGGCGCTGTGTAAGTTGTCCAGAAATATTTATTTATTTATAATGTCCCGCATCCCATATGCAGGACCCATCGACTGATTAAAGCGGTTCTCGCGTGCGGGTCTTATGACATGCGTAAATGGAAAATCGCCCGCATCCTGCAAGCGGGCACTATCGACCAATGAAAATGAGCTAAGCCAAAATTAGATTTTTGTACACTTAAAAATCCGATCTGAGTGGCCTTCACTGTGACGGTGGGCCACAGTTCTGTGGTCTCTTACCAATATAATGATGTAAGGCAGATTCCAATATATAAGGAAGAATTTCCTGCCTATGACGAGCGGCGCGATAATATATTACTAGTTTTTCTCGCGGCTGTGCCCCGCGTGAATACAATACCTGGACAAAAATATATGGTATAACTCGACATATATCGTCGTTGTCAAACCAAAAGCTGTTATGTGCATTTTTAATTTTTTTTACATTTTGACAATTGCGACTGGTAAATGAACCAAACCATTGTATGAAAAAAATTGGTTGCCTGTAAAGTCGGTATACGGGCGAAAGTTTTACGTGACAACGACTTTGAGTGGTAAAATGTTTTCGAGTGGAAGGGACGCATGCCTTTCACTTTTTATGTCTGTCTCTCTCGCTCTTAGAAGGGACGCGTGCCTCTCACTCGCTCTCATTGTAAGCGCATAACGTGAGCCAGTTTCTTGAAGTGTCACCCGGCTAACCAATTTATAAGACGTTGTCACGTCAAAAACTGCTATGTGCTGAATAGTTGTCACGGTACGTCGTATAGTACTTATAAGCAGCAGATTTTGGTTTGACAACGTCGATATATCAAAATCTACCCATATCATCTTGATAATTGGTCTTTCACGAATGGTGAAACTGTGGAATCAACTTCCCTCAGAAGTATTTCCGAACAATTACGATATGGGAGCCTTCAAGAACAGAATCTATATTTCCCATAAAAGGCTGACAACGGATCGGCGACCCCTTGGTGTTACTGATCTCCATTGGCGGTGGTGATCGCTTTCCATCAGGTGACCCACATGCTTGTTTGCCCCCCTCTTATAAAAAAAGTATTAAATGTGCCAATACACAATATATTCTGTATGTATGCTAAATTTCATCAAAATCGGTTCAGCCATTCTTGATATCTAGAAAGAGTAATAACAAACATTCATCTTTAGATTCATACATATTTAGATTCTCATAAACTTTCACATAAAAATACTTCCTTCCGCTTGGTCCTCGTGAAGGTCGGTTATCGTTACAAATGTATCCTACTTCCGGTAAAAATCTGTATCCATGTTAGACATTCAAATCGGTTCCGCTGTTTAGTGATGAAAACGTAACAAACATACAAACACACTTTCAAATGTATATAATAGTATGTATTATTAGGATATTCGGACTTCCTTGAGTCCCACATCCCACAGAAATCTAAATACTTAGATTTCTGTAGGATTCTCACATTTGAAGTGTTATATATATATATATATTCAGCCGTGTCATTTCCGGCAGATTAAAATAGAATCACTCCGTCTCTGAATAGAATAGAATCGTCCGTGGATGTACAAGGCGACTAAGGGAAATACATTATCCAACATCGATCAGGCCTCCCCAAACCGTCTGGCCAGCGTGGGGAGTGTAGGCCAAATCCACCTTCCGTCTAGGATGGACGAGAGAGGGTCGTGCTCCTGTAGTGGAGACTAAAATAGCCTGATGATGATATATTATATTATATATTATATAGCATAGATGAATGTTTATGGCTTGGTGTAAAACACTCCGCTCCTCTTCGCCATAACGGAGTGCTGCCGAAGGTTCTTCTACAAGCGTATATAAATATAAGTAATAGCTGTAGTCTAAGAAACTGTTGCATAATAAGGGTTCGACCACACGAGTATTTTCAGACCTAATTATGTGCAGTTTTCATACACTACTTTATCTAATCTCATGAAATATATGATAATAATATTTTAAAAACAACTATGAAGTTAATTTAACAGCTTTATTTCTTACTTATAAATCCATTTGCAGATCGAGCATGCGTAGTGCGCATGCGCGACGCGCCGCGCGGCGCCGCGTTCACAGATTATGTAGAAAAATTTTGCAAAGTTGCAATGTATTTGCATTGCAACCTGTTTAAAATACCTGTATCCAGGGCTGAAGCCGATACTGCTTCAGCCCTGGATACAAAGAAGAAAGAAGTTAAATACAAAAATAATGGAAAAAAAGTTATTTTTCGATACAGTTGTCCGACATTGTTGATACGACAACTGTATCGAAAAATAACTTTTTAAATTTATTTTGATAGCTTGTGCGTAAAGACTGTCACTAAGATACTGTGTTTAGTTTTTTAATGTGTAAATTTCAGTATGAGAGTAGATAAAAAGTATTATTGCAGTAGAAGTTTTTAAATACATTAAATTGGGTAGCCCTGGTCCCCTAGGCTACGCTACGCTAGGGTTCTCTGTGTTGTGGGTATATAGATATATATAGTAAAACTCTTTGTCATAATTATTACTTTATTAATTAATAAGTGTAATAAATTGAGTGAAATAAATAATATGGCTAATGTGGAATGACAAGTGATTCAATATAAATATAATAAGCCTTGTACGAGTGATAGTAACTTTTGTATTAAAAATATGTTTTTTTAATAGATATGCATAAAGGTTTTTATGAAGTGCTTAGTCCAAATAAGTAGTAAAAAGAATAAGGGGTTTTATTAAAACTTAAGAACATTTGTGATCTGATCCATATATTGCTAGTAGTCATTTATACGAAGTTATTTGCGAGAAGCTTGCGCAAAACAACCTTGCACAAGTATGCTGCTCGAAAAGCCACTTTTCTCACTTTAACCCATGTACGCAAGAAGTTATTTGCGCTGCGCGAAGTTACTAGCGCGAAGCATGCGCGAAACAGTCTTAATAAAGTTGCTACGCGAAAAGGCGTTTCGGTCACTGTTGTCAGAAGAACTGTTATTTAAACTTTTATGTTACATACAAAGTTACTAACTCTCTTACAACGCTGATAAAAATCGTAATATTACAAAATGGTATACCCCATAAATCTGATTAGTTATAAGTAATTAAAATACTTATTCAAGAAAATTAGAAACGTGATTGACAATTTTAGACCTATATTTGTAAAGTGACCAGAATTGTTAATTAAGTTATCTACTGTTTCTGAGCGAGTTCATTACTATTTAGCCTATTCCTGGTACCTATTATAAGAGATTATATCGCGTTTTATAGGGCACCCCTAAAATGCGATCAGTAAGGAGAGTTGACCGCATAAGACATACGATGCTAATGAAATTAATACACGAATACTGTCACGAATAATGTAATAAAGACAAGCGTTATATATTTGTAGCTGGTTTTGACAGCAGTGTCAATACGTTACTATATCTTGCAATGAGTACACATAATATCATCGTTGTTCGTTGACTTTTTTTAGTTACATTATCATCAGCCAGTATCTATCCAGTGCTGGATATAAGCATTCCTCAATGCTTTCCGCCAAATACGATCCTCTGCCTTTCGCATCTAGCCTCTTCCAGCCGTTTTCTTAAAGTCATCGTACCATCTAGAAGGATGTCATACGTCTCCAACGCTTCGTTATCCTACGTGCGACCTCCACTCTAATACCTCCCTCCCCCAGCTGCCTTCCCGTACTCGGCAGATGTGGTCGGCCTATTGCCACTTCAGCTTGCAAACTCTGAAGGCTATGTCGAAAACTTTAGTTTTCCGTCGTTCTTTGTTCGATCCATCAAAGAAACCCTGAGCATCGCCCTCTCCATTGCCATCTCCATCGCTGCACGACCTTTAGCCTGGTACCCAAAGAAATTATAGGATACTTGTTCAAATAACTTTAGTTATTATTTAATTAAGGTGCCTTGGTACTGACATATTGGTTTGTTTATAAATATTCTTCTTCATTAACCATCAACTGTCCATAAAAAATAATATAAATCTTCTCATATCAAGTGTATGATCAGTTGATTGGGTTTCGTTCGCGAATAAACTTTTTAAACGATGCCATTTTAGTGATGGGTATGTTTGAGTATTAACCCATATTCATTCCATTGCAGGGATACATGTCTGCTCTCAATCGAAGCGGCTTCGAGTATACTCCATCACGTGCAGCGATGAGTGTAATGAGAGTTAAAAGTCTGGTGATAGATTAAAATGTCTGTCAATTTACATGTAAAAAGGGGTGATTCTGTAACTACATTGAGGGGCCACGAAAAAGTACTAACAGGCAATGTACAATTTTTAGCCCAATAGTAACGAACTCGTGCACATTGTAATGAGTATAAATAACCCTTTATCTATTCTCGGACTTTGTTTTCTAAATTAGACAATCCAGCATTCCAGTATGTCAGCTTCTTTAAAATGGTAATTTTACATTGTAGCTAGTGCCAGATGTAATATCCAATTATAATCAGCATTACATGAATTTAATGGAGGTTCTTATTTGAAAAACTCTCATTTGGTGCCCTGGATATAAAATTCGCAGTAACTACAAAAAAAAAAAACTGAACCTATACTTACAAAATGAAAGATTGTATATTTGTGAAATCGAATATATCAAATGTTGGTTCTAATTTTATATATTCCACACTCATAAATTAAAACCAATCCATAAATACAGCCATAATAATAAAACTATACATCTTTAAATGCACGTCTACGTGTTGATTGACAATAATAAAACATAAATAAATGTAGTAACTGTTCTTGAATACGTGATATAAACTGTTAATGTTACTGCGATTTTAGTCAACGATGATAATAAATTGCGATAGGTATGACAGATTTTATGTGCACAAACAAATTTAATCAAACGAGATTCAAAAACATTTAATCTAAACACAATTTTGATCGTACAACTCTTTACCAAATAGATTCAAATGATGAGCAGTCGAATCTATGTGTTAAATAGCTGTGTCATTGAAACTTCAGTAAAAAAAAATTGACAGAGTACCATACACTGAAATTGAGTGTAGTTAAAACTGCCGTTGAAAATAAGAATCATTCGTAATGAAATGACACCGAAACACGACATAAATTCATAGTTTACAATAATGTGCATTGCATACAAGTGTATAGTAATATTTAAAATGCGCAAAAGCGTTCATAAAAATGTTTCACGACACCGAAACTGCATAAAAAATGTACGACAAATATGTTTGAGCTTCACACAACACCAAAACTTGAATAAAATATTTCCTATTGTTTTTCACTCCACACCTGCATTTATGCGTTGGGTGCACTGAGAAAGTTATTTGCGAAATCATGAATTACTAGGACAGCATATTTCTATAACAAATAACATTCACAATTTTTACCATCTTCAATATTGTTACTAAGATCGATATTATTAATTCTTATAATCTTGTATTGCCTTAGTACATTATATAGAACTGATTTTACTCTTTTTCATAACCACCATAATTTTGCAAGTGTGGTGTGAAAAACGAAACATCACATTTTCTATATTTTAAACACAAGAAACGATTACACAAAGTTAATAATTTTCTACAGAATCACAGGAATTTTCAAATCGAGTCTGAAGCTTAGCATTAGCGATATTAACGATACCTTTAAATGTTGATAATTAAAACTGTGAATTAAGTCTGGTAACAATAAGTTCGATACACACCTATGCAATAGACTTTATGGTACACGTAAATCCATCTATGGTTTATGTTTAAGATAAAGTTAATCAGAACTTGACAAGTATAAAATTAAATCTAAGGTAACTAAACTTCTATTTTTTAAGATATCACGTAAACACTACACCATTCGAAACGTATTGACTTAGATAGATAGATAGATAGAATATGCTTTATTCGCATGATAATATAGATAATATAGAGATTACAATTAAAAACTAAGACTTTAACGTTAACAGAAAAAAAAAACACCCGTCAGCGTAATTAAGCAAATTCATAAAGACAATAATTATGCTCTGCTTGGTTCTGTTTTGTTTTTTCTCAAGTAGGACATAAATATTTTCAAGTTACTGAGTCAACACTAACTTTAAAATATAATTGTTAAAACAATTACCTCCGACAATAAAACGCGATAAACAACATTTTGAAAAGTGATCTAAAAAACTATATCGTCATTTTGAAAGACGATGTCGCGCACAATTAGAAGCTACGACTTTTGTTCAATGACCGGCTAGTGTGGGTACAGGGTACACAGATAAAGCTTCTTCCTAAAGTTATCCTAATTTTTGCTGTCTTTGGGAAACCAAGTACTTAACTTATACTGTGGCCGAGGTTAAACTTTAGTTCTTTAATATTCTAGCTTCAAACAATTTCATCGGTTTGGTCTGAATATAATCAGAATGACGCCATAATGAACTTCTTATCATTGATTGTTATTGATGTTGATGATGGACTGGTAATTTTTAAATGTATTCCTCGTTCCGTCATTCTATCACTCAAAATATTTTTAATTTATGTCCCAGAAGTATAGCAAGTAGGGTATCGTAATTTTAGTTTAGTGGCCAGTCTCGCCTCTTGTTGTCAACTGACATAGATGTGTACCCAACTTTATAAATTCTCTGAAGGCGTCAAAATGGAATATACAAGAGTGAAGTACGTTCTGCATGAGATATTTACACGTGAACTTAGCAAATAGAGTCGAATTATCCTAGACTTAAGTATAAAAGTCGTATAGGCACAAGAAATTTCATAATTAACGTGCGTACACTATGGTTTGCGCTATATTGTGTGCATTATACAAAGGTTTATTTATCGTCCTCATGACAGTACGAGTGTTATTAATAACATTTTTCCTACCGATATTAAAATCATTTATCATGTTTTCGTAATTAACAACGATGACTAGAGTATCTGGAAGTCTTAAGTTTGGCTCAGTATAGTATGAAGTAAAGAGAAATATTTAATATGGATTTGCACTAATTAACAATTGATTTAATTATGAAATTATTTGTATCAAATCTCAGAGATTTTAGTCGATTTATTTTCGTTGGATCCTAAAAACTGATTCCTAGTGGGATATTAAACTTGGATCCTACTAACCTCCCTTAAAGTAATTAGCACAAATCTGACACAAATTGCAGATAATTAGTGCTTATTTTGAGGTGCACATTTCAATATGGCTTTACCGGCATACTATCTGACGAAACAACACAACGACAAAGACAAATATTTTCTACCGAACATAGTCTGCAGCACATTATAAGAAAAAATAGCACTTGCACGTCTCTCATCATGATTTATTTATTAGATGTCGACTTTAATAATATGACACTTTTCAGTAATCGATTTAGGCATATTTCCTCCTTTTGTGTTCCTGATCATAACAATTCCAATTTAATACAAAGAATTCTTCTTCTTCTTGTTAGTTCAGAGGCACTCTGAAATATATTCATTACAATTTAGTTACCTTCATGAGAACGATAAAATAGCATTTCATAATTACAATTCCATTAAAAATTCATTTCAATATACTGTTAATATTTCTTAAATATCTGTTGAAAAATATTCGTTTTGTTACATATGAAGGCTTAAATAACAGTGTATTAGAAGAAAAAGCCTAAAAATATATATTGCCTAGATAGATTATCTGTAATGTGTATGAAAATGTAAACTTCAAATGCAGAGTAAACGTGACATTTGATGCAGTTAATTAGTGCATCAAATGTCACGTTATGTCATCAAATAGTATAAAGTGTAAGTACCTAATTGCATCAAACGCAGTATCTTCATAAAAACCATAACTAATTTAGTAGATTCACTGGGACTTTTAAGAAATGAAATAATTCGAAATCTTAAATTATAGAGGTCGATTAAAATCTGTATAATACGTATTCGAGTCGACATAATCTTTTACGAACTGAGCATGGCCAAGGCCATTTTGCCATTATATTGTATCTTTTGTTTTTGATTGTCTCCGATGGCTTTTCAAATTTGGCCTTTACCAAATTTTACCAAAAAGCCATCGGAGACAATAAGCCTTAACTTTATCACCAAAATTGGCCTCAGTTCCGAGTCAGCGTACACGTGTCGATGCTAAAGATCTAAAGATTTATTTTTGTAAGAAAATTGGGCTTTCTTAAACTCAATTGTTCAATCGAATTTGAAATTGTCTGTTTTTTTCCTATATTTTATTTCCTATACGATTGGCGACATTCAAATTGTGTAAGTTTCACCATCATTGTTAACGCAGATCCTAAAAATCAGTATCATTTATCACTTAATATACCGACTCGAATACATAGCAAACCTTACATATTGTGATAGTCTTAAGAAATCATTATGTTTGACTTGGTATTTCAACTATTATATTAAAGAAAATTATTTAATTTGAAATGTTTAAAATTTATATTCGCTTATTTAGTTTCAAGCCAAACATAATGAGCCTTAAGCTTACTTACTCGACATACATTCACAAGCTAGCTTGTTCTAGACATCGATTTCATAATAAGACGATGATATACATGCTACTTTTTTACATCGCGATTAATTAGTTGCTGAAGATGAAGAATAATTAAATTATAATCCAGATTGGCACACAGAAGCTATTGTTGGGACTGTAAGAAATAATATTGATGATATAGATAGATGATGTTAACGCAATTATTGTAAATAACAAACATTTCTCGTTTAATTTAGTTTTTTTACAGAATTTATAAGCCAAAGTAGATGAATTTATTTAAATAATATTAAGACTTCTTCCCTCCAATATAGCATACGTTTAGCATAAAATTTAAAATAGCTAGATATCTAGGCCTATGTTAGTAATGGACAGATTTATAAAAGATGGAAACGTTGATGATAATAATGTAATGTAAATGAAATTGTAAGTGATATATTGTAGACAAGTGACGTGTTTTCGATGTAAAAAGTAATATGCATGCCATTAATTACACATTGAATACATCAAACATGTTAGGAAAATATTACTAAAGTAATTTATCACCTCTTCGTAGACCATTGATTAAACGACAACTATTAGAGAAAAATTCAATATTTTCCTAACGTTACACCTTGTAACTCTAAAAATATCGACAAAATTGTGCTGTTACAAATACACTATAGTTGTGAATAGTTTCTTAATAAGGCATTTTTTATAAACAGCACTTAATCTAGAAGAGAAGAGTTAAAAAGTTTAAGCGAAAGTGATAAACTCTCACATTATTCCATTCCAAATTGATATTTACATTTAAGTTAAGTTTAAGGGTGCTGTATCTGATATTAAACTTGTTATTTTGGAAAGTAAGTACAGATTTGATAAGACTAGACTAACTGGTGCTAAACAGAGTTACATTCAAAGGCTGTTTTTTTATTATAATGAACTACTTGATTATAATAAGTTACTGAGATGTCATGATGAAATATGAAATGTGGAAGAATATCACTTTTGCCGAATCAGAAAGATAGAAGAAAGATGAAAAGTACTGGGGAAGGTGAAATTGAAACGGTATAAATTATAATAAAACTGAAATGTTGAGCATTATGAAGCTAAGCTCGTGGTATCGTGTAAGCTTACATTAATATCAATAATTATGTATATATCATGTTTGACATCTTGTTCGACTGCTAGTTCATTAATCATGAAAATAGATATTCACAGCCACAAATAAAATGATCAGTAACAATAAATATGACTTATAATTAAGTGGTATACATATTAACGAATTAAACGTACAACCTTTAATTTTTTATAAAATAATTAATAATATGATAAGAATTATTATAGTTTATAGATGCGGAAATACCAATGCTCAAAGTCTATTGAATTATTTAGTACAAAAGTATTATTATAATTATATGAAAATTTTATGTATTTTGTATGTAGAAGTAAAAATATTATTGCCATTTAAAGTTTGGCACGATTCGGGTTGCAGAAATTTTATCAACGTATTTTTTTTAAATTTAAAACTGAAGTTTTGAAAGTAAGTTGTGTACTTAAAATGCATTAATTCCAAAACTACGGTACTTATAATATTTGTAGAAAAGGTGACTAAGGTAAATTATTAACAAAGTAACGACATATAAGTCAAGGACAAACCAACATCCATATCGTATAAAAATGTACAGATATAAGAATAGTATATAACAATCAGTCTCAAGCCAATACATGCGGAATGTCAATTTGTATTTAATTAAATATACACAATGTCGCCCCACTAACGACACAACCACATTTGTTTAACAAACTAAAATAGCTGATAAGAAAACTAATATTGACCTAAGGAAGAATTTCAAGGTTATGATCATAAATGGGGCACAACTTACTGCTAAAATCTACCAAAGAATTGGTCCGCCTGTTAAAATATAAGATACAGAAGCAATTAAAACGAAGAACTCCATTGACACAACGCCAAAGCCTTGAAGCCTGCTGTATATAACAAAGTAGCCTAACAGTTATAGGCATTAAAGTAACCACAGTAGCATCGATCGACACCATATCGACAAACTGTTTTTTTACACTTTTCCACAAATAGTTCTCTGCACAATTGTACGGATAATGTAGTCGCATTCCAACATAAATTCTTTCATCTTATTGTGAATATACCAGTATGGACAAGGAATGGTATTCCAATTTGGAAATGCATTACGTCAAATAAAGGAGTATTAAACCGAAAATTTTAAGGGATAAAACTTGGAATTATTTGGGAAACAAGGTCGATTAAAATTCTTTAGCTCACATCCTTGACATTATCATATATCGTCCATCAGACAGCAACTCCCTGGTGTCAGAAGGAGATCCAGGACTTAAACTCGGTGCCACTGACGGCGTTGAATATGTATCCTTATTAAATCTCCCCAGTCTTTTGTCATTTTCTGATGCAACGGATATCTCTTCTTCAGCAATTTGTTCCAACGGCGATTCTCTCATCGCATCTCCGTTTATAGCTAAAGCATTAACAAAGCCGTGCACTCTGTCAGGAGATGGCTCCGTGTAAGTCTCTGTAATCGCTTCTGGTAAGCCTTCAGCAGCTTTCGCCCGTCTCGCGTTTTTTGTATGCATTCCACCAGTTTCCGCATCTCTCTCCAGCCGATGACCGGACCGAGATCGCGTCAGCTGCCTTTGGACATAATCTTCCAATGCGTCCTCCTCGCTCTTGGTTAAATATTTGTGCAGGACAATTAAGAAGATACCGATAAATAGTGCAAATAAACCTGAACAGACGAGCTCGTTAAACCAGCTAACCGTTCCAATACTGCTCCATGATGTCACATTATCAGGCAGCCATCCAGACCCGACGAGAAACAGTCCCAAAACGAGGAAGACTACCCCGAGATGGAGCATGCCAACTGATGAGACGACTTCATTGTCGGTTGTTCTTGTCTTTTTGAACCGTCGCCTTTCTAAGCTACCCGTGGAACAGTGGGGCGAGGTGACGCCCGATTCGGAGGATTGCAGAGAGTAGCGTCGCTCCTTAGCTCGCTGTTGCTCGGCTCGTCGCTTGCGCTCGCGTCGGATAGCGAGCGCGGAGTGCAGTCCCACCGCGTGCATCCTGCAAGCACGGGCACGGGTGAGTGCTAGGTCACAAAGCGTCGCAAGCGCATCAATGATACATTTGCGACGCGTTGCAAATGCGGTGCGTGGCCGCAGGCGCGGGTTGCCGCACGCCTCGCGGAGTGACCGTCGACCCGTGCCCGTGCCGTGCCGCGGTTAAACATAACACAGACAAATCAGCCCAAACAAAGTATTTAGAAACGTAATAAAACTTGCATGTATAAATAAAGTTATGATCACAATCAATAGGTACAGACACACATAACTTTACCGATGATAGTATTGCTATTGATGAAAATAATGTGATAGACAGTTAAAATAGAAAACGCAATAGAATCTATTTAATTTCGAATGTAATCACCGGCAAATCTATGTAGGTCTTATACTAGATGTTATAATTAATTATGAACCACGACAGGAATATCTGCGGTAAGGCTGAGTTATCTGTGGTATCAGTAGGATTAATTCGAAATTGCAATTTAACTTATGAATAAATCGAGTTAAAACCGCGATACGATACGAAATACGAAAAATAATAAATTTATACAACCTTTTAACCGAAAGCTTCAAAGATAAACCGATTTATCTAAATAACATGTTGCAGCCGGTTATGCTAATAAATTTGAATGATAGATTTATTTCCGCTGGATGGGAATGTTTGGGTATAATTAAGATAAACAATAAACGCGAAAGATTTTCATTATGGATGTATCGATATTTGTTACTTAAGCACGGGTAAACGGCACAATGGAGTTGGATTAAATTTGCCTACGTATAGGGCAAGCTCCGAACTGTTTTCACGTACGACGAAGCCGCGAGTAGAAGCTAGTTATATATAAATGCTATGAAGATTCTCATTATATTTCACAACGAGTTTATTCTATGTCCTGTATGTTCTATAGTATTAAATGAGCTATTTATTTTAATCACAATAGAAATATAGGGGTTTACGGCGACGACATCTAGCTGGTCTCATGTCTGGAAAAAAAATATTACCCCTAAAAATCGCCGAGCTAAGCTCAATTAGCCCAGGTACTAATCAAATACGTGCATAATCTCCTGGTGTTTCAAATTAATTAGCTGCGTTGCTAATTATACTATGTTTCCTTTGTAAAGGAGGATTTGATGCAAAAACATTTGCCTCCCAGATTAAATTAAGAACAAGGGATCCAATTTATTTAAAAAATAATTAAATGAATTAATAAATTCTTTGAAACTCAAAATTTCTCAATTTTCGCTAATTTTGCTTCAATATTCCAATCATGCATATTGATGAGATGATTTATTTCTTGATCGTTTCAAGGAACAGAAAGGCGGAACAAACATTTTCTCAGCATTCGTAAAGTTACTCAAAGTAGTGCCTGATAGTGGTCTCAGTTTATGTTGTTGGTATTTTCCTTAAATTCAGTTTATGTTTATAGTTTTAGTTTAATTTAGTCAATAAAAACAATGATTTAATTAAAATTACGTATGAACCCCGTGAACTACCCCTAAACGTAAATTATATTTTCATATATAAACCACAGTATTGTGCAAATTATATCTATTCCAAAGTCTCCAGAGTGTTGCTGTTAGAATTTTGGACAGACACACGTCGACGACGTTCAGACGCCATAAGTATTCGGTTTTAAAATTTTGTTCCAGAGTTGTAAAAATATATCGACTCGTATCTAACATTGATGACGTAATAAATTTTTATCAACTCCTTTATTGCATTACTGAGGAATAAAATTGGACGCAAACGACCTTTCTCTTTAATTGATGACTGTGCAGATGCTTGATACCTAAAATCGTAATAGCAAAGAGTGATGTATTGTATTCACTCCACAAAACAAACAGACATATATCTTGGAATGGTTAGGATTCGCACGATTCTCTCTAATTATCAGTAAAGTACTATCATTTATGCGGCAAAATACAATATTTATTTATTGCGCTATCGTACACAAACATGACAATTTATATTACATTAAAAATAAACAGCAGGAGTAGGCATACATTTTAGATATCACTTCCTCTCTTACGCAGCGCCGGCGGTCAACGCTCCCTCCGTCTTACGAATTTTCGATCAGGCCACGTGTCCTAACGCGAGTTTAACATTTTTACCCATCCCAAAAAGTGCACAACGCCGCTAAACAAGTTTTCACTTCAAAAATACAGAATCCTCTATGATGAGATTTATTCGTGTTGCGATGATGTACGAGTACATGCCGACTGACACTCGAGTTGAGTGAGAATGATAATCGCTCATTGACAAAACGATACAATGCGATAAAAGTGTAAACAGAGCTGGTCGACGCGTAATTCAGACGTCACATCGATGAGTCAAATGAAGTCTACTTTGTGAATGTTATGGAATTGTTCCAATGAAAACAAGATACTTTTGATAAGCATTCGTCATATATTTTTTTAATAAATAGGAGTAGTACGAGTAACAGTATCAACATTATGTACCTACATATTAAATAACGAACTAAATGAGACTGTCATGAGAAAGTCGTCGTTGAAGGAAAGCGGTTGGTTTTGATCTGTTGACTGAAGTTGATTTGAATTTATCAGTAAAATGATATATAATATTCTTGAACGAATTACACAATGCCATCTAGTCCCAAACTATGCAAAGCTTGTACTGTGGGGACTAGATAACTGATATTATACTTAAATAAATTGATTTTTGTAAACACATACATATAATATAGTTATATATCTATTTGTATTATACCTATTGTATAATTTTTATAATAACTAGTGATGCGCCACCTACCTAATTTTATCATGATTTCTCTTTTGTTAAGGTTGTCTGGAAGAGATTGCTTTTAGCGATAAGACCGCCTTTTGTACTATTTAATTTGCAAGTTTCTTGTATGTATTTGTCATATTGGTGCAATAAAGTGTATTCTATTCTATTCTATAATACATAGAAAACATCCAAACCAACATAATCGATCGACGGGGATCGAACCCGCGACCCCGGAGTCAAAGTAGACATTGGTTAACCATTCGACCATCGGCTTCGTCCCTCCAATTCAATATAATTGTCGATAACATTTCTTAATAACAAAATGAGATCAAACCAGTATCTAATCAAATGTTTTCAAAAGTCAATTTATTACCAAAACAAAGTATATCTCCACTTGGCAAACCTTAGCTGAACGTAATATTGGTGTAAGTATTGATTGACTGGGTACTACGCAGTCGTATAAAAACTCATCAGCACTCAATTTCAAGCATTCCCGCATCCAAAACGGTCCCTAACGCGTTAAATTATTCACAGAATTCCTTCGCGGGTCACTGTGTAAAAGGGAAAACTTGCACCTTCATTATGAGGCCAAAATATACGGCGTACCTTCAGAGGTAAAAGAAAATGCTATGTGGAATAAAGTGAGCCTGCTGCGGTAATTAGTGTTTTAATTATATTCAAACGAGAGAGACGGAAAACTTATGACCTAGATTAATATAAAACTTATTTTAACGAATTTCAAAACAATTTAAATAACAAAATTGTCAAATAACGTTTGAAACATTCGTTTGTTCGACAAAAAATTGTAACATTTCACAAAAAAATATTAAATATGGGTCCAAAAATCTATAACCGACCGACCAATTTTAAAACAAATTAAAACGGTTTCTTTTGGATAAAACATTATATATTATGTATAGGAATTTCTGAATGATAATGACTATTATTTGTACGCTCAACAGCAGGGCATAGTGATACTAGTGCAGACATGTAACATCGATTTTACTTATGTTCCATGAATAAAGAATATTTCTAATTATGTTAGTATTATTTTCACTATTATGAATAGCTATTCTTTACGGTTTTAACCTCCGTTTTGGCTCCTGATGGTCGTAACGTGATGATAATAATATGAAACAATACAATTTTGTATTTGTAACCGGCTTCTCTGAAAAGTACAATTTATAGAGGCATTTCATAAAGTATATCCATTAAATGCCTCTATAAATTCTACAAACATTAAAACATTACAAAATGATTAAAATATATAGTCAGTCCTTTGTAATTTAGGGTAATATGGAGATATTTGATATCCGAGGCTGGTGAAGTGCGACCCTCTTCCGAACACTGTAGATAGGTACTCATTAGCGTCCTCGATAATAACCCTTCACTTTATCTCACCACTCGATTTAAAAAGCGCTTGACAACGGTTTTCTTTGAAAAGTATCACAGTTCTTTTACAGATTTTGTAATAAACAATAAAGACGTCTAATTGATTACAGTTTATTGTAAAATCAGGAAAGGAGAAAGGGGAAATGGGTGAGACGGGGTAGAAAATATTCAGGGAGAAATATGAAGTTTACAATTTGCTGTCAAAAAAGGTAGTGTAGAGGAACTTGGTAGGGTGTAAGGGGTTCATCAACATATTTACACCAAAGCCAATCTCATCGGCACGTGGTGCACCCTGCTGACTGATAAACGAGGCTCTGGCGAAAAGAGAGGTATCTACTCGTAAGGCATAGCGTATTTTGTAAGCTGCCCGACTGGGGAAGTACTTCCACTTCACAGAATGTTGCAGTCAAGTAACAATTCCCTTATTGTGTTCCTGCGAGTGAGTCAGGTTACAGGAAGGAAGGAGTTGCTGCGATGGTAAAGCAGCGGGGATTACGGCGCGCAAGCGATATTTCATGTTGCGAGCGTTAATATGGTTACGGCAACCACTTCACATCAGGCGGGTCGTGTGCTTGTCTGCCACCCGGCGTAGTATGAAAAAAAGGTAGGTATACGGTAGAAGATAGAAACTCTAACTACATGTCTACAAAAACTTTTTACAAATAAAGACGCGTGTACATCGAGTCTTTAGATAAGTCAATTTATTTAATACTAGCTGATGCCCGCGACTTCGTTCGCGTGGACTTTATGATTCCGGCGTATTAATACAAATACGAACTAATGCAGATACATAAGAAAATACTTGTTATACGTTAAAAGTCGATACTCAATACTCAATATCTTTATTGCATTTCATATGTAGTACATAGTTATAAGGATGTTTATACAGTATACAGATTATTACATACATATGAACCCTGTTGGGCATTGCAAAGATGTGCTAGCGGTTTTTGAGGTACGGCAGATGGATTCAGGCGTTTCTCTGATTATTAATTTTTATTAAAAAAAAAATATATATATGACTTTAATCTTATATTTATATAAAGAATGTGTTTGTTAAAAAAAATACATTTAGAACAAAATTAAATGTTTAAATAAATTATTATAGTTTTTTTTTTAACATTGTAACCATAGTTTTAAAAAAAATATAAAATAATTTAAGGGAGTATTTCCTTCGGGAGCTAATATGAAATGACCTGAAGTGTTACTAACTCTCGAGAAAGCCACGTAAAGTTGGCCATGCGAAAAACAACCAGTCCTAAGCTTGACCAGCGAATTTTAGTGATTTCTTTATTGACATAGCCAAGCAAGTGGTCACAGAGAACTGTGTACGTTTAATTTTAAAATGTATTTTTTTTGGAGAAGAGTGGTATACGCGGAGTAAATACAGTTTCTCCGGCACCACTCCCAGTGAGAAATAGAGAATCTCTGCTTCAATTATATTTCGCTGCCAGGCATTGACTTTACTTCAGGAAGGAGATCTTCCCCAAATTTTAATAATATTCTTTCCACCACCAAATCAAATAAATTCTGATATTGCTACATAGCGTCACGCAAATGCACGTATTCTTTCTAGTTTGTGCGAATATATACCAATCGTTCCATTTCAATTTTAGCGTAAACGTCTTTAATAAACTGACTAAATATACCATGTTACCTTTGTAAATAAAATAAAACGATTGCATCTAACTTGTAGCAGGTAAAAATAATAGTTGCACCTTGCGGTTTTTTTACAATACATTCAATATTTTGTTAATGTATTTATTGTTATTTTAAGTAACTTTTTTAGTTCTATTTGCTATTATAGCGTGTTTGTTTTTTAAACTATAATTTATTGTAAACACATGTTGTTTATGCAAATAAATTTCATTTTGTTCTGCATCAGGTGTTCCAAATTTTGGATTTTTATACCTCAGGCTGAATAACTTTTGCTAAGGCGTCATTTTTATATTTCTTATAGTTTACCTGAACCATTAAGGTTCTGCATCAGGTGTTCGAAATCTTGGATTTTTATACTTCAACAGAAAATGCTCATCAGGTTGAATAACTTTTGCTAAGGCGTCATTTTTATATTTCTTATAGTTTACCTGAACCATTATGGTTCTGCATCAGGTGTTCCAAATCTTGGATTTTTATACCTCAACAAAAAATGCTCATCAGGTTGAACAATAACTTTTGCTAAGTCGTCATTTTTATATTTCTTATGGTTTACCTGAACCATTATGGTTCTGCATCAGGCGTTCCAAATCTTGGATTTTTATACCTCAACAGAAAATGCTCATCAGGTTGAATAACTTTTGCTAAGGTGTAATTTTTACATTTCTTATAGTTTACCTGAACCATCATGGTTCTGCATCAGGTGTTCCAAATCTTGAATTTTTATACCTCAGCAGAAAATGGTCATCAGGTTGAATAACTTTTGCTAAGGCGTCATTTTTATATTTCTTATAGTTTACCTGAACCATTATGGTTCTGCATCAGGTGTTCCAAATCTTGGATTTTTATACCTCAACAGAAAATGTTCATCAGGTTGAACAACTTTTGCTAAGGCGTCATTTTTATATTTCTTATAGTTTATCTGAACCATTATGGTTCTGCATCAGGTGTTCCAATTTCCAAAATCAATTATACCCTATATGTTGCCCAGGCTTAACAGCTATATAACAAAAAAAGTTTCATTCGAATCCGTCCAGTACTTCCAGAGATTAGCGCGTACAAACAGACAAACAGACATACAGACAAACAGACAGACATTTTTTTTTAATTCTTACTCTGTTACTATATCTTCATCGCCTCCAATTGTTTTTTTGTAAATATAATCAATGTACAGACACATTATTTTTACTGTTTTATTATATGTATAGATTTATTCAACGGTGGATGGCGAAGCAGGTGTCACTTACACCGCCCAGGTGGGCGCCGTCAACAAGTTGCCGTCTGTTGAGCAAGCCCTGGCGAGGTGCCAATCATTCACCGATACAAAATATCGTCAGGGCTGCCAAATTGTTAAATGTTTACAATATGGGCATTTATTATAATAGATGAGATTGCCAAAGCGTCCTTCACTTTATCAAATTTAAATAAATTGTCACGAAAATATTTTGTACGAGTAGATCTTCTATTTTAATCAATTCAAATAAACATTTTCGTTGTTGTCATAATGGTATCATTAGGTAGGTTTAATGCAGATCTATTGTATTCACGTTATTCATGTTGTATCTTTTGACAATAGATATGATAAACTTTTAACCAAATGACACCTCTTTAGCGCGTAGCGTTCATCTTAAAAAACATAATTTCGTGGTTAAATTAAAAGATTGACTATAAGTAGACAGTAAACGTCCATTATTTTAACAATCAATCAAATAAACTATATCATGGATTATGATCCATATTGATAATATTACAACAGTACTAGCTGACCCGGCAAACGTTGTTTTGCTATAAAAATTAATAACAACCTATTCTCAGACCTACTGAATATGTACTCGTATATAAAATTTCATAAAAATCGGTCAAGCCGTTTCGGAGGCGTATGGTAACTAACATTGTGACACGAGAATTTTATATATTATTTCTCTATTTTATTTTCATTTGCTCAGAAAACATTTTATTTCAGTTTTTAAAAACGTAAGTGGAATGGTAATTTCATGATCACATTCAAGATCTAAATAAAAACTGTGGTCAAAGTTCTAAATTCCTATGTTTCAGGTCAATTTCTTTTACCTTGATAAGTGGAAATGGTGTTTTCGTGTATGGCTTCAGGGACACCGTAAACGAAACGACTTTTTACCGTAAACGAAACCGTTTTAATATTCATAGCGTGTTACTTTTCACTCGAGTAATTCATCACAGGTACTCTTTTAGTAGAGCTTGAGTACTTTTTGTGCCCTTTTCAATGAAATTACAAGATTAAACTTCCATTTACTTAATACTAATGTTTTTCTAAATAATAATTACAATCTACAGACCCCGGGATCGGTACATTTTGTTAACAAACTTCTTTTTTTATGTCGCAATTAATTGCACGTAGTTATTATGCTAATAGTCATACTATTGTCTAATACCACTTAACCTAAATCCTCCTATCATTTACCTTGCAACCATGGCACCACGGGAGACCAGTCCCCTCTGGCAGCACTCGTTCACGAGTTTATGCATGGGGCAGCCATCACCGCATTCAAGCATTTTATTGGGAACACTTACTTATTGAATTTTACTTTTGACCTGGTAATTATTTAAATAGTTCATTTCGCCCAACTTGTCAGAATATTATAAATATTTTTTAAAAATGGAAAAAAATCGCCTCCCCCGCCTACTCCACGACCGAGGTGGGGGAGACAAATTTTTCCATTTATTAAAAATATTTATAATGTTCTGGTAACTATTTAGAAAATTACCACGTCAAAAGTAAATACACTAACATGATTAAAATACATATAGCATGGAGAAAATGTTTATTACTTGCGATCTGAAAGGAACTACGGCTTGTTGGACGCAAAATTTGTTCTAGCATGAAACGTAACTAACGTCCTCAGCGGTTAACCACATCGTGCTCACCGCAATTCAGCAGGTATGTTTGACGCTATCTCGACTCTATTTAAAGCCTTTGTGTTTATTCCTTAGCGTCCTGAGAAAACTAAAATTAAAAAGGAACACAAAAATATAGCCTCCCGTTGAGCTTCGCCGCAGGTGCAAAAGTATTTCCCACAAGAATGCTAAGTGACAAATAGCGCCATATATTTTACTGCATGTCACTTTTACATGATTCTGAAGAAATGTGTTTTGTAATATATTGTGCCATTCGATCACTCAGATCGTCAAATTATCCTTAAAATCATTAAAACTTTAAAATAATGTAATTCAAATAATATTATTAATTTTTGTATATTTATCCAATTATTTTGTTTATTACGTTGATATGATTATTTTGTTTTTATTATTATTTATTACATTATTTAGCTAATTGGGAAACTCTACTGCTAATAATTGTATGAAATAAATAAATAAATATAAAACAACGATCGGAGAGTAGTTAATTTGTGTGAATTGAAAAATAATTAGTTGATGTGGGTACTGCCAACCCTAAACTATAGAGGCGGTTTCAATAGCGAATCATGATCATGACTCAGGCACGCTGTATGACCCATATTTCGTTTCTAGCAGATTGATCCATCGAGTGGACTTGTTTACTCAATACTGTATGCTCAATGATTTGTTATTATAAATCATGGACTGACAGAAATGGAATTTCACTTTTACGGCTTGATGTTCTATTAAATTGTATGGTATTTTTCTAAGTCGGCCTAGTTATTTTAATGGGTTTTAGATACTTAAATGGAACGGAGCATGTGGAGTAAATGGAATTATCATTAACAGTCCTCTTCAAGTATACATCTGTAGGTACAGTTCATTAATAATTTCAATCATCGTCGTCATTATCAGCCTGTATCTATCCACTGCTGAATTATAGCCCTTCCCCAATGCTATCTACCACATGCGATCCTCCGCCTTTTTCTTAGAAATCGCTTTAATTTTCCTTATCCCCTTAATTAAAATATAATTTTTTTTATTTGATTTAAAATATCTTTTTTTTATATTTATCCCTTGTTTATCACGGGTCAAGCCCGGTCATTTGATAAGCATACGCGGGGATATGGATCCAACGCGTAGAGGCCCCTTTGAGAAGTTTGATGTAATGTTTATCCTCATTTATTTATTTAGTTTTCTTTTTTACAAAATTTTGTATTTACAACTTAAATATAAAAACATAACATTATAAATACAAATGAATATAAAAAGAGTTACGGCCGGCGCGAGATATATACCAGCGGCGCCGGTGGTCAGGGCGACAGACTGAAGAACCTCCGCACAATACGTGCAGTTCCCAAAATTGCTGCCTTCTGTATCCGGCACTTGACCCAGTAGCCTAGCGAAAGTCTCCTGAGGTATGAATCGAGACTTTTCGCTATGAGACCGTTTACCGACACGACTATCGGGACAGTTATTGTTGAATCAACGTCCCACATGGCGGTAACCTCGTGAGCTAAGTCCAAGTACTACGACAACTTGTCATTCTCAGCTTTCACGAGGTTCTCGTCGCATGGCACGGTGATATCAACAAGAGATGCCCTTCGCTCTAACCGGTCTACCAACACTATATCAGGCTTATTCACTCATCACACATCGCTTCACTGCTGCAACGAGTCCGAACCAGCACCAACGGCATTCTAAATGTGCTTGCGGACAGGGTAGACTGTCCAATGGTGAGACATTGGATCGGAATTGAGAAATGCGTGAACTTCGATACCAGTACTACTAACATAGGTTAAGCATTACTAACAACTATGGATTGTACAATTGTCCGAAATAAACATTTATTTATTTATTTATTTATTATTAGCTATAATAGTCCTGTCCGTGATGATAGACTGGTCCCAGTAGAGCTTGGCGTCTGTTTTCGAGAACAGGCACAGGTACATACTTGTAATATGGCACTTCAGAACTCATAAGACCATATCGAAGAGCAAGTTACTGATGAATTATCCTAGCTACCTGGTTGTGTCTGTACAAATACTCACCATTGGCAAGATAAGAACAACCGGAAATAACATGCCTGATAGATTCACCAGGACGGTGACATGCCCGACAAATGTCCACCGTCCCGTCTTTCATGATGTATTTCCGGTATATGTTTATCCTATTATTAGGGTTATATCATGAATGAAATCAAAATTTACTTAAGTGAACTACTTAATTATACAAAGGATTTCAGTTCACGTCGAGTGCCAAACAAACTCACGACCCGCTTTATGTAAGGCGGTTATTGTAGTAGGCTATTGATAATATAACATTCATAAAATAAAATGTTTCTTACAATTACGAAATTAAACTGGTTAAATCTTCGATAATTAAGTCATCAGCTTCGGTAGAAGCGCAACCTAATGGTGAGTAATTACTTTATCTTATCTAATTTATAAATTATGACGAGCTCAGTGGTCAAATGGTTAGCAATGACCGCTTTGACTCCGAGGTAGCGGGTTCGATTCCGGGGACAAGACATACATTTGAGTGCATGAACATGTCTGTTTGTCTTGGTCTGGGTGTTTCTATGTATTAAAAGTATGTATTTACAAAAAAAAAATGTATTTAAGTACATTTATCAGTTGTCTAGTACCCATAACCACAAGCTTTGCCTTATATGCCCATCAAGCAATTTGGGACTACATGGCGCTGTGTAAATTGTCCCGAAATATTTATTTATCTTCTTTCTTGTACACAGCCAACTTCTTATAAACCGTAACACTTCCAGTATGAGAGGGCCACCGTAGTGCTACGGAACTATCCACCCACGGTTTTACGCAGTTGAGTATTCTTGAAGTATTTGCGGTCTACTAGAAGTTGACGGTACGTATGGCAATATAAATACACACAAAGCATGCCTTTTTAAACTGGCAAGTCAAATTTTTCGGTATTGTAAATTTGAAACAATTTTTTTACGATGTCTGATACTTGACTTCGTAACCTAAAATAGTTTAAACTCTTTTCGAGGAACGATCAAGACCTTATTTTACGACCTACGACTTTTCTCAATGGCGACGCGCTAGGCAATATTACTTAAAAAAACCGGACAAGTGCAAGTCGGACTCGCCCACCGAGGGTTCGGTAGGTAGGATCATTTGAAATAGTTTAGGAATCTAACCCCCGCATTTTTTAAGATTTAATTACAAATGTATAGTTTTGAAATTTATTCTTGTACTTGTAGTCTATAACGATGTTACTTACCAAATTTCATAGTTCTAGGTAAACGGGAAGTATGAGTTTTGTTTGATTCATTTGAGAATGCGTCGAAATATGCATTTTTTGCTTTTGCGACTTAGGTCTTGACAGACAGACTGACAGACAGACGGACAGACAGACGGACAACAATAACGGTGATCTTATAAAGGTTCCGTTTTTGCTTTTGAGGTACGGAACCCTAAAAATATAATTATATATAATTTATAAGCTCTGAATGAAACCGACTGATTCGATATGAATGAAGACTCCAGCCATCAGAAGCATCCAGTTGATTGATTCAATAAATCATTAGATCGTAAATCGATCTTTTGCAAGATCAAGGAATCTGTATGAAGCATATTGCAAAAGAAATTCATAAATATCTTTATGAATATCGTATGTGATGCAATACATCCCATTTACGTAATAAGAACTTTTATTTCTATAGCTCACAGGTAATACAATTAACTCCGTAGCGAGACATTGTATCTGAGGAACAATGGAAATAGTTTTTACATCATAGGCATCGAGCAAAAGGCAGAATGCTAACAAACAGTCGGATAGCTTTGTTTATGTGTGTCGATGTCTGCGTCATTCTATTTCCGGCGGGGATTCACTGTAAACAATGTATCTGGCACGTCAGTTACTACTACCGATCAAGTTGATCCAATTTCAGCTGCAAACTATAAAATCAATCCGCCTCGATAGCTACCACGAAAGGCGAGATGGAAAGATTCAGAGAATCAGAGCATTGCATTGAGGTCAAAAAGTAAAAAAAATGCTCTGTGAAATGAGAATCGATAGGATGAGGCTAGAAGAAGTTAAAGTAACTTAATTGAATAAACAAAAAGCTTATTGTGTTTCGCCCATCAAACCCTTTCATTTGATACTAAAATCATAGGGGTTAATGCGGAAATTTATATTATTTATAGCTTTTGAAATGTACCCAGTTCAGCCTAAGGACCGGCTTCTTGAAAGCGGTGAATTATTTACATAAAAAGGCTTTTATGAAACCGTGACCTCCGAATTTACCCCAACACTATCAACCGAAAGCCTTAGTAAATGGACTACAAATTCAAGACACGGAGCTGTATTCGCATAGATCGTTGTCTGAATATATTAAACCGCTGGAAATTCTGTGGCAACTGAATATTTCGAGGAACTGGGTATGTTAAAATCTTATTTAATTTTGTCTTATAAGAATTTTGGAGAAATATTTTTATTCGTTTTTTTACCACACCGAGTGTCAAACGAGGGTACGGGTCTCTTGATACGGTTACCGTGTAGTCTATAGACTTGCAGTACAAGAAGTACACAAGTGCATCCCCACTTCTAACCCAATTTCCTCACGTTTAATGACCTTACTAACCCGCAGGAACACAACGATTCTCAAATGTATTGGTATTTGGCTACGGTTTTGTCTCAGATGCAGGGAATTCGCCAGTCAGGTTCAGCATGTCCTGCCTCTGTCTCGTCAGTCTCGTTTGCTAGACGGCAGTTGACCTCAGGTTAAAAATGTAAGATATTACCTCTGGCTATATACCTCTGGGTGTGTTAATATTTTACGATTTTGCACAATAAAATTGACGGCTTTTGCTGTGCTTAGTTTCACAAAATAGACAGTCGATCGCGTATTTAACTAGGATATTGGCATTAAATTGAAGGCGAATGTTTTTTTTTCGAGATATCTACATGATCAAATTGTTTCGCTGAGAAGTATACAAGCAAAGTAGAATAAAAAGATCGCTACAATGCTTTGTTATATAAATACATGCAAATTCGTAATATAATGAATACCTTTTAAAAAAATTTTAACAATTCAATAATAATAATTCATATTAAGTACATCAAAACGTTTTTGAAGTCATGAATTCATTTCTTAATTTATATGTTATTGCACACAATACAAATATCGTATATAAAATGCGATCTTAATGCAAAAGCATTGTGTCCCAGTTAACGTTTGGGTACGTTAGTACTATTACTTATACTGTGGTTTGGGCTTATATAACATTTAAATGAGGGGTGCAACATATAATATTTGTAAGCAATTAATTTAATTTATAATAATAATGTGCGATTAACCAACGGTTCACTTTAATTGTACAATAATGAAATGAAAGTGCTGTTGCTCTTTTGGAATTCTGGTACAAAGGAGTAGGTAAGCCAAACAAATGCAAAAATTTGCGTGAGGATTTCATTTGTACATAGTAAATTTCCTTTAAGCTGAAAATCTTCGACCATATTTTACGAATACTGCGAATAAGGAAATACTGCTTCTTTTGGGAGAAAAGGATAATGTTAAATGACCTGTGAACTTGGGCGTTGATTACGAGGTTTATTCATTCGTTAATCATTCGGGACAGCTTATGCTGAGTTTTTCGAAGATAAATTGTGGGTATACCGCTGACGAGTTTCGAATCTAGCTTTTTTAATTTCGAGTGATGTGCTGTTCGGAATATTCCTAATATATAATCATGTACTTTCTGGTAGAGATTTGGCGACTGAGTTTTTAAAAAGTACATTAAAAATGGTGATTGATATACTGTGGCAATTTTGGAACTTTATACTTTTACATATAAGAAACACAACAATATGACAAAAATGTATGTCAAAATTTCATTAAACTTCTACTTGAAAATAAGGGTCATTTATAGAATCAAATCAAATCAAAATATCTTTATTCCTTGGACTTTATAAAGCACTTAGAAACGTCATACAAAATAAATATAAGAACATGTATCTAAATCATTACTACTCGAAATCCGCAGAGCTTAGATTCACTTTCATCACACTATCTTGAATGTGAAATTGAATTCAAGTGCCAGTTCCGGCGACGGGGCTTCTTGAGAAGAACTGGCAAGAAACTCAAGGCCGACTCTTTTAATTGCCAATATCGTTACATTAAATACAAATACAATCATTAACATAACATAACATAACAACAAGAACAATTCATTTCCAAATACTTTTATCATTTACTAGATGACCCGGTGAACTTTGTTTCACCTACATCTATCTACTTAATAAATATATACGATCTAAGATCTGTGTCTCTTTAAGAAGAGCCTACCCTGTGGGCCCAAACCTGGAGGATGTGCCATTGGAAGACATTTGTTTCCTCACTTGCCGCTTTCCATAAAATTTGACAATACCAGCTTAAATGACGCTCTTGCAGTTAGCTTGCCATGTCCGAGAATTCCTGACCCGGTCTTTTTACGAAACCACGCGCATATTGCGCAGTGACTGGCTCACTAAACCTTTCCAATGGTAACCTTACGCTTCACTCTCAACTAGGGCTGCCACTTCTCAAAGAGAGCAGACCCGGAGATTTTTGAAACATTGCTATTTTTTTGTTATAATAAAATAAAACATATTTTAGGTAGGTATCTTGATTTGATTTAATAAAATTATATTTTTACTGGTAGAGTTTGTTGCAGCATCCTTGCTTTGATTTGATATACGGTTGACTTTCACTCGCCGCCCGGACATATCGATGATAAACCCGTAGCCCGGATATGCACTATTCAAACCCGTATACTCCGGGTCAAACCCGGAGGGTTGGCAGCTCTACTCTCAACGCTCTGTCAGACGCAGACGAAGTTGCGCGACTCAGCTAGTTTTAAATACACGTATTTATTAACCTGTCATAACACCCCCATGTGTGACCATAGTAAATACTAAGTTTATGGTATGTGACTAATTATAATTAACCTTTGTGTCCTTGACACTTAAAAGCCATGGTTAAAACTATGTGGTCATCACTTGGATCATTATCATAAATTACGAGCAACAAATTGGTGTGTTTGCATTTACTTTCATTATAATGATAACGCTGTTTCATTCCATGGTTATAGTATGATGTGACTTGGTTAAGTTGATCGTTGTGACAAGTTTTCATTTCATTACAAGGTGGTCATTTTGTGTGTAACAGTTTTTTCGAAAACTGTTACTTTCATTTAAGAAATACTGTAGTCATCGAATGTTTTCGCAATTCATATATTCATACATATGTACATACTCGTATTTATTGTAAAGAAACATTGTTAATGGAATTTGATTTCATAATTTCTGTATGGTAGAAAATTATTTAAAAACTGTAGTATGTGTGTGTATGTGTAGACAGCGAATCATCAATTGTATCGTAGGCGAAAAATAAAGAACCCAGAACAAATTTATTTTCTTTGTGTGGGATAAGATATTTGGGTGTTTATGAAGGTTAAAAAGCACAACCACCCGGTGGCACACAGCACGTCAGTTTACGGCCATAACAAACAAACAAAAGCAAATTATGATGTTTATTTAACACTGAATATGTTTGCAGTACCAGGCGGACATAAGTTGATTGATGGTTGAGACAATGAACCCGCCAGCCACACCTGCCGGGACAAATACGGCTTGTAACAAATAGCAGACTGTCCAAATACTCGTAGATCGAAATGTGGCGCTCTTCAGCGAATAGGGCAGAATCAATATCTACGATAACAGGTTACATTGTAAATAATAAAACAATAAAGGGTTTATTGTAGTGCTGATATTAGAGTTTTAATGAGGATTGTATAGATAGGTTCACTTCATGCATTGGATTACTTTATCCTTACATACAATAACATTCTAGCTGGCCATAAGAGATCATATATTCTGAAAGTACCAAGACTGAAGTAAAAAAAACCATAAAAAATATCACATTTGCTATCCCTCCTTGCTCTCAAAATTACGCCTACAATATAAACAACCGTTGCTATAGAGACCATTTGGCACTGTCGACCAAACATTTCTATTCTCACCAATGAGTACTAAGATAGCATAAGTTATAGAAACATCTTAGAGCCTAGTTTCGACAACTAGATAAGGGATATCGGAAAGGGGAGCTAGCTGACATTGGCATCCGTCCCAGATTTTAATCTCGGATTTACAGGCCGTAAGTCATGCTCACAAAGTTATGAGATCGAGGACGGAGAACATCTAGCTGGTTTTTTTCGCTTAAAAAATGAGAGGGAAATATATCATAGGTTATAACAAAGTAACATGGGTTATCAATAATTCGACCTCTTAAAAACGGACTGCTGTTAGCTGAGTAAAATTGTACCTACGGCGTGCGTTTTTTGTAGTATTTCGTCTTAACAATTGTACAATTTGTTTAGATTTTTGAGCCGAGCTAACTCGTAAGATTGTTAAGTAAAAACCAAAGGTTTACGATATTAAATTAGCGCATTTTGTTTTAGTTTAAATCGTTTAGTCATATACTCGTAAAGCAAATAGAGCTAAAGGCACGAACCTGTTGTCATATAATAATAAAGCGGACAAGACTCGTGGTTGTAGAACAATTTTAGCATATTTTAGAAATAATTTTAGTATATATTATATGATCTTCTAAGTTTAGGTTACAGCATTTTCAACATAACATCTTACAGCTGATCAGTTGATAGCAGATTTTATATTAAAAAGACTATCTGAACAAATAAATATTGTTCTGTTCTATTTAAGTCACATCAAATAGCAACAAACCCAAATTTTAAAAATTTGTAGATAGTTTTCCAATTTTTCAGTTATTAAAAACATGTTCGGAGTATTACGAACATTTTTTTTAATGGAAACTTCGACTGCCGTTCACACACACATCACTAGCGATGCGCTTAGCAACAAACACCATTAAATTCTGATTTATACCTATAGGTTTTTAGTGGGCTTTTCCATAATAAGGGAGCTTTTAAAAATAGACAAAATAATGTTAGAGAAACTAAATAATGTATGTAATGTCTGAATATGATATCTAAGAACCTAATCCAATGTAGTTGTCGGACGGCACACACAAGTCTAATAAAATCCAACAAATCCCATGAATATTGTAGTAACCGCAAGGTCGGCGACCTAAGTCGACGGTTCTCTTGCATACCGAGAATTTTATGTTAGCGTGATACTTGTGCAAAACAGAGAACGAGAAATGCAAATCTGATATCAAAAATAATATTTTAGCTAGTATCAAAGTTACGTACTTTGATACTAGCTAAAATATTATTTTTCGACGTACGTATATAAAATTCACTGGTATTAACTGGCACTAAGAAGCGAATTTCTCGACACTTACAAGGAATACTGTCGTAGCTTATTGTAGTTAGTTTGCCATTATATTATTTTTATATAGATACGTATAATTTAAACCTCCCTTCGTTATTGACTCCTTTTGGTGGCAGACCAGCATACGCCCTGCCTGATGTGAAGCACCAAAGACAATAGATCCACTGGTGGTTTTATTATCATTGTGAAGCACTGATCGTAGTGAGATGCTTGCAATATAAAATATATTGGGCACCTTTGCCGCCATTGCAGCAACTCCTTCCTTTCTGGTAACCTAACTCTCTTAAAAATAAAATAACCCGTATGACTAAAATTTTCACATAAAAAAAAATTAAGTCAATTTTCAATTATTTTCAAAATTAATGTAAAGTATTTAATGTAAAAGGACTCGCAAATGAAGCGAGAATTAATAAGACATGATGGAATATGCAAAATCAGAGTTGAGCTTTGAAATAGGACGCCCGACGCCATGTTGGAATAAGTTACATCTAACTTCCAAGACTGGAGCGATAAGAATACGGCTGAGGAAACAAGCAACTTGGAACAACTGTGACGCTGCCACTTAGTATAATATTTAATATGAAAGTACAGATTGTCGTACACGGGTAGATAGCGAGTACATTGCACCACTCTAAGAATAGTAATAATCAAACCAGTAGTTAATGTAATGTTACTACTAATTTTAATCTGCCAGTATCTAAGAGGCTAACTGTGCGATTCCAGGGAGATTTTCTTCCACGGACTGGAATGAATTACCTACCCAGGTTTTCCCAAGAACTACAGTAAGAATAAAGCATTCCCAATAACTTCAAGAAAGGCGTTACGAAGTTTTTACAGGGTCGACAACGCGTGAGTGATATCATTGGTATTGCGAGCGTACATAGGATGCGATTACTGTTTACCATCAGGCAGGTTGTATCGCCGTACGTTTTACCACCTTTAGTTGTATAAAAAGGTAACTGTGTTAGTTGACCATATAGTCCTAACCTAAGTACTTATATGAAAAAATATATTTGACGCACTTCGAAGACGCAATGCTGTTTTACTCACAATTTTTCTCAGAATAATCAACGAATATCTACGAGTTGTCTGTTACTTGGTGAGAGATGGATACTGAAAGTAATAGGACAGGACAAGGAGCAAGATTCAAATCCAGATCGTTTTTAGGGTTCCGTACCTAAAAAGGAAAACGGAACCCTTATAAGATCACTTTGTTGTTCGTCTGTCTGTCTGTCTGTCTGCCTGCCTGTCTGTCTGTCTGTCTGTCTGTCTGTCTGCCTGTCTGTCTGTCTGTCAATACCCTCTATGTTGAGAATGCATGAAGGTAACAAGCTGAAATTTGAACTGTATACTCAGGTCTACGGTGAAGTTGTAAAAAAAATCAAACTTTTACGTTTACGTAAAAAAAAGTTACGGCCGTTTATTCAGAAAAAACGCATATTTCGACACATTCTCAAGGGAATCAAAACCTATAGGGTACTTCCCGTTGACCTAGAACTAAGAAATTTGGCAAGTAACATCGTTATAGACTACAAGTACAGGAATAAATCTCAAAACTATACATTTGTAAATAGATATTAAAAAATAGGGGGTCTATATAGGATGTCAAAATTTCAAATTGAAGCTACTAGTTCAAATGGGGTATCATAATGAAAGGGCTTGATGTACACATTGTACACATTGCAAAATATATTTTGTTTTTTCGACGCATTATTTCTTATTTATAATGAAAAATATCAAATTTAATAATGACTACGTACGGAACCCTCGGTCGGCGAGTCCGACTCGCACTTATACGGTTTTTTTTTAATATGTTGACTTATGAAGGTTGCTCACATCCCAAAGACCTGGTGACATTAAAAGTGCTATGCTGTATAGATTTTTGAATCATAGCATAGCTAAGAACATTTTCGATCAAGTTACGTTTCAAACTTATAAACAAACGAAATCTCAAAATCGGATTATCCATTTGAGAGCTGCGATGCCACCGCCAGATAAATACAGTGATATATATGTTAAATCAATAACAATCCTCTTTTTTCATCAGAGATTAAAAATGAATATAACACACAGAAAAAGTTACGATCATAGATCAAAACGAATGCAATATATTTAAGAAAAAGATGAAGAAAGACGAAGAAAAAGATTTGATACTAGAGAGATAGAATAATCATCATCATCAGGTCATTATAGTCTCCACTACAGGAGCACGATCTTCTCTCGTCTGTCCCAGACAGAAGGAGAATTTGGCCTACATGAAGATAGAATGATAGAATATTACTAGAGTGATAGAATAATACTAGACAATTGAGTCATTGAGTTATAAAACGAGAAATAGCCATAAAAGGAAGGAAGTGTGCACTGGAAATGATATAAGTATAGAGGGAAGTAATGTCAGGCAGGATTCTTTATGGGTTTAGATATAGAAACCATAAAAATTTTAGGAGCAGCGCGAAATTACTGCGACTTAATTTATTGTGTCTGCTCTTACGTGATTAAGAGAAATAAAGTATATGAAAGGAAGGAATTAACTTCCCCCAGCAGTAATCCCAAGTAAACACGACATTGGAGCCTTCAAGAACATAGTCAATTTATCCCCAAGAGCCTGGCAACGGATCGGCTCTTGGTGTTGTTGATTTCTATGGGCGGTGGTGATTACTTACCGTCAGATGAACCACATGCTCGCTTGTCCCCGTCTCATATAAAAATATAGGAAAACTAAAAAAGCATCTTCAGCTCATAGTTAAATCAAAACTTCGCAACTTGGTCCGGGCAGGGCAGTTTTTTTTGCAATTTTTTAGCCATATTTCTTTGATTAAGTTGATAAATTTCACAAGCTTAATGTTACACACATTGTTAACAGGGGAAGTCAAATTCCGAAAGCTTCCTACTCCTACTAATTTCTTCTGATTAAATTCGTTGTGTGTTCCAAGGCAGCCGTAGTTTTACCCCCGGGACTGCAATGGACTTCACTGTTCATGGCCTTTTTCGGTGGTCGCCGCTGTTAATCCTGGCTACACCGGAGACACAGTGGTGGGAATGTGTGGTGCGCCCTAGTCCCGAAGCTTATGTTAGTTTTACTGAGTCTATTAACATATTAAAATAACTAATTTGGATATAACTTCTACCAAAGCATTGAAGTTTTTTAAGCATACATTTATTAAGATTGTTGTTCACAAAATAACTAAAAATTACATAATAACATTTAAATTACATCAATTTAATTATGAGCACTTTGTATTTGATTACAACAACATCTCCGCTTAGAACCTCTAAATTTCGGTAAGAAGAAACGCGGAGAGATTTACGTGTAAGGATGACCCCAATACCGAGGGGGCGTCGTCTGAAATAAGATACAATTGAGGACTTAGGGTGGCTCTGCGAATTACAACGACATTGTGTCTTTATGTTGAACGAACGTAGATCTTGCGGGAGAATCTTTACGAACAAAGATAAATAAACATGAGCTAATGACGTTTTCTTATTATACCAGTGACATAGCTTCCTTTCAGTGGCCTAACTACAGGGTGGCACAGCTGGCAAAATGCCACGGGCCCCTGAACCAAAGGGGCCCCAGGCTCGAAGCTTACTACAAAAATAGTATTTTTTAGGGTTCCGTACCCAAAGGGTAAAAAGGAACCCTATTACTAAGGCTCCGCTGTCCGTCTGTCGCCCTTCCGTCCGTCCGTCCGTCTGTCACCAGGCTGTATCTCATGTATCGTGATAGTTAGACAGTTGAAATTTTCACAGATGATGTATTTCTGTTGCCACTATAACAACAAATACTAAAAAAACAGTATAAAATAAATATTTAAGGGGGCTCCCATACAACAAACGTGATTTTCTAAAGCTCGTTTTTGCACGCATATGATAACGGTAATAGGTAGACGCTTGAAATACTCACATAACATTTAGTTATATATTTACTTTAAAAATAAATAACTAAATTAAATTAAAACAAATATTTAAGGGGGGCTCCCATACAACAAACGTGATTTTTTTTTGCCGTTTTTATTGATAATGGTACGGAACCCTTCGTGCGCGAGTCCGACTCGCCTTTGCCGGTTTTTTTTAAGTTAAGCTAAATATACAACATACAAAATTTTAATAGGCAGGTACACTATCATATTTCTTGAAAATTAAATTACTGATTAGTAACCAAAAATGTACAAAATACTTATTTAGTGTTGGTTACTTCGATGATTTATTAGAGGGCCCCATCCTCTGAGGGCCCCTCTGATGAATTTGCCACGGGCCCCTGATGGTATAGTTACGTCCCTGCTTCCTTTCATAGAATTATGAATAGATAGTATGACGACGAGTCAAAATACGACGACGGGGGTGTAAGTGGTTCATCAACATCTTTGAACCAAAGCCAACTTCACCTGCACGCGGTGCACCCTGCTGACTGACAAACGAAGCTCTGGCGAAAAGAGAGGTAGGGAGCGTAATTGTAAGCTACCCGACTGGGGAATGTACCTCCACCTCCCAGAATATCGCAGCAAATAATAATTCCCTTGAGGGTTGTTGTCTTCTTGCGAGAGATTGAGGTCACCAGAAAGGAAGGAGATGCTGCGTTGGCAGCGATGGTGGCGGCGCGCGAGCGATATTTTATGTTGCGATTGCGAGCGTTAATATGGCTACGGTAACCGCTTCACAACAGGCTTATGCTTGTATGCTTGTCTGCCACCCAACGTAGTATTAAAAAAAAACCGACGAAAACGAAAACGCTGACCTAAATGTTAGCCAAATTAAACTAACCTACGTCTTATCTATTCTATCGTCTACGATAAGCATCCGTGAAGTTATAAAATACATGAAGTAAGGATGCAAAGTGATCTTCGCGAAAGAAAACAATTAAGGTGGTTCCACAATTTAGGAAATTGCTTTTTCAGTGAAGGAACAACGAAGGTTTAAATTAGGTAATCGACAATTTGTCCTTAAACGTCACGGAGAGGAACTCGTTATGGAAATGCTTGAGGCAGAAAATCTAAGCGCATTAAGTGCATTCTGAGAAGGTTCAGGAACGTGGCTTAGATTAATTAAATTGCTTTCTACCTAGTTTAAATTTCAATTAGAAGTTCTTAGAGGAAAATGAGAAAGATTTATTGAGAATATTAATATTTTCCATGAAAAAAGCTTTGTCATCTATGGTAATGAAACTAGAAAACACAAACACAGAAAGATTTACTACCACAGTCTAACTTTTTTTTTTATACTACATCGGGTGGCAGACAAGCATACGGCCCGCCTGATGTGAAGCGGTTGCCGTAGCCATATTAACGCTCGCAACATTAAATATCGCTCGCGCGCCGTCACCCCCGCTGCCATCGCAGCATCTCCTTCCTTTCTGGTGACGTCACTCATTCGCAGGAACACAACAGCCCTCAAGGGAACCGTTATTTGGCTGCGGTATTCTGTGAGGTGGAGGTACATTCCCCAGTCGGGTAGCTTACAATTACGCTCCCTACCTCTCTTTTCGCCAGAGCTACGTTTGTCAGTCAGCAGGGTGCACCGCGTGCAGGTGAAGTTGGCTTTGGTTCAAAGATGTTGATAAACAACTTACACCCCAAACTATCTGCATAATGACGAGAATGCGTAAAGGGGAGATCGAATAATCGGTATTTCGATTTTTGGTATTGGTATGGAACATGTGTATTTGTCTTGGTCTGTGTGTTTTGTATGTATTATATGTATGTATTTATAAAAAGAAAATGTATATATTATAGTATCAGTTATTTAGTAGCTTATATAGCTAGATGGGCGAGTGTAATTTGTCCAAGAATATTATTATGTATCTCTCTTAATTCACGGGTCAAGCCCGGACATTTGACAGGCGTGCGCGGGGATATAGATCCAACGCGTAGAGGCCCCTATGAGAACTTTGATGTAATGTTGTACACCCGCCGTGAGCCACGCCAGGGTATATCAATGGAACGATGTACCCATGAGCAGGTCTCGGCAGGCGATTCTTATTATATTTTGTATATAGTGTGTAATAACATTATGTGAGTGATATCGTTATGCATGACACCTTACAGTTATCAATACGAAATAGGTATGTAAACATTGTAACAATCTTCCTATTTGCACTGTATGTACTTGTTTTTAGGGTTCCGAACCTTAAAAGGAAAAACGGAACCCTTATAAGATCACTTTGTTGTCCGTCTGTCTGTCTGTCTGTCTGTCTGTCTGTCTGTCTGTCTGTCAAGAATTTCTATGTCGAGAATGCGTGGAGGTATCAAGCTGAAATTTGAACTGTATACCCAGGTCTACGGTCCCATGAAGTTAAAAAAAAATCAAACTGCTAAGTTTACGTAGAAAAAAGTTACGGCCGTTTATTCAGCAAAAAACGCATATTTCGACACACTCAAGGGAATCAAAACCTATAGGGTACTTCCCGTTGACCTAGAACTATGAAATTTGGCAAGTAACATCGTTATAGACTACAAGTACAGGAATAAATCTCAAAACTATACATTTGTAAATAGATCTTAAAAAATAGGGGGTCTATATTTTTTATGGGGTGTCAAAATTTCAAATTGAAACTACTAGTTCAAATGGGGTATCATATGAAAGGGCTTGATGTACACATTGCAAAATATATTTTATTTATTTTTTTCGACGCATTATTTCTTATTTATAATCTATACTTATACTTATCTATACTAATATTATAAAGCTGAAGAGTTTGTTTGTTTGTTTGTTTGTTTGTTTGTTTGAACGCGCTAATCTCAGGAACTACTGGTTCGAATTGAAAAATTCTTTTTGTGTTAGGTAGCCTATATTTCAAGGAAGGCTATAGGCTATATAGCATCACGCTACGACTCATAGGAGCGGAGCACCAGTGAAAAATAGGAAAAAAATATTCCTTTTGAGGGCTTACGTCGCGTGCGCTGCGTAAACGGTTGAAGTTACGCAAAAATCATGTATGACGGAATTGTTCCTCTTTAAAAGTTCTAAAAAAAAGTCCGCGACAGCATATGTCTATCTTTTAAGATTAACTCACTATAACCTTTTTTTACCTACTTTCTCCTATTGATTACCATGAAAAAACGTTATAGTGTGTCAATCTTAAAAGATAGACATATACTGTCGCGGACTTTTTTTTAGAACTTTTAAAGAGGAACAATTCCGTCATACATGATTTATGCGTAACTTCAACCGTTTACGCAGCGCACGCGACATACGAGTAAGCCCTCAAAAGGAATATTTTTTTCCTATTTTTCACCGGTGCTCCGCTCCTATTGGTCGTAGCGTGATGTTATATAGCCTATAGCCTTCCTTGAAATATAGGCTAAGTATCTAACACTAAAATATTTTTTCAAGAGTAGTTCCTGAGATTAGCGCGTTCAACCAAACACACTCTTCATCTTTATAATATTAGTATAGAATTAGATAGTATAGATTAATTTTATATATAAAACTAGCTGTTACCCGCGGCTTCGCCCGCGTGGTCCAGGGGAGCTGCCATTGATTTGTGTATATTTTTCTTTTGTTGTATTTTTTTTACTTCGTGGCGTAAAAAGTCAGTATGTACATATTTTAATGATGATTGGCTACATAGTTAAGGCGTAAAGAAATAACAAACAAACGAATTTACTTACTTTAACACTTATAATATTTGTATGGATGGAACGCCCACACTCAAGAGAAAATAATTGTTCACCACATAAATGTTTGCCCTCATTATTTTTCCTTCGAATAAAATATTTTTCCTGGATAAAAAGTAACCTATGTCACTCTCCAGACCGGAAACTATCCCCTGTAAAACATCACATCAGTTGTATTTTTTTTTACTTCGTGTGATATTACTATTTATATAATATTGATAATACTATTTAAGGAACGTTTGTTATTACTATTTATATCTCACGAAGTAAAAAAAATACAACAAAAGAAAAATAGGTACAAAGTTTAATGATGATCGGCTACATAGAGCGTTAAGATATAACAAACAAACGAATTTACTTACTTTAACACTTACAGTATTAGTATGGACCAAGACAAAAAAAATTGTTCACCACGTAAATGATTGCCCTCTGCGGGGATCGAATTATTTTTTCCGTGGGAATAAAATGTTTTTCCTGAATAAAAAGTAGCCTATGTTACTATCCAGATCGGAAACTATCCCCTGTTAAAAAAATCATGTCGGTACTCTACTACGTAACTATCCCGTTAAAAAAAATCATGTCGGTACTTAGGTTCCTTTCGACTTAAAAGAAGGGGAAATGATTACAAAGTATGTATTTTCCCGTAGAAATAAGATGTTTTTCCTGGATAAAAAGTAGCCTATGCCAGTCTCCATACCGTAAACGTACGTTATTAAAAAATAAAGTAAATTTGTCCTTCTTTCACGTCAAAAGAAACCAAAGTACAGACATGAATTTTTAATAGGGTAATCTAGAGAGTCACATAAGCTACTTTTTATCCCGGAAAAACAATTTAATCCCATGGGAAAAAATAAACTTTGTAATCATTTGTCCTTCTATCACGTCGAAAGGAACGTAAGTACTGATGTGATGTTTTACAGGGGATAGTTTCCGGTCTGGAGAGTGACATAGGTTACTTTTTATCCAGGAAAAATATTTTATTCGAAGGAAAAATAATGAGGGCAAACATTTATGTGGTGAACAATTATTTTCTGTTGAGTGTGGGCGTTCCATCCATACAAATATTATAAGTGTTAAAGTAAATTCGTTTGTTTGTTATTTCTTCATGCCTTCACTATGCAGCCAATCATCATTAAAATTTGTACATACTGGTACTACTTTTTATCCCACGAAGTAAAAAAAAATACAACAAAAGAAAAATATACACAAATCAATGGCAGCAGGCTTCCCTGGACCACGCGGGCGAAGCCGCGGGTAACAGCTAGTGAAAAATATCAAATTTAATAATGATACGTACCTACGGAACCCTCGGTGGGCGAGTCCGACTCGCACTTGTCCGTTTTTTTTTTAATATTACTAAGTTTAAGCAAACGAGAAGGAATTCATATTTTCAAGATACAGGTCAGACCTAGTTTGAGAATCGGGGCTCATTTATACAAGCTAAAAAATTCAGTGTAATGATTGGATTGTGATGTAACATTGTATGTATTAGTGAAAAATATAGATTATTATATTATATATTATATTATTATGTTATTTCCCATGATGTGGTGTCAAGATCATGACCATTATTCCACTACCAAGATAAACATAGAATTCAAGTATGTACATACTGATATCAAAAGAAATGCTGAAGCGATGTCGTTTCCATATTTTAAAGTACAAACGTGCTGAACTAAGATAAAAAAATGTTGCCGTAATGAACGTGAATGAAGTCGATTAAAAACGCTCATACAAAAAGAATTTGTATGCATGGCGGCAATGTTCTTTCGAATATAATAGTTCTCCCCATGTACTCATCATGAGAAGTTCTGTGTACTGTTAGGTTTTAAATAAATAAATAAAATATCCGTGACATTTTCTTAATTATGTTTATGTCATATGAAAATATTTTGACATATAGGTCAGTAAGAAATCAATATTTAATTAGTTTGTGTATGTATGTAATCTCTTTATTATACCACAAAACGATACAAAACAATACAAATAAAAGTAGACAAATAAATTAAACAGTATAAAGGCGGGCTTATCTCTGTAAGAGATCTCTTCCAGCCAACCGTAGAGTGCTTGAAAGGATTCATCATAGGCGTGGTTAAAACAAATAGATTAATAATGTAAAGAAGAAATATATATTTATGATTTGATTATATTAAATAAATACCCAGTGAGCAGGAGAAAAAAATAATAATAATTAAATAATAGCAATATCAGTAGTAATAATAAATTAAAGAAGAATAAATTTATAAATAATAAAATGAATAACAGAAGGATGAATACACATACCTACACATAAAATGACAAGATAAACTCCAACCTAATCAATTAAATATAATATATTAATATTTTTAGCTCTCAAGCAGTTTCGTAAGCCGATGCTCAAATGAGTCTACGGAGGGGGCCCCTCTCACATCCAAGGGTAGTGTGTCCCAAAGTTTAGCTGCCATCACCGTGAATGATCCCGCATACATTGCAGAGCTGTGCGGTGGTATGTTGAGTGTAGGATTACCATAGGAGCGCAAACGACTAACAAAATCCCGAAATTTTACTCTATCTCTGAGGTATTTAGGAGCCGTTGGATTACAGAGTACTTTATACAGCAGAGATAGGATATGCACATTTCTGCGATCTCTAATTGGGAGCCACTTGAGTCGCTGGCGAAATTCAGAAACGTGATCAAATTTACGTAACCCAAAAATGAATCGAATACAAAGATTTTGCAGACGTTCCAGTTCCAGTAGCTCCTCTGTGAGATCCAAATATGCGACATCTCCATAGTCAAGCAGCGGCAGCAGGAGAGTACGAGCCAGCATAGTCTTGGTCGCTAGTGGAAGAAAATATTGTAAGCGTTTTAATGAATGGAGCGAAACAAAAATTTTGCGACTAACTTCATTAACTTGCGGGGCCCAATTATTATAGTTATTAATTTATTTAATTAGTAACATTATATTAATTGATTATTGAAATATCTAACTGTTAATCACATTTTGTATATAATTTATTACAGACCTGTACCTGCTTTTACAGAGAAACTTTCTTTTTATACTACGTGGGGTGGCACACAAGCGTACGGCCCGGTTTATGTGAAGCGGTTACCGTAGCCATATTAACGCTGGCAACATAAGACATCAAAAACACAACAACCCTCAAGGGAATTGTGATTTGGGTGCGGTATTCTGTAAGGTGGAGGTACATTCCCCAGTCGTGTAGCTTACAATTACGCTCCCTACCTCTGTTTTCGCTAGAGCTTCGTTTTATATATTCGTATATAAAAATACGTCAGTAAACTTCTACCAAAACCAATTTGAAATCTTTCACCGTATATATAGCGTCACCTTTCCAATTTATTTGCCAACCCCAAAAGGAAAATTCATCAAAGTTCCCAACTCGGTGTTTCATTTGCGCTCTTGTGTTGAGGAAACAGACCAGAATACGAACACAAACAAGTTGTTGCTCCTGAATTATGAATGTTTATCGACGTCAGCTTGTCGGGCTATCAAATGTATGGGGGCGTTTGGAAAATTCGCCATATTTTCCAGGACTTTTTCTGCTGGTTTTTGCCCGTAATACAAATTATGTTATTAGTTATTATATTGTTAACCGAATGTTGCCTAACTTTATCCTGGCTCTTATTTTTAGAGGAGTAATTGGGGTGTAAGTGGTTCATCAACACCTTTGATCCAAAGCCAACTTCACCTGCACGCGGTGCACCCTGCTGACTGACAAACGAAGCTCTGGCGAAAAGAGAGGTAGGGAGCATAATTGTAACCTACCCGACTGGAGAAGGTACCTCCACCTTACAGAATACCGCAGCCAAATCACAATTCCCTTGAGGGTTGTTGTGTTCCTGCGAGTGAGTGAGGTCACCAGAAAGGAAGGAGATGCTGCGTTGGCAGCGGGGGTGGCGGCGCGCGAGCGATATTTTATGTAGCGAGCGTTAATATGGCTACCGCAACCGCTTCACATCAGGCGGGCCGTATGCTTTTCAGCCACCCGACGAAGTATAAAAAAAAAAAAAACATGCACAGACAAGTAAATATTTTAATTATTAGTAGTATTAGTTCAAAACATAATCTTTTTATCTTATGTTAATTCAGTTGTTTTGCTTTTGTGTGCACATCTTCGCTTGCGAAACTTAGGCATAGTGTGTTTAGTATTTATTCAGACATTTGTACTGAATTTACTCGTAAGATTTATCAGTAAATTCTGTAAATATCAGGGTTCGAAAATATCCTATTTTTATAATAAATATCAAAAATCCGATTTTTTAATATATATCGGATATATATCCAGGCTAAGAAACCGAAGCAGATTTTATTCTGTAAGGGGATTAAACACTTAAAAATATGGAACGAATTTGTAAAATAATATAAGTGTCATATTACCACATTTTTACCATTTTTAATGAATACTTAAAAAACAAGTACCTATTATTATATTTTTTTATTACCTCGTAAAATAAACCTTATACGATATGAAGTTAAGGTTTGAATTTCAATAAAAAGCTGAATGGTAAGTTAAAGGGGATTTCCCCAACTTTAAATGAGGTTGCCATTTTGGCAAGCAATCCAATGTATTCTTAATTGTAGTTTTTCGCTACGTGTTGCCAGAGTAAACATTAATCTCCAAAAAAATTATTTCGGAAGACAGGAAAAAATTAATTGATATATATTAAGATAAAAATCAATTGATATATATCGTGATATATATCAAGATCTATATCCGTTGATATATATCGGCGAACCCTGGTAAATATAGAGTAATAACAAACACAATCACTACATCTAGCAATCATAATAAAGGCAGTCTTCAAATGAAATTAATTACTGAACTGTCTGATACAGTTAGAGATGTGCCGCTGTTTACGGCAATATTGCCCAGGGCAAATATTTTGTTTCGGGATATTTCCAATTTATTCCCGGCAATTCTGGCAATACTGCCGGAAACGGCACATCACTAGATACATCATATAACTTAGTGGACATGATTCTAAAACTGCTTAGAGACTAAATACAGTAATTAAACTCGATTAATGGTTTTGTATGTAAACCATGATTCTGGAATGTTTCTGGAATCGTAATCAATCCTTATTCATCCCACTGCTGGGATACGGGTCTCCCCTCAATCGAAGTGGTTTAGAACATACTTCACCACGCTGCTCAACTGCGGGTTGGCGGAGTTTCTAAGAGAGAGAGTTTCTGGAATGATTGAGTTTTATTTCAAGGCGGACTTGTTATGTAAATATGTCCTTTAGCCATTAGGACTTTTTGCTAATAAGTCATATTGTTAATAAGACTAGCTGCTTATAGGTCCTTTTGCTTTTCGGATGTTGTGCTCATAGGGCGTTTTACTTTAATGTCCTTACGATACGAAAGGAACTTAAACAGCACTTATTAGTAAAATTATAACAGCCTGTATTTGCCTGACTGTGAAGTTAACTGCGGTCGTACAGCGCTCGCTGTAGTCGGCTACGAATTAATAAAATTAGGGTAGACTTGTTTCTTGTGTGATCTAACCACCTTCTTTTGCTTTATGAAATGTAATTATTACCCGATAGCGTATTTACTTTTAAGAAATATGTGTGTGAATGATCTTCGAACACTCATTTCTATTCTAAACCTATGTGGATCTTTGTGAATGAGAAATCAATGTAAAATAATTTGTATAAATGGTAATTAAAATAAAAAAAAACCGGACAAGTGCGAGTCGGACTCGCCCACCGAGGGTTCCGTAGGTACGTAGTATCATTATTAAATTTGATATTTTTCATTATAAATAAGAAATAATGCGTCGAAAAAAATTAATAAAATATATTTTGCAATGTGTACATCAAGCCCTTTCATATGATACCCCATTTGAACTAGTAGTTTCAATTTGAAATTTCGACACCCTATAAAAAATATAGACCCCCTATTTTTTAAGATCTATTTACAAATGTATAGTTTTGAGATTTATTCCTATACTTGTTGTCTATAACTATGTTACTTGCCAAATTTCATAGTTCTAGGTCAACGGGAAGTACCCTATAGGTTTTGATTCCCTTGAGTGTGTCGAAATATGCGTTTTTTGCTGAATAAACGGCCATAACTTTTTTCTACGTAAACTTAGCAGTTTGATTATTTTTTAACTTCATGGGACCGTAGACCTGAGTATACAGTTCAAATTTCAGCTTGATACCTCCACGCATTCTCGACATAGAAATTCTTGACAGACAGACAGACAGACAGACAGACAGACAGACAGACAGACAGACAGACGGACAACAAAGTGATCTTATAAGGGTTCCGTTTTTCCTTTTGAGGTTCGGAACCCTAAAAAAGTTATATATTCAATTTAAAAATAAATAATTAAATTAAAATAATTATAATTTAAAAATATATAATTAAATCAAAATAAATTTAAGAGGGGCTCCCATAAAACAAACGTGATTATGGTACGGAACCCTTCGTGCGCGAGTCCGACTCGCACTTGGCCGGTTTTTTTCTCGCTAATCGTACACAGTAATTTTTGATTTTATTTTCGATACCAACTCATTATTTAGAGTACTTTAAACACTATAAGATTGCCACATTACTGATAGTATACACTCGTATACTACTTCAAAGGATCTTTAGAAACATTAAAACCAATTTGTAAACAGTTCCCGTTCATTACGCCGAGCATATAATGCGTTTTATGTTAATATCTACATGAATCATCGTTAATATTATTTGGTAATCATGATCGGTAAGTACAATTAAGAATTTATGTGTCTTTCGTCATTTCGCTTCATCACACTAACATCTGTTAGCACCACGGCGTGAATCGCACAAGGAACCGCTTTTAACAATTCAAATTATTATTTCGCACCAGTGTTGTTAACGACTGGCTGGTTGCAATGTATATTTTTCCCTTTCTATATTTTTGTATTTGACGTTCTTTTTTTGATATCCTTATTGTCTTTGATTCATGGTGCTTGTCCTCTCGTATTATACTAAAGTGATCTCGGTAATTACAATTTCTATTATTTTACTACGCGTTTTCCTTCACATTCCTACATCTATACAGTCCACTAGCATCACATAATCTCCGGTAGTTATCAAGTGTCATGGAACCTTAGCATGTTTTTAGTCTCCTAGTGTGTCTAAGATGAAAATTGAATACTTTTATATTAATTTGTGAATCGATGAAGATAGTAAATATTTTGTAGTATTTCATAAAATGCTAATCTGCGATGGATTTATCGTTTCAGAGTGCTTAGAGCGAGTTTTTTTGGTCACATTCGAACGTGTTAGCAATTACAAGCTGACCAAATTGAGAAAAAGATTCATATTGTAAATTTGCCAGACGTTTTTTTTTTTAGTTTTTTTTTTATTACAGTCTACAGACCCGGTGTCCGTACCTTTTATTAACAATGTTCTATTTTATCTTATAATATTCTTACAATTAATAGATTGCACGTCGCTATTATGCTAATAGTTATATTATTGTCTATTACTACTTAACCTAAATCCTCCTATTGGTTAACCTTGCAACCATGACAGCCAGGGCAGACCAGTCCCCTCTGGCTGCACCCGTTCACGAGTTGATGCATGGGGCAGCCATCGCCGCATTCAACCATTTTATTGTGAATGCGGCGACCCGCCACACGACACCACCACCAGTTTGAACACTTTAGTGAGCATGACTACCTGGGCTGTCAGGGTGGCACAGTAAAACCTGTATTTATTTTCCTATGGTAGATGTGTGTTACATATTTAAATTAGCCGGGTTGCTTACTTCAAAATGTGAGCAAGTAAGCCACAGAATTTTGATACACACGTTTTATAACTTTACAATATGAGAGTTGTTCTCTATTTGGTCGGTTCGTATACGTTGACATGATAGAACGCGAACAAAACACTCGCATTAAGCACTCAGACAATTATTCGAATCGACTAATCCAGAAATTATCCTTGTGTGATTAACACACCGAGTTGCGAACAACTCTAGAAGTTACTAAATAGCTGAACTTAACTAAATTCCGATTTTCAGATCGATTTAGGTGTTATTTTGAACTGAATTTATTGACACTTAGAACAAAATTCTTTCATTCAATGAGTACTTACTCACATTGTATACCCTACTATGATATCGCTAAATGATAAGCTTCCTTTCAGATCTTCTATGGTCGACTGGAAGAAAGCTCTAATTGAATAAGTCTGCCATTGTCCGTTAAAGCCTCTTTTATATTAGGTATTTATGTTTCTTTATGGTACAACGGGACGGGGGCCCATCACATATTCCCAGCGCTGTGTCTCATGTGTAGCCAGGATTAACAGCGGTGACCACCAAAAAAGGCAATGAACAGTGAAGTCCATTGCAGTGCCGGGCGTAAAACTACAGCTGCATTAGAACTCACAACGAATTTAATCAGAAGAAATTAGTAGGAGTAAGAGATTTTGGAATTTGAATTCCCCTCTTAGCAATGTAGGAGACAGCAAATGGTTTCTGTAAGTTACAATAAAGTTTTTACAATACAAAAAATAATATAAGTTACCAACATTTGGATAATAATCCTTATTTGATAATTTCACAGCAATCGTAGTTCCATCACACTATTGTAAAGCACTCTTCAATTAGAACCATAGTTTGTTATTGAAACTAAATATTTCTAAACACTTAGTCCACTTGACAAGCAACAGTCGTGCTGGACCGGCTGGCTGCTACTGGTTAATAATAGCACTTTGCCAAACATAAATTCCTTTACTTGCTCATAAATAGGGTTGGCGCAATAGATGCTGGTTATGATTAGGTAAACAAAGTTGTGATTGGATAAACAAATTCGTTACCCTAAGGTTGCCCTGAAACAATTGCTCTCGACAATACGACCGTCTTGTATACTAGTCTGTAAAATAATACTTTAAATTTGTACTATGCAAAGAAAACATATTCTATCTTCTATCTAAAGTTGTGTCCTACTTAGCCATAAATAATAGTATGCAAATATAATATTTTCTTACCACTTAACTAACATTTGTGGGCATAAATATGAAGAATTTATTTAACATAACGGCTCCCCAACCCGTCTGGCCAGCGTGGGGAGCGTAGGCCAAATCCTCCTTCTGTCTGGGATGGACGAGAGGGTCGTCCTGTAGTGGAGACTAAAATGACCTGATGATGATGATGATGATTTAACATTATGACAATAAGTCATAGGACAAATATTATGACAATAAGTCATAGTTTGTGTCATGTATTATGTTTTATCATCGTGCTTTTTGATGACAATTTTATGATTTTCGATGGCAGATACGCAGCCTCACTTGTATCAACATTATATTGAAGAATATATGTAGTTATAAATTATATATATACAATATACGTTATAGAAACAACTATTGAAATAAAGTGTAGCCTGTATTACTTATGGATAAAGTAGTTTTCTAATGGTGAAAGAATTTGTTCAGAATTTATCGATAAACAAACAAATATTTCGTCTTTCTAATATTCGTATAGTAACGTAAAGATGACCTCGGTGGTCGAATGGTTAGCAATGGCCAGTTTGACTACAAAGTTGCGTGTTCGATCCCCGTACAGGACAAATATTTGTGTGCATGAACATGTCTTTTTGTCTTGATCTGAGTGTTTTCTATGTATATGTACGTATTTACAAAAAAAATGTATTTAAGTATAATATCACTTATATATTACCCACAGTAATAGCTTTGCTTAGTTTGGGACTAGATGGCCGTGTGTAGTTTGTCCAGGAATATTTATTTATTTAAAAAACTATAGATCTAATGATCGTGCAAAACGGTTAATTTTTCAGGCGCTAGTTGTAAAATGCAGTGAACATCTATATATATAAAAGAAAGTCGTGTTTGTTACAACACTTATAACTCGAGAACGGCTGGACCGATTGCCATGGTTTTTGATTTGTTGGATTTGTTTCCGTCCCGAATAGCAGAATAACTATTAAAAACATTGGAAAATTCTCGAAAAAATAAAATAAAAGAAAAAACATTTTCCCATACAAATGAAAGTGTCAGTTGAAAAAGGGATTACGATATTTATTGGTTGTCAAATATCAAAACGTCAAATCGATTGGTGTCACTTTTATGTCGCCAAAGTTGTCTGTGATTTGTTATGAAAATTTAAAAATGTCAAATCGATAGGGGTGAAAACGCTTTTCCCATGGGGTTCGAGCGCAAGAATCAAATCAGAGTAAACATCAAAAGAAATGACAATTACAAATCACCAAAATGATAAAAACTATTTCAAAACTAAAAAAAATAAAACAAAACGTTTTTTTTTTCTTTAAATTTAACAATAAGGTAATCTTTATTTTTATGAAATCTTCAGTTTTTATGGATACGGGTCTTCCCTCAACCGAAGGGGTTTAGAGCGTACTCCAACACGCTGCTCAACTGCGGGTTGGCGGAGGCCAGTGTTTTCGAACCGCCTAAAGGCCACTGACTTAACTTAACGACTGTCATTAAATGATAACAACCGGGACCGACAGCTTAACGTGCCTTCCGAAGCACGGAGGAGCTCAAGATGAGCTAATGATAACAACCGGGACCGACGGCTTAACGTGCCTTCCGAAGCACGGAGGAGCTCAAGATGAGCTAATGATAACAACCGGGACCGACGGCTTAACGTGCCTTCCGAAGCACGGAGGAGCTCAAGATGAGCTAATGATAACAACCGGGACCGACAGCTTAACGTGCCTTCCGAAGCACGGAGGAGCTCAAGATGAGCTAATGATAACAACCGGGACCGACGGCTTAACGTGCCTTCCGAAGCACGGAGGAGCTCAAGATGAGCTAATGATAACAACCGGGACCGACGGCTTAACGTGTCTTTCGAATCACGGAGGACCTCGAGGTAATATAAACCCATCCGTGTACAGGCTACGGTCGACGTTGCTTAACTTGCGTGTTCAATTAGACTGACACGCGCAATGACGCCATCGAGCTTCTCTATTATTTTCTACTATTCATTGTTTTAATTCCATAAAATCATAAATTTAGTTCAGCTAATATGTACCACGACATTCATTGATTGTTAGGCGGTACGAAGTTCGCCGGGACAGCTAGTTTTAATATATGTACCATTGTACCTACTATTTATTACTACCTACTATTTTGGGGTGTAAGTGGTTCATCAATATCTTTGAACCAAAGCCAACTTCACCTGCACGCGGTGCACCCTGCTGTCTGACAAACGAAGCTCTGGCGAAAAGAGAGGTAAGGAGCGTAATTGTAAGCTACCCGACTGGGGAATGTACCTCCACCTCACAGAATACCGCAGCCAAATAACGGTTTGAGGGCTGTTGTGTTCCTGCGAGTGAGTGAGGTCACCAGAAAGGAAGGAGATGCTGCGATGGCAGCGGGGGTGGCGGTGCGCGAGTGATATTTTATGTTGCGAGCGTTAATATGGCTACGGTAACCGCTTCACATCAGGCGGGCCGTATGCTTGTCTGCAACCCGACGTAGTATATAAAAAAAAAACTATTATTTTATTCTGTGGCTTTGAAGTTACTACTTCTTAATTTAATTACTTTTTACAAACCAATCAATCACCCATGGATTGACGTCTGTCTAGACCACACTGCGTTTTTTTCCAACGGTCAATACAATACGTTTATTTTTCCATTAGTACTCATTAAGAAGCCATTGCTCCATGACTCAACGCTAACTGAAACCCTTCAAACCACTTTGGATGCAAATATTTGGGAAATGTTTACGTGCATTTGAGATGAAAATAGCAACGGTACGTTGGAATCCATATGGCGTGCAGTTGTATTTATACTCGTATTGTATCCAAGAAATGCTAATTTCCTGGTGATAATATTATTGCAGTTGGTTACATTAAATTATGGTTTAAAATAACAGACATTTCCTTGATGTTAACGTTGCAATGAAGCGATGGACATTATTCATGCATTTTAGTTACAAATACAAACATCTTATTATGTTATCTTAGAGTGGGTCCAGTGCTGCAGCACCGGTGACACTTCGACCCTCTAAAGACTCGACGACTAAAGGATTAGGGAGAGCACAAAAGATCCATTCTTTGTGCTCTCCCTAATCCTTTAGTCACTTTCCCCTGACTGTCTGGAGACATGTTTCATGATCCATACAGATACATACACACACACACACTTATTACAGAATCTCCTGAAAACTGATAACGAAAATTGTTGGCTATATTCCTGGATAGTTTTTTTTTTCTTTTTACTACGTCAGACAAGCATACGTCTCGCCTGATGTGAAGCGGTTACCGCAGCCATATTAATGCTCGCAACATAAAATATCGCACCGCCACCCCCGCTGCCAACGCAGCATCACCTTCATTTCTGGTGACCTCACTCACTCGCAGGAACACAACAACCCTCAAGGGAATTGTTATTTGGCTGCGGTATTCTGTGAGGTGGAGGTACATTCCCCAGTCGGGTAGCTTACAATTACGCTCCCTACCTCTCTTTTTGCCAGAGCTTCGTTTGTCAGTCAGCAGGGTGCACCGCGTGCAGGTGAAGTTGGCTGTGGTTCAAAGATGTTGATGAACCACTTACACCCCAAAATTATTGTTATTGGTATTTGTTTGTCTTGGGTTGAATTGCTTTTTCATGTTGTTTAGGCTCTAAGAGCGGGGCTCGCCAGATTGTCTACTTAATTGGTGTGTCTTTAGAATTTATTGACGTGATAACTTCTTAAAAATACACGAACGCCGGCTGCATGCACGAAAAAGCATGACTCACTGTCACGTTCCAACTGAGCCGAACGTGCAAGCGAGAGCGAGAAAAAAGTGACGCATTTATCTCTCTTCCACTCTATCGGCCGATGGTTTATTATGATGTTATCACGTAAAATTATCGTCCGTAAACCGACTTTACAGACATTTTTTTATTAAACTTTGTACTACAAACAGAACAGTTTCAGTTTTCAGTTTGTGACAAACTGTATCCCCCAATTTCGTTATCATTAGACTTTTTGAATGATGGTATTTTGGCAGCACTGTAGCGTAGGGTTCAATCATTTGTCAATTCATAGCATCTTGTCAAATATCTCGTTGACGTCTTGTGTTGTCTTGTCGTCTTAAAGTTTCACTGTAAAAAAATTCAGTACATTTTAACAATCTGGACCCGACGCCTACCTAGCGACATCTAATGTCAGAAAAAATATCAAAAATTCCCCTTGCCCCCGCATATAATAACTAATATATACGGGGGCAAATACGTAATTTTTTTTGCTCTAAATGTTTTGAGGACCTCACTCACAAATTAAAATTCTCTCTGTTCGATTTTCGGCGATTTGACGGCCCTAGCAATTCACGCGAATCTAAGTATCAAGAATGAAGTACATGCATGAGGTTTTTTACCTCTGTACTTTCTGTAGTTTGTGCAACCGCTAAGAAATATATATATTTTTTAATTACTACTGGGATACTGGGATACGTGCGTATACTATCGTGTGCGTAAGCTAATCCTTTCATATAACCCCAATACTGAAAGAGGGTAAGCCAACAAGTCTGGCTCGTAGTCAATTGAATACACAATTGTATGCAGATTGGAGAATCCTTCGCTATATTGTTTGGATTTGAACAAATCGTGTCGTTATTTGTCGACGTCGAGTCTGAGAACAAACGGTAGTTTTGCATGGCTTTGCAAGAGTTCAATGCAAAGCATCACTTACAATTTCTTATAATAATAGTAAATTATTTATTTTTATTATAAGAAGTATCATTAACTCTCTTAAAATCTGCTGCCGGCTGTTTTCTATGTATTATATGTATGTATTTACAAAAAATATGTATTCAGGTATTCTATCAGTTATCTAGTACCCATAGTACTAGCTTTGCTTAGTTTAGGACTAGATGACCGTGTGTAATTTGTCGAGGAATATTTATTTAATACATCCGACAATATAATTGTTAAATTTGGCGTACCAGTATAAAACGTATCCTGTGTTTCAGGATCAAAGAATAAGATCACATCGTATTTTAAGATGAGTGAGCCCACCATGAAGCCGCTGGCTGGGGGGGGGGGGGGGGGGAGGCAAGTTGATATGGAGAATAAGAAAAGTATGAATTGTTGTTGTGTGTAAATTCGAAAGCTCATGAAACTTACAAATAAATAGAATCTCTAGCAGCGGGGCAGCTGCCCCGTCTTGCCCCCCTTGGCGACGCCCTTGGAAGGAAGGAGTTGCTGCATTTGCAGAGGAAGTGGCGGCGCGCAAGCGATGCGAGCGTTTATTGCTAGGTAACTGCTGTATTGCTGTTGCCACCCGACGTAGTATAAAAAATGGGGTGTGACTGTGTCATGGACACGGCCGTGTGTTGTGCATTACATGCACTAAAATTACCTCAGAATGGCAGCGCTTTCCCCTCTCCCGCACGCGATGTTCCATAGACCTTACTTAGCGTAATAAATTCTTTGATCCTTCATCTATCCAGTGGTGTGATTAAATTTTGGATGTAGATGATATATTTGTAGCTGCAATATCAAACCGTATCCCTCGATTTTGTATTTTTTTTAATTGCCTCATTATGGAAGCTGTTTTAAAGACGTAGTCAGTCACGTCAAAAAGAAAGATCGTATTTTGTTACTGTATTTGCGCGGAGCCTCAGGCAGAAGTTAATGGGATATCTGATATAAGTCAACCCAGGCAGTCAGGGCGGGCCCCGAGTTTCTAATGAAGACATTAATTTATAGAACAAAACACATCAGTTATTTATTGCAGTTGTGAACTATTTCAAAAAGGAACTAGGGCTTGAATTAGTATTAATATTAGTGATTTATGACCGGCCCACATTTGAGAGTATTACCATTACAGCGGGGCACTCGTATACTCGTATGTCTAGATATGGATGATGACTCATAATGAAATGAACTGGATCTAGACGCAATAGCTTTTACTACAAGAGTTTTTGGACTGGTTCCATAGTTTATTAATGATATTTCCGGTATCCCATATAAAAACTGCTTGAGAATTCAATCACGATCAAGAGTTGTTTGTCCTTTTTAGGGTTCCGTGCCTCCAAAGGAAAAAACGGAACACTTATAGGATCACTTCGTTCGTCCGTCCGCCCGTTCCTTCGTCCGTTCCGTGTCAAGACCCTTTTTTTTAGGTACGCGTGGAGGTATTAAGTTAATTAATATCACATACTCAGGTCTAAAAATCAAGCTGCTAAATCGACACCATCCAAAGATACGGCCGTTTATTTTCCATTTACATCGCATATTTTGACATTCAAGGGAATCAAAACTTATAGGCTACTTCTCGTTGATCTAGAATCATGGAATTTGGCAAGAAGCAATATCATGTAGCACAAATAAAGGAAAAAATCAGAAAACCGTAAATTAGTAGTTATTTCACGAAAAAAAAGTTGGTAAAGGTAGGTGGCTGCACATTGTTTTTGCCTCACTACTTACACCGAAACCTCGTTGCGCGAGTCCGACTCGCACTTGACCAGTTTTTTCCATTATTTGGTGGCGGACGGCGTAGATGTCTTTTACTTCTATTCGTCTCAAGTAACCGTCATCTACGGGGGTTTTAATTATTTTTTTTATACAAGAAGGGGGCAAACGAGCATGATGGTCCACTGATGAAAAACAATCACCACTGCCCATGGAGATCAACAAAACCAAGAGGCACGTAAGGGACAAGATACCCCGTGTTATGTTTCCCACAAACCATCCTCCTCGTTTTCGGTGTTCTCTCAATATATGTACCCCATTCAAATTCATCGTGTTTTGTATAACATGTATTTATCCCTATGTATTAAATGGCCATACCACGAAAATCAATTTACTCACATTTCTATCTACATACATACATTTCTATCCATAGGTGCTACTTTTCAGACAGACGGGAGTTCTCCCCACATGGGTTACCAAGTGGGGAGACCTCCCCTGTCTGTCTGTCGCTATGTTACGAGGGCCTGGCACGGTGTTGCCACGGCAACCGCCGACCAGACTTCCCGCATTAGGTGTTTCACAAAACCAAAACTAAAAGCGGTCTAATCATTAAAATATAGCCACACAACCTCTATATATAGAGAGTCCAACCCTTACATTTTTATTATAAATAGAAAGGGATTTATTTAAATTGAGTGTTTTTTTCCATAATATGCAAATACTTTCCTACAATGAAATGGTTGATTCCGAGTTAGATACCAAACCTTTAAATTTCAAAAATAATCTAACTAAAGCGTGGTGGTAACTTAACGTAAAACCCACTGAAATGTGAAATTTACATTGTGTTAAGTAGGCACGCATTCTGCTAACCTATTCTTTTTTTTATGCTACGTCGGGAGGCAGACGAGCATACGGCCCGCCTGATGTGGAGCGGTTACCGTAGCCATATTAACGCTCGCAACATACAATATCATTCGCGCGCCGTCACCCCCGCTGCCAACGCAGAATTTCCTTCTTTCTGGTCCCTCACTCGCAGGACCTCACTCACTCGCAGGAACACAACAACCCTCAAGGGATTTGTTAACTTCTAACAAACTGACAAACGAAGCTCTGGGGAAAAGAGAGGTAGGGAGCGTAATTGTAAGGACTGGGGAACATTCCTCATATTTCTTTTGTTATTTGGCTGCGGTATTCTGTCAGGTGGAGGTACATATACCTCCATATGCGTAAACTATGTAAATGTGTATCTTTTGCTTTGTAACCAGTAACTAATTCTACGTATATACATTACTGTTATATTATCAAAATAAAATAAAAATAATTAGTTTAATTTAGCAATATAGTAAAGGACCCAGGTGCACACAGCTCAGTGTATACACAAAGGATGGCGTGAGCAAATAAGGGAGCGTACTCCACTCGGGCGTGCCGAGGTCGACATTTACTGCGTCTTTGGATTCTACTTCGAGCCGTATACACATCATTAGGGGAGTATATAATTATATTTTTTTATATCCGACAAGCAACGGTGCCGTACAAGTGTACAGTCTGTCTGATGTAAAGCGGTTCCCGAAGCCATAAGCAGTACTATTCGCGCGTAGGCATCTCTGCTACTAATGCAAGATGTCTTCGCGTCAGACGACTTCACACAATCACGGCAGGGGCACTACACTTTGGCTTAAAGACGTAAGCTGCTTAACACACCAAAATGTGTTCCAATGCCCTATTGGAACGAAGTCATATACAGACGCTTCAATGTTACTTGTAGATATATAATGTAGCTAAAGCACAGTACAAGTACTACGTACAGTATGGCCATGCCCTGCCGCTCTCTCGTGTCGACCTCTGAGACAAATCTGGAACAGTTTGTATGGCGCCGCACGCATACGCGCTCGTTCATTTGTATGGAGTGGCCGGGGTGTGGCTAAAGTAAAGCAGGATCATGTACCGATCTCGTGATCATTCGACAAAGACAAGGGTTGTAGCTATATATTTGCACACCCAAGTTGTTGCAGCTCTCGACCAGTAAAGCAACCTGCCAAAAAAAAGACCTTTCTTCTGATCGTCTCGAGTACCTAAGTAACCTGTTTGCAGGTGAAATAGAAGCTCTACCACAACTCCCCTAATTTCCATGATGTGTATCGGACACTGATCTCTATACTACTGTCCTAAGGTCACTGGTATCGGAGTTAAAAGCCACGCCTCCTTAAAAAGTTCCGCTCGCACCTGTGATACACTTTATGTAGATATTCCGACATGGGGTGTAAGTGGCTTACCACGATCTTCAGAGATAAAACCCCACCTGCACGTGGTGCACCCTGCCGACTAGCGAAAGAGGCTCTGGCGAATGATAGGTAGGGTACAGCTAGGGATACCAACTTTTTTTACAAGAAATAATACTATTTAAAAATATATAATAATATTTAAAAATCAGGTCTGAGATGAATATTAAACAGTATTTTAGAAAAATTAACAGTATTTTATTTATTTAATGTTTTGAATACATATTTTTAAGAGCTTATTAATTTAGGCTTTTTTAAAAACTTCATACTCCTCACCACATTTTATAACTAAAATTAAAACGAATATAGACTATTAAAAAAAAAAAAATGTGCGAGCTCTAAGCATAACACTAGTGTTAAGTATTTTGATGCTGGAAACAGTATTTTGTATACTTTATTTTTGTTCAACAGTAAAAAGTATAATGTAGTGAAAAACAGTATAATACTGTTCTTAACAGTATAGTTAGCAACCCTAGGTACAGCGAATCTGAAGGCTGCCCGACTGGGGAAGCACCTCCACCTCACAGAATACGCAGCAAATAACAATTTTCTTGAGAGTTGTTGTGTTCCTGCGAGTGAGTGAGGGTACCAGCATCAGATGGACCGTATGCTAGTCTGCCACCTGACGTAGTATAAAAAAAAACAAAAAAATCTTTCACTTCATTTTAAATGCCCCATTCGCACGACAAAGGTGGCAATTACACACGCCATCCGGATATCGTTCAGCAGCCGACGCCGGTTGATATCAGTAACCGGAATGCTCCCGGATGGGACCTGAAGTTGATACTCCAGACCGCCGAGTATACGGTTGGGAAAAATCGTTAACCGATAACGTATCCGGGAGACCGGCGCGCCAGTTCTCTCGGTTATGTTATAATACACCTTGGACGATTGTCCCTGATGGCACAATAGCGAATTCAACTTTTGTCAATTTTCAATTCAAATAATAATTTTAATAAAAAAAAACCGACTCCAAACATTACTCTACATTTATGTATACAGGCTGATGATGATGATGATGAAAAAATATAGGACCAATCTGGAAGTATACTCTTTGAAATAAAAAAAGTTTTTTTCAAATCGTTATATAAATGACGGAATAATGAAATAACAAACCTAACAGTGGGTAGATTCAGGCTGATGATGATGATGATGATGAAAAAAATATGGGACCAATCTGGAAGTATACTCTTTCAAATAAAAAAAGTATTTTTCAAATAGGTTCATAAATCACGAAGTAATTTAGTAACAAAACAAACATTAAAAAAAAGAAAAAAATACAGCCGAATTGAGAACCTCCTCCTTTCTTGGAGTCGCTGCTAGTCGATTAAAAAAATGTTTAAACAAAGAATATAATGCATTAGATGTAATAACATCCTGTCACATGCCTTCCTGTCACATGGAACCGATATTTTTGAAACATAGTTACCTTTTTTTTATTAATTAAATTTTTTAGTAATTTTTAAGATTAGTAGTTTAGTTACTTTAGTTTGTACATTGTTGTAATTGAGGTATTATCAGATAATATTTTAATGTAGTAAACTTGTACGTATATAATATAGTAAAGATATAATATATACATCTAGATATATCTCTAGATTATAAAACTCAAATAAACGTCATGAAAGAGGGGAGATTCTCGCACAGGCATATTTCTTAGCTAACAGGAAACTTGTTTTATTAAAAAACTTTTTAAGTAAATATTGTGTGCAGTTCCGACATAAGATAGATAGCTATTTAGAATGTGCTTTATTTCCATAATAAAAAAAAGTACAATATAGGTAATAAATTTGTTTAAACTCTTTATTCTTCGCGCCCTAGCTAGGGCTCGGCAGATGTGGCCGGCCCATTACCACTTCAGCCCGCTATGTCGATATATATTTGGTTTTCCGTCGATTTTTTTATTTCTGGATTCGGTCCCTCAGAGATATGCCGAGCATCGCTCGCTGTGCGATTTTCAATTTATGCATCAGCCCAACGGTCAAAAGCTAAATTTCTGTACCCGTAAGTGATGGCACTATGAATATGAATTGAAAATATGAAAAGAAATACCAATATGAAATTAAAATTATTTATTTGCCTCTAGGCCCTTTTAGGCAGTAAACACGTCTTACACCTCTTAATATATCATATTCTTTGTCTTTATATATATATATATATCTTCTGGTTAGCATTTTGGCAAGTAATTCTTCTCGTTTTGCAAGCAACATTAAGCTACGGTAATCAATGTAATATGTCCGACGGAGTATAAAAAACCGGCCATGTGCGCGTCGCACTCGCGCACGAAGGGTTGCGTACCATTATCTCTAAAAACGGCAAAAAATCATGTCTGTTGTATGGGACGTGTAACCATAACAAAAATGAAATATTTGTTTTTTTTTTTAATTTAATTACTTACATTAAGTACTTTAAAGTAAATATATTACTAAATATTCTGTGAATATTTCAAGCGTCTACGTGTTGCCGATCAAAAACAAGCAAAAAAAAAATCACGTTTGTTGTATGGGACCCCTATTAAATCTTTATTTTATTCTGCTTTTTAGTAGGTATTTGTTGTTATAGCGGCAACAGAAATACATCATCTGTGAAAATTTAAACTGTCTTACTATCACGGTTCATGAGATGGACAGCCTGGTGACAGACGGGCTGTAAGCTATCCGTCCTACTCTCAGTAATTAGGGTCCGTTTTACCCTTTGGGTACGGAACCCTAAAAAAACAAATAAAATGTTTAGCATTGGAGCCAAGAAGAAATCATTTCTTCGGTCGGGTAAGTTGACTTAGTATTAATAAAAATGAGATACGCCTGTCGTGTCGCCGGCGTCCGACTGTCGGGCAGGTAGGACCGTAGGCACGAAATACGGAGATTTTCTTCCGCAGAGTTGAATATTCTGGGTCGTGATTTGTCAGCAAAATGTCGCGACGTTAAACGCCTTTGTTGGACAAAAAATAGTCCATTGTTGGGTAATGTGTCCTACCGTTTTCTACCCAATTTTTTACCCCATTGTGAGCAGCAAAGGCAACTCCTGTGCGTTCTTTGTCCATATTTTAGGAATGTTTCCTTGTTGCTTGCAAAATATTTTATCGGAGATAACATTTATTTAGATTTTGAGAGTTTACGCTGTACTCCACAATATAAGTACTATTACTTATATTGTGGTGTAAGTACTATTACTTATATTGTGGAGTACATCATAAACTCTCAAACATGGTCTATGACCTTGTATATTTTATATAGACGGGACGTAGGCGAACATCTTAGCATTAAAAAGTAGCGTCAAAGGTCTTACTCAAACTATATCTACATACTTGTAATCAGTAATTTTTTTATCTATTACTGTAGCAGTATAATTGGTACACTGTCTAAACACACAGTATGGAATAACACACATTTTATCTACCACTTTTCAATAATTATTTCTGATATCTTGCTGCGACGGTAAATTGTGAATCATTGAATGCCGGTCTTATTACTTTGCTTTCTTCTTACCACAATAGAAGCGGCTAAAATGTATCTATAGGAAAAACTAATATATATTTCTGGACAATTTACACAGCGCCATCTAGTCCCAAATTAAGCGCAAAGCTTGTGTTATCGGTACTAGACAACTGATAAATGTACCTACATTTAAATACATTTTTTTTGTAAATACATACTTATAATACATAGAAAACACCCAGACCAAAACAAACAGACATGTTCATGCACACAAATGTTTGTCTTGTGCGGGAATCGAACCCGCGACCTCGGGGTCAAAGTGGCCAATGCTAACCATTCGACCACTGACCTCATCGATTAATTCAGAACATATTCTATATAATAGGTAGGGGAAAAAGTCTTTTCGCATTATAGTATGTATGAACTTGTAATAAAATCTCTTTGGTTATACCATTTGTGTCTGGCAGGTTTTGATATCTTTAAAAAGTTTATATTTTAAAAAAGATAATTCCAAATTCAAATTAGGTAAATGTGTGATTTTCATTTGTTTTTTTTACTGTCAAGATGAGTGAATCTAATGAAGAAATTCGATTCATTTTAAAATTTTACTACTAAAAAGGTAAAAATGCAACGCAAGCTGCGAATAAAATTTGTGACGTTTATGGACCTAGTGCAGTGTCTGTGAGAGTAGCACAAATTTGGTTTAAGCGTTTTCAATCAGGAAATTTTGATGTGAAAGATGCACGTCGCTCTGGTCGCCCTGTTACGGATAAAATGGATGCCATTTTTGAAAAAGTGGAGCAAGAGCGGCATATCAGTAGTTACGACGTAGCTGAAGAATTAGGAATTGACCACAAAACAGTTTTGGTGCAATTGAAAAAAGCTGGGTACACTAAAAAGATCGATATTTGGGTGCCTCACGATCTCACTGAAAGAAACCTAATGAACCGTGTACTCATTTGCGATTCTTTACTACGACGTAATGAAAGCGAACAGTTTTTGAAGAAGCTTATAACTGGTGATGAATAGTGGATCACGTACGACAAGAACGTGCGAAAAAGGTCGTGGTCAAAGGCCGGTCAGGCTTCACAGACTCTGGCAAAACCCGGGTTAACCCGCAACAAGGTGATGCTGTGTGTATGGTGGGATTGGAAGGGTATTATTCATTATGAGCTGTTACCGCCAGGCAGGACTATCGATTCTGAACTCTACTGTGAACAACTGATGAGATTAAAGCAAAAAGTTGAGAGAAAGCGGCCGGAATTAATTAACAGAAGGGGTGTGATTTTTCATCATGATAACGCTAGACCTCACACATCTTTAGCCACTCAGCAAAAATTAAGAGAGTTTGACTGGGAGGTGTTAATGCATCCGCCGTATAGTCCTGACCTTGCACCTTCTGATTTCCACCTGTTTCGGTCTCTTCAGAATTCTTTAGGCAATGTCAGGTTACCATCACGAGAAGACTGCCAAAACCACTTGTCGTGGTTTTTTGAACAGAAGTCCCAAAATTTCTATAGTAATGGCATCATGTCTGTACCTACAAGATGGCAAAAAGTTATCGAACAAAATGGCACCTACATACTTTAGTTAAATGTAAATAAACTTTATTAAAAAATGTTTTAAATTTTCATATAAAATACGAAAAGACTTTTTCCCCAACCTAATATGTATGCCAAAATTCACCAAAATTCGTTTAGCCGTTTACTCGTGCAATACGACGTAATTGGTACGAAGTAGTTGACGAGCTCGGTGGTCGAATGGTTAGCAATGATCACTTTGACTCCGAGGGTTTGATCCCCGCATAAGACAAATATTTGCGTGTATGAACATGTCTCTTTGTCTTGGACTGAGTGTAATCTATGTATTTACAAAAAAAAAACTAAGTATAATACCAGTTATCTAGTACCCAAACTAAGCAAAGCTTGTTACTAACAAGCTTTGCTTAGTTTGGGACTAAATGGTGGTATGTAATTTGTCCAGAAATATTTATTATTATTTTGTATCTCTTTTTTATCACGGGTCAAGCCCGGACATTTGATAGGCGTGCGCGGGGACATGGATCCAACGCGCAGAGGCCCCTTAGAGAAGTTTGATGTAATGTTGTACGCCCGCGGTGACCCGCTCCAGGAAATATCAATGGAACGATATACCCATGAGCCGTGAGCTAAATACTTATTATTGCTTATTATTATTAAATAAACATCCATACATCCTCACAAATTATGACATTTATTATTAGTATTATATATTAGGAAATTACATCGATGCCTACACAAACAAACCATCAGGCTGTCATTGATTGCCTACATAAACCTCATCAAGGCGTGAAAATTTCAAACACCTATAAATAACCCGTCTATCGCGACGGGGCACGCGTGAGCTGGTTGGGTCTCGTAGTCCCGGATGATTAGGGCTGCTGTATGCACATACAAATTTTGAATTCAGCGTCCAATGTTGACAGAAATCAGTAAAATTTTGATTGTGGTCTACGAGGCTAACCGGCCAAGTGCGAGTCGGACTCCCGTCCATTATCTATAAAAACGGCAAAAAAAATCACGTTTGCTGTATGGGAGCCCCCTTTAAATATTTGTTTTATTTTAATTTAATTATTTATTTTTATAGTGAATATATAACTAAATATTTTGTGAGTATTTCAAACGTCTACCTATTACCGTTATGAATTGCGAGCAAAAACGAGCAAATAAATCACGTTTGTTGTATGGGAGCCCCCTTAAATATTTATTTTATTCCGGTTTTTAGTATTTGTTGTTATAGCGGCAATAGAAATACATTATCTGTGAAAATTTCAACTGTCTAACTATCACGGTTCATGAGATACAGCCCGGTGACAGACGGACGGACGGACGGACAGCGGAGCCTTAGTAATAGGGTTCCTTTTTACCCTTCGGGTACGGAACCCTAACAAGGTTTTGAAACCTCTGGTTTAAATGTTTGATATTTCTACACGTGACAGATCTGACTGACACGTACGAGTAATTTCTTTAACAAATGTTACATGAATTCAATACTTAATTAATTTAATAACCAGTACCTGTTATTCAAAACTTTGTTAGATAGATTAAGATTCCGTGGCCGCCAGACGTCACTTATTTTTCGATGAATAAAATGTGCATGATTGAGTTAGGGTGTACAATGACCGTATGTCTACCGGCTACCTTGGCTAGGCGGCCATTCTCCAGGTATCAGGTAATCAAGGTTCGTAAAAACACTACTCACCTCATACACCCTAACTCAATCATGCACATTTTAATCATCAGAAAATAATTGACGTCTGACGGCTTTAATATAAATCCCTTAAGTCATACTAAACATGTTGATAAACGGAACAACAAAAAGGTTTTTAATAACACTCAATTTTACACCCTATCCTGTTATATGAAAATCAATTCACAAAATCCATGGACTCTACTAAGTGCAATACGCGAGCACTTTCATGTAAAAATCGATTTTCAAAGTGCAATAGCTACCACTAAGAAACTTGGGAACATAAATAAATAAATATTCCTGGACAAATTACACACTGCCATCTAGTCCCAAACTAAGCAAAGGCTTTAAAAAATCTTGGATTAATAAATAAAACGTTGAGCGGCTCGTGGTTTTATGACAAGAACCTGTCTGCCTGTCTACACTCACCTTTACTAACAAATTGAAACAGCCCAGGATCCAGCAATTTTATAAACAAGAAAAAAAAAACACGTAATCATTCTTCCGAGTATGATGTATTTCTTTTAGACTTCAAAGAAATCTTTCATGGACAGCACTATATTATATTTTATTTCAGCAAGGCAAAGGATGAGGCCTTCATTGGCTACTATTTGTTAATTTTCAGGGTTGTGTGTTAGCTTTTGAAATAAAGTGATATTTACAAATATATGGATGTGTAATACATGTTACATTAACATATTTTATCTAATCTCATACTGAAAATTACACATTAAAAAACTAAACACAGTATCTTAATGACAGTCTTTACGCACAAGCTATCAAAATAAATTTAAAAAGTTATTTTTCGATACAGCTCTTAGGGACAACTGCATCGTAAAATAACTTTTTTACCATTTCGATACAGCTTCAGCCCTGGATACAGGTATTTTAAACAGGTTGCAATGCAAATACATTGCAACTTTGCAAAAAATTTCTACATAATCTGTGAACGCGGCGCCGCGCGGCGCGTCGCGCATGCGCACTACGCATGCTCGATCTGCAAATGGATTTATAAGTAAGAATTATAGCTGTTAAATTAACTTCATGGTTGTATTTAAAATATTATTATCATATATTTCATGAGATTAGATAAAGTAGTGTATGAAACTGCACATAATTAGGTATTAAAATACTCGTGTGGTCTATTATAACATTCGCCTTCGGCTCATGTTATAAACTCACACTCGTATTTTAATAACCCTTATTATTCAACAGTTTCATAAACTACTATTATCTACATATTGATACGTGAAGCAAAAACTTTGTACCCCTTTTTACGAAAATTGCGCGGACGGAGGAGTATGAAATTTCGCACACTTATAGTTCATATAAAGAAGGTGCAGAGTGCAGAATTCTCTTTTTTTTAATTATGCATAAAAATACATTAAACCAATAAAAAAACATTATACACACTACCATGTATTTGACACACACACGCATCATACTTTTTGTATACTGTTAAAGTTATAATTTAAATTAATTATGGTCGAATTTCGACCACTGGGCGACCACAAGTAATCATAATATGTTGTAATATTCAATTCATATAATTATAAATAAATAAATATTTCTGCACAATTTACACAGCGCCATCTAGTCCCAAATTAAGCGCAACGCTTGTGTTATGGGTACTAGACAACTGATAAATGTACTTAAATACATTTTTTTTTTGTAACTACATACTTATAAATTTATAATACATAGAAAACACCCAGACCAAGACAAACAGACATGTTCATGCACACAAATGTTTGTCTTGTGCGGGGATCGAACCCGCGACCTCGGAGTCATAGTGGCCATTGCTAACCTTTCGACCACCGAGTTCGTCTTACATAATTATGCTATAATTTTAATTACATTGCTAGCTTGCTAAGGACTAGATAACATCAAACTTAATCTAACACACATCAATATCACATTATAGGAACGTTATGCCAAAAGAAATTATATTACTCGTATCTGTTAGTATACATATATTACATTACGCACCGCAAATATATACATAGCAGGTAAATTAAAGGTCTTCTCAGAAGCTGGGTTATTTCTTAGAGAAGAATATAAAATCATTATTCCATCTTTCAATATGTCTGTCCATTAAGATTTGGTTAATTTATATTATAACATCGCACTCGTGATACTAGACATGGCGCTAATAGAGATGTCCGACAGCAGTGTGAAACAAAAAACATGTTTTTTCTTAGTATTAGATACATTACGAACACTGCAGCAATGCTTGTGATGATTAATGACGGCGAAATAAAAATAACATATATTTTTTTTATACCCCTAAAGTGGAAAACTAGCTTACGGTCCACCTGATGGAAAGCAGCTACCGCAGCCTATGAACGCCTGTAACACCAGGGCAATACACGCGCGTTGCCGACCCTTTAAAAACTTCTTCACGCCCTTTTTAAAGAACCCCATGCTGTAGCCTCCTGGCCATCTATTACTAAGACTTTTAAAGTAAAATAAATCGAAAAACTTTATTTTAAAGTTAAACTTAGTAAACTTCGTTATATTTCTGAGTAAATTAAACTTCAATGAAAAGTTATTATGACATCATAGGATTTCAGAGAATAAGAATGATTATTATTCTCTGAAATCCTTATTCTCTCACAACTTTCTACACACAAAAAATAACAAAATCGAGAGATTCCGCTCCGACATTGCTGTCTCCGAAAAAGGGAATGAGCTCGTCAATTAGCTCCCTTGCTTGCACCTTCCCAAGCCGAAACGTTTTCATAAACTCCGCCTCGAGAAGGTCATCGAAGGCACTCACATGCTGCCTCATTAATGCGCGAGATTTGAGACGCTGACGCCAAAGACGACGTCGACGGTCGGCACTGTTGGCTAATGCCAAAATACGCCACCGCAAAGTAGGTGCTATCGGCCTCATTGCACCTATAAAATACGTCCACTTTATTAACAGTGCCTTTAGGGGACTACCACAATACACTCCGACCGTTGCACACACACAGGGACACTTATTTATAATTAAAAAACCGAGTGTCATAGAAACGCGATACCGAAAAAAGGTGTTGTTGTTCGATGGTCTCACAATGGCAGTTCAATGGCCAAAACACTATTCAAATACGATAGACACAACTGTCAAATACACTTTAAATATTTGCAGACTACCGCAACTTCGGCCATCACGATGCCATTGAAACACTATAATGGACCAGACTACCATCATTACAATAGTCTTACTATGGCGTTTCAATGGCACTACAATGGCAAGTCAATGACCATAAATAATTTGTAGAATACCAAATGGCAAAGACAATTCTATCGTGACACTACTGACACACTATTGGTTATTTTACAGACTTGGGCCCCTGTACGGTCGAATAATATGTTTGATTCTATTAAAGAAACTATAAACGTTTTCATCTCTTTCAAGCGCTTCTTTTTCTTTTACTTTGCATTAAAATTTCACACTTAAGTAACAACCGTTATAACTATAAAATTTTAGGGTGGGTTAGTAGTTTTGGACCCGGTTTTTAGGGTTCCGTACCCAAAGGGTAAAACAGAACCCTATTACTAAGACTTCGCTGTCCGTCCGACCGTCTGTCACCAGGCTGTATCTCATGAACCGTGATAGTTAGACAGTTGAAGTTTTCACAAATGATGTATTTCTATTGCCGCAATAACAACAAATACTAGAGAACAGAATAAAATAAATATTTAAGGGGGCTCCCATACAACAAATGTGATTTTTTTTGCTCGATATTGAAATCGGCAAAAGGTAGACGCTTGACATATTCACAGAATATTTAGTTATATATTCACTTTAAAAATAAATAATTAAATAAAACAAAATATATATATTTAAGGGGAGCCCCCACACATTACACACAACATTCGATAATTATTTTTTAGTGCAGTGTCTACATGTATAGGCGTGTTTTTTTTTTTAATTTTTTAAACGATATATTTAACTTAAAACAATGTCACGCGGGCGAAGCCATGGGTAAACAGTAAATCACTACATAGTATAAAACAAAGTCGCTTTCTCTGTCCCTATGTCCCTTTGTATGCTTAAATCTTTGAAACTACGCAACGGATTATGATGCGGTTTTTTTTAATAGATAGAGTGATTCAACTGGAAAGTTTATATGTATAATATATGCATAACATAGTAGAAAAACACTGATAATTTAGAGGTTTCTAATGTGATGTCGTAAATAAACACATTTTTTTGCTCTTTCATTGAAAACGCTGACTGAACCCAACGAGATAGATCAAAATAATGTAGTACAGTATTGTTCACCTTAAAATGGTCTACAAAAAAGTTCGCGATGGTATATGTCTATCTCTTAGTGGTAACACACAATAACCGTTATTTTATCCTTTGCTTTTTACAAGAAATAATGCCTTATTTACGAAGCGATTTTAAGCAATACAGAATTAATCCTTATCCAATTAAGTACCTTAAATACATTGCGCATTTAATATAGATCAATATGGCCCTTCACAGCATGTAATTTAAATGAATAGTTTAGAAGATATTACACATTTAAAATGCAGGGACATAACGGCTGTGGCGGTACCGGCCGCGGAGCCGGCGGCGTGTGCCTATAACTGGGGAAGGACTGGATAGGACAAAGCGCAAAGACCTTCTGTAGTACATTTAGTATCAGCATTGCACCCGTGCGAAGCCGCTCGTAATATAATAAATGATGTTTAAGTCCTGTTTGATAAATTAGTCTATGCTTTTGTACCTCCACCACGAACGAGCGTAGTCGCCGCCATTATGTAAATTTTGTCGCGTACCCCTACGACCTACTGGGGTACCCTAAGGAAGGGGTACTTATAACCCACTTTGAGAAACCTTACGAACCCAGTAACCAAAAGTCTGCAAATCTCTTAAATCTGTTGCTACAAATAGGTAATTGGAGCACATTAGCGTTGCAAATGCAGACAATATGCCGTAACGCCCGCCCCGGGCCGTTTACGAGCCGGATTCCGATGTTTACGATCACACTGAGTGTCTCACAGTAATAGAGACATGCTATATTGTTGAATAAACATTTTGTATTACATTATATTAATTGTAAGTATATTGACGAGCTCGGTGGCGTAGCGGTCAATGACGCGGCTTCGACACCAACGCTCGTGGGTTCGATTCCCACATAGGATAAACATTTGTGTGCATGAACACAAATGTTTATCCTATGTGGAATAGTACTAGTAGGAATGTTATTGTTTGTCTTAGTCTGGGTGTTTTCTATGCATCATAAGTATGTATTTACAAAAAAAAATGTATTTACGTATGTTTATCAGTTGTCTAGTACCCATAACACAAGCTTCGCTTACTTTGGGGCTAGATGGCGCTGTGTAATTTGTCTGACAATATTTATTTATTATTTATTTATTGTAATGAGGTGTAGTGGCTCACGACCACCTTAACTAAAGGCAACCTTATCGGCAGTTGCACCCTGCCGAGTAGTAAATGAGGCTAAGGATAGCTCATCTTGAGCCGAAGTACCTCTTCCAAAACCGCAGCCAAATTTACAATTTATGTCATTATCGTTACTCAATATTTGGTATCCCCGAGGCCCGAATGAGTTTCCCGATGGAATCCTGTGGGATGCTGCCACTCTTCGAACGCCGGGGCTGTACATTTTCCTCATTCAGCTCCAGCCTATTCAGCTCGTCCCAACATAGGTATGTTAAATCGGATTCAAGTTGTTGCGGCACCGAGATGTGTGGGGCGTGTGTGGTTGCCATTTTTCTTCTAACTTCGGTGTTCCCAGTGATACAAACACTGGAAACATCGAAGCTAAAAGAAGATGGAACATTGGACTGACGACAACTTTTCAGCGGCCACTTTTTATAGAGTTCCAGGACTTCAAAACAATATAGTGTTCTATTTTAAAAAATATGTCTTTTGTTGTTCCATGACATAAGGTGAATCTCTGATATATATACGAGTAAAATAGATCTTTGAAATTTTACAAAATTATCTTTCAAGTGATGTGCTTACCACAGTCCACGATTTTCATTGTTCGTTGCATAGAAATTGTAAAAAAAAAAAAATTGAGCAAGTTATTCTGGTTTATTGCCCGATTCAAAACTTGGATATACTAAGTTACGAACCCAGATTATTTTTTATTAGTTTTATTGTTATTGTTACATACATTGTTACACATAGTAATAAGTAGGCTCAAAGATTAATATATAGTCCTGTACAGTTTTACATAACAAAAATTAAGGCATGGGTTGGTTGAAACTGACACCTATTGAAGGATACACCTGTGTTACAGGTGTCAGTGCTCAACCCTCGGAAGGTTTTTGACAGGCATGCTACGATCAATTCATCAAATGCCACATGCTTGTTTAGGACATATATACTCGTACATAAGACTAATGTAATGTAGAAGTAGTAAGTCTACCAGTTTACCTTTCAAACATGAATGATTTATCTACAAGTGCTGATTGCCGCTACACAAATGTTAGTTCATAAGGCTTCAACAAATTGTGCCCCAGAAATAAACAGCAGGAAATTTTCGCCCATAAATCCGGCGGCAGTCTCCCTGAACGTCATGAATACCTTCAAAACGCATGAAGCTGTCCATCCTTGCTGCGCTGTGACGTGTGGGGCTTGTGTGGTTGCCATTTCTCTTATAGCTTCGATGTTCCCGATGACTTAAACATCTGAAACATCGAAGCTATAAAAAAATAGACCACTTTTTACAGATTTCCAGGACTCCAAAACAATATGTTTGTTTCAAAAATTTATGATTTTTTACATTCCATAACATAATGTGAATAATGTTGAGTGTTAACATATAAAATAGATAGAATAATCTTTGAAATTTAACACAATTATCTTTCAAGTGAACTTACAAACCACGATTTTCGATTTTCGTGGTTCGTTGAATAGAAATAATAAAAAGAAATAAGTTTTGAACAAGTTATTCCGGTTTATTGTTTGATTCAAAACTTGGATATACACATGTCCAAGTTTTGAACTCAGATTATTTTTTATTTATTTTATTGTTATTGTTACATACATTTTTACACATAGTAATAAGTAGGCTCAAAGATTATTATATAGTCCCTAAAATTTACATAATAGTAATTATGGCATGGGATGGTTGAAACTGATACCTATTGAAGGATAAACATGTGTTACAGGTATCAGTGCTCAACCCTCGGAAGGTTTTTACAATAATTAGAGAGATTGCTATGGCATGCTACGGTAAATTCATCAAATGCCATATGTCGTCTGGCACCCGATATGTTAAAAATTCCTGTCGTCTGGACTATCGCTCAATCATGCAACAAACATAGTATTAAGTTGCTTGATTGTACTTTTACTTTCCCAGTGGGGTTGTCCCTGATTAAAAAGTCGCTATGCCCTACTTCCAGTCTAGAGCTGCAGTACCTGTGTATATTTTAACAAGTTTAGTTCCATTAGTGGTTTAATTATGGAGTGCGATGCAGTTTGGCACAGTAAACGCGAGACTTGCAGTTCATTTCATCATTTATCGGCAGCGAAACTAATGCATCAGGAATTTGTAGCACAATTGCTTTAAAACTACTGCTAACTACTGTGGGCACTTCGTGGAACATTATTATCATAATGCACGCAATTACATTTATTTTTATTTTTACTATACTAGTATAGTCTAAATAAATAAAGCAATGGCCATAATGTTATAATAAAACACTTGTACTGTTCCACGTAATTACCTACATCTCGGTCGGCATTATTTATAAATATATTAACCACAAGTAACATAAGGGTACAAAAGGATTATTTAAGTAGTAGGTATGAATATAAAACAATACAAATACGAAGTTAAAATAAATTAAAGTGGATATAATGCTAAAAGCATTATATCCACTTTACAAGTCATTCTTCAGAATTTCACAAAATTAAATATGGTGCTTATTTTGGGGCACAATTTGTTGAAGCCTTATAAACTAACACTTGTTTAGCAACAAACAGCACTTGTATATAAATCTTCTCGTACATAAATATGAAAATGTTTATGAAGTTGAAAGTAAAAGCCAGTTGATAGTTGTACAACGGTAGCAAGTCAAAGTTCAAGAAAAGTCTTTATTTCCCATAAAAAGCTTTTTTTTTAAAAAAGCCTTAAGCTTTTTAAGGGAAATAAAAAAATAAAAAAAAAGCTTTTTTAAAAAAAATCCAACCCCGAGGCCCGAATGAGTTTCCCCGATGGAATTTTGTGGGATGCTGCCACTCTTCGAACACCGGGGCTGGACATTTTCCTCATTTCAGCTATTCAGCTCGTCCCAACATAGGCATGTTAAATCGGATTCAAGTTGTTGCGGCACTGAGATGTGTGTGGCGTGTGTGGTTGCCATTTCTCTTCTAACTTCGGTGTTCCCGGTGACTTAAACATCGGAAACATCGAAGCTGAAGAAAATGGAACATAGGACTGACGACACCTTTTCAGCGGCCACTTTTTATAGACTTCCAGGACTCCAAAACATAATGTTTGTTTCAAAAATTTATGTTTTTTTACATTCCATGATATAAGGTGAATAATCTTTGGATATTGATATATAAAATAGATAGAGTAATCTTTGAAATTTAACACAATTTATCTTTCAAGTGAACTCGCAGACCACGGTTTTCGATTTTCATGTTTCGTTGCATAGAAATGATAAAAAGAAATATATTTTGAGCAAGTTATTCCGGTTTATTGCTTGATTCAAAACTTGGATATACACATGTCCAAGTGTTGAACCCAGATTATTTTTTTGTTTATTTTATTGTACTTGTTACATACATTTTTACACATGGTAATAACTAGACTCAAAGATTATTACACAGTTTAAAAAAAAATACATAATAAAACTTATGGTACTGGGTTGCCCAGTCGACAGTCGAAACTGACACCTATTGTATTATAAACCTGTGTTACAGGTGTCAGTGCTCAACCATCGGAAGGTTTTTGACAATAATTAGAGAGATTACTATGGCATGCTACGGTAAATTCATCAAATGCCGTATGTCGTCTGGCAGCCGATATGTTAAAAATTCCTGTCGTCTGGACTATCGCTCAATCATGCAACAAACATAGTATTAAGTTGCTTGATTGTACTCTTATTTTCCCAGTGGGGTTGTCCCAGATTGAAAAAACGCTATGCCCGTTTCTTTTCTTTTATATGAGAGGGTGGCAAACGAGCATGTGAGTCACCTGGTGGAAAGCAATCACCACCGGGTCACCGATCTGTTGTCAGCGTTTTAAGGGAAATGAAAACTCTGTTATTGAAGGCACCGATGTCGTAGTTGTTCGGAAATACCGCTGAGGGAAGTTGATTCCACAGTTTCACTGTTCGTGGTATAAAATATCTTTGGAAACGTACTGTAGTAGATTGCCAATTATCAAGATGATATGGATGGAATTTTATTTTATGGCGAGTTGTACGATAGTGGAATTCAGTGGAATTCACCTCCAGTCTAGAGCTGCACATTTATATAAAATATACAATGTACTTGTGTATATTTTAACAAGTTTAGTTTCTCGTTAGTGGTTTAATTATGGAGTGCGATGCAGTTTGGCACAGTTAGCGCGGGACTCTCGGCTCATTTCATCATTTATCGGCCGCGAGTCTTATGCGTCAGGAATTTGTGAGGCAATTGCTTTATTTATTTAAATTATAGTATACGTTATTTAAAATTTATTAACCACAAGTTACATAAGGGTACAAAAGGGTTATTTAAGTAGTAGGTATGTATACAAATACAAATTACGAAGTTAAATTAAAAAAAAGGCGGATATAACGCTACAAGTACAAGCATTTACAAGTCATTATTCTGAATTTCACAAATGTGGTGCTTTTTCTGGGGCACAATTTGTTGAAGCCTTATGAACTAAAACGTTTGTTTAGCAACAAACAGCACTTGTATATAAATCTTCTTGTACATAATTCATGTCTGAAAGGTAAACTGGCAGACGATACTATTGCTTCGTCGCAAAAGTTCGTCTTTTGTATATAATCAAGTAATGGATGGTGGGCAATAAAGAATGAATAACAAGACAATTAAATTAAAAATTTATTTTTCATTTGATACTCATATTGAAGGAGTTGTGAAAAAATATGTAATCCGTCATTTTGTGGCTGCGGCCATCTTGGACCGATTTTCATCAAACTAAGAAAACTCCCGACTAATTCATCTTTCAAATAAAAAAAGAATCAAAATCCGTTCATCCGTTTGGGAGCTACGATGCCACAAACAGACACACACACACAGACACGTCAAATTTATAACACCCCGTCGTTAAGAAATAACAGTAAGATATTAAAGTAACTGGAACTTATATATGTACGGCTAGCTAAGTACATGTATTATGTACATTTTATCCCGGTATGTTCTGTTAAAATACCCCTTATGTTTGGATGGATCATCTAGTAAATTCTTATTAAATTCATGAAAAGTTTGGCACTGCGATGGTTGGAAGATTAATATAGATAAATATACATTACTAGCAAAGTACCCGTGCTTCGCCACGGGATCACTCCTGATTTGCGTCTATTTTTGTTAAGATTTCAGATATTTCTTTTTTTCCCCTTAAAGGACTGTTTCATATTGAGCATTATTACAAACATGCACCATTTAGGTTAAGACGTCCCGGTAAACAATATTTTTAGCATTCGCACCAGGAGCCAAAATTGCAAGGCTTCCAGGAGAACTTACTCCTGAGCAAGCTACATACAACTGATCATGAGAGAAACAGTCTTGTCTCAAGTCAACCCCAGCGACCCTTATAGACTGCCCCCTGACCTTTGTTTTCCCATAAAGATGTTTTGCTATGACCATTAAGGTCATAGCAAAACATCTTTATGGGAAATTTAAGTCTCTTAAATTAAACGGGGTGGTCTGATGGAATAATGGGAAGGCGGGGTATAAAGAGAGATTCCTCAACAGCGCATCCCTTACTGTCCTTAATCAACAACTCATCGTTCCAGTTGTTTACGTATACGTGAACAATGATGGCACGAACCTCCTGATGATACACCTCCGTTCCATGCATATGGTAGGAGATGGAGCGGAACAGGCCAACTCCATCACCTAATCTCAATATGAAAACAATAATATCCTTGATGATTTTCAGACTTTTTGACGCCATAATATTTTTTTTTTTTGGGTTGAATTTCCAAAAGTCCTGTAACACGTGTTCACTCATTTATCTATAGAAGTATAGTCTCCTCGTGTAAAGTTTAGGATAGAATAGTCTAACTAATCTCATTTCCCTACACAAACTGTGGACCTCTGTTTCACCCTCTTAGGGGTAAAATTTGAAAAATCCTTTTAAGTAATTATTCGTGTCCACTATGTTATATTTTCAAATCGATTCCATTTTCGTAATTGACTTCCCAGAAAACCATAGACTCAACACCCATATTAATATTATGACATTTCAACCCCATAGCATCCCCATAGGGGTGATTTTATGTCACGTCGGCTATGTTGGATTATAAAATAGTTGTTGTTTTCGTAATCAGCGACCCGATAAACCATAAAAACAATACCCATGACGATTTTCAGACTTTTTTACTCCATTTTACCCCTTTAGGGGTTGAATTTTTTAAAATCCTGAAACACGTGTTTACTCATTTATCTATAGAAGTACCTTTGTAAAGTTTCGAATAAAATAGTCCAACTAATCTTGTTTCCCCATACAAACTTTGGACCCCCGTTTCATCCCCTTAGGGGATGAATTTTGAAAAATCCTTTCTTAGTGCACCCCTAGACGTCATAAGGAACCTACTTGCCAAATTTGGAATCTCTAGACCCAGCGGTTTGGGCTGTGCGTTGATTAGTGAGTCAGTGAGGACAAAGCCTTTTATTAATATAGATTTGGTCCGAAAATGCTAGTGAAGTTGCAAATAAAAGCTAGTTGGTAGTTGTACAATGACATAAAATGAAAGTTCAAGAACAGAGTCTTTACTTCCCTTAAAAAGCTGACAACGGATCGGGGCGACTGCTTGGTGTTGCTGATCTGCATGGGCGGTGGTGATTACTTACCAACAGGCAACTCATATGCTCATTTGCCCCCTTTTCTTAGGTATATAAAAAAGAGAGTCCGCCAAGCCGTAGTTGAGCAGCGTGGTGGAGTATGCTCTAAACTCATTCGACTCATGGTAAACCCCTATCCCATGAAAATTGAACTTTAAATTAGCTTATCGTCTTCAATTTTAACTTAAGTGAAACGGGATCTGTGCCTTTGCGTTGCTTGTGCGTTAATAGTTACAGAGACGCAATTAGGCTCTATATTTGTGAACTGTGAACCTGTGACTGTCGGTTCGTTGTAGCCGTTTCCAGCCGTTTTACCGCCACGGTTAACAGTAGGTAAGTAGGTCAGCCCTGAAGGCGGCGACTTGTAATAATTTATTGCACGCCGCAGTGCACTTTATATATTACCCCGTTCCGATGCAGTAAGAGACACGCACTCAATCAGAATGTGGTAGGTAATTCCATTTGAATAACGTCATAGAAGTATTGGGAAGAAACTTTATCTACAACGTGTCTTGCTTTTGCAATAGCGACCATCCAGACTATGAGAAAAAAAAGTTTTCGAATTCGTATTTTAGGACTACTTGTTTATAAAAAAAAATCGATAAATTCAGGTACGTAAAGTTATTACCGCTATTTCATGGATTCTTTGTTTTTTATACGAGGGGGGCAAACGAGCATGTGGATGATCTGATGGAAAGCAATTATCACCGTCCATGGCGATTAGCAACACTAAGGGGTCACCGATCGATTTCCAGCCTATTATATATATCCGGTAAGAAATAAAGATTCTGTTCTTTAAGTTTCATTTTATGCCGGTGTACCAATAATATTGTGATTTAATTTATGACATATTAATGATGTATTAAATAAACAATGTACTAATTCAATGATATATTCACACTTCAATATGGGGCAGAATAAGCGAAACTGAAAAATTTCACATGTGTTACCTTATTTTTGTGAGTAACGAAATTTTCACTATATTGTTATCTTTATTATCAAGCAATAAAAAATTAAAGTCTCGTTCATTCTTACTTAGAGTACTATTTTCATACAGTTTATTTGTACTGTAGCATCAACGATGCTATTCACTCTTACCAAAATAGACACGGATGGCGACGAACAGTCTGCGAAAAAATATTTTAGGAAACGTAAGTCTAAGCCAGGGCTGTCCAAACCATATACAAAACCGGGCCATTACAAATTACTAAATAGATAAGCGGGCCGCAGAAACATTTTTACTACCAATAAAAGAGAAAAGTTTAAGCTTACATAGTTATAACGAGGTAGTTATAAAACTTTAACTTTTCTAGAAATATATGAATTTTTGAATTTTCAGTCAATGTCGTGAGAAAATACTGTATAAAAACCGGTAAATGAAAAACACGTCACGAGTCGCACAAATAAAAGCCGAGGGCCGCATGCGGCCCGCGGGCCGTGCCTTGGACAGCCCTGGTCTAAGCGATAGAATTAGGTATTTGAATATAAATAAAGAGATAAATAAATATTCCTGGACAAATTACACAGCGCCATCTAGTCTCAAACTAAGCAGTGCCTGTACTATAGGTACTGATAATTACGTGTACTAAGGTTGACTGGCAGAAAATACTTGTATATAATTTAGTCCGCTTTTGTACATTGTTCTATGTACGAAAAGAAGATTAAAGCATAATACATAGAAAACACCATTGGCATACAGTAAGTATACAGTGTATTTATTTTGTCTTATTTTTAATTATTATTCTTCTTCTTTCTTCTTAAAATAGAAAGTAAATAATAAATTAATTAAACTTTCTCATAAAATCAATATGTATTTTTTTTATAAAATGTTAACTGTAGAGGTATTGTTTACTTGTTATTGACATCAGTCGAAGATTTTTCACTAAGGAGTTCGCCAAAATTTTCAATTCAGAAGAAAATGCTTAGTGCGAATTTTGTGTTCGCGTTCGACCATGTCAACGTAAACAAACCGACCAAATAGAGAACTCTCATGTTATGAATTTATAAGATGCGTGTTACATATTAAAATTATGTGGCTTATGTACTTGCTCACACTTTGAAGTGAGACAGCAACCCGGCTAATCTGCATATGTATGTACCTACACGCTGGACACGCGTCTGGTAAATTTCACAGCATGGAACTTTTTCTCAATTTGGTCGGCTTGCAAACGTTAACACGTGCACTAAGCACTCTAATGTTATCTTGGCGGGAAAGCTGAAATTTTATTTTATTTATATTTTATTAGTCATTGTTTTGTTTGGAATCATTGTTCGGCGGCGATAGTTGTTACAGCCGTGTGGCGGGAAAGGCACGCGCGCTCTAAAAATACCTCGCCATTCGCGGCTGTACGCATCCGCGTGTCGGAACTCTGTCATTGTGATAACTAATGAGATGTTATGTATTCCTGGTACCTACGCTCATACGGTACTTTTTGAAGTGAACTTCTTTAGCCGGCGTTGTGCACTTTTTGGGATGGGTAAAAAATGTAAAACTCGCTTCAGGACCAGCCGGGGGGCTGGTCCTGAAGCGAGTTTTAAATTTTTTTCACACATTTGACACATTGTCAAAATCGAACATTTTTGTATGAGAATTGACAAATGTCACGTGATCTATCTAACGTTCGTTACGCTACGAATTACACTTGGCTAGGGGGGCTGGACATGTGACTTGATCGAAAATTCGTAAGGCGGAGGCGTAGACCGCCGGCACGGCGTAGGAGAGGAAGTAATATCCCCCTCTCTTTCTACCGCGCGGCGAAATTACATGCCTGCTCCTGCTGTTTATTTTTAATGTAATATAAATTGTTATGTTTGTGTACGATAGCGCAATAAACGAATATTATATTATACCATATAAATGATAGTACTTTTATACTGATAAATAAAGCAATTCGTGCGAAATTATTCCCTGACCATTCCAAAATATTCAAAAATGCACAACGTTAATGTTCAAGTTTTCACTTCTGCCGGCACTCCCGGAGTGCAACCCTTTTTTTATATCATGTGGTCATTGGCCCATTAGCGCTAATGGACCCTGCGGTGTTTAGGGATCAAAATCAAACGTATTCATAGTTCGAACTCTGTATTATAACTGAACTTATAAACTACGACGCTGTTACATATATTGAGTACATGGTATGACAATGACATCACTACCTCACCACCGGGGTGAATTTAAAAAAAAATATATAAAAATTACATTTTTTTTTTTGTAATAGCTACACATTTATTTATATTTGCTTATAACATAGTCGAATTATACGTATTATGGTGAAATAAGCTTTCAATACAATTAAAAGAAACATCAATTAAAACATAAGTACTTAATTGTTTTAAACATGTCATATAAAGTAATAAAAGAAAATTGTATCAATTAACATATTATTTTAACATATTTAATGCATTAAATATTAAAATATTTCACATGAAAATATAAAAGAGAAAAAAAAAATAACACACATTATTTAAGTTACGTGAAAAGTTTATAATCTAATGTATTAAAAAAAAAAGGTATGTATTCAATGTTTTACATGTATGTTAATTAATGGAACAATAAATTTATATTAAGATATAAAAAGTTTAGTCCTATTCTTATTTACTAGTTCGAATTTCCCATTATTTATTATCTTAACATTAGGCTCTATTTCTTCTACAACTATATAAGGACCCTTATACAATTCATCAAGTTTCTTAGCCGTTTCATTTCTAACTAAGATTTTATCATTTTTCTTATAAGTAACAGTGTTTAACTTCTTATCATAATCTTATTTTCTTATAATTTTAGTTTCGATTAAGCGTTCTCTCGCGTCTTTTAATGCTGTTTGAATTCTATATCGTAACTGTTGTACATAATCATCTGTATTATATAAAGGTTGAACACCGCCTTGTAGCTGTGACGGTATGTTACATTGTTTGCCGAAAACTAACTCAAATGGAGTATAACATGTTGAGCTATGAACAGTAGTATTATAAGAAAAATTCCAGAAGGGTAACCACATGCTCCAAGCCTGTGGATATCCCTCGCACTGAATTCTTAAGAATGCTGCTAAGTGTTTATGCATGTTTTCTAAAGAGCCAATAGATTGATGATGATATGCTGTCGAGTGTATCTTATCTATTTTTAATAATTTACATACCTGTTCCATGGTTGCTGACAAAAATTCCGTGCCTCTGTCGGTTGCGATAACCTTCGGGATACCGTACCTTAAAATAAAATTATTGACGAACTCTTTCGCGACACTTACTGAATCCTTTCGTTTTAGTGGATATGATTCTATATACTTGGTAAGCTCGCACTGAAGGGTTAAAATGTAAGAATATCCTTCTTCATCTCTGTCGATGGGACCTACAATGTCCATAAATACCTTTTCGAATGCTGTATTGGCAGTAGTAGTTATAATCATAGGCTCGCGAGTGTTCCTAGAATATTTCATAGTTTGACACTTGCTACATTTCATAATGAATTTTCTAATGTCCGATTCTAGCTCAGGCCAGAAATATTTACTCTTTATATTATTAATCATCCTACGAACCCCTGCATGTCCGCTAGAAGGTAGTAGATGATATTCATTTAGAATTATAGTTTTTTCTTCATCATCTGTTATTCTAATAATTTTATTTAATATATTTACACGTGGACCGGTCCATCTCTCTCTTTCATTTATTTCTTCGCGTAAGTTACTTATAAAATTTTTATTTTCATCGTTTACTATAATACATAATTCATTTATTTGTAAACGCTCGCAAAAATCCTTTAACATGTCCGCAAATTCGGCTCGCGTAAAATGCTGACTATAGTTAAGGTTAACATACAACGTTGATTTATTTTTTATGTAAACGAAACATTCTTTTATTATTTTATCTTTATTTTTAATATTAGCTAAGTAGTCTCCTGATGAAAGTTTCATTTCTGTAGAGTTATGAGGCATACGTAATATCTCTGCAACCGCCGGCTGATCAGACCGTAAGTCAGCAGACATATTATCGCTGTTTCCCAGACTTCCATTAAATTCTACATAGTTTTCTACCTTTTTCTTTTGAGCTCTAGTCATTACCATTATTTGTTTATTTATGTCTTTAAGTTCATTCGAAGTTATGGTCACCCTACTCAAAGCATCTGCTACGACGTTCTCTTTACCTTTTATATAAACAATTTTGAAATCGTATTCTTCGAGCTGCAATCTAAATTTCAATAATCGACTTGACGGATCCTTCATTCCGAACAAATAAATTAAGGGTTTATGATCCGTCATGACAGTGAAAGTTTTTCCAAATAGATAAGGACGAAAATATTTGATGCTCCAAACTATGGCTAAAAGTTCCTTTTGTATCGTTGGATAATTTAGTTCAGCTTTGTTTAATGGTCTACTGGTATACGCGACTGGGCGCATATCCTTGTTACATAAGACGGAACCTATCGCGGTGCCCGAACTATCTGTTTGTAAAATGAATTCATTTTCTGAACTGAAATTTGGATATTGGAGTAATGGAGGTGTGCTTAAGGCCTGTTTCAAAGAATCGAATGATTGTTGACACTCGGGTGTCCATATAAACTCTACATTTTTTTTACAAAGTTTGTTTAAAGGTAAAGTTATTTGTGCAAATGAAGGTATAAATTTTCGATAGTAGTTACAAAATGCAACGAAACGTCGTGTCTCGTCAGCAGTTTGTGGCACAGGATAATTTTGTACTACTTTAACTTTATTTGGATCCGGAAATATGCCCTCTGATGATACTATGTGACCTAAATACAAAAGTTCCCTTTTTAAAAATTCACATTTATGTGGATTTATTCTTAAATTTACTTTCTTTAGCCTCTCAAAAATATCGATGAGATTTTTGTTATGACTTTCAAGGTTTCTACCAAAAACTACGAGGTCGTCCAAATATATGAATGCTCTGTCCTTGAGACCAGCTAATGCTACAGACATGACTCTAGAGAATGCACTTGGGCTTATTTTCAGTCCCATAGGCAAACGTTTTAGCTGATACTGATCCTCTCCTAACCTTGGTGTAAAAGCTGTTAGTTTTCTACTCTCCTGCTCAAGACTAGTTTGATAAAATGAGCTTTGTAAATCTAGATGACTAAAATATATAGCTCCTGACAGTGAATCAATAATTTCATTTATGTTCGGTAAGGGAAACTTATCATCCTGAATGACGTTATTTAATTTTCTGTAGTCGATAACTAATCTCCATTGTTTACTATCATTTGAAGATTTTTTTGGAACTAGTAACACGGGACTATTCCAATCACTAACGGATTTCTCGATAATATCGTCTTTTAACATTTTATTTATTTGTTTATCCATTTCAGTCTTTAAAGCTTCAGGAATTCTATATGGCTTGGCATACACAGGTTTAGTATAAGGTTTCAAGGTGATGGGTTGTTCCATAACATTAGTCACACCAAGCTTGTCGCCTTCTAAGTAAAATGTGTCAGCGTATTTCGCGCATATGGATTCTATTTCTTGTCTTTCTGTAGCACTTAAATGACTTAATTTTAAAATATTTAGTAATGACTTTACTCTGTTTACCGATTTTTCCGATTTTTTATAATTACAAATAGTGTAATTGTCAATAGAGGTCATTTGTGGTTTAAACAATGTTAGAACAACGTCTTTTTCGCGTGTATTTAAAATTCTTACAGGTATTTGGCCGTTATTAACTTTAACTATACTTCCCGCCAAAAATACGTTTTCCGATAACTCTTTGGAAGAAACTACGAATTCATTGTTTGTATAATTTGTCCCAACGGGTAAAAAATGTATGGACTCACTACGCGCTGGCAAAGTTAAATAAACATTACTTTGATTACTTTTAATAATTGGTATGGTACACTCTAAGCCATTGTTATACACTGTAAGTATATTTGAATGTAAGTTGATAAGTGCGCTATGATTTCTCAGAAAGTCTAAACCGATAACGCCGTCCGTATGGCATGGTATGTTGTCAACAATATAGAATTTCTGCTGAAATGAATAATTGTCGTCACACGTTCTGATGGTAAGCAAAGTAGTTGTTTCACACGAAATACGACCCCCTAAGCCTTGTATTATTGTTTCTTCTTTATTTAATTTACAGTTATATGGTAATTTATTTTTATGTATAACCGAAAGTGTTGCTCCAGTATCTAGCAAAAATGAATAAGTTTGATTTCCGATTTTAAATTGTACATTTTCTAATCCATCACATGCGAATAAACATTTATGGACGAAAAAACTGATTACTGTCATTATGATACTCACGTTGCTGCTGCTGCTCGGCTACATAGTCAGGCTCATCCTCGGCTACCGCTTGCTGTTGTTTGTCAAATGAGTACACATGCGGTCCGCCGCGACCTCGGTTGCTTTGTTGACCACGAAAACCACGCGTCCCACGCTCATTTTGGAAACCCCGTTGACCACGCGATACGTTATTACTGCCTCTGTAGTAATTATTTTGTTGGTACCTGCTATTCTGGTGCGGTGTTGCGTACCATGCAGTGTTCGGGTTGTGGTAATAACCACGCTGATGAGAAGAACCACGGCCTCCCCGGCTCCCGTTGTACTGTTGTCCCCTAAAGGGAAACTTACCCCTCATATTCATTAAAACGGATGTGGTAGGCTGAGCTACTTCCTCGTCTTTGGCTGCCTGTATCGCCTCCTTCAGCTCCGTGTAGTTGCGCGCTGCGATGACAGTGCTTAATCGACGATTCCTTAATCCATCTGCAAATTTTTTAATCGCGAGGCTTTCATTAATTGGACGAAGAACGTCACGGGCTACGCTATTACCTTCCGATTGAGTTATCGTCAAATTCATGAATAACTCCTCGATTTTATTACCGTACTCGTCAAGAGACATATTATTTTGGCTAATGTTATGTAATTGAATTAACAAAGAATTTGCTGATTTTTTTGGTAATAAATATTTTTTTAAATCATCAATTAATATTTGTAAGGAATTATAATTCGATTTAATCTTTAATTTTGCGGTTTTGTCAAGTCTAGTTTTAATTATGAAAGAAATCAGCAATTTCTTGTTTTCTTCTTCTTGAAGCAAGTCATTCATCAATTCTATTCCCTCTATCATTTTTTCAATTGTAGTTTCTTTTCCATCTAAGACCGGAATAATACTAGCAACTTCCCTAAGGTCAAACTTTTCTTTTTTGTCAGTCATGTTGAAAGGCGATAATTTCTTATCAATACTACTGTAATAATCTATGATTATTTTATATTCACATTCGATTTTATCTATAATAATAAAATCTGGTACATCCAATTCATTTAAATTTAAGTCATTAATTATTTGTTTATACTCATAGTACAATTCATTAGCTAAACTAATTTTTTTTGAACCTATTTCCTGTTTTCTCCGTTCTGGTCCTAACTTTCTTAATTCTATTCTTAGTTTTAACAACTTAGAGTAAATTATTTCTAAACTATCCATACATACTTTTAATGTTTAGTAGGTAAACGCGACTTGCGAACAATAATAATAATAATATTAAACTTGAATTAAGTGAGACACATAATAATAATTAAAGAAAAATATAACGTCACCGCTTTTTTCACTAATTCACTTAAATGTCCACTTCTCCTTCATTCTTTGGTATCTTCCTTCCAGAAATTCTAGCTCCGAGTCTCCTAATAAACTCTACTCTCATCTCTCGCTGTATTAGCTTTTTGTGGTATTTCTTATACATTCTCCATAAAATGATAATGATGAATATTCCAAATAACGCCAATATGGTGGACAATATGATGTTATTGGTCCGAAGATGGTCGTTGTGGCCGTCGCCGTCGTTTTGGTCTGCTTTATGACCCTGGCCGGACTGAGTTATCACTACTTCTTTTTCTTCTTGCTTACTATAGGACTTCCCCATGTTGAAAAACTTTTATTTTATATTCAAATAAGTATTTATTTATTGTTATTTGTCACTGTTTCACTTATTAGTTCTTTTGTAATATATTTAACTGTTATTTACTATTTAATTAATGTCACATTTCATTGTTCGTTACAATCTCTCACTGTTCCACACAACGTTCACACGAATGTGCTGACCGTGCGGCGTCATCGCCGGACGCAAGCGGCGGCGCGCCCCGCGGCCAGCTCTGGCAGGGTCGCCATGCGGTGTTTAGGGATCAAAATCAAACGTATTCATAGTTCGAACTCTGTATTATAACTGAACTTATAAACTACGACGCTGTTACATATATTGAGTACATGGTATGACAATGACATCACTACCTCAACCCATTGTACAAATTTCTGTCAGATCAAACATCTGACACATATCATTGATATCTGTAATAAGTATATCAAATTCTCATGTCGCAGTGGTTGTTACCAACTCCTTCGAAACAGCAGGACCGATTTTTATAAAATTTTGTGTGCATATTGAGTAGGTCTGAGAATCGGTCAACATCTATTTTTCATACTCCTAACTAAATGATAAGGGTGACCCACCCCTAAATGTTTTTATTTTATTTTTTTTGTCAATTTTTTTTATTTTTATTTTATAATGAGTTAGCATTGAAAAATACATACAACTTCAAATTTTCACCCTTCTACCATCAACCCCTAAATTTATATACTTGTCTGCAATCCGACGTAGTTTAAAAAAAACGCACACAAGGAACAACAGACCCAGGATTTTTCGCTATACATCCTTGATCTGTGGAAGTAACTTAAAGACAGAGAGAGAGAGAAATCAAAATCAATGTCATCTTACCAAATTCTTGTAGTTTCTTTGTTTATCCTAAACTTGGACACACCTCTTCATTTTATGAAAATATTCACAATCATTAAATCACAAAATTACACGAATACAGTCCAAAGGAAATTTGCAATCGTTTGACATCGAATGAAAGCTAACGATAACTGAAACGACCCGATTGAGAATCGATACTGAATAATTTACATGGAGACTCGACTCTCGATCGAGAATCGAGACTACAACAATAGCTGCTTACGAGCGCAGGTTGTGAATGGCGCATTGATCCACGTAATATTTCAGTATTAGGCGGGCCATTCATTGCACAACGTTTCAAATAAAAGCCCAGAATACTGAATACGTCCTCAGATGGCCTGGATAAATAAATAAATATTCCTAGACAATTGACACATTGTTATCTAGTTCCAAACTAAGCAAAGCTTGTACTATGAATACTAGTTAACTGACATTATACTTAAATACATTTTTTTTTTGTAAATACATAGAAAACAGCCAGACCAAGATAAACAGACATTTTCATGCCAACAAATATTTGTCTAGTGAGGGGATCGAACCTGTTACGTTGAAGCCAAAGTGCCATTGCTAGCTATTCGATCACTGAGTTCGTCAATAACAAACACTGAAATGCTTATTTAAAAAATTAGAACAAACAAAATTTTAGGCAATCAGCAATAATCAACATAATGAGTGGAGAATACTTAATTATTTATTTAATAACTTCTGGCCGAGTTTCTGAATTCTGGCAGATATTCCGCCGATATACCCTCAAACTTGATCGTCCTGTCAGTCATGACACCTTTATTGACGGAGAGTGTCAACGCTCTTAGACTTTGACCATTACGACAAAGTCGTTTAATCGAGATGGCGTCTAAATATTACATTTATGTCATATTTGATAAAATCTGCAACGCTAAAATGAAACTTCTATGACATCGTGTGCTTGCGTCGCCACTATCGTCATGGAGTAAACCGCGAAAAATGACGATATCGTCACAGACTTAATGGATTAAGTTTCGCCTCTACTAGCACTAGTCACTATGTAGAACTTTGCTTGTGTCTGGTGCCTACAACGCCGTAGCAAAACATCCCACATCTCAGATCTATGTAATGGAGTCCCAGTAGGTCCACATTTTTTAGTTCCATTTAAGACTAAAATTATAGAACTCATCGCATATAATCATATGCAGAAGCCAGTATGACGACTACCTCCTTATGATCGAATACAATACTCTTTTCTTCCAACTATGCTTTAATTTCATCATAATCACACTAAAAACTCAGTACAAAACGAGTCTTTAATGCTCTAGAGCAATAAAAATGTATGAAATTTCATTATTGCACAGTTTTTTTTAATCGCACCAAAAGGTGCCAATCTCAATGGATTAGCTCTATTCAGCCAGCCGATATCAATACTTTTTTTTTCGTACGTATTATTCGTTTCTATCCTACTTGTTCCAAATTTAAAAAATGATTGCTGCTAACTCTGAGTTAAAAATGAAAGAAATTTAAAAAAGTGATTTGGCGGGAACTTTGTTAATTTTGCTTGACAATATTTTTGGAAACGATAAAAGTGTGATACTATCAGATTTTGAGTGCTTCGGCTTCGAATTAAAATGGAATCATCTAGCGACACATTAACTCCGGAAAACATTCTAAATGAAGCCGACAGTGTTATAGAAACTTCTATTTTAACTGTTTGATATGAGTTTCTTTTATCTACTATTCCTGTAGGTATTAGTTGAAAGAAAAGCAGATTATGCACCTCGCCTTAAGTAATTTATATTGCCCTCGTGCCTGTTAGATTAGAGCCCTCGCTAACGCTCGGGCTCTAAATCAGGCACTCGGTGCAATAATAAATTACTTTGTGCTCGATGCAATAATCTACTATTATTGCACCAAAAACAGTAAAGTTTTAACAATAATGACTTAATTATACAAAAGTCGGCCTTATCGCTTAGCGATCTCTTCCAGGCAACCTTTGGGTAGAGGAGTTGAATGTAGAACATACGTCTCACATACATACATAGGTAGAGTAAAATCGGGCTAGTAGCGTTACATTGATTACTGGTTTCATTATTTACTGGTTTCTATTTTAGCGTTTTGGTAGCTCCGCTATACACTCATCCGATTTTACTGTAACCGGTATAAAAACACCATAAAATTGAAGTGTGAACTGTGAAAAGAATAAGAGGCGATGGCAAATGATTGATCGTGTATGGCCAGCTTTACCGCTATATATATCATGTGATTTCGTGCAGTGTTTGTGATTGCTGTCTGTTTGTTGTTTTTGCTGGTCAGTGATTAGAAAACAGTTTGCTATTCCGATCGATACACATATTTGTGCAGCGTGTAGTGTTTTATGAACAAGCTGACCTATGTATTTCGTACGGGTGGTCTTACTTCCTAAATATCTTCGTGTATCCGATATAGCCCTTTTATTTCTTTATTTGTATTGTTGCTTTGCTTTTATTAACACGCTTTTATTAGCTTCACCTGCATGTTTGCTTGTCGGTTGTCAGCTTGTCAGTTTGTAACCGACTTCTTTGAACTTGATTTTGAACGATCAGATTTAATTTAAACTTTGTGAACTTATCAAAGACCGATGACAATACAATAATTTGTACAAATTGGTACAATACAAAATGTGAACTCTACTGCGCTGAGTGGCAGTAGTGGAATTGCAAGTAGGTTTTCAACTATGACATTTTCATTCAACATGAACATCACGGAAGTAAAAATTAGCTACAAAGCGGTTATTCAATACCAACGCATGTAAACTAGTATGTAAAGAAAGAAAAAGAACGTGAACATATAGGAATGTATTTTATCTAAAACTTTTCAATACCTAATTTGCCGCAGGACAGGCAATTACCTACATTTCTTCTTGCCACAATGAATGTAATAGAACGCATTTATAAGTAAAACATACTAGGATTTGTAAGATTCTTTTTGCATTTAACAGGTCATTTGTTGAAAAAGGTTGTTAGCTACACTACGCTAGAGGTGCACTGCTGTATATAATAGATAACTTTTAGGGATTAATAAAAACGTACATCAGAATTATAATAGCATTTTGGTATAATTTTCCAACTATTGCACAAAACTCATTTAAGTTTCACTAGCAAGTTTCCGAGCAATAATTTCCGAATCAAACTATTTCATGCCACCTTTGTTGCAACTGGCTTGGCCGATAAACTCTTCGATTTACAGCCGACACCATTTTATTTGTTATCGTAAACTCGTATTATTGCTCGTTCAGCTATATAAATACACCGTTTTCCCAATATTGTGAGAAAAGACAATGATTGTTGGCATGGTTTAAAGAAAAACACTGGAAACAGAACATCGCCCGAATCTCCCATACTGAATTGAACAACACTTAGAATACGCTGCGTATGTTTGAAACACTTCGAAGCACCTACGCTTTTTTACTAATGGCCCAAATACACGAGCGGCACGTCTCCCACGGCAGAGGCAACTACAACCGTCAGTCGCCAGCCATCGGCGACACTCGACGGCGTGACAGAAAAACATACTTGGTGTATGTTGTTAATGAAAAAATGTGGTCACGAGATTTGAACTTCCTTTCGTCATTAGCTGTATTTTGTATGGAATTTGACAGCCAAAGTCGTGACGTAGTCTTGGCTGTCTGTAACGGGAAGAACATACCTGAGAGACAATTCTTGTAATTAAAATGTAGTCAAAATTCAGTTCCGATCCAGTCTCGAGATTACAAATGTCAAATTTGGCAGTATCGAGTCACAATATGAAATTTGGAATTTTAATTAAACATATAACTGAAATGCTAATAATGAATGAACGAACTTATGTATATATTTTCGGTCAATTCACAATTCAATCTCGATTCGGTCAACTTTCTGCGATAATAAAATTATTACGAGAATTGTCCTTCTGATGTTTTTCTACCATGTTCGACGGCATGTCGATGGCAGCTGTCGACTGCCATCGACGACAGTTGACTGCGGTCGGCGGGTCGACACGGCAACCGCGGGCCGCGCTATGTGTGATGTGCCGCTCGTGTATCTGAGCCCTTAGACTTAGAGAATAAAAACCACTTTGAGAATCGCTGAGTTACAAAATGATTCCAATGAACATTTTTCGCTAAGGTTTTTAATGAATAATAAAGTAAACCCTCAAACTTCAAACGAAATACAGATTTTTATAAAATTTGTTGGAAGTTTTGTACGGACTGTCTGACCACAATATTGACGGGGTAAAAACATAAAGAACATGACGCTCATTTTTGGCCGACGCAGTCGAGTAAAACTACGACGGAGAGTAAATTTTAGTTATCTGTAGTAAAAGAAATGTGTTGGAGCCAGTTCTGTATAAATAAATAATAAATAAATAAATATTGTCAGACAAATTACACAGCGCCATCTAGCCCCAAAGTAAGCGAAGCTTGTGTTATGGTTACTAGACAACTGATAAACATACGTAAATACATTTTTTTTTTGTAAATACATACTTATGATACATTGAAAACACCCAGACTAAGACAAACAGACATGTTCATGCACACAAATGTTTGTCCTATGTGGGAATCGAACCCACGAGCGTTGGTGTAGAAGCCGCGTCATCGACCGCTACGCCACCGAGCTCGTCGTATGAAGAAACCAATCGGCGAAATGAGAAAAATCATGACTTCCCAACCTCACCTCGTCACTATGATAATTCAACGCCACACGATTGAACAGATGACATTATATAACTTATATTTTATAGCACAATATCGTTTAACATATATTTAATAAGGTTTTGATAGAACGTAGTCTAAAAGTAAACAAAAATAATATTTACAGTAAAAATACCGACCCATTTTACGCTATTGAATAAGAAATTGGGTCAAAACGGGGCTAATATCATCACGGTTCTGCGAACCGCATACGTGCATTTCATAAATACGTCTCAGTCCCTACACAGTCATGTGTCTACACGTACAGTACACTGCAGTAATATTTGCACGTATCTGTAATGTAAGGTTAGATTCGGGCAGGCATTTTTATGCCCGCCCGTGTCCTTCTGACTTGACAACCGAATCTAACTTGAGAGATTTAAACTTTCAGATTTCTCAAGTTGGACCAAATGTACAAAATTTAGCTTTAGACAGCCGGTAGACCAGCAAACGGTTGGAGAAAAAAAATAAGGAGCTCGACTCAGCAACTGCTATCGCAGTATCTCCTTATGCCTGGTGTACTCCCACATTCGCAAGAATCTAACAATCCCCAATCAGGCCCAACATGCGGTACCTCTCTATCTCCAAAGCCTCGTTGCTAGTCGGCAAGGTGCTCCGCGTGCAGGTAAGGTTCGCTTAGTCTCGTAGTGTATAAATGAAGAAGGTTGTTGATGGAGAGTGCTCTGAAGTGCACTAGGCCATTCTAACCCTGGGTTGTCGCTGACCAAGCAATATGCGTCTATGTCGTAGTAAACCATGAAATTCCTCTTGAACATAGTAATTAGCCACATGCTACACATACTACAGCTCCTCCGAAAAGACCCTTTCATCTTTAAGGATGGTGAGCCCCTTACACCCCAAATGTTGGAAGGTTTCCAATCTACGAGGACAAAACAGAGCAACAGGAAAACGTTGTTAGTGCCAACATCAACAGAGGCCATAGATTAAATATTAACTTTTAATCAAAGGAGGGAGGTATGTTTTCCTTGACGAAAATTATTAATTTCGTCGCATTCATGCCGCGAATAATATCGTTTTATTTTATGTCACCCATGCTATTTGCTTCATAAGTACAACTTAGTCTTAAGTACTTATAAACTAGAATTTAGTTTATTATTACAAAATGAAATTTAAGGTAATGAAATTTGATTACTGAAGTCGGGATACATAGCATCATTTTTAATAGGAGCCCGCATCTAGGTCACCTGATGGAACGCACTCACCATCACAATACCAAGTAGTCGCCGATCTGTTGCCAGCCTTTTAAATACTTTGATATCTTTTGTAAAAAACTAAAAAGAAAAAAAATCTAATATATATAAATTTCGTGATGTCCCAAATGCATTGCCAAGTACTGTGTATAAATAAATAAGCATGTACCGACAGACATGAGTTAACATGACGTGCCACATATTCATATAAAATATTGTAGAGATATAATACGTATAAATTATGCATTGGGGGTATATGCGGTTCGTATGCAAATTAGAATGTTTTGCAATAGTCACATTATCTACACATCCATCTAGAGTCTAGATAGTCTAGCTAGATTTCAGACCGTCATCAAGCAGTCCCACAGTTCACAAGCTAAAAATATAACTTATACAAAATATCTTAGGAACTAATTCGGTTTAAAAAATACACAACAACTAAACTAAAAAACTACCAAAAACTGAAAATAAAACTTCGTGGAACTTTGTAACTAGGGATGGAGCGATATACCGATAACTGATATATATATCGATACATCGACGCCCAAAAATATCGATATCGAAAAATAAACTCAAAATATTGAGATAAATAAATAATAATCAAAGATTACATAACTACCAACTTAATTATATATTATGTTTTTTAAATTTAAAAAATTTTTTTTGAACGCAATTTCTGTTTCATAAATTTAATTCACTGATTGATTGATCGAGACAAGAAATTCAAAATAATGTTGTTAAAACTTTCTAATTGGTTTAGTAGTTTTTGAGAAATGGAACATAATATAAGTAAATATAGGGTAACTTGTACTAACTTTGGCATCCCCACTGTCATTGGCACTTTAACCTTTAAACGGAGATATTAAGAATTGTCATGGCAATACAATACGTACTCTGTTATTTTTAAAATCTAGCATTGCAACACTTTAACAATTTTATAATAGACTTTTTTACCAGATTATTATGGCAACACAGCATTAAAAAAAAAGAACGCTCGTAAGGCATGTTGTTTTTTCCCGCAAATTTTAACGGATTCGACAAAGAAGAGGTATGTAAAAACCATTGTTTTTTTACGATTTTGACTTAGTAAAAGGTGGGAAATATTTTAATTATATTAATTCTAAGTAATGATACCGTTTTTATTTATATTTTCCTTATTTTTGGTAACATACCTCAATTTATTAGTGTGCCAACTATTGGTCAAGTAGCTTATATGGAAGTGCAATAATTTGGCACCTGTGCCAATCACTACATTTTACTTTTTATTTCTTTTTCTTATGTTTTTATAGCCAATTAAATTAGATTTTAGAATATATTAATATCACAGTTCAAAAATGTTTTTCGTTTCTTTCTTCACAATTGTCAGCACTGCCAATCATTGTACTTTAGGTGGTGCTATTCACTACATTTTCGTGTGTGCCAATCATTGCAACGGTTAGCAGCAGTTCTAATTATTATATTATTTCCAATGCCAATCACTGGCGTATTTTATAAAATATCGAAACTAGTATAATTATTGTCATGCTATACTGGCAACACACACAATATTCACAAGAATTTGGGGTGTAAGTGGTTCAGCAAGATCTTTGAACCAAAGCCAACTTCACCTGCACGTGGTGCACCCTGCTGAATGGCAAACGAAGCTTTGGCGAAAAGAGAGGTAGGGAGCGTAATTGTAAGCTACCCGACTGGGGAATGTACCTCCACCTCACAGAATACCACAGCCAAATAACAATTCCCTTGAGGGTTGTTGTGTTCCTGCGAGTGAGTGAGGTCACCAGAAAGAAAGGAAGGAGATACTGCGTTGGCAGCGGGGGTGGCGGCGCGCGAGCAATATTTATGTTGCAAGCGTTAATATGGCTACGGTAACCGCTTCACATCAGGCGGGCCGTATGCTTGTCTGCCACCCGATGTAGTATAAAAAAAAAAAAAAAAAAAGAATGTAAGAATAATAAAGAAAATTTATTGAATCAAAATGTTCAATTTACTCAAGCCATATCCAAACAAACCAAACCAAACATTCTATTCTCCCTAAGCCTTTACGGAAAGTAGCTGATAGGTGGGACACTTTTCGAAGTGAACTAGAATTGTTCAAATTTTTAAATGACGAGTCAGGAAAGGAGTATGTTTAGAACGTATATTATATATTATATATTTTTCGATATTTTTTTACAGTTTTAATTAATAAAAATGTGCCATAATTACATACTAAGATGAGTGCCAATAACTAGTAAGTTAGTGCCAATAATTGTGCTGTAAGTGCCAATGACTGTACTTTTGGATATTTTTAAATGTTTTCTATTTTCTTTTAATGAAAATGTTTCCTTTTCGTACTAAATGTGTTTTTATTTTAATAACAATACATTAAAGAATACCTTATATGTCCTAAATTACGTCTAAATATGTTACATAAATTATAATTAACAAATTTAGGGTAGATTTTTCTTAGAGTGCCAATCATTGTACAGTTTCCCCTATGTAATAATAAAACATAATAACGAAATAAATATAATAATAAAACAATCTCAAAGTTTCCGTTCGCGGCAAATAGCTAGTACATACTATATTATATATGTTCTTATTTAGTAGACAGACTATACAGTGCAAAGTGCTGAAACTTTATACGACCAAGTGTTACTACCACAGTCCATTAGGTAATGGAGGAGATATCGCGTGACAACATAGTTTTAGCTTATACATATAAGTACATACAGATTAAAAAAAATTGAGGATATTATGCATACAGTGTCAAGAAATAATTGTCATTTTGCAGTCGGGATTTTTGAGTTGGTTAACTATTTCTTGTTTATACCTATGTATAAGGAGGCAAACAAACATGTGGGTGATCTGATGGAAAGTAATTACCACCGCCCATGGAAATCGGCTGGGAGCGGCTAGATGCGGAAGGCGGAGGATCGTATCTGGTGGAAGGCATTGGGGAAGGCTTATATCCAGCAGTGGGTAGGTACAGGCTGATGATGATGATGGAAATCAGCATTACCAAGAGGTGGTCGAGCCGATTTGCAGCCTTTTCAGGGAAATATACAGAATTCTCTGTTCTTTAAGGCTGCCATTTCATTTTTATATATTTACAGCGAAACCGCTGAAGAAACTTGATCGCACCGGTTGTGGCTGTAAATGTGTTACAAAGTGTAAAGTGCTGTTAAGATATATGTATACAAACAATGTTGTTATATTTATATAGACATGGCATACCCATACTAAATGACTCAAAAAAATTGGGTGGGGCTGTGTCGATGCACACGGCCGTTGGTGAACGTGAAACGTCTCTATATGTGCGAGTTGATACTACGCAAGGCCCTTCCCCGCCACCCCGATTGGATTGGAGTGATTTTAAAGACGTTTCACGTCAAAAAATAGACTATCGCATCATATGAGTAATTTAATTAATACACTTGCTATGTCTTTTTCTCATCGAGCTCAAAATGGCGCCAATTTATCTTGCAACAAATTGAAATTAACTAGAGGACGTGATAAAATCAAGTAATATTGTGTAATTTCGTGTCTAGTGATCTCATGGGCTTTAATTACTTTGTCGACATAAATTTATGCGTTTTCGAAATTCAAAAGACGGCATTTTAATCTATTTCAATCAATTGTCACAAGCATTAGATTCGTCGGCTTGCTTGTGCGAACTAATTGGGTGGTGAGACAGTTGGCTCACTTTACGGGTGTTCGTTTTTGGCATAGCATATATAGAAATATACCAATCGTTGTATACAAATAACTAAATAGGCGTTTCTTTCGTATAATGGCCAAAAAACAGCCTACATAAAATTATTTTTCTTGAGGTGTGAGTGTTTCATTCATCATCAGGTCCATTTTAGTCTCCACTACAGGAGCACGACCCTCTCTCGTCCGTCCTAGACGGAAGGAGGATTTGGCCTACACTTCCCACGCTGGCCAAACGGGTTGGGGAGGCCTGATCGATATTTGATAATGTATTTCCCTTAGTCGCCTTGTACGACATCCACGGGAAGAAACGGAGTGATTCTATTCTAGTCTGCCGGAAACCACACGGCCAGTTGTGAGTGTTTACTTGGTTTAATATGTAAGTATATACAAAAAAATGTATTATGTAAGTATGTAATATCTTTAACATAAATAACTTATAAATAAAATATTTATAAGTTATTTATAAATAGTTTAGTTTTAGTATGTAATATATGTAATAAGTATCAATATCAGTTATTTAGTACCCATACTACAAGCTTTGCTTAGTTTGTCCAGACAAAAAAGTATATACGGAAGGTATGATTAAAAAAAAACAGAAATGCTTTTGTCTGTCTGTGTCGACTAATTTCCAAAACGGCTTAACCGATTTTGACGGGACTTTCACTGGCCTAAGTTACTCTTGATAACTGATAACAAGAGTAACTTAGGCTATTGTTATTTTACAAAATAACTTAAATAAACAAAAATTCCATGCTCGGGTAATATCTATTACCTATTATGATAAAACAGCAGCTTTAAATGTCTGTACGTGCATTACGCAAAAACCACAAATTGAATTCAAAATTTAATTACTGAAAATATAACCTTTAGTCACTAGACTGGGGTGAAAGTGGTTCATTAACATCTTTGAACCAAAGCCAATTTCACCTGCACGCGGTGCACCCCGCTGACTGACAAACGAAGCTCTGGCGAAAAGAGAGGTAGGGAGCGTAATTGTAAGCTACCCGACTGGGGAATTATCTCCACCTCACAGAATACCGAATGAGGGCTGTTGTGTTCCTGCGATTGAGTGAGATAACCAGAAAGGAAGGAGATATTTATAATATTTTCTAAAAAAAAGACTAGTGTTTAGTTGATAAAATTTTACTTACGGAATCCAAATACAGTTTTTTTTAAGTATCCATCTACACACACACACGAACAGAGTCGCAGGCACGTCTAGCTAGTGAAAAACAATAGAAAAAGGAAGGCAGCGTGGGTGTGTCAATAAACGAATGTTGTTCGGTAAACATTGGGAAAACTCAACAATCAATAATATATATAAGCATAAATCATTGTCCGTTTTATTGTACAGTGTGCTAGGTAACACCTCACAGTTTGAAATTTACAATAGTGCAAAACAACAGAACGAGATATACTAACTTTGCATAGTTAGTTACGTGGGTTAAAGAGACGTAGTTTCGTAATTTCGGTTTTTCAAACCAAGTTTACTCGAGAACCGTACATACTGAAATATTGAAAAAAAAATATATCAGAATTAGAGCATTCTATCTATCATAATTTTCAATTTGTTATATGATTTGCTTTACGTGAAAAAGCCGCTAATATAAGTCGATTTGAAAATTATTTCATGTTTTCTAACTGTTGTATTTATTTTTATTAAAGAAAAATATATTGGCCATTGCTTGTGTGATGGCCAACTATCATCAATTTTTAAACCAAAACTATGTTCGTCCCCAGGTTAAAAAAGCAAAAACCTTCAAAATTAACGCTCGCGGGAGATGATTTTTTAGGGTTCCGTACCCGAAGGGTAAAAAGGTACTAAGGCTCCGCTGTCCGTCCGTCCGTCCGTCCGTCTGTCACCAGGCTGTATCTCATGAACCGTGATAGTTAGACAGTTGAAATTTTCACAGATGATGTATTTCTCTTGCCGCTATAACAACAAATACTAAAAACCGGAATAAAATAAATATTTAAGGGGGCTCCCATACAACAAACGTGATTTATTTGCTCGTTTTTGCTCGCAATTCATAACGGTAGTAGACGCTTGAAATACTCACATAATACTTAGTTATATATTCACTTTAAAAATAAATAATTAAATTAAAATAAAACAAATATTTGATGTTGTTTGGGCAGATCAGTGATAAGAAATCGTATCTCGATATGGCCAACTAAATGGTTACTTCATAAAAAGGTCAAGATTATTTTGATCATTTCGTAAAATAGTTACAGTTAGGTAAATAAGTTTGTTAAAAAAATTGTTTAATTTTATTAGTTAATGTGATAAGCGCTTCACTTTACATCCCTGTATATGACACACAATACCCACGGGAATCGACCTCGTCTGTGCACCCAAAATAATTGTCATTGCAATGCAAAATGGCGGTGGACAATGTCGCGCCAAATTGAATTGCGAATTCAAATTATCTTTTATAGTTAATGTGTACATTTTATTTTTTAATTGTGTACATGTGGCATGCGTAAAATTCACCGCATTATATAACAGCTAACTGTTTTAAATGACGGAGACATTATTTAATTAAATATTTAATTGTCACTAGATGTCAACACTTTATTTCTAAATGATCATTAGACTCAACTCAACTTTCGGATAGGTTAGATCACAAAACTTTTTTTTTTTTTTACGTGGGGAAATCTATTAAGGATACCACGCTGCCCAAGCGTCAAGCGTCAAGCGTCAAGCGTCAAGGTTATGTCGGAACCTGCTGCCATGGGGAAGTGGCAGCCATACCGACTAAAACCCCACGATCTCCATCTCTCCGCCAATTGGCGAGGCCACGGGAACTGCGATAGCATAACCTCCGCGACCCCGCCGGCGATTGTCCCTGGGGACGCTCCTCCTGGGGAATCCGAGTTTCTCCCCCTCCTCGATTAGTGGCGCACCGGGAGACATACGGCACGCCGACACCAAGGGTTATTTTTTAACGAGGTTTTCTTCCTCGATTGCTTGGGTATGATGAAACCGACTCTCCGGGCGTCGTAAGACCTTCCCGGCCTCGGTTTCACCTCCCCCCTCCTCTGTAATTTTTTAACGAGGTTTTCTTCCTCGACTATTCGCAACCCAGTATACCCCTCGCTACCTACACTGGGTAGCGGTCCTCCACTGTGCGCCTCACCGTGAACTCTGCTAGCTCAGAGGGACGGGAGGCGCAGATACCCAAAAGCGCAGTAGTACTGCGCTTTCCTCCACTGCCAGAACATTGGCCAACGGTCAGCAAGATCTTCGCGACTGACCTAACCTAACCAAAAGATAATTTAAAGGCAATCCTATTGAAGTTATACGAATTGGATGCGACCTATATCTTTTTTAGATTAAAAGTTTAATTTAATTCAATATTTTTTAGTTAAGTTAAGGACAATTAAAGACCATAAATGCGACTTTAATGCTGCTATTTCGCTCAGCGGCTAAGCCTTGCTATCCAGCGAGGTAACGCCGCCAGCGTAATGGGCACTATGCCCCAGGGAAGAGAGTTAACTGAAACTTTTTTATTGTAAGTTTGTTTTTGGTATTATTATTATTGTTTATTTTTAAGTATTTAAGTTCATGTATCGTAATTTATTGTTTAATACTCCAATAAATATTTTATGTAGTATTCCATTAAATTAATAAATAAATAAATGCGATTCAACATAAAAAAAAAATCCTTGTGAGATTTTTCTTGTGTAAAAGTAGACGGAAAGAGTGATTGATATAGTACCAGGAATTCAGGAGAGTGAAAGAGTTCGATGTCAGAATTATTTTTGCTCGGTCGCGTACTACACGCGTCAAACATGCACGCATCATCATTTATTACGTCATGTCATGACTTACTTATTTGTCACGTCATAACTGACTATATATTACCTTTTAATACATAAATGCGTATCATCTATTACGTCATAACTTCGTCAGGACAAATCCCAGTTTTTTTCCTTTGGAACACATTTGGACCACATAAATACATTTAAAGGTGTCCGTGTAAGTGGGTCCATTTAGAGTCGAAGACAACCTGACCTGCACATGGTGCACCCTGCCGTCTAGCAAAACAGGCTCTGGCGATAGAGAGGTACGGTACAGCGTATTTGTAAGCTATCAGTCAGGGGAAGTATCTCCACCTCACAGAATACCCCAGCCAAGAAACAATGCCCTTGAGGGGTTGTTCTGTTCCGACGAGTGAATGAGGTCACCAGAAAGCACGCAGTGAGTCCTTTCGCTGCGTTGGCATCGGAGGTGCGATGTTTCATGTTGCGAGCGTTGGTATGGCTTCGGTAACTGCTTCATGTCATTCGGGCAGTATGCTTGTCTACTACTCGACGTAATATAAAAAAAAAGATATCTAGTGAATCGAGCATTTAGCATTCCGGATGCCAAATAGCAAAGCATTTTATATTCACAAATAATGTAAGAGAAACCACACTCTCTCAACACAAACGTCGCCTTTATTTAAACTCCAATTGATTTGTCAGAAGTTTGTGATATTCGCCGAAATTACCGTTTTGTTTTACAAGCGTCGATACAACATCGTACACCGATCGATAAGACTCCCGCCTGATATTAACGACGTTTACTGCGGAACGGAACGTGTGTATTTGCGAATGTCATAAAAGCGACGTAAAATGAAATGTCAATAATTTGGGGTTCCTATTGTGACGCGTCGTCGAGTGGGCGCGCGGGAGCACCGGGAACAAATTGAGATTGCTTTTCAATAGACAAACTTTGGCTTATTACAAATGTGCGGAAAACTGCCATTTTTTTCAATAATTACTTATATAGGATATATATAGGATACCATCAAGTATATAACACAACACAAGTGGCTTGTTAGTCGCGAATTCATCCGCGTGGTATTTAACGATAACATTTTTTACGCGATACCCTAATACGTTTTCTAAATTAAAACCTAGCCTAAATTACTCCTTATAATATTAACTAAGTATCTTATCTGCTACGGAAAGTAGCGTCAAAATTTATTTATCTATATATATTAGATAATTTAAAAAAACTGAACGACCATATTAACTTTTCTAATGTAACTTTATGTCGATTGACAGAATTCAGTCATTTGACAGATTGTGCGAAACAAAATTGAATTCAAAATTTATTGTTAAGGAGACAGGACGACGTGTGTCGGGTCAGTTAGTAAACAATAAAAAGATTTAGCCAACCTACGAGTCTATAAATCAATTCTACTACATGATGTACTACAATATGGAAGGGAAACTTTAGACATAATACGGGCAAATTGTTCCACTGTGCACTCACAGTTCGATCCCGCCATGGCTCGAGTACCAACGTGACCTCCTCCAACAACGTGAACTCCTAGTGCAAGCATTAGCTTAATTGGAGTAGTTAATGGAAATAGCAGAGTACATTGCGTTGTTTACTAATGACTAGGCAGTGTCCGCGGCTTCGTCCGCATTTGTACTATTTTAAACCTTGATAATGAAATACACGAAAATTTAAGTTAAAATTCTTGTTAATATCTAATCTTTTAATTAAAATGTAGATACGTTTCGAAGATTTTTCGAGACAAACTTTCAGACAGAAAGAGACACTTATTTTTATTATTTAACTGAATATATTTTACAAAATCAAAAATCATGAATTCTCATTTATGCAATAAAACAACAAGACATTGTCAAAATACAAAATTTTATCGACTTAATTTTTCTTTTCCAGCATAGACAGCCTTTTCCAGTAAACTAATTCTTGTTAGAACCATAAATCTCTTCACTACATAGTATAAAACAAAGTCGCTTTCTCTGTCCCTATGTCCCTTTGTATGCTTAAATCTTTGAAACTACGCAACGGATTATGATGCGGTTTTTTTTATAGATAGAGTGATTCAACTGGAAAGTTTATATGTATAATATATGTATAACATAGTAGAAAAACACTGATAATTTAGAGGTTTCTAATGTGATGTCGTAAATAAACACATTTTTTTGCTCTTTCATTGCAAACGCTGGCTGAACCCAATGAGATAGATCAAAATAATGTAGTACAGTATTGTTCACCTTAAAATGGTCTACAAAAAAGTTCGCGATGGTATATGTCTATCTCTTAGTGGTAACACACAATAACCGTTATTTTATCCTTTGCTTTTTACAAGAAATAATGCCTTATTTACGAAGCGATTTTAAGCAATACAGAATTAATCCTTATCCAATTAAGTACCTTAAATACATTGCGCATTTAATATAGATCAATATGGCCCTTCACAGCATGTAATTTAAATGAATAGTTTAGAAGATATTACACATTTAAAATGCAGGGACATAACGGCTGTGGCGGTACCGGCCGCGGAGCCGGCGGCGTGTGCCTATAACTGGGGAAGGACTGGATAGGGCAAAGCGCAAAGACCTTCTGTAGTACATTTAGTATCAGCATTGCACCCGTGCGAAGCCGGGGCGGGTCGCTAATATTAAATAAAACTAAATCAATCAACAACACACGGAATGATATACCTACTCTTCTACTCTCCCCCACTTACAAAGAGGAACTTCCCCCTTCTACACGCAACTTGTTCATCTCGTGTCGGAAACTTTTCCCTTATTAGCATGTTGTACACGCGTTAGTAATGGAATTACATTCTCATTAAAATCAGCCGTGATCATTAAAATTGGATGGGTTGGGCTGAATATTTCAATATGATGTACAAACAACAGTGTTGTCTTGTTCACTGCGTTTAAAAATACATTTGTTGGACTTTAGAACCATTTTTTCCAGAAGAACAGAAAAAAATGAAATGTTCAACAATGTTTCTGTTAAAAGAGCTGGTAACTAGAGGTAGACTTAAGTGTTGTTTCTTTTTAATTAGTTAAAAGTTAATGCTAAAAAATACATGTACAACTGTTAAAATAAAATTTGGGGTGTAAGTAGTTCATCAACATCTTTGAACAAAAGCCAACCTCACCTGCACGTGGTGCACCCTGCTGACTGACAAACGAAATTCTGGCGAAAATAGGGCATGGCGTATTTTTTAACCTGTCCGACTGGGGAAATATCTCCACCTGATAGAATACCGCAGCCAAATAACAATTCCCTTGTGGGTTGTTGTGTTCCTGGGAGTGAGCAAGGTCACCAAAAAGGAAGAAAGCAGTATAGGCTGGCAACGGATCGGCGACCCCTTGGCGTTGCTTAGCTCCTTGGGCGGTGGTCATTGCTGTCAATCAGGTGACCCACATGCTTGTTTGCAGCCCTCTCATATAAAAATAAAGATGTTATTTATTCATACACGTTCAAATTAACTCTTAATTTCGTTTTAATCTATTTAATTCGTCTATTCACTTTAAATCCGAAAGAGTTAATTTTTACCGTATTAACGCAATGTTAAAATAAACAAATAGTGAGGAACTATCAATGAACTTCCCTCAATACTTGACGTGATAGCAGTAATGAATGTAAAATTAATTATTTTTAACAGAACGTTAAAAATAACAGCATCGTGTAGTAACAGTGTTATAAATTTAATTCAATTAACATAATAATTTAGTCGTTATAACTTTTAACGCCATCGAACATCACTATGTATGTATAGTACTCAATAAAGTGTTTGTTTATAGATGTAAGTATCTGAATAGTTTTAAATATCATAGATTGTTATTGTTGCAACGAGAGGTGAATAAAAACCTAGATAATGTGACGGCTCGGTATGCATATAAAGCCTGCTGGCTTTTTAGCATATTGTAATATAAGATCTAATGTAGGTAGTAATATTATATGTTATGATTAAATAAAATAATAAAATATGTCACATCGAACAGATATCAATTATTCTAAGTGGCCAATTATTGGCTGCGTATTGTACTCGAGAGATTTGTTTACAAACAATTAGCGAACAAAGCTGCAGCGGTAATGGCTTTCAGTGGTTATTTATTAAATGATATCAAATTTCATTAAATTTTTTATACTAAATTGAGAGGCACCCACTCTCTAGAGTCTAGATGGAGGGACGACGGAAAAGTAGCCACAACGAGACGTGGATATGGAAGGCCGAAGATCGCATGTGGTGGAAAGCTTTTAGAAACGCCTATATCCATCATCAGGTCCATTTTAGTCTCCACTACAGGAGTACGACCCTCTCTCGCCCGTCCTAGACGGAAGGAGGATTTGGCCTACATTCCCCACGCTGGCCAAACGGGTTGGGGAGGCCTGACCGATATTTGATTAATGTATTTCCCTTTCCCTTAGTCGCCTTGTACGACATCCACGGGAAGATACGGAGTGAGTCTATTCTAGTCTGCCGGAAACCACACGGCCAAGTGGGTAGATACAGGTTGATAATTTTGGGTGTAAGTTGCTCATTATCTTTGAGTCAAAGCCAAACTCACCTGCACGCTGTGCATCCTGCTGATTAACAAGGCTCTAAATAAATAAATATTGAGTGAGTGAAGTCTCCAGGATAGAAGGAGTAGCTACATTGGCAGTGGGAGTGTGCTAGCGCGCGAGGGTTACTACTTGTATTATAATTATAAACCTTACAGCAGGCGGTATTTGTTGCTTGTTTGGCAACTTAGTACGGTATTCTTGTTTGACACCCGGCGTGGTGTATAAATGTACTAAATTATTTTATTCGACGTCACAGTATAAATAATAGTACTACGTACAGTACGGCCACTCCCTGCTGCTCTCTAGTATCGACCTCACCTCCCCGCTGAGACAAATCTGTCCCACACGCACACACGCTCATTCACGCTCTGCACTGACGTCGTTGGTTAAGTAGTAGTTCACGACGCGACATTTGTATGGAGTGTCCGGGGTGTGACTACTTCGGATGGAAAACAAGCATACGACCCACTTCATATGAAGTGGTTACCGTCACCATATAAACAATCGCAACATGAAAATATCGCTCGGGCACCGTCATCCCCATTTTCTACCCAGCATCTCCTTCCTTCCTGATATCACTCACTCGCAAGAACACAACAAACCTCAAGGTTATTACGGTATTAGTTACTTCTCCAGTCTGGATGCTTTTAAATACGCTAAGCCCTAGTCTTTCTCACCAGAGCCTCGCTTGTTATTCAGCAGGGAGCACCACCTACAGGTAAAGTTGGCTTTGGCTCGAAGATGATAATAAACCTCTAACACCCCTAAAATTATTTAATAACAATGAAAATAATAATAAGTTAATTTTGAAATAAAATTTCTATAACCTAATTTCCACATGGAATTTATGCTAAATGGAGGTTAAATAATATACAAGCTAAACAGTATAATTATGAACAGAAATTAATTAATAGGTTCCATACAACTCTACGTACGAGTCACGTACATAATATCCGCCAGGGGACGTTCTATCGCCGGCAGCTATCGGAATTAGTGGGATTACTAAAATATATGGTGCTATAAAAAAAATAACGTTCCATAAGGCAGCAACCAAATTGCATTACGTATTTAATTGTTTTGTTGTTGCCAGTGATTAGAATGGTTAATTTTCCCGGCAAACGTTGTTTTGATACGTAAATTTTACTAAAATCGCTATGAAAAAATATAAAAAAAAATAGGGGTTGATGGTAGAAGGGTGAAAATTTAGGGTTGAAAGTATTTTTCTATGGTAAATCATAAAATAAAAATAACAAAATTGACAATAAAATAAAAATAAATATTTAAATATTGTAAATCGGATTTATTTCAAAACCTTTTTAATTTCGTGTTTAAATTTAGTATTTGGTAATTCAGTAATATACAGAGGTAGATTGTACATTTTTATTTTTATAGCCATATAGCATCAAAATCTGGTGCTGATGACCGGTCATTGAAAATAATAATTTGCATGTACAAGAGGTGTCTTCGAGTGGGGTACAGTCTTAGGTAGTAACAGCTAGGAGCAGTAGGACAGGAGTTCGTGGTCGTAGGCAGTATTTAATTGAGTACAAGTGGAGCAAACCGACTGAACTAACCTGCCACAAGTTCAGGGTTGTCTCTTTTGTCGTTAGATAACATAATATTACTACCAATATAACATGTTTAAAAACGTGCACATCCCATAAAAAAAAAACTAAAATTATTAGATAGCGGAATACAAATCTAAAGCTACAAATACTTTTATTTTACTCGGAAAAAGTTTTATTACACTCGTATTCTTTTACATTTGAAATAAAGTTTATTTATCTAAACATGAATCAATTTTTTACTAATTAAATACCAGATGTAACATTAAACAGTTTATTTTCAAATCAACTAACGTTCGCGAAAACAGGACGGATGTTCATTAGAGTATTAAATAAACACTTGTATGCAGCAATAGATTGATATATACAGCAACCAGTGAGTCAGCTTCTCAAAATACTTCTTGTTTTGCATGTGTAGAAATGATTTTTCTACTTATTTCTTAGAGTGTAAACATTGTTCGCCGAGAGTTGATAAATATTATGAGAAGTCTTGAAATAGTGATTGTCGCTTAAACGTCGCATACTGTATAAAATAACTATGTTTTATGGTACGAGGCACGCAGCTGTTGTCAATGCGCAGGCAATTGGCGCGTCTATATTATTTATTTTTTATTGTCTGTCGATAAAAATAATTAGCGGGCCGCAATCTATGATTAGAAACCCGAAGTCGACCGTAACAACAATGGAAGTTTGAAGTGACAAGAAAGACTTGACCCTGTATTATGATGTGAGAAAGGGAGAATATACGCGTATGTGAGATGATTTGTATAGATATAAAAGAGGAGTCTGACTGGCTGACTTATTGATCAACGCACAGCTCAAACTACTGGACGGGTCGGACTGAAATTTTGCTATGTTATGACGTAGCATTGACTAAGAAAGGAATTTTGAAAACTGACACGGGGTATGTGCTGAAGAAGACGCGGGCATAAGCTGTGTGTATTTACTCTAATATTATGTGGGCTATGTGCAGTAAAGTTTGTACTTCATAAACAGTGTTTTGCAACTAAATATTATTTAATTGTTAAAGTATTTATTTATTTATTTATTTTATTCGGAAGACCTACAGCTGAACTTATTTTAACATAAATACCATAGTAATTTTAAATCCCACTACAGGTCCTCACTTACAGAGCTATGTTAGTTTACTAGTGATGTGAATAATAAAAGACATCATTAGAACTATATTGCGTATGTTACATGTTTCGTTGGAATTGACTTACTGTACGTAGTGTATACACTGTGGCAATGCAGGCACGTGTTTGGTAGCAATTGAGTTTATACTGCAGAAGTTTTATTTTGGGTGTAGATTAAAAATAATATAGTAATGAATACATGCACGTTCGTTCCAATGATGCTTGTTTTCTTTAAAATAAAAGGTTTGTTTAATCTATGAGCGAAAAGTGGCCTATGTTTATTGTTTGAGTTGGTATCTATATATGTATACTAGTTGTTACCCGCAGATGTAGGTAAGTATGTATTTCAATGCAGACCCTTAGAGAAAATTGACATATATTGACGAGCTCGGTGGTCGAATGGTTAGCAATGGCCACTTTGACTCCGAGGTTTGCAGGTTCGATTGCCGCATAAGACAAATATTTGTTTGCATGAATATGTCTGTTTGGTTTCGTCTGGGTGTTTTCTATGTATTATATATATGAATTTACAAAAAAAAAAGTATAATATCAGTTACCTAGTACCCATAGTACAAGCTATTCACTTAATTTGGGACTAGATGGCGCTGTGTAAATTGTCCAGGAATATTTATTAATTAATTTATTATTCGCCAGCATTGACCCGCTCTAGAAGAATATCAATAGAACAATATCCCTAGGCAGGCAATGCAACAATTGCAAGGTGTGTTAGAAAATAAATGGGCTAGGAGTATGATGTGGGTGGACTTAATACTGGGCTATTGCAGAAGAGTGTCGGACGCCTGCCATAACTACAGCTATTGCTCGTTAATTGCGGCAGGCGGTGGCTCGCCACTCACTAGATGGGTCATCGATATGCCAGGAAAAATTCGGACGGGGGCAACACCAATGTGAGTGACTCAGGGGAGACGAGAGGTATGCTGCGATTTCTCCGTAGTAACTCGCAGTGTCATGCCCTTGAACACTTTATTAATATAATTCCGGAAAATGTATTCTCTGTGTTTGTCTAAATATTCTTTAAACTTCCACAGAAAATTCCTGGGTAATAGAACCGACCCACAAAATCAAAGGTTTCAATTAGTAGGTACACAATTTTTAACCTTACTTGAGACACATAATTCCATTCGAGCAAACTCGTTGACACTGGTACCTACCAGTGAGAAATATATGCGAGGAATCTTATTGCTTTATAATCTACTATACTTCCCAAAAATATTGAGGTTCTTAAATAACGTGCCCCATTGAGGCTAAAGGTGGTATTATATTTGCCTTTGTGCAATGTACATGTTTCTTCAACGAAAAAGGACGAATACATGAAATGTGCTAGTCCTCCTCCTCGCGTCGTACAGCTCGTTACTGAGGGTCGTGACTCCCCCGCAGAAACATCTTCTTTCTAACATTTTTTCTCCAACTATTGCGATCTTTAGCAGCGTGGAGGGCACTGTGGAGGTTTGAGTCCAGAGATGTGCGGATCTGGTCAGACCATCTCATCGAGCTGCGGCCTCTTGGTCGTTTGCCGGTACTCTATTATTTTGTCAAACAAAGCCCATTTTCTCACTATGGGTTTGGGGTATAAGTGATTCATCATCACCTTAGAGCCAACATATAGTATTTATAAGAAGCCCGACTGGGAAAGTTCACCTCACTGAATACCGCCCTGTTGTTTCTGCGTATGAGTGAGGTCAGCAGTAATTTCCTTTACTATGAAACTTGGTTAAGTGAGGCCTGGATAAGTGAGAAACCTCCATAACTGGAACTCATGCTGAGTTCCCAACACTTTGGCACTGATTTACCTCTGTTAGTGGGACGAAGCAAACCCCTATATCTGGGATTCGTCCTTTCGATTTTATAGTCATAGTTACCTCTATAACGGAGACAACGAGTGAAATTTATATGCATTAACCTCTGTAACTGAGACAACATCAATTTATCACCTCTCTCACTTGGACTATTTTACATGTATTATTACCAGGAAAGAAAGACTTACAGCGTTGGCAGCGGATGTGATGGCGCGGCGCGAGTGTGATATTTCGTTGCAAGCATTTATGTATACTGAAATCTTGAACAAAGTAATTGAACAAGTGGCAAGAGTCAAGGAAATTTGATCAAACCTTTGACAGATAAGTTGGTCAAAGATATTGGACGAGTGGCATACCACCCTAAGCTACGATTTCCTTCAAACATTACTCCGCCATGGAGCCTATTACAAGATAGCGCTATCTCAAAGTGAAGATCGCCGAATCATCTCGGGAGCAAAATGGCGGCGGAAGTGTCCCCGATATCGCTAAAGGGATGAGTTTACAAGAGTAATTGATGAGAGGATCACTGTACGTTGAAGAGAGATTTTTTACGTTATTTCGCTTGATTATTTCAATAATGTTATTATTGACATTGACATGCCACAAGCGTCAAAAGCGTTCGCCCGAAAAGTAACCCAATTGTATCACTGCGCAATTAGTTCTCACAAGCAAGCCGGCGAATCTCACGTTTATGACATTTGATTAAAATAGGTAAAAATGGTTTGTAATACGAAAATGTACAATTTATAATAATAAATAAATCTTTTTTATTGATGTTAACTTGTATTTTAGGTTCATCATCATCATCATCATCAGGTCTATTTTAGCCTCAACTACAGGAGCACGACCCTCTCTCGTCCATCCTAGACGGAAGGAGGATTTGGCCTACACTCCCCACGCTGGCCAGACGGGTTGGGGAGGCTTGATCGATATTTGATAATGTATTTCCCTTAGTCGCCTTGTACGACATCCACGGGAAGAGACGGAGTGATTCTATTCTAGTCTACCGGAAACCACACGGCCAATTTTAGGTTAATTTTATGAAATTTACGTAAAATACGATTATATTATGTATTTATGAAAGAAAAAAGACCTTTCCGTCGATTACGCGCTCAGTGACGGAAAGAGATAGCCAGTATATAATGCGCGGAGATGATAAGGATAGCGATAATCTCCACCTCCCAGGATACAGGAACAGTTTTCTAACGCAATTAGTATGGTTCTACCACAAACTATGATAAATAAACTATAGATTTAGAGTTATTACGAGTAACATTAATTGTTTATTTTCGATACGAACGAAGTAAATAAATAAAAATACACATATTAGGCACGTTTTGCTTACTGTAGTTCAGAGTCTCATCACATGTTTAGTTCTTATATCGAAATGAAAACCGCTAACCTATTAGGCTCATGACACACTCTTATATCCGCTTTCAATTTATCACCAAACATTCGCGACCCGTAGTTTGGGAAAGACTGACATGTTATACTAATTAATAAGCAGCTTTAAGTTCCATGACGAATGAAGTCATAAAGTCCGCTCCCGTGCGTGTCGATTGCCACGTAAAAAAGTAAGCACCGTGCCATGTACTGTGTTGAGAACTGTATATGCTCGGCACCGCTCTCTACTGCATGCAGCAAACAAAACGATTACGCGACGACACGCGTGTAGAGGACAGATGAATATAGGTGTAAACAAAAACCTTTGAAAATAATTATCTTTTTTATGTCACAAATAGGTAGTAATTTAGTATACCTACTTTTAAGCAGATGGTAGCAAGCGTACAACAAAATGTTTGCTAGTAACGTAACTAGTTATTCTCGAACTGGACAATAATATTAGTTTGTATCTCGAAGAGGAGATATGCCGAGCTATCGAGCAAGGACGTAATAGTGCCGCAAACCTTTCGAAAGCCTGACAAAAAAATGTAAGTAAAAAGTGGTAATACATTGTTGACGTTAATGTATTTAATTACTTGATCGTAAATTACCTTTCCAGAAACTTTAACAGAAAGGCAGGATTCTGATAGGCCTAAGGTTTTTGAGTCCATCTGACTGATTAATTTTGGCGAGAGGTGTAACTAATGCCTCCTTCCATTGAACGGGAAAAATATACACGGAAAAATTACATAGTAACAGAAACTCAGTACCGCGACGTAAGTCTTTGTTTTTATTATTCAATAAACCCGAGGGAATTCACAAACGTCCTGTCTTAGCGGATGCCTACGTCATAATAGCTACCTGTGTGCGAAATTTCAACCCGATCCGTCCAGTGGTTTGAGCTGTGCGTTGATAGATCAGTCAGTAACGGTTGACTTTTATAGCTACAGATTATTGCGACGCAGTGGAAAATTCTTAGCGATCTGCATTTTTAGCACCCCCGGCCCTGTAAAACAGTCTTTGTTTCAGTAATGTGCCATGAATAGCAAGCGGTGACGACATCGCCAGGTCGACCGATTTAAGTGCCACTTCGCAAGTTAATAGCTGAATTTTTGGCCAATAAACTGTTGTATTTGCGAATTATTGGTATTTAATTGCTAATAAGGTGTTTACGACTTTATGTTTCTCGTTTTAGATTCTTAAGTATATCGGTTTTTGCGGATGACCCGTATTTATGGATTTAGGTGCCAACTGCTGGAAAATGTAGGCAATTTTTTTGCTAAAGTAGTCTTTTTATTTCAAGTAACGGCTCCCTGCGAAAGCTACTTTAAATAGTTGTTTCTTACAGTAAGTGTAATAGGGATACCCTTAATACTCGTACAAAATAAGTACCTGCTAGTTTAAGTAACAATTATTGTTAGAATTTTTGGATTTTTACTGCTGAGGGCAGTGCCCTCAACCTGGTCGAACCGTCAGGCATTATTAAAGGTGTGTAAAAATACCTTCCATGCATGATCGTGTAATTCCTGTGGTTATTATCATTTTAATAATCGCATTTAATGAAATGCCATAAGTCATTCTATCACGCGACAATACAGTGACTGTATTGACTGTTATCATGATGCTATCAAGATCATTAAGTGCAGAGCTCAGTAATTGTCTGCGCTATCAGGCAAATGATCTCTTGAAAGGTCAACGAAATAAACAACTCAATGTCATAAAACATTGTTTTTCGAACTGCACAGCGTATGTGTAGATAAAATCCTAGAAAATACCTTTTTAAAAGCTTAAATCAAGTTTCACCGCTCGCGGTGTCTGTAATTATATTATACGAGTTAAAAATCACCCACTTACTAATATCCGATTGACCTGAAATTTGTCACACTCGTTTTATTCTGGTAACAATGTACTATTACTTAAATATCGCCATTTTTTATCCAATGTAGCGGCTGCCATAAAACGGTGATTTGTATTTTCCACATTCAGTCCTATAATATGGGTATCAAATGAAAGAGCTTGCTGCAAAACGCAGCAAGTACCTTCTTAGTTCTTTCTACAATAACGACTAATAAAAGCTTGTTTCAAACACACTTTTACTTCGAATATCCCGAAAACTATATCTAAATTTAAAGAAGGCACTAGTTGCTATCGAACCCGCGACCTCGGAGTCAAAGGAGGCGTTGGAAAGGAGCCATTCGATCACCGAGGTCACCGAATCATAGAAATCGGTAGGTAGAAATTGATACTAATTCGACTACTGGGACAACGGACATGTCGGCAATATTATGTCGAAAGCCAAGGATGAAATCTAGTGTCATAAATTCGGCAAACTCTTATCTATTAAAAATAAACGTCTTTTTTGCATCTGAAACAAAGGGATAAAATCAGAAAAAAAAATTAAAAAATTCTTATAAAAATAAAAAGATACGTCTTTTGCTTTTGTTTGTAGATATAATATATAGGTTTTTAAATTAGTTTTAGTTTAATTTCGTTTTCTAGATTAATTTTGTAAGTAAATTCTGACTAAGTTTGTAAAATAAATTTGTATGTATACTTATTTAATTGTATAAAGAAATGCGGAATGCCAAAATATCAAAAGTCACAACAAATTATGTAAAGTAGGTGTGCTTGCTAAAACTTAACCGTTATAAAATAAACATAAGCTACGCCCATTTAAATAACGGTTGATTACTCCCGCTGTTTGGCATTTAAGACGGCCTCGCCCATTAAATATTCAACCCACGGGGTATTTATTACCAGTTTCGTAATATTATGATGAAGAGATGTCGAAAGAACATTTTGACTTTTTATAGTATATCGGGTGTTAAACATATGACCCGGCTCATGTAAGGCGACAACCGTAGCTTTCAAGAATAAAGAACACCCCCGTTGCTAATACAGCATCTCTTCACGTCTAGTGACCGCACTCTAGGTAGGTAGGGCTTAAGTCTAACCCTAACGCCGCCATTAACCAACAAAAAAAGTAATCATCATCAGGTTATTTTAGTCTTCACTACAGGAGCACGACCCTCTCTCGTCCGTCCCAGACGGAAGGAGGATTTGGCCTACACTCCCCACGCTGGCCAGACGGGTTGGGGAGGCCTGATCGATGTTTTACAATGTATTTCCCTTAGTCGCCTTGTACGACATCCACGGGAAGAGACGGAGTGATTCTATTCTAGTCTGCCGGAAACCACACGGTCAAAACGGCAAAAAAAGTAATACATTTTTTTAATACGAAAAAAATTTAAGACAATAAATATTTTTTACATGATTTCGTCAACCATTAAAAGGTATCTCTGAGATAACCTACACAGTTTCGGTCACAATGCTCTTAAAACAGTAATTTTATTGACTTTGCCAAATTCGCTACGTCGTAGACGCCTACGAGCCCCTACGGGGGCGTAGCTGCTACGCCGTAGATTTTGTCTACTGCGTCTTTAAGTGATTTTATTTTGCTGAGAAAACTTGTTGTTATTTTCTTTTTTGGGGTACTGGGTGGGGGCAAGGATGTTTAGTAAAGGTCACCAAGTAAATTTAGAGCCAGCTCCATACGTTTGGTGTTCGTCGCAAACACCTGAATCACTAAACGCGCCAAACACCGATTACAAACACCCAACAGAAACATTGCTCCCTAGGCTTGGTATTTGCCGCAATCACCGAACGCCCCTGTGTTCGCCAACAAATAAAAACAGGCACACACCGATCCACGCATTAGTGTTTGTTGTTTGCTATTTGCCAAGCATGTGGAAGCCGGCTTAAGGGGGTTTGAAAATCGACTTTTAAGATGGATGCGGTGCGAGCAATATTCCGTACGATGCAACCTGCAAACTCTATTTTGCTACGGTAATCGTTTTACCTACCTATTTTTTCTATCAAATGTAAATAAAATTTTGTCCAAACCTAAGCAAAGCTTGTACTAAGGATATTATATATAACTGATAAATGTACTTAAATTCCTCTTTTGTAATATCATATATATATAAGACATAAAAAACATCCAGATCAATACAAACAGATATGTTCATGCACACAAATGTTTGTCTTGTGCGGAGTACGAGCCGGCGACCTGGAAGTCAAAGTGGCCATTCTTAGCCTTTCGACCACCGCGCACCGGGCTCGTCCAATCGTATTATGTTCTGCCCCCTTACCACCATCTCTTATTGCGGTTCAATAACTGAATAGATTGCTTATTCATACCAATAAAAAAGCGACTCTATTGAATTTGAAATAGAGTCGCTTGTTCATTGGTATGAATAAGCAATCTATCCAGATATTGAATCGCAATAAGAGGTGGTGGTAAGGGGGCTGTTCGCCGCAGAAAGTCAAACAAAGGGCCAATTCTCACAATTAAAAGATGGTCACAATCAGTTTCGATTTAGGCCTGATCACAGCTATGATCAATCTGTGTATGTGCAATGCTATGACCTCACTCACTCGCAGGAACACAACAACCCTCAAGGGAATTGTTATTTGGCCGCGGCATTCTGTGAGGTGGAGGTACATTCCCCAGTCGGGTAGCTTACAATTGCGCTCCCTACCTCTCTTTTCGTCAGAGCTTCGTTTGTCAGTCAGCATAGTGCACCGCGTGCAGGTGAAGTTCGCTTTGGTTCGAAGCTGTTGATGAACTACTTACACCCCTAGCCTTCAGGTATTTTTGAGTTAATAAAAACAATAAAACAATTAAATAAAAAGAAAGGAAAGGTACTCGTACACACATTTGACGAGCTCGGTGGTCGAATGGTTAGCAATGACCACTTTGACTCCGAGGTCGCGGGTTCGATTCCCGCACAAGACAAACATTTGTGTGCATGAACATGTCTATTTGTTTTGGTCTGGGTGTTTTCTATGTACTATAAGTATGTATTTACAAAAAAAAATGTATTTAGGTACATTTATCAGTTGTCTAGTACCCATAACACAAGCTTTGCGCATAATTTGGGACTAGATGGCGATGTGTAAATTGTACACAAATATTTATTTATATTTATTTGATAAAACCAAGGAACCTGTGGCTAAATCGAGTGAGGAATAATAGTTATACTTTTATATGCAGATGTCGCAAGTATTATTTTCTCTTAAACTTCATTCGAAACACAGCTGATGTAGTAAATTTCTAACACTATTATGGACCTAAAACAATGAGTTTGTCACCTAACACATCGATTCTAATAATTTGAATTGCAAAATCGTCTGAACCCTTCGTCATTCTCCCTTGTTGCTACCAAATCAGAATAGCATACTACGTTAGTACTATTACATATACTGTGATACTACCCCAGTTGCAACATGCAAGGAGTTCAACATGTAGGGACTAGTTAGAACTGACGACTGATAATATCTTTGTTGCATTAAATTATTTTTTTAAAAATGTAAAAATTCACCTGCCCCCCCTAGGTGGGATCCCACCTAGGGGGGGCAGGTGAATTTTTCCATTTTTCAAAAAATATTTATCTGGCAAGTTGGCCAAGACAACTATTTAAATAATAATAATGCATTAAATTACTTGTACTGTTCTACTCAATTTTATTTTTACCGTTTGGTTCCCTCAAAACTTGTTATTGGTTGGCATTATCAAGGGAAACAATGAGACGTGTTTGACGTGATAACATAATCATCAGCCTGTATCCACCCACTGCTGGATATAAGCCTTCCCCAATACTTTCCACCAGATACGATCCTCCGCCTTCCGCATCCAGCCGCTCCCAGCGGCTTTCTTAAGGTCATCGGACCATCTAGTAGGAGGGCGCCCGACACTTCGTCGTCCTACGCGCGGCCTCCACTCTAATACCTTCCTCCCCCATCTGTCATCACTTACTCGGCAGATGTGACCGGCCCATTGCCACTTCAGCTTGCACATAATATATTTAGATAAAATAATAGATCTTATAAATCGATGAACGCATAAAAAAGCATGACTCATTGTCACGTTCCGCCTCAGCCGAGCGTCCTAAGCGTTCCGCTTGTGACGCATCTATCTCTCTTCCACTCCATCGGCCGATGTTTTCTTATGACATTGTCACGTAAAATTATCGTCCGTAAACCGACTTTATAGACAACCAATTCTTTTTAACACTATGGTAATCTATTTACCATAATGTTTTGAGAAAATGAGAACATCTGATTCTTTATATTGAAAATAACATAAAGCGAAATCGGCCGGTAAATTTTTTATGAAGTGGAACAGTAGGTACGAGTGATTTCAATCATACAAAATGCCTACTTATTTCCACGAAGTGCCAACAATCACCAACAATATCATGTACGCAAGAAAACTAAACAAATTATTTTGACTATAACTATCATTGAGTTTAACCAAGAGTTAAAACCGGACTTTTACAGGCACTATAAATAATATAGGAGATGTGCAGCACCATTCACAATAAACAATTTCGTCTGACAGTCTGATATGACATTTACTAGGAGCGATAAAACAAGTGAATCATTTGAGGATAAACTCAATTGCAGTACAATAACCCCGGTGTCGAAGTTATTGTGGATAGAAATTACTAAATGCGAGCAAACACCAATTTCTAGGGTTCCATTTCTAGAGCTGAGCTAATAACCTGCTATAAATAAATATTCTGAATAAATGTGTGGTGTAAGTGACTCACCACGATCTTTAGAGCCAAAGCCAACCTCACCAGCACGTGGAGCACGCTGCCGGTTAGCGAAAGACGCTTTGGCAAAAGAGAGACAAGCCCGGTGGTCGAATGGCTAGCAATGTTCACATTGACTCCGAGGTCGCGGGTTCGATCCCCGCTCAAGAGTAATATTTATATGCATGAATATATCTATTTGTCTTGGTCCAGACCAATGTGTTATATATTATATGTATGCATATACAAAAAAATCTATTTAAGTATAATATTAGTGATCTAGACCCATAGCTTTGCTTAGTTTGGGACTAGATAGCGCTGTATAATATGTCTAGGAATATTTATTTATATTATTTACTTTAAACTGAGTTTCACTTATTCTGCCCAGTTTTGAGTGTGTGAACTAAACATAATTATCAATATTATTAAAAATAATTCAGTTTAAGTAGCAATGTACATGTCATTATTAATTAATTACAATTTATGTCGCAAGTATTCAGTAGTCAATGGAGTAATAGTAGATTATTGCATCGAGCACAAAGTAATTTATTATTGCACCGAGTGCCTGATTTAGAGCCCGAGCGCTAGCGAGGGCTCTAATCTAACAGGCACGAGGGCAACATAAATTACTTAAGGCGAGGTGCATAATCTGCTTTTCTTTCAACTAATACCTATAGGAATAGTAGATAAAAGAAACTCATATTAAACAGTTAAAATAGAAGTTTAATTATTGAAATTAAAAGTTATGTTTGAGCAATTATTAAACGTAAGGTTAAGAGTTTTGTTGGGCAAATTTATATTTGTTTGTTTAACTTGGGACTGAATAATATTATCAGACGAGGTAGATGGGCCTGGCTGATTTGTTACAATGAAGTCGTTATTACGGGAAGTAAATGGGCGCGGCGATGTCGATTGATTTAAATTAATTGCCTCCGTAATACATGAAGTAATTTTACTTTATCGTTTCCAAAAATATTGTCAAGCAAAATTAACAAAGTTCCCGCCAAATCACTTTTTTAAATTTCTTTCATTTTTAACTCAGAGTAAGCAGCAATTATTTTTTAAATTTGGAACAAGTAGGATAGAAACGAATAATACGTACGAAAAAAAAAAAGTATTGATATCGGCTGGCTGAATAGAGCTAATCCATTGAGATTGGCACCTTTTGGTGCGATTAAAAAAAACTGTGCAATAATGAAATTTCATACATTTTTTATTGCTCTAGAGCATTAAAGACTCGTTTTGTACTGAGTTTTTAGTGTGATTGTGATGAAATTAAAGCATAGTTGGAAGAAAAAACATATAAGTATTGGAATGTCATGCATTTTTTTCTTACATGTCGATAATTTGAGCTCTTTAAGATTGTCAGGAAGATGGTTGTAAATTTTTATTGACATGCAATATTACTTATACTGTGATGCAATACTAATTTCTTTAAATTTCATCAGACGTTGTTTGTGTATAGTAGTCTATTTTTATGTCTTGTTCTAGAAGTTACAATGCTAGTTGTATATACAATACCATTGCTAAAAGTAATAATAATTATTAGTTTAAATAACCAAAATTATTCTGAATAAAAATCTTTAGCACATTATAGACGTTCCAGAAAAATTGCGTCGTCATGGAAGGTATTGTGGTCGTTCGGTGAGGGCTGGATGACTTGGATCAAGTTGTTAGTTTCCGTCTTATTGCCCGCGGAACTATCCCATTTTCGCCACAAACAACGACATATGCTTAATATGATAACTTTTCACGCCTTTATTCGACTACTGGCGTACATATGTCTATGTAATCTATCTATCCATATATGTATATAAAAATAAATGTTTGTCTGTATGTCCTTCATGCACTCGTTTACCGCTCACCCGATTGCAATGAAACTTTGGTGGGATGTTCTGGGTATACTGGGTAAGGTGTAGACAGGACAGCGTCTGTCAAGTCAGCTAGTATATATATAAAAATGAATCATTACTTCCCTTTGTCACAGTATCACGGGTGAACAGCTGGACCGATTTCGCTATTTCTTTTTATGTTGTATTTGTTATTATCAGTAGAAGGTTCTTATTAAAGAAAAAAATAAGAAACTTGCACAGAAAATTAGAAAATTTAAGAAATCTGAACGACCATATTAACTTTTCTAATGTAACTTTATATGTAACTGATAAGGACTATTCTTCATAATGAGAAAGTTCCTATTTTTTTGGCATTTCTTGACTTCAGTTTCGTCATAAACAGGAGTAAATCCTACTGTCTCATCATAAAAATGCGTTTTGGGATGTTAATACTATCCATCATTCACAGCATTCTTCTGTCTCACCATTTCATGATCGAAGGTCTCACCACATTCACCAAAAGAACTAATGCACTAGTTTGCAATGTTTTTTTAATTGCTCCTCATTAGAAAGATTGAGTGTGTGAGGTCCTGGAAGGGAAGAAAGAAAGCAGTGGCTGCATTGGCAGTGGGGGTGGCGGATCGCGAGCTATGTTCCATGCTGCGAGCGTTAATATAGCTACGGTAACCGCTTCACATCAGGCGGGCCGTATACTTGTCTGCCATCTGATGTAGTATATAAAAAAACTTGCTAACTGAGTGATACTTTATTTTCGTCCTTTTTGCTCTATCTCGCAGGACCAAAATACTTTGAATTCTCATAAAAATGGTCGCTGCCCTAGTTGATACGCGTGGCTATGAATCGAGTAAAAGCTTAGACGTTTTTCATTTGTCAATAGTGAATTGTCACATTCAAGGAACGATTGTTTATATTGAGGACGATATCTAGTCGGAGCGCAGCGGACCTATCATTAATCTATGTCACACCCCGGCCACTCCATACAAATGTCCTGTAGTTAACCGATGTTTTTACTTATGGATGCGTTCTCTATTGTGGCAAGAAGACAGCAGGGTAATTGCCCGGCATTCACTCAGTTCCGCGCCGTTTACCGTCTCGACAAGACGTTAGCACTAATTAAAAACCATTATTAAAAAGTTGTACATGAAATGTCTTCCTGTATGTTCACATTCTTTTTTTACTTTCTTTGTCTACTGAATGCATAGAAGCATAGGTATTGATTAAGCACTTTGTAGCCAATTTTTACTGCCGTGATGCCGTCTATATATAAAATGTCATAGTCGTTTTACATAGACAAGGTAAAACGACTATAACATTTTATATATAGACTTTATATACATTATTACATAGACAATGACGCTTGCGCACAGCATGATAGAGCGTGTATGCGTGCGACTCATACAAACTGTTCCTGTTTGGGTGGTGGTATGTAGTACTATTAAGTATATAATGTTTATGTAACAATTCTAAATTTGGCAAACTCCAACATACATTTTTATTGGTATTACGTAACGTCGCTACCGTAGATATAATTCGCGATAAGCGCGTAAAAGGCAGGATTAGGCGCCATTGTGGGCTGTGTTGTCGAGTGGAACAACTTTGTCAATCAATTGAATGAGGGACGAGTGGTGGGCAGATATGTGCTGGCTAATAACTCGAGTTGACATTCAGTTTTGATTGGGAGAATCAATCAGAAAGATAATACTGAGTGACTGGTCAATCACCGATCAGTTCTAACCACACGATGGAACGGCCTGAAATTTGGCAAACATTTAGATATTTTGACGTACCTAGTCTTGTGCTATGACGGGTTTATTGACATGAATACTCGTACGTCTTTAAAATTATTTCCATATTAAGACAATTAAAAAAAAACCGGCCAAGTGCGAGTCGGACTCGCAAACGAAGGGTTCCGTACCATTCTTAAACGGCAAAACATCACGATTGTTGTTTAGAAGCCCCCCTTAAATATTAGTTTTATTTTTATTTAATTATTAATTTTTAATGTGAGTATACAACTAAATATTCTGTGAACATTTCAAGCGTCTACCTATTACCGTTATCAATTGCGAGCAAAAACGACCACAAAAATCACGTGTGTTGTATGAGAGCCCCTTTAAATATTCATTTTATTCTATTTTTTAGTATTTGTTGTTATAGCGGCAACAGAAATACATAATCTGTGAAAATTTCAACTGTATAACTATCACGGTTCATGAGATACAGCCAGGTAACAGATGGACGGACGGACGGACGGACAGCGGAGCCTTAGTAATAGGGTTCCTTTTTACCCTTTGGGTACGGAACCCTAAAAACGAATGATAAAAAAATCTATCATATCCATCCAAAATTCAATCAAACCACTGGATAGATGAAGGATCAAAGAATTTATTACGTTAAGTAAAGACTTAACTTGCTTTATTCTGACCATGGTGGTCAGAAGAGAGAAGAGAGAAGCAGGTATATCTATATAAACTATTGGTAAAATATTTCGGCATAATGACTTTCAAAATTCCAAAAAATAGATGAAATGAAAATTACTAGAATATATAATTTAACTGAGATTTTGTAAATATTTTCTGTACTTATTTAAAATAAATTTTGCCCACGTATACATTATATATGTCATAATGTTATAATAAAACACTTGTACTGTTCCACTTAATTAAGTTGAAATTAGTCTAATTAAGTGGAACAGTACAAGTGATTTATTATAACATTATTTATTTTATTTATTTATTTATTTACATAAACATTATGATGATAATGTTCCACCAAGTTTTTTTTTATACTACGTCGGGTGGCAGACAAGCATGATGAGAAGCGGTTACCGTAGCCATATTAACGCTTGCAACATAAAATATTGCTCTCGCGCCGCCACCCCCGCTGCCAACGCAGCATCTCCTTCCTTTCTTTCTGGTGACCTCACTCACTCGCAGGAACACAACAACCCTCAAGGGAATTGTTATTTGCCTGTGGTATTCTGTGAGGTGGAGGTTTATTCCCCAGTCGGGTAGCTTACAATTACACTCCCTACCTCTCTTTTCGCCAGAGTTGTCAGTCAGCAGAGTGCACCACGTGCAGGTGAAGTTGTCTTTGGTGAACCACTTACACCCCAAAAGTGCCAACAATCAACAGTATCAACTTTATTATATATGTCAATTTAATTAGTATTTTATTTCAATTACCAACATAATAACAAAGTGTAATTTACTGTTTTTTAAAAACCTAAATACGAGTATATTAAGATAAAAACACATTTCTTTTCCTTCCCCTCTTTTTCTTCGGAAGAATATCCGAAAAGAAATTGCCGAAAGAAAAAACACACAAAAGAGCCGTACGGTCAGCCAAAGACAGCCTCCCTTTGTGCACTTGTTTCGTTTCACTTTATTTAATGTAAACTAAGAAACAAAATTCCTCACAATGGTAGCGGTTGCTGAGTCCCGAGATCACAGAGCACTTTGTAGAAGATAGGTCATCTTCGATGTATATGTTACGGCTAAAGATATGTATCTATACTCAATGTCTTTATTGCATTGCATATGTTATCATCATCATCATCATCAGGTCATTTTAGTCTCCACTACTGGAGCACGACCCTCTCTCGTCCGTCCTAGACGGAAGGAGGATTTGGCCTACACTCCCCACGCTGGCCGAACGGGTTGGGGAGGCCTGATCGATATTTGATAATGTATTTCCCTTAGTCGCCTTGTACGACATCCACGGGAAGAAACGGAGTGATTCTATTCTAGTCTGCCGGAAACCACACGGCCATTAAAGATGTTTTATACAGTATACAGATTATTACATACATATGAACCCTGTTGGGCATTGCAAAGATGTGTTGTGATTTTTGAGGTACGGCAGGTGGGTTTAGGCGTTTCTCTGTTTATTAATTTATATTTAGATTTTTTCGATGACAATCTATGTATGTATTTTCAAAAAAAAAAATATTTACGTATATTATCAGTTATTTAGTACCCATAGCACAAGCTTTGCTAAGTTAGGGACTAAATGGCCGTGTGTAATTTGTCCGGGAATATTTATTTATTAAAGATACGTGTAAACATAAAACCACTAGTACTTATACTCGCACTTGTTAACTATAAATACTTTATTTTGAGTTTAAATATAGTGGCAGTAATGAAATTTATCAAAACATAGTACATAAATTTCGTTGCTGGCTAATGTGAATAGCTATACATTAAATATAATTACAATATTAGGTGTTACTGTTAACTGTATTGTAATTAATTGTCAACATATTTATAATTACATTCTAGAACAAAACTGTATATGTTTAGAAGTAATGTGTTAGAAAAGAATTGTTCTGTTGTCCAAATAAAGACAAACATTTGTGTCCATGAACATATCTGTTCGTTTTGGCCTGGATGTTTTCTATATATTATATGTATTACAAAATATTATGTACAAAAAGAAATGTTTTTAGGTATATTTATCAATCTATTATTATCTAGTACCCATAGTACAAGCTCTGCTTTGTAATTTGTATCCAGGAATATTTATTATGTAAGAATACTTTGTACCCCTGCCAAATAACTTACGAGTAATTTGACCTACTTAATAATCAAGTCAATCCTAAAGTATTCCTTTAAAGGTTTTGTAAATTCCGGGATACACGGCCGGCGTGACCCTACCTTCCCTCGGGGATAACCCCGGACTAAACGTAACTAAATATTGATGGACATAAACTTCTCGTAGTTAGTATTTGTAATTATATTATACCTTTACTAGCTTCTATTCCTGGCTTCGACAAAAGTGAACACAGTACTTAATAGTAACGTATGTACTAACGGGAGTGGCTGGGTGGCGGCCGGCAGTAATTTGTATGAACTGATTGGGGCCGGAAGCACGCAAAGTAGTGTGGATCAAATTGCCTGTAAATTTTACTTCCGCAAAATGACACCTGAATCAATTAACTATCTAGTATAATATAATAATTATATTTCTATGCCGAATTTTGTCCAAATTCGTTCAGACCTACGCCATTTTATATATATATATAGACGGGCCATAGGGGAACATCACGGTAGTAAAAATTGACTATGAAGCGCTTATTCAACACCTGCACATGTGTAACATGCAGTACGCAAAGAATGGAAATAAACGTGAACACACGAAGACATTACAAGTACAAATTTTCAATAATTGTTTCAGATTGGCGCTAACGTGTTGCCGCGACAGTAAATTGCACGGGACTGATTGAATGCCGGGCAATTACCTAGGATTCTACTTGCCACAATATTATAATACAATTTTTGCCTACAATAGGTAAAACATCTTAGGTTCAGATATTCCCATCCACGAATGAGTAATAGGCATGACAAATCCATATATCGGCACAAACTTCAGTATTTTTTATTTTAGAAATTCATCGATCACTTTGAAATGTTTACTGGTAATTTATTCTATTTACAACAATGTACTGTAAATAATACTGCTATTTATCGATAATACTAACTGAATTCGATACAATCTGTCGACAGTCGATTGTAGACTCTCGAGTTATAATATCTGACAGATCAACGCAAAGTTTCTAATCTGTTACTTTGATCGGTCAATTATTCAAATTTCTCGTAATCCGTTAAATTATTAGGCTGTAGAGCGTCCAAATAACTAGACATACCTACATTAGCTACATACATAGATATGCTCGAAACACATTACCCTCCCATCTTCGGCAGTCGGATAAAATCGTCACAATTTCGTCAGTTCGAATAAATTTGTCACAGTTTTGTCAGTCGGATAAAATTGACCCAGATTCATCAGATCGCGTAGGTAAGGGAAAATATTATATTACAGAATAACTTAATGATAACACAGTATACGTAATAGTACGTACAGTATGGCTATTCCCTGCCGCTCTCTCGTGTCAACCTCACCACCCCTCTGTGACAAATCTGGAACAGTTTGTATGGCGCCGCACGCACACGCGCTCAATTACGCTCTGCACAGACGTCATTGTTTATGTAGTAGTAAACGACGCGACATTTGTATGGAGTGGCCGGGGTGTGGTAATACAATGAACATTAAAGGTCAAAAACTCAGAGCATAAATTGTCTAGGTAATTTGAAAGAAAGCTGACTAGACGCTAACCTATTAGAATATAGTAGTTACAAAATGGTTTATCTTGAATGTCAAGAGTCATGGCGATGTTTACTTAATAAGGTTAAAGGCTAATATGTATTAAAGTAAAGGAGGAAAGTACTTAATATAATATACAAACAGATTTAATATATTATAGGTGAAAAGTATAGAATATCTTTGTTAAAATGACAGTATGGAGGAAGGTTTTGCTGCGTTGGCAACGGGGTTAACAGGGCGCGACCGATATTTAATTTTGCGAGCGTTTACTTGGCTACGGTAACCGCTTCACATCAGGCGGGATGTACGCTTGTATGCCACCCAGCGTAGTATAAAATTACGACGCATAATTATAGATGATATTAGAATTGCCGAAATTGCATATACAAAACTGGTCTCAGGCAATATTGCCCGCAACGGTACATCTTTACCCATAACACTTAACTGAAGGTAGGTAAACTAATGTAATTAGTGAAAGACTCATTGCGTAGTTTCGTAGAAGCAGCTACAAGCTGAATATTTCGGTGCAGCTACAAGCTGAAGTAAAAATGTGTTTGCTTTTTCACCACTGCAAAAATCACTACATACTACCCTTTCCAATAAAAAAAGAATTATCAAAAAAATCAAAATCAAAAATATTTATTGAACCAGAATGTACATATACAATTAACACAAGTGGTTAGGTCCTCATTTTAGGCAATCTCCTTAATAAAAGTTACGGTATTGTATACTTTTTAGATCACTTCGTTATATCACTATCACATTATACTATATTAAAGTGTTGCCATCGACAGCGGAGGAATTATCAAAATCGGACTACGCTATAAAAAGTAGTGTGTGGTCATACATACAAAAAAAATTAAACGCGTCGACTTGAGAACCTCCTCCGTTTTTTCGTTGATTATAAAGAAAAAGATGAGACAACTCTTGCAATTTACGCAGGCGACTCGCGTCCCATACAAAATATTTTCAGAAAAGACTGGATACGTCAAGTTACTACAGTGTCACGGTACCTATCTATCAGTAGATATAATTGGGGACTCGCTAACCGTAACTATCTATCTCACTATCTGTCTTTTAATAATGGCGAAAAATCGTATAATCACTTTTGTGTGGGCAATCGTATAATCACATTAATGTTGCGCATGCAGTATAGTTTCTCAGAAATAAAATCGGCGTTTATTATATCGATATTTATAAATAACTAACTATAGGCAGCCGTGATTCAATGCCATGTCGGCAGCAGTGGCGTTACGCTATGCAGGCTCCATATGAAAATTTTGGTCGAGGGCCTTTCTACCCATTTTGTTTTATACTACGTTGGGTGGCAGACAAGCATACGGCCCGCCTGATGTGAAGCGGATACAGTAGCTATATTAACGCCCGCAACATAAAATATCACTCGCGCGCCGCCACCCCCGCTGCCAACTCAGCATCTCCTTCCTTTCTGGTGACCTCACTCACTCGCAGGAACACAACAACTCTCAAGGGGATTGTTATTTGGCTGCGGTATTCTGTGAGGAGGTACATTCCCCAATCGGGTAGCTTAATTTGGGACAAGATGGCGCTGTGTAAATGTCCAGAAAATATTTATTTATTTATTTACATACCTTAATTGTGGTATACGGCCGTGATCACAGGTTGGGACAGTCAGCTGTGACCACGGCTGGTGCAACCAGCTGGTCGAAACATCAGGCAATAATAAAGGTATGTGAATACCCTTATGCATGATCGCGTTAATTCTCGTTGTTATTTTTCATAACAAACAACGTGGTCAGTTACTGTGCGGTTCTACAGAGGTTTTCTGCTTCGTATTAGCAAACTGTGGAATGAACTGCTTCTAGAGGCTTTCCCAAGAGACTATAGTTTGGGGTTCTTCAAAAAAGTTCGCCACTCGCGTGTGATCAATAGGCTGCAGTAACCTTACCGGTATAAAAAAAAGTTTCACTGAAATCGGATCAATGGCAGTTCTCTGACATTTATCCGATTTCACCCATATCCTTACCGACCCTTAGAGAATGAATATACAAAGATGTTAATATATAGTAGAAGATTATATAATAAGATAAGATAAGAGGAGCTCAATGGCGTCGTTGCGCGTGTAAGTCTAATCGAACATGCAAGTTAAGCAACGTCGGCCGTAGTCTGTCTACGAATGGGTTTGTTTATATCGAGCTACTCCGTGCTTCGGAGGGCACGTTAAGCCGTCGGTCCCGGCTGTTGTCATTAGACGACAGTCGTTAAACCAAGTCAGTGGCAGTGGCAGTGGAACAACATTGGCCTCCACCAACCCGCATTTGAGCAGCGTGGTGGAGTATGCTCTGAACCCCTTAGATTGAAAGGGAGACCCGTATCCCACTAAAGAGATGAATATGGGCTGATGTAGTAGAGTAGAAGAAGAAGATTTCAAAGAGACTCGTACAGAACAGGAGCGAATGACAGAAGCTGCACCGACAAGAGCGCAGCTCTTTTAAGTGTTGATGATGATGATGAATAGAAAAATATTTCATATGTATAAATAAAACAAATAATGGAATTAATATAAAATCTATCGTATAAGCTTCTTTCGCCTTCCTTCGAAAAAAAGATTTTACCCACAAGTAATTATCTCAGGATTTGTCGGTGTTGTTTATACGACGCAGATATATAACATAAAAGTACGTTTATTGCTTTCATTACAGATGTTATGAAAGAAAAAGTGGACGATAAAGTAGCTAATTTCGCAATTCAATTGAGAGTGTTAAGAACCAGTATCTGTTTTCAGGAAAACTCGCTGAAATTCTTCTTTGAGGGTAGTTTCAACGCATTTTTATTTCACTTCCTAAAAATACAAGTAAGGGTTAAGTAGCATACCATATTGAAAGTAATCTCAACTGCAAGTTGAGCACCAACTAGTAAACGATGACATATGGCGGAAGGGGGAATTCTTGAAAATACTTTTTATGTTGCAAATTTTACAGGCTAGCAATGGAGTATATGCTACATACTTTCTACATACCGCTTGCTATCAGGCATGTCGTAGGCTTGTTTGCATTACGTGCAAAAAAAAAATGTAGGTAAGTTGCGTCGTAAAAAGACAAATGTCAATGTTAGGGTTAAGTTTTTGTTTATTTAGATCATAATTCAAGAACTTCAATATTCAATAACGAGATGTAAACATCTCGTTTATTAATCATTAATTATTAATGTTTAAAAACAAGGATTAATCCGTGGTAGTTAGTTAACCCCCCCAATACCAACGAAGTGACGTTCCAAGAAAGTGTCCCATATTTCAGCTTAGAAATGGCAGAAAATTTCGAAAAACATTACAGAACGCCCGCGCGTCAGTCAAACAGCGACGTATATCTTTGTTCAAGCGGATCTAGTTTAAAAATAGCTTAAATCAACCGTTTACGTTTAACAAATGTTTAGACAGGTAAACAAAATCAATCAATATAGCATTAGCGAAGGAAATTAATTAAAAAAAATGTATTTACCTGATGTTGTGTATTCAATGCGGCCAGAGCTTGGCCGACAGCATTTCGGGCACAGAACAAACAAACACAGTAACACTTTGCACGCGATAGACTGGCGTTGCCGGGCGTGGTGATTCTGGGACTGCCGGGACGGTCGATATGCCCCTCCCGGCCAACAGGTTACCTACCGTATGCGTGCGCCGAGACATAAACACTCGTCTTGTAGCTTCAAAAAATACGTTCGTTTTATAATCAACTAAGGGTTAAATAATTTTTAAAATTACAGTTGGGGAACAATGGTTTAATTTATTAATTAAAAAACAATTATAAAGTATGTTTGTAATGATGGTGTCCTTCGGTCGATACTTGCGAAATCACGAAAGCCTTGTTACACATTACGTTGCTTGTAATAATCAAACAATTTAATAACTAAGTGGGTAAATGATAAAAATGGTACTTTGTGTGCGTTTAAAATTAGTATACTACTTTATTGCACCAATATGACAATAAACATGCAAAAATTAAAAGTACATAAGATAGTCTTCTAAAGGTTCTAAAGCTTAACTGGAAGAGATCGCTAAAAGCAATCTCTTCCAGTTAAGCTTTAGAACCTTTAGAAGAGAAATTAGTATCAGAAATCATTCTAATTGTTTATTTACAAAAAAACAATTTGATGTTTGAATACGTCATTCGATAAACGTTTTGTTGAGAAATTGTCTAAGCAGATTAAATATTATATTAAATTATATGTATATTATAAGGGTGCTTATAATGTAAGTAACGGGAATAACCTATATAAATAATTACTTTAAAATAATGATTTTAAAGGATATTTTATGACGTCATTTGGCCCATGTTTAGTTGCGAAATTGCGAAAGTCCTATTGCATACTATGTATAGTACTTATACATATTGACGTATGTAGGTTTTTTTTATTAAATCGACTAAATAGGTAATAGAAATGTTTTCCAAATAATATTCTAATTATTTTCAAAAATCATTTCAAAGGATATTGTTTGATGACGACATTCAATCAATGAATTGCGAATCCTCAAAACCTTGCAGCGTATTGCGACAGCCTTGTTATAATTATGTATACTATATCGGTTTATTTATCAAGTAAATAATAAAAAATATTTTTAAATTTAGTAATTCTCTTCTCTTTTCTAAGTCTTTACTTTCAAATATACTTTTTAAATGTTATTTGACGGCGACTTAGATAATGTTGTGAAAGACAAAACGACGTGCGACAGGGAAACGCTAGGTAGGTATTTCTCCGAAAATGTTCACCGCCGCATTGGAAGATGTGCGGCGGTGAACAGTTTCGGATCGAAGAAAATCTGCCCAATCGTTTTCATATCATCAGATACCTTTATTTTATGAAAGAATACAAGCAACTTCCACGGGTCTGGATCGATTGTAAAATGCCTTGGTCACATTGATTTGATGCTGCAGTATCACCAGAAATTTAAAGAATACCCAACTCATCCTATTCCTCAGCCAATGTTTTAGTACACGTAGTACATCATCATCACCATCATCAGGTCATTTTAGTCTCCACTACACTCCCCACGCTGGCCAGACGGGTTGGGGAGGCCTGATCGATGTTTTATAATGTATTTCCCTTAGTCACCTTGTACGACATCCACGGGAAGAGACGGAGTGATTCTATTCTTGTCTGCCGGAAACCACACGGCCACAAATAGTAAATGCAGTAAAAGTTTTAGTTTGGGCTCATTGGCTAATAAATATTAAACCGGTATAGCTAAAAGGTGACCTGGGTCAGGCGATGGAGTAGGAAAGAGTTCCTTTTTATTGGTTGGGGGTTTTATATTTTCTTAACTTACATTTGTTGAATGTTTACCCAATATTACTGATTATTTATGTATATGTTACGACTAAAGGTAGATGTGAAGATAAACTTAAGTTTAGCTGGCTAAATTAAAGTGTAGTGGCAGCACCTTGGCTAAAATGTTTATATTATAGAATAATTGAAATTGATAATGCACGGTTTATCGACATAGGACAGTTGAGTTAGGTTAGGATATGCTTTTGATTACCAAAACTTGACTATTTTTTGGAGAAAGTGAGGTGGAAAAGGAGACCCACACCCTTTCCAAAAGCAATAGAGAGTCAACCCTCGCTCGATTTCCACGCTCGGCTTTTGATAATCGCAATCATAACTCTACCTTTTTTTTTTTTTTTGGTTTTCGGTGGAAAAATGCACCTGCCCGGTGTCATGTACCGGGCACGCGCATTTTTCCCTAATGGGCCCACCCCGTGCAGACCTACCGACTAAAAAACCACCGTGTTCTTTCGCATTGCCTTTCTAGCGGGGCCCCGGGAACGATTTTAACATTACCTCCGGGAAAACATCACCTCCGGGAAGCATAACCCTACCTAACACAACTATGTCCGTCCGATAAACCGTTCAATATATGCTTTCAAAGTCAAAATTCTTTATTCTGTGGGCCCTCGCGGGCACTGAGACACGTCTTTTACAATTAGGTATATATTTTTTTATCTACTTTAATACTTATTAAGTTATTATAAACATTTTACCCCAATATACTGGTAAAAAAATCGACATCACTCGTTTGGAAAGTCGTAAAAGATTCACAAACATGCGGTGTGATATACTGACTTGAATCGACGAAATGCCCATAATATTTCCAAAATAGACTTTAAGCTCTTCGCCATAGAGTTTATAAATTTGATACCCATTTTCTGCGTCTACCTTGACATCCAAGGATCGCACGTGGATAGCCTGATAACGTGTATGTGTTACGTCATAAGTTGCATCACAATAAATACATATCAGTAAGTAAAGACCGAACGATAAAATGAATAAGTTTAATTAAATTTCCAAGCGATTTCTTGGAATACGTTTCATCCTTTTATTTCTCAGACGCAGGTGGAATGATATTGGTAAAAGACAAGGGTCAAAATAATAGGTACCACTTGAAGATGGGCAAACTGCCGAGTATTTACGGTAAATTACTAATATAATAAGTTCATATGAACAAGAAGTGGTACTGGAGATGCTCAATAAAATCGGGCATTTATATATATTTATATTTTATATTTTTACTACCTGTCCCGGCGAACTTCGTACCGCCTAACAGTCAATGAATGTCGTGGTATACATATTAGCTGAACAAAATTTATGATTTTTTGAAATTAATACAATGAATAATAGAAAATAATAGAGAAGCACGATGGCGTCATTGCGCGTGTCAGTTTAATTGTACACGCAAGTTAAGCAACGTCAACCGTAGCCTGTCCATGGATGAGTTTATATTATCTCGAGCTCCTCCGTGCTTCGGAAGGCACGTTAAGCCGTCGGTCCCGGTTGTTATCATTAGATTATTTCGAGCTCCAGCATCCATTATTTATTATATATTATAAATATGCCAATCCTTTTTCAACTGACACTTGTATGGAAAGATGTTTTTTCTTTTATTTAATTTTGTCGTCAAAATTGTTTTAATACTTATTATCCTATTCCCGACCAAGACAAACCTAAAAACACAAACATCATAAAATTCGGTCCAGCCGTTCTTAAGTTATAAATGGTGTTACTAACACGACTTTCTTTTTTATATATACAATGATTTAAGGAGCTTGATATAAATTTCTGAACGCACGCATAATTATTTTACAACCAATAAATATTTCTATCCACCAAACTGTTTTCAAAACAAATCACAGCCAAATTTCAAGGCGTAAAAATTTGACCAATAGAGTTGATATTTGTTTTTAATCTAAGTCATTTGTTCTATATTAAATGAGCTTGATATACATTTCTGGACGCACGCATACATTTCACGTACGCACGTCAACGTCACGTTTGACAGGTACGACACCCACGCACATTTTGTATGAGAAAATATTTTTTCTTTTATTTTATTTTTCGACAATTTTCCAATGTTTTTAAGACTTATTCTGCTATTCGGTATGCAGACAAATCCAACAAATCAAAAACCTTGAAAATCAGTCCAGCTGTTCTCGAGTTATAAGTGTTCTAACAAACCCGACTTTGTTTTATTGAGCATCTCTAGCACCACTTTTTGTGATTCTTTAATTAAGAATAGGTACGTTATTGTGATTCTCTATTCCGATCGAACTTGAGAAATACCTCCACATTGCAGATGACTGCATTTAATGAGCTATAGTTACTTGATCTCAGAGGGGCAATTCTCGTAATTAAAATATAGTCAAAATTCAGTTTCGATCCAGTCTCGATCTCACAATTGCCACATTTGGTATTCTCGTAACACAATATGTAACTTCAAAATTAAATTTAAGCGGGATTATATCGAAATATGAGTGAAAATTAAACAAACTAAGAATGTTACTTTGCCAACAACAAGAATTGATAATAATTAAATAATGAAATCAAGTATATAATTTTAGTCAATTCACAATTCAATCTCGATTCGGTCAACTTTCAATCTGCGTCCGTAGAAAAATTACGAGAATTGGCCTTTGAAAGAGAGGATTTCCATCCAAAATCTTTGTGGTAGAGAAAATGTCGTGGCGGGAAATGTTGCTCGAAAATTGATTTTCATTTTACATTAGATGAACACAGCTGGGTATGATCCATACCAAGATTCAATTTTGAATTATCTGCAGTCGTGATCCGTTTTAGCATGCCTGCTATTTCAGCATTTTTATGCAATTCAGATCATTAGTACAGAGTTACAGACAGATGATTAAACCCTCAGTCCGCTTCAAATAATAACTTTTCTCTCTTTATTGTAAAGAACACGTGTTTTCTCAGATAGAATGAAATGAGATAATCAGGTGTATTTCTACCTGCCTCTCTCTCTGCGTCACAGGTTGCGGGTTAGGGAATACCTACACGTAAATAAATATCACTTGCTTGTAGGTATAAAAGTCTTAATACGTGCAATGATGACTTACTATTTACATTACTTCCCAGAGGATTAGTATTCCAGTACCAAGGACTGACCTTTTCACCGTTTCTCGTAATCTTCGACCTTCGCACCTGACTACATTTGAGTCTAAGTTTGAACTGGGGTACCTTAAGATAACCTGCTATCAAGGTAGACTAAAAATAAACATGCATTTAGCTAGCATGACTCTTAATAGAATCACTCGCTCAATACATCCATCAACCCTCTTAAAAGTTCAAGACTGCTCCGAATTCTTGACTAGTACCACAGTATAAAAAATAGTACTACGTACAGTACGGCAATTCCCTGCCGCTCTCTCGTGCCGACCTCACCTCCCCTCTGAGACAAATCTGGAACAGTTTGTATGGCGCCGCACGCACACACGCTCATTCAAGCTGCGCACAGACGTCGTTGTGGATTGTGGATTCGTCGTTAGCTTGTCCTTCTCCTTCAGGTAAGACGTAGGGTCTTGGAGCTCAAAAGAAATTACCAATTTCTTATGAATTCCAAGTTATTATTTTGGGGTATAAGTGGTTCATCACCATCTTTGAACCAAAGCCAACTTCACCTGCACGCGGTGCACCCTGCTAACTGACAAACGAAGCTCTGGCGAAAAGAGAGGTAGGGAGCGTAATTGTAAGCTACCCGACTGGGGAATGTACCTCCACCTCACAGATCGCAGCCAAATAACAATTCCCTTGAGGGTTCTTGTGTTCCTGCGAGTGAGTGAGGTCACCAGAAAGATAGGAGATGCTGCGTTGTCAGCGGGAGTGGCGGCGCGTGAGCGATATTTTATGTTGTGAGCGTTAATATGGCTGCGGTAACCGGTTCACATCAAGTGGGCCGTATGCTAGTCTACCGCCCGACGTAGTATAAAAAAAAAAACGAAGAGCAGAAAGTTACCTGAAGGAGTGTGACAAGCTAACGACGAATGAACTCGTTGTCGCTCATAAGGGCGAAGCAGTACTTCTGCTTGTAGTAAAGACTTACTTTACAAAACACAAGTTCGACCCAACAATCCCACATGGAATACTGATGTCATCTTTAGGCAGGCGTACATAGATATCAGCCCATATCGATAGAAATGATCGAGTAGCGTCTGGTTCCAGAAAGGATTTCTCCCGCGGACTATCAAGTTGTGAAATGAAGTCCCTGTCGAGGTATACCCAGGAAATCACAGGGTTTTTCAAATAGGGTGTCTCTTCGGAATTCTTACAGTACCACCCCCATCCTATAGGCTGTAGTAACTACTTCCTATTAGGCGGGGCGTATGGAAGTTCTGAGGTTGGTTGTCGAATGCAACGTGATATACGTCGCAGACTGAACGTGCTGTAGTTTAAATTAATATAGTATTATATTGTATGTATGTTAGGTTTAAGTTGTTCTCTTCTTCTTCTTAAAAGGTCTTCAATAAATTATTTTATATTTTTTAAATTATTTTCTCATTTATTTAATTTAAATCTTATTGAATAATAATATAAAAAAATACATTAAAAAATATATAAAACAGAATCCCCCCGATAGCGGGAACAAAATCCAATCTATCGGTGGGTCACTAAGACAGAAACCTCCTCAATACGTGCTGTGCAAATGAGGACAGCTTTCTGTATCTGGTCCTTGATCCAGCTCTCCAACACGAGCTTCTTAAGATATAGGTCGAAGCTCTTGGCGATTAAGCCATTGACCATCACAACTATCTATTTTTTATTATTTTATTATTAGTGCTACAAAAAACGTTTCGCAATTTTACTTTGACTTCCTCCATTGCAATTAGTTAACCATTAATCAAAACACAGTGAATCAGAGTAAAACATTATTATTGGTTATTTAATTCTTAACTAAATAAAGTGTAGATACATCCTACATCCGATGTAGGTTTCTCCACAATATTGTGAAATCCATCTGGACAGATTCTTCATTGCCAGTGCCTTACTATCAGCTCTCTTTCTTCTTAAAAAGTGCTGTGAACTTCCCAGGCTCGTACGTAGGCATGAAGGGTAAGTAGTAAGTCCATTTCCACCTGTAAATTTAAGGTCTTTAGTTCCGCGAAAGTGGCGACACTTTGAATAAAACATCATATCTTAGCTACTTTTAACACGAAACATTTTGAGTTCTACCGATTGTACAATGGGATGTGTTCAGAGGAGTTGTTTTACATGATGCCCATGGTCTCCTTTTACCAGTCCAGAAATATTTGTATCTATTTATAAGTGATCGCGTACAGTGCGGTTCCAGAGAAGTTTTCTCCAGCTTACTGTCAAGCTGTGGAATGAACTGCATGTCGGGGTATTCTCAGGAGACTACGGCATTTGGTTCTTTAAAAAGGATGTGAAGAGGTTTTTACAAGGTCGGCAGCGCGCGTGTAATGCCCCTGGTGTTACGGGTATTCATAGGCTACGGTAACTGCTTTCCAACAGGTTTGCTGATTTTCCACTTTAGAGGTACAAAAAAGGAGCTGGTATAATGACGTAAAACGTCTTGGTAAAAAACTGACTGTATGACACTGCCTAATAAAAGAACAGGATCCAGTTATTCGTAGTAGTAGGTATCTTAATAAAGTGTCCACCAACTTCATCCGTATGTATTTTTTTGCTGAATGGTCTCCGGAATGCGGTCAGAGCGGCTGGCTCGCGCTCCGCCTCATACACTTCACCTCTATCTGTTAACTGCGTCACGCTTATTCTATGGTATCATTATCAACAGTCTGTCAATCCCATCAAACCCATAGGTGGATATAGGATTTTCACCAAATGTGATCCTTCGCTTCCCTCATCCAGCCGCGTCTAGCCGTTTTTGTAAGGTCATCAGTTCATCTAGAGGGGGAGCGTCCAACGCTTGGTCGTCCCACACGCGGGCTCCACAATAGAATCTTCCTTCCACATCTGGCATCAGTGATTCAGCAGATATGATGGTGGTGGTAATTTTCGTAAATGTATGTGAACTTGCAAAAAACAGTACTTATTGGTTTTTTTCCAAAGTAGTCGCTTATTATCAGGCGGTTGCATGATCACTTGGTAATTAAAACCATATCGTACTTGCGTATCAAGCTCATGCCTATGGGGAAGTCGTAGGTGTCACCACCAGACCCTGTGCCGGCTTCCAGCGCCATCTGCTGTGCCCACGCCGCCAAACCACGCTCTTCATCAGTACCTGATGTCAGATTAAATTATATGAAACTAGTACTAATACAATAGTTTTAAACCTACACAATATAACCATTAGATATTTTATTAGATACTAGCTAGCCCGACAGTCTTTGTTCTGTCTTCTTAACAATGAATATTGAATTCGAATTGGTTTCGCGCAATCTGTCAAATGACTGACAGTTCTTTCAAACGACATAAAGTTACATTAGAAACGCTAATATTATCGTTCAGTTTTCTTGAATATTCTAATTTTCCACGCAACTTTCTTATGTTGTTGTTGTCAGGAGAAAGTTCTGAAAGAAAAATTTCAGAACTTTCTCCTGACAACATAAAAACATAAAATGAAATAGCGAAATCGATCCAGCCGTTCACGCATAAAGCTGTAATCAAGGGAAATAGGGATTCATTTTTATATATGTACTAGCTTCCCGGGCAGACGTCGTTCTGTCAAAAGTTAAGTTTTTTTTTTAATTATTGTCCACATCATTTTTATGTTTTCTCTTTATTATAACTTTTCGTATGCCTTGTGGAAAATACGAAAAATAAATTAGCCGAATTGGTCGAGCTGTTCTCGAATTTTGCGCTTAGTAACATTAATTTTCAATTATATAGATATAGATTTTCTTCAAGGCACCAATATTAACAGATTTCATCCTAAACATGACAGAAAATCCTTTGTGTTACAAGTTTGCTACAAGCGACCATAGGGTTAATTTATTATCGCTTCATCCACGACAGTAAGTAATCAAGCTAGTCCATCAGACTATTATTAATCCATCAGAGTTCGGAAAAATACCAGTTTCCACCAAGTAAGTAGAAGTATTTCATAAATTCAGTTTAGTAACTGGTCTAATAGATAATACTATATACTGTGGTAATCAATGATGTTATGACGAGCTCGGTGGTCGAATGATTAGCAATGGCCACTTTGACTCCGAGATCGCGGGTTCAATTCCCGCACAAGACAAATATTTGTGTGCATGAACTGTTAGTCTTGGTCTGGGTGTTTACTATGTATTATAAGTATGTATTTACAAAAAAAAATGATGTATTTGACTACATTTATCAGTTGTCTAGTACCCATAACACTAACTTTGCGCTTAATTTGGAACTAGATGGCGCTGTGTAAATTGTCCAGAAATATTTATTTCTATAGATATGATACCCATAATAAAAGAAAACGAACATCGTCAGAAAACTGTTCCTGCTGTTCAGCTTTCTGTACAGAAAACTTGTTTCTGAACAGTTTTCTGACCAGCTAGGTATAATAGCTAGATATAATTGGTTATGTAGGTCGGGACACAGTCTATCACCATCCTTATCATATAAGCGTTTATTATACTTGCTATCTCTTTTCCTCACCGAGCGCAAAATGGCGCCAAGTTTCCTTGGAAAGATATGAAATTAATTAAAGTAGGTACGTGTGACTACGTACGAGTGACGTGATCTCTTAGGATTATTATTATTTATCATTATTTTATTGACATAAATTATGCAATTTCGAAATACTTAAGATGGTATTTTTAACTATTTCAATAAATTGTTACAAACGTCACATTCGGTGGTTTGCTTGTGCGAACTAATAGCCAGGTGACACAACTGGCTCACTTTTTAGGTGTTCTTGCATATCTAAAAAATATAACTCATTGTGGTAGTAGTTCAGTAGTATTCCTTAATCACATAACTACGTGAGGAATTATTTAACAGCCGACACCCTTCTTGTAATTAGAGACCCATATTCCAGCAGTGGGATGAGTCTGGTTGTGGATGAGGCAATAACATCCCTCAAACAACTACAAAACATTACGAAAACTTAATACAAAGACTGTTTAATCTTCTCACCTGGAATCAAATTGTCCAGCAAGCAGCCCACTATTCCTCCAACTAAGATGGAAGTAGACAGCAGGACCTGGAGAACAGCGTCTAAAGCTTCCACCCCTGTGTTGATTACTCCGCTGTGCTGAGCCATCCACCGCGTCAGGACGAGGGGAAAGAACAGACTGAACCCAATGATGTACAGGTTTCGGGAACTGTTTAAATTTACGTATTGGAGAGCCGACAGTCCTGCAATTAAAAGGTGTTACATTGGTGACATACTATGCATGCTTATCTTTTGATATTAATTAATATTTATTTAGTTATTTATTCATTTACTTCATTTTGACAAGCATTACAGCTAGCCAATGCGCTTGTCAAAGGCTACATATAAAAAAACATAACAGTATCAATAAATCATTAAAATAATTGCAATTGGATAACATAAGACATAAATAAATTAAATTAAATAGCAGAATAAAATTAAATTAAATTAATCAAATTGAATTAAATAAAACCATATAAATTAAATTAAACCAAATTAAATGATATCAAATTAAATAGGACATAATTATGTAATCGTGTTTTCTAAATATTCCGTTGTCACCCTGCGAAATTCTGCAGGCGAGCAAACAAACAAATCGAGCGAGTGTACAGACACAATGTCGTTGAGTAAGCGCAGTGCCAGAGGAAGCGGTGCATGGCTACCCATTTGCGTTCTACAAAGAGGCAGCGTGAATAATCTATGTGACCGGGATCGATAGTAATTATCAGGAACATTAAAATTAATCTGCTCTAAAACAGTGGCATTATTTCTACAACCCCTAAGCAGTTCAAAAACAACCTCAAGAAGTCGGACATTACGTCTAACCTCAAGACTGCTATATCCAACCATACCAAGCAAAAAAGCGCTTGGATAAACATTGGGATAACCGACACCATAACCATATTGCTTACGATAAAGCCACCGCACAAATTTCCTCTGCAACTTCTCTACCATTAGTATGTATTTGGCCTCATACGGATTCCATATTATAGCGTTACTCTCTAATTGACTACGAACAAGCGCATTGTATAGCGTCCTGATGGCAGTTACGCTATTAAAATGTTGTGTTTGCCGCAGTACAAAGCCTAAACTTCGAAAAGCTGCTGTGCAGACCCCAACAATATGATCATGAAAGGACAGATCGCCACACATCTGTACGCCTAAATCACGGATAGATGAAACTCTCGGTACGATAGAATTGCCTAGATTATAAGTGGCTGTAATCGGCTTTCTTGCAAGAGTGTATGACATCATAAAGCACTTATCAATATTGAACATTAATTTGTTGTATTCACTCCAACGCAACACATTATTAATGTCCCTCTGAAGTAGCTCACAATCAGCCTCTTCACCTATTTTTAGAAAAAGTTTCAAGTGATCGGCGAATAACAGACATTGCGCTGTGCTAACTGTGTCCGGCAAGTCATTTATGAAAATTAAAAACTCTAATGGCCCAAGATTAGAGCACCGCCCGACACCAGAATAGGCCCAAAACGGGTCAGAATCTCGCCCAAGGTAGTGCACGTACTGCTTTCGGTCACGCAAATAAGAACAAAAAAATTGTAACAGCGATGGAGTGAATCCGATCGCAGCAAATTTCTGGAGAAGAATGTCATTATTGACCACATCGAATGCCCTCCGGAAGTCAAAGTAAACAGTGTCTACCTGACTCCCAGAGTCCACCACTTTATTCGTGTGTGCCAAAAAAGACATTAAATTACTACTAGTAGAATAACCCGCTCTGAACCCATGCTGAGCGCTAGTCAACCTACACTCAATTTGGCTACTAATCAAGCGATGTAAGATTGATTCAAATAACTTGCCAAACACAGATAATACGGCTATTGGTCTGTAATCACTAATATTAGATCCACGCTTCGACTTGGGTACCGGTATAACTTTAGTAGTCTTCCAAACATCAGGGTAAAAGTTATTCATAAGACATAGATTAAACAAATGCCATAATGGTAACTTGAACACTGATCTGCAATCTTTAACAACATACGGTGGAATGCCGTCTGGTCCAGCTGATCTTTTAGGTTTAAGACGCCTGAGTGCGAGCTCAACATCTGCAGGTGATATAGAAGTATATGTACGTAGTTACTATTGTTCGTACCCGCCGCCGCCGCCTCTGCATTGAGATTCGGCGGCCGCTGATCATACACAGAACTAAAATAATTTGCAAACCTCTGAGCACATTCCTCATCCGGTACAGGTTGACCATTTTCAGTAACTTTCCTACTTACATTTGTACTCTTACGTTTCGAGGCAGTATACTTCCAAAAAGACGACGGATCTTTCATTAAATATTTTTTATTATATTGCATACCACTTACGTATACTCTTGTAACCTTTTTTTTCTAATGTGCAATAAAGAATATATAAATATTTTGGGGTGTAAGAGGTTCATCAACATCTTTGAACCAAAGCCAAATTCACCTGTACGCGGTGCACCCTGCTGACTGACAAACGAAGCCCTGGCGAAAAGAGAGGTAGGGAGCGTAATTGTAAGCTACCCGACTGGGAAATGTGCTTCCACCTCACAGAATACCGCAGCCAAATAACAATTCCCTTGAGGGTTGTTGTGTTCCTGCGAGTGAGTGAGGTCACCATAAAGGAAGCAGATGCTGCGTTGGCAGCGGGTGCGGCGGCTCGCGAACGATATTTTATGTTGCGAGCGTTAATATGGCTACGGTAACAGCTTCACATCAGGCGGACCGTATACTTGTCTGCCACCCGACGTAGTATAAAAAAAATATTTCGATAGTTAATTAATTCAGGTGTTATTTTGCGGAAGTTAAATTTACAGCAATTTGATCTACACTACTTTGCGTGATTCCGCCACCATTGGTGGTGGAAGCAAGCAAAGTAGTGTAGATCAGACTATCAAGACTATCAAGTTGTAGAATTAGCTCCCTGTCGAGGTTTTCACCCGCGACTACAGCATGGTGTTCTTCAAATAGGGTGTGAGGAGGTTCTTCCAGAGTCGGCAGTCCATAAACTGCGGTAACTGCTTTCCATCAGGCGTACGCTTGTTTGCCACTTTAGTGGTATAAAAAAAAATCTCTCAGTCGAAAGTGGGTGTACTCTACCACGCTGCTCAACTGCGCGTTGGCGGAGGCCTGTGTTTTCAAGCCGTCGTAAGGCCACTAACTTGGCATAACCACTGTCATCTAGAAACAACAACCGTCGCGTCTCACGGACCCAGACTAGCATCTGAAAGATTTATAAATATGAATGTATCTGAAGGAGAACCCACCAAAAGCTGAGATCATTCCGAACATAACACAGAACAGTCCGCCCACGATCGGCTGGGGGATGATGATAAAAACCGCACCGAGTTTGCCCACGACACCTTGTAACACCATAAGACCAGCTGCGTATTGCACCACGCGACGGGAACCGACCTGATAACAACATTACTAGTATTAATAAAGAAAAACAGCCTTTGTGGTAATAAAATTAGAACTAAAAAGCTTACATAATGTGTCTTATATCATAAGAGCTAATGTGGAAATTACTAATGGATATTTAATGGTATTATTCTGTGATGACGGGCGCCATATTGAATTAATTGTCACGAGAACCAAACGATTGTGTCAAATGCCAGTTGAATCGGACACTGGGAAGTGGGTCAAATTTAACTTGCAAGATTATTATATCTCTCGTAATTCACGGTTCAAGCCCGGTCATTTGTTTGGCGTGCGCGGGGATATGGATCCAACGCGTAAAGGCCCCTTTGAGAAGTTTGATGTAATGTTGTATTATTATTATATTACAGACACCGCGGAGAAACTAAGTCAAAGCTTGAAAAAAAAAGAAACAATACCATTGTCTAAAATGCCAGAATCTCCACTTAAATTCAGACCCAAATAAATTGTACATGTATTCAGCGACTTTTATCATCAGGCAGATTGTATGCTTGTTGCCCGCCTTAGTTGTATATAAAAATAAACTATTATACTAACTACAACGAAGCATTGTACGTAATCTATCTGAACTTGTAACTTTGAGGCAGCTGGTTGCGGGAAGCGGAGGATCACTTTATGATCTCGGATCGATTGGACTCTCTCTCTACACGCAGAGATGTAGCGTTTTTTTTCTTTCTGCCACGTTTCTTTTTGCGTTCTATATAAATTATATCGCGGGGAATGCCCGGATGAGCTGTTCGATTTGCTACCTGCACCTACCGCTGAATTCCACTATCGTACAACTCGCCATAAATTAAAATTCCATACGATATGTATTGAATTTATATATAATATATATATATATATATATATATATATATATATATATATATATATATATATATATATATATATATATATATATATATATATATATATAAATATATATATAAATTAATATATATTAGGTTGGGGAAAAAGTCTTTTCGTATTTTATATGAAAATTCAAAACATTTTTTAATAAAGTTTATTTACATTTAACTAAAGTATGTAGGTGCCATTTTGTTCGATAACTTTTGGCCATCTTGTAGGTAGAGACATGATCCCATTACTATAGAAATTTTGGGACTTCTGTTCAAAAAACCACGACAAGTGGTTTTGGCAGTCTTCTCGTGATGGTAACCTGACATTGCCTAAAGAATTCTGAAGAGACCGAAACAGGTGGAAATCAGAAGGTGCAAGGTCAGGACTATACGGCGGATGCATTAACACCTCCCAGTCAAACTCTCTTAATTTTTGCTGAGTGGCTAAAGATGTGTGAGGTCTAGCGTTATCATCATGAAAAATCACACCCCTTCTGTTAATTAATTCCGGCCGCTTTCTCTCAACTTTTTGCTTTAATCTCATCAGTTGTTCACAGTAGAGTTCAGAATCGATAGTCCTGCCTGGCGGTAACAGCTCATAATGAATAATACCCTTCCAATCCCACCATACACACAGCATCACCTTGTTGCGGGTTAACCCGGGTTTTGCCAGAGTCTGTGAAGCCTGACCGGCCTTTGACCACGACCGTTTTCGCACGTTCTTGTCGTACGTGATCCACTTTTCATCACCAGTTATAAGCTTCTTCAAAAACGGTTCGCTTTCATTAGGTCGTAGTAAAGAATCGCAAATGAGTACACGGTTCATTAGGATTCTTTCAGTGAGATCGTGAGGCACCCAAATATCGAGCTTTTTAGTGTACCCAGCTTTTTTCAATTACGCCAAAACTGTTTTGTGGTCAATTCCTAATCCTTCAGCTACGTCGTAACTGGAGCCGCCGCTTTTGCTCCACTTTTTCAAAAATGGCATCCATTTTATCCGTAACAGGGCGACCAGAGCGACGTGCATCTTTCACATCAAAATTTCCTGATTGAAAACGCTTAAACCAAATTTGTGCTACTCTCACAGACACTGCACTAGGTCCATAAACGTCACAAATTTTATTCGCAGCTTGCGTTGCATTTTTACCTTTTTTGTAGTAAAAATTTTAAAATGAATCGAATTTCTTCATTAGATTCACTCATCTTGACAGTAAAAAAAACAAATGAAAATCACACATTTACCTAATTTGAATTTGGAATTATCTTATTTAAAATATAAACTTTTTAATGATATCAAAACCTGCCAGACACAAATGGTATAACCAAAGAGATTTTATTACAAGTTCATACATACTATAATGCGAAAAGACTTTTTCCCCTACCTATTATATATATATATATATATAATTTGAATAGTATAAGGTGAAAAATTCACCTGCCCCCCCCTAGTTGGGATTTGAACCCACGATTTCTCGATGACCGGTCGAGTGCTCTTCCAACTGAGCTACCAGGAAGGTTTGTGTTGACGAATTTTTGCATCTTATATTTCTACTGTGTGAGTCACAGTGTGGCGTCATCAACCTATTAAGTAATTACACTACTAAAGTAGGCATAGTAGTCCATCGTATCTTGATAATTGGCGATCTACTACAGTACGTTTCCTATGACATTTTATATCACGAACGGCGAAACTGTGGAAAAACGACATGGGAGCCTTCAAGAACAGAGTCTTTATTTCCCTTAAAAGGCTGGCAACGGATCGGCGACCCCTTGGTGTTGCTAATGTCCATGGGCGGTGGTGATAGCTTTCCACCAGGTGACCCACATACTCGTTTGCCATCATCTCATATAAAATAGAAATGGCTTTATAAAATGAAAGGCTTTGAAGAAGGCCTATATACTGCCGTAGTATTAAAACTACTAAAAACATTACCTTTGTGACGCCGATAGCACCAACATTCTCGCCGAAGGTATTAGTCCCATTGCCTGAGCCCCATAGACCGGCTAACACGGTGCCAAGGCCCTCGGTGCCCAGACCGCGGTTGATAGCGTGCAGCGGCGGCGGTGGGGCGGCTATAAAACAGTGACCATTAATGTGCTGCTAGGTAAATTATGTTAAAGCATTATTAATCCATGCATTAGATTACAGAAAGAGTATCTAAAAATAGTAAATATGCTCCAGGGGTGGAAGTGTTAAAGGGCATAACGCCGCTAGTACCTGCGGAGTAAGCGCAGCACACCTCTCGACATTCCTGAATCACTCACACCGGTGAGACGCCCGGCCGATTTCCGAGCATTTCGGGGGCCTATCTAGTGAGTGGCAAGCCGTGTGCTGCAAATAACTAGCAATAGAAGCAGTTATAGCAGGCGTCCTTCCTCTTCTGTAATAGCCCGGTATTTAGTTCACCCAGATCTCATCTTCATAGCCCATTAATTTTCCATCAGACTTTATAATAGTCTCAACGCCTGCCGAGACCTGCTCATGGGTATATCGTTCCATTATATACTGGAGCGAGTCACGGCGGGCGTACAACATTACATCAAACTTCTCAAAGGGGCCTCTACTCGTTGGAGCCATATCCCCGCGCACACCTATCAAATGACCGGGCTTGACCCCCGTGATTAAAAAGAGATATAAATAGTAAATATTCTAGGACAAATTATACTCCGCCATCTAGTCCAAAACTAAGCGAAGCTTGTGCTATGGGTCTAGATAACTGATAATAATAAATACATTTTTTTTTTGTAAATTCTTGCTCTTCTTAGTCGGGCACGTTTTGCAGAGTAGTCGTGGTCATGAAGGACCCCTCTCCAGGCCCTATTGTATTCGCTGCTCTCGCAATCTTCTCCATCGATCTGTGTTAGCCGCTTGGTGAGCACATAGTCACCGAGATCCTTGTGACAGATATGACCGTATCGGTCCATCTGGTCGGAGATTGACCGTGTGTCCCTGAATCACCAGCCGCTCCATAGGTTCACGCCAAGTTCTTTGAAAATGGAGACGTTAGTTCCATGAGCGGTCCAGCTGATCCCGAGTCTCTAACACCACATCTCTAGTAAAGACATATATATATAACACATAGAAAACACCCAGACAAAGATAAACAGACATGTTCATGCCCATAAATGTTTGTCTTGTGCGGGGATAGAACCCGCCACCTCGGCCATTCGATCACCCCGATGTCAGAGCACGTCATTATGGATTAATGACGTGCATTGTGTAGCAGAGACAGTATCCACAGTATACAGTAGCACACAATAAGTAGTACGTGGACAACCTTGAAACCTTGAAGGCGTTGAAGCTCGGTCATTGTTTTTTGTGAAATCATGAGTATCCAGTTTCAGAAATCTTAACCTACATGGTCTGCTTACCGCACATCCTAGCAGTTGTGGGATAATAACTGATGGACTCCACGGTGCAGGCGAGTACCCCGGCCAACATCCCTAACACTCCAGCCACGCTCACTGTTGGAGCTCCCCACTGACCTGGACAAATATAAAACTATTAGCGCCCTCTCCTCCAGTAATTCAAGAAGTATCGCTGCATGTTGACCACTCCTAACAAAGCATCTCCTCAGAAGCTTCTTAACGCTAATCAAATCCAGGAACACAACAATCCTCTGGCTAGACGGTTTTGCAAACTTTTTATGTCCTGACATGGTTACAAGGGCAGATCCAGAAGGCGGAAGGGGGTCGTTTTGGTCATGACCATCAGCGTACTGACATAGTATATAAGTAATAGTATATACTATTGTAACGTTTGGATTGGTCCAGCTCTGGAGCTGTAATCATTATTGACGATTTCAAACCTACAGGTGTTGCTTAACCTAAATATGAATACCTAAATATGAGGAGATACAACATACAAAAAGCCTGCGTCCTTCAAAAAAGAGCCACCAGAACTAAGGTTCGTATAAAACAACAACAGTCATGTAAAGAACCCATTTTATTATATATAACTTTATACTATACTACCGGCCGCCCGCGACTTCGTACGCGTGGAGTTAGTTATTTGCAAATATTTTTTAATTACATTCGAATAAACTAAATACCTAATGAAAGGAAAAAAATAAAAAAAGTTAAAAACAACAATATCTAGACGAATTTTTAGAATCAATGAAGTCGACGGATATTATTTTTTAAAACCTCTTTGTAAAACCTAAAGTACTTTTTATTGTTATAATAATACATCCCTCCTTATAATAGTACGATAAGTATGTAGTTGTTTTCAATATTTTTGATACTTAAATATCATTTAAAATCCTTCTGCCATAATTAACTTCGATAACATTGGATTTTCATACAAATTTCCAACCCCCGTTTTAACTCCAAAAAGGGGTTGATTTCTAAAGATACATTATTAGTACACCTCCACACCATCTATAGAGCATAAATTTTGAAATTCAAGTCTCTTACTTCAAAAACATAGAACTTTGATACAAATTTCCAACCCCCGTTTTAACCCCAAAAAGGGGTTGATTTCTAAAGATACATTATTAGTACACCTCCACACCATCTATAGAGCATGAATTTTAAATTTCAAGTCTCTTACTTCAAAAACATAGATCTTTCATACAAACTTCCAACCCCCGTTTTAACCCCAAAAAGGGGTTGATTTCCAAAGATACATTATTAAGTACACCTCCACACCATTTATAGAGCATACATTTTAAATTTCAAGTCTCTTACTTCAAAAACGTAGAACTTTCATAGAAACTTCCAACCCCCGATTTAACCTAAAAAAGGGGTTGATTTCCAAAGATACATTATTAGTACACCTCCACACCATCTATAGAGCATGCATTTTTAATTTCAAGTCATTTACTTCAAAAACATAGAACTTTCATACAAACTTCCAACCCCCGTTTTAACCCCAAAAAGGGGTTGATTTCCAAAGATACATTATTAGAACACCTCCACACCATCTATAGAGCATACATTTTAAATTTCAAGTCTCTTGCTTCAAAAACATAGGACTTTCATACAAACTTCCAATCCCCGTTCTACCCCCTTAGGGGTGGAGTATCGTAAAATCCGTTCTTAGCGGATGTCTACATCCTATAAGGAAACTACCTGCCAAATTTCAAGTTTGTAGGTGTTATAGTTTCTGAGATTTCGTGATGAGTGAGTCAGTGATTTTCTCTTTTATATATATAGATTTCCATAAGAGGAGTTGTAAGTTTGTTTGCCTTGATGGTATTAAAAAAACTGTTAATGATCGACGAATATCACGTATTTTTTCCGCAAAACACGCCGCATAAACGTAAGGTTAAATTAATTAAAATATGTTTCTTCACTATAATACGACTAAATATCTCACTGTAATTTCTAGCAAGTTATGTTTTTTTTTTCTTTAGAATAAATCCAAATCAGTTATATCAAACAAGTGAGATGAGGAACGGGGAAGGGGGTCGAGAGTCAAAAATCATGATATTTCAATAAAATCGCCAAAAATTCTTCAAGTAATATGTACGCCCTTAAACACTTGCTATACAAGGAGTATCACTCGCGCGCAGTACGCGGAATATTGCTCAATAATTGATAAAAATATAACAACATACCATTAATTCTATGTCAACATACTATCACGTAGGTAATCAGTCCATTCTGTCATATTTTCATATGCAGCAATATAATATCATTTTACAATAAGTATTACTATTTCTGTCTTAACATTAGATTATGAATTATATTCCTTTGCGTTAAAGTATAGAATACAAAAAAACTAAGTATTAATTTTACTAAAACATATTTTATAAATTTTTATATTGCTTTAGAATTAAGATAAAAAAAACATCTTTTTCGTAATAATTCTATTATTTTTACATGAAATAATTATGATGACATACTAGACATATAAATAGGTGAAAATAAGGTCTAAGAGCATACATTCAACGGTTTGACTTCAGTGAAGTTTGTTCTTGTAAAACAAAAAATAAACAAAAATGAAATCCTTCGCTTTTGTCGTCCTCATCGCTCAGGCTGTGTTCTTCCAGGTAATGTACTTTCATTTACTTCAGTGAAATCGATACCTACTATAGTACTGTACTACTACTTTCCAGAATAATTATTTAAACTGTGCTAATCTATCTTCTTTTAAAACAAAAGATCTATAAAACGCGACAGTTACTGACTGATCTATCAACGCACAGCTCAAACTGATGTAAAGCGGTTACAATAGCCTCATAGACACTTGTAATACAAGTAGTCTTGCTCACGCACTGGCAACCCCGCTGCTAACGCAGTATCTCCTTACACCTGGTAAGCTCACACACTCGCGGACCACAATAAATCTTCAAGGGTATTGTTATTTGGCTACGGTCTTCTGTAAGGTGGTAGTTTTTCCCGAATCGGGTTCGGCCTCGCTTTTACCAGAGCCTCTTGCCTGCCAACTTATAGCAGGATGCAACACGGGCAGGTGAGTTTGGCTTTGGCTTTAAACATGGCGATGAGCGACTTTCATTCTAAAATCTTGTTGATTTACAGCCTAATTTATTATTAAATTAATATAAATTTAAACAAAAACAGTTCTTCAGCACCGTTCTTCATTTGTCATTGAATTTCGTAGCGTAATGTTTAATTTATTTTTACAGAGCGCTTACTCCCAATACCTGCGGTCTTCAAGAGTGATATCACCCGTCGTGGGCCCAGCTGTTATCCCGGCAGCCCCCATTCTTCCCCCCTGCGGCTGCTCAGCCTCCATTCTTCCCCCCTGCGGCTGCTCAACCCCTGCAGTCATCCCCGCACCCGTTGTTTCGGCTCCAGTGGTAGTCCCAAATGTAGCTAACAACTTAGCTGACACTCTATCTCTGCTGACAGTCAGCAGCTTACTTGCTGACACTTTGCCTCTGAACTACCCTGTCGTCGGAGGTTGCGGTTGTGGTTCTTATGGACCATACATTTTGTAATTTTGATTAACTATCTACGAACATAGGTATATATATATTCTCTTTATATTATTTACAAAAATGATTTAAAATATTTGTGACTATTTTTCAAGGAATATTTTCGGTGAAAATAAATCAAAAATATATAATTATTATATTATTATGTTGTTTAATTGTGTACCTGTGGTTTTAGCTGACAGTTGATCAATTTATTTAAGAAACCGTCTCTAACAATGGCCAAAATGGACCTTAATATGCCTATAGAGATAATGTGGAAAGATATACTGGTTTTCTGAAACAACTTTACATTATTTCAGAAAATCAGAATATGAGATTGTATTTAAGTATTATATCAGTTATCTAGTACCCATAGAATAAGTAGCTTAATTTGGGAGGAGACGGCAGAGTATAATTTGTAAAAAAAAAAAAAGATTTATGACAAGTCTAAGAAAAAAGATTTTTGAAGTGAAAACTTCTTTAGCGACGTTGTGCGCGTTTTGGGATAGGTAAAAAATGTTAAACTCGCTTCAGGACACGTGACCTGATCGAAAATTCGTAAGACGGAGGAAGAGCAGACCGCCGCCGGCGCGGCCTAGGACAGGAAGTAATACCTCTCTCTCTTTCTACCGCGCGGCGAAAACGTAAACGTAAATTGTCATGTTTGTTTACCAAAATATTAAAAAATGCATAACGTTAATGTTCAAGTTTTCACTTCTGCCGGCACTCCCGGAGTGCATCCCGTTTTTATGGTTCCGTACCCAAAGGGTAAAAAGGAACACTATTACTAAGGCTCCGTTGTCCGTCCGTTCGTGCGTCTGTCACCAGGTTGTATATCGTGAACCGTGATAGTTAGACAGAAAGAATTTCCACAGATGATGTATTTCTGTTGCCGCTCTAACAACAAATACTAAAAAACAGAATAAAATAAATATTTAAGGGGGCTCCCATACAACAAACGTGATCTTATTATTCTTTTTTGCTCACAATTGATAACGGCAATAGGTAAACGCTTGAAATACTCACATGATATTTAGTTATTATATTCACTTTAAAAATAAATAATTAAATAAAAATAAAACAAATATTTAAAGGGGGCTCCCATACAATAAATGTGTTTTTATAGATAATGGTACGGAACCCTTCGTGCACGAGTCCGACTCGCACTTGGCCGGTTTTATTTTTTCATACTAGCAACTTAAGTCGAGCCTCGCTTGTCATCATTTGTTGATCACAAGCTTAACATAACCTAACCTTGTCTTGGTTATAGAGAGGGAGGTGATGTCTCTTAGGTTTAACTACACATACTTAGGAGCGCCTACATTTCGGGTATTGATTACAGCATATACACAACTCTAAAAACTTCTTCTTGACGAGCTCGGTGGTCGAATGGCTAGCAATGGCCACTTTGACTCCGAAGTCATGGGTTCGATCCCATCACAGGACAAATATTTGTGTGCATGAACAAGTGTGTTTGTTGTGGCCTGGGTGTTTTCTATACGCATATTATATGTATGTATTTACAAAAAAAAAGTATTTAAGTACATATATCAGTTGTCGGTCTAGTAACCATAGTACAAGCTTTGCGCTTAATTTGAGACTAGATGGCACTGTCTTTTTGTCCAGAAATAATTATTTATCTAACTAGTCAAACCTAGGAACGCCTATATTTCGGGTATTGACTATATACACAAGTCTAAAAACATATATGTTGTGTTCAAAAATCATTGCTCGTGATTGCACAGAACGAGACTTCTGTCTCTAGAACTCATAACTTACTCGTACATCCCAACCCTCGACATTTGCATTAAAAGTTATTCGCGCGAGTATCTCGGATGAACTCCCAACCTCATTTGCATGACGAAGTTCAAGATCCTCTTCACGGAGCCTTATATTGTAGAATCCATTGAAAATATAGGCAACGGAGTCGAGTTTCATATATTTTATGTGAAGAGTTCATAATTAAACTGCGCTTAAACAAAACCGACCATATTGAATATTAAGATAAGGTTCAAAATGCAATGCAGGCACAAACACAGCAGTTGGTAGATACGCATTAGAAAGCCATTTATGCACGCGTGTGCATTAATTCGTATCACTGGGTGTTTGGTGGTTTTAATAAATTGTATTACCAAATGCCAACTATTATCAATTAATTTTTTTTATATCATTAAGATGGTAAACAAGTATAAGGCCCGCCTGATGGAAAGAACTTATCGTAATTCTTGTACTGAAATATTATCACAGATATTACTTGTTTGTCACGAATTGAGACTCGCTAAATTTTTTTAGTAAATCTAAATGCTAGTAGATTAAAAAAATATATGAATACCTATGATTTATTAAAGTATGTAAGACGTGTCTACATACTCGTAAGTGCCCGCCCACAGGGACCCGGAGGCAAATAAAGACTGTTCATTTATTTTTCGTTTCATTTCATTTCCAGAACTACTGAACATTTTTTGCGCTTTTCACACATACATTAAGATCAGCTTCACGCAATATTTAGGATTTGTTTCATAGAAGTATGAAACAAATCCTAAATATGGGGTGTAAGTGGTTCCTCAACATCTATGAACCAAAGCCAACTTCACCTGCACGCGGTGCACCCTGCTGACTGACAAACGAAGCTCTGGCGAAAAGAGAGGTAGGGAGCGTAATTGTGAGCTGCCCGACTGGGGAATGTGCCTCCACCTCACAGAATACCGCAGCCAAATAACAATTCCCTTGAGGGTTGTTGTGTTCCTGCGAGTGAGTGAGGTCACCAGAAATGAAGGAGATGCTGCGTTGGCAGCGGGGGTGGCGGCGCGCGAGCGATATTTTATGTTGCGAGCGTTAATATGGCTACGGTAACCGCTTCACATCAGGCGGGCCGTATGCTTGTCTGCTACACGACGTAGTATAAAAAATAAAAAATAAAAAAAATAAGTATGTTCTCAGTGAAAAAAGCTATTGTCATTCAAATTGAAAATCGCCTGTTAAGAAATGCATAGCAAAATCACTAAAATGGTTGAAATTTCATGCGGATGTAATCGCAGCTAGTACTCACTAAATCTCATCAAAATCGGAGTAGGTACCACCAGCACAGCCCGGTCACTCCATACAAATGTCGCGTCAGTAACTACTACATAAACAATGACGTCTGTGCTGTGCGCATGCGGCACCATACAAACTGTTCCAGATTCGTCTCATAGGGGAGGTGAGGTCGACACGAGAAAGCGGCAAGGAGTGGGTAGTACTATTACTTATACTGTGGTACCAGTTTAAGAGTTAATGCGATAGAAAAATATAAAGAATTTTTTTCACCCTAGCTCGCTAGAAGTTTGCTTGGTTGCTTCAATCGGCCAATAACACTCACCAGGGTACGGTATGCGGAACCAGGGTGCGTCCTCAATGATGACCACCTTCAGGTCGGTCCTGGCCGGGTGACCCTCAGGGAATACGTCGGTAGCAGTCAGGATGCCGCAGACTGTCCACATTATGGCAATTGTTATAAGTACCTGATGATAGAAAATATGGACTTTTGAAAGTGTCAAAGTACAAAATTATTAGTCGTATTATCTTTAGGTTTGGTGTAAACTTCTTCAGCAACCCGCAGTTGAGCAGCGTGATGGAGTATGCTATAATGCTATATGCGTCGAGCTCGGTGGTCGAACGGTTAACAATGGCCACTTTGACTCCTAGGTCGCAGGTTCGATTCCCACACAAGACAAACATTTGTGTGCATGAACATGTCTGTTTGTCTTGGTCTGGGTGTTTTCTATGTATCTGTGCAGCTCAGTATGTATTTACAAAAATGTATTTTTAAGTACATTTATCAGTTGTCTAGTACCCATAACACAAGTTTTGTTAAGTTAATTTGGGTCTAGATGGCGCTGTGTAAATTATCCAGAAATATGTATTTATAAACCCCTTCGATTTAGGGAAGACCCGTATCCCAATAGTGGGTTGATTATGGATTGAAGCCGAGTCAACTTCTGCTGCCTGGCAGACTGCAGCAGCTCAAGTCAAAGTCAAAGTCAAAGTCAAAATTCTTTATTCTGTGGGCCCTCGCGGGCACTTAGACACGTCTTTTACAATTAGGTATATTTTTTTATCTACCAGCATTTCGGAATGACCATTGACGAGAAGAAATGCCGAAAGAAACTCTGTCAATATAGGTCTTTTTTTAAATAGCCATACAATATTATCATAATACAATAAAAAGCTCAAGCTGGAACCAATTGACCAAAGCAGCCATAGTAGTCGCATTCCTACATCTGTCGCAGCCAAAGTGATTGGCCTATGTAAATTATGTTAAATCTCTTTGGCCGCAGCAAATTCGTACAATCCGCCGCATTGCATACGGCTAGCTGTTTCACAAATGACTCCGCTTTATACTGCGGCGGATTAAGGTTTAGGCAGATTGGCTTTAAACTATCGGTCGGTTAGGTTAGGTTTGCTTTGTGACTAATTAGAAAAAGAAGCAAGGCTCCGCAATATTGGTGACGTGCCATGTGAGAATTCTGTCATGTGATAACTAATGGCTTCATCATTTTGTAAAACAACTATGCATATACAAATGCGGCGGATTTTACGAATTGGCTGGAATTGCGACACATCTACCAACGGCAGTGTGCGGGTGCCGGCCTGCAGTAGTTTTCGTGAACTAACTATTGACGGAAGCACGCAAATTAGTATAATAATCATTTTATTCCAGGCAATGTCTACAAAAACAATACACCCATATTATAAATACCTTATAAACTAACATACATATTTATATAAAAACTTAACTCTAGTATTATTATATTAATAAACACGCAATGTCGGCGACGTGTATGGCGAATCGGTAGGTAGCCGTCCTCGGAATCTCCGGAACACGACGCCTTGCGGCCAGAAGTCAGAAGTATAGATGAAATTGTCTCGATGTTTTTTTTATTTACCAGGTCGTCCAAGTCAAATTTCTTACTCCTACTAATTTCTTCTAATTAAATTCGTTGTGCGTTCCAAAGCAGCCGCAGTTTTACCCCCGGGACTGCAATAGACTTCACTGTTCATTGCCTTTTGTGGTGGTCGCCGCTGTTAATCCTGGCTGCACAGGAGACACAGTGGTGGAAATGTGTGGTGGGCGTCCCGTTACCAAGTCGTCGGTAAAAAAGAATGTCCAATATAATCTTTTCGGGTAATCTTATTGAACGAATAAATTACCTTACTGTCTTTGGTTACATGTAATCCCACAGCCTTATGTTCAATTCTCACCACTATTACTGTTCGTCGGAGCGGAACGTTCCAGTCCAGGCTATTTGTCTTAATTTACGGATGTGCTCCAAGTACGGAACTTACTTCGACGGACACGCAAGGAACCGCCCGGGGAGAGTAATGGCGCACTAGTTACGAACTAAAACGTTTCCTAACTCTTTTTTGTTAGCATACAAAACAGACTATAATCAATATAATTGACAATGTTAAAAAATTGTATAAATATTTTAACAATATCGTAAAATACATAAAAGAAAAAAAACATATTTCCATTGGAGAAACAATACAAAATACTATAACTTTTATTGTGATATTAATTACATAAACGTAATATTTGACATAGCTGTCGTAGAAATTTCTGATTTGATGCATACAAAATACAAACATGTGACGTCATAACTCAGTAGCCTTTTGTATGGAGCGTTTTCGGGAAAATCCAAAATTAAGATTTTCAAATGAACATATCTTGAGAGATTTTTGTGCTAATTACTTCGTAATTCTTTCTCCTGTGGTTATATTATTGAGACGTCCCTATATATCAAACCGAAAAAAAAATTGTCAAGTAGCCTATTATAATAGCATATGATTAGTACAGAGCTAGATTATAAACCCAAAGTTATGTAAGCGGCTTTTTAATTAATAGCATTTTTTTTATACTACGTCGGGTGGAAGACAAGCATACGGCCCGCCTGATGGGATACCATATTAACGATCGCAACATAAAATATCGCTCCCGCGCCGCTACCCCCGCTGCAGACGCAGCATCTCCCTTTCTTGGACCTCACTCACTCGCAGGAACACAACAACCCTAAAGGGAATTGTTATTTGGCTGCGGTATTCTGTTAGGTGGAGGTACATTCTCCAGTCGGGTAGCTTACATTTACGCTCCCTACCTCTCTTTTTCCCAGAGCTACGTTTGTACTGACAAAGACAAAGCCAACTTCACCTGCACGCGGTGCACCCTGCTGACTGCAGCAAGGTGCACCGCGTGCAGGTGAAGTTGGCTTTGTTTCAAAGCTCTTGATGAACCACTTACGTCCCAATTTATATCATTGTATTACTTATATAGTAAAATAAAATACATTAAAATGTACCCAATCGATTTTCCGAGATGAAGAACCCTATGCCATAAATTGCCAGTCAAAGTTTTCCCATAAGACTGCTCCTGGGAACACCTTGGTTGGTAATTTATTTGACAACTTGATAGTGTCTATGTAGATGTAGAAACAACAGTTTGAGTACCGGTACCAACTGTGCAGTTGTCACAGACATTCAATGTACAGTTTTATTGGTTTTATGTCAACTGCGATGTCATCATTCTAATATGTAGGTAAATCCAATGCTTATAGATAATGGATTTTTATCTCTATGGTCTATAACTTAACTGGTATGGTTCCAGTTATAGAATAATAATAGTAGTTTATGCAACTGTCATATAAGAAGGGGTATTAAAACACGAGAGTCTGTTTATCGCATGAGGCGAAGCCGAATGCGATAATAGGTTGATTCGAGTGTTTTAATACCTAAGTAATATGCAGTTTCATACACTACTTTATCTTCACTCTTAGGAAAAATTTTAATTAAACAAATTAGTTAGGTTCTTTTCTGGCAGGAGACTTTCAGTTAACGCCGATGCCGCGTCTAGAATATCTGGCGGAGTGAAAATCTCGCCGTCACTACTTTCTTCTCTAATCATATTTTAATCACTTACAGGATTTTAGTAAACTTTTTTGGAATCCCGAATACAAAAACACGATCGGCAAAAAAATGTATGGGAAGCGCGGGAAATTAAGTTCAAACTACTCATTCGTGCGCTATTTTTTTTCACAGTTCGAACTGCGCATGCGTGCGCCTTTTTTTCTTAATCAGTCTAAAACCATAGACTAGTTTAATGAATTAATAATAAAAAAAAGATAGCGATACTATAATGAGTTTTATGATACAGTTGGCGGTACTATAATGAGTTTTATTTTTAATTTTATGTGTATGCGTTTATAAACTGCGTCTGTATAGAACCGTCTTTGAATGCGTAATTCTAATTTTTCGATTTGAGTGTAGATAAAATACAATTTATATTATATACATTTTTTATGAATAGTATACAGGGTTCCCACGGCCATGCCACATGGAGGGAAAGTATATTAAATGGTGAAGATAGAATATTTTACTGAAAGAAGACATCATTTTATTTTTAATAATAAGTAGAACTGCATTCATAGATTTTTTGAAAATCGCCTGCCTCAACCGGGAATCGAACTCGTGAAATGTGAAAAAAACACACTTGTATTTTATTATGTCCTTCGACAGAGTAGTACATATGTCGAAGTACATAACATCTTAAGTGAAAAGAAGATCGTGAAATTTACCATTAGTATAAAATTTCGTTCGGGAAAATTTCCTCTGCCTTTGCCGTGCTTCCAACAACTAACATTATCATTTTAAAGTATTTACCTACCCATTTAAGAATTTAAGATTTCCTTATTATAAGTATGTGATTAAAAATTATCAATAAGTGATAAGATCCCCAGATCTAACCCCACTGGATTTTTTTTTGTGATTATGTAAAATATTTAGTTTACAAGAAGCGGTACGACAGTGTGCAATATTTCAATACAGGAAATTATTAAATGAGTGAGAATTTGTATACTAAAGAATGGATCACATTTCACGAGTTCGATTCCCGGTTGAGGCAGGCGATTTTCAAAAAATCTATGAATGCAGTTCTACTTATTATTAAAAATAAAATGATGTTTTCTTTCAGTAAAATATTCTATCTTCAGCATTTAATATATTTCCCTCCATGTGGCATGGCGGCATGGCCGTGGGACGCCCTGTATATGTTGAAAAAAAAGTAACGTAAATTTATCGAGCCTCGACCGCGCCCCGGCTTCGCCTGTGTAAAATTTTCCCGTTTTTGCAACGTTTTTCATTGGTGCTCCACTCCTATTGGTTGAAAGGTCATGTTAAATAGCTTCAATGTATTAGAAAATCTAAAATTTGGGAAAATAAAACTCGGCCTGCATCACGCCTTTTTTGATAAATAGGCTATCTAATTTTAAAATACTTTTTAAAACAGTAAGTTTCTGAGATTAGTGTAAATAAACTTTTCTTCTGCACATACACACTTTCTTTGATGATGTATTAAAAAAACCAATATTTTTATAAATACGGATAAATGTAGATTAAAACAAATAATCTAGATTACTTACAGGAAATAGCTTGAAAAGCGGAAACCAACTTATCGTGCACCCCGCCCCCCTCTTCCAGGAAACAGTGGGGATGTTCACCCTGTCCATACACTGTGAGAACACAGTCAGAAGGGTGAACGTACTGCAACAAACACAATATTATATTATTACAAACTAGAGAAACTGCTACAGCTAGGGTTCGCAAAAATACGATATTAATAATAAATATCAAAATATTCGATATTTGATATTTGTCCTTCATATGTGATATATATCATGGATATGAAAAGGTGAAATTTTTAGTCTGCTAGTGGTGTGGATCTGTGTTCGGGCTGGCGATGCCAGTGTTTTTAAGCCGCCTAAAAGACTGACTTGGCTTAACGACTGTCAACTAATGATAACAGCCAGGAGCGACAGCTTAACGTGCCCTCTGAAACCCGAAGGAACTCGAGATAAATAAACCCATCCATGGACAGGCTACGGTCAATGTTGCTTAACTTGCGTGTTCGATTAGACAAACATACGTAAGGACGCCATCAAGCTCCTCTTAAAAAGTTAAAAAGTATTAAATTTAAATAAAAATTAACTGTTCACGTCCATATCACGGGGAACACTAAATTTCTGGGAAGATTTACTTCAGGAAACGTATTCTAAAATTTAGTATTTTGCCGAAAGTTGACAGCGTATTGGCCATTGGATCGGCAAATCTAGCTGACACAATGAATATCAGTGAATATAATTATCAACATACACACTAATCGATACATATGTTGATATATATTAATTGATATTTAGATATCATGTCACGATATATATCATGATATTATATCCGTTGACATTTAGATATCAGCGAACCCTGGCTACAACTATTTCTTATACTGAAGAGTTCTTCGCTCGGGTGCAATTGTCTATGTCGCGTCGTCGTAAGTTTAACAAGTTAAAGTTATATAAAAAAAAGTATTAAAATATTTAATAAAAATATTTAAGCGATAAATGAATAAAAATATTTAAGTTACTTTATAAAACAAGCATAAACTTCTTTTATTTTTTTATCGGTTTAGACATTTTTTGTCTGCACCTGCATTAACCAATGTCATTCCACTGCCGGGATACGGGTCTCCCTTCAATGGAAGGGGCTTAATGCATACTCCGCCACGTTGCTCAACTGTGGGTTGGCAGTAGGGAATGCAATCCCGGTATACCGGGATCTTGAAATACCGAGATCTAATCTCAAAATTTTGCGAGATCCCGCTGGACTGGCGGGATTACAGGGAAGCGTAGTTCATATTGTGTGTTACTCTGCGCGCTCTATTCTCTATTCTACACCATTCATACGCAGCTGTTTCCAAAATTATGTTTAAACTTATGATGCTTAATGTACAAGAATATTATTTGTCGTGCAAAACGTTCACACGACAAATAATATTATTATTTAAATATAAGTTGTTATGTCAATTTATGTCCTTTTTATTCTATGCAAATTTATGACTTATTCTTTACCTATGTCTAACTAAAGGTATATTAATATACCATTTAAAATGTCCCAAAGAACTTGTTTGATTAGGTATAAAATAAAATAAAAACTCTAAAAACAAGATCGAGATATTGGGTCCTTATTATACCTACGATTGATTAGATGTCCACCCCGCAGGATCCCGCAAATACCTGGATCCAGCGGGACTAAGATTGTTCAGTCCCGCAAATACCTGGATTGAAATGGTCTTGCGGGATTGTATTCCCTAGCTGGCAAGGGCATTTTTTGTAATCGGCTAAATTATTTTTAATTTTACTCGATGGGTTTAGAAAGAAAATAATCAAGAGACACATTTTGGCGTCATCCGCGTCGAGGAGAGTATCAAAAAAATATATTTTAGGAGTGATAATAAAATTATACATAAATTACTACTGAATTAGAATGTGATTTGAGACAACAAGTTGATAAATAATTCTCAAATTGTATAAATGGCCAAAACTGTTAAATAATAACTTGCTTATGCATTTTAGCATAAACTAAGAATTATTTACAATCAATATGAATTTATTATTCTTATAATTTATAATCAAGGTCGACCATGTATAAATAAATAAATATTCCTGGACAATAATTTGTGTAATCACAGCGCCATCAAGTCTCAAACTAAGCAAAACTAATAAAATACATACTTTTTTTTATACATACATAATTATATTATATTATACATAATTATATATAGAAAACAACCAGACCAAGACAAACAGATAGGTATGTTCAATTGTTCATGCACACAAAATCTTGTACGGGGATCGAACCCGCGACCTCGGAATCAATGTGGCCATTGCTAGCCATTCGACCACCGGGCTCGACGAGTATGTATAACTCGCTTCTATCCGCGATCCGCGGCTATCGTCTCGCGTGGACACAGTACAAGGATAAAAAGTATACATATTCTATAAGTATGCCAAATTTCATCAAAATCCGTTCAGCCATTTATCGATGAAAGAGTAACTAACATCCATACCCGCACACATCCGAACATCCTCACAAATTATCACATTATAACATTAATAGGATGTAAACTCCTCTTTATTTTTATAGAATCATTATGTTTACCTTTCGTTTAGAACATATAAGTAGAATTCGTTTAGAGGTTACAATTATAACTAAAATGCATCCACAAACCAGGGCGGGTTTCTAGTTTCAAAATAACAGGAATGAGGAAATGAAAAAAGAAAGTTACAGGAATTCAATCGGCAGCAATTCTCGACCTGCGGGCATTACTTCAAAACGCGACATCCAATCAAAAACATGCACACAATTCGCTCACAAAGAAAAAAAAGAACAATTTCCCCGTTGTATTCCGACTTCCCATTATGTCACCAGTTGTTTTCCTGAAGGTTCTTACAAAAACAGAATGCGATGTTTGTTGTACTCATAATAAATTAAATAATGACCAATTATTTAACTTTTACTCACTGAAATTTTACAAATACTTGCTCTTGGTATATACACTATAATTATCTAGAGAGAAGATCGGAAGATCGGGTCGGGGGTCCACCAAACATCCCCACCACTGTGTCTCCTCTCCTGTGTAGCCAGGATTACCAGTGTACGACCACCAAAAAGGACAACGAACAATGAAGTCCATTCCCGGGGTTAAGACTACGGCTGCCTTGGAACTCACAACGAATAGCAGAGAGAAGATTTGTTTATTGTTTGTTATTTATAAATTAAAAACCGGCCAAGTGCGAGTCGGACTCGCGCACGAAGGGTTCCGTACCATTATCTATAAAAACGGCAAAAAAATCACGTTTGTTGTATGGCAGCCCCCTTTAAATATTTGTTTTATTTTTGTTTAACTATTTATTTTTAAAATGAATATATAACTAAATATTATGTGAGTATTTCAAGCGTCTACCTATTGCCGTTATCAATTGCGAGGAAAAACGAGCAAAAAAGTCACGTTTGTTGTATGTGGGAGCCACCTTAAATATTTATTTTATTCTGTGTTTTAGTATTTGTTGTTATAGCGGCAACAGAAATACATCATCTGTGAAAATTTCAACTGTCTAACTATCACTGTTCATGAGATACAGCCTGGTGACAGACGGACGGACGGACGAACGAACGCGGAGCCTTAGTAAAAAGCTACTGAAACGATTTAAAAAAATATTTTGCGTATAGACAGCTACATGATCGGCTAGTAACGTAGGCTATATTTGATTGCACCCGTGCGAAGCTGGAGTAGGTCGCTTGTATGTAATAAAGAGGGGCATTGCGACTGCTATATTATCAAGGCAAATTTATATGTATAGTCGCTAGATATCTAACTGTATAAAATTAAGTCTGCAAATAATCATTCATTCATTCAACACAATACAATACAGTACAGTGCAGTCCAATACAGTACAGTACACTTTATTGTACCAATACAAAAAAGTGCAAGTACAAAATTCATTCAATCATTCATTGTTTTTAGGGTTCCGTACCTCAAAAGGAAAAACGGAACCCCTATAAGATCACTTTGTTGGCCGTCTGTCTGTCTGTCTGTCAAGACCCTCTATGTCGAGAATGCGTGGAGGTATCAAGCTGAAATTTGAACTGTATACACAGGTCTACGGTCCCATGAAGTTGTAAAAAAAATCAAACTGCTAAGTTTATGTAAAAAAAAGATACGGCCGTTTATTCAGCAAAAAAACAATATTTCGATACATTTCTCGTTAACGTAGAACTATGAAATTTGGCAAGTAACATCGTTATAGACTACAAGTACAAGAATAAATCTCAAAAGTATATATTTGTAATTAAATCTTTAAAAATAGGGGGTCTATATATTTTTACAAGGGGTCGAAATTTCGAATTGGAGCCACTAGTATATTACTATTATAGTCAAATGGGGTATTATATGAAAGGGCTTGATGTGCACATTGCAAAATATATTTTATTTATCTTTTCCGATGCATTATTTCTTATTTATAATGAAAACTATCAAATTTATAATGATCCTACGTACAGAACCCTCGGTGGGCGACATGCACTTCTCCGGTTTTTTTTACGTTGGTTGGCTATTGTGTTTTTAACAATAGATTTGTCAAGTTGGCAAAGAACTGGTGATAGGAGGACGACACAATATTTACAATTTTTTGTTGGAAAACCATCCTATTTAACTGAATTCATATTATTCAGTGACATGTTTTATCAAAAAATTCATGTGTTTTCAATGGTTGGAGAAAATAACGTTAAAATAGAAAAAAAGATATAATAAGAACGTGTTAGCTTAGCTTCTCAGAAGTAAATATTGACAAAATTTATGGCCTCGTGGTGGCAGCCTAAGGCAGCAATATACTTTATTATGAGACTATAACCAACTCCCCTCCGCTGCTCCGGTGGTGAGTATGACGAGAGTCCAAGGCAGGACGTCGAGACGCCATCGCAAGCCTTTGTACGTCACCATTGTTTGCGGACAAAGCCATGCTGCATAATCAACAATCCTGCTGCCAATACCCACCATATAAATACATATGTATATTATGACGTAAGGTCTGAATCATAAGCGAAAGCGTAAGGTTAGGTAAGCGTAAAATACAATTCTTAAATAAATAATTTTAACTTCAAACATTACTCTACATTTACGTATGAAGATACAGGCTGATGATGATGATGATGAAATAAATATAGGATTAGTCCTATATTGATTTATAAACCGATTTGAAAAAACTTTTTTTTATTTGAAAGAGTATACTTCCAGACTAATCTGGTAATCTTTTTATTTGAAAGAGTATACTTGCAGACTAATCTGGAAATATACTCTTTCAAATAAAAAAAAGTTTTTTTCAAATCGGTTTATAAATCACGGAGTCATTAAATAACAAACATTAAAAAAAAAATACAGACGAATTGAGACCCTAATCCTTTTTGGAGTCGGTTAAAAATATTAGCTACGCAGTGGACGTAATATTTTTTTTTATTATTATTAAAAAGTTTCTAAGACATTTGACTTACGTTGTGTGAAATTTTCAAATTATTACTATTAGTGTTGACATGTTTATACATATTTTGTTAATGCAATCTTAAATTGATTAAAGATTTTACATTCTAACTATGTATTACTTTTGCCCTTTTAATTTACATAGCTGCCTATTTGGGGCAAAGGGTTTCGTTAGCTGGAAGCTCATAGAAATTCGAAATTTTGGATTTGGAAGGTACAAAGTTTCTAGCTGCTAACTCTATTCGATATATGAAAGAGTAGTACTTATTAAAAAAAAGTCCCTCTAGCTGGACGTGTGTTTATATAATGAAAATCTTGTGAAGCTCATAGAAATTTTAAATTTCCCTCCTATCCTATACTCCTAGCACTATTGAATGATATGAAAGTATAATAATAATGACCGGGCTTGACCCGTGATTTAAGAGAGATATATAATAATAATGACCCGAGTTGAGTAGCAACACCACGGACCCGAGTCTCCAGAGAGTCGGTCAGGGCCTTCGTATCCGACGTGTCTTCATCGGTCGGAGTGTAAACACAAGAAGGCCCGCAGGACTCTCAGCTCTGGTTTGCCTTCATTGGCCGTCCAGAGAGGAGCCGCTAGAGCTATATGCTCCAGGGGTGGAAGTGTTAAAGGGCATCACGCCGCGAGTAACTTCGGAGAAACCGCAGCACACCTCTCGACATCCCTGAGTCACTCACACCGGTGTTGCTCCCGGCCGTTTTCCTGGCATTTCGGGGGCCCATCTAGTGAGTGGCAAGCCACCGTCTGCCGCAAATAACTAGCAATAAAAGCAGTTATGGCAGGCGTCCGTCCCTCTTATTCTTATCTCGCCCGGTATTAAGTTCACCCAGATCTCATCTCCATAGCCCATTTATTTTCCATCACACTTCGCAATAGTCTCAACGCCTGCCGAGACCTGCTCATGGGTATGTCGTTCCATTGACATATCCTGGAGCGGGTCACGGCGGGCGTACAACATTACATCAAACTTCTCAAAGGGGCCTCTACGCGTTGGATCCATATCCCCGCGCACGCCTATCAAATGACCGGGCTTGACCCGTGATTTATGAGAGATAATAATAAAAATAATCATATAATAATCAAATAATAGTCAAAATAATCATATAATAGTCAAAATAATCATAAGGGGCCCGCTAACTAGATACGGCATGAAAACGTCTATTAACCAAAAACTGTCGAGGTACAAATTATATTGTATATATTTCCTTTAGCTACAAAATAATGTCTTTTTGAAAAGCTATCATCCGTTAACATATCTCATTGATGCCCGCTAGCTAGACGCACACCGAAGTATTGCGCCAAATGTCTCAAAACAAATCGACCCCGCTATATCTTATGGCGTTGGCCACACCCCATACGAGTGCAATATCGGCTAATGAGAAAATCAAAGCACAGTTTGCGTCCCCGGCTGTGGTCAGTGAAGTATATTTGTGTGTTACCCCCCACAGGCGGAACGACTGATGTGTCAATGAAGTCGAGTATTGCTTGGCACGCAAAATTGGTAACGTTATTTTATCATTAATAGGATTAAAGCTTATTCTTTATACTATGAGATATGTGTTTCGTGAAACTATAACCCCTTACCATCCCAACAATCATGTTGGGATGGTAAGGGGCTCACCATGATCATTAGAGCCAAAGTCAACCTCGCCTGCACGTGGTGCACCTTGCCGACTAGCGAAATTGTTTCTGGGAAAAGAGAATGAGGGTACAGCGTATTAAAGAATTTGAGAAAGCTGCCCGTCTAGGAAAGTACCTTACCCTCACAGAATACCGCAGCCAAATAACAATTCCCTTGAGTATTGTTGTGTTCCTGAGTATTGTTGTGTTGTGAGGTCACCGAAGGAAGGAGTTACTGCGTTGGCAGCGGGTGTGGCGGCTACCGCCTAAGCTACCGCCAATGCTGAAGCCGATTCTGATCGAATATTCTGATTCCAAAAATAGGCAATAGGGCCCCTAGTGTAATATTGCATGCGCGCTGTCAACGCCGTTGCTATCGCAGCACTTACATACACAACAATTCTCAAAGGTTATATGGTTTTCTGTGATGGAGGAACTTCCCGGTACTACGGTACTACAGTACTTTGGTACTACGGTAACCGTTTCGTATCAGGCAGGCCGCAAGCTTGTTTGACTGTATTTTAATAATGATCATCTCATTGAACACAACTAGTAGGGTTCCCAACCCTCCCGGATTACCCGGGAGACTCCGGTAATAATGGTTTATCTCCCGACCTCCCGGGGAACAGTACTTTCTCCGGTTTTTCTAAAAAAGTGGTATAACTTTGAAGACCCGGAATACCAAGCAATGAAAATTTTATTTTTAAAAAACCAATAACATGAACAGGAAATACGGTAATACTAGACTCCAGGGATTGTTCAATATTGACTTAGATAGTGACAAACTTTACGACTTACGAGGTTGAACTTTTGCGGGTTGCTTCTTTACTAGATCTAAAAAAAAAGATTTATTTACTCCCGGGTTGGTCCTTTCAAGAGTTGGCAACCCTAACAACTAGACAGAAGTTATTTCGTTTCAGCGACTAATATAAAAACCAATTACAACATTTTTCGTTGTAAACTGGCCCTTTACCACCAACTCTTATTGCGATTCAATAACTGAATAGAATGTTTATTCATATCAATGAATAAGCGACTCTATGCAATTTAAAATAGAGTCGCGTATTCATTGGTATAGATAAGCATTCTATTCAGTATTGAATTGCAATAAGAGTTGGTGGTAAGGGGGCTGGACGAATTAATTGAATAAGCTTTTAGTGCAACGTAACTGGAATAGCTAGTACAGACATGCGCTTTGATCAATTATGTATGTACACGTGTTGAAATACTGGTCGGCATTTCGGCAAACAATTCGTAACCCTTTGTTTACTTAGCTACAAACGAATGGGTATACCTAAATGCACTAATAATATGGAGTGTTCATTTTAATAATAAATATAGTTTAAAAAAACTAAAAAAACACGCTTTTAAAGCACATAGTTTGATGTGTTTCTTTCTGGTGCACCACGTGCAGGTGAGGTTGTATTGTTGTTTGTTATAACCTTGAAACCTGATCGTATTCAAAGTCCATTACGCGGCCTTTCTCACAAGTGCAAACACGACTATGATACGATATTCCATCATGGAATGCCAGTGCCTATCTTCCGGCTTCATCATCAGACCTTGAAACCTAATCGTGGTCAAAGTTAATTACAAGACTTTTCTAAGAAATCCAAAAACAGCTATGATACGATGATCCATCATGAAGTTCCAGTTCATATCTTCCGGCTCCATCATCAGATCAGTTCGACAGTACCATATTCTTGTATTGTCATCAGAACTACATACAGCTGCCAATTTTCATTACGCTACGATCCTTGGAAGATGGTTAAATTAGTTGCCTTAGATTCCAATACATAGTTACATACAGGTCGACCTAATAAAAGCGTATTAAAAATACTCAATTTCGGGAGATACTTCCCCATTTTCCTTATATATGAGAGGGCAAAGTCAAATTCCAAAAGCTTCCTACTCCTACTAATTTCTTCTGATTAAAATCGTTGGGAGTTCCAAGGCAACCGTAGTTATACCCTCGGGACTGCAATGGACTTCATTGTTCATTGCCTTTTTCGGCGGTCGCCGCTGTTAATCCTGGCTACACAGGAGATACAGTGGTGGGAATGTGTGGTGGGCCCCCGTCCCATGAGAGGGGGGCAAACGAGCATGTGGGTCACCTGATGGAAAGCAATCACCACTGCCCATGGAAATCAGCAACACCAAGGGGTCGCCAATCGGTTACAAGCCTATACTAATTCCTTTCTTTCTTTCTGGTGACTTCACTCACTTGCATGAACCCTCCAGGGAATTGTCATTTGGCTGTGGGATTTTTGTGAGGGGGTACTTCACAGTCGGGCAGCTTAAAAAATACGCAATCATCAGGCATCTTACAAATATGTTTTGCCCTACCTCTCTTTGCGCCTGGTGTCCTGCTAGTATAGCACGGTGCATCACGTGCAGGCCAGGTTTGCCTTGATCTATGTGATAAGTTTACACCCCTATTAAACATATTCCTTTTTTTTTGGCAAACAATTATAGGGTCCGCCTGATGGAAAGCAGTTACCGTAGCCTATGAACGCCAGGGGCATCACACGCGCGTTGCCGACCCTGTACAAACCTCTTCACACTCTTTTTGAAGAACCCCATGCTTTAGTCGTCTGAGAAAACCTCGACAGACAGTTCATTCCATATACCTATAAATCAACTGTACTGTGACTAGGGTTCCCAACCCTCCCGGATTACCCGGGAGACTCGGGTAATAATGGTTAATCTCCCGACCTACCGGGGAACAATAATTTCTCCGGTTTTAAAAAAAAAAGTGGTATAACTATAAAGATCAATGAAAACTTTATTTCTAAACTAGCGACCCGCCCCGGCTTCGCACGGGTGCAATGCTGATACTAAATGTACTACAGAAGGTCTTTGCGCTTTGTCCTATCCAGTCCTTCCCCAGTTATAGGCACACGCCGCCGGCTCCGCGGCCGGTACCGCCACAGCCGTTATGTCCCTGCATTTTAAATGTGTATTATCTTCTAAACTATTCATTTAAATTACATGCTGTGAAGGGCCATATTGATCTATATTAAATGCGCAATGTATTTAAGGTACTTAATTGGATAACGATTAATTCTGTATTGCTTAAAATCGTTTCGTAAATAAGGCATTATTTCTTGTAAAAAGCAAAAGATAAAATAACGGTTATTGTGTGTTACCACTAAGAGATAGACATATACCATCGCGAACTTTTTTGGAGACCATTTTAAGGTGAACAATACTGTACTACATTATTTTGATCTATCTCGTTGGGTTCAGCCAGCGTTTGCAATGAAAGAGCAAAAAAATGTGTTTATTTACGACATCACATTAGAAACCTCTAAATTATCAATGTTTTTCTACTATGTTATGCATATATTATACATATAAACTTTCCAGTTGAATCACTCTATCTATTAAAAAAAACCGCATCATAATCAGTTGCGTAGTTTCAAAGATTTAAGCATACAAAGGGACATAGGGACAGAGAAAGCGACTTTGTTTTATACTATGTAGTGAAGAACCAATGCCATGGACAGGAAATACGGAAATACTAGACTCCAGGGATTGTTAAATATTGACTTAGATAGTGACAAACTTTACGACGAGGTTGGACTTTTGTGTGAGATGAGCCACATGTCGTGGAAGAAAATCGAGTGGATTTATGCTGGATTGACTTCTTTACTAAATCGAAGAAAAAAAACGAACCCTCCCCCATCTGCTCTCCCCCCCCCCCCCCCCCACATTCAAAAGCCCCATAAAAGTCTCCCGGGTTAGTCCTTTCAAGAGTTGGCAACCCTAACTGTGACTGTACCTCACTATTTTATGATATAACGAACAACACGAGTTTCAACAAACATTTCATTAACGTTATTATAACCCTTAAATTACAAGCCATAAAGTTCTTACTACCTGCAATAAAGAGTTGGTAATTGCGAGGGTCGCCCTCAAAACTGCGTTTAATTTCAAAATGGCGCAGATTGCTCGGTCGACATCAAAGGGGACGTAATGAACACGTTCGCGTTACAGGAACTTACTTACTGGAAAATCGAAACGCTTATTAATATCACTAGCGGTCGACCGCGAGTTCGTCTGCGTGGGCTTGATACACGCTTACATCACCTTAACTTCTTAGAGCATTGGTTCTTAATTTTTAGTTGATGGTCGTCAATCCCACTGCTGGGATACGGGTCTCCCCTCAACCGAAGGGGTTTTGAGCGTACTCCACCACGCTGCTCAACTGCGGGTTGGCGGAGGTCAGTGTTTTTAAGACGCCTAAAGGCCACTGACTTGGCTTAACGACTGTCATCTAACGACAACAGCCGGGACCGACGGCTTAACGTTCCCTCCGAAGTACGGAGAAATAAACCCATCCAAAGACAAGCTACGGTCGACGTTGCTTGACTTGCGTGATCGATTCGACAGCCACACGCAACGATTAGTTGATTGCGGACCATGTAATCAAATTTTTATAATGAAACGGTTGAATAATTTGGATCTGTATTGTATTGATTTCTGTACTAGTTTGATCTATACATAATAGCGCCTTATTATTAGTATAGTTTTTTATTATATGAGTGGGTGGCAAACGAGCATGTGGGTCACCTGGTGGAAAGCAATCACCGCCGCCCATGGAGACCAGCAACACCAAAGGGTCGCCGATCCGTTGCCAGCCTTTTAAGGGAATTAAATACTCTATTCTTGAAGGCTCCCATGTCGTAATTGTTCGGAAATACCGCTGAGGGAAGTTGATTCCACAGTTTCACCGTTCGTGGTATAAAACGCCTTAGGAAACGGACTGTAGTAGATCGCCAATTATCAAGATGTTATGGATGGAATTTTAATTTATGGCGAGTTGTACGATAGAAAGTTGCGGGGTTGTTTCGTTTCGGGTAAAATTTTCAGTCAGAAATATCCTCGGGATACTCACGGATCACTTGAGGTGCCCTCACGGACCCCTAGTTGTCCGCGGACCATAGATTAAGAACCACTGCCTTAGAGAATACAGTTGCACCGCTCGCCATCAACAGGGAATTCGTTCTCGCACATTAGAACCTAAGTGGTCACGTACTGTGCGGTTCCAGAGACATTTTCTTGCAAGTAATATCAAGCTGTTGAATGAACTGCCTTTCGAGGTTTTCCCAGGAGACTACAGCACGGGGTTCTTCAAAAGGGACGTGAAGAGTTTTTTACAATATCAGCAACGCTGATGCCCAGGTGTTGCAGACGTCCATAATTTTGAGATTGCATCAGGCGGGTCGAATGATTGTTATCCACCTTAGTCTTAATATATAAAAAATTTGTGTCACGTTGTTTGTCCACAATGAAATCCGAAACTACTGAACCGATTTAAATCAAATTTTGCACAAGTGTGCAAAATTTGATTTAAATACCTCCACCTCAAAGAATACCGCAGCCAAATAACAATTCCATTGAGGGTTGTTGTGTTCCTGCGAGTGAGTGAGGTCTCTAGAAAGGAAGGAGTTGCTGGTTGGCAGCGGGGGTGGCAGCGTGCGAGCGATATTATATGTTGCGAGCGTTAATATGGCTACGGTAACCGCTTCACATCAGATGGGCCGTATGCTTGTCTGCCACCCGACGTAGTTAAATATATATATATATATTAGGTTGGGGAAAAAGTCTTTTCGTATTTTATATGAAAATTCAAAACATTTTTTAATAAAGTTTATTTACATTTAACTAAAGTATGTAGGTGCCATTATGTTCGATAACTTTTTGCCATCTTGTAGGTAGAGACATGATCCCATTACTATAGAAATTTTGGGACTTCTGTTCAAAAAACCGCGACAAGTGGTTTTGGCAGTCTTCTCGTGATGGTAACCTGACATTGCCTAAAGAATTCTTAAGAGACCGAAACAGGTGGAAATCAGAAGGTGCAAGGTCAGGACTATACGGCGGATGCATTAACACCTCCCAGTCAAACTCTCTTAATTTTTGCTGAGTGGCTAAAGATGTGTGAGGTCTAGCGTTATTATGATGAAAAATCACACCCCTTCTATTAATTAATTCCGGCCGCTTTCTCTCAACTTTTTGCTTTAATCTCATCAGTTGTTCACAGTAGAGTTCAGAATCGATAGTCCTGCCTGGCGGTAACAGCTCATAATGAATATCTTCCCTTCCAATCCCACCATACACACAGCATCACCTTGTTGCGGGTTAACCCGGGTTTCGCCAGTCTGTGAAGCCTGGCCGGCCTTTGACCACGACCTTTTTATGCGCCAAAACTGTTTTGTGGTCAATTCCTAGTTCTTCAGCTACGTCGTAACTACTGAAATGCCGATCTTGCTCCACTTTTTCAGAAATGGCATCCATTATAACCGTAACAGGGCGACCAGAGCGACGTGCATCTTTGACATCAAAATTTCCGGATTGAAAACGCTTAAAACAAATTTGTGCTACTCTCACAGACACTGCACTAGGTCCATAAACGTCACAAATTTTTTTCGCAGCTTGCGTTGAATTTTTACCTTTTTTGTAGTAAAATTTTAAAATGTATCGAATTTCTTCATTAGATTCACTCATCTTGACAGTAAAAAAAACAAATGAAAATCACACATTTACCTAATTTGAATTTGGAATTATCTTTTTTAAAATTTAAACTTTTTAAAGATATCAAAGCCTGCTACATACAAATGGTATAACCAAAGAGATTTTATTACAAGTTCATACATACTATAATGCGAAAAGACTTTTTCCCCTACCTATTATATATATATATATATATATATATATATATATATATATATATATATATATATATATATATGTCTATAAATATAATAAAACAGTAAAAATAATGTGTCTGTACATTGATTATATTTACAAAAAAACAATTGGAGGCGATGGAGATATAGTAACAGAGTAAGAATTTAAAAAAAATGTCTGTCTGTTTGACTGTTTAAGTGCTAATCTCTGGAAGTACTGGACGGATTCGAATGAAACTTTTTTGTTATATAGCTGTTAAGCCTGGGCAACATATAGGGTATATTTGATTTTGGAAAGTGGAACACCTGATGCAGAACCATAATGGTTCAGGTAAACTATAAGAAATATAAAAATGACGCCATAGCAAAAGTTATTCAACCTGATGAGCATTTTCTGTTGAGGTATAAAAATCCAAGATTTGGAACACCTGATGCCGAACCATAATGGTTCAGGTAAACTATAAGAAATATAAAAATGACGCCTTAGCAAAAGTTGTTCAGCTTGAGGTATAAAAATCGCAGATTTGGAACACCTGATGCAGAACAAAGTTAAATTTATTTGCATATAAACAACATGTGTTTACAATAAATTATAGTTTAAAATATAATTATAGTTATTATATAATTATAGTTCGGGGTGTAAGTGGTTTATCAACATCTTTGAACCAAAGCCAACTTCACCTGCACGTGGTGCACCCTGCTAACTGACAAACGAAGCTCTGGCGAAAAGAGAGGTAGGGAGCGTAATTGTAAGCTACCCGACTGGGGAATGTACCTCCACCTCACAGAATACCGCAGCCAAATAACAATTCCCTTGAGGGTTGTTGTGTTCCTGCGAGTGAGTGAGGTCACCAGAAAGGAAGGAGATGCTGCGTCGGCAGCGGGGATGGCGGCGCGCGAGCGATATTTTATGTTGCGAGCGTTAATATGGCTACAGTAACCGCTTCACATCAAGCGGGCCGTATGCTTGTCTGCCATCCGACGTAGTATAAAAAAAAAAAAAAAAAAAGTAAAAATAACACGCTATAATAGCAAATAGAACTAAAAAAGTTACTTAAAATAACAATAAATACATTAACAATATATTGAATGTATTGTAAAAAAACCGCGAGGTGCTATTTTTATTCTTACCTGCTACAAGTTAGACGCAATCGTTTTATTTTATTTACAAAAGTGGTATATTTAGTCAGTTTATTATAGACGTGTACGCTAAAATTGAAATGGAACGATTGGTATATATTCGCACAAACCAGAAAGAATACGTGCATTTACGTGACGCTATGTAGCAATATCAGAATTTATTTGATTTGGTGGTGGAAAATGTTTTAAGCAACGAGGGGAAACTGTTTTTCTTAGATGCTCTCATTACTTCTAGGCGGAAGGACGCAAATACAATGTTCAATATCCTACTCGATTTAAACAGAACTGAAACACCGATATGCTCTGTGACACGAAACTGTGACAAAGCGAAGGTGTTTCAGGATTGCTGTCTAATCGTTTGAGATGAATGCGAAATGGCCAACAGTAAGGCACTAGAAGCTGTATATAGAACTTTACGTGCCCAAGAGTTTTCAAGAATATTATTAAAATTTGGGGAACATCTCCTTCCTGAAGTAAAGTCAATGCCTGGCAGAGAAAGATAATTGAAGCTGAGATTCTCTATTTCTCACTGGGAGTAGTGCCGGAGAAACTGTATTTATTCCGCGTATACCACTCTTTTCCAAAAAAATACATTTTAAATTTAAACGTACACAGTTCTCTGTGACCACTTGCTTGGGTATGACAATAAAGAAATCACTAAAATTCGCTGGTCAAGCTTAGGACTGGTTGTTTTTCGCATGGCCAACTTTACGTGGCTTTCTCGAGAGTTAGTGACGCTTCAGGTCATTTCATATTAGCTCCTGAAGGAAATACTCCCTTAATTTATTTTATATTTTTTTTTAAAACTATGGTTACAATGTTATATAAAAAAACTATAATAATTTATTGACTTTTAACGTATAACAAGTATTTTTTTATGTATCTGCACTAGTTCGTATTTGTATTAATACGCCGGAGTCATAAAGTCCACGCGAACAAAGTCGCGGGCATCAGCTAGTATATAATACGTATCAATGTTCGACTCTCCATTTCATTGCATAACTAGTTATTTACAGATAAAGAATACATATCTAATATTTACACGATAACATAATATATAGTAGTATTATGTAATTAGGTAATATCACCAACTGTACGAAATGATTAATCATGAATGATACCTGCTGAAACCAATCAAATCAAAATATTCGACAACGCATTAACATTTACCTATAAACTATAACAACATACTAGGGGTGGTGGGTGGTACTGGCAGGTCACCGCTCCCTCTCGAAAAACGGTCACCACACGGCGCGGGATATTCCTAATATGTTTTTTATAAGGATAAAATCGTCGCATATTCTTCCAGTGGCGTAACTACAGGGTGGCAGAGCGGGCAAAATGCCACGGGCCCCCGAACACACCCGACGTAGTATAAAAAAAAAAAAAAAAAACAAAAACCAAGAGGGCCCCAAGCTCGAGAGCTTAGTACAATAACAGTATTTTTATTAAGTTAGGCTATAAATATACAACGTACAAAATTTTTATAGGTAGATAGGTACATTATCATATTTCTTTAAGTTCTTCAAATAAAGTTATAGATTATTAACTAAAAATGTTTAAAATACTTCTTTAGTGTTGGTTAATTAGATGATTTATTAGAGGGCCCCATCCTCTGAGGGCCCATCTGATGAATTTTCTACGGGCCCCTGATGGTATAGTTACGCCATTGTATTCTTCCCACACTCACAGTGAAGTTCATCGTCGTCATGGGCTGCTAAGAACGCGTAGAGGTTGTCGTCAACCCTTATTCATCCCACTGCTGGGATACGGGTCCCACCTCAAGCGTCGGCAACGAGACTGACAATGCGCGAGCGATATTTCATGTTGCGCGCGTTTCTATATCTAAAGTACCTACACCCCGGCCACTTTATACAAATGTCGCTTCGTTCACAACTATATAAACAATAATAATAATAATAAATATTCCTGGACAATTTACACAGTGCCATCTAGTCCCAAATTAAGCGAAAAGCTTGTACTATGGGTACTAGATAACTGGTACAATACATTTTTTTTTGTAAATATGTACCTATATAAAATACATAGAAACCACCCAGACCAAGCCATGTTCATTCATGCACACAAATGTTTGTCTTGTGCGACCTCGGAGTCAAAGTGGACATTGCTAACCATTCGACCACCGAGCTCGACAATGGCGTCTGTGCAGAGCGTGAATGAGCGTGATACGAAACTGAGATCCCAGATTCGCCTCAGAGGGGAGATTGGATCGATACAAGAGACCGGGCAGGGAGTGGCCACACTGTTTTTAGTAGTATTTATTTATACTGTGGCTAAAGTAACAACTTTCACATCAGGTCGGCCGTATGTTTCTTTTCCACCAGATGTAATATGAAAAAAAACCGGGCAAGTACGAGTCGGACTCGCCCACCGAGGGTTCCGTACGTAGTATCATTATAAATAGTTCTGGAATCTAACCCCCTATGTTTTAAGATTTAATTACAAATGAATAGTTTTGAGATTTATTCTTGTACTTATAACCTATAACGATGTTACTTGCCAAATTTCTTAGTTCTAGGTCAACGGGAAGTACCCTATGAGTTTTGATTCCCTTGAGAATGTCGAAATATGCGTTTTTTTATGAATAAACGGCCGCATCTTTTTTTTACGTAAACTTAGCAGTTAGATTTTTTTACACCTTCATGGGACCGCAGACCTGAGTATACAGTTCAAATTTTATCTTGTTACCTCCACGCATTCTCGACTTAGAGGGTCTTGACAGACAGACAAACAGACGGAACGACAACAAAGTGATCTTATAAGGGTTCCGTTTTTCCTTTTGAGGTACGGAACCCTAAAAAGATGAAAATTCTGTCAAGTTGAACGAAAATAACAATAAAATTGTGAGACATTCCCGGTTTACATGGTAACCCTATTCCCGGGTACGCAACAAGTCTGCTATATCGATTGCATCTGCACCAGACGGCGTGCCACCCTGTTATGCCACGATAATGCAATTTGATGTCTATGCAACTCGGAATATTATTTATACCTCCTCTTTTATAGAACACGCCAAAGATTTAAATCTTTGGAACACGCAGTGAAATTTCCCAATATGGAAAATTAAACAAAAATGGCCTAATTAGTTACACTTCCAAAATATAAAAACATGAGTAACAAAGACATATAAAACATGTTTATTGAACTAAAAGGCCACAATTTTTTTATACTACGTTGGATGGCAGACAAGCGTACGCCTAATGAGAAGAGGTTATAGTAAGTAGCTTTTAGACGCTTGAAACAAAGTCCCGTCGCTGCCATTGGAACTTTTTGGTAACCTCGCTCACGCACTTGAAGTCTAGAAATTGTTATTTGGCTGCAGTTTTCTGTGAGATGGTAGTACTTTCACAACCAGGCAGCTTATTAATACGCTGCGTTTTACCTTTGTTACCAAGGTTTCGTTAGCTAGTCAGGGGAGCGCATCACAGCAGCCCCCCTAGCCAAGTGTAATTCGTAGCGTAACGAACGTTAGATAGATCACGTAACATTTGTCAAAATCGAACATTTTAGTATGAGAATTGACAAATGTCACGTGATCTATGTAACGTTCGTTACGCTACGAATTACACTTGACTAGGGGGGCAGGTGAGTTTGGCTTTATTTCAAAGATGACTGCATGCCTCTTACATCCCGCGAAAGCTTAGTCAGGTGATTACAGTAGCATATTTTGTAGTACAAAAATGTACTATAATACTGGCGTATTGCCATGTCACCTCTGAATACCGAGCACCTTCTCAGAAACTTCCTGTTTGGTGGAACTAGGGCGAAGTTAGGTTGGCTTTGTACTTGAGAGCTCAAACGCACTAGGCAACCGCGAACGCGACCAATCATTTATTGTAAAAATCAAGATATTTTTACCTATATCTATACGCGTTCTATCTGCTACCATTGTGGCAAGAAGAAAGAAAGGTAATTACCGGGCATTAATTAAATCGGTCCCACGCCATTTGCCGTCGCGGCATAAGGTTAGGGCTAATAAAAAATAATTATTGAAAAATGCCTGCCTGTGTGTTCATGTACTTTTCCTTCCTTTGATTACTGCATATAAATACATAGATAAAAATTAAAGAAAAGTTTTTAATCTGACATCACAGCGTAATAACAATTCCCTTGAGGTTCCTGCGAGTGAGTGAGGTCATCAGTAAGGAAGGCTTTGCTGCATTGGCAGCGGTGGTTGGGGCACGGAAATTGAAGTTATTCAAACTTTCCAATAAAAAACTAGGTATGCCTCTTGCTTAATTATTTTAAAGTATATATACTCGTAATAGTATTTATCTACACTCAAATCGAAAAATTCGAATTACGAATTCAAAGACGGTTCTATAAAGACGCAGTTTATAAATGCATATACATAAAATTAAAACTCATTATAGTACCGCCAACTGTATCATAAAACTCATTATAGTATCGCTATCTTTTTTTTTTATTAATTCATTAAACTAGTCTGGTTTTAGGCTGAATATGAAAAAAAAGGCGCACGCATGCGCAGTTCGAACTGTGAAAAAAATGGCGCACACATGAGTAGTTTGAACTTAATTTCCCAAGCTTCCCATACATTTTTTAGCCGATCGTGTTTTTGTATTCGGCATTCCAAAAAAGTTTACTAAAATCCTGTAAGTGATTAAAATATGATTGGAGAAGAAAGTAGTTACGGCGAGATTTTCACTCCGCTTGATATTCTAGACGCGGCATCGGCGTTAACTGAAAGTTTCCTGCCAGAAAAGAATCTACCTACTTTGTTTAATTTCAATTTTTCCTATGAGTGAAGATAAAGTAGTGTATGAAACTGCATATAACTTAGGTATTAAAACACTCGAGTCAACCTATTATCGCATTCGGCTTCGCCTCATGCGATAAACAGACTCTTGTGTTTTAATACCCCTTCTTAAATGACAGTTGCATAAACTACTATTATGTACGTTCAACGTTGCATAAAAAATAGAAGGATGCCTATTAAGGAGTAGAGGACTGTATGATTACGGAATGGAAACACGTAGATATATGTACAGTAAGAGAACGAGTTTAATACGTTAATATTACTTGCTAGCACAAATGGAGCAGACACAATTAATACATGGAAACCGTAACTAAGTAAAACAATTTAAAAAATATGTCAAATACAAAATAATATTATATATAAAAAGATTCTATCCAGCCAGTCGCCAACATCCTGGACCCCTGTGTGTCACACTAGCTGTTGGTGGCGACTGGCGGGGGCTCAGCATCAGCCTCAATTAAAATAAGCTTCCGGAGCGGTCGGCGCAGCGTGCCGCTTCTAGTGCGGACGTCCACTACGCGAACCGCTCCGTCAGGACCTCTGTAGGTCTTAACTACTCTCCCTAACGGCCATAAACCGCGAGGCAGAGTAGGGTCAGCGATAAGCACCACATCACCCTCGCTTAATGTCGACACGTTTCGTGAATAGCCTCTTGGTCGGAGCGTTGGTAGGTATTCGTGTAGCCATCGTGCCCAAAAATGATCGGCGAGGCGTAATACTCTCCTCCAGTTACATCTACGTGTTAAATCTGCATCTGTTAGCGAGCATGTCCACGGTGCTACTGATGAAGTCCCTAGAATGAAGTGAAATGGCGTCAATGCTTCAGGTACATCTGCTGAAGATGGTATGTACGTGAGTGGTCGTGAATTGACTATTGCTTCGGCCTCTATCAAAAACGTCATTAGTACATCTTCCTTTAATTTTTCATGAAGACATGATCTTAATGCTTTTTTTACACATCGCACAAGTCTCTCCCAGGCTCCTCCCATGAAAGGGGATGCAGGTGGAATGAAGCGCCATTCAATTTTGTGATTTGTAGCGAATTCTTCGACTGACTCGTCATGTAAAGATCGAAGTTCACGCGATGCGCCGACGAAATTAGTGCCATTGTCTGAGAATATGGTAGATGGAGAACCTCGGCGTGCAATGAAACGTCTTAAAGACATTATAGCGGCGTCAGATGACAGAGATGTGACTATTTCTAGATGAAGGGCTCTCGTGACCAAACACGTATAAAGAGCAACGTAGCGTTTCTCGTGGCGTCTAAGCACGGAGATTAGTATTGGGCCAAAGTAATCTAGGCCTACGTGAGTAAACGGTCTTTTGTGGTGGTCTAATCTTTCTAGAGGTAAATCGCCGGTCTGTGGCGTAATTGTTTGGCCTTTCCATCTTCGGCACCTAGTGCAAGCCCTCGCTACGCTGCGGATTGCGCTTCTTGCTTTTATTATCCAATATTTTTGTCGCAATTCGTTTAGGACAAGCTCGTTGAAACAGTGGGCTGCTTGAACATGGTGATGAAGGATCAACAAACGTGTTATATGGTGGTGTCCATCCAAAATTATAGATGATTTGGCGTTTTCAGTGACTCCTGGAGCAGATTTAATTCGTGTATCTAGGCGAAGCAAATTGTTGTTGTCGAGTACTGGTGCAAGTGCTGCTATACGACTTTTATTGGGCACGGGCTGCGTAGCTCGAAGGGCTTTCAGTTCTTCAGGAAAGCTGTCCATCTGAGCTTGTTGTAGAAGCATCGTTTCGGCTTGTATCATGTCTGACGCACGAAGCTGCGAGGAGGATGTGGCGCCATCTGTATACAATTTAGAATTTTGTGTTATAGGCCGAGATAGTTTTAATCGAAAGATTCGCGCACCCCGGAGAATCTGGGCCGTTGTGCGTAGCAAACGCAACCATGAACTAAATCGCGTCGGATTTGGTACCGGAAGATCTGGAAATGGGACGTGAATGAGCAGTCCCACAAGTTCCGTCTTTATTTCGGAATCTGGTGAGGTCTCATTCATGTCAATTATTTGCTCGGTCGGCCAACTACATAGTGGCTCTAACAGAAACTGTGGTCCACAAAACCATCTATGAGACGGAGTCAAATGCAGTTTTTTTGGTTTTGTTGCATCATCAGCAACGTTGAGAGAGGTAGGGAGCCACCTCCAATTGGACGGGTTAGTGGTCTCCAATATCTCTCCCAACCTATGAGCTACAAAAGGTTTAAATTTCCGCGCATCACTCCGTATCCACTTTAGTACGGTGGTTGAGTCCGTCCAAAAAGTGGTTGCGGAGGGCTTAAGACGATGAGCAAGTAAAATAGTTTGTGCGAACCGCGAAGCAATAAGTGCCGCTTGTAGCTCCAAGCGGGGAATAGATAGAGGCTTCAGTGGAGCAACTCGTGCTTTACTTCCTATAAGAGATGTGGATACAAAGCCATTATCGTAGCTAAAACGCCAATATGCTACACAGGCATACGCTTGCTCACCGCCGTCAGCTATTAAATGTAGTTGAATATCCGCGGGATCGGACTTGCTTAAGTAGCAACGCGGAATTTTAATATTGGCGGCATTCTGTAATTGAGTAAACCATTCATTACATTCAATAAGATAGTTATTTGTTATTGGTGTATCCCAGTCAATACCCGCCCGCCATAATTTCTGAATTAAAATTCTTCCCCAAATAATTACGGGCATTAGTAGACCTAGTGGGTCATACACTTTCATCACACTTGATAATAAACTTCGTTTAGTTATCATACTGGAGGATATATCGGGTCCTGGGCGGAATCGCAAGGAGTCTTCCGATGGATTCCATTTGATTCCTAGTACTCCAACCTCACTATTATGTGGTAGACAAACGTCTGAACTCGCATTGCTTCTGAGTTCTTTAGGGACAAGGGTAAGTGCCTCAGGGAAGTTTGAAGTCCAAGCTCGCATTTCAAAACCGCATGATTTGTGAACTGTTACTATATCGGCGGCTAGCTGTGCGGCATCAGCAACGTTAGGGTGGCTGCCCAGATAGTCGTCCATATAGTGATCCTCAAGAATCGCTTTACATGCGGTAGGACACCTCACCTCAAACTCTTTAGCGTTCTTGTTTTTTACATGCATCGCGATAAATGGACTGCATATCGCACCAAAAATTAAACAGGTCATACGATACTCCATAATGTCGCCGTCTTTGTTGCGCCAGAGAAAACGTTGAGCATCTCTGTCTCTCGGTGCTACTTTCACTTGAGGAAACATTTCCCTGATGTCTGCATTCAGAGCTACGACACCTTCTCTGAAACGAAAGAGGATACTTAAAAGAGAACACAGTAGGTCAGGACCTTGCAAAAGCAAGCTATTAAGGCTAGTGCCTTTGGTAGCTGCGGCTGCATCATGTACAACTCTTAGTTTCCTTTTTTGAGGGTGGAAGACGCCAAATGTGGGTAGGTACCATCGAATAGTGCTGTCTGGGTTAACGCAAGAGACATTTGGTGGCATCCGTTTATAATAAGTCTGTGGATTACACTCTTCTGCGTAACCTTTCTTGACAATATCGTTAATAAAATTTTGGTACGCTGTAGCGAATGATGGGTCTTTTGACATTTGTCGCTCAAGGGATTTGAAACGTGACAATGTTTGTGGGTAACTGTCCGGTATGATAGGCAAATCTCTTTTCCAAGGTAGACAAACCTCGAACCGACCGTCATTGAGTTGACGTGCCGAGGTGTCAACAATATCTACAGCCCGCTTATCATCTTCGTTGGGTCGGGGTGTGCTCTTTGTAATGCCTAACGAATCAATTTCGTATTGACTTTTTATTAGAGCATCTAGATTTTCACATACGTTATTTATAAATTCGAGCGGTTTGGACGAAACTGATAGAGCGCCGTGAAGCACCCAACCTAATAAAGTTTTCGAGGCGACAGGTTCGTTCCTATTGCCACAACGTACTTCGCGACTCAAAGATAAATGCCAATCGGGGGCGCCGATAAGGACAGTAGGAGTTACGTTAGTATACGATAGTTCATCAGCTAGATCAGACAAGTGTGTAAAATCCATAAAATTTACTATATGTGGATTTTGAACACGTAGACCCAGAGGTTGAATAGCACGCGCATGCTCTACCAAATATCGGTCGGGTAAATTACGCCCACGAATGAAAAATTTTACGTAACTTACGTCGACGTCTTTTGTCATACCACCTACGCCTTCAATACGAAGCCGTTCTTGAGAAGTGGTGGTAGCTCCAATACGCGCTGCTACCTCGCCGTCGATCAACGTCGCCGTACTGCCCTCGTCCAGCAACGCTGTCGTTTCAAAATTGCCATTAGGGCCCTCCAGCACGATCGGCACTGTTTTCAGTAGACCAAGTGGACGTGAATACGACTGCGACCCTGTCACATTAATTAAAATATCAGAAGTGTTCGTAACTTTAACGGTTGGTTCAATGTTGTTCGCACCACCGCTTTTGTCACTAGTAATAGTTGACACATTTGAAGGTATTTGGGTTATATTCGTATTACATTGTGTAATAGGCGTCAGAGTTACTCCTGTATCAGCAGTTGCCGTGCCGTGAAGTAGTGAATTATGTCGTCTAGTACACCCTTTAACACCGCAATGCTTAGCTCGACAATTGTTCCAAGTATGTGGATTTGATTTGAGACAGCGGTAGCATATTTTACTATCTCGAACCCAGCGCCATCTATCCTCTATTGCAAGAGACAAAAATGCTTTACACATTTTAATATTATGAGGCCCTTGCTTACAATATGAACATTGAGGCGTTTTGTCTCTTGAGGTAGTAGCATGTACATTAATCTGGGTCTCTTTCTTACTAAACGATTTTAAGAAGTGTGTCGGGTGTTGCGGTTTAGACGTACAATCGGATATGAAGTTATACCTTAGTTGCTTGTCGGCTTCGATCAGTAGAAAACGCGATAACACCTCTAATTTTGCAACATTCTGTTGCACAGGTATGTAAGTAGCTGCAAAGTCGGTAAAACGAGCTCTAGTGTGTTCGCTTAAATTTATTGTGTTTAATTAAAATAGTGCGAAAGAGCTCTGGTGAATAAAGGAATTCACTTTGATTTAATAATTTTAATGTACTTACAAAATTCCGTAATTTATTGGCCAGGAAGTTTAAATCTTCAGGAGAACTTAACTTTGTTATGGCGCGCAGAGCAGCAACCTCGCGCGTTACAAGTACTTCTGGTCGGGCGTAGGTTTGTTCCAAGGCGTTCATCACGTCTTGGGGATCGCAGGAAGTCCAGAATAGCGAAGCCACAGACTCGTACGCCAAACCACGAACAGCATTGTTAAGGCGTGATAAGTTCTCTGCTGCGGAAAAATAAATTTTAGTTTTGTCGTAGCTAGTTTTAAATGCCATCCATTGATTTATGTCTCCTGAAAAAGATAAAAGCTCTTGTTTCTTTGGGCGGTCAGATAGGGTATTAATGGCTTGGGCCAACTGAGTTATTGGGTCTAAAAAGGGAAGGTTAGCCTGTTGTCGCTCATGTTTATTTAAGCCGACATTTACGTTTGCGGGTTTCGACTGGTTTCCATGGTTGACATTTCGTGTATTGTAAAATGGTACCGCGTTGGCGGGGACAGGCTGCTGTGAACATACTTCTTGTGTGTTGTTCAAGATGTCAGCCGGTGTCTCGCCAGGTATGTTTTTTGCATGTGTCGCCATGGCTACATTTTGTTCAGAAACCCAGGTCGTGACGCGTTGCCGCTTGGAATGGTAAGAACTAGACCGAGATGACTTATCTGATGCTTCCAATGCAGCAAGCTTGGCTTCCAGATCCCTTTGCTCTGCCTCAGACTCCAAATGAGCCAGTTCGCGCTCACGCTCCGCCTGCTGGTGAGCGAGTTCGCGCTCACGCTCCGCCTGCTGTTGAGCGAGTTCCCGTTCCCGGTGAGCGAGTTCGCGCTCACGCTCCGCCTGCTGTTGAGCGAGTTCCCGTTCCCGCTGCAATCGATGCCGCAGAGCCTCCGCCTCGATAGATAGCTTCTTGGCACGAATAGTCGCGGAAGAATTTGAAGCATGTGAATGCTCGCTTGCGGACTGTATACTGCAAATACTACGTTCACTCCGAGATGGTGTTTGGACATTGCGATCGTGATGTTGACTAGTACTGCCACTTGGACGTTTGCCGGAGCGAGGATGTGCCCCGGAGGAGAGGGTGGCGTCCACAGGCTGTGTGACAGAACTAGCAGGCAATGCTAAAACACCATCCGTTACTGCTGCTCCAGCCGACCGGACACCACGCGGTGATCTTACGTATAGATCGCGCTGTATCTGCTCGACTTGCATAGCTGTCGCCAGGTTAGCAACCGATTTGCTCTTACTACGTGTCTCCATTATGGACGAAAATATGAATTCGTGAAATGAAATGAAAATGTATGACGTGAAAAATTTTGAAAATTTTTCGAGAAGGAAATGGTTTTTTGTTACTTACGGCAAGAATGGACCAAATATTAAGGAGTAGAGGACTGTATGATTACGGAATGGAAACACGTAGATATATGTACAGTAAGAGAACGAGTTTAATACGTTAATATTACTTGCTAGCACAAATGGAGCAGACACAATTAATACATGGAAACCGTAACTAAGTAAAACAATTTAAAAAATATGTCAAATACAAAATAATATTATATATAAAAAGATTCTATCCAGCCACTCGCCAACAATGCCAAATAAAATATTAATTATAGTCTACCAAATTAAAGTTCTTTTAACTTTTAAAATGAACAACAAGCCTAGATTATGTTGGAAAAAATCCATATCATCCACAATTTTGGATGCACATTATCAAAGACCGCAATAATTCCCTTTCTACGTTTGCATGGAAATGTAATTGAACGGACGAACCTTAGTTTCCTGATACTATAGACAAAATAACCATCATGTAGTATATACTAGCTGTTACCCGCAGCTTCGCCCGCGTGGTCCAGGGGAGCTGCCATTGATTTGTGTATATTTTTTAGTTTCCCATGGGATTAAGATGTTTTTCCGGGATAAAAAATAGTCTATGTCACTCTCCAGACCGTAAACTATCCTCAATAAAATAATTTCCGAATCATATCCGTACTGAGGTTCCTTTTGACTTCACGTCAAAAGGAACCTAAGTACGAATATCCAGCTCCCCTGGAGAAATTATTATAAACTAAATTTTTTCACGTGGGTATAAGATGTTTTTCTGGGATAAAGAGAACTATTTCAGAACTATGTCACTCTCCAGGCCTTAAACTATCTCCAAAAAAAAATCTTGTCAATCCGTCTGTTACTTTTGACGTGAAAGAAAACAAACAAACAAACACACTTTCACATTTATAATATTAGTATGGATATACTTAGAGAGTATCAGTGACAAAAATATAATTTCATTAATTTCTTAACAAAGGATAAAAACGACTACACAGGAGATACAGCGGCGACAAAATGGATGATAAGCATGTCGCAATAAAAATCTTTCAAAGCACCACAGTATAAGTAATAGTAAAGCACCTAAAGGTTTCAACTAAGTACAATACCATCAACAAGACCCACAATGTTCCCAGCTTCGTATATTACGTTAGTTATTCAAGAAACAGCACGGACTGCTCCCGACTGTTGACAGACGTGCTCGGAATACAATGGAGGATTACCGACGACTAACTATGAATATGAAATGCTACGTAATATGCTCCAACCCCTCCCGATTGATAGGAGACAGCTGCGATCTAGAACTCAGGCCAGTGGAGCTGGATTTTAGGGTTCCGTACCCAATGGGTAAAAAGGAACCCTATTACTAAGACTCCGCTGTCCGTCCGTCCGTCCGTCTCCAGGCTGTATCTCATTAACCGAGATAGACAGTTGAAACTTATAACACCAAATACTACAAAACAGAATAAATTAAATATTTAAGGGATAAGGGAAGGGATCAATATCAATCAAAAACGAGCAAAAAAAATCACGTTTGTTGTATGGGTGCCCCCCTTAAATATTATTAGTGTTCAACAACACTAATAAATTAACATTGTCAGACAAATTACACAGCGTCATCTAGCCCCAAAGTAAGCGAAGCTTGTGTTATGGTTTTTTTTTTTTGTAAATACATACTTAAGATACATAGAAAACACCCAGACCAAGACAATCAGACATGTTCAAGCACACAAATGTTTGTCTTGTGCGGGAATCGAACCCACGACCTCAGAATCAAAGTGGCCATTGCTAACCATTCGACCACCGAGCTCATCATAATAGGGTTCCTTTTTACCCTTTGAGTACGGAACCCTAAAAAAGGGGTGTGGCTGTGGCATGGACACAGCTGTGTGTTGTACCACATGGTTGTACGTAAATACGTTATATGCACTAAAATTATCTTAAACTGGCAGCGCTCCCCCCTCCTCCGCACGCGATGTTTCATAGTCCTTATTTAGCATATTAAATTCTTTGATCCTTCCTCTATCCAGTGGTGTGATTATTTAAAGACGTATTTACGTCAAAATACCATTAATGTCATACCAACTGTAATTACCAGGATATCATAAGTTGTAAAAGGATGTCGAGTAAAGGGCAGTGCGTCCTTATTAAAAAGTTTCAGACGTATGAGAAGCAACAAGTAGGGCGGAGTCACCGGCCGCACATTAATCATTGCTAATTTGACACGCAGCCATGGTTACTTCATCATTCTTCATGTTAAGAGCAGGAACTTGGCAATTCGGAATGAATCATTAGTGGAACTTGTGGTGAACTAGGTCACGACGACTTTTGACATTTAAGGGATGACATGACAATTCAATCTTTAAGTTTATCTAGGTTGCAGAAAGTTCCCAAATCTTATCATCATCATCATCAGGTCATTTTAGTCTCCACTACAGGAGCACGACCCTCACTCGTCCGTCCCAGACAGAAGGAGGTCCTAAATTCGTCTATGCTGTGATGATTGGGGTGTATGTGGTTTATTAACATCTTTGAACCAAAGCCAACTTCACCTGCACGTCGTGCACCCTGCTGACTGACAAACGAAGTTCTGGCAAAAGGAGAGGTAGGGAGCGTAATTGTAAGCTACCCGACTGGGGAATGTACCTCCACCTCACAGAATACCACAGCCAAATAACAATTCCCTTGAGGGTTGTTGTGTTCCTGCGAGTGAGTGAGGTCACCAGAAAAGAAGGAGATGCAGCGGGGGTGGCAACGCGCAAGTGATATATTATGTTGCGAGCGTTAATACGGTTACGGTAACCGCTTCACATCAGGCGGGCCGTATGCTTGTCTGCCACCCGACGTAGTATAAATAAAAAAAAGATTAAGTATTTCAAGATGGGACGGGGGCCCATTACACATTCCCATCACTGTATCTCCTGTGTAGTTAGGATTAACAGCAGTTACCATCAAAAAAGGCAATGAACAGTGAAGTCTATTGCAGTCCCGGGGATAAAACTACGGCTGCCTTGGAACTTACAACGAATTTAATAAGAAGAAATTAGTAAGAGTAGGAAGCTTTTGGAATTTGACTTCCCCTCTTGGCAATGTGACAGACAACAATATGGCAAATAAGGCAATAAAAGCCGATTAAAAGAGATTTTTTTTATACTTTTTTTTTATACTACGTCGGGTGGCAGTCAAGCCTCGGCCCACCTGATGTGAAGCGGTTACCGTAGCCACATTAACGCTCGCTACATGAAATATCGGTAGCGCGCTGCCACCCCGCTGCAACTCCCTTCTTTCTGGTGACCTCACTCTCTCGCAGGAACACAACAACCCTCAAGGGAATTGTTATTTGGCTGCGGTATTCTGTGAGGTGGAGGTACTTCCCTAGTCGGGCAGCTTAAAAAATATGCTACGCCCTACGTCTCTTTGCAATAGCTAAGCAAGTGAAGCTCAACTGCCGTGTACCACGGATTTTAAGTACCTATCTAACACTATTGAGGAACATGAATTTTTTACCTAACACATCAATTCCAATAATATGAATTGTAAAATCGTCTCAACGCTTTGTTGTTATGAAATCAGCATAGTATAGTACCCCAGATCCATGGAAGTGTTTTTAACAATTTTAACCGATTTTGTTAGATCTATGGGCTAACTCGTATATGTATGTTTTGGCAAGTTAAGTAATCGGCAATGGCCACGTTTGCACCTAGGCTCGCGGCTTCGAACCCCGCACTTTAAAACATTTGTATGCATGAACATGTCTGTTTGTCTTGTTGTTTTTTTTTTCTATGTGTTTTCTATGTTATCTGTATCGACGACAACCCTTATTCATCCCACTACTGGGATAAGATCTCCCCACAATCAAAGGAATTTAGAGCGTACTCCATCACGCCGCTCAACTACGGGTTGGCCAGTGTTTTCAAGCCGCCTAAAGGCCACTGATTTGGCTTAACGACTATCATCTAACCAACGGACGGAAGGACCAACGACTTAACGTGTCTCCGGAATGGAAGTCTTAACGTGCTGTTTTGGCAGCGGGGGTGGTAGTACGCGAGCAATATTTTTTGTTGCAACCATGAATATGGCTACAATAACCGCTTCACATTAGTCGGACCGTATGCTTGTATGCACCCGAGGTAGTATAAAAAAAAATTGTAACTTATACTATAGTAAAATCACTTGTATTTGTCACATTGGTAAGCATATGAACATTATTATAAATAAATAAATAAATATTGTCAGACAAATTAGACAGCGCCATCTAGCCCCAAAGTAAGCGAAGCTTGTGTTATGGGTACTAGCTGATAAACGTACGTAAATACATTTTTTTTTTGTAAATACATACTTATGATACATAGAAAACACCCAGACCAAGACAAACAGACATGTTCATGCACGCAAATGTTTGTCCTATGTGGGAATCGAACCCACGAGCGTTGGTGTCGAAGCCGCGTCATTGACCGCGACGCCACCAAGCTCGTCTAATTATTCATATTATAGAAGGAAGGTCATAAACTACTGTAACCGCTTTATACCACGAGTGGTAATAAATGTATCAATGCAACATCCCATTTCAATTTTATTCATACCTGTAGCATTGCCGGGGCTAGATCGATACAGCTGTATGCACGCCCGACCGTTCACCTTTGACCTTACAGCGTCACTCCCCACGACAGTACCACCGACCACGGTACAGTGTTACTGATAGTACAGTATACCTAAAGGGAGGTAGAGCATAGCGTATTTTGTTTACTACCCGACTGGGGAAGTACCTCCACCTCGCAGAAAACCGCATCCAAATATCAATTCCCTCAAGGGAATGGTTGTGTTCCTGCAAGTGACTGAGGTCATCATGGAAGGAGTTGCTGCGTTGGCAGCGGGGCACATGATAAATGGGCGATTTCAGAGATTTTTGCACACCTCAATTTTGGCATGTCCCACTTATCCCATTAATTTTTACGCAAACAGAACTCTCCCAGTGAAAACTGTTTGTAGAAATAAATAAAGAACAAGAAACTTTTGAAAGAAATAACAAGTTATATTAATATACTTATCCTTATTTTAAAAAAACCGGACAAGTGCGAGTCGGACTCGCCCACCGAGGGTTCCGTAGGTACGTAATATCATTATTAAATTTGATATTTTTCATTATAAATAAGAAATAATGCGTCGAAAAAAATAAATAAAATATATTTTGCAATGTGTACATCAAGCCCTTTCATATGATACCCCATTTGAACTAGTAGTTTCAATTTGAAATTTCGACACCCTATAAAAATATAGAGCCCCTATTTTTTAAAATCTATTTACAAATGTATAGTTTTGAGATTTATTCCTGTACATGTAGTCTATAACGATGTTACGTGCCAAATTTCATAGTTCTGGGTCAACGGGAAGTACCCTATAGGTTTTGATTCCCTTGAGTGTGTCGAAATGTGCGTTTTTTGATGAATAAACGGCCGTAACTTTTCTCTACGTAAACTTAGCAGTTTGATTTTTTTTTAACTTCATGGGACCGTAGACCTGAGTATACAGTTCAAATTTCAGCTTGATACCTCCACGCATTCTCGACATAGAAATTCTTGACAGACAGACAGACAGACAGACAGACAGACAGACAGACAGACGGACAACAAAGTGATCTTATAAGGGTTCCGTTTTTCCTTTTGAGATTCGGAACCCTAAAAACAGGACAAGTGCGAGTCGGACTCGCCCACCGAGGGTTCCGTACGTAGTATCAATATTAAATTTGATATTTTTCATTATAAATAAGAAATAATGCGTCAAAAAAAATAAATAAAATATTTTTTTTTTGACGCATCGCTCGCTTCGCTCGCGTGAAATTTGGGGCAAACACGTGTTTACTCATTTATCTATAGAAGTACTCATGTAAAGTTTGAGATAAAATAGTCCAATTAATCTTCTTCCGTTTCACCCTCTTAGGGGTAAAATTTGAAAAATCTTTTTAAGTAATTTCGTATTCACTACATTATATTTAAAATCGATACTATTTTCGTAATTGACGTCCCAGAAAACCATAGAATCAAGACCCATATTGATATTATGACATTTCAACCCCATCGTACCAACACAGGAGATTTTTTTATGTCACGTCGGCTATGTTGGATTATAGAATAGTTGTTTTTTCCGTAGTCAGCGACCCGATAAACTATAAAACAATACCCATGACGATTTTCAGACTTTTTGACCCCATTTTAGACATTTCAACCCCACGCACCCCAATAGGAGATGATGGTCACGTTAGCTACGTTGAATTTTAAAATCGTCGTTGTTTTCGTAACCAGCGACCCGATAAACCATAATAACAATACCCATGACGTTTTTCAGACTTTTGGGACCCATTTTACCCTTTTATGGGGTAGAATTTTGAAAAATCCTGAAACACGTGTTTAGTCAGTTATCTACATAAGTACTCGTGTAAAATTTAGGATAATATAGTCCAACTAAGCTCGTTTCCCCATACAAACTTTGGACCTCCGTTTCACCCTCTTAGGGGTAAAATTTGAAAAATTATTTTAAGTAATTTCTTGTCCACTATGTTATATTTTCAAATCGATGCCATTTTCGTAATTGACGTCCCAGAAAGCCATAGAATCAACACCCATATTGATATTATGATATTTCCACCCCATCGCACCCCCACAGGGGCGACTTTTTGTCACGTCGGCTATGTTTGATTAGAAAATAGTTGTTATTTTCGTAATCAGCGACCCGATAAACTATAAAAACCATACCCATGACGATTTTCAGACTATTTCACCCCATTTCACCCCTTCAGAGGTTGAATATTGAAAAATCCTGAAACACGTGTTTACTTATTTATCTATAGAAGTACTCGTGTAAAGTTTCGAATAAAATAGTCCAACTAATCTCGTTTCCCCATACAAACTTTGGACTCCCGTTTCACCCCCTTAGGGGATGAATTTTGAAAAATCCGTTCTTAGTGTACCCCTAGACATCATAAGGAATCTACGTGCCAAATTTGGAATCTCTAGACCCAGCGGTTTAGGCTGTGCGTTGATATATCAGTCAGTCAGGACTTTGAATCTATATTAATAAAAGGCTTCGTCCTCACTGACTCACTAATCAACGCACAGCCCAAACCGCTGGGTCTAGAGATTACAAATTTGGCATGTAGGTTTCTTATGACGTCTAGGGGTGCACTAAGAAAGGATTTTTCAAAATTCATCCCCTAAGGGGGTGAAACGGGGGTCCAAAGTTTGTATGGAGAAACAAGATTATTTGGACTATTTTATCCGAAACTTTACACGAGTACTTCTATAGATAAATGAGTAAAGACGTGTTTCAGGATTTTTGAAAATTCAACCCCTAAAGGGGTAAAATGGAGTGAAAAAGTCTGAAAATCGACATGGATATTGTTTTCATGGTTTATCGGGTCGCTGATTACGAAAACAACAACTTTATTATAATCCAACATAGCCGACGTGACATAAAATCACCCCTAGGGGGGTGCGATGGGGTTGAAATGTCATAATATGAATATGGGCGTTGATTCTATGGTTTTCTTGGACGTCAATTACGAAAATGGCATCGATTTAAAAATATAACATAGTGGACACGAAATTACTTAAAAGGATTTTTAAAATTTTACCCCTAAGAGGGTGAAACGGAGGTCCAAAGTTTATGTATGGAAACGAGATTAGTTGGACTATTTTATCCTCGACTTAACACGAGTACTAATAATAAATAATCTATAATAATAAAAAACTTTGTCCTCATTGATTGACTGACTCACTAATCAATGCACAGCCCAGACCATTGAAGCTAGAAATCTGAAACTTTGGATATATGTTCCCTATACAACGTAGGCGCGCTTATGAGGTTGAAAATAGGGGTTGAAAAGAACCCTCTTTTTAGAAACCGATTGACCTACGATTTTGAGACTTGGTGGAATTATTGTTCATAAAAACGGGGATGTCGATGAGTAACTGATTAACTTTTGACCAGCGCCCAGCCAAGAAATATCTAAAAATGTTATATTTATATTTTACCTAACTCATCACTAGATGGCGCTATAGTATCGCACTATGGTTTCGTTATTAAGGAAAGGTTCGTTATTAACGAGAGCTTATTTCAAACCATAGGGTTATCCACGATGGTTTATCGCCCACCTCATCCCCTTAGTTACTCCCGGAGGTTGTCCATTGCCGTAGGGCTTAAAAAAACTGCGACCTTCAAGTGAAGCGACCTCTGGTGCCGAAAAATAATTAAAAAACGATTCTAAGTAGACTTTATGGGGTATACCTACTTAATATCAGAATTTCTGTATTTTTCAAACAATGATGTCAAGATTGACTGAATTTTTACTTGTGGAAGGCTTGCCTGTTCCGGTTTATCTCCTACTACTCGCATGGGACGGCGGTGTATCATCAGAAGGTTCGTGCCACCATTGTTAACCACGTATGAGTTACAGTTGTTAAGTGAGGACAGTAATTGATGTGCTCTTGGGAAAACTCTCTTTATATTTTCCCCGCATTTCCATGATTTCCTCAGACCACCCAGTTAAATTTAAAAGACTTCAATTTTCCATAAAGGTATGCCATACCATTAGCAAAGCTCAGGGGCAGTCTCTAAAGGTCTAAATAAATTTAAAAGACTTCAATTTTCCATAAAGGTATGCCATACCATTAGCAAAGCTCAGAGGCAGTCTCTAAAGGTCGCTGGGGTTGACTTGAGACAAGACTGCTTCTCTCATGATCAGTTGTATGTAGCCTGCTCACGTATAAGTTCTCTTGATAGCCTTGCAATTGTTTACCGGGAGGTCTTAACCTAAATGGTGTATGTTTGTTATAATGGGCAATGCAAAACAGTCTTTTACGGGGAAAAAATTAAATATCTAGAATCTTAAGAAAAATAGACGCAAATCAGGAGTGTTCCCGTAGCGAAGCACGGGTACTTTGCTAAGAAAGAATTTTTCAAAATTCGTCCCCTAAGGGGGTCAAACGGGGGTCCAAAGTTTGTATGGGGAAACAAGATTACTTGGACTATTTTATTCGAAACTTTACACGAGTACTTCTATAGATAAATGAGTAAACACGTGTTTCAGGATTTTTCAAAATTCATGCCCTAAAGGGGTAAAATGGAGTAAAAAAGTCTGAAAATCGTCATGGGTATTGTTTTTATGGTTTATCGGGTCGCTGATTACGAAAACAACAACTATTTTATAATCCAACATAGCCGACGTCACATAAAATCACCCCTATAGGGGTGCGATGGGGTTGAAATGTCATAATATCAATATGGGTGTTGATTCTATGGTTTTCTGGGACGTCAATTACGAAAATGGCATCGATTTGAAAATATAATGTAGTGGACACGAAATTACAAATTTTACCCCTAAGAGGGTGAAACAGAGGTCCACAGTTTGTGTAGGGAAATGAGATTAGTTAGTGAAATATCTGGAATCTTAACAAAAATAGACGTAAATCAGGAGTGTTCCCGTAGCGAAGCACGGGTACTTTGCTAGTTTTATATATATAGATACAACATTTTTTTCCCGCTAACTGTCGTTCCCATGGGAATTTTTCAAAATACAGCCATAACTAAAATTTATATTTACTAAGGTATGCATGCATGCTAGATTGAAAACATCTATCTTACGTGATTTAGATTTTTACATACAAAAGTTTTTTCCCGCTAACTCCCGTTTCCGTGGGAATTTTGTAATATCCTGTTGCAACTAAGCTTTAAGTTTACTAAGGTACCTGCATGCCAAATTTCAAGCGTCTAACTTAAGCGGTTTAGATTTTTCATACAAAAGGATTTTCCCGCTAATTCCCGTTCCCGTGGGAATTTCGGGAATTCCTTTCTTAGTGCACCTCTACGGTACCTAAGCTACGTCCCTTCCAAATTTCAAGTGCCTACGTTTAGCCGTTTAGGCTGTGCGTTGATATGTCAGTCAGTCAGTTTCTCCTTTTATATATTTAGATGTGTACATCAATCCCTTTCATATGATACCCCATTTGAACTAGTAGTTTCAATTTGAAATTTCGACACCCTATAAAAATATAGACCCCCTATTTTTTAAGATCTATTTACAAATGTATAGTTTTGAGATTTATTCCTGTACTTGTAGTCTATAACGATGTTACTTGCCAAATTTCATAGTTCTAAGTCAACGGGAAGTACCCTATAGGTTTTGATTCCCTTGAGTGTGTCGAAATATGCGTTTTTTGCTGAATAAACGGCCGTAACTTTTTTCTACGTAAACTTAGCAGTTTGATTTTTTTTTAACTTCATGGGACCATAGACCTGAGTATACAGTTCAAATTTCAGCTTGATACCTCCACGCATTCTCGACATGGAAATTCTTGACAGACAGACAGACAGACAGACAGACAGACAGACAGACAGACAGACAGACAGACAGACGGACAACAAAGTGATCTTATAAGGGTTCCGTTTTTCCTTTTGAGGTACGGAACCCTAAAAAATATTAAAATGTTTCATGTCCATTGAATTTCGCTTGTCCCACCATAATATCGGTAACAAAAATTTATGATTAAAATCATGTTTTGGAATATTACCAGTGGTGGAATTGCAAATGTTTGATATATAGAAATTAACAAAACACTGGCATTGTTATTGTAAATCTGTAATTTCTATCAAAAAACATGTTTTCTAACTAAAGTCGATATTTGAGTCACCCTGACATGTCAAGTTTTGTTACTCATTTTCCGTAATTCTGTAAGACATTAGGGCTGTTCTTAATTTATAAATGCCAACACAATGGCAACTACTTTGCAGCCGCCATAAATAAAAATCTTATTAACAGTGTTTTGAGCGGTTATGTTCGTTGGCGCCAAGTGCCTAAAAAATTGTGTCAAGGTATGTTACTGTTATGAAATTAGATTTAAATAATTATTTCATATATTTTTTAGGAACTTAAAGTGTATTAGAGGAAACTACATAAACAAATATTAAGTCGCTTAGTAATATGAATAATTTTATAGTCATTTTTAGGGTTCCGAACCTCAAAAGGAAAAACGGAACCCTTATAAGATCACTTTGTTGTCCGTCTGTCTGTCTGTCTGTCTGTCTGTCTGTCAAGAATTTCTATGTCGAGAATGCGTGGAGGTATCAAGCTGAAATTTGAACTGTATACTCAGGTCTACGGTCCCATGAAGTTAAAAAAAAATCAAACTGCTAAGTTTACGTAGAAAAAAGTTACGGCCGTTTATTCAGCAAAAAACGCATATTTCGACACACTCAAGGGAATCAAAACCTATAGGGTACTTCCCGTTGACCTAGAACTATGAAATTTGGCAAGTAACATCGTTATAGACTACAAGTACAGGAATAAATCTCAAAACTACACATTTGTAAATAGATCTTAAAAAATAGGGGGTCTATATTTTTTATAGGGTGTCGAAATTTCAAATTGAAACTACTAGTTCAAATGGGGTATCATATGAAAGGGCTTGATATACACATTGCAAAATATATTTTATTTGTTTTTTTCGACGCATTATTTCTTATTTATAATGAAAAATATCAAATTTAATAATGATACTACGTACCTACGGAACCCTCGGTGGGCGAGTCCGACTCGCACTTGTCCGGTTTTTTCATAATGTAAACAACAAAATGTTACGTCAGGTAACAAACCTGACCTGACTATACATGTGGTAACATTTCCTATGGTGCTTCAAAAATTTGAAATCGCTCAAATAATAGTACTTAACCGAGAGTGGCAGTGCGAGAACATTATTTCATGTTGCTAGCGGTTATATGGTTACGGCAATCGCTTCATATCAAGCAGATCGTATCTTTGTTTTCATCTGAAGTAGTATATTAAAATATGGGTACGACCGGCCGCTCTGTCTCGTATCAACCTCGCTTCCCCTCTGTGACGAATCTGGGACAGTTTGTATGACGCCCCACGCAAAAAACCACATTTATACTTTGCACAGATGTCATTGCTTATGTAAATGACGACGGAGCTACTGTTTCTATGTGAACATTCAGCCACCTATGCAAACCTACAGAAACCACAAGGGGGCGTTAGCTATCGCCCACCCTGAGATAGACGTTACTTCTAAAACCCAGTTGTTTGTGACTGTATACGGTAGAAACGTAAAATATCGCTCGCATGCCACCACCCCGCTGGCAACCTCCATCTCATAGCAGTTCGAAGCCAAATAACAATTCCCAGTTGTTGTGTTCCTGCGAGTGAGTGAGATTACCGGGAAGGAAGGGCTTGCTGCGATGCATCGGGGATACTTTTTACTGTACACGTCTATAGGGTACTTCAACAGCTTCAAATCAGGCAAATCAGGCCATAAGGCCTGATTTAATTTATGAATAAGCTGGTTGATAAGCATAAGCTTATCTACCAGCGGGGGCGCAAAAGAGATAAGCGCAAATACGCTATGATAACCGCTTTACATCAGGCGGGTCATATGCAACAACGCAAAATTTGGTACACAGTATATTGTTATAAAAAAGATACTGTAGAAACATTCGAAGAGGTAACTTCACATGAGACCCTGTCATGCACGAGCCGAGGTCATCCTTGGAATCATTACTTCCGCGAAGCCGTCATAAAGGCCCCTTTTTCTAGTCGTAAACTTGAAGTCACTTGCTATAAAACGCTTGACGGAAATTTCTTCCGCCATATTGACGTTTACCGACCCTGTGCTTATGCAATTTGATATTGATATTTATCATAGACGTATAAATAACAAAGTTGTGAGCGGTTCGATACCTCGCGCAACTGGAGGCCGTTCTACAGGAGGAGGTTCTACGGCCTAAGCTGAAGCCGACACCCACCGAATATTTTGAGTCCCAAAAATAGGACTATCAACAAACATTTTTAGCTTTGCAGGCTTCAGGGTTTCTACCAGCTAAGGTTAACACAATTGTCACAAGTCTAACCTAGAGTTTGATATTTGAAATTAAAAAATCCGATGATAATCCTGGTCATCCGATAAGGGCCCCTGGAGTGACGACCAAGGACCGGAAAGCGCAGCGTAGAACGGCCCCTACTATATGGACGCACGATATGGTAAAGATAGCAAGGAGCTGATGTATACAATCGGCACAAATCGATTGTTGTGGAAGTCTAAGGTACAGACCATACAATAGTGGACGTCCTTGGGCTGAAAAAATAGATCATGGCATCGTCGTGGCGTTCTTACCCATGCTAGCGTATTGATTTACTTGCAATGGTCTACCTACACGATTTTCTTTGAGCTGGACATTATTGGTATTACAATGAAAATAGTGCTACGCGGAAGCAACGAGGCTAGCTAATAGATTTCTTTGCTTACATCCTCTATGTAACGCAATAATAGTAACCGCGCGGTACAATGGAAGAAGTATCTATTAGCTCACGCAACGTCAACCGTAACACTCGAATCTCACTTCATCATCGGCCTGTATCTGCTGAATTCAATTCCCTGAAGCCTGCCGCCGGATGTGATCCTTCGTTTTCCGTAACTAGTCATTTCCTGCCGCTTTTTGGAGTCATCAACCCATCTAGACTCTAGGTAAGCCGATGACCCCAAAGAAATATTAAGCAATCCCCCCTATAGATTCTAGAGGGAGATTGCTCTTTTTTGACTCGACCTTTTTATACAGAATTTATAAACAATTTTTATATTACAAAATTGGTGCAAAACTATACAACTCTGATGTGAAGGGGTTACCATAGCCTGTAATCATTTGTAACACAAGGAGTACCGTTCAAGCTGTGCCATTTTAACTGCTAAGGTATCAACTTTATAGTATCTACTTTTAATTTGTTTATAATTTGTTGAGTGCAATAAAATATATAAACACAATTTCAATATTGAACCAAATACACTGCCTTGTGCAATACACAAACTGAAATTATAATGTATTTACAAAAGGAATGTCTATGTCGATAAACAAACACAACCCCTATAAAGCCGAATTCGCACAGAGCCAGTAAAATCCGGTACATACTCGCCACTCGTCAATAGAAGCCTCTCACTGTCGATCTAATCTAATCATTATACGGATTCGGTTGGGATGGCAATAAATTCTGAAGCTACATTGTAATGGAAAAGAATGGAAATTTACAACGTACTGCATTTTGTTTTTATTTGAACTAAATGGCCAGCAAATTCCTTGGCGTGGTTAATGTATCAAAAGTCAAGGTTAAGTCATAAATTCTTCATTTGCAGCTAGTTCATTCCCGTAATGATTTTTATATCAGACTAGCTGACCCGACAGACATTGTCCTGTTTTCTTAACAATGAATATTGAATTCGAATTGGTTAAGTCGCGTAATCTGTCAAATGACTGACAGTTCCGTCATTCGACATAAAGTCACATTAGAAAAATTAATATGGTCGTTTAGTTTTCTTAAATTTTCTTATTTTCCACGCAACCTTCTTATTGTTTTCTTTCATAAGAACTGATAAGAACCGAATAAAAGAATTAGCGAAACCGGTCCACCTATTCACGTGTGATGTCGTAACCAAGGAAAATAGGGATTGATTTTTATATATATAGATAGATTATAGTGGCATTCTACTAGAGCACATTTATCCCTGTATGTTTTAAGAGTCATAGGCATCCATAGGCTACGGGAGCTGTCCACCATCAAGCAGCCAGTATGCTTGTTTGTGTCTTAATAACATTAATGATCACAAAGAATATTTTATTCTAACTGAAAATCTATTTTCGATAAAATGGAATCGACATCGAAAACTTTCGATGTAACAAGTCATGCATTAACTGTAAAGTCAGACCTTTGTTAGTCATTGAACTGATTGAAAACTATCATTTACCTAATTACTTTCGAGTACATAAACTGAATCAAAGGCTTCCCTTGTCGACCGCAAACGGAAATCCTCATCAGGTATCCAATTCAATGGATTCAAAGGTAAAGTCACAAAGGAACAGCGATATCTTTGAGTACCTTAACAGAAAATATTACTATTATAAGATTTTTCTAAGGTAAAAAGGCATTTATGTGAGCACTTCCGTTCGTAACCGTTGAATAGAACAAAATTTAGACAGATTTGTTTTTGAGAACTTTTGGCGTGCCCTGTCTGTATGTAGAAATCTCCAAAAAGAATATTACTGACTTGGCTTGATCAGTCAAGTGTTGTGTGTGTAAAATTTTCGTCAGTACTAGCGGGTGTGGGGGACAGTCGTCGAGCTAAGTGGAAATACTTCTACCAATTTTATTCGTGACGGTACTTTTTGAGTAACTTGAAAACCCATACGTATAATTATATAAAAATTAAGAATCTCTATATCACTTGGTCATCGCATCACGCGTGAACGGATGAAACAATTTCACTAATTCTTTTCTTATTGTGTTTATTAAAGTCAGGAAAAGGTTCTTATGAAAGTAAAAAATAGGATACCATACCTCTGGTAGTTGTACACGAGCATAAATGTTTACACAACAAACAACAAATTGTAAATGTGGTAATTTAGAATTAATAAAAGAACACAAATACCTAGGCGTTACTATTGATTCGAGCTTCAACTGGGGACATGTAAATTAAAATACATATGTAATGAATTAAGAGGTATTTTATCAAGATTGTCAATCTTAAAGATGCCATCTAACATTCTGCGCATGTTGTATAATATGTCAATGGCGGATAGTTGAAGTAGCTATGGCAAAACATACAAAATATACATTCAAAATATTATATATATATTTTAACTACAACTTAGCTTACTTAAAACCATAGTTCACATAAAAATCCAAAATGAATTAAAAAACAATGACATGGGTTTGTTAAATATTGCAAAGTTTAAAATATTTAAGTAAGTGGAAATTCGGAAAAAAAATATTTGCTAAAACGAAGGACACGAAGAAAAGATCTGCGACATTTGTACACATACGTACACGGGAAAAGAACGTGGCAGTATGTTCTGCCATCTATATTAAATGATCATCCCAACACCTTGATATCAAAGCTGACTGCACTTCAAGGTGTTTAACATCAAAAACTCGTGAAATTAATGTTAAAGAAACACTACTTAACTGTAACGAACGACGCACCAAACCGCGGATAAACTGTTTACGGTTCGCATCGGTTGGTAGACATGTAATTTTATAAGAAACTAGCTTTTGCCCGCGGCTTCGCTCGCGTGAAATTTGGGCATTTTAGATTATCCAAGCCAAGTCTAACACGCAACGCAACCACCTTCATGTAGCACCTTTAATTGTACTAAATACGAATGCAAGAACAAGAACTTTCCCGATAACTACTACACCCGTCCCGCTCCCCCCTCGCCGCCCGCATTCGCATAAGCAGTGATTGACGCCAAACACAAATTTAAAAACCTATTATGATAGTCTAGTCGTAGTCCTAGTCTTATTCCATCAGCTTAAAAAGGATAAATCAAACATTCAAAAAATTCCGACTTCAAAATTCTCAGGAAGTAGGTACATAATAGTTATTTTTGGCTTTTTCAAGTCAGGATTTTTCAGTTGGTTTATTATTATTTTTTAAGTTTATTTCTGTTTTAGTGAATATATTTTTTATTTATTTATTATAATAATGGGTAAGTAGTAGTGACATGGTGCCTTCTAGACGAAAATACATGAATAACTTAATTAAAAAAACTCAACACTATTGCTGAACTCCTAACCGTTCCTCATCAGCTCAGCAGTGTCACATGATGACTTCCAAATGCATATTATGTTACTTAATAACATCAGAAAACTCATCAATTACTGTATCCATGCATATAAATCTCAACCATTTGTCTCGATTTCCCAGGGTGCCCATCATCAGATTCTGATTTACTTAATATGGGAACACCTGAAGAGTGTACCCTCTCAAACAAATAAGAATTATTATAATTGCTGTACAATTGACGGAGAAATCATTGAAATTATATTTAAAAAATACATACAGTCGAACAGCTAATTTCTGTGACAAAAAATATCTTATGTCCTTTCGCAGGACCTCAATGTATCTCTGAACCAAATTTCATTTAAATCATGAAGAGATTGACGTTCCGAAAAACCGTAAAAACGACAAATATATTGATGATACAACCCCATCGCACCCCAATAGATGATGAGGGACACGTTAGCCACGTTGAATTTTAAAATCGTTGTTGTTTTAGGTTTGACCCGGTAATCCTTAAAAACAATTCCCATGACGATTTTCAGACATTTTGACCCCATTTTACCCTTTTAGGGATTGAATTTTGAAAAATCCTGAAACATGTGTTTACTTATTTATTTAGAAGTACTCATGTTAAGTTTCGGATAAAATAGTCCAACTAATCTTGTTTCCCCATACAAACTTTGGACCCCCGTTTGACACCCTTAGGGGATGTATTTTGAAAAGTCCTTTCTTAGTGCACCCCTAGACGTCATAAGGAACCTACGTGCCAAATTTGGAATCTCTAGACCCAGCGGTTTGGGCTGTACGTTGATATATAAGTCAGTCAGTTTCTTCTTTTATATATTTAGATTATCATGAATAAAGAATTATATAAAATAGATAATGTTGATTGTTGGCTTTATCCTCATGTTATAATAAAACACTTGTACTGTTCCACTTAATTAGAATTGAATAAAAGAAATTATATTAAAATGAATTATAAGAAAGTTGCGCGGAATATTTAAGAAATCTTAACGACCATATTAAGTTTTCTAATGCAACTTTAAGTCGTTTGACAGAACTGTCAGTCATTTGACAGGTCGTGCGAAACCAAGTCGGGTCAGCTAGTTCCGTATCAATTCACAAGGATGCTCTTAACTTCTCTTGTATACGGGCCATTATTACGGCATAACGGGACCGTTTCGAGTCAGTTACCTATCATCATCATCTTTACATATAGTACTAGGCCCACGAGGCTGAAAACGAGGTTGAGTGGAGCGACTACATTCGCCGAGAGTATGTTTTCCATTGATTTCAATGGAAAATGCATTAGATGATCTTTCCTCAAGGACATGATCGATCTCATTTTTTTTACGATACAAACCTTAAGCATGGCGAGGTCTTTAATTGTGATAAATTTCATCAAAATTGGTTCAGTGGTTTTGGAGCTTTTTTTATTTCCAAGAGTGACTTTTCGGCGGCTTGTCTGTACATAGATTGTCTGTACATTTAAAAAAAACATAATATGAGAGGGCTTTTATAAACATAAAATGAGCTATAGAAGCCAAAAAAAATATTTTTAGAATTTTTGTATGCGTTAGTAAGTTAACTAAAGTTCTCCTCTTATGGACTTCTCAATCGTACCATATGCTGACCTGAATCTACTGACATCAAAGTGTCAAGGTGGCCGTGCAAAGTTTATTTATTTATTTATTTATTTCCATACTTAATACAATGCATATACTCTACTCACCCCGCGGCAATTCCCCACTGCTGGGAGGCAGCGGCGGCAGCGTGGTCAAACAGCGTCAGTCCCACCAGGGCGACAGTGGGTGCAATCGTCAGTGGCGTCACGAAACGCAGTAGTGACCCTATCACGCCAAAGTAACCTGTATAAAGGGAATTTATTTTTTTATATATATGGAAAATATATTTTTTTAATTTGGTGTTCTTTGTTATATTGGGAGTGTAAGAGCAAGAACACTTCAATCTCGATTTATACGTTCTTATCCTCGACCTCGCCACAATCTTTAGAGGTGAAGCAAACCTCATCTGCAAGTGGTGCACTCCGATTACTAGCAAACGAGTCACTGGAGTCTGGTGAAAGATTGACAGAGCATGTCGTGCCCAGCTAGAGAAGAACCTCCACCTTACCAAATCATCATCATCAGGTCATTTTAATCTCCACTACAGGAGCACGACCCTCTCTCGTCCGTCCCAGAAAGGAGGCTTTGGCCTACACTCCCCACGCTGGCCAGACGTGTTGGGGAGACCTTACCAAATACCGCATACAAATAACAATTCCCTTAAGGTGTTGTGTGGTGTGTGTACCTGTGGTTGAGGTCACCAGGAAGAAAGGACTCCCAGCACTGGCAGCGCAAAAGCGATATTTCATTTTACTACCGTTTATATCGCTGCGCTAACCTTCTACGATAACCGCTTTACATCGGGCGGAATTTTTTACCACCGTAGTATAAAAAACATACCTAAGAACAACTGGAACAGCGCCGACACAGCAATAGCTCCTGAGAGCTCACACATTCGACTCGTCCAGACCTCCCGCCTCTCGCCTTCACTCATCGCGACGAGGGCATCAGTGGTGGGACACTGCCATGCTGGTAGCCCAAGGATGGCCAACGTGGGCACCAGGAACGAGATGGTGCCTCCTTGGACTATGGGAAGACGGCAGCCGAAGGTTGCTTGCAGCCATGTAATAAGACCTACAAGTATATCAAATCTATATATCTACACAAATAAACAACGAGCAAGGGAAAGATCTATATATGTTTGGGGTTTCTTTTGTTTAAAAATTTTAGGTGTAAGTGGCTCATCAACATCTTTGAACCAAAGCCAACTTCACTTTTACGCGGTGCACCTTGCTGACTGACAAACGAAGCTCTGGCGAAAAGAGAGGCAGGGAGCGTAATTGTAAGCTGCCCGACTGGGGAATGTGCCTCCATCTCACAAAATATCCCAGCCAAATAACAATTCCTTTGAGGGTTGTTGCGTTCTGCGAGTGAGTGATGTCACCAGTAACGAAGGAGATGCTGCGATGGTAGCGGGTGTGGCGGCGCGCGAGCGATATTTTATGTTGAGAGCGGTACGGCTACGGTAACCGCTTCACATCAGGCGTGCCGTATGCTGGTCTGCCCAATTTTTTTTACACCAAATTTTTTTATACTACTACGGGTAGTAATATAAAAAAAATTTGGTGTAAAAAAAATTGGGGTTCATCAATATCTTTGAACCAAAGCCAACCTTACCTGCACGTGGTGCACATCCTGCGGACTGACAAACGAGACTGGGCAAGTTACCTCCACCTCACAGAATAAGGCAGCCAAATAAATTAAATATCCTACATCATCATCTTGGGATGACTAAAGTCAGTGCAAGATGGGTTCCGAGAATGCTCACGCCACTTCAAAAACGCGAGCGTGTCGAGTGCTCTCACCAGTTTCTGGAGCTCTGTGGAGAGAGAAAGGAAGAAGTTATGGCCCGGATTGTTACTGGAGATGAAACCTGGGTTCACCACTATGAACCTGAGTCGAAGCAAGAGTCGATGCAGTGGCATAAAAAAGGCACACCTCCTCCAAAGAAGTTCAAAGTGTCACAATCGGCCGGAAAGATCATGGCGACTATCTTTTGGGATACAGAAGGTATTTTACTGATCGATTATAAAGAACGTGGTGCGACTATAACGGGACAGTACTACGCTTCTTTACTGGAAAGATTGAAAGAAGCCATTAAGAAAAAAAGAAGAGGAAAACTGTCAAAAGGTGTGCTCCTTTTGCACGACAATGCACCCGTCCACACGTGCCATGTTGCGACGGCTGCCATTCACCGATGCGGCTTTGAACAATTAAACCACCCACCATACAGTCCAGACTTGGCCCCCAGTGACTATTATTTATTTCCAAAAATGAAGAAAGAGCTGCGTGGAAAGAAATTTGACGACGATGATGAAGTCAAGTCGGCAATTTCGGCCTATTTTGACACCAAAGACAAATCATTTTTTTTCGATGGTATAAACAAGCTATTTGAGAGATCCGAAAAATGTATTAGGGTTAAAGGAGAATATATTGAAAAGGAAAAATAATTTGGTGTTTAATTTCAACCTCCTTCTCTCTCATTCCGCGAACTTATTGACCTCCCCTCGTAAGAGAAGTAGGGCATAGCGTATTTTTTAAGCTGCCAGTCTGAGGAAGTACCTCCACCTTACAGAATACCGCAGCCAAATAACAATTCCCTTGAGGGTTGTTGTATGTGAGTGAGGTCACCAGAAAGAATGAAAGCAAGGAGTAAAGGCTAGCAACGAAACGGCGACCCCTTGGTGTTGCTGATCTCCAGGGGCGGTGGTGATTGCTTTCCATCAAGTGACCTTATTCATTGGTATGAATAAGCATTCTATTCAATTATTGAATCGCAATAAGAGATGGTGGTAAGGGGGCTGTTCTCTTATAAAACAGTACTGTACTGTTACTGTACTGTACTATTGTGTTCATTATCCTTGAGTCAGAGCCATATATAAAACCTGATTAATAAAGTAACGTAAAATAGAAATAGATGTCAAATCTGAACTTTTTTTTTACTGTAATTTTATATAGAAGCTTATATGACTAAAAGTAATACTAAATTGTCAAACTGTGCGAGAGTTCCAAAAAGTGTCTTATATCGTACAACACTTTTTTTTTACGAAATACTATTTATTTTTCTTCTTCGAACTTAACATATTCTTTCTTTGTTAAACAAAAAAGTTGGTAGCCCTAAATCGTGCCCCAACTGTTTCGTATTTGTATGGCCCGAAAATAAACAGAAAAGGAGAGCTCAGTTTACTTGTGTTTGTAAATTAAAATCTTGTAAATAAAACCCTCTACCGGGATTGAACCCCTAATTTACACTATCGTAGCGAGCGGAGCTCAAACTATTTCGGTCACGGATCTCTTTTGAAAACTATGTGACGGATCCCTAAAAAAAACAAGAATTTATTAGGTACCTAATTGAAAAAAAAAAACCCCGACTGAAAATTCATTTGTTTTTTTTTTTGTACTATACTTCAATGTTTTTTACTGACTCCATATTGTATGACACCTCATATGTTGAAATCCGTCAAGCTGTTAAGCTATCTGCTATAGATCGTGTCAAAGAAATATAGGTACATACATGTTACATACCCTCATAAAACATAAGCCTTCTTCGATCTACCTCAATTGAGCAATAACTAAAATTTCATATATTGGTAAATATTTACTCATACTAACAACGAGAATGTCAGGTGGACCTATAGGTGATCCAAGAATATTATCAGCACAAAATAGATGATGACTGGATGAATGGTTCACTACAGATTACATTTACGTTTCATTTAACGAGAGCCATGAAATTATTTTCTCTTTGGCGGTTTCTTAAAGTACTTAGGTACTATTGGTACCATTTGGTAGATATGCATCTGTATCAAGCCATTTTCATCGCACTGCTGGGATACGGGCCTCCCCTCAATTGAAGGGGTTTAGAGCATACTCCAACACGCTACTCAGCTGCGGGTTGGTGGAGAGCAGAGAACAGGCTACAGTCGATGTTGCTTAACTTGCGTAATCCATTAGACTGACACACGCGCAATGACGCCATCGTGCTGCTCAATCAATCAATCAAAAAATCAATGTGCATGTGTGCATGCATCGTTTGGTAAATATATTATTATTTTATTATGACTGCGGGCGAACCCAGAAGTCTTGCGGATCTCCAAGCCCAGGGCTACGCGGCGCAAACTTTGAGTAACACTGCTCTAAGGGGTCGAGTGGCTCGTCGGGTAAACGAATCGATCACTGACCTCAGACTAATTGCAGGACATAAATTTTGAAAAACCATTATTAGCACAACGCTCCTATCAACTGAGGGGATATTGTTATTTAGACAAGCTGTTCTCAGCATGCGTTGCTATGCTATGTTGGAGAAAAGGCCAGGGCGGGGGCAATGGCAGGCAGGAACTTTTCTTGGCATACAGGGCGAGAACTCCTGCTGATGTTCCCAAGTTACCCACACCGAGTTTTTATGTTGTTGCGTCTCAGATAGCTCTCAGAGTCAGCAAGCTGAAGTGGCAGCGGGCCGACTACATTTGCCGAGTCAGCGATCGCAGATGAGGGAGAAACTTCCTAAAGTGGAGCCCCCGTTTAATACAATGAAGCGTCCCAACGCTTCATTGTATTAAACGGGGCCCAGCTACAGGGGAGCTCCCAAGCTCCCCTGTAGATGGGCCGTTGACTTGCAGAAACCGGAAAATGGATAGCATGAAGGAAAGCATTATATCCAGCAGTGGATGGACGCAGGTTGATGATGACGATGATCAGTGCTGTATTTCGTAATGCTGACGCGAATGGGCTGGTTGGAATCTTTTTTTATATATACTAAGTCGGGTAGCAAACAATGCGGCCCGGCCCCGATTGATGTGAAGCGGTTACCGTAGCCATATAAACGTTCGCAACATGGTATATCGCGCTGCCACCCCTGCTGCCAACGTAGCAACTCCTGCCATCCTGGCGACCTCACTTATTCGAACACATAGGAATACAACAACCCTCTAGGAAATTGTTATTTAGCTGCGGTATTCTATAAGGTGGAGTTACTTTCACAGACGGGCTGCTTAAAATTACGCTGTGCCCTACGCCAGAGCCTCGTTAGTCATACAACAGTGTGCACCACGTGCAGATGAGCTGAAGCTGAGATGAATGGCTTTGGATCAAAGATAGTGGTGAGCGACTTACACCCCCTCTGGCGCAAAATGTACAAGAAAAAAATATTTACTCACCAGTAACAAATATCATAGTGGATATGATGTTGGACCTGTCAGGGTCTGTGTCCAGCATGCACAGAGCTGGGCACAAGATGAACGGGATGGCCACGATCGCGCCAATCATCGTCAGGTAATGCTGGAAGTGGAAGTAAAGGTTTTTTTTTCTTTTTTTTATATGAGAGGGGAGCAAACGAGCATGTGGGTCACCTGATGGAAAGCAATCACCACCGCCCATGGAGATCAGCAACACCAAGGGGTCTCCGATCTGTTGCCAGCCTATACTCCATCCTTTCTTTCTGGTGACCTAACTCACTCACACAACACAACAACTATCAAGGGAATTGTATTTGGCTGCGGTATTCTGTGAGGTGAAGGTACTTCCCCAGTCGGGCAGCTTAAAAAAATACGCTATGCCCTACCTCTCTTTTCACCAGAGCCTCGTTTGTCAGTCAGCAGGAGGGTGCACCACGTGCAGGTTAAGTTGACTTTGGTTCCAAGACGTTGATGAACCACTTACACCGCGAAGTCTAATTGTATCCTAACATTATTGGTGTCTTCACTGGTTTGGTTATCTAGAAAGGATGGGCGAAGATCGCAACGTGAAGAAAGCGTACCTCGAGCGACCGAGTGGACGTCGCCCGCCGCGGTTGGTCGCTGGAGTGACAAGGCAGAAGATGACCTGCGCGACTTTCAAGTCACTGGGTGGCTTTCAAGAAACCGTGCAGGACAGAAGAAGGTGGCCTACTCTTATTTCGTAAGCCAAGACTCGTTTTGAGTCTCTGTGCCAACATAGTCAGTAATACTACTAGTATAGGAAATGTCTATAGCATATGGATACAGTTTTACAGGAAGGCAGTAAGATTGTTTGTTACCCAGCGTGACATCGGGCTATCTAGAAGGACGTGCATCGCTTCGTCGTGCCTCCACTCTAATACCTTTCTCCCCCACCTGCCATCACAAACTCTTATATCTATCTATCTCAATTTCTTACAGCCCTAAATATAAAATCGAGAATAGAAATATGAAATATCTCTTGCTTGTACCTGCAAAGCCATGAAGATGCAGAGGTACCAGGGCGGGGTGTCATCGATGCCGTACGTGACGTTGCCCTGGCGTTTGACGTCGCCATTCTGATCGCCTGGTGGGTCTTCCGGGGCCTACACAAAGATCACAGGTATAACTCTTTTCGTTCCCTGAAGACTACAGTATGTATGAGATTCTTCAAGAAAGACGTAAGGGTTATAAGGTTGGCAACAAGTGTGTATGATATCTAATTCGTTGCAAGCGTCCATAAAGGTCATGCAGGGCGTTGTATAAAAAACCACTACTAACTTAATGATCGAAAATTACCAAGGGCCCTATTAATTTATCCTCTGACATACCACTTTTTCAAATTCAGGCGAATATCTTCTACCTACAATTGTCCATAAGAACTGTATACGGATATATTTTTTTTACGACAGGACGAGCGCCCACCGCACATTCCCAGCACTGTTTCTCCAGCCAGGATTAACCACCGCCACCACAAAAAAAGGCAATGAACAGTGAAGTCCATTGCAATCTCCGGAGTAAGACTACCGGGATGCCTTATGGAAAATTCACAACGAATTTAATCAGAAGAAATTTGTAGGAGTAAACAGCTTTTGGAATTTGACTTTCCCTCCTAACAACGTGAGTCGCAATATGGCGAAGAACTGTAGGAATGCCAAATAGTCATGTTTGACGCGGGTTCGATCCCCGCGCAAGACAAACATTTTGTGTGCATGAACATGTCTGTTTGTCTTGGTCTGGGTGTTTTCTATGTATTATAATGTATGTATTTATAAAAAAAAAATAAGTACATTTATCAGTTATCTTTTTTCAGCAGTATGGCCGTTTGGTTTCCGGCAGACTAGAATAGAATCACTCCGTTTCTTCCCGTGGATGTCGTACACGGCGACTAATGGAAATACATTAAAAACATCGATCAGGCCTCCCCAACGGCCCAACCCGTCTAGCCAGCGTGGGGAGTGTAGGCCAAATCCTCCTTCCGTCTAGGACGGACGAGAGAGGGTCGTGCTCCTGTAGTGGAGACTAAAATGGACCTGATGATGATCAGTTATCTAGTATCTAGTACCCATAAAACAAGCATTGGTTAGTTTCGGACTAGATGGCGTTATATAATTTGACCAGGAATAATTATTTATTTAATTTCAATACCTACCTACAGGTAGCAGAGTCCAAGACTTACACTCATTCAAATCATCATAATTGGACATTATTCACACATTAGTGCGAAAATTTGTACAACTCGTACTTGTGTGTACAGATACCAGAGTAGATTTGAACAAATAATAATATTTACTAATATAATTTGTTCGTTTGCATAGCCGGGTGTCCGTGTCGTGACTTTTAAATATTTCACTCACCCAGTAAATGCATGATAGTCATAATCATAATCATCATTATCAGGCTGTATCTAGCCACTGCTGGATATAGGTCTTTCCCAATGCTTTCCACCATTTGGGATCCACCGCTTTCCGCATCCAATCGCAACCAGCCACTTTTTAAGGTCATCGGTCCATCTAGCTAGAGTGCCCAACGCTTCGTCGCTCCATACGTGGCCTCCACTCTCGTTTCCTCCCCCATCTGCCATCGCTGACTCGGCGGATATGGCCAGCCCACTGCCACTTCAGATTGATAACTCTGAGAACTATGGCGACTTGGACTGTCATCTAACGACAAGATGACAGTCCAAGTCGCCACAGCCGGAACCGACGGCTTAACGTACCCACCGAAGCACGGAAGAGCTCGAGATAAATAAACCCATCCGAGGACAGGCTACGGCCGACGTTGCTTAACTTGTGAGTTCGATTAGAACGACACGCGGAACGACGCCATCGACCTCCTACATTTATTTTTATCTATCATTTCAAAATTAGTGCTAATTATACTAACTATATTCGTAGCTTACCGTGGCATTCACTACTGTGTATGAACATTTACTTCGAGTCATATTGTATATTGATTACTGAAACACACTTTAGGACCACACTACCACACCACAGTCACAGAAAGATTCTGAGGCACATCACAATTAAACACTAACACACTTTAGAACAACACTACCAGTCACAGAAAGATTCTGAGGCACATATCACAATTAATCACTAACACACTTTAGAAGAACACAGTCACAGAAACATTCTTCTCATTTATCTCACAATTAATCACTAACAACTTCTTCAATTGTTCATTTCTTCATTTTCACTTTGTCAATTTGTTATTCCATATACAAAGTGGAAACTTCTAATGCCACCAGGGGCCCTACCGCTGAAGCTGAAGCCGTTTACCATTGGATTTTTCCTCAAAATCAATCTTCAGCTTAAATCAAACTTCAATTTATGGTACTTGTGTTTACCTTAGCTAGTAGAAACCCTGGAGTTCTACCAACTAAGCTGAAGATGTCTGTCAATAAGTAAAACATATGACCTATTTTTCGAATCAAAGTAATCGATGTTAATCGGCTTCAGCTTCAGTGGTAGGGCCGCTGAAGGGAAAGTACCTACTCTTAATACTGTAGATAGAAAATTTTACTCAAAGAAAACATTCCTTTGATATTGAAAAGAAAGAAAACTGCATTCAAAGATTAAGATTATTTGAGTGTGTTTAAAACACCCAGGCCAAGATTTGTCTTGGCCTGGGTGTTTTAAACACACTTTTTCAACTTTTTAAACAGACATGTTCATGCAAACAAATATTTGTCTTGTGCGGCGATGGAACCCGCGATCTTCCAGTTTTTTCTATATATTATAGTTGAGTTTTTGACGTGACAACGTCTTATAAATTGGTTAGCCGGGTGACACTTCAAGAAACTGGCTCACGTTATGCGCTTACAATGAGAGCGAGTGAAAGGCACGCGTCCCTTCTAAGAGCGAGAGAGACAGACATAAAAAGTGAAAGGCATGCGTCCCTTCCACTCGAAAACATTTTACCACTCAAAGTCGTTGTCACGTAAAACTTTCGCCCGTATACCGACTTTACAGGCAACCAATTTTTTCTATATTCTTTCGAGTCAAAGTGGCCAATGCTTGCCGTTCGACCTCCGGGCTCGTCCGGCCGTACCGTAGTCGGCATCAGCATCGGCAGCGCCGGTCGGGCGGTATACCATAATAAATAATAATATATTCAATCTGCTTCGCCAACCCACAGTTGGACAGCGTTAGAGTACGCTCTAAACCTCTTCGATTAAGGGTAGACCTATATCCCAGCAGTGGGATGAATATGGGTTGATTTTGATATGATTTGAAGTTATTCAAAATTTTTGTATGATTTATTGGTTTCAGTAACGAAACGATTTTTTTTTATACTACGTCGGTAGCAAACAAGCATACGCACCGCCTGATGTGAAACGGTCACCGTAGCCATATAAACGCTCGCAACATGATAAATCGCTCGCGCTGCATATGCAGTAGGTAACTCCTTCCATCCTGGTGACCCCACACAAGGGAATTGGTTTTTCGCTTCGGTATTCTGTGAGATGGAGGTACTTTCCCAGTCGGGCAGCTTAAAATTACGCTGTCTCCTACATCTCTTTAGCCAGAGTCTCGTTAATCTAACAGCATCTTTGAAAGACAATCTCACCTCAATGTTGCACCACGTGCAGATGAGGTTGGCTTTGGCTCTAAAATGGTAATGAGTCACTTACACGCCAAAAGGTCATGAAAACGATGAGTAATCATACTGATCTCTTACTCCACAGCTTCTTGCAACGTCTGAATTATTTAATAACGGTGCGACGTGGGCCGTTGGGGCCATAACTTTAAAAACCCTGCCGTTCTTTAATGGGTGCTTACCCTCTAATAATGTATGCAACAGTAACAATTTTATTGATCAAAGTCATCAAAATTGAGGTGCTCATATTATATTTTCATTGTTCATTTATATTTCCGTATTTGCGTTTATATGCTCCCTGTGTGCGACTCTGTCCAGAGACAAGGTAGATTTTGGACGACGTCAAGTAATAACTACTTGGTGATTAAGTATATATTAAAACGCTAGAGAGTATTAATGTGAATTATGAAGGAAAATCTTAGCAACAATATAATTCGTTTTTGTAAGACACACGATGAAGGCACAAGAAATATCGGCAACATAAAGTTTTTTTTTTCTCTTATGGCAATATGTTACTTTGCCAACGTCAAGAGAATATTAAAGTACAACAATTTTGAAATTTAGAAGAACTCCAGACTTGAAACCAAAACGAACTACTTACGTACTTAGGAACTTATCCAGTTACTTGCATAAGTACTTACAATGTGAATTATGATATTATCATCATCTACCTGCTGTTAGTTGTAGAGTTTAATGTTATTTATTGAAATGAACTCTGAAATTATATTTACATAAAAATATACAATGAGCCAGTCGCTAACATCAAGTGGAGAGACATTTAGCTTCTAGTTCAACTGAGTACAATGGGATGTATTCAGAGCACACGGCCTTTGGAGACACACGATCTTTTGCTATAAGTAGTCGCGCCGCCTTCAGCCTCATTGAAACCAAAATGTTCCTCTGTGCCACGCGAACTGTGCGATTTCTCAGGGTTGTTCTTCCTAGCCCCTGGAGACCAGTAACAGAAAAGTAACTCAACTTCAACGTCGTCAATTCTAAGTAAGCAGTGCATCGTTTAAAACCGTGTAGCGATGAATGAATAGGAAAGCATATAAAGATCACAAGGAGCCTATAGACATCAACTCGCATTAAAAGCGATAGTTATGGAAGCCTAAGAGGTCAGCAATCCAACAGTGGACGTCCTGCGGTTAAAATTACGATGAAGTATCTCTCTTACCGTGTCACGCAAAACGTTCTCCAAACCAATCGTGATGTTGTTATGCACCATTGTAACTAGAACAATAAAATAACCACAGTGGTTAAACTTAAATAGTTAGTGACCAACTTTATGTTATTTATGTTTCATCATCATCATCATCAGGTCCATTTTAGTCTCCACTACAGGAGCACTACCCTCTCTCGTCCGTCCTAGACGGAAGGAGGATTTGGCCTACACTCCCCACGCTGGCCAAACGGGTTGGGGAGGCCTGATCGATATTTGATAATGTATTTCCCTTAGTCGCCTTGTACGACATCCACGGGAAGAAACGGAGTGATTCTATTCTAGTGTGCCGGAAACCACACGGCCAATATTTATGTTTAGCTACTGTGAAAACAGAGGAGCTCGATGGCGTCTTTACGCGTGTCAGTCTAATCGAAAACGCAAGATAAGCGACGTCGACAGAAGCCTATGGATAGGTTTATTTATCTCGAGCTCCTTCGTAATTCGGAGGGCACGTTAAACCGTCGCGTCGGTCCCGTCTGTTGCCATTAAATGACAGTCGTTATGCCAAGTCAGTGGCCTTTAGGCGGCTTGAAAACACTGGCATCCACCAACCCGCAGTTGAGCAGTGAGTTGGAGTATGCTCTATACCCCTTCGATTGAGGAGAGACCCATTGCGAGTTGGCGCAGGCCAGTGTCACGACTGTCATCAATGACAACAGCCGGGACCGACGGCTTATCGTGACCACGATGAATAAACGCATCCATAGATAGGCTAGTAGATAGATACATTGCATAGGTACTACATATTTGCACGTATACAGACGCGGTTTGTTTGTGTTGTCGTTTTTACTTTTTTGTATGGAGTGGCCAAGGTGTGACAGTACAAACGTACTTACATGTTCCAAGATCCTGTATAAGTAGATATCAGCTAGGCTCAGAAATATACTTCATTATAAACACTTACTTGTAAGAAATATTATAAATTATAATGTTCTACCACCAAACCGTAACAAATTACTTATACTTAATAACAGTAGTAATAAGTATTCAGCGAATAAAATCAGTCGCGACATGTATCGTCTGTCAATTCTCGTTAATGACTATAAAACGATGGTTTATTGTTAGCACTGAACAGTGGATCTTTCTGTGATGTATTATAAAACTAAATACAAACACTCTATATAAGTACCTACCGTAATACAGTAGACATTATAGATCAGTAAGCACACTTCAGACAAACATCCGACTTCGTCTACAGACCGATACATGATCATAACTCAGCCTGGGCTAGATGTAGGCGTAACAGCATCAGCGAAGGTGAGGGCCTCACCTTCGTCTCGGTAACGTTATTCTTAATAGGAACTGTGAATTCACAACGCTGCGGCAAATTTGGTTCTAAAACGTCCACAAGGGGGCTTCACTCGAGTGCGAGGTTCTAGGCGAATAGTGGCGTAGTTAGGAGTGGCCTCTTTGACCACGCCTAACTACGCCACTATTCACAACTAAGATTCAAAATACGCCAGTAAATCGAATCGACCTTGTAAGCCGGGCCTAGCTACTGAGATTTTACTCGACATACTTGTCACAGTTCTAATTGGTAAAGTCATTCGCCCCAACTGGTTATGGATGGCAGTCATTTGAGTTCTTAGTCGCAAACTACGCTACATACAATCGACTCTTTTCCGAACAGTCCCTGAGATGTACAATGAGGGAGTAGGCAGACGAATCGAGTAGTGTTGGTGGTGGAAATAAATCCTGTGGCATGGCCAGGGGTACGGTGGATCTGAAGGGAAATTGATAGAATTCATAAATGGTAAAGAATGGAATACTGCAGTTGTTATACTGTGGAAATTCTAATTGCGATAAGATTTTCTATCCAAAGCCAACCTCACCTACACAAAGTACCTACTCCATAGTTTGCGAATGAGGTCCTGACGATAGAGTAGGATATCCACTAAATCCGAAGAAGCCAAAAAGAAGAAACAGGCTTCATTAAATTCAGCCTTGAAGGCCAAAGGCATATAACACAATCTTCTACCCAACTGTCCATATTCCTGCCTATGAGGAAGACAAATGGGCTCCTGACCTTGAGGCTACTGGGAAGATGTTGCCTCCGCAGCGTGGACTGCGGGGATTATAGCGCGAAACTGTTGAATTGAAACCCAAGAGGTACTTAGCTGGCTTCCATCAAGGCGACAATAAAAATAGTCTATTATTGTAAATAACTGTACACTGCTGTTGGATAAGCTCGAAGGTAGTTTGCAACACCAGACATAACCAATGATTTTATTAACAGTACTTACCTATAGATATGTCTCAAGCGTAAAAAACGTACACCCGAAAAGTGAGCCAACGGTTTCACCGCTGTGTCAATTGATTCAAATAGGAACAATGATGTTATTTAAATAATATAGGTTTGGCATACTCATACTAAATCGCGGCACAAAAACGGTTCCCATCTCGCCTATCGAAGACGGACTATCGCTAACCTTATCACCTCGCGCTTTAATACATTTGCTATCTCTTTCTCTCGCTGAGTGCGTAATCGTCTCGATGGCGACAATTTTCCTTGCAATAATATGAAATTAACAAATACGCGTTAACATCGAATATTATCATGTACTTTCGTTTGATATGATCCCTTAGGCTTTGTTTACTTTATCAACATAAATTTTGCATTTTCTTATTACAGAAGACGGCATTTTTGTTTATTTCAATCAATTGTTAGTCGTTGCTGAGTCAGAATCGTCGCCTTGCTTATGCGAACTAATTGCGAGGTGAGACAATTACCTCACCTTTCGGGTGTCCGTTTTAGAATCTATAGAAATAAAACATAAGTGAATAGGAAGAAATGACGTCTTCTGTATAACGAAAATGCACAATTTAAGTTGATAAAGTCATAGTTTAAACAAAAACGGCACTTACACATCGAATGTCTACAGATATGTATAGTCTTCATACTTATGTCTTCACCTCTATCGACAGCGATTACCGTGATCGTTCAATTAACGCAGTCCAAGTTCAAAATAAAAACTGTAATTTAAAAAACTAAAAAACCCGACTGCTTTTCTATGTAAATTGGAAATGAAAAACCCCTAAACAAGAAAACATGTAGCAGTCGGGACCCATTCTAGAAATGGAGGGTTAGTGAATTTATAGCACATGTAGGGTCCCGACTGCTACATGTTTTCTTGTTTTAGGGGTTTTTCATTTCCAAATTACATAGAAAAGCAGTCGGGTTTTTAGTTTTTTAAATTACCGTTTTTATTTTATGTTTTTTAGTTTTATTTATTTTTATATATATGCAATGTCGATCTAACAGTAAATACATATCTAATGACACCCCTCGAGCTAAAATCCATCCAGCCTTTCGGGCTGCAGAGCGTGCCAAACAATTATACATACATACATACATACTCTCGAAAAACATAACCCTCCTTCTGTCGCAGTCGGGTAAAAATCAACTACTCAGCCGGACAGTTGGACTGGATTGGATCGTTGGATCGTTGCACCGTGCTTATACCATAAGTAAAAAGAGTCACAACCGTCTCTAAAAATGCTTCCCTAAGGAGGCAATTCAAAAAAACCGGACAAGTGCGAGTCGGACTCGCCCACCGAGGGTTCCGTAGGTACGTGGTATCATTATTAAATTTGATATTTTTCATTATATATAAGAAATAATGCGTCGAAAAAAATAAATAAAATATATTTTGCAATGTGTACATCAAGCCCTTTCATATGATACCCCATTTGAACTAGTAGTTTCGATTTGAAATTTCGACACCCACTAAAAAATATAGACCCCTTATTTTTTAAGATCTATTTACAAATGTATAGTTTTGAGATTTACTCCTGTACTTGTAGTCTATAACGATGTTACTTGCCAAATTTCATAGTTCTAGGTCAACGGGAAGTACCCTATAGGTTTTGATTCCCTTGAGTGTGTCGAAATATGCGTTTTTTGCTGAATAAACGGCCGTAACTTTTTTCTACGTAAACTTAGCAGTTTGATTATTTTTTAACTTCATGGGACCGTAGACCTGAGTATACAGTTCAAATTTCAGCTTGATACCTCCACGCATTCTCGACATAGAAATTCTTGACAGACAGACAGACAGACAGACAGACAGACAGACAGACGGACAACAAAGTGATCTTATAAGGGTTCCGTTTTTCCTTTTGAGGTTCGGAACCCTAAAAACGAATGACAACAAATTCTGTGGATACAGTTTGGTGTTGCAGCTAGGTACATATCTATCATCTCCATCCAAAATTCAATCATACCACTGGATAGATGAAGGATAAAAGAGTTTATTACGCGAAGTAAGGACTATGAAACCTCAAGTGGCGGGGAGGGGTAACGCTGCCATTTTGAGATAAATTTATTGCATATAACCTACGTACAACACACGCCTGTGTTCATGACACAGCCACATCCCATTTTTTTCCACTCATTTTGGTAGCAGGTAAAACGTACACCCATTGTACAAACATGTTCTTTAGCGGCAAACGTGGTCACGTGATTTGAACTCTCCTACTTTACATTTATAGTACTAACTACTTTACATTTATAGTAGTTTAACTCAATAGTGGATTTTGTTATGTTGCTCGTTTTATCCCTACGTTATAAAAAATCTACAGCATTCTGACGAAAAACTTGTTTTTTTTGTTCAATAAAACAGTCAACTAGGTTCAATCATATCTTTTATTTTCCTTTTTAAAATAGAGATTTAGTGGTGAGTCTACAACTGCTTTCAAAATTCTTCAGTCTTTTTATTTATTTAAACTTTATTTACCACAATAAGGTTACAAAAGATGGACTTAATGCTAAGAGCAGTCTCTTTCACCTTTGGCACAGACAAACTCGAATATCTTCACATAACATTGTCCAAAGGACTAAATAATTAAAATAAAATTTCTTAATTTTATTCAGTACCTTAATTAGACATAATTAATTAACAGCCAATAAAACAGAAATCTTAAAATAAAAATATATTTTTATTTTTTTCCTTTTTAAATATGTATTACATACTATAACTTATCACAACTTTGTCACAGTCAATAGTGCATGGTGGTCATTTTGTCTTTAACAAAAGGATGTATGCAATTTTCAGGTGCTTGTATAAAGAAGGAGGATACCTGTTTACAGGAGGCTGAAAAGTGTGAAAATAAAGCAATCTGCACCTTTATTTCATACACTTATTTCTTCGTGCCGAGATCTCAACCAGTTCTTTCGTGCTCGCACCCATACATAGTTAACTGTGTGACAAGGTTGTTTGCAAAGGTATATAAGATGTGAACTAATATGTAATGATAATTTACTTTCCTTATTGCATATAAATTATACATTACACGTAGTATACATAATATTGTTATGCAAAGGCGAGCTTATCTCTTTAAGAGATCACTTCCAGCTAATCTGTTTACGTAAGAATTATACATACTCTTTCTGTTTCTTCATTTTCACAACCTTGTCATATGTGACATAATTATGTCAAACATAGTAAACGTGACAAAGTTGTAAAATGTTAACGTAATTATAACACTCACTGTACCACATGACTGAGAATAAGAACTGACAGTCAACTGTTGACAGAAAATATTTTCTCTTTTATACTACACTAATCAATCGACATTTTTGAAAAACTTTTAAGAATAACAAAAAAAAAAAAACAATAAACAGCCTTCATTCAAAATCACTTTAATTTGTCCATCAGATCGTCTGCACTGTCTGATGGGTCTCCATCCAATCGACATCGTTTAAAACATACTACACTATACAGCATGTCTAAACGATTTATATATCTGTGTACTCACAAAAGATAACGAACATTTGTTGACGCAAATTTGTGTGTATGGACGTAAATTCGTACCTAAAATCAAACATCATTTAAAGAAATACAAAACTGGATCGATACGAACATTTTTGACACACACACACTTTATGTATTTGAACACAACGTTCGATGTTCAAACACATCAAGTGTGTGTTCATTTCATTCATTCATTTGTTCGTACGTACTCGTACGTACACACAAAATGCAAGATGCAACAATTGACATCTAACGACATACTATTAACATCATTTCTATCGAAAAACAGGTCTGTTAGCCCTTCCATAATGATCGATTTTGTGCCGTTTGGATCCATCAACTGCCTGAGATCTTTATCAGATCATCGGTCCAAGTCCTAGGACCAGTAGACAAAAATAATATAAATATACGACGTGAACTCTTATTCATTCCACTGCTGGGATTCGGGTCTCACTCAATCGGACCAGGGTCGGTTAGAGCATACTTCACCACGCTGCTCAACTGGGAAAGGCAGAGATAAATATACAGTAAAGTAAAAATCAATTACATCGTTCAATTTGGTCAAAAAAAAAACGGCCGCAGGACCATGCGATGCGACTTCGGCGGCATTCCATTGATATCTGTACTTCTGATCGTACGGCTATGACTTGTCGCATCGCATGATCATGAACCGGTAATAACACAAAAGATAAGGTAGATAATCAGTCATACGATTCAATCGAACCTTATAACATAGTCATAAGGTGCATTTCTTTTTATCATACAAATCTTTTCTATTTCGCTAAAACGATTTTGTACAATGCAGTACCTTCGGTAAATTAGTTATTCAGTAATATTTTTTGAACGAGCTATGGTGGCGCTAGCTGATTGGTTAACCAAACTCCAGCGTATTCAAAAGGTTAATAGGTAACCCCCCAGCCCGTCTGGCCAGCGTGTGGAGTGTAGGCCAAAATCTCCTTCTGTCTGAGACGGACGAGAGAGGATCGTGCTCCTCCTGTAGTGGAGACTAAAATGACCTGATGATGATGATGATGATCAATAGGTAACGCTTATTTTTTTATTTCGTATTTGATGTATTGGACATCATAACTAATAACTCATCTCACTGCTGGGATACTAAATAACCTTCAACAGTACCGACAACACACTGCTAAGTCGCAATAGCGCACTATAACATACAAAATATTTCATTGTTCCAAATTCTACCACCAGAGGCGGTATAATGAAATTGGTGCCACCCTCGCACATATCAAATATGTTTGATGTGATATACAGCTATATTCGCCATTCCAAGTAAAAACTTGAAGAGTTACGTCAAAAAATTGTACGATGACTATCTTAAATAACATTTATGTTTATTTATACACATATAACTCTTTAAGGGCACCCGTGTTTTATATTGTCACCATTATACTTTGCAACAATAAGTTGTATGTATGGTCAATTACAAAAGTGCATGCACATATTATGAATGAAATTATTGTATTTAATGCTTCCTATTTCTATACAATCAATCTAATGTGGAGAAAGTTATCCAATATTGCCAATTGTAAAAACATTGAACACTGGAGGAACAACTCAAAAATTTTAGATTTTAGAAAGTTTACCCAGATATATCGTTCCCCCCACTCCCTGCTACGCTTATGGCAACAAATCGAACATTTTCATTGAACCGTAAAATATATATAAATACACATATATGTATAACATAAGTAACATAACACAGGAGTCACATGGTTTCTTCATTATTAGTTTTGGTTCTATGTTTTTTCATAACGGTACAAACTATACACTCCCCTGTCAACAGATGGCGGTGCTGTGGCAAAAGAACGATGTCCAATTCTGAAAACAACAGGAATAAAACATTTTATATTATTCATATATATATTTTTGGACATATTACACAGCGCCATCTAGTCCTAAACTAAGCAAAGCTTGTACTATGGGTACTAGATAACTAATGAATTATTAAAATACTTTTTTTTGTAAATAAATACATACATACAATACATAGAAAACACCCAAATCAAGACAAACAGACATGTTCATGCGCACAAATATTTGTCTCGTACGGGAATCGAACCCGCGACCTCGGAATCAAAGTGACCATTATAAGCCATTCGGCCACCGAGCTCATCGCACGTCATTTGTCACGTATTCATATATACCGTCATCAGTCTAGCTAGATAAACAGGGTAAACCTCGAAAACTCATTTTTAGAAGAACAATTTTAAAGTTTCTTTTAGTATTATTTTAGCCATTATTATTCATTGCATGACATCTATATATGATAGGACAGAAATACTACGCTGCCTCCCGTGGCATTGCCCGTCCTGTCGATATAAGAACTTGTTTAATAGAAGAATTGCAATTTTAAAGAAAAAGGCAATATTTAGTATAAGTATGTATTTACAAAAAAAAAATGTATTTAAGTACATTTATCAGTTGTCTAGTACCCATAACACAAGCTTTGTGCTTAATTTGGGACTAGACGGCGCTGTGTAAAATTGTCCAGAAATACCTATATAATACCTATTTAGTGTTGATACCCAGTTCATTCAAATCAACGAGTATGGTCCCCATTTTCTTTACGCTTCATGGCTTTACGTGAAAATAAATGTCGATATTTCATTTTTATTGTTTTATTTAGACAATAATTCAGGCCGTGCAGATTAAAAATCCCGCATTCATGAACAACTTTTGTTAGTTAGTTTCGCCCGAAACTTCGATTTTCACCTTTTTTATTATACTACTTTGGGTGGCAGACAAGCATACGGCCTAGCGATGTAACGACTCGACTTTTTAAACCGATTCAAACCGATTTGAGCATAAACCGAGTTGAGTCGATTAGCGCGTCTACTAAACCGATTTGGCCGAGTCGAAAGCAATGTAACGACTCGACTTTTTAAACCGATTAAAAAGTCGAGTCGTTACTTGACTTTGTAAACCGATTAAAAAGTCGAGTCGTTGCTCGACTTTTTAAACCGATTAAAAAGTCGAGTCGTTACTCGACTTTTTAAACCGATTCAAACCGATTTGAGCATAAACCGAGTTGCGTCGATTAGCGCCTTTACTAAACCGATTTGGCCGAGTCGAAAGCGATGTAACGACTCGACTTTTTAAACCGATTTGAGCATAAACCGAGTTGCGTCGATTAGCGCGTCAGCGCGTCTTGCGTCTACTAAACCGATTTGGCTGAGTCGAACTTACTTACGCATCTCGCTCGCGTCGCTCTGCGCGCATTCGCCCGTTTGGCCGTTTGCTCGTTTGGCCGTTTGACCGTTTGCTTGTTTGGCCGTTTGCCCGTTTGGCCGTTTGCCCGTTTGACCGTTTGGCTGTTTGCTCGTTTGGCCGTTTGCCCGTTTGGCTGTTTGCGCGTTTGCCCGTTTGGCCGTTTGCTCGTTGGCCGTTTGGCCGTTTGGTCATTTGCCCGTTTGGCCGTTTGCTCGTTTGCTCGTTTGGCCGTTTGCCCATTTGGCTGTTTGCGCGTTTGCCCGTTTGGCCGTTTGCCCGTTTGGCCGTTTGCTCGTTTGCCGTTTGGCCGTTTGCTCGTTTGGTCGTTTGCCCGTTTGGCCGTTTGCTCGTTTGGCCGTTTGGCTGTTTGCTAGTTTGCTCATTTGGCCGTTTGCCCGTTTGGCCGTTTGGCTGTTTGCTAGTTTGCTCATTTGGCCGTTTGCCCGTTTGGCCGTTTGGCTGTTTGCTCGTTTGCCCGTTTGCCCGTTTGGCCGTTTGACCGTTTGGCCGGTTGGCCGTTTGGCTGTTTGCTCGTTTGCCCGTTAGCCCGCTTGCTCGTTTGGCCGTTTGACCGTTTGGCCGTTTGACCGTTTGGCCGGTTGGCCTTTTGGCAAACGAGCAAACAGCCAAACGGCCAAACGGGCAAACGGCCAAATGAGCAAACTAGCAAACAGCCAAACGGCCAAACGAGCAAACAGCCAAACGGTCAAACGGCCAAACGAGCAAGCGGGCTAACGGGCAAACGAGCAAACAGCCAAACGGCCAACCGGCCAAACGGTCAAACGGCCAAACGGGCAAACGGGCAAACGGGCAAACGAGCAAACAGCCAAACGGCCAAACGGGCAAACGGCCAAACGGCAAACGAGCAAACGGCCAAACGGGCAAACGGCCAAACGGGCAAACGCGCAAACAGCCAAATGGGCAAACGGCCAAACGAGCAAACGGCCAAACGGGCAAATGACCAAACGGCCAAACGGCCAACGAGCAAACGGCCAAACGGGCAAACGCGCAAACAGCCAAACGGGCAAACGGCCAAACGAGCAAACAGCCAAACGGTCAAACGGGCAAACGGCCAAACGGGCAAACGGCCAAACAAGCAAACGGTCAAACGGCCAAACGAGCAAACGGCCAAACGGGCGAATGCGCGCAGAGCGACGCGAGCGAGATGCGTAAGTAAGTTCGACTCAGCCAAATCGGTTTAGTAGACGCAAGACGCGCTGACGCGCTAATCGACGCAACTCGGTTTATGCTCAAATCGGTTTAAAAAGTCGAGTCGTTACATCGCTTTCGACTCGGCCAAATCGGTTTAGTAAAGGCGCTAATCGACGCAACTCGGTTTATGCTCAAATCGGTTTGAATCGGTTTAAAAAGTCGAGTAACGACTCGACTTTTTAATCGGTTTAAAAAGTCGAGCAACGACTCGACTTTTTAATCGGTTTAAAAAGTCGAGTAACGACTCGACTTTTTAATCGGTTTAAAAAGTCGAGCAACGACTCGACTTTTTAATCGGTTTAAAAAGTCGAGTAACGACTCGACTTTTTAATCGGTTTAAAAAGTCGAGTAACGACTCGACTTTTTAACCGATTCAACTAACTTTCTAACCGATTCAACTCGGTTTGACAAAATTCCAGATCGTAACATCACTAATACGGCCCGCCTGATATAAAGCGGTTACCGTAGCCATATTAACACTCGCAACATAAAATGTCGCTTGCGCGCTACCACCCCCGCTGCCAACGCAGCATCTCCTTCCTTTCTGGTGACCTCACTCACTCACAGGAACACAACAACCCTCAAGGGAATTGTTATTTGGCTGCGGTATTCTGAGAGGTGGAGGTACATTCCACAGTCGGGTAGCTTACAATTACGCTCCCTACCTTTCTTTTCGCCAGAGCTTCGTTTCTCAGTCAGCAGGGTGCACCGCGTGCAGGTGAAGTTAGCTTTGGTTCAAAGATGTTGATGAACCACTTACACCCCCTAAACTTCGGAGTAGGCCTCCTGTAGAACTCGAGTCATGTCATTCTTGTTGCAAATTTAGTTGTTAGTATAAGAGGTGTTAAAAAAATATATAAATAAAGCAGTTACCAGTTAATGATGAAATCTGTGAGACAAGCAAATGAGCAAATACTAGTTACTTGATGCTTCTTCGCTCGATAGTTCGCTCCCCTCCATCATTACATTCGCCGCATCTGTTACACTCGCGTCTGTCACACTTCTCGCATCTGTTCCACTCTCTCCGTCTGTTACACTGGCTGCATCCGTCCCGCTCGCAGCTTCGGTACCGCTTGCTCCATCTGTTGTGCTGTCTGCATCCATAATGCTTGCAGCATTTAATTTCCTGGAAAATGTTGTTCATTTTACATTATATATTTCTAACAGGATTGTAATAACTGCAGATATTTAATTTTTACAAATAAATAAAAATTTCTAAATGAATTACATAGTGCCAACTAGTCCCAAATTAAGCAAAGCTTAAAAAATCTACTGAAATATTTTTTTTTATAAATACATAATTATAATATGAATGACGTATAACTATCAGAACCGCGAAATCTTTTGATGTATTCACAAAGAGAGTGAAAAGTTTTTTTCTTTATCTTTGACTCCATCTTTGGATATGGACATTTATAGTATTGTTATTTCATAATATGTATGTTTATTTAATATGTGTATTTTTAATGTATTTAAGTATGTATGTATATGTATGTTCTTATACATTATAGGTCACATACTGTGCGGTTCGGTTCCAGAGAAGTTTTCTCTGGAGACTACAACATAGGGTTCTTGTTATAGTAGAATTCCATGCTGTAGTCTCCTGAGAAAACCTCGATATACTCAAAGTATCAAAATAAAACTTGCCTATTAAAAAATCAAATTAGGTTCTATCAATACAAAAACATAATTACTAATAATTATATTATATTAATAATTATAGTACTAGACTAGATGAACTGATTCATGCTCATAAAGGACAAAATTATAAAGAATTCTATTGATTTATTATTCGATAGCCGACAACATTATTTTATTTCTTACTCGTACATGAAGATAATGGGAACATAATGCTAAATAAGAATTTATTATTTATCAATAAAAAAGGACTAATTTAAAAACTCACAATTAACGTTTTCACTTGATACCCCTATTAATTAATGGGTTAATGTGTAATATGTTCGAAAAATATGTATTCAAATTGGTATTTAAATGATCATAAGTGAAGTACCCACATCATCTAACTTAATTATACACAACAAAGTAGGTATATGAATAATTAATATATGACAATGTGTTAATTATAAATTCAGTCATTTTGTAGCAGCTGCCATATTGGATAAAATTGGCACAAATTCGATAAACGTGCATTGTCACAACAACCAAACGATTGTGCCAAATTTTAGCTCAATCATACACTGGAAAGTGGGTCAAATTTAACTTGCAAGCTAAAGCTTGGAAAATATCACGATTAAATATAGAAAGTAATGCTGTTGACTGTTACTCAGTATGAAGAATTTTTAAAATCATTACCTTTTTGCTTCCACTTCTTTCATAATCTTCTCAGCTCGGGTCCAAATATCTTCTTTGCGCTTTTCAGCTAATTGTGCTTGCTCCATGTATTTCTGGTAATACTGGTTAGCGCGCACCGATGGTTTGTACTCTGTACTCTGATACTGCGGTGACACAGACACCTTCTCGTCAACCTTAATACATAGACTTGGTCCTTTTTCTCCTTTAGAACTAATTTCTTTTATATCAACTGGATCTATGTTTACCGATTTCTTTTTAAACATCATAACTGGGGATAATCTTGGCCCCTTTTTACCTTTTTTAATACTTTTTTCTTTTATTATCGGGTTCACATTTGCAACAGGTTTCGTGAACATTGGTGATATACTTGGTTCTTTAGAGCTACTTTCTTTGATACTAATAGAGTCCATAAAGTCGTTAGGCTTAAGAAGTTTTAACTCCCTACTATTATTTGGTATGTTTTCTAAATCGTCAGCTTTATTTGCAATACTTGTGAGTAACGAAGTTAGTGCAACATTTCTACCAAGCTTTTTTTTTAATTTGGCAGTTTTGTTATTTGGTTTCTCTTCTGTGTTTGGTTTGAATTCTACAGCGTTAGGGTTCAGTTTGGTAATTTCTATGGATTCTTCATCACCTGATGATAAGTCCACATCTTTTACCTGAAAACAAATTTAATTTGTAACTTATATTTGCTTGTATTATCAGTATCAAAAAGTCCAGAACTCAACGATAAGTTTTAGGGCAGACAAATTTGACAGATTTCAATAAAATTACTATTGACGTCAGCAGTCGACCTATACAAGAGCTGCTGACCATGCCAAAAGTCCTCTAGTATTCTATTTTATAACTTGACAATTTTTTTTTTAAACATTTGTCACAAATCCGGCTATAGAACCAAAAAAATATTCTCTAGTCGGTATTACCATCGCTCACAGAATTACATAGTAGTACATTAATTACATGACGCATTTTTGAGGATCTTTGATGCTCCCCACCTGAACAAATCTCGTAATTTTTTTTTTTCCTTTATTTAGGTAAACAAACAATAACACAATGGGTTTTACTAACAGGCATAGTTAAAAAAATAACAGTAATTGTGCTATCAGCACCGTTTACCACAGATAACTTCACAAATTAGAAAGAGCAGTGAACATTATAAATCGACATACAACTTCAGCAAACACTGAGAACTACATATTAACAATAACTATCTTATTTGCCGTTCAAAATAAATATTCACATTTATGTTAGGTACACAATAGTATGTTAGGCTGTATTCAAAATTTCGAAAGTTTCTTTTTTGAAGGTACTAGCATGTGTAACCATAATAATGGAATTAATGGAAGACCCCATATGACTTGTGTATAATGTACACAAACTCGTCAGAACCAGTTACAGGGTATCACATAGGGTACACTGGACTACTAAAGTGTTAAAAGAACTTACTGCTATATACTTGCAAACTTGTGACGTACCATATTTAACATTTCTTTTATGAGCCCCAAATCAGGAGTCGGAATGAAATCTCCACCTCCTGTGCCATCATTGAAAAATTCCTCTTCTGTCTCTGAAATGTGTGGATAATTTCTGATGTATACATGTTTATATTTATTGACGATTAACAAAATGCACTTTTATGATAATTAAGTGCAGTATTAAATACTCTTGAGACAAACAGTATAAGTACCTATAAAAATAAATTAAAAGTTTTTTTAAAGACTGACAAAGTACGTACATGAAAGGAATTTTATTATTTATCATAATAAAATGGTACCTTCTGTGAGGTCAAGTGCCGGTGGCTTCTCATCTGCACCAACAGCTTGCTCAACCCCACCGGGGACATACCGCCCTTGGGCCTTTGATAAATCACGCAATATTGCGGATTTATTAGTCCAACAAGAAGCCATCACTGAAATTATAATCTGAACTTGAAAGGAAACTGCTCACAAAAAATAGCTCAATGAACAAAGAGTTGAAAAATACAATGTAATCGGACTAAAACTATGTTGTTGGTTGGAAGTTTATAAGTTCCCTTTTCAGCACATTATTTCTTGAATTTGTTCATTGTTTCAAAGAAAATTACAAGATATTTTGTTATACAAACGTTTTTTTTTATTTATTTTATTTAATCCGCCCGCGGCCGCTAGGGTTGTAAAAAATTAATAAAAAAAAAATATCGATACATCATATTTTTTTCGTAGTATCAATTTAAAAATCAAGTATCTATGTAAAACGTACCAAGATCATTATTTTTGTGCAATAGTAACAGTACTACCGCAGACCGAGCTAAATAAAATCAATAGAATTCAGAGACGTGAAAGTTATTATAATCATGTTACCCAATTTCAGAAGCCTACAGTCTGTAGGCTTTACAGTCAGGAGTACTTGTTTATTATACATAAACAGTTTATTATAATACTTCTTTAATATTTCAAAAAATTCAACGATAATTTGATGTTACCACTCCTAATGCGTGTGGCAGAATGCCACCTTAATGACATTATTATTTAATAATATCGATATGAAAATATTATATTGATTTATCGATTTGTTAGATATCGATATTTTTGTTAGTTCTGCGTCACTATTCGGCGACAATTTTCAAATATTTATAACTCGGTGTCACTGTCAGTCGTACGAAATCAGTTGTCTTCTTCTTTCTTTGTTTCCTTAGGCAATCATTCTGTAGTCGAAGCTTATTTCTGCCATTGTCAAGTTAATTTGCATCATTTCATCGTTCCGTTTTGAAGCCGTAAAATGTCATATATCCACTAGCATGATGAGCTGCTACGTACGTGCTAGTACACATATGCTATATCCATATAAATATCGCAATGAAATGAAGCTACCAGGGATTTCGCGAAATTCCTAGATATAAAACGAAATCACGGTAAATGACGAATATTCTTGTTTATTACATCTTCTTACTGCAAATGTTTAGCGATATGACTAATCCCGAATTGTTTCATTGACGAACTCGGTGGTCGAATGGCTAGCAATGACTACTTTGACTTGGTCGTGGGTTCAATCCGCACAAGACAAACATTTGTGTGTAATCTTATAAATAAATAAAAAATACTTAGATGCAGTTGTTTTTTTTTTATATACCACTAGAGTGGAAACAAGCATACGGCCCGCCTGATGGAAAGTAGTTACCGTAGTCTATGAACGCCTGTAACACCAGAGACATCACACGCGCGTTGCCGACCCTGTAAAAACCTTTTCACGCCCTTTTTGAAGAACCCGATGCTGTAGTCTCCTGGGAAAACCTCGACAGGCAGTTCATTCCACAGCTTGACCGTACGCGGGAGAAAACTTCTCTGGGGAACCGCACGGTACGCGACCACTTAGGCTCCAATGTGTGAGGATGAATTCCCTGTCGATGGCGAGAGGTGCGACTGTAGAAAGAGGCCGTGGGCATCATGTCAAATAACTCCTCTGAACACACCCCATTGTACAATCGGTAGAACACACAAAGGGACGCAAAATCTCTCCTCAGACTTAAAGGTTCTAAACTGTCTGTCAGTTTGGGATCGTCGACAATCCTCACAGCACGCCTAAATTATTTCTTATGTAATTGAATTGTTGTCGCAAAATAACAATTAATTATGTAATAAATAAAGCTCAGTCGAGTATCAAGTGGATTAACACTTATTTAAATGTTATTTTGTGACAATAATAATTTTATCTACGTAAGTATATTTGCATATAAGCCAAAAATGTTCCGTGTAATGAAAGATCAATCTAAAAATATTATGAGCAAGCTACTAGGATCAATGGCCGTCACTATTCATGTTTCAAATGCACTCATAACAACAAGACCACTTGAAAGTCCACTCCGGAATTTGAAATAGGATACCGTCTTGACTGTAGTCATTTTATTATGCTGTAGTGAACTGTGACACCGTCATTTTTTCTAAGAAACACTTTATTAGTCAGTGATCGAGTGCCAAGTGCTTGTGCGAGTTCGCGTTCGACGACATCTACGTAAACAAACCGACTAAATGAGAAGAACTATCATGTAGGTAATGAATTTAAGACGCGTGTTCTGGGGTGTAAGTGGTTCATCAACATCTTTGAACCACGCGGTGCACCCTGCTGACTGACAAACGAAGCTCTGGCGAAAAGAGAGGTAGGGAGCGTAATTGTAAGCTACCCGACTGGGGAATATGCCTCCACCTCCATCTGTATAAATTATTTTATACAGATAAGTTTACTGCAAGAATGTAATAATATGTAATGATTGATGAACTTAAATGTTCGTTCCAAACATTATTCATTAAACGTAGCAAAGTTTTATTTTGATGAAAATTTTAAGTCGATTTTACTAAATAAAAAGAAAACCGGACAAGTGCAGGTCGGACTCGCGCATCGAGGGTTCCGTCCGCGCAAACTGGTTTTCTTTTTGTATATTCTCCGACTATACATTTACGGATAACTTGTGTTACAGTACCTACCAGCTACATAAACGCAGTATTTAACATAGCTCTCGTACAAATTTCGGTTTTGATGTATACAAAATACCTACGTGTGACGTCCTTAACTCAGTAGTCTTTTCTATGGAGCGTTTTCGGGAAAGTCCAAAATTGTAATTTTCTAATTATCATATCTCGAGTATTTATGGAATCGAAGTAATTCTTTCACCTATACTTAGTTATATTATAATGACGTCTTTACATAACAAATTGAAAAAAAATATATATCGTCTAGCCTAATACTTTGGCTCTGTCTTCGACCATATCGATGCTTCCATATGATGGAATCTTATTCGTCAATATCGCAGCGCGTTACGGGGACTAGCAGCACACCCCGGCCACTCCATATAAATGTCGCGTAGTTTACTACTACATAAACAAAGGCGTCTGTGGTGGTGCAGAGCGTGAATGAGCGTGAGTGCGTGCGGCGCCATACAAACTGTTCCAGATTTGTCTCAGAGGGGAGGTGAGGACGACACGAGAGAGCGGCAGGGAGTGGCCATACTATACGTAGTACTATTATTTATAGTGCGCTAGAAGTGAAACTTTGAAATTAGGTAATTAGTATTCTACAGGTACGCCTGATGTGAAACGGGTATCGTAGTCTATAAACGCTTACAACCCAAGTATTGTACCTATTATTAATATTATTATAATCAAAGTGTAGAGCTCTTATCTGACATGTTTATGTTCACAAGCTTTGGAAACCGCAAAAACCCCAAGGGCGGATGGTACCTACCTATCATTAGGTATCACTACAACTACTCGGTATACTGTGCTAGTAATGTTTTTTTATACTACGTCGGGTGACAGACAAGCATACGGCCCGCCTGATGTGAAGCGTTTACCGTAGCCAAATTCACGCTCGCAAAATAAACTATCGCTAGCGCGCCGCCACCCCCGCTGCCAACGCAGCATCTCCTTCCTTTCTGGTGACCTCACTCACTCGCAGGAACACAACGACCCTCAAGGGAATTGTTATTTGGCTGCGGTATTCTGTGAGGTGGAGGTACATTCCCCAGTCAGGTAGCTTACAATTACGCACCCTAGCTCTCTTTTCGCCAGAGCTTCGTTTGACAATCAACAGGGCCGCGTGCAGGCGAAGTTGGCTTTGGTTCAAAGATGTTGATGAACCACTTACACCCCAAAAACCTAATTGATTTCGGCGGACAACTTAGAGATTTTTTTTCTGTATAAGTGACTAGTTAATCGCATGAATTATCGCGCCTAAAGGTAGCCTATGTACTTCCCCGGGATATAATCTATGTCCAAACAAAATTTCTTTCAAATCGGTTCAGTCGTGAGAATTAAGGAAGGTAACAAACAGACATCTAAGACAGACACCCTTTTGCTTTGTATTTATAATATTAGTATGGATAAAACGACCGGAAGTTATGAGGGTGTAGCACAGTTGCTCAGAACCGAGAAAAAATCGACATCAGAGATATGGTTCTAAGAATATCCGCAGGCTAGATTCCCATTGGCCGTGTGGTTTCCGGCAGACTAGAATAGAATCACTCCGTCTCTTCCCGTGGATGTCGTTCAAGGCGACTAAGGGAAATACATTATCAAACATCGATCAGGCCTCCCTGTGATCTGAGGGCCTCCCCAACCCGTTTGGCCACCGTGGGGAGTGCAGGCCAAATCCTCCTTCTGTCTGGGACGGATGAGAGAGGGTCGTGCTCCTGTAGTGGAGACTAAAATGACCTGATGATGATGATGATGAGATTCCCATTTCAATTTTTGTACTGCGACATTATTTTAATTTTTTAGAATCAAGCATGGATAACAAATAAGAATTGTGGTATTCTTAACTTGTTACACATAACTTATTTTTACGAGTAACTAGCGGCCCGACCAGGCTTCGCTGTGGCTCAATCTTTTCGTTTCCATCCATTTCCTTAGAGATGGCGCTGTATGTGAAAAAAGATTTTCCCGCTTTTCTTTTCAAATTTTTCCAGAATTTTCTTTGCTATAAACCTCACGGAGCCCGAGACATTTCCAACGAATGCAAAACCGTGGAAATCGGTTCGTGCGTTCTGGAGTGAGACGAACTTCTTAGCTTCCATGGATTCACCGTGCGGGTGCCGGGTCCATCGTGTGGCAGAGAGAGAAACACAAGCAGATCCCGAGACTTGTGACACGGGTGTAGGTTTAAGGGGCCCCTTTCCGACGCACATCAACACTCACCTTCACTACTTGTGTTTCTCTCCCTGCCCTGCCAAATCTGGTATGAACCTGCTAATGCAGCTTTAGATACTCGTTCTAGTATAGAACTTACTGCACTTCTGGACAAGCCAAGGTCTTTCAGCAGGTTATAGAGAGATTTTGCTGGTATACCTCTCGCTCCTACTTCTACAGCGTATAGATTAACTACATAGCCGCTTTTTGTTAATTCGTTTAGGAGGTCATAATATTTGTTTTGTTTTATCGCGTGGTCTTTGGGTATGTTAGTTTCCCACGGTACGGTAAGCTCTACAAGTACTATACGTTTTGTAGCTCTGGAGAAAAGGAAAATGTCCGGTCTGGATGTCGAAACAACCACATCCTCTGGGATTTTATAGTGCTTTTCATACGTGTCCATTAAAATAGTCCAGTCAGGTGCTGCACTGAGGATTGAGTAAGGCTTGTTCTTGGAGTTTGAAGTTGAGCCTCCTTTTATAAAGTTAATTTGTCTTTTGTTTGTCGTTAATCCTTTTTGGGCTCTAGCTATTGAAAGGCTTATGGCTTCACGTATGATTTGAAGTACTCTGTCATGGCGATGTGAGTAATGACCCCTATCAAGGAGCACCTTGCATCCCACCAATAGGTGCCTTGCTGTACATATCGCCTCTCCACAGGTATAGCAACATTTTTCAGAGGCTTTTCCCCACCTAACTAAGTTACTCTGGTCAGGGAGGGTCATTTGAAAGGCATTAAGATAGAATTTTAATAAGGCAGGAGACCAGTCATACAGCAAGGTGCGCCACTTCAGAGCTAACGGGATGCAAAACTCGCATATGGTTAACCACTCACTTTGCATTTCTAAATTCATAGCGTGCACTTTGTAACTGTCATTTTCGTCTTGTTGTAGAAAGGTTTTTACTATGTCTCGGTCTTCCCTTTTCTTTCTCGCGCCCAACCCAGCTCTATTTGCCTGTGCACCTACCATAAATTGTTTGTGGAATTGAAGTCTAGATTCTAGGTCTGTGGCATTTTTGTCTTTTGGGAGAAATTTAACTAATTCGTCTTGCGACTTTTGCAAAACATGCGTTTTTGTAACTCTCAGGTGTTTATAGAGTATGAGATAGTTGTCGTATATCCATGCTTTTTTAATATTACTGATAGGCTGTTGGTCTACCTTATTGAGGTCGTTAATGAAATTTTCGACAACTTCCCCCAATGATGGTGTGCGTCCTTTGTAATCTATCTTTCTACCAAGAAATTTGAAAGGCACTGTTTCTGCAATCGTAGCAACTTTTTGGCCGCTTATGGAGAGTTCCGGGTCGTAAGAAGTGTATTTGGTATTTCGTCTACCCAGACATAAACAATAACATTTACTTGGTTTCGCCCTCAATCCCTCCGTCCATGTACAGAACTCATCGACTTCATTTAACAACTCCTGACACTGTTTGGGATTACGTGTAAGTATTGCAAGGTCGTCAGCAAAGGCTAAGATTGACTCAGTGTACTTGTTGTTGATTTTAAAACGGTAGCCCCATTTCCTTTCATATGATGTCAATTTGTCTATTAAAATATTAATAACTATGTTAAATACTATCGGTGATAAGCAGCACCCTTGGAATAGTCCCACACTGTATTGTAGTGGCTTTGTGTATTCCTTGTTTACTGCTTAGACGAATTTTAAATGCGAGTAATAAGAGTTAATTATGTTAACAATTAAATCGGGAAAGTTATACCATTTTAGTGCAAATATCATAAGTTCATGCTGCACCGAACCAAATGCGTTTTCTAGGTCTATCCAGCAGACTGATATTTGCCTCTCATGTGTTCTGGCATCTTTCAGACTTTAGCGTCAGGAAGGAAAACCCGACTTATTTTTATATAGTAGATAATGCCTAAAAGATTAAGTCATGCACCCACCGCTTTAAGGTATATGGCGTCAAAAATACATAACATAACTGTAACAAAAAAAAACATTTTTTTTAATGTATTTTTGTATTGTTGTGTATGTAGCTGTGTCATAGACACGGCCGTGTGTTGTACGTGAATACGTTATATACACTAAAATTATCTCAAAATAGCAGCACTTCTCGCCCCCCCCCCCCCCCCCCCTGCCCGCGATGTACCTTACATAGCGTAATAAATTCTTTGATCCTTCATGTATTATCCAGTGGTGTGATTGAATTTTGGATGGAGATGATAGATGTAGCTGCAACACCATTAAATTACTTCCCATGGAAGCAATTTTAAAATATTTATGCATGTACAGCACATAAAGGGTCAAAAACTATATCCATACTTCCATACCTCCTAATATTATAAATGTCAGTGTGTTTGTTTATTTGTCCTTCTTTCACGTCAAAAGTAACCAATGGATTGACATATATTTTTTTTTACAGTGATAGTCTAAACACTGGAGAGTGACATAGGCTACTATTTAGACGGAAAATCATTTTACCACGGCGGGAAAAAATGTTTTACTAAATTAATGACCAACCATGAAAGCTGCGGGATTGTTAAGTTTGTAAAAATAAGTCCCAAAGTCAATTGACTTATTAGACTTTTTTTCCAAAAACAACTCGATTCAGATGAATGTGACGAGACAAAGAATTTAAGCAGGATGTCTCGAATCTTGTACACCGCCTTTTTACTAATTTTGAACCACTGTGTTCGTGATTTCAAATTTCGCCCGCCTTGGTGAGGGTTGCATTTATGTTACGGTCTATATAATAAATCAGTCATCATTCATAATGACCGTGTGAATCGTAATCAATTATAAATTATTAATAATTAAGCTTACTTGGCACCACATCATTCATCAACTAGGTTGACGGTGAAAGAAACTCCTAACCAAACCAAAACTCAACTCAATTTTTTCCAAAACACGTTTTTATTACTTTGAACAAGGTTCGGTCAGAATGAATAATGACCAATGTATTATATTAAGCAACATTAACATGAGCGGCCACATAAAATTTTGTTATCGAACATAAGTGACAATACTTATGGCATAACCGAGTAGTATAGTAAAAGCCGGATATTTGCCGCAATGGGATACTTGCTCTGGTTTCAAATACACTATGTTATGGACGTTGGTGGTGTTAGCGCTTATTAATGACATATATTATTTATAATGTAGCTTTATTGAAAAGTGGGGCAACTATCCGGCTTTTACCCTTCACTGTAGAAAAAAAATGCTTTACATTGGAGCTACATTAATTGTATGGTGTTCAGATCAGAATGCTTAGTCCAAGTTTTTTGGTCACATTCGTCACGTTTACCAACTTCAGAAACCAAATTCAGAAGTTTCATATTGTGAATTTACCAGATTTAGCCGGATTCATCATCACCATAGTTAATTGATTCAGGCAAGGGCGTCGCCAAGGGGGGGTAGGGAGGGGCAGCTCCCCCCCCCCCCCCCTCCCCCTCCCCCTGAAGATTATATTTATTTATAAGTTTTATTTATTGTACAGTCAAGAATTCGTAAAGCCTTACACGGTCGACCCTGAACCGTTATTATTACAATCGCTGTAGATGTAAGGCTCGTTACAAGTGAAAAGCTTCATGAGCTCTCGACTTTACCTACAATCAACGACGATCTAAAGATTTTTTCTCTATGCTACAATTCATACTATTCCATATCAACTTCCCCCCCCCCCCCCCCTGGGCCATCGGCTCGCGACGACCTTGGATTCAGGTGTTATTTTGCGGAAGTCATATATATTTACCTACAGGCAATTTGATCTGCACTACTTTGCGTGTTTCCGCCACCAATTACTTCATGTAAACTACTGCCGGCCGGCACCCACCCGCTACCGTTAGTAGATGCATGCGACTGCCGTGTCTGCTTTGGTCGTCTCTGCTCCAGCTGCTGCGTCATCATCCTCAGCACTGGCTGAGGATGATACTGATCTACCCACTGCTGGATATAAGCCTTCCCCAATGCTTTTCACCAAATACGATCCTCCGCCTTCCGCATCCAGCCGCTTTCCTAAGGTCATCAGACCATCCAGATCCTTATAGATGCGTCCTACGCTTTGTCCACTCTAATACCTTCCTCCTCATCTGCCATCACTTACTCGGCAGATGTGACCCGCCCATTGCCACTTCAGCTTACAAACTCTGAAGGCTAAGAGAAACCCCGAGCATAACCCTCTCCATCGCTCGCTGCGCGACCTTTAGCCTGTGGACCAGTCCGATGGTCAATATCCAAGTCTCTGCACCATAGGTCATTGCAGGGAGGACGCACTGGTTGAAGACTAGTCTTCAAGCATTGGGGTATCTGTGCGGTGAAGATGTGCCGAAGCTTACCAATAGCTGCCCAGCCCAATCGATTGCGTAGGTATATTGATCGTTTTGTTGAATTTATAGGCGGATTGCTCACTTCAAAATGAGAGCATGGAAGTCATTGTTTGTTCGTGTCGCCGTCGAAAGCGCGTCGAAGACGCGTGTCACATATCAAAATTATGTGTTTTTAACCGACTCCAAAAAGGAGGAGGTTCTCAATTCGGCTGTATTTTTTTTTTGTTTGTTACTTAATTACTTCGTGATTTATAAACCGATCTAAAAAAACTTTTTTTGTTTGAAAGGATATGCTTCCCGATTGGTCCCATATTTTTTTCATCATCATCATCATCGTAAGCCTGTATCTATCTACAGACTGTTAGTTTTGTTATTTCATTACTGTCATTTCTAAACCGATTTGAAAAACATTTTTTTATTTGAAAGAGTGTACTTTCAGATTGGTCCCATATTTTTTTCATCATCATCAGCCTGTATCTACATACATAAATGTAGAGTAATGTACGGAGTCAGTTTTTTTTTTTGTTAAAATTATGATATGTGACACTCGTCTTCGACGCGCTTTCGACGACGACACGAACAAATATCTCTCACTGTCCGTGGTTACATCCATTTGTCCGATCCCTCCGGGCTCGTTAAACCGTATGCTTGTCTACGGAATGGAAAATAAATTATAAATGAATACTCCATTAATAGAAACAAAATTTTATTTATTAAAATTAACTAAGTATACAAAAAAATATAAGAAACCCTTCACGGTTTTGTGTTGGCACTGCACAATAAGCACAGAATAATACAATAATTACTATATTAAAATAAAATTACATTACATTCCATTCTAATAAATCAACAAAAGCGCTTTCAGTAAATACGATTATTTTACAATTATTAAAGCTCAAAACTTGTTTTACACTTAGTGTTTTAAAATATCACCAACGTTAAAAACATCAAAAAATATAGAATATACAATGTCTTTATTCGTTTTAATTGGTAAAACAAGTATTTTTGGAATTTATCTAAGAATATGTACATTATATTCATAAATCTAGTACATTTAATTACAGTACAGCCCCTTCATTAGGCAACATTAACTTACCGCGCAGCACAACCACCGAACATCATTTGAAAGCTTTGATTATTCAATAAAACGAATCACCAAAGCCCCTTAACCCTTGGCACATATGGTAGGGTCGGACAGACCCATCACATAACCATTCTCAATTCCTTTTTCTATTTAAATAATGTTGTTGGGTGAATTTAGTACTTTTATGTTGACTAGGTAATATTACCGCACTTCTAGCAGTTAGATTTGTAGTTTCTGCCTATTACATTATACACATTATACTATACTTATACTACTCGAACACGAGAAATATGTATAGGTACAAACTACAAATTGTGCGCGAGATCGTTATATCACTGGGAATTAAAAAAATATTTAAACAATATCCCTAGTACGTACTACTAATAAATAAACAACAGAAAAGTACTTTAAAAATCTTTAAAGTCGAGAAAATACTCTCACATTGGCAGCATCTAAACATCTATTTACGGGTCGTTCAGGCCTGATTCGGTGTGATTTCCATCTACCACGCATACGGAGGGTTGAAAGTTATTATGAATTATCGTGCTGGCTACTATCGAAGAAGGTAATAAATAAATACATATTTTTTGACAATTTACAGAGCGCCATCTAGTCCCAAATTAATCGCAAAGCTTGTGTTACTTGCCAACTGATAAATGTACTTAAATACTATTTTTTTTGTACTTAAATACATACTTATAATACATAGAAAACACCCAGACCAAGACAAACAGACATGTTCATGCACACAAATGTTTGTCTTGTGTGGGAATCGAACCCGCGACCTCGGAGTCAAAGTGGCCATAGCTAACCATTCGACCACCGAGCTCGTCAATCGAAATACATCGAGGTCATCGAGATACAATCGTAATCGTTTCGTGCGAGAACAATGAGGTGTTGTAAGTACCATATCTACCGTTTAAAGACGCTTCCAGACGGGTGGTAATATTTACTGGAATATAGAACTACAATATTGCCACTTATTATGACACTTACCTATGACCAGGCTCAAAAAAATGTTAAGATTATGAAAAAAAAACATAAAAATGTTGTTTTCATAATTAATGTCCATCATGTATATTCATAAATCTAGTACATTTAATTACAGTACAGCCCCTTCATTAGGCAACATTAACTTACCGCGCAGCACAACCACCGAACATCATTTGAAAGCTTTGATTATTCAATAAAACGAATCACCAAAGCCCCTTAACCCTTGGCACATATGGTAGGGTCGGACAGACCCATCACATAACCATTCTCAATTCCTTTTTCTATTTAAATAATGTTGTTGGGTGAATTTAGTACTTTTATGTTGACTAGGTAATATTACCGCACTTCTAGCAGTTAGATTTGTAGTTTCTGCCTATTACATTATACACATTATACTATACTTATACTACTCGAACACGAGAAATATGTATAGGTACAAACTACAAATTGTGCGCGAGATCGTTATATCACTGGGAATTAAAAAAATATTTAAACAATATCCCTAGTACGTACTACTAATAAATAAACAACAGAAAAGTACTTTAAAAATCTTTAAAGTCGAGAAAATACTCTCACATTGGCAGCATCTAAACATCTATTTACGGGTCGTTCAGGCCTGATTCAGTGTGATTTCCATCTACCACGCATACGGAGGGTTGAAAGTTATTATGAATTATCGTGCTGGCTACTATCGAAGAAGGTAATAAATAAATACATATTTTTTGACAATTTACAGAGCGCCATCTAGTCCCAAATTAATCGCAAAGCTTGTGTTACTTGCCAACTGATAAATGTACTTAAATACTATTTTTTTTGTACTTAAATACATACTTATAATACATAGAAAACACCCAGACCAAGACCAACAGACATGTTCATGCACACAAATGTTTGTCTTGTGTGGGAATCGAACCCGCGACCTCGGAGTCAAAGTGGCCATAGCTAACCATTCGACCACCGAGCTCGTCAATCGAAATACATCGAGGTCATCGAGATACAATCGTAATCGTTTCGTGCGAGAACAATGAGGTGTTGTAAGTACCATATCTACCGTTTAAAGACGCTTCCAGACGGGTGGTAATATTTACTGGAATATAGAACTACAATATTGCCACTTATTATGACACTTACCTATGACCAGGCTCAAAAAAATGTTAAGATTATGAAAAAAAAACATAAAAATGTTGTTTTCATAATTAATGTCCAGCCAAGTAATAATGGCTGGACATTATTATGCTGGACGACATATCTCGTCAATATGGCTGCAATAACTTGCCCCTGACATTATTTCGTACAAGGGCTATTACGAATGTTGCTTCAGAAAGGTGCACCTATGCCTCAGAAGGAAATAACAATACCAATGTAGTATAATGAATAATGACCAAGCCATATGTGCCCCAGGCACCCACGACTATTTTTTTTCCAATATTATTTACATGACAAACATTTGTCGTGGCCAGAAAGACGTATTTTCAATTGCGAAACGAATGAGTACCGCATTCGTGAATTTCTACTTCTCCCAAAGGTTGACTGGTAGAGTATGCTATTAGCGTTAAATCCGCCTTTTGTACCCTTCTGTAATTTCGGGTCAAAAAAGTTTAAATAAATAGATACATGTTTTTACATGGCTGGAACATACCAAAAAATATTACTTACCTTGTATTTCAATAGTAAGGCCAGTTAATGCTGGAACTGTTACCAGCCGCTCTCTTGTAACCATAATTTATATTGCAGTAAATAAAAGTAAATGTTGTTTAGAAGCATCTAAACAGCCCTTTAGCAAAGATTAAAACCTGTGTGTTTCACATTAACTACAACACGTGCCTGCTTACTGCAAAATGACATCCATTTAAATATCGTATGTTAAATACCTACGTGTATCATAAACATACGTGTTGTAATAAAATAAAATACGAGGGGAGGCCAATAAGTTCGCGGAATGGAGGGGTTGATGGGGATAAATTTACCCGTCCAGGTAGGCACTAGTTAAGCACCTCATTAAGAGTATATATACCAAGTTTGAACCTAATCGTGTCATTAACTTTTGAGTTATCGACCTGCAAACAACTAAATCGGGAAGAAGTCAGCCAGTATGGAGAAAATTGAACACCGTGCCGTTATTAAGTTTCTTACCAAGCAAGGAAAATCCGCTCAGACGATTTTTCAAGAGCTGTTAGCGGTTTACGCGGACTCTGCCCCTGGTAAAACCATGGTTTACAAGTGGCATGGTCTTTTCAAACAAGGAAGGGAGTCCATTGAAGACGACCCCCGCTCCGGACGGCCAATTGAGGCCACCACACCGGAAATCGTCGAAAAAGTAGAAAAACTTGTATTGGAAGATGCCCGACTGAAGAAGAAGCAACTTGCAGCAATGGTTGGAGTATCCGAATCAAGTATTTTAAATATCCTACATCATCATCTTGGGATGACTAAAGTCAGTGCAAGATGGGTTCCGAGAATGCTCACGCCACTTCAAAAACGCGAGCGTGTCGAGTGCTCTCACCAGTTTCTGGAGCTCTGTGGAGAGAGAAAGGAAGAAGTTATGGCCCGGATTGTTACTGGAGATGAAACCTGGGTTCACCACTATGAACCTGAGTCGAAGCAAGAGTCGATGCAGTGGCATAAAAAAGGCACACCTCCTCCAAAGAAGTTCAAAGTGTCACAATCGGCCGGAAAGATCATGGCGACTATCTTTTGGGATACAGAAGGTATTTTACTGATCGATTATAAAGAACGTGGTGCGACTATAACGGGACAGTACTACGCTTCTTTACTGGAAAGATTGAAAGAAGCCATTAAGAAAAAAAGAAGAGGAAAACTGTCAAAAGGTGTGCTCCTTTTGCACGACAATGCACCCGTCCACACGTGCCATGTTGCGACGGCTGCCATTCACCGATGCGGCTTTGAACAATTAAACCACCCACCATACAGTCCAGACTTGGCCCCCAGTGACTATTATTTATTTCCAAAAATGAAGAAAGAGCTGCGTGGAAAGAAATTTGACGACGATGATGAAGTCAAGTCGGCAATTTCGGCCTATTTTGACACCAAAGACAAATCATTTTTTTTCGATGGTATAAACAAGCTATTTGAGAGATCCGAAAAATGTATTAGGGTTAAAGGAGAATATATTGAAAAGGAAAAATAATTTGGTGTTTAATTTCAACCTCCTTCTCTCTCATTCCGCGAACTTATTGACCTCCCCTCGTACATGTATCATAGCGACACTGTCAACGATACCGTCTCAATTAAATTTTGCTGAAGTGCACTTTGTCGGAATCCAGTACATAATACCAATGGCATCGTATTCTGCATTGCGACATCGTTTACATTCAGTATTTAGGTCATGGACTGACTCATGGTACTCTTGGTAGGCCTCGTTTTGCAAAGTCTGAAAACCAGTTCATCATACGTGTACAGTAATCCTTTAACCTGCAAGTTCGTATCGTTGTATCTCGATAATGCAAGGAGGTTCTCATGTGAAAATAGATATGAAACTACTGTTTTTGTGGTAAACATTATCATTTTTACGTACATTCTAGTTATTGATATAAATTTGCACACGTTTAGCGTGAAACAGTTTAATTTAAGATAATGAAACACACCCTAATATGATTTTATATAAACTTGGCAACATAATAAATTTCACCGAATTTTTTTTTGTTATATATTTACAATGTGTTCTTTTAATTGCTTTAGATGTGAATTGCTACTTTTCTATATTGAAAACGGAAAAAATGTCTCTATGTAACCATGTTATACTTATGCAATAAATAATATATATATATATTGGCTTGGATCTTACCAAGTCACAGTATTTCTACTTGAGAATTCTAACAAACGAAAGAAATTGGTTTTTACTGCCACCATATTACAAAATACAGAATTGTAAACAAAGCTGCTATCCACAAGTTTCTTTCATGGAAATCACCAATACGAATGCAAAAGTTATTTCGTTACAAGATTTCTTGGATCATGCAGTAGTTAGAATTTAAATGATCGACTCAATCAATGACACAGAATTTAAAAACCTAGTTTTATACAGCAATGTATACACACAAAACAGAAAAATCTAATTTGACCCTTAAAAAGTACTTTTTGTCATTTAGTAGCGGGATTCTCATCTACTGAGTACGTACCTACTCTTTGAGCCTGTTTGGAATTTTCTCAAATAAATGCGTAACGTTTTCCTGGTGTATTCGCTCGCAAGAGATTTTAACGCGTTTAAGAGCTCCTGTTGGCTCTAAACGTCACTAGAATTTTCTTCCAGACTTCACCAGATAAATGATCCCACGATGTTCGGTTGCTTTGAAATTTGTGCTCATCGCAGGTCATGGTAAAACTATTGGAGTCAGATAGTGCTCTCTTGAGTTAGGCAGGTCGTATGCGCGTAAGCCTTATCCTGCCTACGAAGGACATTATTTATTGCCCACCCATTGAATAGGAAAACAAATCGGATCACACGCTAGAAGTCACTGGCAGCATGTACGGCACCCTCGTTAAGAATTTCCAGCTTTGTTTTGTACACTAAACATAGTTTAGCTTCACTGGACTGTTTCTGCACATAGCCACTTAGACTATTGTGAGAGTCTTTATATATGATCTGACTCCAACCAGTCCACGACATCCCACTTATTCCGCCTCATGACACTGGTCACCACAAAATTTGTCTCGTGATTAGAAGGTTTCGTAAAATGTTCACGTTCTTTTCTCCATACACGTACATGTCTGTCGTCACTATAAAACTTTACTTTACGCTCAACTGTAAAGAGTACAGTCCTACAGTTGTCCATGATCTAGTAGCGAAACTGTAAGTCAAGCCTTCAGAAAAAGGTCGGCACATTCACTTCCTGATGCATTCTGCATACCTAGTGTATTGGCCCACAATATTCTTTTTTTTTATATTACGTCGGGTATAAGACGAGCATACGGCTTGCCTAATGTGAAGCGGTTACCGTAGCCAAAAGCTCGTGTGCTCAACTTACAACGAGAGCTTAAGTTTAATACGAACAACACGCATTCTGCATTGTCGTCCATCTTCATCGAATATGTTCGCATCGTGTGGTTGCTAACTCGAGTACCAGTGACTTGGTGTAGTTGGTTTTGTACGGAAAACGCTTTCATTGTGCCGAAATACCAACATAACGGTCTCCTTAAAGACGCCTATGCCTACAGCTAATGCTCTGCCGTGCACCGACCTTACGGCCATATCACAGGGTTGCAAGTCTCTTGCCCAGTAAACCAATCAGGCAAAAGGACCTTTACCCTCCCCTGTCTCGCGCCAGAAAAGAATGCGATAACAGCAACTCATCAACCCCAAGAGAAATCGCTGATAACATTCCTCAGGAAACTGTCATTCACTACCCTGACTAACTATCCATGACATGACATAACTAGCCATCTTGGATTTTATTATAATATTCATGAGAGCGACGAGCGACAAGCTGTGTTCTAAAAGTCAAGCTCTTTCATTTGATACCCATGTAGTGGTAGTCGTGACAAAATGTGTAAACCACCATTTTGTAGCGGCGGCCATCTTGGATTTTCCTTTTTTTTTTTCATGTGAACTGTGTTCTACTAGGCAAGCCCTTTCATTTGATACCCATATTGAGGTAGTCGTGACAAAATTTGTAAACCGCCATTTTGTAGCGGCGGCCATCTTGGATTTACAATGAAACAGAATTTATTTAATTGTATTGTCACCAGAACTAAAGGTGTGTACCAAATTTCAGATCAATCTGTCAACAGGAAGGGGGTCAAATTTCAATTACTAGATTTGACCCAAAAATATAAATAAATAAACAAACAAACAGGTCAAGCTAAATAAAACCGTTTAAAAGTGTGTGACGTCATAATTCGGTAGTCTTTTGTATGGAGCGTTTTCGGGACAGTCAAAAAATGTGATTTTCAAATTATCATATCTCGAGAGATTTTTGTGCTATCGAAGTAATTCTTTCACCTATGGTTATATTATGGAGACCTCCCTACATATCAAACCGAAAAAAATGTTAGTCAAATAGCCTATTATGTAGAGAGTTCCATAGGCGCAATGCCTGGACACCAAAGCAATTAATAAACATTTGTTTCGTATCTTCGTAACATAATAACTACATAAAACATTTTGTTTTATTTTTTATATTACCTAGTCTACAGGAGGCTACTTGAAATACATCTTCGTCGGTTTTTAGAATATTTTATAACTTTTCTAACAAAAATGTCAATATAGGTCCAATTAGAACCAAAAATCCAGTTATATTTTTTAATATCGGATGGTACGGAATAGATGTACCTATGCAACTATATTCTAGCTAGCCATTTTTAATTTTTTTTTAGTTGACCAACATTTCCGAATCATGAGACATTTCTTGCAAGGCCGTCAAAGGCGTCCCCTTAATATTAACTAAAAGTTCCCATTTCCCATTACTTTTCATTATTTTCAATATGACTTGTGAAAGTAAACTACATGATATTTTTGGTACGTATTGATTGATAGACCGAGGTTACTTTTATTGTCACATTCCAGTTTATAATTTCATTCGTTAGAATGCGTATTCTAGGGTGGGAAGTATGTCACAGAATCTTTTATTTGAAAGAAACAATTCGTTCAGTTTTCTTTTTGTTTGAATGCGTAATTATTTTTTTTATTCTGTCCTTGGGCCTTTGTTGGCACTTGGACACGCCTTGCACATTTTTATTTATAATATTCTTATTTTTTGTCATTATACCTATCTACTAGCACTTCGGTATTAACCATTGGCGAAGAAGAAATGCTTGAAGAAACTTGCCAATATGAGTCTTTTTTTTAATAATCAGATAATAATGGTAAACAATTATTAATTTGTAGATATAATATATTACAATAATATTTATGTCAAAGAATAAATGTCAAATAATTACATGTCATATTGTATATATGTACAACTTAGTTCTACTAATGGATATCTGGACATTGACTCTATGCCTATAGCTAAAAAATCCCTCGTGCACCAACTCTATGGTTACATGATAAGGGTTGCTGTCTCTTGTCCAGTAAAACAACTGAATAAGAGTACTATTACCATCAATGAACTCGCGCTTAGTATACATACCATCTAGGCGTGTAATCAGCTTGGTGGGAAGGTATATATGTACAACTTAGTTCTACTAATGGATATCTGGACATTGACTCTATGCCTATAGCTAAAAAATCCCTCGTGCACCAACCCTATGGTTACATGATAAGGGTTGCTGTCTCTTGTCCAGTAAAACAACTGAATAAGAGTACTATTACCATCAATGAACTCGCGCTTAGTATACATACCATCTAGGCGTGTAATCAGCTTGGTGGGAAGGTACCCACCTTTCGCCTGTAAACAGGCTACTTGAGTACTCTTAAGTCGGTTTATATCACACGTCAGTGTCTTATAAATCGACGAATGCCGGCTGCACGCACGAAAAAGCATCACTCATTGTCACGTTTCGCCTGAGCCGAGCGTGCAAGCGAGAACGCGGAACAAGCGACAGAGAAGCACGATTGGCCTAAGCATAAGTAAGTGTGACGCATCTATCTCTCTTCCACTCCATCGGCCGATGTTTTCTTATGACGTTATCACGTAAAATTATCGTCCGTGAACCGACTTTACATACAAACATTTTTTTTTAAATCGGTAAATGTCGTTATACTATCTAATCTGAAGTCCAATTAGCAAGCTATATTGTTTTTCTATTGCATCTGCTATAAGAAATGTCAATAATCACACTAATTGATCTGTTTGCAGTCTAGCTCTATGCCAAAAATCACACCCATTAGTTCTATCTATTTAGTTGATATGATCTACACTCACAGGCACAATTAACCGCCCACCTTATTTATCTTGTTTTTTTCATACGTTGTGTAAAACTGGATAATGAAATATTTTTTACATTATATGTAAATGAGAAAGCAATAAAATACTGCAGTAGGTAATAAGTTAAAAAAATGGATATATTCGTCTGTATAAGAAAAAATACAGATTTTTAAGAAATTGTGAGAAAAAATACTTTTTATTAAAAAATTAATCTTTAATTTTCCTAACATGTTTCAAAAACTTTAGTAATGGGTGTTACCCCCTCGTGCTCTGATGACTTCTTGGAGTCTATCTGGTAGTCCATCAATAACGTCTTGAACATCGGATTGAGGTGAGCTCCCTGGTCGTTATTGGTGCTGGTGTTCTTGCTCGGACCCGTCGTTTGAGGTTGTCCCAAATGTGTTCTATGGGGTTGAGATCTGGACTGCGTGCTGGCCAGGGCAATGTTTGAATTTCGACCTCATTGAGGTATTGTTGCACTACTCTAGCGACATGGCACCGTGCGTTGTCATGCATTAACCGAAAATTTTCTCCAATAAACGGTGCAAATGGGACCACATGGTCTTGGAGAACCTCTTCCACGTATCTTTGAGCCGTTACACTGCCTCTATCAAACACAACAAGATCGGTACGTGCCTCGTAACTGATACCACCCCAAATCATTATCGATCCTCCCTGATAACCGACAGTTTCCACTATCGCGCATGGAGCGAACCTCTCGTTGGGTCGTCTGTACACACGCTGACACCCATCCGGCATTCTTAAGGCTACTCTACTCTCATCTGAAAACAGCACGTCTTTCCATTGCTCCATCATCCAATTAGCGTACTCTCGCGCAAATCGAAGTCTAGCTGTACGGTGCTGTGGAAGAAGTTCGGGGGCCCGGGCTGGACGAAACGCTGAAAGGTTTCTTTCTGCCAGTCGTCTTCTTATTGTCCGCTCACTAACACTGACATTTCTCACATCGAAGAGGCGAGCACGAGCTTCAACAGCAGTACAGAAGCGATTCCGCAACACATTGCTTACAATAAAGCGATCGTCTTGAACTGAAGTGCATCGCTGTCGGCCTTGGCCTGGTCTCCGCGTATACGAACCAGTTTCCCGAATTCGTCTGATAGCGTCTCGAACAGTGGTTCGAGGTACACCGAGTGTTCGAGCAATGCGACGTTGGCTGAACCCTGCGTCAGCTAAAGCCACAGCCCTGGCTGCTCCAAATGCGTTCAGTGGCATTATTTTTGGTTTGAAATACTCGGAAGATAATGAGGAAACACAATCAAACAAAACTTGATATTAAAAATATGGATAACAGGAATCAAAGTTACAGTAGTGAGATCACTGAGAATGGTACGTTACGACTAAACCGCTAAAATGCATCGATAACTCAAATTTATAAAATCTACTAAGGGTATAAGTGCTTTATTTATTACTTAAGGACCCACTTGAAACAAAACATTCATTGGGATAAGCATTCTTTAAAGTAAGCAAACATGGTGACGCATTACGTAGGTGGGCGGTTAATTGTGCCTGTGAGTAATATTCGTAATGAAATATGCTTCTACTAGTACCTATAAATACTATATGCACTGTTTAAGACATTCATTACACATAAAAAACATTATTTGCCACCTGCAATAAAAACATACGCACTGGTACCTAGTTGATCAAAATACTATAAGGATTACCTATTAAACCAACTAATGGTAAATGGCATAACCTATGGAATCATTCGTCAATTCAATAATATTCTTCGTATGTACAAGATTTATTAAAAATGACAAATTATTTTATTCACTCATGATACATATTGTCAAACCCCGGCAAATGTCGCGTCGTTTTCTACTACATAAACAATGACGTCTGTGCAGAGCGTAAATGAGCGTGTGTGCGTACAGCGCCATACAACTGTTCCAGATTTGTCTCAGAGGGGAGGTGAGGTCGACACGAGAGAGCGGCAGGGAGTGGCCATACTGTACGTAGTACTATTACTTATACTGTGATATTGTGTACATAGATTTGCCGTCTTGCTCACGTATCTCAAATTGGTAAATAATAAATTTCCAGCTCTGAACTGTTGTTTCCAATCTAAAACTGAAAATTACTTATTACTTTTACGTTCCATAGATTCCACAGATATCAGAAAGCATACTTTAAAATTCTAAACGAAAATGAATAATGACTATCTTCGGGAATCTCCACGGCATCGAAAATCAGTTCTGAGTTCTATCCACTGCAACTTGACAGAAGAGACAAAGAAACGTTTTTTTCAGTTCACTTACACAACAAACGTTGTACAAAATTGGCAACAGATCATGGTATTGTGGGTCCAATAAAACATCTCCACAGAACTTGTTACACGACTTTACAATAGCCCGATGCTGTTCTTCCCTAGAAACCTAAGGATTGCTACTAGGCGTATAATATAAAATAAAAAATTAAGAAAATGGGATTTTTTTTATTGACATCAAACCTATTAGTACGTCTTGGCCTTTTTAGATGCAACTTCTTCATTATTTCAGGCGTTATGTTGTGAGAGATCGGAGGATATTCAGTCAGACGCTAGGCATAAATTAACTATACGATATTCGCCTCGCTCATATCAAATTAATTATTCATCTGGACCATATCCATTGCTTCTTTGCGAAACCTACACATTTTCCTGAGCACTTTCCATTCGAATATTGCATTTAATTAACTTAATATAATGATAATATATTTCTTCACAACACAAAAACACAATTACCCATTTCAATGGTTAAAAATCATACGCCACATATAAGTTAAACGCATATCGCGATGTACGGAATCCTAGTATTTAAAGATGTCGTTATATTAAATAAAATATATAATTTAAATTCTATTTCTAACAGGTCAAATAAAATTATGTTCTTATGTAAATATAACTAAGTAGAGAAAAAATCTACTGAAAAGTGGTAATTTGAATACAGACGTTACAGATACAAATATTATTTAAAACTGCCTACGTATTTGACCCAAAAGGCATACAGAATCGGATAGGTTCACATCTCTTAGAGCGTAGAAAATATTATACATAAAACTGTACATACTTAATTACTTATAACTAAAGAAAGATAATCATTCAGTTCGTTCGGTCGATTCGGATGCCTTTTGTTTCTTTTTGATTTCTTTATCCCTGGCTTTTAGTTCCTTTTCTAATCTGGTCCAAATATCATCAGATTGCGCCTCTTTTACTTTACTCCTTTCTAAATACTTTTTGCCTAGATCGTCAGCATACTTAGACGGTTGGTAGACAGCTGTTGCTGGTTTTGTTTTGTGTTCTATATCATTTGTTGGTGATTTTGCGGGATTTGAATCTTTCTTCTTAAACGATATTGGCCCTAGACATATCGCTGGAGCCTTGGGACGAGGGCTTTCAGGTTTGTTGAACCAGTTATTCACTTTCTTTATTGACTCCTCCATGCTAGAATCCATGACCTGAATATTGGTAGAACTACTGCTTGAATCCAAAACGAGTTGAGTATTGCTACCATTCAAAACTGGTTCAGGAGTAGCGCTATTACTTTCATTCATACGCGTTTTCTTGAAGTCTTTATTAGGCGTCGATCTTTCTGTATTTGAGTCGGGTGGAGAAAACTTTGCACTCCTTTTAAAATAATCTGGAGTAAACAATTTAATTGTATTATCTGTGTTTGATTCAGCAGCTGTCGTCGATGGACGGGGTTTGGATGAATGCAGCTTTATAAGATTTGCTATTGCCACATTTCTTTCTCGTTTCATTTGAGGAGTATCTGCTCTTAGCGTGTCACTTATTTTATCTCTTAGCTTTGCTGTTATATCATCTTTCTCTTTTCGGTTAAGTTGGTTGATATCGACTTTATTTAAATGTATGTCTGTAGATGTTTTTTCATCACTTGCAGCACTAACACTAGCCTTTTCAATATCACTTTTGGTTTTTTTACTACTTATTACACTACTACTACTACTACTACTTACTACATTTTTCGGTATAAATTCAGCGACCGTTGGATCGAGGTTGCTTGTGACGCCGGGTTTGATTATTACAATTTCGTCATCGGGGAATTCCTTCGGGGGAGAAGCGTCATCGTCAACCTAAAAAAAAATTCATTTTGTTAATTTACTATTTTTTATTGCCCATTTTTTCGACACATTTTTTTACGATTAGGAGACACTATTTTATTTTTAAAAACTTATTACCTTTTGTCTTAACACATAAAAGGAAACTAAAGAGTATGTTTGAGAAGTTGACATATTGCGTAGTGGATCAAATGCGAATACGACTTAACGCGAAATAGACATGCTTACGACTAGTGGACCAAATACAAAGTGGACGAAATGCGACCAAACGCCTATTTGAAAATCTATACCTATACCAATATTACAGAGATGTTTGGGAGTTTGGATGAAAGATCTTTGAAACTACTAATTTTTCAAATTATTTCACCTTTACAATGGGACATTATCACTAAATGACATAGGCTATATATTATTTTGGAAAACAATAGGGGTTTCTGCTAAAATTCCAATAATATAAAGTAACGTGTATATTAAAGAATGGTTTATAAGGAAGGTTCCATCAAAAATGCTTCGTCGTGCGGGGAATCGTGCGAGCATCCGTTGCGGGGCGAAAGGGGGACCCTTGTGAGGTCCACCTGTGCGACAGGGACCACCACCGTGCGTTTGACGCATCTGTTACTAGTTCAGTCTATAATGCTGGCTCGATTTGCGCCGCGAAGCTCCGCGAACAGGCGTGAACGTGAATGTAGATGGTTTTCGCTAGGTTCACGGGCGTTCACGGGCGTTCACGCCTATTCCCCGATCGGAGTCGGTATTTTGTACCGCGACAAAGTTCGCGCGGTGTTCCTGCGTACACAACCACATTCACGGATTACCGATGCGTACGGATGGACGCGTGTATTAGGAAAATGTAATATGGAATTAAAAAAATCGCCATTACAAGTCATTACAATTTCAGTCATCCACCATCTTCTTATTCTCCAACGATTTCTATTTTATTATTTTGTACGTATAAATAGTTATATATTGCTACAGCAAACAAAGTTATTGCAGCCGCAGCTTCCACATCCATTTCGCGGCAGGTTTCACTCAAGAATGTGTGACCCGTGAATGAAGGGGGGCACAAGTTCTGTAATGGAATCACGACGCGAATTCTCGGCATAATTTCGCGGCACTAATGTAGACGCGGCGTAAGGCCGCGTCGATCCCGACATCATACTCAATACTCAATTATTTATTGCATCCTTAATGTATACATAGGTCTTTTAATTTAATGTCAAAGTAACAATCAAGGCAATGTGTGGCGCTGCAATGGGAGAGGAGCTTGATAATTCTATATGTATCTATTTTATTACAACAACCTGTATATTTTTTACTGTTTTGGCACCTGCAGAATAATTTTATATATATTTTGATGTCAATCATATTTTATTTAGTCATTTATTTATGTATTATGTTACTATATTCAGTCAAAATTGTTATTTTGTACTTATATTTATAATTGTTAATAACCTACCCATTGTTCACAATTCTATGAGAAAGTTTCCTTGAGTTTTGTGTCGTGACGTCATATTTTATCTTATATTTTATTATATTATTTTGAATTGTATTGTACCGTATTGTATTGTGTTCAATTGTATTGTTATTTCTGATTGATAAAATTATTATTAATTATTATTATTAATATAATTGATATTTATTTGTTTTTGTTTGATATTCTCAAAATATTTTAAGAATATTTTGGTGATCAGAAAGTTACGGGTTGTCCACCAAGTAACATTCATTTTTTATATGTATAAATTAGTCTTGTAGGAATTTGCGGACTATGCGACAAGTGTTAAGGATAGCCGCTTTTTGTGCTGTGATGTATATAGATTCGGGTAGATCAAGTAGTTTTATGTAGTGATGTAAATTTTTAGGTATTACTCCTGTACCAGAGAGCACCAGCGGGATAATTAAAACATTTTGTAATTTCCAGATCCTTTTAATTTCTTCTTTTAGCTCGGTATATTTCTGTATTTTCTCGGTCACAGTTTTTTGTATGTTGTGTGTATTGGGTATGGCTACGTCTATTACGTAAGCTGTCTTATTTAATTTATTTAATAACGTGATGTCAGGTCTATTGTAATGAATTGTTTTATCAGTTAAGATAGCTCTGTCATAGTACATTTTATAATTTTTGTTCTCTAGTACAGGTTTCGGTGTATATTGGTAATATGGTTTTTGGCTTTCAGTTATTATGGTGTTGGATAGCTAATTTCTGGTGTATAATATTGACTATTTGATTGTGGCGGTATGTGTAGTATTTTGTGCTAAACTAGGGCATGCGCTTGTAATATGCTGAATAGTTTCTGATTGGCTATGACATTTTCTGCACTTGTCAGTATGGATGTTCGGATCTTTTATAATATATTTTTGATAATTTCTAGTTTTTATTACTTGATCTTGAATCGCCAATAAAAGGCCTTCTGTTTCGGGAAATAATGAGCCAAACTTTAACCATTTATTAGATGCCTCTATATAATTGATATTTATTATTATTGTTTTATTATTTAATTGATTTATCGCTAAGATATTCAGAGGTAGTATAATAAGCTTTTTTTAAACAATAGCTCTTTAATCTGTGATAGAAATAGTTTCTTGTTCTCAATGGTTTTTATAGTTTCCGGTAGCTTATTATATATTCTTATCGACATAGCCAGAGGGCTAGATGAATGCAGCTCAAGGCGAGAAGCTGGTAGGCGTAGTCGATTTTGATGTCTCATGGCACAGTATAAGTAATAGTACTAATGTACTCATGGTATAGTTTGCAGTTCTGTCTTTCCTTTTCATGAAGAAGTCTGGGTATTTGTGTACGAATTTACATGTTTCAAATATGTAGATGCTCGGTAGAGTTAGGATTCGAAGCTTTTCAAAATAAGGTTTACAACTGTCTGTTTTTTTTATGTTCACTATTATGCGGATCAGTTTTTTTTGCAAGGTAAAGACGTTACTCCAATCAGTTCCATTTCCCCATAAAACTGTGCCATAACTAAGCCATGAGTAAGCGTATGCATAGTTTGCTTCTCGCTGGATGATCCCAGTGCCTGTGCAAATGCTGTCGCTGATGTGGTTCTGCAGGGTATGGAACTATTTGTTCCTAATTCTGCGGTGCCCATTGGCGGCAAATCTCGACCATGGTTCGGTGGGTCTTGCAGAGCCGCGTCGCGTCAGAAGCAAGATTCCTACCGTGCCTGGTCCAATGCTCGGGCCACTGGACATCCAAATGCCGGCGTACTCAAAAAAAAATACAACGCTGATTCCAGATCGTTGAAGGGTTGTATCGCGAAGGCAAAGTCCAGATTTATAAGCGAAATTGGCGAGAGACTAGTGCGCTTGCCATCTGGGTCTCGTGCGTTCTGGTCGCTCGCCAAAGCCGTTCAGGGTAACTTCTGTCAGTCGTCGTTTCCACCACTGCAACGGATAGATGACTCGCTGGCCCATACTGCAAAAGAAAAAGCCGATCTCCTAGGGTTTCTTTTTGCATCTGACTCGACTCTCGATGACCAGGGAGCCACACCACCTACCATCCCTCGGTGTGAGAGCTCTATGCCAGAAGTTAAGTTCACGCAAAGAGCCGTGCGTAGAGCGCTTTGCTCCCTGGACATCCATAAGTCGAGTGGGCCGGATGGCATTCCGTCCGTTGTTTTGAAAATATGTGCCGCGGAGTTAGCCCCAATTCTAGTCCGCCTTTTTCGGTACTCGTACTCGCTTGGCGTGGTCCCCAGCTCGTGGAAGGAGGCTTTGGTTCACCCGATCCCTAAGAAAGGTTTTTGCTCAGATCCGTCCAACTACAGGCCCATTGCTATAACTTCCTTGTTTTCCAAGATAATGGAAAATATTATCAACCAACAGCTGATAACATACCTAGAGGATCACCAGCTGATTAATGATCGCCAATATGGCTTTCGCCACGGTCGTTCGGCTGGTGATCTTCTGGTATATTTGACTCATTGTTGGGCAGAGTCAGTGGAAACCAAGGGCGAGGCTTTGGCTGTTAGTCTGGACATAGCAAAAGCCTTTGATCGGGTGTGGCATAAAGCGCTACTATCCAAGCTTCCCTCTTTTGGGTTACCCGAGAGACTTTGCACATGGATTGCCAGCTTTCTCACTGGGCGGATCATTAAAGTTGTGATTGACGGTGCACGCTCGGATCCATTACCTCTGAACGCTGGCGTGCCACAAGGCTGCGTATTGTCTCCTACATTGTTTCTTCTGCATATCAATGACTTGCTGCATGTATGCAGCATCCATTGCTATGCAGATGACAGTACCGTGGACGCAAGATACAGTGGTCTATGTAATGTTTCTCGGGATTGCGTCGATGAGTACCGGGAAAAACTTGTGTCTGAGATTGAGACGTCTCTTGGACACGTCTCTGATTGGTGTAGACTGAACTTAGTCCAGCTGAATCCATCAAAGACACAAGTATGTGCGTTTACTGCAAAAAAGTCCCCATTTGTCGTGGCTCCTAGATTGGAAGGTACTCCCCTTACTATTAGCTCCAGCATTGGTATCTTGGGTGTTGACATATCCAGAGATGTACAGTTCCGTGGTCACTTGGAGTGCAAGGCCAAATTGGCTTCTAGGAAAATTGGCATCATCTGTAAAGCCAGAAGGTATTTTACACCACAGCATCGCCTTCAACTGTATAAAGCCCAAGTTAGGCCTCATATGGAATACTGTTCACATCTCTGGGCTGGTGCGCCCCAGTACTTACTCGCCCCATTTGACCGCATACAACGAAGAGCTGTTCGAATTGTCGGTAACCCAATGATTTCTGATCGGCTGGAGTCTCTCTCTACACGCAGAGATGTTGCATCTCTTTGCGTTCTATATAAATTATACCACAGGGAGTGCTCGGATGAGCTATTTGATTTGATACCTGCCGCTGAGTTCCACTATCGTACAACTCGCCAAAAATTAAAATTCCATCCACATCACATTGATATTTGGCGATCTACTACAGTACGCTTTTTAAGGCATTTTCTACCACGTACTGTAAAGTTGTGGAATCAACTTCCTTCTGCGGTATTCCCAAATAAGTACGACATGGGGGCCTTCAAGAACAGAGTCAATATTTCCCTTAAAAGGCTGGCAACGGATCGGCGACCCCTTGGTGTTGCTGATTTCTATGGGCGGTGGTGATTGCTTTCCATCAGGTGACCCACATGCTCGCTTGCCACCCTCTGTTATATAAAAAAAAAAAAATGTGACGAGGGCCGTTTCGATATCCGTGTTTTTTTTAACCTCTCTAAGTGCATACGCAAACTTTGATAATTTAGCACAAATCTTTTGGACATGAGGCTTCCAATTTATATTTTTGTCGATGATTACGCCTAACAGATCATACTCACTCACTACCTCCAAGTTCATGCCATTAAAATTCAGCTTGACATCTAATGCGGATCTTTAGTAGGGATGGAATACCATTAGTTTAGTTTTTGAAAAGTTTATTTCTAAGTTATGATCAGCTATCCAGTCATTGACTCGACATGATAAGGTCGTCCATAGCGATAGAACATGCAGTAGTATGTGCAAAAGACAGACAGAATCTCTCGTAGTTAAGATTGGTTATCGACGACCGCCAAACAGCAGCCCTTCGACATGCCTCGGCAAAATGTCAATGACTGATTCACACGGGCCAAGAGCATAATTGTTGATGCCACCTACCCTTTAAAAATCATTTCATGACTTCCATAAAAAACGACATACTGTAGTTATATCCTTTCTAAGGAAAACTTCTGCAGGCAGGATTTTAAACTTACCATCCGTAAAAATTGGGTAATTCCCTGCAGATCAGGCTTTTCACTCCGATATGGATCGTCGACGTTAGAGATGCCTCCGAAACGTAAATCCATTTCTAAAAATAAAGAAAATTGTTTAAACAAACATCAATCCATTACATTTTGGTTGTAAATTAACAACTGTCATAACCTGTGTATGCTTTAGAAAACCGATAAACATTGACATAATTAGCTAGAGTATTTTACTGCCTCCCCAACCCGTCTGGCCAGCGTGGGGAGTGTAGGCCAAATCCTCCTTCTGTCCGGGACGGATGAGAGAGGGTCGTGCTCCTGTATTGGAGACTAAAATGACCTGATGATGATAATATTACTGCCGTGCGTGCATAATCCCTCGGTAGCAAGTGGAAACACGAATACGTATTCCACTTATGTTAGGCCTTTGTCACATATTATGTGATTGTCATATTTTAAACTAGAAACTTTAAGCACGTTCCAAATACGGCGTCCGTAATGACCAACAGACGAGCTCGGTGGTCGAATGGTTAGCAATGGCCACTTTTTTTTTAAAATATTGTCAGACAAATTACACAGCGCCATCAAGCCCTAAAGTAAGCGAAGCTTGTGTTATGGGTACTAAACAACTGATAAACATGCGTAAATACATTTTTTTTTGTAAATACATACTTATGATACATAGAAAACACCCAGACTAAGACAAACAGACATGGTCATGCCCACAAATATTTGTCCTATGTGGGAATCGAACCCACGAGCGTTGGTATCGAAGCTGCATCATTGACCGTTACGCCACCGAGCTCGTCAACTCAACACAGGTTATGACAGTTGTTAATTTACGACCAAAATGTAATGGATTGATGTTTGTTTAAACAACTTTGACTCCGAGGTCGCGTGTTCGATTCCCGCTCAAGACAAACATATGTGTGCATGAACATGTCTGTTTGTCTTGGTCTGGGTGTTTTCTATGTATTATAAGTACGCATTTACAAAAAAAATATGTATTTAAGTACAATTTATCAGTTGTCTAGTACACAAGCTTTACGCTTAATATGGCAGTCAGTAATTTGAAAGAATTACCCTTCGGTATACCCTGCCCCGACCGCCCTTAACATTTGGCCGCCCTAGGCCCGGATCTAGTTGGCCTTAAGGCAAATCCGCCATTGGCGTAGCTACCGCCGCGGCCGTGTCAATCCGGCCGGGGGCCCCGTATCAATGATACGGGACCCCGGGCTACAAGGACCCCCAGCATGTTTGGTTCGAGTAGATAGAAGCCCCCTCAGCCCTAAAGTGTTTGGGTAGAAGGGCCCACCATCAAATTTTAATTCAGGGTCCAGCGTAAGCTACACCACTCAGTTTGAACCACAAGGGTCCTCTCCAATGACACAAAAGCATTGTGTTAACGACGAAGAGAATTTAAAGCTAAAATTAATGGAAAAATACTATAATAAATTAATATACTAGTTAAAACTACGTTTCATGTAAAGGAGCTTAAGTGACAACTAAAATTTTTGAATATAAATCAAAAAGTCAAATAAATCAAAGAAAAAGAAATAATACAAAGAGTTTACGCACAACCAGACTGTCGCCAACACACGACGAGCTCGGTGGTCGAATGGTTAGCAATGGCCACTTTGACTCCGAGGTCGCGGGTTCCATTTCCGCACAAGAAAAATATTTGTTGTTATATTGTGTTTACTATGTATTATATGTATTTTAATAAAAATGTATTTAAGTATGATGTCAGTTATCAAATATCCATAGGACAAGCTTTGCTTAGTTTGGGACTTGATGGCCGTGTGTATACAGTGTCCAGGAATATTAATTTATATTTATTATTTGATTAAATACTATCACATACCGTCGTCTTCAAACTCGAGCCTCGGTGGTGGTGGCTGCTCGCCCGTCAGGAGATACCCCTCGTCAATATTGCTCATTTGCCCCATCACCACGAGATCCTGCAGGATGTCTTCTTTAGTATACCAGGTTGATTTCTGATTCATTGTTATTGTGTTTACTGCAAAAAAATAATATATATAAACATCATTATGTATTAGTAAAATTTATATTAAAAGTTGGCAATATAATGAGTTTTTTAATCTATGGTTATAAAAATAAATGGGGTGTTTGTGTCATCGACACGGCCGTATGTAGTACGTGAATATGTTATTATGCGCTAAAATTATCTCAAAATGGCAGCCCCCCCCCCCCCCCCGCCTCACCCCCGCACACGATGTTCCATAGTCCTTACTTATCGTAATAAATTCTTTGATACTGTTACGAGCTAGGGTTCTAGATTTGGATGTAAAACGCCAATGTCAACTTCCAAGGATTTATTCACGCAGCATTCCAAATCGCAGGTCAATTCGAAGTCCAATAGTATCGCTGAGGTCGTAGGTTATCCGCCGGCAAGGGTTCCCGAATGTTCTCGTATGTACATGTATGTACTTCCCTTCAGTAGTCATCGTAATGTGTCTCGAACATTTTCATGTCATAATGTTATGAACCTTATAACAGTAGATATACGGGTCATTATTGCTTCCAGCGAAGTATGCGGCGACTATTCTAGAAGGTTTCATTCTAGATGATTCACGACAGGACCGCGACAATACTTTATCTATCATGTGGTGAGATTTAATTTTGGATTTAGATGATAGATATGTAGCTACAAGACCAAACAGTATCCTCCGATTTTGTTATCATTCGTTTTTTTGAATTCCCTCCCTACGAAACATAAGTACGTATTCAAGTGAAAAAAAAGGATAAATTTCTTCATATAAGTGCCAAAATCTCCCATTGCAACATTTTATTTACAAATCCTAACAATTCCACATAATAAACATTTATTTTACCGACCGGTTTCGCCTTACGGTATTATAAAGGTAAACAAACAGGTGTTATCGTTTTCTCAAACCAAAATGTTTTTTACTAATACAAAATGTCCACCAAGTGCTAACAATCACCAGTACAGATGTTCTATTTCACGAAGAAGGTTTGCTCTTGGTTGTTGTTAGTCGTGCACGTGCACATTGAGGTAGTGTGCGTAAACTCGGGAGCTCTTAGTCACGATCGCGACGCGGTCAGAGTCCTAGTGTTTTTGGGTCCACGCAAGATGTCCGTACAAAGTACCGTTAGCAAAGCAACTAAACGCAGAAAACTCGTCCGCAGTGAGGTAATTTTTTTTTACATTTAACGTAAATAATAATTTTCCCCTCCCTATAGGAATAACTGATCCATCATAAAAATTGTTAAAAAGTATATACATGACCCATTATTACAAAAAACCTTAAACTTTTCTTACTTCTAGACCGGGGATTTGGTTGAATTAGTTGAAAGTCATTAATTCCAATTGGTTTTATCTTAAATTAGAATTGTACGACATCATAAAAAGACACAAATATCAACACGTAAAATATAAAATAGATGACATAATAAAGAATAAAAAGAAAATTATGTTTCTGAAAGTGATTAAAAATATTCAATATTTTAATTACATCCTTTATTAAAAAAAATATAAATAGAAGTCCAAGGACTAAATATTAATTGTTTATTAAATAGCATAAAAAAAAATTAAGACTCAAATGAAAATCTCCAGCACCCTTCGTGCGGCCCATCAAATTAAAGGTCTTTCTTTAATAAAGTTAATAGTTTTAACTTATTTAAATATATATATTTTACTGTTATCTTTATTTAACATTTCATTTTTTATTTCAAGACCACATAAATAAAAAAAATATATAATTAAATTTTTTTTCTTTGAAATACTTGGGGTACAACAAATTAATCTGAGAAAACAGTATCTGCATCGATGTATTAGAATGTAGTAAACATAATAAATTAAATACAAAAGTGGTTAAATTAGGAAACATTTTATTTCCATCTCTGCGGTTCATTCCAGCAATATTTTTCAAAACATGAGTTCCAGAGTCCGAAGTAGGCACCGCTCCGTATTTAATTTTTTGAAAATTATTTGGTTGTTATGTTTGTATTTATTGTACTAAATAAAATAATAATAATATAAAAGCTTACACAGAATAAAAGCTGTACAAAAAAAAATACTGGGAGGCATAATATTAGGATCATCCCAAAATATCCTTGATTGACTATTTTTTTTTTCAAAGAACTACTTCCATTAAGTAGAAAGAACTGTTTTTCTAATATGGAATCTACAGCAGTGTTGCCAATTTAGCGACTTTGTCGCTAGAAGTGACGACTTTTGCTCAAGTACAGTGACTAAAAAAATTTTTGTCCCTAAAAATTGTTTATGTCTTGTTACAATGATGATAATATAATTATTTAATTAAAAGCTAGATATTGTAAGTTATTGCGCCAATACATATTTTAATTATAATCTAATTACTTAACAATACATTTCTTAATTTTTTTTTCACCTATCCTAATGTTTCACAGCGCCAGTGACCTCTGGCTGACCCAGACAGTTTTAGCCACTTTCTAGCGACTTTTGATTTTGAGTCTAGGGACTTGAACTTCTAGGAGTTGGCAACACTGATCTACAGCTTAGTAACAGAAGACCTTTTGGAAAAACAGGAAATCTCATGTAAGCAAATGTTGTACACACACTGATAGAAGGTACAGACCTGTACCTTTTATCAACTATCTGGAAGATAGAGAGATATAGATAAGAAGTGTGCCACATGCAGCTTAAAGATCAAGTATTTCAAAATTTATTTTGTAAAAAATTATAACATACATTAAAATCAATGTATGATATTCTAGGGATGTATTCCTACAACACAATCCACAGGGCCTAATTAACTATGAGGTATTCAGATGATATGAGGTATTGCTAATCATAGTGTTGTCTCGCTTACACCTCACTTCAGCAGGTATCATCTCACTGGTATTAGATATACTGCCTGAATATCTCGTAGTGTAATAGTGCCTTATGTTCACCTGTGTAGCAAGGGTTAACAGACACAACTACCATAGTGACAATGAATAATGCAGTTCAATTAAATGTGTTAATCATCAGGAATATATTTTGTTAAGGATTGCTAGAGAGAAATATGTTGATAACAAAATGTTCATATATGAATTTTATTACTAATTCATGTCAGTGAAACAAAAATTAAAGGTTTCGAGGTCAGTGGGTAGCTTTCGGGGCGGGTTGTTGGAGTTGGGGTATACTCTTCGGGGCACTATGAAACGTGCAGAAAAAAAAAAAAAAAAAAATTGTGTTTTATAAGGGGCATGGGACTTATTTTTTTTTTATTATCATATTTTTATATGCGCACATCAAAGATCACATCAGATAGATAATTTCTTGTCATGTACAACTTTTTCGTACAACGCGCCGTTTTCGAGAAAAATAGACTTTAACAATGTATGAATCAGGACTTTGCCAATTTTTAGAAGATATTTTTTTCTTTTTAAATCTCACATTTTTATATACGCACATCAAAGATCACATCAAAGAGATAATTTCTTGTCATGTACAATTTTCCGGTACGACGCACCGTTTGCGTGAAAATCGAATTTCGCTACTTTCCCAAATATTTTCTCAAAAACTATGCGACGTACGAGGATTCAGTATATGACCGAAAATGTTTCATTTGGTAGGATCTATACGATGCCATAGCAAAAATATACAAAAAACCGAAAAAAAAAATTTGTTGAAATTTCGTCAGTCCAGTGCCCCGAAGAGTAAACTGACTGGAGAAATTTAGGACTCTGACTACGCACTCGGGGCACTATGGAGTCCATAGTGCCCCGAAGGGTATACTCCAACCGGTTTCGATTAACCGATATTTAATCGCAGGTAAGAAAGATTATATTATAATCGATCGGAGGTAAGTGTGAGGAAGCGTATGAAGTACATCCTTGTACAAAAAAAAAACATATGATTTAAAAGTGTAATTGTCGTGCTTCTTGTAATAAAATGTAGAGGTGTAGGCTGATGCAAAAACTAAAGCTACGCAAAAGAACAGAATAACAGAAACTTATGGTTACTTACGTGTTCGAGGTAAATGCAATTGCACAAGATATCGATTGCACTTTTCACTTGTTGCAATACATGTAAAGATATTATCATTAGGTACTTTTAGAAGTCAAAGCTTGCATTCGTCAGTATTGGGTGTGATGTGGTGATGAGGCAAATAATAAATGCGAACGAAAACACAAAACACCAAAAACGACCAGTTCACGCAAAAGATGGAAGAGTAATAAAAAAAATTCAATTTATTTGAATTGAAAGGTCATATGGTAAATTCTTCTTCTTTGTCCTGTGTTAGCAACCACTCTTCAGTCAGATTATTTTTACCTATCAAAATTTGTTCGTTGCCGTTGTTGAGTTGTTCCGTAATCTTCAATCATTGCGTTGTGTCCATGTCTTGGACTTGGTCATTGGCTGCGTTCACACGATGATTACATAATTATTACATTTAAATTTTTCATATATTCTATTTTCCCGAATAATCAACATTCATTCACATAAGAACCATTCCCTAAGTTATAATTGTACGTTTCAATTGAATTTAATGGTCATTTGTGCGTCAGCGACTGAGTCGCTGTGATAACGTAGCGGTCGAACATTTACGGGAATCGAAGCACTGATTTAATTTGATTATTAATAGCAAAAACACAGACCAATTTTAATTTCATTCTTGTCGGCACAAAATAATCTTTGACTAAAGAGTGTTAACAAAAAAGAAAAAGAAGAATGACAAAAATTGCATTATCGTCAACACTATGGGGTTGCCACATTGGGCAATATGTTCCCGGTTTTCCTATTATTGTAATATACTCTTTGTCTAAGTCGCGTCACATAAAAATAACGCTGGCGGTTATTAGGCGATATATTGGTTTATTTAGTGATATGAGGTGCGATGTACACCAATAACTAATATACGAATCCGCTAGCGAAAGGTTTGATCAAAAATAATACAATATACCTAGTACTTTTGTAAGCGATTTATTTTGCGCACACACACCCTTACCGCTTTCTTCTAGCGTTCTTTTTACATGACGCGACCTTTATTTTTCTACTTCGCGTTGCAGCAACAAAAATGTTGATTTGCCGATTTGTCGCTTAATGCGGTCTTTCAGATACGCGTTGGGTGACAAAGCCATCCCATCAACCATCATGTAATACAAGGGCGGATCCAGCTTTGGCACTAGGGTCACATAATTGTGGTCAAGTCACACTCAAGTTATAATTAAATTTTGATAATAAAAGATACGGGTAAAAAGTAGGTATTTTGTATGTAATCTATATTGAGAAAAAAAAAAAAAAAAAACATTAAGTTTAACAATCCGTCTAGGTCCTGGAACCAGCCCAGAGGGTGGTCATGACCCCCATGACCCTCCCACTGCATCCGCCCTTGATGTAATATCGTGTAAAAAAGCTTACTAGGATTCGACTAAACAAGGACGAAAGTCCAGATTTAAACGAGATGAAAACGATCCGAAATTTCACGCAGCGGCTCAGGGGCCTACATAATGCGAAAATCAGATTTGAAATCAACCGTGGTGTGAATAAGCATAAAAGCGGTGATTTCTGTTACCCCGAAATCTGGCGACAAGTCTGCGAGCAGAGCATCTGGCAACCCTATTCTACAACTGTCGTATCCTCTCAAACAATTTTTTTTTGCAATTTTGTATAATCTCTTCAATTAGTTTTATAGTTTTCTGGTTTGCATTTTTGCGATTTCAACAATACACTTCAAAGAAAATAATAATGGGTGATGATAAATCTGAAGATTCTTCGGCCTTAGAAAATAATGTCAAAGGCGAAGGTGAACAAAAGGAAAACGGAGACAGTGGAAAAGCGGACAAAGTGAAAAGTAATTCGATTTTTTTTTATCATTTTAATGTCACCTACCTTATTTTATTTTAATATACCTTAAGTAAAAGACGAAAATTTAGTTCAAGGAATTTGTCCTTGTCCTCAAAATTTGAAGCTGAAATGTTCACGTGCTGTGTCATCAAAGGATTTTACCTAACTCAATTTGTGGGATGAACTCCCTGCCAAGGTTTTACCAGGAGACTACTGTATGGGGTTCTTCAAGAAAGCCTTAAATGAGTTTGGTATTAATCTAAAATTACAGTGTATATTAAATTACAACACCTAAGTGTTCAAGTGTATCCTCCCGCCTACAGTGCAGAGACTTGGACGCTAACCGTTGGGCTGGTGCACAGAGTAAAAGTCACATAGCGAGCGATGGAGAGACCAATGCTTGGAGTTTCTCTAAGGGATCAAATCCGGAACGAAAGAATTCAAGGGAGAACCAAAGTTCTTGACATAGCTCACAGAGTCCCTGAGTTGAAGTGGCAGGAAAGTCCTGGTTAGGGTGTAGCAAAGGGTGCGCAAGACATAGAAAATTTTTGATTGATTTATGATGTCATATGTTTTTTATTATTGTTTTGTATAGATACCGTGGGAAACATTTTTGGTTATCTGTCATATTTGCATGTGGGCTATAGTTTCAAAGATATTTGACCTTGACTTTTGACTGAACCTTTTTGATCAATTTCATATATGGACTACCTATCTACTTTGGAGGTATTCATATACATCCTTGTGTTGTTTGACATGTGTGATAACCTAACTGGATGAACCCGACTTTAAGCAGTCTTGTTTGCCCAATACTAGACTGTTTTTGAAAACCCAGAGGCATGGAGGGAGAGCAGCCCCCGCCCGCTGTAACGAAGGGCAGGCACCATTTAAGCATTACAAAAGATAGTATACATTATAAATTGTATAACTAAAATGTATAATTAATTAAACTGTAAAATTGTAAATATAAGTATTCATGCAAAATTAATTATTCAATTACCCAAATGTATACTTATCATGGTCAATGCAATGAGTAGGAAACACCAATCAGTGGTTTATATAATAAATTGTGCTTTGGTGACAAGTTTGGTAGTAAGTTCAGTTAGATTAGGGTTTTCTTGTGTATTACCACACTCGAGATGAACAAAGAGGTGAGAACTTGGTGACCTGTATCACAGGCTTCCCAAAGCATACTTCAGGCATGACACGAATATATGTATGAATACATATTGCTAATTGCATTGTACTATAATTTTTATATTGTGTGAGATGAAATAAACAAAATTTCTATTATCATTATAATTTGTAATTTCAGTTGATATACTGCTGAAAGCGACTGGCAATGCACCTATAATGAAGAAAAAGAAATGGGCTGTTGATGCTGAGAAGCAGATTGGGTGGATCATGGAATTTGTGAAGAAGTATCTTAAATTAGAGCCAGAAGAAAAACTGGTAATTATTTCTGTTGCAATCAGTATACAACACAAAAGGGGTGAAGAGTTTTTATTTAGGCAGCAACTAATGGATGATAGATACCCCTGATGTTGAAAGCGTCCATAGGCTGCGGTAACCGTTTACATATATTTTTTATATTACATCAGGTGGCAAACATGCATATGACCAGCTTTATGTTAAGCAGTTACGACAGGTGCCACTACTTTAGCGAGTATATTTTATTTAGCTGAGAGCTAACTCCAGCAAGCATACTGATGTGTATAGGGATTGCAATCCGGAAAACTGGATCCGGTAATCCGGCGGATCCGGCATTATTAAACGGTTACCGGATCCGGTACTAATATACCGGATCCGTACTATGGATCCGGTGCTAGCAATTTTTGGCAAAATAATAGATCTCTGCATGAGTAGGTACTTTAAATGCATTGCGCGTGGTGTCACAATTAACACTATTTATTTTCTACGATCCTTTTTTCAAAATAAAAATGATTTTCGTATAATATACCTATAATGAATATTAAGACAATTATTACTTAAAATTCTACTTAAAATAATTATTTATCGTAAGCTGATTAAACTAAAGAGTTGTAATTATAAAACAAACTCATTATTGTGATAATTGTGCCTTTCTTTAGACAGATTCATCAAATCATGATGGTGTATGTCATAAATATAAGACTTGTTTGTTAGCATTCTCAAATACTTTAATGATTATTGTGAACTCATCTCAGTAAATTACGTAAGGTTAATTATATTAGATTTTATAAAGTTACTTACTAAAATAATGGATCTATCTGTGAAAGTGAAATCTAGGAAGACTGAGCTATTCGTTAGTCGTTACATCGTTAAAATTTTACTGGTTACCTATACTACTAGATTTTAATTGTTTGCTCGTTGTCTAATCTTACCATCAGATTAGAAATAAAATTGATTTTATATATTTTTTATAAACTACCTATATAAAGTATGTACATGACACTTGATTCACTTACTAACAGTTCATTGTGAATTGAATAGGATCCGGTCGGATCCGGCCGGATCGATGGGAATCGGGCCGGATCCGGCCGGACTGAAAATGATGCCGGATTGCAATCCCTAGATGTGTATGATGGTTGTTATGGGGCCGTCCATTAATCACGTGAGGCTCGAAAGAGGGGGGAGGGGGTTCGGCAAAAATCACGAAACATCACAATGGGGGAGAAGGGGTGTAGTAAGATATCACGTGTATTTATTTTTTTAAGTGCTTCCCATCAGGCGGACCGTATGCTTGTTTGTCACCTTAGTGGTGTAACAAAAATCCTTATTAATATTCTGAAAATTTTAAGATTCTTTGTAAATACAAAAATACGTGACGTGATTTGAGGGGGGGGGGGGGGGTAGCCTTACACCTCACCAAGTATCACCAAGGGGGTGGGGGGGTGTTAAAAATGCAAAAATAAACCTCACGTGATTAATGGACGGCCCCTATGTCACATGAACATGATTGGACTGTTAGGCATGTATTGATGTACGAAGGTGAACATTGCTTTTTTTTATGATGTTAACATAACAAATCCGACCAGCTTATTATCATAAGAAATCATTGTAGCCTAGGGATGCTTGCAACACGAGAGCCATCACTACCCATTGCTACCATAATAGAAACCCCTTCACACCTTTATCTTATAATCTTATGCTATCTTCTGGGATCGAGCTATGTCATAGACAATAATACTAATAATGCTGAATATTATTGGAATAGATGCGTTTAGGTAACAACTTTAGATACTAGATATTAAAATCACGGCGCACGGGCTTAAGCTTTACTTGACTAGCCATCTCTAGGCTTTTAATGCCTTTGCCATATTGCTGTCTCTCACATTGCCAAGAAGTGGAGAAATTAGTACGAGTAGGTAGCTTTGACTTTCCCAAAGTTTCCTACTCTGATTAATTTCTTCATAATAAATTTAGTTTGCGTTCCAACGCAGCCACAAGTTTTTTCCCCCAGGACATCAATGAACTTCTTTACAATAATAGGTGGAGGAATACTGTTCCAACAGTTCATTGCCATATAACTAAAACTACCGGTAAATGCCACAATTTTGTGCTCATACGAAAATACGATACGAAAGTGTTTTATTTTATTCTTGTGCATGAGTAAGGTTATGAGAGCCTCTGAGAATGTTGTGTTCGCAGTAGTGGTAGCACACTCCAAATACTTGTTAAATTGCAAGTGTTTAGAGGTATATTATTTTTTACTGATATCCATCGTTTTGTTTCAGTTTTTATATGTGAACCAGACATTCGCCCCATCTCCAGATCAAATGGTGAAGAATTTATATGAATGCTTCGGAACCGATGGAAAATTAGTGTTACATTATTGTAAAAGTCAAGCGTGGGGATGAAACCGTCTACCGTTAGTATAAATATATGGTGAATTATTGTGAGTTTTCAAAATATTGTAAAGATTTGGTCTCTTCATCAGAATGTACAACACTGCAGTTAGTATAAGGCATTGTCGGAAACTTAGCCCTATACAACTTTATCCTATTAAATAAGCAATGCTTGTACTATACCACGATCTAAAAATGGCTCTTAACAATTTCAGTTAAATTTTCAAAATATTTCTGCAGTGAAAGATCGACCTACTAAGTAGGTTTTAGTTAGGAGAAAACTACACTGATCCCAATAACCAAACGTCTCAATGGTCTAGGCTTGAGTTATATATAACTATAGCTGTTACCCATGGCTTCGTTTGTGTATACATTAAAACGTTTTTTTTTTTCATGGGAATAACATGTTTTACCTGCATAAAAAGTAGCCCTTGCCACTATCCAAAACTTAAAATCATGTCAATCCATTATTTCCTTTCGATGTGAAAGACAAACACATTTCACATTTCGACGCTTCCGGACACAAAGTTCGTAAAAGCCATTTGCCAAAAAGCCAAAATGGCTTTTACGACCTTTGTATCCGGAAGCCATTTTGGCTTTTTTATAATATTAATGTGGATTCGTTGTCCTTTATAAAAGCCCAGCAAAGTTTGGTTATGCTCGACAATTCGCTACACTGATGCACATAGATTTGTTTGAAGATAGATGTGACAAAATCAGCCACTTCTCCCAGACAGCAACGTCGCTATGATGCGGTATTAGAAATGCTTACAGCAAAGGTGTACGTTCCAATTAAGAGACCAAGGCTATTCCATAACTATTCTATCCATTCCATAATATAGTGGCATGGAATACAAAAACTGGGTATGTAACTCAATCTAATTTGTGTGGTTCTAAACCTAAACACAGGCACATATTTCTGCTTATCATATTGTGACTTCACTCACTCGTAGGAACACAACCCTCAAGGGTATAAATATTTGGCTGCAGGATCCTGTGAGGTCAAGATACCTCCCTAGTGGGGCCAGATTATTTGAATTGCCCTACCGCTCTCGCCAGAGCCTCGTTAGTCAGCAAGGTGCACTTGAGGTGCTATCGGCTTTGGTTCAAGGATGACAATGAACCACTTACCCCATTCAAATTGAGTTCCAAATGTTTAGGTTATTTCCAAAAAACATTATTGTACATCAGTCGAATCTTTTTTCAGACCTCTCCTCTCTTATGCAAAAAAAGAAAACATAAATTGTACTTAGCAATATGAGAGATACTGAAGAGAGGTACAGCATATTTGTAAGCTGCCCCTGCCGACTGAGGAAGTGCCTCCAGAATACCGCAGCTAAATAACATTACCCTTGAGGGTTGTTGTGTTCCTTCGTAAGGAAGGAGTTGCTGCGTTGGCAGCGGGATGGCGGCGCGCGAGCAATATTTCATATAGCGAGCTATGGTAACCGTTTCACATCAGGTGGGACGTATGCATATATATTTTTTAAATAACTTATTTTAGTTGATCGGTTTATTACACACAACCCTTAACTGTTCAAATTTGTCAATTTATATGATTTCTAATTCTGAACACTAAACGCTGTCGATTATCAAAAATGCTCCAAAACTGTCTTGCACTAAATTTGGTACTGACAAGGTTTTCTCAGCCTTTCGACGTTGTAAATATTATTCTATGTTAAGAAAGACTAGTCATAGAGTAATATATATTATGGACTATTTTCTAAAGGCCCTAGCAGATAAGCTACTTTTAGTATCGGCAATAGGCTCGTGAACCATTTTTTTTTTTCGATTTGTTATTTAAAGACGTCTCATATAACATAATATAACATAATATAATATAACTAAAGGTGAAAGAATTACTTCGATAGGCTAAAAACTTCTCGAGATATGATAACTTGAAGATCACAATTTTGGACTATCCCGAAAACGCTCCATACAAAAGGCATACAGTATTATGATGTCACGATACGCTATTTTATATGCATTAAATCAGAAATTTGTACGACAGCTATGTTAAATATTGCGTTTATGTAGCTAGTGTCGTAACAAAAGTTATAGTGTTTCTTATTGTTTCTACAATGGTAATATTTATTTTTTATAATTTCATACTTTTAAAATGGACTTTCCCACCAAACTTTGATCGACCATAAAACACGTCGGACATAAGTTATTAAAATTTTGATATCGCAGATCGTTCTACTTTTATGTATTTTACGTTACTGATAGAGAGTTTTTATAATTTTAGAACATTGGTCACACGCCCATTAGCGATGGATGTTGTAATAACGCCTATCGTGTATAAATTTGCCACTAGAGACGCTAGTGTAGAGTGAAGTTTCTGAAATGCCAAATGTCACTGTTTGTGAGTGAGCTACATGGGTTTATTTTTGTAGTAGGTAAATGTTATAATTTGCAATAAATGAGATTAATAAAGTAGGCTCGGCAACGCGCATGTGATGCCTCTGCTGTTACAGGCGTCCATAGGCTACGGTAACTGCTTTCAATCAGGCGGACCGTATGATTGGATGTCTCCTTAGTGGTATAAAAAAATATTATTATAGCAAGCCGACCCGACAGACGTCCTGTCTACTTAATAATGAATATTGAATTCGAATTTTAGCGCAATCTGTCAATTGACTGACAATTCTGTCAAACCACATAAAGTTACACTGGAAAAGTTAATATGGTCGTTTAGTTTTATTTTTATTTTTCAATGCAACTTTCTTATTTTTTTCTTCCATAAGAACCTTTTGTACTACTAAAAGTAGCATGTCAGCTTTGTGCGTTGCGACCCTCGCTGCCACTGTAGCATCTTACATCTGGTGACCTCACCCATTCGCAAGAAACACAACAGTCATCAAGAATGTATTGTGCTGCAGTCTTCAGTGAAGTGGAAGTACTTCCCCAGCTGGGCTCAATAGACATCCTTCCTCTCTTTCGCCAGATTTTCGTTTTGCTAGTGAGCGTCTGCACCAATATTGGCGGCTAAAATTGTAAACCTATTTTTAGATTATAATGAGGTTATCATTGTTATTTAATTAATTCAGGTGTTATTTTGAGGAAGTCAAATTTACAGGAAATTTGATTTACACCACTTTGCGTACTTTTAACACCAGTTAGTTAATGCAAATTACTATAAAAAAATACAATTAAAAATGTTTTGTAGAAACACAAATACCATCTGTTTACCTTAATAATTACTTAGCGGCGAAACCGGTCGGTAAAATTAAATATAATTAAGTGGAACAGTACAAGTGTTTTATCATAACATTATCAAATTACTGCCGGTTGGCATGCATCTACGAACGTTACTGGGGGGTGTCGGCTGGTAGTAGTTTGCTTTAACTAACTAGAGACGGAAGTACGCAGTGTTGATAAGTTTCAAGAATAGCTCCACTGGTCTGTGAATCGTAAGTACCATTACTTGTACTGTGGCTTTGAGCAGCACGAGTCAGCCATTTTTTTTTTGCAAATATGTTTAGTTGATAAGTAGGTATGTTTAGAGATGCATTATTATGTGATATCCATGCAATTTTGTATATATAACGAAATATAATATAATGATTTTTTTCTGTTGTTTTTCTGGTGTAAGAAAGCGTACTTATAACCCGGGCGAATTATACGAATTGGCTTCCTCGGCTACGATCGCGTTTACTTTTTTTTTTAAATAAAAAGTATCGTATGGCCTTCCTAATACTCCAGTTGTCCACTCCAGATATTTTTTAAAACCACGTCGGGTGACGTACAAGCATACCGTCCGCGTGATGTGAAGCAGTTATCATAGCCATATTAACGCTCGCAACGTGAAATATCGCTCACGCGCCGCCACCCCCGCTGCAAACGCAGCAACTCCTTTCTGATGACCTCACTCACTCGTAGGAACACAACTACCCTTAAAGGTAATTCTTATTTGGCATCAGTATTCTGTGAGGTTATAGATGGGCATAATGCCAGGCGTTAACAATAAGTACTCAGTAAGTACCTGTTAATCCCAATAAATGCCTAGTTTTGGGCATAAATAGAGAGTTTTTAAGTATTTTTTGGGTATTTATCGTAAATAACCGGCATTTTACCCATCTCTATGCGAGGTGGATCTACATTCCCCAATCGGGCAGCTTACAAATACGTTGTACCCTACTAGTCTTGCCAGAGACTCTTTCGATTGTCAGCAGGGTGCACCACGCGCAAGTGAGGTTGGCTTTGTCTCTAAAAATCGTGGTAAGCCACTAACACCCCAAATCGATGAATATAAATATATTACTATATACATATGTTTCTTATGGTTTAACTTTGTTAGGTATCATTTATAATTGTGCTTCGGAGGGCACGTTATTCCGTCGGTCCCGGTTGTTGTCATTACATGACAGTCGTTAAGCCAAGTTAGTCGCCTTGGGGCGGCTTGAAAAGACTGCAGGCCTCTGCCAACCCTGAGCAGCGTGGTGGAGTATGCTCTAACCCACCTTCGAATGAGAGGAGACCCGTATCCCCATTAGTGGACTGATGACGTATCAGTTATACTCGCAGAATATAAATAAAAACATTTACTCTTAAAGTGGAATAAAATATTTATTGTATATTTATAATTTAGTGAACACAAGTGTCTTCAGTCTCGTTTCCTGTCGCCGCCGCCACTCACAAACTCCTTGCTCGTCGTCCGTGTGGGCAGGTTATCTGGAATTAAAATATTTTCTTGATATCTGCTAGAATTGTATATATTTTTGAAGTTAAAACTTCTTTAGCGGCGTTGTGCACTTTTTGGGATGGGTAAAAATGTTAAACTCGCGTCAGGACACGTGGGCTGATCGAAAATTCGTAAGACGGAGGGAGAGTAGACCGCCCGGCGCGGTGTAGGTGTTTGTCCCCATGTATTGTAAATGATATCCCCCTCTCTTTCTACCGCGCGGCGAAAATGTATGCCTGCTCCTGTTATTTATTTTTAATGTACCTAATATAAATTGTTATGTTCGTGTACGATAGCGCAAGAAATGAATATTGTATTTTACCACATAAATGATAGTAGGTACTTTTATATTGATAATAAATAAAGCAATTTGTGCGAAATTATTCCCTAACCATTCCAAAATATTAAAAAATGCACAACGTTATTATGCATAACATTTGCACACACACATATTAAATACAACAATGGTTATAAGTACCTAACAGACATGAGGCCACTAATGATTTCGGGCCATATTTATTGATAATACAGGGAACAGCAAATCACTAAGCCGGTCCGTACGCTTGTTTGGCACTCGGCACCGTATAAAAACATGGTTCCTCACCCGGCGGGCGGCAGCACCTGCCCCGCGAGCTGGCCGCCTTGTCGGGCTGACTCCGCGCGGAGTCCT